>CM046948.1:75531289-77965052 GCA_025698515.1 Gossypium sturtianum
ATTGATTATGGATGAATTGGTAAAATGTTGAAAAGTGAGAATTCAGGTTGAACCTTCGAGAATAGAAAAGATACGAATGAGGTAGCTAGGTCACATGTGTGGTACTAAGTGTAGGACACTATGTGTACAAGAGAGCTACGAGATGGTTTTAGGTCACGTGTGTAGTACTAAGTGCAGGCTACTACGTGTACCAGACAGATAGGTTGCATGTATAGTATTAAGTGCAGGCTACTATGCGTATCCAATAGCTTCGATCACATGTGTGGTACTAAGTGCAGGCCACTATGTGTAAGTGATGGTTTTGGCCACATGTGTAGTACTAAGTGCAGGCTACTATGTGCACTAGATAGCTTCGGCTACAAGGGTGGTACTATGTGCAGGCCACCGTGTATCTATTATTATTCTGATGAGTCCAACGGGAAATTGACTAAGTGAAAATACATGTGATCATGTAACGACTAAGTGTAATTGAATATGACTATGTGATGAATAATTGCAGGTATAAGTGTGAAAATTTATGAACAATGTGCTCGATATTTGATCGAACCTTCGGTAAGATGAAATGGAGTAAGTGAAATTATGAAAAAGTAAATTTAGCAACAAAACAGTTTTGGACAGCAGCATTTGTGTGACTTTGAAAAATCACAAAAAATGGTGAAAATTGAATTAGAAGTTGAATAAGATATGAAATAAAATCTTATTGAGTCTATTTTCATATAAAAGAAACGATGTAAGCAAAAGAATTTCATATTATGAGATATTTGAATTTTTGTGAGACATAGTCAGAATGATTTTGAGATCCCCTATTCTGACTTTGGAAAATTATTAAAAATTGTACAAAAATAATTATGGGTTGGAATTTATATTTTTAAAATTATGAATGATTCTATTTTCAAGAGAAACAATTGGGAACATCATCCGAATTCTGTACGAGAAGATAATTAGTTTTTAGTGAAGAAGGGTTGAAGCTGTCAGACAGCAGAACAAGGGAGACTTTAAAGAATAAACTGTACTTATTGGATAAACAAAAAATTCTGAAAATTTTATGGTAAGAATATATGTGAGTCTAGTTTTAGGAAAAATTAGCAGATCTTAATTTGGAGTTCTATAGCTCGAGATATAAATAATTTAGTGACTGTGACTCGAGTAGACAGCTTGAGATGAACATGAATAAATAGTGGAACTATGTGCAATTATGATTGTATTATCTTGAGAACATATTGTGAAGATTTATAAAAGCCTGTTAGTAAATCACTTATTATTTACATACCTACTTACTAAGCTATAATGCTTACCCCCTTCCTTTCCTTTTTCCTATAGTGTCACAGATGCTAGCTCGAGTTGGAGGTCGTCGGAGATTCTATCACACTAACAAGTTATTGATTGGTATTGTATCAATGATCTTCAAGTATTTTTAAGTCTATGGCATGTATAGGGACTTGGTCATTTATGTACATGTTATTATGAGTTGGCCTAGAATATTGGCCTATGCTAATTGAAGGTCATTGTTGTATAAGGCCATTTGATGCGGCCAATATTTATTATGTTATAAGTCTATGATGAAGCATTACATGGATGTGTGCTTGTTTGGGTTGGATGAGTGAATGTGTGATAATTATGTGTGGAAAATACTAAATGTGAATGGTTGAGTAAGTTATATGCTATGATTAGTTAAGTGTGTGTATGGTTGTGCATGATGAATGTGATTTATAAATGGTGTGCGAATGCCATGATGTGGTTATTGGGATGCCTAAAAAAAATGCCATGTGTGTGTTGATAAACTTGGTATAAGTGTGCAAGAGTTTTTGGATGGAAAAAGGCTTGGTAAATAGCCTAACTTTCATCCACATGGATGGCCACACGGCCTAGCACACGGGCGTGTGACTTGGCCGTGCGACCCTAAATGGTTGATGTCGTCATAAACAGAGAGTTACACGGGTCGAGGACACGGGCGTGTCCCAAGCCATACGGGCGTGTGGCCCTGTTTTGTGGTAAAATTTTCTAAGTATTACAAAGTTCTCGGTTTAGTCCCGAACTACTCCCAATATATGTTTTGGGCCCCGTAGGCCCGTATAAGGGACAATATGATTATGAATGAAAAGTTTTAAATTTGAATGGAAATTTGTTGACTCGAAAATGATCGGTTATATGTGATTAAGTCCGGTAATGCCTCGTACCCTATTCCGGCGAAGGATACGGGTAAGGGGTGTTACATAGTCAACCAAGTGTGGGGCGAGACATTGGCTGGACATATTGAGAGAGCTTGGACCAGCTCAACGAGATCACCTTGCAACCTCTTGCAAGCCGAACTCAGCTCAAACTTAGCTCCATGAGCTTAGTTCAGCTCAATTCAGCTCAATTGAGCTCATTTCTACTTCTTTTAGTTCATGCGTTTACTAGCTGAAATAAACTTAAGTATTTAATTAAGTTAGTTAATTTAGTTTCAGCTCATAATTATGTTTTTAGCTTATTACGTGATTTTAATATGTTTTGTTCCAGTCGAATTTAATGTGTCATATTTTATACAAGTCTTTAATATGTCTTAGCTTAAATACATGTTATTAATATGTCTTAAAATTAAAACATGTTTTTAATATGTCCTAGTGCAACCGAATTTACTATGTCTTAAATTAATTAAATGTGTTCATTTGTTTTGTGCAGCATATGCATGGACGGTTTTAATGCCAAGCTAAATGCATGGACAGCTTTAATGCTAAGGTGTGCTGATGCTTGAACTCTCCCAAGCACCTATTCGGCCAAAGAGTAGCTGATCACTCATGTTCCCAAGCTGGCCGATTAGCTCCCCAAAGCAGCCTTGAAGGCTTTCACACTAGCCGGTTATTCCATTCACACATGAAGGCCTTTCGGTTTTGTGCGTTCACACATAAGTGGTTATTCAATTTTAGCTTTCACACTCAAAATGACTCTTGCAATATTCAAGCTGCTCATTAAGTCTTCAAACCATTCAGCTGAACAAGACACTTGCATTTAAGCCTATTTAAGCACTATGGCCGAACCTAGCCAAGGCTAATCAGCTCCCATTCATTCCAATTAATTCCAGCTGCATGTAGACACTCTAGAAGCTGTCCAATGACGTTCCCAAGGCTGGAGAAGCTTCATGGAACTTTCATGAATTATTCTGGAATTTTCAGCTCATTAAAAGCTGAAATCAAATGTCCATTTAGCTACTCATTTGTCTATTAGGCTAGCCTTAGAATTTTACTATAAATATTATGCCAATTGCTGGTTGTATAGATTTTTTACATTTTTAATGAAAATTGAGTTATTTGTGAGCATTTTCGACTCTCAAATTTCGTCCAAAACTCAGCTTGACTTATCTGTTTAGTCAGTGGCGTCAACCTATTTCTTTTCCGAACTTATCACTCATTCCGAGTGTGGCGTTCACCTAAAACTATACCTTTGGTTCTTACCTTCCTAGGTAACGGGTCAAGGTCCCAACTTATCACCTAGACCACCTTAAGAGTTTTATAAGTCCCGGGTTAGCACTCACTTATAGTGTTGGTTCGTTCTTGACCCTTAAGCAATATTTTTATTCAATCCAAGCTATCAATCATATCTTTTTAATTCTTTGTTAGCTGAACCTATAGCGTTATAAACTTAGCCATTTTGAGCCTATCTTTGTTACTTAACTCCATACTTAGCCAAATTCAAACCTTACTTCAAAATAGAACGATACTTCTTCGTTTGACGATCGGGCACATAAACGACTCGAACTTCTCAACGAGGCCGTGGTCGCATCATCAGATGTACGAGGTTTCGTGACAATTCTGGCATCAAATAACCTCCAATGATCTTAAGGATGTATGCCTGAGCGTATCGTATTCTTTCTACTTCAGTCGAATCATCCCCTAGCTCTTGAAATGTGTCTTATAACCAGTCCATCTCGATCTGACCTCTGTAAATATTATCTGGAATTGCACCCAAAAGATCGTAGCATACGGCTCCCAAATTAGCAGATTGAGCGGACTCGGTGAGTACGGGCGCATCCACTGGCAACCCCAATTGTAACTGCATGTCCTCCAAAGTGATGGTACACTCCCCGCATGTAAGATGAAATGTGTGCGTCTTGGGTCCCACCTCTCTATGAACGCGCTAATGAGTTTCGGGTCCAACTTGCACCCTCGGCCTATATTGGCCACATGCCAAAAACCCGCTTCCCTCAAGTAATTTTCTATCAACGGTGATGGAGGACCAGACATATTACGAATATAACATTGTAACACCCGATCTATCGGATGTTATAAAAAAATTATAAAATAAATATTAATTAAAATTATATAAATGAAAAAAAATTAAATAATATTAAAAAATTAAAATTAACCATTACCATTTTCATTTGCTCGACGGAGATATGTTTATGATCGAGACGAATTAATTCCCCGGCCATTGCTAACACGATCAAATATCTTAGAAATTATAAAAAAATAATACTGATTTAGAAAAAAAATTAAAGGAAATTGTGATTTAAAGAGAGCTTTGAGAAATTTAGAGAGAAATTTTAGAGCTTTTTTGAGAAATTTAGAGAGAAATTTGGAAGAAATTAAAGGAAATTTTGTAGGTGAGGGTTTTATAATTTTTTTTCATGATCGTTGGTCCCCCCATGGTTACTGAGAGCGCTTTTGTCATGTCAACAAAGCGCGTCCTCGTCAGCGCGTTTTATACTGACATGGTAAAAGCGCTCCCCTAAAGACACGCTTTTTTAAATTTTTTCCTTAAAACATGCTTATGTGAACCATTTTTTATTTTTAGCCCATTCCAATAAATAAAATTGAAAGTGAACCATTTTCGTAAATAAAATTAAAAATGAGTTTTTTTTAGTAAAATAGTCCTGTTTTGTCATGAAAGTTCCATTTTGATAAAGGGTAAAAAATCCCAAGCTATTAAGAAAAATATAAAACCCAAATAAAACCTCCACAGCCACGTCCGAAGATAAGCCTCCTTTCTTGCTCTTCCATTTCACCCCCCTCCCCAAAACCGGAATCCCAGCAATCACCAACTCGAATACAAAAAAAATGGCGACGCTATCAATGGACATCGCCACAACGTTCATCAACTTCACCACTCGTTGTCGCCGCCGCTCCGGAATAAAAACCACGGTTCTCCCTCTTTTCTTCAAATCCTCCACCATCAATACCCGCTCCCTTTCTTCCAAACCGTTGCCTTCTTCATCTCTCACCGTTTTATCCACCTCCAATTTCTCCAAAGTTAACCGCTTCCGCCGGTTCTCAGTAGCTGCCACCGCCATTACTACTCCACAGAGCGAGGATTCCGACGTTTCTACTAAAATTCCTCCTGATACTCGCATTCCCGCCACCATAATCACCGGCTTTTTGGGCTCTGGCAAGGTAATAACTGCTTTACCAAAGGTTGAAATCGTCTTTGAAGTTTCTTTATTGAAAGTAAATGGCCTTTAAAGTTAAATGTATTGAGTATCGGTTTAGCCTGGTTCTGTTTATTTTCTGGGATTTTAGGTTGGTTCACAGTTTTTACGAATTCATTGGATTTTGGCTTTGGATTTTGTAGCTATAGCTGTAAACTGCAGAAAAAGATTGTTGCCTTTTGTGGAAAATATGTACGAAATGATTGCTAAGTTTGTCCTTTGTAGCTTAAAGGATATTATTAACTCCGCCCAACTTTGGAAATTCTGTATATTTTGTAATAGGTGCTAAATTAACTTGTGAAAACTATCCTTTTGCATTAAACTTCAAATTTATTGACTAAAATATAGTTTAAATGTCAGTAAACAACTGTAAATGTTGTTACTGTACACCTATTTGTCTCTTTTTTTTTTTTTTAATCACAAACACATTTGGCAATCAAACTTTGCGTTTCTTCTTCTGATAGGAATTCAACTTTTTTTATTGAAAGAGTTGGCTGGTTGACGTATTCATCTTTTTTAACTTTTGTGTGTTGTGGAACAGACAACATTACTCAATCACATCTTGACTGCAGATCACGGGAAGCGTATAGCAGTGATAGAGAACGAGGTATCGAGTTTAATTCAGCTTTGACATTCTTTCCTTGATATGATGGCAATAAAGGGTTCACAATAGTTAGTCTTTTGTAAGATCATTAGAGTAGGTGAGGTTAATGAGTAAGTTATTGTTTAATTTCTTATTATCTTAATTCTTTTTTCCAATTTGAACATTTCAGTATGGTGAAGTAGACATCGATGGCTCTCTTGTCGCTGCTAAAGCTGCTGGGGCTGAGGACATAGTCATGCTTAACAATGGCTGTCTCTGCTGTACTGTAAGGGGTGATCTTGTGAGGATGATTGCAGAGCTAGTCAGTAAGAAGAAAGGGAAATTTGACCACATTGTAATTGAGACTACAGGTTGGAAATTTTCTCAAAGCACCTATAAAAATTTATAGAAAGAGTAATAATATTTCTATTTGTTTGTGTTGTTGCATTTGGTGTATATCTGAGTTTTCCTCTTTGCTTGAGCGTGATAAGTTATTATGTTTGCTTCTTTTGCATTCCACATTCACCTTACCAGGGTTGGCAAATCCTGCACCAATAATTCAGACATTTTATGCTGAGGATCAGGTTTTCAATGATGTCAAGTTAGATGGTGTTGTTACTCTAGTTGATGCAAAGCATGCTGGCTTTCATTTGGATGAGGTCAAACCAAAGGGAGTGGTCAATGAGGCAGTAGAACAAATTGCTTATGCTGACCGCATAATTGTAAACAAGGTACTTATGATGACCATATAATTGGCAGTGCAAAGCATTCAGTTAGTTATTAGTCAATACCCAAACAAAAACATTATTGAACTTGTTTTATTCTCTTGAACTTTGACTCAAACCATTGCCTAATATTCTGGTTGCGGCCAGCCATGTATCTCTTCTTTTCATTGCCATTTTGAATTTATACATTATCTCAACAAAAAGAGCTTTCTTCATTTTTCTGATTCTATGGTTCTTTAGATCCACCTCAACTAGATATTACTCATAGAACTCTTATAGGACATGTTCAAAGACTTCCATCTGTTATATTGAATTTCTTTTCTAATGGCTAGCTGATATATTATTGTTTGTTTTGATAGACTGATCTTGTTGGTGAGCCAGAAATTACGTCCCTGGTTAAGCGGATAAGGGTTTGTTTTCTGCTGCTTTTTTCTTATTATTAAATTGTTTTATTGCAACTTAGGATGCTATTTGTTACTTCTTTATTTTTCATAGTTCTGATCAAAGATGACATTGCCTGCTTGCAGAACATTAATGGCATGGCTCATCTCAAGCGCACAGAGTTTGGAAAAGTTGACTTGGAGTATGTTCTTGGGATAGGAGGCTTTGATTTGGAGAGGTTGTTTTCTGCTCTGATTTAGTACCTCCATTTTCAGTAAAGGAAATCATTAAAGTAGTTATTACAAGTATTGTCATTTTTTCCATTTTATCATCATGTTCTATTTTTGTTAAGCAGAAAGTCTTCTGTCTCTCTTTGATTTGGTCTTGGAACTGCCTCTTGAGCTTCATTTCCATTTTGAGAAATTATTTGTTGAACACTGCATTGTTTGGAATCATTTTAGGGCCTGTTCTTCATTGCTTTTCAAAAGCACTTTTGGCTCCAAAAGCACTTTTGGAAGAAAAGCTGTGCAGAACAAGCTGCTTTTGGCTGAAATTTTTGGCTTTTCAGAAGTGCTTTTGAAAAGCACTTCTAAAAAGGAGAAGCTAAAATTTTTAGCTTTTCCTCTCCCAAAAGCACTTTTAGTGCTTAATTACTTTTTCACCCCTCTAATAACATAGTACTTTATCTTTTTTTTCGTGGTGCTTAATTACAAATGTGTTAAAATCATTAATTAAAAATAAAAAAAAACATTTTTTAAAATATTAATTACAAATATTTAATGGTTATATTTAAATATTTAAAATGTAGTTTATATATTTTAATTAAATTTTATAAGTAATTAATATTTATTACTTAAAAATATTTAAAATTTATATTTCATATATTAAAATATTAACAAGTTATAGTAATTTTTTTATATTCTTACTAAAATATAATAATATTAACTAATTTAAATTTTATTTAAATATATATTTGTTACTTGATAATAACATGTCTAAAATGGACATTTTATTTCTCAAAAGTACTTTTTGACAACAATGCCAAACACTCAAATTTTAAAGCAAAGCAAACTTTTCAAAAGCACTTCTCAAAAGCACTTTTTCACAGCACTTTTTAAAAGCACTTTTCAAAAGCATTGCTAAACTAGCCCTTAGTAATACACAGCCATCATGGATGGTAAAATTAATGTTTTGATTGAACTCATCATTGTTGTATTTTTATCTATTCTCTTTCCCTTTTCTTTGAAAAGAGAAGGGAGAGGGGCAGGTTGAAACATTCAAAATGTTTCTTTAATGCTTCTTATTCACCCTTATCTTACTGTAAAATAGTTTGACAGACATTTTAAAATTTATTTATAATAAGATAATTTTGATTCGGAATGGGTTTATTGACCCTTGTATTGAGATTTATTCTCTGGAATCTGAAGAAGATTTCAGTAGAGCCTTTCATGTGCATATTGGTTAATGTATGACTTGTTTTACTGAGAGGGTCAAGGCTGTCCGACAGCCTAATTTTCTGATTCTTAGAGGAATTATTGTGCTGCTGAGTGCTGACATCTTTTACAAAATAGCATATGTTGCTTTCTTCTGCTTGACATTGCAGCTTCTTGTGCTTTGGTTTTCATGGATTGACGTTGATTGCCCCCCCCCCCCCTTCTCTTCTAGTGGAACCTTTGCAATTGTTTTTTTAGGTCAATATAGATTTATATAGATAACTTGCCTTGGTTCTCTGAAGAGGGATAAGGGAGAAATTTAACATGATTTGAGGTTACACTTTTGAAATCCAATGTCTTCTTAAAACAGGAGGGCTGAGAATGGGAATTGAGGATGATAGGACTGAAAGCATCTCAGTCGAATAAAGTAAATTAGAATGGATTAAGTTGCCAAAGGTTTCAGGTTTTCTATTGTAAGTTTGCTTCTATAGTGGCTGATCAGCTTTTGAACTTCACCTATGCTATCAAGTATTTCACAATTGCTGGTAGAGTTGTCTTTTGTTGTCGAGTCATTTTTTGGAGCTCTTTCTAGGTAGTACCGCACATTATTCAGAAAAGAGTGCTGGATTTTATGATCAATATCATTGTTTTTTATAAACTGAGAACATGAAAGAAGAGCATATGACACAGGAGAATAGTTACCTATATCAAATCTCTTTGTTACATGGGTTTACATTCTTATATTTGGTTCAGGTTATTGCTTTTGTAGATTGTCTTATAACATTTGTTGAGTGATTAGATTGGCAACATCTTGGTGCCTGCAATTTATGCCCTCACCCATAAAAAAAACCAGCCATGACTTGAGCTGTGATTTTTCAAAAGTATAAAAGAACTTCTATACTGAGTCTTCCTTGGATTGGGTTATTCATGCTTATGTTTCCTGTGGGCTATATGTAGTTTCATCCATAACATTGGCATTATGAGCATTTCTTTTATGATTATCTATGAAGCATCGACATGGAGCTAACACAGCCAAATAAGTACTGGACATGCTGATATGAAGTTTTCAAATCAGACACAGTCAAGACATGTGTCACAAAAGGGATACTGCTGGACTTAGCCTGAAATTACCTTTGGGAAACCAAAAAAGAAACAAAAGCCAGAATGGGAAGAGTAAAGACAAAGAGGGAGGAAGGAAAGATGATGGGGAAGAAAGAAGGCAAAATGTCAGGAAATGGGTATGGGAATTAGGAAACGTGGAAATGGGTATTTGGATTTGTGAGATTGAAAACGAGTTTGAGAAGTAAAAAGTTAAATATTTGTGGGAGTCATTTATTTATTATTATGAAAAATTTTAATTAAACAAATGTTACTATAAGGATATATTTGTGTAGTTAAATTTACTTATTTGATAAAAAAATATTAATATTTTATTTAAAATGAACATTATAATGTTAAAATATTTATTAAAAATATTTTTCATTGCTGTGTCCTGCCGCACCCGAATCTTGAGAATTTTTAGAATTGTTGTCTCTTTGTTCAGATTGTATCTATATTACGTGGCGGTGTCCATGCTTCATAGATGATTATCCATTTACTTGGAATTTTTTGTTCATCACCCCCTGAATGTTGGTTGTTGACTGACTTTTGTGCTTAAATCTTGCCAGGATTGAGAGTTCCGTCAATGATGGTGCTAAAGAAGATCATGCTCACCATCATGATCATGATCATGACAATGATCATCACCATCATCATCATCATGAACATGAGCATAAACATGGTAACTGTACTTGTCATGATACCAAATAGTCATTTTGCATGTGTTTTTAAAAGGTTTCTCTTTATTTATTTCATGTTTGTCTTTATTAGCAATAGTATATGTTCACTGTTCTTGAAGAGTGGTATTTGGTTTACTTTTGTTTCTAATAATCCAATGGGTTGCTTTCTTGTTGTAGTCCACTGTATGCTTTGCTGTTTACATTTTTTTCTTTTCTGAGATATGTCGAATTGTAATTTTTTTTTTTCATGTGGTCAGACACCTTTGTGCTTTAATTACAATAATAAACCAGTCCAGTTAGTAATGGTGAATAATGTCTAACTTGTGAAACGAAATGTTTCATGATAAGTTGTGAATTATGGCATTGCCTGTTGACTTGCGTCTAAATAGGTATTTGTCACCAAATTGATTTATTTGGTGGAACATGTTAGGAGCAAGAATGAATTTGAACTTAAGCTGAGTTGTTAAAAATCTAAAAGCATAATCAGCTATGAAGAATCCTCAAGCTTGTTGCTACTTTCATTTTCAACCTAAAATGTCTTTGAAGTGGCTACAAGGTTTCCATAAAGGGTGAGCTAATTGTCATCAGACTGCAGATATGCATGAATATCTTTTCCCATCTGACCACCTGAGCCCTGAACATGTTAAATTCTTGTTTGATGTAGATTTGGCACTTCAGCAATGTTCATATTAATGCTTTTGGCTAAGATATAAATCTGATTTGTAGTTTGAAAGAAATATGTGGATATTAGAAGATTGAGAAGAAGTTAGACTAGCTTATTATGTGGCACATGTTCATTTCTATAATGATTCACTCTGAAGCCTTCTTCCATGCTATTGGTTTCTGATAGTGCCAAGCTTTATCGTGGAAACTAGAGCTCACAAAAATCAAATATTGCATCTTTTTGAACTACACAAACACGTATAATCTGGATAACAATCTAAATTTCACTTGCGAGGAATCTTATACCTCACTAATGCCATCTCTACCCAAAGTCTGTCACTAGTTTCTTCTAGGCTTAAGCTACTGATTTAGGCCCTCTTATTTTTTATTTCTTTGGCAAGGCAATTTGGATGCGGTCATGCTTGCTTGCTAATTTTACAATTATCTTGTCGACGTGCTGAAGCGTTACTCTTCTACTGAAGCTAAAATCTTGTACTTTGACATGCAGACCATCATCATGATCATACCCATGACCCAGGAGTTTCCTCTGTCAGCATAGTTTGTGAAGGGAGCTTAGATCTAGAGAAGGTTGGTTTTAAAGCATAATTTTCCTCCAGCTCTAGATTAGATTATGATCCTAAAATACAGGCATATGAGTGGGCCTATTAGTTAATGGGGTTTCTTCCGTCTGCATAGGTGCTTCAGAATTTGTTCCATTATCGTGATAAGTTATTGTTTTGGTCAGAAAGTATTAAAACCTTTCATTTTACGGTTTTATTTACTTCATCTTGCAGGCTAACATATGGCTTGGTACATTGTTGTTGGAATGTAGTGAGGACATTTACAGGATGAAAGGTCTTCTTTCTGTTCAGGGTATGGATGAGAGGTTCGTCTTTCAGGTGAGGAGCATGACGTTTGATTGGTCCGGTTATCTATCCACTGCGCGCTTGTATCTATAATCTTTTTGCTATGAAATTAAAATAAAATACGGTTTTTTGAGCATCGGATGGGAGATGCTGATTGAGTTTTATAATGAAATGAACAGGGAGTTCATGACATATTTCAAGGATCACCAGACCGGTTATGGGGAGCAGATGAACCGAGAATAAACAAGATTGTATTCATCGGCAAGAACTTGAATGCAGAGGAATTGGAGAAGGGTTTTAAAGCTTGTTTACTATGATAACATTGACTGAATAGGACCAGACCATTGCATTTTGACTTGATAGAATATGAAATTGCTTCTCTTTTGCCTTTATGCTTGCAAGGGGAAAAAGGGCCGAGGTGGTTGCCGGGCATGATTTATCATGTAAACAGTGGTGTTATTATTATTATTATGTTAGCCGTTAAAGAATCTATAGAAATGTTTAAAACACAAAAAATGGTTCAACTGTACAAGTTACATGTATTTTAGGTTGACTTAATATTAAGAGTCCAGCCATACAAATTCATTAAGAATAATTATAAAATATAAATTAAATTATGATATCAAAAAATAAAATAAAGGTGTTCTTGACTTTTTTTTTGTTAAGTCATTTTTAAATAAAATTTTGTAACTTCCAGTATCATTTTTTTTCTTAACTTATTTTGTAAAGGAAAAGAACTAGTCGCCTGATATAAATTTTTTTATTATATTTACTTAAGTGATAATTATGTTTAAAATGAGAATAAAATGATATTAATCATTAATCAAAATGAATGGTTTTATGTTTTAGATTTTGTATTTATCTTAATTTATTGAAATAAAAGTAACAAAATACAATCCTTTTCTTTTTTTAAAGTCTCAAAGGTGAAAGAAATGGATGATATTTTACTTTCAGATTTAACTTTTTGAGAAAAATATAGCAAGATGTTAGGGTTATTAAGATTAATTAATTTGTGTATTGGGTACTTTTTTTAGAACGAAATGGACGACCAATCTTTTCAATCAAGAAAACTAAATGCGTAATACCCAAATTCATAAATCTTAATAACATGAATCTCTTGCTTTCCATTACATTTTTTTTTTCAAAAATAGAATTCTAAAAGTAAAGATTATTAAAAAAAATTCACCCTAAGACTTCAATTACATGGTGAAAAGAAAAAAAAAAAATATTGACTGTTGTTGGTTTTGCTTTAATACGGTAAGATAAGTACAAAATCTAAGACTTAGAACTATTTATTTTGATTCAATGGCTAAGATCATTTTGATTCTCTCACGGTTCTTATTTTAAAAGTTTTCATGGTTGCCACCATTTACTCAACAAGTTAAATTGATATCAGTTTATTATTTCAAATTTAATAGATCAAAATTAATTATAAAATTTATATAATTAAAAAAAGATAAATTTATTTTACTTATATTTTGGTCCTTGAATGAAAGAAATGAACTTATGTCTTAGAAAATGAAAATAAGATTGTTGAGTTAAATTTCAATAGCTTGTAAAGTGGCTCAAAGCCCATTTTGAGGAGTAGATTAAGTAAATTTTGAGGAGTAGATTAAGTAAAGAAGACGACACCTTGCTTAAAGGCTCAAGGAAGAACTATGTATATCCATTGGTGCACCACCTAAGCCTCAATGAGAAGTTAGCACCTGACCTCTCTTAAGCTTCAATAAGAAGTCGGCACTTGACACCTCTTAAGTTGCCAAGGGGAACTTAACACCTTATTCTCAAGTTGCTACCAAAAGCCCTATAATAAATACTAAGCACTTTTGAAATTTGTAATCATCTCATAAGTTATCCAATCATAAGGTTTTATCTCTACTTTTCCTAAACTTTTTAAATTTGATCATATGTTTGACTTGAGCATTGGAGTGTGCCCTAAAGGTAAAACCTCTAGTGCACATTAACTATAATTTCTTTCTTATAGGTTTAAAGGAGTTCTAGGAGTTCATTAATACTTATAACTAAACGCAAACTACAAGACAAGCCCTACATTGAGCCAAGATCTCACTCCCAAGTAACCTCAGAACCTTAGTCATAAGACCATTGCACCTTAGGATGAGTCTAAGGAGTCTAATGAGTTTGAGACGTCTACAAGCCACTAAAAAACTCTGGGTTAAGCTTCTTTACACTCCACGACCTTCCAATTCCAAAGGACGGGCTCAAACTTTACAAGTTCTCTTCACCACATGTAGTTTCTCTGCTACTCGAAACTATGGGTAAGGAGGTTTCAAGTCCTTCACTTTTGAAGAGTTCGAGGAGTCTACATAGCACACCCTACTTGTCTCTTTTGTATTTACAAGGTCTACCTCCATCAGATACTACAAGAACCAACATTTCTCTCACCAAGTATGAGGAGTTTGAAACATTCGTAGTCCACCTTAGGGTCCTCACTTAGCCCCTTTGGTGCCCAAAATGACTATCCTTAGATCTTCATTGCTTCTTCAACTCATTCTAGATTTTCTATCTCTCAAGGAGTTAGAGGGGTTCACAAAGTTGACTCTAGGGCCTCCGTCTTGCACTTATAAAACTTCAAATTATCTTCTTTCTCCATTACTAACTCTTTTTGTCACATAATCTCACCAAGCTATCGTTGTCAGTTGTTATTAAATATGGGTGCTCTCCCTATTTTAATTCTCAATTTTTTTTGTTCGCAACATCTTATGCTTTAATTGAAAGTCAAACTCAAGTCATCATGCCTTCAAAGAAAGTAGCGAAGATTACCCCTCAAAGTGAGCCTTCAACATGACATGGGAGACAACCAAAAGCTCTATTAAGGATGGCTTGCACTAACGACAACCAAGTTCTTAGAACTCCCCAACCCATGGAAGCAGAAAGTGCTACATCCACCATTCAAAACTAAAAAGACAACGAGATTACACAATTATATAATTAGGTCTGAAATCTCACCCAGATAGTCAAGGAACTAGCTTTAGAAAACCAAACTAGAGCTAGTAGTAGCTCACATCCCAAAGAGGAAGACAACACTTGGACTCTCAAGAATACCACTCCTATAGATACGTCTCTTAATGTTTTCTTTGTACGCATAGACAACTTTTAATTCGCTTAGTTAGTAAATGCAAAATCCATCAATTATCCCAATTTTGAGGAACTATTCCGAGTCAAAAGTGAAACTCAGGGAAAAACTCTGATAGCAATGTGGACTGACAGACTTGGACAAAAAATGGGAATCCATACAAGCCAAGGTGAAAGCCATGGAAAGGAAAATATTCTCCCACCAAATTTCCTTGACGAAGCATTGGAGAAATCTCCTTTCACTCATGAGATAGAAGCTACTACACCACCTAAAGGCTATTAGAAAAATCGATTTAGAAAACAATGTTTTTAGGAACAACGAAAGTTTAAATTTCATTCTTAAAAACTAGCCCTTGTGATATTTGTACTAATAAAATTTTAACCAAAATTATACTTGTGCTTTTTACAAAGGCAGTCTAGGTCGTTTCTCGGTTTTTAACTAATCTATCTTCTTCGCTATCCTCAAACCCCAAATTACTTTGAGTGTGGGCTCAAACAAATTGAATTAGGTACACAAAATGAAAAATTTTCTTAACTTTCAGTGGAAAAGTTAGTGTCGCGTGTGAATATGCTAAGCGAATTGTGCAATTGTACATGTTGGATCAAGTAATAAAGTGATAAGTGAGATCATCTCTACAGGGATCAGTTAGGTATAAATTGGTCAAATTATTATGAATGAGTTCGTTTAATGCTATGGAAAAAAAATAATAAGAATGAAAAGATAATTAAGGAATACTAATGTGTGTAATATGCGAATTCTAACAAATAAATGCAAATGCTATGACAAGACAAGAGTAAGTATGCAATAGCAATTACGAGAATGGTTACGTGAATAATATGTAAACAAGTAATAACTAAGGATGTGAAAATAGAGATGCTACAACAAAGGTTAAAGGATCAACGATGCTGAATCGTAAGGCTGGGATTACCAAGAATCTACCCTCATTAACCAATAATGCCTTGACAAGTTCAGTCTTATTCTACTGCTCGGAATAGTTCTACTATGGTCTGCTTCTTTCGAGAGCTAGGCCTTGAGTTAACTCACCTAGGGCACTATATGTCTATAGGCTTTGAGTTTGGTTCCTACTACTGTTCTTCTCTTTTCCGTACAGAACGCTGCTCTATGTCTAGATTCTGTTACCAGTATTCTTTCAAGTACCCGCTCATATCATTCAATTTCGGTCTAACTAACCTAACCTTGTCAGAATTAGATTAATTTTATAAACATGCTGCATATTCATCTATGTCTAGAGATTACACGTATGTTATTCATAAATACCATTGAATGAAATAGTAAATTAAAACTAATCTAAGCCGTGGCCAATTATGGAATTAAAAGTTTCATCATGGATTGGTGAATAGAATCCATATTCAAAATAGTAATCAACAATGTCTCCTTAAATCAAATTACGGAACAGAAAATAAAGAATTAAAGGTAGAACTCGGGAAGATAGCTTTTGCCTGTTCGACCCACAACTTTGGCTACGATGTCTTCCAATGACTAGGAGGGATTGCCTTCGTCTTCCCCTTTGCGTCTTTATCCTTGTTGCAACCGCTACCCTCTATTTTCGTCTAAGGGATTTCTCCTTCAAAAATGACTCTCTAACTGTCTACCCCTATTTTTAGTTTTTATTTTTATTTTTTGTTTTATATCTCCTCCTTTAGGGTAGAGCCATCATCCTATGATCTTTTTCCTCTTTTTTAGGCTAATTTTTCTGCTACACGTACACCAGGGCTGATAACAGTTAAGTGTTGACTGGGTCACTTCCTGGCATTGCCACGACATTCGTGTTGGCAAACTGTCCAACCTTTTGCCACGACAAACCTTCAATTCTTTACTTCTTTTCCTCATTCTACACCTGCCACTTAATAAACAAATCATTCCCGCAAACAATTCGAAGTAACATGTAATAACGTTTAAGCACAGTCCAAGCCTTTTAATGCAATTTCCTAAAAACACTAATGGAAAATTCCTAAAATGCAACTAAACTTACCTAAGTACAGGCAATTAACCAAGTCTAAAGGCATAAAATATAACTCTTTTCAAGAGTTATCACACCCTCAAACCTGAGTTATTGCTTGTCCTCAAGCAAGATATGCACGAATGCATATATTCAAGAATTTTCCATTACGCATAACCACCTCGAACTGTAGTCTACTTAAAGAACACTATATACATCAGTTCACAACAATCTTCTTTCTCCAAAAACTTGTTCAAGTGTCAGAGGTTTGCTCAACAAAGGTAGTGCAAAAAATTTCATCCTAAACAAAATTTCCTAAGTGCTCATGTAACGCCCCAAATTTGGGCCTAGTAGAATTGGGCCCATTGGCCCTTAGGAATGGGAGCGTTTAAAATTTTTGAGAATAAGAGAACGGCACTAGTGCAAGTTGGACCTATTAGGTGAGTGATTTTGGAGTGTTTAGAGGGTACTATAAAGTCCCGGGTTCAAACCTAGGCTTTAGGAAAAATTTTGGTTTTAGGTGAATAAAGCCCTGGGGGTAAGTAAGTAGGCTTTAAGAATAAATTGTGGGAAAAAAATGACACAAAAAGGAGTTGTGGTCTACTGGCAAATGGCGCCACAGGGGAGACAAGGAAGTGACACCATAGAGGAAGCAAGGGGTCCAAGGTTCAAGTCTTGGCACTTGCAATTCATTTTTTTTTCTTTTAAATGAACTTTGGCCCATAGGCTTATATTTAGTTGCGCATGTTCTAAGTCACAAAAGGAGCTTGTGTTGTGGTGGCATGTAGCGTCTGGAGCATAGGAGAGGGCAAGGGTTTGAATCTCATGTCAAGCAAGGGAGTGTTTATTTTGCGGATTGGACGGCCAGAGTTTGTGTTGGATTTAAACTCTGCTGAAGGTGGGATCCCACATCGGGAAGCTAGCATGAACATAGGCAAGAAGCTGGCTTTAAATAGAGCAAACCATGAGGAGAGTTAGCATACCTTTCTTGGCTTATCCCTTTCGCTTTGTGGCGTGCTCGTTTGGGTTAGGCGTTGGATCATTCGTTGATCTGTATGCCGTTGGGTCGCGGTGGTGGTGACCGAAGTTGATCGACACACCCCTTGGGGGTCAAGGGTGCGATCATTGTTGGCTTCTGCGCAGAACAATGTTCAGAGCGCGGATTAACTTCAGATTCCTATCAGGTGTGTATTTCGCACTACTCTAGCTGTAGAGCGGCAAATGTCGAAATGCCAGTCACACGGCAATGGTAGCCACACGAGCGTGCGAGCGCACGTGTGGGAGCTTCGACGCGATAGTTGAGGCCATCATGAGTGTTCTCATGGGTTTAGGCTGCTTTGGGCCAAGTGGGCCCAATGGACCCGTGGGCCCATATGAATAAATTATATGATTGTGTAGTAGATATTGGACTGGTCTATGTGAATCTCGTATCTGTGGCTAGATTTAGGCTAAATGGGCCACACGAGCGTGTGGGCCCATTTGGGCCGAGAATGGGCCCTAGGCCCATTCGCATCGTTATCTCTGTTTAGAATACCTTGGTTTACAAAATTACTGAAATACCTTTGGTTTACAAAATTACTGAAATACCCTTGGTTTACAAAATTATTGAAACACCCTCGACTTGTAAAATTACTAAAGTACCCCCGGTTTGTAAAAATTACCGAAATACCATCGGTTTGCGAAATTACCAAAGTGCCCCTAATTTACAAAATTATCGAAATACCCTCGATTTGTGAAACTACCAAAGTACCCCTAATTTGTAAAATTACCGAAATACCCCCGAATAACCCTGTAGGGTAGAATTACCGAAATACCCCTATAATGTAGAATTACCGAAATACCCCTGTAGGGTAGAATTACTGAAATACCTGTAGGGTAGAATTACCGTAATACCCCTGTAGGGTAGAATTACTGAAATACCTCTGTAGGGTAGGATTATCGAAATACCCTTATAGGGTAAAATAACTATTTTGCCCTTGCGGGTAACTGACTGATTAGGACTATGATTGATCTAACTGTGAATGTATGACTGTGTTTTAATTGATTTGACTGGGATTATATGGCTGATATGTTTTCAATATGTGTGTAAGTGACTGTTTCTAAGCATGGCCATTTTGCATACACGTGTAATGATTGAGCATGACATACACGACATATTGCATGGGGTTGGGACTTTGATACGGAGGAAGTTCTGATAGAGTCGCACGGGTCGCATGACGACTGTGGACCGACGGATGGCTTAAAGCCGCATAATCCGATTATGGCTCTATGCCAACCTAAATATGGCTCTGTGCCATCTTGATTATGGCTTTGTGCCAATCGTATTTACCCGTGGCTATGTGCCTAACATATAAACCGATGACTTTGTATCGGTCATATTTACCCGTGGCTGTGTGCCGGTTATATTACCGTAGCTGATGGCTATGTACCGATCTTATTACAGTTACCGATGGCTATGTGCCAATTATGAGACCGTTATTGAAGGCTTAAAGCCGTATAAATACTACTTGACTAGTTTGCATTATTGAAGAGATTGGCTGGGTGGGTCGACGTGGTCCCCACATGGAGAGATGGTTGGTACGGGTGGAGAGTTGGCTGGACAGGGTTGGGGTACATGCATGTTTTGCATTGTTATAATTTAGGGCTTAGGCTCAGATTGTTAGCGAATAGGGCTTAGGCCCAGATTGTTACCAAATAGGGCTTAGGCCCAGATTGTCACCGAATAGGGCTTGGGCCCAGCACCATGACCGTAATAGGGGATTGCACTGCTGAGTTTTCGTAAACTCACCCCATTTTTAATCGTGCAGGTAATCCCGACTTTAGGAGGATCGGTCTTTGTGAGGGACTCGGAGATGGCCACACGTCTACGATTTCTTTATACTTTGGACTATATTTTTGAGAATCTAGTTTGGGTTTTAATTTTTGTAATAAGGCCTTGTAAGTGAAGTTATGGGTTTTTGTTATGGTTTTATAATTGCTAGAAGTAGAACATGGTTTTCCAAATTAACTCTTTGTTTTTCAAAATATCATGCTTCCAGAATTGTTTTAAATTAAGTTTCCGCAACAAGCAAGGTTTTAAAGATAATAATGTTTTACAAGAGAATGACTTTTAATAAACCACGTTTTGAAACTAAGCAAATGAAATATGAGGTTTTAAAGGCAGAAAGTTTTAAATTGTAAGAAGGGTTTTCAATGAACGCGTAGTTTTCAAAAAGACTCTTCAATGTGACACGCCAGATTTGGGCCTAACTTCTAGGCCGGGTTTAGGGTGTTACAGCTCATGTGTGCTTTCTGGCCATAGCAAGCATCTCCTAACTCACTTAGTTCATTTGTTACCTAAACTCAAGTTGTTCTAAGCCTACTCAAAATGTATATATATTATTCATATTTTTTTTTCAAATTAATGTAGGGGATTTAACATGTCACAAAATTCCTTGACTCGATAATCACAATGGAGCAAACACTAAATTATCGAGTACTCAATCATGTCACAATTTAAATAAAAATCACTCTTGAAGCTAAGGCTTTTAACTTAGAAGATGGATGGAGCAAACAACTACCTTTTTAGCTACTTAGCCTATTACTATAGTGGAGTGCCCCCTTTTTTTTTAGTTCTTTTTTTTTTTACACATTCTTACTCAAACTCAGCTTTCTAGTCAACAGCATGATGGAGCAAACAAAGTAATGTTGACTTACTTGGCAATTCTAAGCCTTGAAGTGCCTACTGTCCTTTATTTAAGTAATGCTTTGGCAATTTGACTAAGTTTGGCTTCAAAAGTCCTTAAGTTCATTAAAAGACACTCGCTATAGTCCAAAACTAACTGAGGTTAGGACATCTCATGTTTAAGAGTTAATTTTCAAGCAACTCTCCTAAGCTAAATTCACCTAATCCATTGTCACATGTTCTAGGTGTATTGAAGAATTTAAGCTCATCATCGAACATCATAAGTAAAGATTGTACTCATCATAGGTAAAACAAATCGTGACAATTATGTATGCCATGTCAAAATGAATGACAAGTGAACCAAAAATTAAAACATGCTGAACTAACTATTTAATGCAATACTAAATGCACAACACACCTCCAAACCTAAGGGATGCATTTTCCTCAATGCATGTACGACTATACAACATAAAATGTCATGGCAAAATAAATGAAATGCATGATATGTGTTGGGAAATGTGCCCATATTGTAGTAAACATGTAACTATTTTCTATTTATTTGAATGATGAATAAATAAATAATGTTAATTTCACATTTCACTATTATGTCTTTTGTATTTATGTATTTTATATTTTGCATGCATAACAAAGTTGTGATAAGCAAATATTAGCTCATTGATTGTCTAAAGTTCAAATATAAGATAAATGGCATTATAAAGAACGTTTACATTGCGAGAAAGACAACTTACTTTAGTAGATAATCTAAATGAGTCCATAATCCCGTAAAAGAATCAAAGTGAGCATTTGATTCAAATACTGAGAAGGATTATTATGTCGCCTACAATTCCAATTGGGGAGATGGCTAGTCTTGACTATCAGAGAAGTTGACTCAACGAGTAGAGACATAGATGTATTCATTGGTAGAATGATACATTAGACTGGACCCAAGATGAATTAATTCTGAATCCTTTTGTGAATTAATTCACTTGTGACGTTCATGGTGTGATTTACCTAAATCATGAGTTAGTCACTGACCATGCGTATGCAACTCATGTGCTTTGATATAAGTGGAGGCTTATGCTCTAAAGATGATCGAGCCATAGCCGATATGTTGGGTACATGGCTTGTGTATGGCATGGGTTTACTAGAAACAGTGGAATTCATAGCTCAATTAAATAGTTAATGATATCCTCTCATTGGCATTGTATGGATTGATAAATATGGAACGTGGCCACGAGTTGCTTGTTCTCGAACAAGCAATTTATCACAGTCATTTGTTGACAGTGATCATATTAATCATTAAGAAGACACAATGGTGATAATGAGATAAAATAGGATTGTATTGAGTGAACGAATTTAACTAAAAGGAATCAATGATATCATATGCGGGTAACACACACATGACGAGGTCATTGGACAAAGCAGTTGGATGAATTGTTTTCGTAAAGAGTATACAATAAGGAGTTTTCAATCATGGTACTTCTTGTGGATTGACTCCATGATTAAGTAATTGCGAATTATCGGAACGATGCTTCTGGACATAATTGCAATCACTAGAGCCTAATTGTATGTGTCCGATTGGTTCCTCCGCTAGCTCAACAAAAGCTCGATCGGATTGCATTTGAATCAGAAGAAAATTTTACGACTTCGGGAATAATTTAATTGAGTCGATTTATTCGATGTGGAATTAAATTAGGTGGTCGTAAGAATTGTTCAACTAGAGAATTTTGATTAAATAATTTTCTTGAAAAATTAATTTGGAAAATCTAAGTGATTTTTGAAAAAATTAATTTTGATCAAGTAAAATTAAATTAATCAAATCAATTAAAATTAATATGATATTTTTGGAAGTTAATTTTCAAGTCAGACAATTGGCCCAATGGGTAATTGAACTTGAAAATTGGACCTGAGATAGTAAATTGGGCCCGAGAGCCTAAAACTGAGACCAAGACCCAAAAACTAGTCGAATCGAGCTCGATATGTGAAACTGGGCCAACGGTCCAACTGGTGGCTAGACCGTGAAACACCCCAAACCCGGCCCACGAGCTTTGACCAGATTTGGTATGTTCTTCAAGTAAACCGGTTCAAAATTCTTTTGTTCTTAGGTAAACTTGTGTGATTTTAGGAAAAATATTGTTTTGGGTTGGGCTTGTGTTGAAAACAGGTTCGTTTTATATTGAAATCCCTTTTTATCTTAAGTGACAAAATATTTAGGGTTTAGTTTAAAAGAAATTTTAATTAAATTTTAATAGATAAAATTCATAATCATAATAAATAAAAATAAGTGTAAAGTAATTCAACTATGGCCTTATGGCCTTATTACATCAAATAATTCCCAAAATAATTCAAAGTACTAAAATAAATTCAAGAGTCCTCAAAAATATAAACTTCATGTTGAGCATGGCCACCACAAGTTCTGCCAGTCCCGGTCCATCACTGTTCATCACACTGAAAAATGTTCCCCAACGGGTGAGTCAAATGCAGACTCAATGTGTACACGACACTAAATCATAATAGAATCAGGCATATCACATATTACACATTCAAAACATAGAATACAGGTTATGATGCATTCCCAAACCCAAACCTAATTGTCCATCCGCTACACACCCCCCGTACTTGCCGGTCCACACCGTGGGACTACTAAGTCGACCCTCCTTACGCTACACTCCATATTGCGGTCTTAGGTCATCGCATCACTTTGTGGTCTTAGGTCACCACTTTGATTCTTTGTGGTCTTAGGACACCACATTCACTTCCCTTTCAAACAAACCCATATGCCCCATATAATAAAGATATGCATAAATATGCGAGTTCACATTCTTTTCATATTCTCATGTTACTAATAACATATTTCATATTCCTAGTAGGAGTAGGAAATGTACCTGAGTACTTTGTACCATAACATGGTACCTTAGCCACTTTCATATACTTAATATCACATATATTAATTAATCATGCCATAAAACATATTATGAGATAGTGTGGGGTACACACCTGATTCGCTTAAAATTTCCTTGAGATCCCAAAAAGCTCGATCTAATGCTTAGATCCTTAATCCCTACATTGATTTATCACTTATTACCTTAATAAAAAGCCATTCGGCCAAAATTCCAAATCCTAGTAGGATTAGTATTCTTACCTTGTTGCCGATTGGAACACCAACAAATCCCGAAACTGTTCCTTGTTTCCCTAGGAATATCGAAATCCCTAAAACCTTACGTTTGACTTAATCTTAATCATCGAAACATAAATCAAGGCCTTTGGCCGAATATTCACATGTCTTACCTTAATCTTAGAAATCCCGAATACTCCTCCTTTTAGTCGACTACTCTGATAATCCGAAAGATCCTTCCATATTCGGCAACCATAATATGTATGGGGTTAGATTATCTCTCGGCTAATCTAAAAGAAAAGAATTGAAATCAAACTTGTTCTTACCTTTGAAGAAATCGACAGCACCTATGCTTGAAGCCTTTCCAAGGTTCGGCTTTTGAATGGATTGGTAAGAAAAGAGAAGGAAGAATAAAGATGGAGGATTCGGCTATGGCTTCTAATGGAGAGGAAAATATTCGGCTAGGTTCCAACAATTACTTAATCTCGACTTGACAAAAGAAAAGAAAGAAAAGAAGAGAAGAGAGCACTAAGAATTCGGCAGAGAAAGGAGGAAGCACAAATTAATGAGTAGCCCTCCTTCCTTCCTTTTATAGCCGAAATTATCATCTAAGGAGTCCCTTACTTGGCCACCACTCCTCTATCTGATAACTTTATCCTTTAGTTATCACTTAAAAGATAATTCAGCAACTATCCTTACTTAGCCGAAATTATTAAACTCAAAGTCCCTTACTTGGCCATCACTTCTCCCTTATTTTCCTCTTTATCTCTTTATTCAAATTAAAATAATTTAATACAACAATTATCTCTTGAAAATAATGATAAATAAATCCCTTATTTATCCACTATTTATAAAAGAATAAAAGCTCCTAATTTATAGCCATGTGCTGTCCACCTCTCTGCTCCTTCTAGCAAAATAAAATTTCTTTTATTTGCTTCCCATGTGACTCGAACTTAGGCCCATTCCTCTTGCATATGGCGCCATTTCCATAGGCCCTAAGTGGCATCTTCAGACCACTTTTCCAAGCCTGTTTGTGTGTAAAATTTCACAAACTTTTTCTTTTAAGGCCACCTTGCCTTAATTTCCCCTTTTAAACCTTAAAACTCGTCATTTCTAGGTCATTTCTAAGTTTCCAAAAATTTTTGATCGGCTCTGTAAACTTGACATTTCCTTACATTTCCATGACATTTCCTTACAAGACATTTCCTTATATTTCCAAGACATTTCCTTACATTTCCATGACATTTCCTTACAAGACATTTCCTTACATTTCTAAGGTTCTAAAAATGTTCACTTTCCTCTTTTAAACTTAACATTTCTAAATCATTTCCTTACATTTCCTAGTTTCCAAAAATGTTCACTTTGAACTTAACATTTCCATACATTTCCAGGTTTCCAAAAATGTTCAAAATACATTCATAACACTTAAGACATGTCATTTCGTACAGTTAAACCGAAAATGCATAGGCCCACTTTCAGGATGTTACAGTTCTACCCTCCTTAAAAATAATTTCGTCCTCGAAATTACTTACTAACAGTCGTGCAATCCTTCTCACCGCACTATGCTTACGCTGCGCACTCTGATCTTAATAGAACCATCATACTTTCTAGGCACAATCTCTAAGTTCACGTCCCTTAGAACTCATTTCTAACGTCGCGATTTAATCCGATTAAAGAGTTTTATGCATCAGAATTTTTTTTTGTTTCACTTGTTAACCGCGAACAGTTTTATGAAAAGAGATGTTTAAAAGTGGTTCTTTCGATCAAACAAAGTTCTCAACTCAAATTCACTATTCAGAAAGTCACGTTCACATTCATCAACCAATTATGAACTTTCGTTCATTCAGAGAAATGTTGTAGTTTTCATTGTTGTTGTTTTTCCACTACCTGGGTATTTTCGTAATGTGTGTCCTCTGGTATTTTCATAATTTGTCCAAAATAAGGTTCCTTGGTGATTTTGTCAATAAGGGTATTTTGGTAATTTTGAAATCCAGGGGTATTTTGAAAAATTTTAAAATTCAGGGGGTATTGGTAATTTTGGAACTCGGGGTATTTTGGTAATTAACAGGGTAAATTTGTAAAGTTTAATAAATCAGGGATATTTCAAAATTTGCAAAACTTTGAGGGGTTTTTGAGAATTTTACTTTCCAAAGCGGTGATGTTGCAAAAATTTTGAAAATCGTGGTCATTTTGGTAATTTTGTGAGTTAAGGGCAATTTCGTAATTTTTCTCCAAATCAAGGTATTTTTGATAATTTGCAAATTAGGGTTTTGAACATTTTATAAAGTAATGAAAATTTTGATAAGAACTATGGGTATTTTGGGAATTTCATAAACCAAAGGTATTTTTGTAATTTACCACTAGGGGTATTTTTGTAATTTTATAAATCAAAAATTTTTCAAAAGAATTTTGTAAAAATAGTTCTCACAAATTAAAAAGGTAATTTTAAGAGTTTTAAAACTAGGGTTTATAAAAACACGGCTAGTTCCCTTTCGGGTTTTAGTCATTGTTTTTAGCCTATGACCGAGTCCTCTTGGTTAGGGTGAACCGAAGCTACGCACCAGGTAGGATTCCAGCGAAGAGGAGGTGAGTCACTAGGACTGCTTAAGTACCAGGCTCTTCCGGATCCAATCCTAGACATGCGCACAGGGGTTACCACACCCTAACTCAGTGACTTAGCCATAGGTTTGTTTAGTGCATTAAGTCTTATGTGTTTGTGTTTGAATAGACTAGTCCTAGGGTTCAAGTTCCTATCATGCTATTCTACGTTCCATTCCTCTTCTACCCTTCCATAATTCATAACATAAACCACATAATCACACAAATGGTTAGGGGTACTTACGGTGGATCATTTGGTCGGAGACTTAGGTGCCATGCCGAAAAACACGCTCATCTTCAAAAATACTTTCATAAAACTCATTTGGGCTCGATTTGAAAATATTTTGGGCCTTAGCCCACAAAAGCCGAGAGTTTAAAGCTGGCTCGATACTAAATCTGAAACACCCCAAACCCGCCCACGAGCTTTGACCAGATTTGGTATGTTCCTCAAGTAAACCGGTTCAAAATTCTTTTGTTCTTAGGTAAACTTGTGTGATTTTAAGAAAAATATTATTTTGGGTTGGGCTTGTGTTGAAAGCAGAGTTCGTTTTATATTGAAATCCCTTTTATCTTAAGTGACAAAATATTTAGGTTTAGTTTAAAAGAAATTTTAATTAAATTTTAATAGATAAAATTCATAATCATAATAAATAAAAATAAGTGTAAAGTAATTCAACTATGGCCTTATGGCCTTATTACATCAAATAATTCCCAAAATAATTCAAAGTACTAAAATAAATTCAAGAGTCCTCAAAAATATAAACTTCATGTTGAGCATGGCCACCACAAGTTCTGCCGTCCCGGTCCATCACTGTTCATCACCTGAAAAATGTTCCCCAACGGGGTGAGTCAAACAGACTCAATGTGTACACGACACTAAATCATAATAGAATCAGACATATCACATATTACACATTCAAAACATAGAATACAGGTTATGATGCATTCCCAAACCCAAACCTAATTGTCCATCCGCTACTGTAACACCCCAAACCCGGACAAGACACCACGTCCGAATCTGGTATGCTACGGGGAAAATGCTTTTGAGAGATCAGATTTTCCGTTTAAAAGCTGAGTGGAAACACAGTGTGTTTGAAACAAATTTGAGTAGTCTTGTTAAAAAAAAAAATGGTTGATGTATTTGAAACCCGAAGATTTTGAAAACTTAGCCAGAATGTGTAGTTAACACGGGTTATTACCATTTAAAACCCCATTAGTTTCTCATTGATACATAAAACACTTTAGAACTTAGGAGACTACAAGTTTGATTTGGAAACCTTTTAGTATTTGTTTATCGTGAACTTAGTGCGATGCCGATGGTATAGTTTAAAAACACGTTGCGTTATAATTTGAAACATTGTCTTTCCAAACTTTTAGTAAAACTTATTCCGAGTTACTTTGTTAAGGCATATAAAACCAACTTAAAACATAGACAACATAAAACATAACTTAAAAAGGCCTTTTACAATCCGAAATAAAACCCAATTTAAAGTAATAAACTAAAGTACCCAAATAGTAGAGTCTCGAGTAAGAACTTTGTTCAAGCATGGCATAAGCACCTCGAGTCCATCCGGCCCCAAGTCCGCATCTACGAGTCACTGAAAAAATCAAAGGAGAGGGTGAGTCGAGTGACTCGATGTGCAAATCCCGCTCCCAGAAGAAACAACATGCTAACACACATCATACATAGCAACATAATTAATGCAACCCGATCCTAACCGGTCCATATCGCCTTTTCTACCCCGTGTGGTACCAAACCACCTGGTGGTGCCAAACCACTGGTGACGTATAGTCACAATGTGTTACTAAAACACTGGTGTCCCAAAGACACAATATCCATCATTGTGGTACCAAACCACCTGGTGTCCCAAAGACACGATGTGCTACCAAAGCACTTTGGTGACCGTAGTCACAAATCCGATGATGATGGGGCCAACCCATCGTGTGATACCAAATCACTAGCGCAGACGATCCCATATCTCAAGTGGGGCCAACCCACGGTGGTCAAACCACGGGGACAAGTCGCAATGAGGTGCCAAACCTCCGGTGTCCCAAAGACACAGTGTGCTACCAAAGCAATGGTGACCGTAGTCACAAATCGGTGATGGGGCCAACCCATCGTGTGTTACCAAAAACTTGGCGTCAATCCCAGTATAATCATTTGTGGGGCCAACCTTTCGTGGTACTAAGCCAGCGGGGACGAGACGCATTTGAGGTACCAAACCTCTGGAGGTGCCAAACCTCCGTGACCCAAAGTCACAAAGTGTGCTACCAAAAAGCACCTGGTGCTCACAAGCACAATATACCACCGCTCCCTCCTCTCGTATCACCCACACATATCATACTCATGGGATTATGCATCTCATACAAGCCATGCATATCATGCCCACATATCAAGCATTACAACACATAACATGCATAATATAAATCATGGTATCATGTATTATCATTAATACTCATCATAGAAACAGACTTACCCGAATCGTACACATACCCCTTTTTGGGTATCCAATCATCCTTCTCACTTTGTTTCAATCTTATTAAGCAATCAAGTTTATTAACAACGTTACTAAGTAGAGAGTGTGTTAGTTACACACTGGTATACTCGAGTTTAACAATCGACAAAAGCGCTCTAAGTCCCTTCGGTTACTAGCTCCTACAACAATTGGCCAACATAGGATTAGGCACTAAGACCATTCGGCCAAAGACACTCAACCAAAGGGTTAATATCGGATCATCACCTTCACTTGGTTTGATTCCCTACCAAACCCGAACCACGGTGGTTCTTCTACCCACAATCGGTCACACCTTCACAAGAGAACGGTTAATCATTTACAACTCTGATTAAACGAAATTAAAAGAATGAACTAACAACCCAATCGCTTACCCCCAACTCACCAATCGGTCAACAGAAAATGACTCCTCTTGCTTGATTCCGCAATCCAAAGACCCTATAACGAAGAGATTAGTACCCTTCCAAAATGACCAACTTCGGCCCTTAACCAAACCATAACCAAAAAGATCAAAAGAGGAAGATATGGCCATTCGGCCTTGCACTTACCAACACCCAATATTCGGCCAACCTATGACTTCTAGGAGAGGAGAGGTTCGGCCAACTTTAGAACAAGATGAAGAAAGAATTCGGCTTATTCCCAAAGAAGAAACACAAGAGAAAGGTGTACTGAGAAGGGGATTGGTATTCGGTCAACGGTGGAAGGAAGATTCGGCTCAAAAGTGTTAAGATAGAAAGAAAACAAAAATGGGTAAAGGGAGAGTACTTACGGTTTTGGAAGAAAGAAGAAATGGAGAGAGAGCTTTGGAGAATGGGTTTCGGCTACCAATAAAAGTCAAGGGGAAACAAAGCAATTTCGGAAAGGTGGAATTGCTTAAGCTTTCGGTTTTCACAAGGAAGAAAATGAGAGCTTACTTGGAGAAATTCGGCTACTATTGACAACAAAAGAGGAAAAAGGTTTGAAACCAAAAGTGACCGAATTAATGCCAAAATGCCAAAATGAATTTCGGCTACCACTCCCCCTTACCAAGCCGTCCCCTCCACCAACACCTACCAACCGGCCACTCCCAAAACTCCCCAAAATTTTGGCCATATCCCCCATTCACTCCCAACCACCATTTCAAACTACATGACCAAGTCTCCTCCAACAAATGCTCTCCACCCCTCATTTGAATATGAAGACTTGGTCCAAGGTAGTGTTCTAGTTGCTCTCTACCTCTACTCCCATGCCGTCCAAAATAGGTAACAAAAAGGGGACTCCTGCTGCTCGAACACTGGACCTCCCCTCCCTTGCAAATGACGCCACACACAAGCTCCAAGTGGCGCCTTGCTTTGCCACTTTGCTAACACTTCTTTTGTGCAAAGAAACCACCATTTATTTTCTTAAACCCCAGACTACCTCGGCTCCTTCCTATAAAGCCTAAAAACTAAAATTCTCCCAACCACTCGGGCATACACCTAGGCTATAATTAAGCCCCAAAAACATAGAGATAGCAACCTAGCATACTAACAACATGCAGAACATGCCATGACAAAAAGAAATAGCCCCCTAACCCGGGATATTACAGCTACACACCCCCGTACCTGCCAGTCACACCGTGGGGACTACTAAGTCGACCCTCCTTCCGCTACACTCCATATTGCGGTCTTAGGTCACCGCATACTGTGGTCTTAGGTCACCACTTTTAGATTACTGTGGTCTTAGGACACCACATTCACTTCCCCTTTCAAACAAACCCATATGCCCCATATAATAAAGATATGCATAAATATGCCAGAGTTCACATTCTTTTCATATTCTCATGTTACTAATAACATATTTCATATTCCTAGTAGGAGTAGGAAACGTACCTAAGTACTTTATACCATAACATGGTACCTTAGCCACTTTCATATACTTAATATCACATATATTAATTAATCATGCCATAAAACATATTATGAGATAGTGTGGGGTACACACCTGATTCGCTTAAAATTTCCTTGAGATCCCGAAAAGCTCGATCTAATGCTTAGATCCTTAATCCCTACATTGATTTATCACTTATTACCTTAATAAAAAGCCATTCGGCCAAAATTCCAAATCCTAGTAGGATTAGTATTCTTACCTTGTTGCCGATTGGAACACCAACAAATCCCGAAACTGTTCCTTGTTTCCCTAGGAATGTCGAAATCCCTAAAACCTTACGTTTGACTTAATCTTAATCATCGAAACATAAATCAAGGCCTTTGGCCGAATATTCACATGCCTTACCTTAATCTTAGAAATCCCGAATACTCCTCCTTTTAGTCGACTACTCGATAATTGAAAGATCCTTCCATATTCGGCAACCATAATATGTAGGGTTAGATTATCTCTCGGCTAATCTAAAAGAAAAGAATGGAAATCAAACTTGTTCTTACCTTTGAAGAAATCGACAGCACCTATGCTTGAAGCCTTTCCAAGGTTCGGCTTTTGAATGGATTGGTAAGAAAAGAGAAGGAAGAATAAAGATGGAGGATTCGGCTATGGCTTCTAATGGAGAGGAAAATATTTGGCTAGGTTCCAACAATTACTTAATCTCGACTTGACAAAAGAAAAGAAAGAAAAGAAGAGAAGAGAGCACTAAGAATTCAGAGAGAAAGGAGGAAGCACAAATTGATGAGTAGCCCTCCTTCCTTCCTTTTATAGCCGAAATTATCATCTAAGGAGTCCCTTACTTGGCCACCACTCCTCTATCTGATAACTTTATCCTTTAGTTATCACTTAAAAGATAATTCAGCAACTATCCTTACTTAGCCAAAATTATTAAACTCAAAGTCCCTTACTTGGCCATCACTTCTCCCTTATTTTCCTCTTTATCTCTTTATTCAAATTAAAAGAATTTAATCCAACAATTATCTCTTGAAAATAATGATAAATAAATCCCTTATTTATCCACTATTTTTAAAAGAATAAAAGCTCTAATTTATAGCCATGTCTGTGTCCACCTCTCTGCTCCTTGTAGCAAAATAAAATTTCTTTTATTTGCTTCCCATGTGACTCGAACTTAGGCCCATTCCTCTTGCATATGGCGCCATTTCCATAGGCCCTAAGTGGCATCTTCAGACCACTTTTCCAAGCCTGTTTGTGTGTAAAATTTCACAAACTTTTTCTTTTAAGGCCACCTTGCCTTAATTTCCTCTTTTAAACCTTAAAACTCGTCATTTCTAGGTCATTTCTAAGTTTCCAAAAATTTTCGATCGGCTCTGTAAACTTGACATTTCCTTACATTTCCATGACATTTCCTTACAAGACATTTCCTTACATTTCCAAGACATTTCCTTACATTTCCATGACATTTCCTTACAAGACATTTCCTTACATTTCTAAGGTTCTAAAAATGTTCACTTTCCTCTTTTAAACTTAACATTTCTAAATCATTTCCTAGTTTCCAAAAATGTTCACTTTGAACTTAACATTTCCATACATTTCCAGGTTCCCAAAAATGTTCAAAATACATTCATAACACATAAGACATGTCATTTAGTACAGTTAAACCGAAAATGCATAGGCCCACTTTCAGGATGTTACAGACCGGACAGGTCGGGTCGTCATTGACCCGGACTGAATTGACAGTAGCTGAATCGACTTAGGGTGCCGTAAGGGTGTCGCACTTGCATTGCCGGACACGGTGGTGCCGGCGGCGTCCCGATGGCCAGTGACAGTTGGTCATCTGTTGTTGAGCAGTGGAAGAGTTACTCTCTTACGGGGACTCTACTAGAGAATTTGATTTCAGATTAATTATTCCAAAAATAATAATATTTTAATAGTTTAATATTAAATTAAATTAAATACTTATCTTAATAGTATTTTATTAATTTAATATTAAAGTGATTATCTTAATATTAAATTTAATTGAATATTTATCTTGTAGATAAACATTCTATTATTTTAATAAGATTTAATATTAAATTTAATCTAATATTTATCTTGATAAATATTATATTAATTTAATATTAAAGTGATTAAGTTTAATCATATTTGAACTCTTTAAATTCTCCCTCTATAAAGAGAGTATTGGGTCATTATTTACACACACTTGAATTAAAGAGAAAGTTGTAGAGAGAAAATTCTGTGGAGATTATTCTAGAAAATTTCTAGAGATATTTTTCTGATTTACAACTTGACCCAAATGTTAAGAGAAATTGCAAAATTACCCCATTGGTAATTTTTTGAAAGTTTTTTTGATTTGAAGCGAGCCCACACTCGACAGAATGAGCTTGAGGATAGCGGAGAAGACTACTCCATCGAAGCGCTCATCCTAGACGAATCGAAAAGGTAAAATTTTGATTAGATGTTTATTACTTTAGATATCACAACCAAGATCTTATTTTGGAAAAGAAATTTAAAACTTTGGTTTTTCCCTAAATTTATTTTTCGCTGCGTTTTCTAAAACCATTTTTTTCCAAAAGTACGGAAGGAAAAAGAACTTCCCTAGCTTGGACCGGAGTATAGTTACTTCATTCTGTCCTGTGAGTGGATTTACATGCACTGTGGTTATAGTGCATTTTCCTTTTCAATGATTGGAGTGGCACGTCCTCTTGTACATCATTAGATTTGGTGATTTCATCAATAATCTGATTGATCTCACGATCTTGTTCAGTCATAAGTTCAGTAAAGGGAGGTGGAACAGCTGCAGTGTTGTCCACTTGTGGTGCAAGTGTGGGATTTTCTTCTTCTTCTTCCTCATAATCAGTTGCAATACTAACTGATTCTATTTTCTTTGGTTTCTTTCTCGGCAGTGGCAGGGTTTGTCTCAGCTGGTTGGGCTTCACCAACCTCTTCTACTACAGCTGCCTGTAATTCCTTAGGAAAGTCAAGAAATGCAGACATTGGCTTGGTGAAATTCTTTTGAAGGGACCTTTTCAGAGCAGCGTCACTCCTCTCTACATAGGCTCAGTAAAGAGCCAGTTTGTCCTGCACCTTTCCCAAATCTGCAGCAAGCTGAAGCTGTTGAGTCTCGAAAAGATTATTCTGTTTCTACAACTTCTCCAATGAATTGAGCACTTGTTACTTGAATAAACTGTTAGTCTTGGAGGTTGTTGCAGTGGAAAATGTTGGTGTAGAGGATGTTGAGGCTGAGCCAGGAGGTTGTTGCTGTGGAAAATCCTCCCTAGAAATCTTCACAACAATCAATCTTGTAATGGCCCTTTTATTTGGGATGACATCCTCATTGGCTTGAAGTGAGGCATTAACACGCTGGCAAAGTGCGATGATTAAAGAAGGAAATTTCAGACTCCCGCCATTCTTTTGTGCGCACAAGTGTACTTCATTGAATATAATCTTATGTGACACCCCAAACCCGATCGGGACGGACCGACCCGAATTCGAAGCGTTACATTAGCCACCTAAGTGACTCTTCGGCTAACGACCACCCAAGACACAGCCTAACCATATAAAACCTCAATTTTATCTGAATATTAGTTATTTGTTAACACGGAAGCAAATTATGAGACAACTTTAAACTTTTCCTAGGTAATTTAACCTAAGGGCTTTTTTGTCATTTTACCACCTATGGTAAAACTAACCCGATTTTAGATCTAAATGTTTATTGACCTTCTTTTAGTCAAAATCATGCAAGCCTAAAAATTTCAGCTTAAATTGAGTTCGTTTGCTATGTCTAATTCAATTTTTACTATTATTGACTAAATTGTAACAAATACAAACTATCAGGACCTATTCCGAGCTACAAATTAAATTTGTTTCTATCGAATTTTACCCGTTACAAGACTAATCCTAAAATTTTACCAAGTTTCCTTATCATCTAGGGCTTTAATTAGACTAATCAATTTTTAGGACTAAATTCTAACATAAACAAATTAGAATACCAATTTAAAAAGACAAAAATTCAAACCCTCAAAAACCCACACGGCTGTGTCCCCCAGACCGTGTGTCATTAAATGACTGTGTTCATGTTGCAAAAAACCTTTAGGCAGATCGCACACGCCCGTGTGGAAATCCCACACGCCCGTGTCACTTACCCACACGCCCTTCTGAAAATCACTGCATCTATTTTTGTGAAAAACTCGATTTAAAATCCAATTTTTCATATTTAAATGGCTAATTTAACCCGATTTAACTACGATTAACTATCATACATAAACACGCAACTTCAATTGAATTTATTGACATCAATTAAGCCTCAATTAAATAGAATTAAGCAATTAATTTTAGGCACATTAAACACCGAATAAATCAAAGAAGTGGCGTACCTTAGTCACTAGTAAACCACTCCATGGAAGCTTCATTTAAACAATCGTTAGCATAAATTTCATGCTTTACACACCGTGTTATCAATCAACGTGTTATCAAGCAACAATACACTGTAAATCAATCAATAATTAAACTCAAACATGCCTCAAAATTATTATAAAACCATCCAAAATAAATGTTTAATTTCTAAAGTCCATTTACAACCAAAATCAAGCTAATTTCCTGGAGTTCCACAATGCCCAACTACAGTCTCTAAAATTTGTAATAAAGTCTCTACCAAGCCTAAATCTCTTGGAACTCTCTTGCTCGGCTCCTTAGCTCCTCAATCCCGACAATTATTTTCATGAATTGTGAGGGTGTGAGCTTTAAAAAGCTCAGTGAATGTTAATTAAAACAAGTAAAATTAACATCCAATTCATGCTTAATTCACAACCAATCATTCACCAATTTTCAGCCAAAATAATTAATCATGTCAATTTAATATCCGTAAGCATTTCCAATACCAAAAATCAATTATTCATGGCTTTCAATCATCAATTGATTAGCAACAATCACACATAAATATATTGGCATACACTTCTCATGGCTTAATCGAGTGATCATACATCGGATAAGCGGATCTTCGAACTCCCACAAATATCAAATATAGTCCACCGAGTTGAGCAGGTCGAAGCACACGCTCCCTTATAGCGCCTCAAATAACCCATTGAGTGGAGAATCAAGCTCAACACTCCCTTATCTACTCCAAACAAATCAGTCCACCTAGAGCTATATGCTCACAATGTCACAAATAAATGTGAGTACCCACAAATCCTATGGCATGCCAACTATATCCAATGGATCCACCATGCATGTTTCCAATATATTTAGTCAAACATAGCATATAAATTAGTTATTATTGTGCTCAATTTAATGTGACAAGATGCTTATGTGTAACATGTAACATAGCATTTAACACCCCATAAAATCAAACAATTCATTTTCCAATTTCCCATATTCAATTACCAATTGTAGCACCAACATATCATGCTCAAAAATTTCAGTACACATGCCTTAAATCATCCTTAAGATTAATCTAATTAAATAGCACAACACCACCCAAAATCTTACTTGCCATTTTTTTTCCAATACAAATTCAATTTTTGCACATTTAGTACCAATCTTGCAAAATCAGCCATTAAACCATAATTAATTAATTGAAATCATTAATTAAGCTACTAATTAAATATAATTAAGCTACTAATTAAACATAATTAAGGGTCAATTTACCAAATCGCCCTTAGAAACACTCACCACACAATTTTATTCTATCACAACAAGTGATCAACTAAGAAATTCCAAGATTCAATTTCAGTTATCTCGGTCCTTTTCAAAATTCAGAGCTTCAACAGAGATAAAGTAGACATTACCACCTTTCCAATGCTATAATAAACACAAATTTTAATTAACTATACAAATCGAAATTCACTCACAAATATACCTTACCAGATTTGTAACATCAAGTCGAAAACTCGATTCTTCACAAAATCGATCTCTCCAGCCCTCCTAATCACTTCCAAACATCAATACTAGACTAAATACACATACTAGGCATCAATTCCACATTTAAATCAATTTCACAAAAATCTAGAAAATCGGTTCATGAGGATGATGAAATTCAGATTTCTTCAAATTACCTCACAAATCATGTTTAATCTTGATAAATAAGACCAAAAACCTTTTAATAGATCCATTTTGAATTGGAACATCCACTGATTTGTGGATTTTCTCTCAAAATTCAAGATCCACCATTAAAGAACCATGTGTTCTTGGAAGAAGATGACATTGATAAAATCCTTTAATTGACTCTCAAATCATGTAAAAATGTTTCTAATCTTCATAAAAACAAGTTTAGGATTGAATATTACCTTTGATCCGCTCTAAATTTGTTGATTGGAAATCTTGATTTAAGAAGCTTGAGAAATTTCAAAATACTTTTGGCTACTTTTGAGAGTAATTTCGGGTGAATTGAGAGAGTATTTTGAGAAGGAAAATGGTTGGATCTATTTTCTGATGATAGATCTTTAAAACCATGCAAAGAAAACGAATTTTATAGCTCTCTAATCTGATGTAAATGGTGTGAAAAGTAGGCTAGATGCATTGTGTTTAAAACTGAAACAGCCCACCAGAAATTTAAAAATTGAGAAATTTGCCTAATGGTCACTCCCACATTTCCCTTGCTTTACCACTTGATCCTTCCCTCCAAAATTCCAAAATTTAAGGTTTATTTGCCAAATAAGTACTCCGAAATTTCCCTTATTTTACAATTAAATCCTATTTAATTAATATTTAAAGTTAACTCAAATTAACCTCTAATAAAAATTATTTTAAAATTCTTTTTTGACTCAAATTAATTATTCTCACTAATAATTATTTAATTACTTTAATATTAATTTTCCAAAAATATTTTTATTTTTCTGGATTATTTGTTTAATCGATTTTAGAAATTAACCTCTTAAATTAAATTAAAAATTACTATAAACCCCATAAATTCCTAGTTTCACACTTGGAACCCAAAAAATAAACTCGAAACTACTAGACTCAGTTTAGGGATATTACATCCTACCCATATTAATTTTCCTGCCCTGCATGATGGAATGGAGCAACAACATTCGCTCCTTAGAAACTGTTGAGTTATGGGTAGAAGGGAGTAGGCACGTCTTAACGAAGTGATATCAAACCTTGCACTTAGGCTTCAAAGATGCCCTTTCCAGGGTGTAACAATCTTGCCTCGACACCGTCCATTTAGTTCCCGTCACACATAGGTCTTGAATAGCTTAAGTTAACCTATCAGTAGTAACGGCTGTAGCAAACTCGGTATGCTCATCTTAGATATCAGAAAGATCATACTGAGCATTAATCATGTCCTCATCAAATAAGACCAAGACTCCTCGCGTATATATAAAAGCAACATTTGGGGAAGTAAGGTGGGCATAGAACTCACGAACAATCTTGCTCAGCACATCCTCTGGATGCAAACAAAAAATTTTCCGTCCATGTTGCTCGATGATAGAATAAATGGAAGCATCATATCCCATGAGTTTAAAAAGAAAGCCTTTTTCCAAACAAAAGGGTCGCTTGGAGATGTTGTTATGGTACCGTTCTTCTGCCATAGTGTTAAAGAAAGTGTGAGGTGGCATGGAAGATGATTGAGGGGTAGATCATCTAGCCATTGTGGAAAGTTAAGGTAAAATTCTGTGTAGAAAAGGAAGAAGAAAATTTGCAATGTCTGAAGAAAGCACAAATAAGCGTGGAGAGAAAGAAAATTTAGGGTACCTATAAAAGAATTGAAGAGGTTAGGGTAAAATAAAATGACGAAAAAGTAAGGAGTAAAATGGGGTATGACGTGAGTGATGAGAGGTCAGTAATTATGGCCTGATTTTGGTGTGGTGGAAAATTAGAGGGAAAGTGAAAATGTTACAGGCCCAAATAATTGGGAAACAAATTCCCAATAGGCCAACGGGTATGATACGACCCAACCTCACAATTGCCGTTATGAGATAGTGTTGACGGTTCAGAAAAATTAAATGTGTAGAGTAAGTTTTGTAGCATGGAAGAGGGAAAAAAAAGGGATTTTTGGGGGGAATTGTGAAGTGACCTAGCCCTAAAATAAGAATTTTGGCTTTTCCACCATGGGCTACCCAAGTAACGTAATGGGTCCAACTGTTAGAGTATGGCTAAAGACCAATCATAAGATGATTGTAATTTACCTTGTTTATTAATATAAGGCATAGCCATTATTATTTTAGTTTATTTTCTGTGTATATAAATAAACTATTTTATAATAATGTCCTGAGAATAATATGATTATTCTTAAAAGGTCCTTAGTCGAGGGTTATTGTGGGCTTAGACAACAATAATGCATGAAAACTAACATGTAGTTGATTGATGACAAAGTGTTGTCATTGACATGAGATGTCAAAATCAATACATGAGTATGTGTGTTAGAGAACAACATACTGGACTGACCCGCTATAAGTATGTTTCTTGGATTATTATGTAATAGTCACAACATTACTTATAGTGATTACTATGTATATGATCCTCAGACTTGAGATCATAATTATCCCAACATCGTGAGTTGTATATTTTGATACAGTCAAACATCCACCGTAATTGGTTGTTCTATAAAGGCTGATGTTGGATATACCACAATCTATGTAGTGGGATATGGTTGATCAATATAGAATTTGTCCCTCCTACATAATGGGAGCAATATCCTAGGCCACTTGGTTGAGCGAGACTAGAAATGCATGGCCATGCTTGAATAAGTTGATATGAGATATCATACTTATTTGTTTTTCATAGTCTACTCAGGATATCAAGAAACATTAGATGGGCTATGCAATGTGACTATTCCATGACTTGTATTTCTTCCAGGTAATCCTTCATTCTTCTTCTCCTACTTATTATTTCCATATCAGTATGCCCGGGATAATACCAGTGCCAGGAGGGAGGGCTAGGGGTTTCGGGCATCGAAGACAAAGAGGTCACCGGGAAAGCTCTATGGTTGCAAATGGTGATGAACCACAGTCCCAAAGGACTAGTACTTCAACCATGACCCCTCTGTATAGTTGTCTAACTACCAAGAAGGAGATGGTTAATTACTTGGCAACCCGAGGTATTCGGTTACCAAATTTTGCCTATCACTTCGAAATCATCAACGAGGAGAGATGTCTGAGTTATTCCAGTAAGGGTCTCATACTGCCTCTCTATTTGTTAGAAGCTGGCTTCCACCTTCCATTACATCCCTTCTTCAGCATGGTCCTAGACTGCAACATTTGTAATGAGCCACCCATGCTTGGCATCTTCCAACGCTTCTATCATTTAAAGGTCCAAACTCAGGGGCCCTCAGTTGGGATAGCTTATTTCAGTGTTGCCAAGACCGCGAGCCCATACTCAAGAATTGAGCCTCCAACCTTTTCCTGAACCACAACAAGTTCATCTTGGTGAGGAGTAAGCTCCCCAATAGATTTGGTTTCCCCACCAAATGGTCGACCTCTAAGAAATTTACCTGCCTTTAGTCTCAACCTCTAGACATAGAGATTGTCGTAAAGCAAGTTGAAAGGTTGAGTCCTGGGCGCACTCTGGAAATGAAAAAGCTCATCACTGTCCATAATATCTTCTGCTACTTTTTAAAGGAAAGAAGCCCATTGGTTGGTGGGCAACCGATCTATATCTTGGTGTAAGTACCAAGATGGTGCAGTCCGCTGAAGAGGCATGGCCATTTGGCCCAACAAGGAGTTAGCCTGGGAAATTTTTGGAAGAAAAAGGGACACCCCAAATTTATTTTATACTTTTTGCAACATACCTCGCCGCCACTGGTACTCCTCGTCATTGAGTTTCAGGGGTGAGTCCTCAGGTAGGATTTTAACCAAGAATTTTGCTGACCCTTCTGTTGATATTGTAGGTCCTACTTCTCCTTTAATCCTAGCATAACCCTCTCAGCCTAAAGTTATGGACGTAAAAACGTTAATAGAGAGTGCGCAATAGGTTATGGAAATGGCTGACATTAGGGTTTAAACGAGTGGTAGTAGTCGCAAGAGGTCGAGGTTTGAAAGAAGGTCCTCCAGCACTGGGGAGAGCAATGGTAATCAATAACCTGCCATAAGCCTAGCAAGGAGCCAATCTTTTCGGAAAGTGAATCCCCTGCACCTTCAGCAATCCTCGAGCTTCCCATAGAATTCGCCAGTGTTACGAACCTCCCTGCACCCAAATCGATGCCTCTTCATGTGGGTTCAGATTTAAACACTCCTTGACAAGGTCCCCACACTCCCCTGATTGGCGTCGTCTACTATACTCATCCTTCAAGTGAGGTCTAGACCTACTTCTCCTGGAAAAAAACATATTGGCATTTGGTAATATCCCTTCTCTCCCTTTGCAGTCCAACAAAGACAATATAGGGAGTTGTCCCAAGAGTTAAAGGAGTTCACCTATCCTTCCTCCCCCTCCAATGGGATTCATAAGCCCACTCTTACCGAGCTGGCGGGTTCCTTTTTGATGTTGGCAGTGGAGTGTGGTCTTGCAAGCTGGACCCTTCAAAAGGCTTGTGTTGAAACTAAAGTTAAGCAAGTAGAATTTGAGAGGGCCTTTCTCTCTGGCGAGCAATCTCTTAACCAAATCTGCCAGTCATATGAAGCCTCTATCCGCCAAAGTAATAACCTCACAAAATCTATGTATCACCTCAAACCCGACCGAGTAAGTTCGACCACAATCCGACATGCCACATTAGCCACCGGAGTGACTCTCCGTTAGCTCCAAACCTAACCTCCAACACACCACAGATTCACAATCTGGGAATTGTGCTAAGTTTCACATATTGCAGTGGAATGTCATAACATCATGCAAAACATGTGAGCTTATAAAACAAATAGAGGAAGTGTTTGCATATCAATCTACAACATCTTAAGGGTTTGCAAACATCACTCAACATAAGCTCACATAGCAGCATTCAACGTGAGTTCGCATCACACATAAAGTATGAGTTCGCACATGAACCTAAGTTTGCATACAGTAATATAGGTTCCCATGCTAACATATAATATAGGTTTGCTAAGTAAACAAACTTCAAAATAAAAGGAATCGTATATGCATAGGTTATCATGCTCTAATAGGGTACGCATAAACACATGGGTTCGCATACATATATGGGTTCTCTCAACTTACCAAGGTTCGCTAAATAGTAAAGTTATCGCTAATAGGGGTATACATGTAATTTTTCAAGGTCGCAAACATACAGTGGTCGTAGAAAATAGTACTTAGCAATAAAACTGACACACATATTTTGATAAAATTTAAGGTAATACAACGTAACAATTATGCATGAAAAAATCAACTTTATTCATAATAAAAAGATAATTAAATATTTTAAGAAATGGTCTGCAAAAGAAAAATAAACTTAAAGAATTTGAATCTAATAACTATAGCAATAACCAAATAAGCCTAATCCAAAGAAAAAACTACATAAATAAAACTCCATAACTTCTTCCCTAGGTTCGCTGACATCTACTCAAGACTTAGCCTTGCTCAGACCATTCGCCTCGCCTCTTGCCAATTGCGACCTACTTACCTATGAAGTAAGAGAGGGGTGGGTGAGTTCAGTGAGAACTTGTGAATAATCAAGAATCATCAACATATGCTTTAAAGTACTTAGTTTAAAACAGAAATTGGACTTTCTCTAAAAATCATGCTGCGAACTGGGTTCACTTAAAGATATGAGACCCAGTTCGTTGTTTTGCCTGCTTGTCGAAGAAACATATAAGTCTGTAAAAATAGTTTCAGTTGTGCTTGTAGAAAATCATGAATGAAAACTTATCTTATTTGAAAACGGATCTTGAATAGCATGAAACATGCTCACATACTTGTCGTATCAGAATGGAAGAGCACTTGTCTTAACACACTTATCTTAACTTATTTTTTGGATATGTGGATCTCCTTATAACGCCTCAGAATGATTCAAAGAGTCCTTAACATGTCTCATAAGTGTATCATACAACTAAACATTCTCATGTACGCCAACATGTCCTATTGATTGGAGCATAGCTCGACATTCTGTTATCTCTCCACATGTCCCAGGGCCTCAACGCCCAAAATCATAGAAAACTTATGGTGAGTACTCACAATCCTATGGCCTGCCATTATAGCCAATGTAAGGGCTCGCAAAGGAGCACACACATAAACTTATCACATAGAGCTTGCATAAGGAACTTGTTTGAAAAATACTTGTTCTGAGAGCTCCCACCAAAGTGCGTAAAAACACAGTTTATAAAATAGTATCTTAAAAACATATCTTGAAACATAGGCTCGCATAGGAGCATGCATAAAACTTATTTTTGAAACATAACTTTAAAAACATGACTTGAAAACATGTATTAAAAATAGATTTTCCGAACTTGAAAATAAAGGTTTGAAGAGAACTTCCGTTTGGAACTTAGTTTAAAAAAAAGGTTCCTTGAAAACATAGCAGTTCGCACACAAGCTACGAACCTTGAACATTCATACTGAAAAACATGGTAGTTAGCACACTTAGGAAATTCTTGACCACACACCGATAAAGCTGAGACTTTAAATAAGTTTGGCTTTGCCTTTATCCTTGCTGGTAGATGGTCTGGCTGGTTCGAAACACATATAACCAAACAGAGTACTTAAACAAACAAAACTTACAGAATTCACACATGCAAGCAAACCTAGCTTTTTGTACAATCAACACTAACAAGACAGAGGATTACCTTGGTTGGTACGAACTAGATTTGAAACAGAGACTTGACAACATAATATCGATGAGATAATTCTCATGGAATAAGGGTTGTATTTATAGGCACTAGGTGTCTTGGAAATATTAGGATACCGTACTTGACTTAGGACAAGTGTTACTTGCAAAAAAAAGTATTCTTAGTTACACCATATCTTTATTTCCTAATTTGAGTCTGACTTTGACTGGCGAGCCCTTGTTTGCAACTTAACTGGCAAACACTAGCTAGCCAAACAAACTGGCGAACTCCAGTTCGCCAAACATATTGACGAACACGATTTTAATGAATATGGTGAACCTGCTTACCGTGTATGAAATGATATGTGAATTGTGCAGGTATACTCATCAAATCAAGAAATAAAGTGGTAAGTGAAATTGTCACCACATGGATCAGTTAAGTTTAAAATGGTCGAGTTATTATAATGAGTATGATTAATGTTATGACAAAAATAATGATAAGAATGTAGTGGTAATTTGAAGGAAAAATGATGTGTGCAATATGTGTAATTGGTAAATAATGGAAAATGCTACTGATAAATAACAGAAAATTCTATGACAAGTTAAGAATAAGAATCCAATGGCAAATTCAAGAATAATTATGTGAATAATATGCAAACAAACAAGTAAACAACTAAAAAATGCTATGGCAAAGATACTACGACAAAGGATACAGGGTGTAACACCCCTTACCCGTATTCAATGCCGGAACCGGGCACGAGGCGTTACCATAATAAAAACCCACAAGATTGCCACTTAGGCACCACGCGACCACTCTCTTTGGCCATCACAAAAACCTCAGACCCGACTTACGAGGCCTCTCTCAACCACACGAGGGCTCTCGAGACCATACTGAAAACTCTTACGATCTTAAAATTTTTCCATCTATACAGGGCTCACACGCCCGTGTAAGATTTGGCACGCCCGTGGATGTCACACACGCCCATGGTTACTACCCGTGCATGAAAACTCAAGCATTCTACCAATGCCCCACGGCTAGGGAACACGCCCATGCTCTCCACCCGTGGTGCACACTGACCACCTTAACACGGCTTAGAGTCTAGACACACGCCCGTGTGACTAGTCCGTGGTCTATTCTGACTTCAAATACTAACATGCAGGGGACACACGTCCAAGTCACACGCCCATGGACTGACCGTGTGTCACACATGGCCTAGACACACGCCCGTGTGTCTACCCACATGGACGAGAACAAAGCTATTTGCCAAGTTCTTTTCACCCATCTAGCATACACAATCATGCACTCATACAACACATCCATAATTAACTCAAAATCTTACAATCTCACATAGATAACTACATCTTCTCATATAATAAAGTAGCCAACAACTATGGCATAATACAAAATAGATTACCCATTCAAAGGCTAACTCATCATAGCCATATACAACAAGATTCACTAACTTGTCTAGCCCCTATACATGCCATATACAAAACATTGAGTCTAATGTACCAGAGTGTGCTAATAGTGTGGGCGATCTTCCAATTGATCCTCATATCTCGATTCAACACTTTACTCTATAAGACAAGGGAAAAGAAAGAGAGTAAGCTTTGAGCTTAGTAAGTTTACACATAAACAATTAAGCAACATGGTATAAGCTAAACAACAATTAGCATTATACTAACATAAAATGTACAACTATGCTTACTCTTTCTATCCCTTACCACATTTATTCCAACACATTATGAGTCACTTACTCATATCCATTGACATGCACCCCTGCATTCAATATCACATTTACACAATATACAACACATCATTATTTCTCGATAATACATCCACACAGCTAATCCACACAGCTAATCCACACAGCTAATCCACACAGCTAATGTCTCGGTGGTTTCGCACTTAGCCCACCACAATCAATTAATAAGGTAGTATCGCACTTAGCCTACCATAAAGGTAATCATAGTGGTTTCGCACATAGCCCACTAGATAATATACTTAACGATAGCATCGCACATAGCCAGCTCATCGTCCATATGCATTAGGATGGTATCGCACTTAGCCCACCATTTAGCATTATCACAACACATTCGCAAATCTACTTACTTAGTCATTCATCCATTCATTTCACTTGAACCACATAGGTTTTCAATCATTCTCAACCATGCTATACACTATCTAGCATTAACAAATTGTAAGTATGAATGCATTGTTTATGCATAGACTTACCTCGATACACAAAAGTATAGAAACGTGCAATTTAGTCCACCACTTTGCTTTTGCCTCGGTTTCGATCCGGGCTTTGTCTTTCTTGATCTATAATGAATAAATCAGCTTATTCAATGCACACATTGACCAAAATGACCCACATCTCATACTTTGGAAAAATTACTCTTTTGCCCCAAAACTTTCTCATAATTACACTATTGACCCAAGGCTCGTAAAGTGATTTTTATTCAACTTTCTAGCCTTTCATGCTTAGCCGAACCACTTACTCAACTAAAGCAATCATCAATTCTCACTACATCATACATGTATGACCAAACTTAAGACTTTCACAAACTAGTCCCTACATGCATTTTCTATGGAAACTCATTTAGCAAAAGATGTTTCTACTACATCAAGCTTTCATAATCTTCCATAAAACATCAAAATACATGCATGTCATACACGGCCACTTTTTTGAACATCCATCATAGCTCATCAAATAGCTAAAAATTGCTTACTCATGCTACAAGGACTTCAAAAATACAAAGAATATAAAAAACGAGGCTAGATGCACTTACTAGCAAGCTTGAAAAATTTGAAGAACCCTAACAATGGCTCTTGAAAATTCAAGTGACCTTGGAGAAAAGATGAATGAATTTTGTCATCTTTTCTCCTATTTTAATCATTTAATTGTTAAATGACCAAAATGCCATTTTTGATAAACTTTCTATTTTAACTCATCCATGCCCAATTTTGTCCAAATGTTAAAAATTGGAAAAATTGCTATTTAAGGACCTCTAATTAATATTCTAAAGCTATTTCACACAAATAGCTTCTAGAATCTCACATTTTGCAACTTTTGAAATTTAGTCTTTTTGGACAATTCAACCGCAATTTCACAAAATTGCTTCATGAAACTTTCACACTAGCATGCATACATAGCATAAACCTCAAAAACTCATTCATATACCTCAGATTTATGGTCTCGCACCACTATTCCGACTAGGCCCTAAATTGGGATGTTACAACTCTCCCCCCTTTAGAGATTTTCGCCCCCGAAAATCTTACCCGTAAAGAGGTTTGGATGCTGCTCTCTCATAGCTTCTTCCATTTCCCACGTAGCCTCTTCCACACCGTGTTTCTGCCATAACAATTTCACTAGTGCTATGCTTTTATTTCTCAACTGTTTCACTTCTCAAGCCAAGATCTTAATCGGCTCTTCATCATAAGACATATCCGGTCTTATCTCAATTTCCATCGAAGGAATCACGTGTGAAGGATCGGAGCGATACCGTCGCAACATCGACACATGGAACACATTATGAATCTTTTCCAACTCTACCGGCAAAGCTAACCGGTATGCTTCTGGTCCAATTCTATCTGTAAACTCATACGGCCCTATGAATCTTGGACTCAATTTTCCTTTTCGTCCAAATCTCATAATCTTCTTCCATGGGGACACTTTCAAAAACACTTTGTCGCCCACTTCAAACTCAATTTCTTTTCTTTTCATATCCGCGTACGACTTCTGTCGGTCTGAAGCAACTTTCAGACTATTACGGATTATTTTCACTTTCTCCTCGGTCTCTTTTACTAGATCGACCCCATGGATCTGCTTCTCACTAAGCTCGGTCCAATACAAAAGAGTTCGGCACTTACGACCATACAAGGCCTCATACGGTGCCATCTGTATACTCAACTGATAACTGTTGTTGTAAGCAAATTCAACTAAAGGTAGATATCTCTCCCAACTACCCTCAAATTCTAGCACACAACATCGAAGCATATCCTCGAGAACTTGAATCACTCTTTCAGACTGACCATCGATTTGCAGATGGAACACAGTACTGAAATTCAATGTTGTTCCCAAAGCCTCTTACAACCTCTTCCAAAACCTCGAAGTGAACCTCGGATCCCTATCCGATATTATAGACACAGGTACACCATGTAACCTCACTATCTCTGCAACATACAACTCAGCTAACTTATCAAGTGAATAATCAACACGTACTGGAATAAAGTGAGCCGACTTCGTTAGTCTATCCACAACAACCCACACAGCATCTCTCTTTTTCGGAGTCATCGGCAACCCCGTCACAAAATACATGGTAACCCGATCCCACTTCCATTCGGGTACCATCACTGGCTGAAGCAATCCCGAAGGCACTTGATGCTCAGCTTTCACTTGTTGACAAATCAGACACTTTGTCACGAACTCTGAAATATCTCTTTTCATACCCGGCCACCAATAAGACTTCTTCAAGTCATTATACATTTTTGTACTGCCCGGATGTACTGACAAACATCCACTGCGGGCCTCATGCAAAACCTTTTGGATTAGCTCCTCATCTCTAGTACACAAACTCTGTCACGGTACAGCAAACAACCATTCGAGTCCACTCAAAGATTGGAATCCCTTTCTGATCCACACTTAGCTCTTTTAGCTAGCATCTCACTGTCATTTCTCTGAGCCTCACATATCTGTTGAACAAATAGTGGCTTAGCTCTCAACTCTGCCAGAATAGCACCATCTTCAGACAATGCCAAACTCGTCCTCATAACTCTTAGAGCATACAAGGATTTCCTACTCAGGGCATCCGTAACCATATTCACTTTTCTCGGGTGGTAATCAATGACTAACTCATAGTCTTTCAACAACTCAAGCCACCGTCTCTATCGCAAATTCAGATCCTTCTGATCCATCAAATATCTCAAACTCTTGTGATCCGTAAAGATTCGGCACTTCTCACCATATAAGTAATGTCGCCAAATCTTTAACGCGAAAACAATCGCAGCCAACTCTAAATCATGAGTCAGATAATTCTTCTCATACGGTTTCAACTGTCTCGAGGCGTAAGCGACTACCTTACCCTCTTGCATCAACACGTAATCGAGACCATTAAACGATGCGTCACTGTAAACCACGAACTCTTTTCTCGATTCTGGTTGAACCAAAATCGGTGCCTCAGTCAATAATGTCTTCAGTCTCTCGAAACTCTGTTGACATGTCTCAGTCCATTCAAACTTGACATATTTGTGCAATAGTTTCATCATCGGGGTAGCAATCACAGAGAGCCCTTTTACGAAACATCTGTAATATCCTGCTAATCCCAAAAAGCTTCTAACTTCCGATACGTTCCTCAGTGGTTTCCAATCTACAACAGCCGATATCTTACTCGGGTCAACTCTAACACCATCACCCGACACAATGTGTCCTAGGAATCCGACCTCTCGGAGCCAAAACTCACTCTTGCTAAACTTAGTGTACAACTACTTATCTCTTAAAGTTTGCAAGACAATCTTCAAATGTTCTTCATGATCGTTCTCATCCCGAGAATAGATCAATATGTCGTCAATGAAGACAACTACAAACTTGTCTACATATGGTCTGAAAACACGATTCATCAGATCTATAAAAATCGTCGGTCCATTCGTCAAACCAAACGGCATAACCAAAAATTCAAAATGGCCATACCTTGTTCAAATGCAGTTTTCAACACATCCTGCTCTTTCACTCTCAACTGATAATAACCAGACCTCAGGTCTATCTTGGAGAACATTGTAGCTCCCTTCAGTTGATCAAAAAGATCATCAATCCTTGGTAAAGGATACTTATTCTTAACCGTCACTTTGTTAAGCTGTCTATAGTCTATACACAACCTCATAGACCCATCTTTCTTCTTCACAAACAATACCGGGGCACCCCACGGTGAGTAGCTCGATCTTGCAAAACCCTTATCTGTCAACTCTTGCAACTGAACCTTCAGTTCTTTCAACTCTAAAGGTGCCATCCTATACGGAGCAATCGAGATAGGTGCCATTCCCGAAACTAACTCAATCCCAAACTCAACCTATCTCACTGGAGGTAATCTGGGTAACTCTTCCGGGAATACATCCGGATACTCACAAACCACTGGCACTGTTTCGAACTCTACTCCAACCTCTCGAGTATTCAACATAAAAGCAAGATAGGACTCACACCCTTTTCTCAAGCATTTATCAGCCACTAAGGAAGAAATCATCACTGGTAGACTATCTGATCCACCTGATTCAACCCGAACCACATCTCCACTCTCACATTTCAAATCAATAAACTTATTACCACAGTTCACTATAACACTATGGGTAGTCAACCAATCCATGCCTAGGATTAAATCAAACTCATCAAACGGCAACAAAATTAGGTTTGCCAGAAAGCAATGATTCTCAATCATCAAAGGACAATTCTTACACACCTTGTCCACTAACAGATGCTTACCTAACGAGTTTGACACCTTAACCACAAAGTCCGTAGACTCAACAGTCATACTCAAACTAGATGCCAATCTCATGCAAATATAAGAATGAGTAGACCCTGGATTTATTAAAGCAATAAAAAGGGTGTTAAAGAGAGAAAAAGTACCCGTTATTACATCAGGGGAGGATGCCTCTTCGCGAACGCGAATGGCATACGTCCTCGCAGGTGCCCGACCCTCCGGTCTCACAGCAGAGTCTCTAGATGCACCTCTACCACTATTCCCGCCTCTCGGGTTCCTTGGTGGTCTACCCCTTGCAGACACATCATTGGATCTCATCTCTTGCTTCTCTTCCTTATCATCCCTCTCGAGGTAGTTTCGGATAAAATGGTCGGGGGAACCACACTTATAATAGTTTCGACTGTTACCCCAACACTTTTCGGTGTGATATCTACCACAACTTGGACACTCCGGTTTACTCTTTGGATTGCCCACACTTTCCATCGAGGTAACTTAGACTCTCGAACCCGAACGAGTATTAGCCAAGTCTCGATGCGAATAACCCACTGGTGTTGACGTCCTAGGACTCACTTCCTTGGACCTTTTCGAGTGGGCTTGATACGACTTGCCCATCGGCCTCTTTCTAGCATCTCAGGCTTCACTCATAGCCCTTCTCTTTGCTGTACTCAACTCTTTGGCCTTACTTGCCCTTTCGACCAACACCACAAATTCTTTCAACTCCAATATACCACTAGGAGTTTGATGTCCTCATTCAGCCCGTCTTTGAACCTCTTACACAACATGGTCTCTGACGACACACATTCTTGAGCGTATTTGCTAAGCCTAACAAACTCACGCTCATAATCCGCTACTGATCGTTGTATTTCAGAGTTTTAAATTTATAATGATCGATCCTGAAACTAACTATAACAACGATTGAGGCAAGTGCACCTATCGAACAGTAGTATAGCTTAGGCAAGACCGGATTGTCAAACCCAAAGGAACTAAAAGTACTAATACTAACTTTCTTTCTATTATTTAGCCTAAAATAAGTGAAGTTGTTTATTAATCTAAATTAACTAATTACTAAGCTAAAGACGCAAAGACAAAAAGAATGAATTGGGGAAATACTTGGGAAAAACTCAGTTGATTAAGACGATACCCTTAGGAAGAATCCACCTAGACTTCACTTGTTATCTAACATTGAACCAAATGATTTATTCACTTGACTTGATCCGTAGGACTCCCTAATTTATATCAAACCCTCTCTCGAGGAGAATAACGTCTAACCCTAGGTTGATTAATTGAAATCTCTTTCTAATTAAAACCCCTAGAATAGCAGTAAATCGATCTATGGACTCCCATGTTAGGTTTCACCCTAATCTAGCAAAATCTCGTCACCCTATCTCTAGGCGCGCAATCAACTCCGCTTAATTATGCTAGATCTACTCTTAAGCAGGGACTTTTGCTCCACCACCTAAGCACATTCAACTTGAATTAATATTCGCGAAATATCAACACAAGAATTAAGCACACATAATCAATAACAAATCAAGTATTTATCATATAGTTCAGAAAATAATAATAAGATTCATCTAGGTTTCATCCCCCTTCAGGTATCTGAAGGGTTTAGTTCATAATAATAAAGAAAAACATCTCAAAAGAATAGATAAAACAAAACGTAAGAAATCCCTAAAACTCCCTGAAGGAATTGAAGGAGAGATCCTCCGTCTTGAGTAGAATTCTGGCTTCTGGAGATGGATCAATTGGCTATCCCTTGAGAGTTTCCCACAAATCTGACATTTTCGGCTCAGCTCCTTGGCCTAGCTAACCGCCTCTTTTAGGTTATACCTAGGGTCTTTATATAGGCTTTTGAAATAGGTTTCTTTGCCCCTAAGTATCCTTTTCCGAGTGAAATTACTCTCCTCCACGGTAGGGGCACGACCATGGCGCACGCCCGTGTGAATCATGGCCAGGCCGTGTTGGACTCTGTTAATGAGGCACGGCCGTATAGATCGACTTCAGGCCGTGTTCTAGTATATTTGAGGAGGCACAGCCGTGTGGGCTTTAGTCCAGGCCGTGTCAATTTTTTCTTTGGCCCATTTTGGTCTGTTTTGAGCCCGTTTCTCATTCTTTTTATTCTTGGGTGCTTTCCTGAGTATAAGACATGAAAAGAAAGGATTAAGAGCACCTTTTTACATAAATCAAGGGATAAATCATCCAAAAGTATGCTAAATGTGGGATTAAAATATGTTACTATTTCGGTTTATCAAATACCCCTACACTTAAGCTTTTGCTTGTCCTCAAGCAAAATTCTCAACTTACAATTAAAACGAACTTTCTATAATTCATAATTCCTATCAACAATATCTTATCATAATTCATAGATAATTTATCCATGGATAATTCAACTTAAAGAGTCCTAAGGATTCAAACAATCTAAGTCATAGATTTGTAGCTCAAAAATATAGGCGTCTCCCCTTATCTAAATAATTACCTTTAATTCAAAACCGACAAGGATTGACATCCTCACAAAAGATTCACTCAAATCACTCAAAGTGTTTAAGGTTCAAAATTTAGGCACTCAAAAGTCGAACATGAAAAGTTAATCCCATAGGCTTGCCTGAAAATCAAGTCTCCACCACTGTAATATGAGATGATGCACAAATCAAAAGGTCTTTGATTAGGGTTGTGTGAGGGCTAGGTTAAGGTGTGGATAGAGGCTGAATTAGAAGGTTAGAATCGAGATTGAATTGATAAATTACCTAACTAGAAACAATAAACTGAATAATTACATAATGGATTGAAACTTTAAACTAATAATACAAGCTTCTTCTTCAATAAATAGGCTTTAACTGTACAAGCTCGCCTTTCATCGTACTAATACTGAATATATATATATTTTATATATATAATACATCTATTCATATGCTAAGATGAAATAATTAGGTAGCTTAATCAAATCAAATCTCGATATAAGAGAAGTCGAAAAAGAATGGTGATAACAAATACAAAGGATTTTGGGTTAATATTAGTGGTTATGTCAATAAAAAGGGTTGTTAGGATTAAAAGGGGTTCACTAGGGGTTAATTGTGAAGGTAGGCTTTTAATGGAGTTAGTGGGTTAAAACCTAGGTGCCTTAATCATCTCTGTATATCAAATCATAGGTGTGGTCTCGATATGTATAAATGAGGCAAGTTCTAGAATAACTAATCAATGTTGACATACTCATAATCAATAAAGTGAGCATGAAAAAGAATATATGCTCTATAAGGCTCAAAAACTCACAAAAATTATGGGTATTTTTGACATCAACCTCGGTAAATTTCAAACTTCAAAGTAATATTTAAATTCAGTTCAACAACCTAGAAAATTTTAATTGAAAAAATGGACTTATCATGCTTGATTCTTTAGTATCTTAAAATTTAATTATCAATGCACAATTATCAATGACTTAATCTAAAACATATCAATAAAAATCATAAATCATTAGAAAATTCTTCTTAATTAGTAATATGAGGAAATTACTTAAAAACAAGACTAAATTCAGGATTTTGAGAATAATGAAAAAAAATTGGCACCTAATTTCAGGAATTTGAGAATAATGAAAAAAATTAGGCACCATTTTAGGTTGTTTTCACCCCCCACACTTAAGATGCACATTGCCCTCATTGTACAAAGAGAGATAATAGCAAAATAAAATCATAAAATCATAAGATGTGGAGAGAAGTGAAACTTCCTGAATTTTAGATGAAGTTAATGAAAAGAAACCGGATAGGATTGGACGTGAACGTGGGGAAGCGTCTCGAACCGTTTGAAATTGAATCCTCAAAGTAGCCGGTCTGATTTTATTGTATCCTAAGCTAAATCTAAATGGTATGAAGAATAAGAAGAAAATAATAAAGAAAATAAAAATAAAAATAAAAATAAAAATAAAAATAAGAATAAGAATAAAAGTAAATAATGGAAAATGAAAGAAAGATAACTGGAAAAGAAAAAGGAAGAAGGGGGTTAAATAGAAATTATGGATCTGGTGGTTGCCCCCGCCCTTGTACCTTCCTGTGGTGGCCACACGGCCACGGCCACGATCGTGTGCAAGGCCGTGTGGTATGGAAATCTGTACCTTGGTTAGTTTATGGTTAGGTGCTAAAAAGAAAAATAAAAGAAAAAAATGTAAAAATTAATGGGGTTAGTGCTCGGGTTGCCTCCCGAGAAGCGCTCATTTATAGTCTTAAGCTAGACTTTACCTCTCATTCGTATGGTCATGGTGGTTTGAGGAGGTGAAAATCCTTTCTCATGCGATCAATTCGGTTGTGGATATAAAGTTCAAGTCGAGTAGTGTTTACCTTAAAAGTGCTGAATTTAGGATTAGTTACCTCGACTGTTCCATCTGGGAAGATTTTGAGTACCTGATCTTCTATCTTAAGCTGGGTTGTCCCATCGTTAAGTTTCTCGTGGAGTTGCCTCGTTTTTGCTTCGTGTATTTATTTGAAGTGTATCTTCCACTCGTCTAGTTTATTGATCCGAAGCTTTCGTTCCTCATGAATTTCTTCTTTATTGACACGAGGTCTAGGATCTTGCATCTGCGAAAGAGCTTCAAGAAACGGCAAGTTAATAAGAAACTTCTTTGGAGGTTTAAGAAATTTACCGAATTGTTCCTCTGTGTGGTCTTTCTTTATCGCATTGGGGTATGACATATGAGCTTGGTACTCTGTAATTACCGGGTTTGGTAAATCATGGCTTACCTCAACCTTACCTTCACTTACTACAGGCTCTTGCCTTGGGTCAGATTCCGCTAACCTTTCACTTTCTTGAGCTGATATGGCTTGGATTTGCTATTTTGGGTTAGTTTCAGTGTTGCTTGGCAAGCTTTCTTGTAGTTGTTCTGAGATTATCTTTGCAAGTTGTCCAACTGTGTTAGTAAGTTGTCCAACTGCCTTACTAAGTTCCCCAACTTGGCTCTCGATCCCTTTGATTGATGCCTGTTGATTATTAAGGGTGGGCTCAGTGTCTTGGAGACGGTTATCTGTAGCTTCCATGAATTTTGTCAGCATCTCCTCAAGGTTCGACTCCTCTTCCTGTTGGTGAGGTGGTTGTTGAAAATTTGGAGGAAGTTCCGGTCTTTGGCTACTTTGATCATCCCACGAGAAATTGGGATGGTACCTCCAACCTGCATTATAAGTGTTATCATAAAAATTATTTTGAGGTCTAGCATAGTTACCCATATAGTTGACTTGTTCGCTTTCCATGCCATGTCCGTAGGGTGGGTACTTAGGATTTGCCACGCCTCCGCTTGTTTCACACTGCATAACTGGATGTGCCTGCGAGGAACCGTATAAACCATCAAATTTTTTATGTAACATCTCTAATCGGGTTGATAGCACAGTTCTTGGGTCGAGGTTGTAGATATCACGCTTTTGTTGGCTTTGTCCTCATAACTTGCCACTGGTAGTTATTCAGTGCCATCTCCTCTATAAACTAAAATTTTCCTGACAAAAGCAAATAAAAGAAAAATTAGCAAAATAAACATAAAATTTAATTGAAAAAAATAAAATATGGCTAAAGTAATAAAAATAGAGCTTTCTTAATATTTTAGTTCCCCGACAACGGCGCCAAAAACTTGATCGTTGTATTTCAGAGTTTTAAATTTATAATGATCGATCCTGGAACTAACTATAACAACGATTGAGGCAAGTGCACCTATCGAACAGTAGTATAGCTTAGGCAAGACCGGATTGTCGAACCCAAAGGAACTAAAAGTACTAATACTAACTTTCTTTCTATTATTTAGCCTAAAATAAGTGAAGTTGTTTATTAATCTAAATTAACTAATTACTAAGCTAAAGACGCAAAGACAAAAAGAATGAATTGGGGAAATACTTGGGAAAAACTCAGTTGATTAAGACGATACCCTTAGGAAGAATCCACCTAGACTTCACTTGTTATCTAACACTGAACCAGACGATTTATTCACTTGACTTGATCCGTAGGACTCCCTAATTTATATTAAACCCTCTCTCGAGGCGAATAACGTCTAACCCTAGGTTGATTAATTGAAATCTCTTTCTATTTAAAACCCCTAGAATAGCAAATAAATCGATCTATGGTCTCCCATATTAGGTTTCACCCTAATCCGGCAAAATCTCGTCACCCTATCTCTAGCGCGCGATCAACTCCGCTTAATTATACTAGATCTACTCTTAAGCGGGGACTTTTGCTCCACCACCTAAGCACATTCATCTTGAATTAATATCCATGAAATATCAACACAAGAATTAAGCACACATAATCAAGAACAAATCAAGTATTTATCATATAGTTTAGAAAATAATAACAAGATTCATCTAGGTTTCATCCCCCTTCAGGTATCTGAAGGGTTTAGTTCATAATAATAAAGAAAAACATCTCAGAAGAAAAGATAAAACAAAACATAAGAAATCCCTAAAACTCCCTGAAGGAATTGAAGGAGAGATCCTCCGTCTTGAGTAGAATTCCGGCTTCTAGAGATGGATCAACTGGCTATCCCTTAAGAGTTTCCCACAAATCTGACCTTTTCGGCTTGGCTCCTTGGCCTAGCTAACCGCCTCTTTTAGGTTATACCTAGGGTCTTTATATAGGCTTTTGAAATAGGTTTCTTTTCCCCTAAGTATCCTTTTCTGAGTGAAATTACTCTCCTCCATGGCAGGGGCACAGCCATGGCGTACGCCCGTGTGAATCGTGGCCAGGCCGTGTTGGACTCCGTTAATGAGGCACGACCGTGTAGATCGACTTCAGGACGTGTTCTAGTATATTTGAGGAGGCACGGCCGTGTGGGCTTTAGTCCAGGCCATGTGGGCTTTAGTCCAGGCCGTGTCGATTTCTTCTTTGGCCCATTTTGGTCCATTTTGAGCCCGTTTCTCGTTCTTTTTATTCTTGGGTGCTTTCCTGAGTATAAGACATGAAAAGAAAGGATTAAGAGCACCTTTTTACATAAATCAATGGATAAATCATCCAAAAGTATGCTAAATGTGGGATTAAAATATGTTACTATTTCGGTTTATCAGCTACTGACATTCTTCCTTGCTTCAACTCAAGGAATTCCTTCCTTTTCCGATCAGTAAACCTCTGGCTTATATACTTCTTCCGGAACTCTTCCAGATAGAAGTCCCACGTCACCCGCTCTCTCGGGACCACTGACATCAACGTCTTCCACCAATGGTATGCCGAGTCCCTCAGCAAGGATACGACACACTTCAAGCTCTCTTCAGGAGTACAAGAGAGTTCATCGAATACTCTCATCAAGTTCTCTAACCAGAACTCTGCCCTCTCAGGGTCATCATCAACTTTAGCTCTAAACTCCTCAGCCCCGTGTTTTCGAATCTTATCTACCGGGGGTTTCGATATCCTTACTACATCAATACCTTGAGGAGCCACAGGAATTGTCTGAGGTATAGGAGGAGGAGGTGGAGGAGGTTGAGCATTAGGGTTCGCTCGAACATAATCCGAGTACCAATTGCTCATCATCTGGAGAAAGGCTTCCCGAGCCCCATCCTCATGACCCCTAGCCTCGGGTCCACTTTGAACAGGCACGGTTCCTTGCGCAAGAGCCGATGCATTACTAGCTGCTTCATCAACAGTCAATGTATCGGAATCCATAATCTATAGAAAACAAGATTTAAAATCATCAGAAGCCACCACACTATCATTGTACACTTATAGCATGTATAGCTAGACTCTTACACCCGCTACGGTAGCCCTAGAACTGACTAAACCATAGCTCTGATACCACTAAATGTAACACCCCTTACCCGTATTCAACGCCAGAACCGGGCACGAGGCGTTACCGTAATAAAAACCCACAAGATCGCCACTTAGGCACCACATGACCACTCTCTTTGGCCATCACAACAACCTCAGACCCGACTTACGAGGCCTCTCTCAACCACACGAGGGCTCTCGAGACCATATCGAAAACTCTTACGATCTTAAAATTTTTCCATCTATACAGGGCTCACACGCCCGTGTAAGATTTGGCACGCCCGTGGATGTCACACACGCACATGGTCACTACCCGTGCATGAAAACTCAAGCATTCTGCCAATGCCCCACGGCTAGGGAACACGCCCGTGCTCTCCGCCCATGGTGCACATTGACCACCTTAACACGGCCTAGAGTCTAGACACACGCCCGTGTGGCTAGCCCGTGGCCAACACTGATTAATCCCACACGCCCTAGGCACACACCCGTGTGACTAGTCCGTGGTCTATTCTAACTTCAAATACTAACATGCAGGGGACACACGGCCAAGTCACACGCCCATGGACTGACAGTGTATCACACATGGCCTAGACACACGCCCGTGTGTCTACCCACATGGACGAGAACAAAGCTATTTGCCAAGTTCTTTTCACCCATCTAGCATACACAATCATGCATTCATACAACACATCCATAATTAACTCAAAATCTTACAATCTCACATAGATAACTACATCTTCTCATATAATAAAGTAGCCAACAACTATGGCATAATACAAAATAGATTACCCATTCAAAGGCTAACTCATCATAGCCATATACAACAAGATTCACTAACTTGTCTAGCCCCTATACATGCCATATACAAAACATTGAGTCTAATGTACCAGAGTGTGCTGATAGTATGGGCGATCTTCCAATTGATCCTCGTATCTTGATTCAACACTTTACTCTATAAGACAAGGGAAAAGAAAGAGAGTAAGCTTTGAGCTTAGTAAGTTTACACATAAACAATTAAGCAACATGGTATAAGCTAAACAACAATTAGCATTATACTAACATAAAATGTACAACTATGCTTACTCTTTCTATCCCTTACCACATTTATTCCAACACATTATGAGTCACTTACTCATATCCATTGACATGCACCCCTGCATTCAATATCACATTTACACAATATACAACACATCATTATTTCTCGATAATACATCCACACAGCTAATCCACACAGCTAATCCACACAGCTAATGTATCGATGGTTTCGCACTTAGCCCACCACAACCAATTAATAAGGTAGTATCGCACTTAGCCTACCATAAAGGTAATCATAGTGGTTTCGCACATAGCCCACTAGATAATATACTTAACGATAGCATCGTACATAGCCAGCTCATCGTCCATATGCATTAGGATGGTATCGCACTTAGCACACCATTTAGCATTATCACAACACATACGCAAATCTACTTACTTAGTCATTCATCCATTCATTTCACTTGAACCACATAGGTTCTCAATCATTCTCAACCATGCTATACATTATCTAGCATTAACAAATTGTAAGTATGAATGCATTGTTTATGCATAGACTTACCTCGATACACAAAAGTATAGAAACGTGCAATTTAGTCCACCACTTTGCTTTTGCCTCAGTTTCGATCCGGGCTTTGTCTTTCTTGATCTATAATGAATAAATCAGCTTATTCAATACACACATTGACCAAAATGACCCACATCTCATACTTTGGCAAAATTACTCTTTTGCCTCAAATCTTTCTCATAATTACACTATTGACCCAAGGCTCGTAAAGTGATTTTTATTCAACTTTCTAGCCTTTCATGCTTAGTCGAACCACTTACTCAACTAAAACAATCATCAATTCTCACTACATCACACATGTATGACCAAACTTAAGACTTTCACAAACTAGTCCCTACATGCATTTTCTATGGAAACTCATTTAGCAAAAGATGTTTCTACTACATCAAGCTTTCATAATCTTCCATAAAACATCAAAATACATGCATGTCATACATGGCCACATTTTTGAACATCCATCATAGCTCATCAAATAGCTAAAAATAGCTTACTCATGCTACAAGGACTTCAAAAATACAAAGAATATAAAAAACGAGGCTAGATGCACTTACTATCAAGCTTGAAAAATTTGAAGAACCCTAACAATGGCTCTTGAAAATTTTTTGACCTTGGAGAAGAAGATGAATGAATTTTGTCATCTTTTCTCCTATTTTAATCACTTAAATGTTAAATGACCATAATGCCCTTTTTGATAAACTTTCTATTTTAACTCATCCATGCCCAATTTTGTCCAAATGTTAGAAATTGGAAAAATTGCTATTTAAGGACCTCTAATTAATATTCTAAAGCTTATTTCACACAAATAGCTTCTAGAATCTCATATTCTGCAACTTTTGCAATTTAGTCCTTTTGGACAATTCAACCGCAATTTCACAAAATTGCTTCATGAAAATTTCACACTAGCATGCATACATAGCATAAACCTCAAAAACTCATTCATATACCTCAAATTTGTGGTCTCGCACCACTATTTTGACTAGGCCCTAAATCGGGATGTTACAGAGGGTCTACGATGTTGATTTGGAAGGTCGGGATTACTAAGAATCCACCCTTATTGACAGTAATGCTTCGGCAAAACCATACTCAATCTACTGCTCAGAAGAGTTCTAAAATGGTCTGCTTCTTTCAAGAATAAGACCTCAAGTTACCTTTCCTTAAGCAATATATATCTATAGGCCTTTAGCATGGTACCCCGCACTATTTTATTTTCTTTTCGTATGAACGCTGCTCTATGTCTAGAGGCTGCTACAACTATTCGGTCGAACACTTGCTCATATCATTCAATTTCAATCTCATTAGCCTAACCTTGTCAGAATTAGATTAATTTAATGAACATGTTGTACACCCATCTATGTCTAGAGTTTGCAAACATGCAAGTTTGTAGAAAACCATTGAATGAAATAGTGTATTAAAGCTGATATACGCTTCAATTATTAAAGAAATAAAAGTTTCATCAAGTAATCCTAACCCTATGAGATTTAGCTCATGGGTTGGCAATTAAAATTCAAATCCAAAGTATCATTCAACATTGCTTTCATCAAATCAATTCACGAAGAGTAATCAAGAAACAATAGAAGAACTTTAGGTAGATTGCTTGCATTTATCCAGTCCACACTCCATTGATGCAATGTCCTGTGGTGGCTGAGAGGGACTACCTTCGTCTTCGTCTTCCCATCTCTACTCAGCCGCTATGTAACAACCTATTTTTAGTGATGTCAGAAATAGTGGTTTCGGGACCATAATTTTGATGAGTAAATAATTATTTTATTATTTATTCAATGTTTACAAGATCATATTAAGGTCGTATAAAAGTTTTGTTAAGAAATTTTGTGGTTTACATAGTTAATTAAGTGAAAAGGACTAAATTGTAAAAGGTGAAAAAGTTGAATTCTATTAGTTAAAGGAGTCAAATGGCTATGATACCTTAAACTAAAGGACTTGAATGGTAAATATACCATTTAAGGTGATAGTGGATGTGCATGGACATGGTTTAAATGAAATTATGATAGTTTTTAAAGGTTAAAATGGTAATTGAACAATTAAACCTAAATTAAGTAAAACAAAATTGGCTTCATCTTCTCCAAACTTCTCCTTCACCGAAATTTGAAGAAAGAAAAGACATTTTTAGGGTTTTAAGGTTCGACCAACTTATATGCTTAAATGGTAAGTGATTTCGGTCCCATTTTTAATGATTTTTATGTTTTTTAGATCGTTTTATCTTAATCTAGCTAGCCTGAGGGTTAATTTGTAAAACTATTAAAGGTTGAGAAACTTACCATGAATGCCTTTGAATGATTTTTTGTAACACCCCTGACCTGTTTTTGTCACTGGAATAGGGTTACAGAGTATTACTAGAAGTTTACATCTCAAAACATTCAATTATTTAAAAGATTCAAAACATAACATAAATTATAGCAATATCAATCAAACTCATACATAATGTCCCTTATACGAGCCCTCGAGGCCCTAAAAACACTTTAGAAATGAATCAGGACTAAATTGAAAACATATAGAATTTTTAGGAAAAAGTTAAAAATTTTCATATTACAGGGGTCACATAGCCGTGTGGCCAGGTCGTGTGACTCACACGGCTGAGACACACGCACGTGTTTAGGGCCGTGTGGGCATTTGAAGTAGGGACACACGGCCGTGTCCTAACCCGTGTCTGTGCTCGTGTAACTCTCTGACTTGGGTCACACGGCCAAGCCACACGCCCGTGAGCTAGGTCGTGTGCTAGGTCGTGTAACTGCCTGACTTGCAATCCCTTTGTAACCTCCAAGGGACACACGGCCATGTCGTATGGCCGTGTGTCACACATAGTTGAGACACGCTCGTTTCTTGGGCCGTGTGGACGAAAAATAGGCCATTTCCAAGCCATTTTCCTCACCCAAAACATGCACACACCTACAACCCTTTTTCACATATAATTAAGCATTCAAAGTGTACCTAAACCATGCATAAACAAGCTAGATCAATATGGTATTTGTTCATAAAACCAATATGCCTAAAAGGCACCTCAATCACAATAAACAAGCATGTATTATACATTTGCATAGTTTAGCCATAAATCAACCAACTTTTGTAACTAAGTCTATGCCAAAACTTATGACAATGTTCACATACCAAAATCACACTCAAATATACCAATTTGGCCATTCAACATTTAACATCACTAAACCTTAGCAAAATTGACCATATGTCAACCACATCCAAACATACCAAAAGAACCAAAATAGCATGCATTTTATTTACCATTCCAACTCCCATCCTTTAAGCACCAAAATACCAAAATATCAACAATTATAAGACCACATATACATGCCAACATAACAACCAAACCATCACACAAAATACCATATTTACAAGCCAAACATAATGGCCATGTCATCAAATACAAAACACCTATACATGCCATTATAACCATGACCTAAAAACATCCAAATCTACCGATATAGCCGATGGATAGTGTGATAAGTCTCCGACAAGCTTCCAACCTGAACGAGCTTCAGATTCACTGTAAGACATGGAAAATAACACAAAGTAAGCATACAATGCTTAGTAAGTTCGTATAACATAAAACTTAACTTACCATTTCATTACATAACATTAAAAATTTAGCATGGCATAATCCAACCAATAGCTTGGCTAAAGCCTAAGCATCAACACAAACATGTTAGCATACTTGAACATAAATCATAGGCAATTTAACATGGATGGCCATTAAACTATAACATGAATCAATTGAATTTGTCATCCATCTCCACATAACATAATTTCCATGTATTACCATTTCAATGAATTTCATATATACATGCCTTAGTTCATATTGAACTCTTACCATTTCCTTTCAAACTCATGCCTGTTGAACCAATTAGAAAACCATTGGATACGCAGGATAGCTCACCCGAAGTTTGCTAAATATATAACCGTAGTCTGTCCTTTCCTTTACATATATGCTCACACGAGCTGCGAAATGGGCCTGCTCACATAAGCTGTGGGTCAGAACGTAGCTACACAGTGCTGCTCCACAAGCTGTCGAGTATCTGCAATAAATGCTGGGACTCAACCATTGGTAGGACATTCAAGACCAACACCCGAAACTTGTAAATCCTAATGACATGTCATTTGTATCCTACGAATTCTTACGGTTCAAACAGGGCTCGGTAGTCGACGTAACATTGTTGGATATGCAACAATTATGTACATGGCAGTCCACAACACATATATATTTTAATAAAAAGCATATAAACATTATGCAATTACATGAACTTACCTCAACGATAAAACGCAGATAAGGAGTCTATTAATTCAAAACTTTATCTTTGCCCTGATCTAACGGTATACGAGGTTTATCTTGATCTAAATGAATAAATTCAATTCATTCAATAATCATTCTATTCAATTCAATCCAAATTTATATTTTTTGCAAAATTATGCTTTTGCCCCTAATGTTTTGATTTATTTACAAATTAGTCCTTAGGCTCGTAAGTTAAAATTCATCCAATTTCATCCCTAACCCATCCTAGCCGTATTTCATATAGGTCCTTATCAACTCATACGATTCATTATTTAACAAATTTTACTATGAATATTTCACATTTTTCATTTTAATCCCTAATTGACATTTTAAATCAAAATCACTTTACAAAAGTTGTTTATCTAACAACAAAGGTTTATTTTCTTCCATCAAACAACACAAACAACATGTATTCATCCATGGAAAAACCCTAGTCTTTTAAAAGTTTTGCAAATTAGTCCCTGGGCTAGCTAGATTAAGCTACAACGACTCAAAAAACATAAAAATCATTAAAAACATGATCAAAATGCACTTACATCCTAGCTAGAGAAGTGACCGAAGCTTTCAAGCCCTAACCATGGCTTCTTCCATGTTATTTTTGGTGTTGATGAAGAGAAAATGATGATATTTTTGTGTATTTCTTTATTTTACTTAAGTTATTTACTAATTTACATAAATAACCTTTTTATTAACCTTTAATATCACCCAAAAAGTGTCCATATTTATCCACTCAACATATCAATGGTTTAATTACAACATAAACCTTCTAAACATATAATTGCATAGCCTTTAAATCCCTTTATCTTATAGAACTCAAGTTTTGCACCTTTTGCAATTTAGTCCTTTTCCTCAAATTAAGCATGCAAATGGTAAAATTTCTTGATGAATTTTTTATTCGATAATACTAACATGTTGTAGATATTAAAATAATAATAAAATAAATATTTTCATGTCAGATTTGTGGTCCTGAAACTACTGTTCCGATTTCACTGAATACGGGCTGTTACATTTCTGATGTTAATGGATAGATTATGAATCTTTGTTGAAAAATAAACAAGTTTTGTTAATTGATTTTTGATGAATTTGGAAAATAGGGATTATATTGTTAAAGGTGTAAATCAATAGGTTTTATTATGAAATGATGGTAAATATGGGTTGTTTCAAAGTCCCTTACATCTATGGTTAACATGGATTTAGGTTAAAATGATTTGATTTTAAGTTATGAGTTTAAGGACTAAATTGTGAAAAGTTAAAATGTTAGGGAAAATTGGTAATTTTGCATAAATATGAACTATGGATGAAATTGAATTTTAGAAGTACTTAATTGATTGAAATTATCTATTTAGATCAAGATAAACCATGTTTAGACTTAGATCGAGGAAAAGCTAAAGCTTCAGATTAGTTTGATTAAACTATTACGACCTAACTATCAAGGTAAGTTCGTATGAATTGTGATCATTTTTATGTTAGTGGAATTGAATGTTTATTATGTTGATTTAATATAAACGAACTTATATATATGTATCAATGCTATGACGAATTGACAGATATCAAGTCCCAGTTGAACTTTAAGAATTCTTAGGATACAAATGACATGTCATTAGGGATTTCATGTTCCAGGTGTTGGTCTTGAATGTCCTACCAATGGTGAGGTCTTGCATTTGTTGCGGATTCTCCACAGCTCATTTGAGCAGCATCATCTAACTTACATTCTGACCCACAGCTTGTGTGAGCTTTGATGTAGAGGAAAGGTCGTGTGAGCTTTCTTGAGTATCCGATGTAATTCTAGATGGTTCAACGGGTAAGAAAAGAGAATGATATGGTAAGTATGTAAATAGATTGAATCATGACCTTAAGAAATGATTAATGATCTAAATAATGTTAGTACATATGGAAATTTACATATATTATGGTTGATTTCATTTATGTCATGGATAAATATACTAACTTGTGAGTTGGTAATGTTGATTTGGCTTTTGCTAAGCTTATGGCATTGGTGATGAATTATGTTTAATCTTTAAATTGTATAAATGATATGGTAAGTTGTGTTTTAGTTTATACGAGCTTACTAAGAACTCGTTGCTTACGTAGCTTCTTTCCATTGTTTTATAGATTACCAGAAGCTCAATCAGTTGGAAGCTCGTCAGATATCTATCACATTATCCAACAGTCTTTTCGGTAGTTTTGGTGCATTTTGGCCAAGGTTAATAATGACATGCATAGGTTGTTTTCTAATGGTATTTAATGAATGTGTTAATGTTAGTTTTGGTCAGTTTAACCCTTGAAGTTATGTTTGATTTGTTGAACTATAGTCCCTTACTAAACCATGTCATTTCATTATCTTTTAAGTACATGCATATAAGGTTCTTATGGTATGTTTGTAATGGCATGATAATAGTTATTTGTGATATGTTTTGGTAGGTAATTGAACTAGGTTATAATGCTTGAAATAAGGAAATGTTGACTAGTTTTGGCATGTAATGTTTTGGTATAATTGTGGTGACTTTGAATGGCATATTGGTTAGGTGATTTAGGATGTTTAAAAATGCATGTTTATGCATGTTTGAATGTTGTTTGAAACCCTTGAATGTGTGCTTAAATGGTTTGAATAGTTATGCATGAATTAGGTATGAAATGGTTTGATTTTAGGTAAATTTATTTCACATGGCCTAGGACACGGGCTGTCACATGGCCGTGTGTCATTTGAGAATTTCTTAGGGTTCAAGTCAGTGAGTTACACGACCAAGCACACGGCCTGGCACACGAGCATGTGTAGCAACTCAGAGAGTTACACGGCCAAGCACACGACCCGGTACACGGGCATGTGGGGCATCTTAGTGAGTTGCACGGGTGAGGACACAGGATGGGACATGACACTGTGTCCCTTGTTCGAAAGTTACACGTCCATGTGACCCCTGTTTTCCAATTTTTGTATATTTTTCTTAAAACTTATGATTTGCTTCAAATTAGTCCCGAATCACTTCTAAACTATTTTTAGGGCCTCGAAGGCTCGATTTAGGGACATAATGCATGTGATTGAATTGATTATGATATGTTTAATTTATTTAAATATTATGATGTTAAATATTTTTGATTGTATGGCAATGCTCTGTAACCTTAATCCGACGATGAAGACATGTTAGGGGTGTTACACGATACACTCTATTTTTTGCTTAAGGATCTCCCCTTTTTTCTCTTTTGTTTTTTCTGCCCCCTTTAGTGTTTCGTCCTTTGGCTTTTATAATTGTTTTCCCTAGGGTAAATCTAACAACCCATGATTTTCTTCCCTCTTTTTCAGGTAGATATATTTGGTACGAGTTTAAATGGGGCTAAGATTGGTACACTTTGAGTGTTGATTGGACATCTTCCTGGCATAGCCACGACATTTGTGTTGACAAATTGTCCTATCCTTTGCCCCAGGAAACCTTCACTCCTTTACTTGTTCTTCATCCTGCACTTGTCAATCCACCACCACACACAATCCTTCCACAAGAAATTAAAAATAACTAACATTTAAGTGCTAATGGAATGCTAAAACAAGAAAAATACTAATGGAATGTCGTAAAATGCAACTAAATGTACCTAAATACAGGTAATTATCTAGATCTAAAGGTAAGAAATATAACTCTTTTCGAGACTATCACACTCCAAACCTAAGTTATTGCTTGTCCTCAAGCAAAATATACATGAATGCATGAATGCAACAATTTTTTCCTACGCACATGACCACCTTGTACTGTCAGTCCAGTCAAAGAATAATATATACCTCAGTTCTCAGCAATCTTCTATCTCTCAAAACTTGCTCGAGTTTCAAAGGTTTTCTCAACAAAGGTAGTGCAGAAAATTCCTCCCTAAAAACAAAATTTCCCAGGTACTCATGTGTTCTTTCTGGCCATAGCAAACATCTCCTAATTTACTCAATTCATTTGTTACCTAAACTCAAGCTACTTTGTAACCCTTGCTCTAAGCTTACTCAAAATATTTATTTGTATTTGTTTTTTAAAGTATATTAGGGGTTTTAACATGTCACAAAATTCTTTGACTTGATAATCACAATGGAGCATACATTGAATTACCTAGTACTCAATCATGTCACAATTTAAATAAAAATCACTCTTGAAGCTAAGGCTTTTAACTTAGAAGATGGATGTAGCAAACCACTACTTCCTTAACTACTCAGCCTGTTACTACTGTGGAGTGCCCCTAAGTTTCTTTTATTTATTATTCACTCTTACTTGGACTCACGTTTCTAGTCAATAGCATGATGGAGCAAAAAACGTGGTGTTGACTTACTTGGAAATTCTAAGCATTAGAGTACCTAATGTCCTTTATTTAAGCAATGTTGTGGCAGTGTGGCTGAGTTTGGCTTCAAAAGCCTCTAAGTTCATTAAAGGATACTTGATATAGTCAAAAAATAAGTGAGGTTAGGAAATCTCATTTTTAGGAGGTAATCTTCAAGCAACCTAACCTAAGTTGTAACACCCCAAACCCGGTCTAGAAGTTAGGCCCAAATCTGGCGTGTCACATTGAGGTGTTTTTCGAAAACAATGTTTTCATTAAAAACCCTTCTTGAAATTTCAAAATTTGTACAAACCTCAGTTTGCATTTTACTCATGGTTTGTTAATAAGTTATACCGTTTTAGAATGTTATTATCTTTAAAACCTTATTTGTTGCGGAAGCTTAATTTAAAACCATTGATTTACGAAAACATGATATTTTAAAAAAAAATTGAGTTGCGGAAACGTAGTGTTTTAAAAATAGTTATTGTTTTTAGAAAATCGCGTTCTACCTCTAGCAGATATAAATCGTAATAAACTGAAAATACCAAATTAAAATCCAGAAATTAAGAGAGGCCTTATTACAACCCAATAGAAATCGGTTTAAATAGAGTAAAATTGAATACTCAAATTCAAAGCTGCTCGTAGAGTGGCCACCTTGAGTCCTCCCGTACGTCAAACCACCTACTGAGGACTACCTGAGAAAAATTAAAAAGAGAGGGTGAGTTTACGAAAACTCAGTGTGTACAACCCTCGTCAGTAAAACATGCATCACAACAATCCGGGCCTAAGCCCATTACAGAAATGGTGGCAATTGGGCCTTAGCCCAAAATAGCCTCGGTTGGGCCATAGCCCATATCAAATGTCACATATCATATTTATCTGGGCCTAAGCCCATCTTAATATTAAAATCCATATATGCAATGCATTAATGCCCATACCAACCCTGCACTCCGTCTCCTGTCCAACCCTGCACTCCTGTGGGGATTTAATCGACCCACCCATCCCTACACTCCTTATGTAGCACCGGTTGCGGCACTAACTCATCGTTGCAGCAGAGCTGCTCATGGCTTAAAAGCCTTCGGTGGATCCACAGTCGTCAAGCGACCATGCGATCGTATTAGCACTTCCTCCGTATTAATAATCCCATCCCCATGCCACATAATAACACATGAATGCAACATACCATAATAAACATACGATAGCAATCATATAACATGTAGAGCATTTTAGTCATTCTGCCCTTCAGGGGCATAACGGTCATCTTACCCTCTAGGGGTATTTCGGTCATTTTACCCTTTGAGGGTATTTTAGTAATTTTACGACCTTTTCGGAGGTCTACAGTCACCTCGAGCGACACAAATATCGCATTTAATCAAAACGGTGTATTTGGGCCCAAAGCCCAAAACTCGGCCCAGGTGGGCCCACACTCTCGTGTGGCCCATTCAGCCCAAAACTGCCTTTGGCCATGTGATCGCCATAACCGGCTCCTTATTTCCTATACGTCCATAACATTTACTCACGCAAGGCCCACGGGCCCGTTGGGCCCACTCGGCCCATTACAACCAAACGAGGCCCAAAACAGCCCAAGCCCATGAGAACGCTCATGGTGGCCTCACGCATCGTGCGCCCATTTTCGTGGGCTCAGTTCACCACACATGCATTCGCACGCCCATGTGGCATCATTTGTCGGTGTTTCGGCTTTTCGGCACTTGCTGATCTATAATCAGAATGGTGTGAGTACACACCTACTTCGAGCGTAGGTTGAAACCCCGAATCCACGTACCTAAGAAACCAACAACTCTAAACCGTTAGCCTTAATTCTTGATACGATATCTCCAAGAATTGAGATCGATAAATTAGCCTATGCTACTTACCAACAACTAAGCGATTCACTGCCACGAAAAGTGCTCAGTCGGCTCTTTGATTAAGTACGTCGAGTCCCTTGCAACGTTAAAACAAAGGGGAGATGTTAGCCATATCACTCATAGCTCTAATTGAAATCATAACAGTCTTTCAGCTTGAGCGAAAATAACCCGATAAGAGAAGAACTCCACCACCCCTATTTGGCCCTAGCCACACTTACCAACCAATTTCTGGAGTTCAAAGGCTAAATAAACGATGAGGAGGGTATGCTTAAACTCCAACAGGTTCGGCCTACACCAAGAGAAAAGTGCTTCGGCTATGCTGAGCAAAGAGGAAAGAAAGAAAGAAAGTGGATGAAAAGCTTACCAAATAAAGAACCCAAGACGAGGTGTTGGTGGAGAAAGAAGAACAATTACGGATTAGAGAAGAGATAGGAGGTTCGGCTTATGGAGAGGGAGGAGTAGAAGAGAAAATGAAGAAAAAGAAGAAGAGAGAAAGTCAGATCAAGATTTCGGCAAGAAAGAAAATACAAAGAAAATGACCCAAAATGTTCAAGGAAAAAGTGCCCAAAACGCAAAAACACCAAAGAGAGCTAGAGAAATTCGGTACTTCTCATTGACAAAAACCGAAAATGCACTCTACAAGATGCCAAGTCTTTTGGCTGAATATTGCCTATCTACTTCCCCATATTCGGCCAACTCTTCCCCCACTTGAAACCCATGATTCTCTCCTACACTTACTCCCCTTCACTCATTCAAACCGTTTGACCAATTCAAACCTTCACCAAATAGAATCCCACTCCAACTCCACCTCTTCACCTCCTTGAGTACAAAATAAAACTCCCCAAAAGCTGCATGTGGGATTCGAACCTCACTCCCCTTGCTCACACATTGACGCCACCACCACTCTACCACATAGCCATCTTGTGTTAGCAAAATGCAAACAAAAATCCTTAAGTCTTGCTTCCACAAGCTCTCCCTACTAAAGGCCCCAAAACCAAAATTTCTCCTATCGCCTAACTTGAACCCGGGACTTCATAGAAACCCCGTAACCTTCCAAAATCACCTTCCTGATAGGTCGAACCAGGAATAATGCCGTTCTCAGTTCCTCTAAAAATTCCAAATGCTCCTATGCCCAAGGCCCAATGGGCCCAATTCTACTAGGCCCAAATTCATGGTGTGACAAATCTACCCCCTTAACGAAATTTTGTCCTCGAAATTTCCAGCTACCTAACAGCCGCACACTACCGGTTACACCACTACGCTTCTGCTGTGCACTCTAGTCCTAATTGCAATTTAGGTAAATGGCACACTATGGGTAAAGTACGTACCAGTATTCGCATCGGGGGCATCTCCGTCCTCTCGGCGACGTGCTACATCAACCAATACTGGTTGCCTCGCCTCCGCAAGACCAGCACCTCTACCCAAACCTCCACGGCCCAAACCGTTTCCATCCTCGGCATGTCCACAGCCCTTGGGCGACTGCTGTCCACCCCTCAGTGGCTGTACATTACCCCTACCGAAATCTTGCCTCTGATCTGATCTTCTGGGACACTCTCTGAAACGATGTCCCATGGAACCACAACCCAAACAAGCCCCTGTCCTTCTCCAGCATTCGCCCACATGACCTTTCCCACAAGTAGCACAAGGTGGTAACCCAGTAGCAGTAACAGGGGGTCCAGCTCTGACTGGCCCATCTACTCTAGCCCTTCTCTTAAATCTCTGATCAGAATCGGAATGCTCAGACTCCCTCTTGTTTCTGCCCCTTTCTCTTTCCCTATTTAGACGCTCAGAGCGCTTCACATCCTCAGTGATCTTAGCTTTCTCTACTAATACGGTAAAGTCTCGCTCCCTCTGTGGAGCTATCAATACTCGGAGACTGTCCCTGAGGCCATCTTCGAACCGAACACAACGTTCGTAATCCGTTGCCACAATTCCTTGAGCATACCGAATAAGTCACAAAAATTCTTCCTCGTACTCAGCCACAGACTTGTCACCTTGAACCGATTCGTAAATTCTTTCCTACCTCGGCGTCGACATAGCTAGCACCCACGCATTTTCACGAAATGTGGACTTGAAGAATTCCTGTGTCAATCGATCGAGACGGGGTACCCTCTTTTACCGTAAGCCACCACTGGTAGGCTTCATCCCTCAGCAAAGACACAGCACCCTTCAACTTTTGTTCCGGCGTGCAGTCGAAGTCGTCCATAATTCTTTCGGTGGACTCTAGCCAGTACTCTGCCACACTTGGGACCACCCCAGAAGCTCCCCTGAAGATCTCTGCCCCATTGGACCGGAGTCATTCCGTAACTGACCCACGGCCCCCAACAACGGTATTAGGCCCAACAGACCCAGCAACTCTTTCCAAAATACGCAGCATTGCTTGAGATAGTGCGTCATCCCCAGCAGCTCAGTCGAACGACCCTGTCTCGGTTACTGGTGAAGCTGGTGCTTCTCTCGCCTCGACATTGAGCATGTGGTCTGACGCCGGAGACCCAGCCCTAGCACTTCCACGACCACTACCGCGGCCTCTTGCACCCCTTCTAGCGCTCATTATCACTTCGCGTATTATCTGGATTACAAGTTTTATGAATTTAGCTCATAGTTCCAGTAATTAAACAAATGTTTTATGGAGATAGTAGTTAAAAGTTGTTTTCGCAATCGCAAACTCACTACAGTTTTAGTCTCCTACGGGCTTCAGTTTTACTCTAACTAAGAGTCTCAGTATAGTCTACCATCTAAAGTAAGCCCAATATCTATCTACAGTATAACAGTTTAAAACAAAATTCAGTATCAGGAGAACTTACTTGGTCCGACGCCGGAGACTCGGAGTGCCACACAAAATCTTCCAAAACCACTTCAAAACCACTTGTAAACATCTTAAAAAATAAAGCCCATTTCACAGCCCGAGTTTTGTAACCGAGCTCTGATACCACTAAATGTAACACCCCAAACTTGGCCTAGAAGTTAGGCCCAAATCTGGCGTGTCACATTGAGGTGTTTTTCGAAAACCATGTTTTCATTAAAAACCCTTCTTGAAATTTCAAAATTTGTACAAACCTCAGTTTGCATTTTAATCGTGGTTTGTTAATATGTTATACCGTTTTAGAATGTTATTATCTTTAAAACCTTATTTGTTGCGGAAGCTTAATTTAAAACCATTGATTTACGAAAACGTGATATTTTAAAAAAAATTGAGTTGCGGAAACGTAGTGTTTTAAAAACAGTTATCATTTTTAGAAAATCTCGTTCTACCTCTAGCAGATATAAATCGTAATAAACTGAAAATACCAAATTAAAATCCAAAAATTAAGAGAGGCCTTATTACAACCCAATAGAAATCAGTTTAAATAGAGTAAAATTGAATACTCAAATTCAAAGCTGCTCGTAGAGTGGCCACCTTGAGTCCTCCCGTACGTCGAACCGCCTACTGAGGACTACTTGAGAAAAATTAAAAAGAGAGGGGTGAGTTTACGAAAAATCAGTGTGTACAACCCTCATCAGTAAAACATGCATCACAACAATCCGGGTCTAAGCCCATTACAGAAACGGTGGCAATTGGGCCTTAGCCCAAAATAGCCTCGGTTGGGCCGTAGCCCATATCAAATGTCACATATCATATTTATCTGGGCCTAAGCCCATCTCAATATTAAAATCCATATATGCAATGCATTAATGCCCACACCAACCCTGCACTCCGTCTCCTGTCCAACCCTGCACTCCTGTGGGGATTTAATTGACCCACCCATCCCTACACTCTATATGTAGCACCGGTGGCGACACTAACTCATCGTTGCAGCAGAGCTGCTCATGGCTTAAAAGCCTTCGGTGGATCCACAGTCGTCAAGCGACCATGCGATCCTATTAGCACTTCTTCCGTATTAATAATCCCATCCCCATGCAACATAATAACATATGAATGCAACATACCATAATAAACATACGATAGCAATCATATAACATGTAGAGCATTTTAGTCATTCTGCCCTTCAGGGGCATAATGGTCATCTTACCCTCTAGGGGTATTTCAGTCATTTTACCCTTCGAGGGTATTTTAGTAATTTTACGACCTTTAGGAGGTCTCACGATGCGCCTCGGCGACACAAATATCTCATTTAATCAAAACGGTGTATTTGGGCCCAAAGCCCAAAACTCAGCCCAGGTGGGCCCACACTCTCGTGTGGCCTATTCGGCCCAAAACTGCCTTTGGCCATGAGATCGCCATAGCCGGCTCCTTATTTTCTATACATCCACAACATTTACTCACGCAGGGCCCACGGGCCCGTTGGGCCCACTCGGCCCATTACAACCAAACGAGGCCCAAAACTGCCCAAGCCCATGAGAACGCTCATGGTGGCCTCACGCATCGTGCGCCCATTTTCGTGGGCTCGATTCACCACCACACGTGCATTAAATGACGCCCATGTGGCATCGTTCACGGTGTTTGACTTTTTACGCACTTCATCGATCTATAGTCAGAATGGTGTGAGTACACACCTGCTTCGAGCGTAGGTTGAAACCCCGAATCCACGTACTTAAGAAACCAATAACTCTAAATCGTTAGCCTTAATTCTTGATACGATATCTCCAAGAATTGAGATCAATAAATCAGTCTATGCTACTTACCAACAACCAAGCGATTCACTACCAGGAAAAGTGCTCAGTCGGCTCTTTGATTAAGTACGTCGAGTCCCTTGCAACGTTAAAACAAAGGGGAGATGTTAGCCATATCACTCACAGCTCTAATTGAAATCATAACAGTCTTTCGGCTTGGATATGTACAGAAAATGTCATGGAAAAAGAAATAAAATGCATGAGGTAGGGAAAAAAAACTTCCTTGGCTTGGACTGGAGTGTAGTTACTTCATTCGGCCCTGCGAGTGGATTTACTGGCACTAACTTTATACCACAACTTCCTCTTTATGGGGTTCATTCCGTCCCCCTCCTTATCAGTTTTTGTGAGCTCATCATAAGATGATCAATGTCACGATCCTGTAGAGTCGCTTAAGTTGGTGGGGTGCGTGGAACAGGTTCCTTATAATAAGTTATTATAATGAGTATGATTAATGTTATGACAAAAATAATGATAAGAATGCAGTGGTAATTTGAAGGAAAAATGATGTGTGCAATATGTGTAACTGATAAATAATGGAAAATGCTATGACAAGTCAAGAGTAAGAATGCAATGGAAAATTCGAGAATAATTATGTGAATAATATGCAAACGAACAAGTAAACAACTAAAAATGCTATGGAGAAGATATTATGGAAAAGGATAGAGGGTCTACGATGTTGATTTGGAAGGTCGGGATTACTAAGAATCTACCCTTACTAACAGTAATGCCTCGACAAAACCATACTCAATCTACTGCTCAGAAGAGTTCTAAAATGGTCTGCTTCTTTCGAGAATAAGACCTCAAGTTACCTTGCCTTAAGCGACTGCACTGTTTTGTTTTATTTCCATATGAACATTGCTCTATGTCTAGAGGCTGCTACAAGTATTCGATCGAACACTTGCTCATATCATTCAATTTCAATCTCATTAACCTAACCTTATCAGAATTAGATTAATTTAATGAACATGTTGTACATCCATCTATGTCTAAAGTTTGCAAACATGCAATTTTGTAAAAAAAAACCATTCAATAAAATAGTGTATTAAAGCATATCTATGCTTCAGTCATTAAAGAAAATAAGAGTTTCATCAAGTAATCCCAACCTAAGAGATTTAGCTCATGGGTTGGCAATTAAAATTCAAATCCAGAGTATCATTCAACATCGTTTTCATCAAATCAGTTCATGAAGAGTAATCAAGAAATAAAGGAAGAACTTTGGGAAGATAGCTTTCATTTATCCAGCCCACACTCCAGTGATGCAGTGTCCTGTGGTGGTTGAGTGGGGCTGCCTTCGTCTTCCTCTTCCCATCTCTACTCAGTCACTATTCTCTATTTTTTGCCTAAAGATCTCCCCCTTTTCCTCTTTTATTTTTTCGGTCCCCTTTGGGTTTCCTCCTTTGGCTTTTATAATCATTTTCCCTAGGGTAAATCCAACAACCCATGATTTTTTCCCTCTTTTTCAGGTAGATATATCTGGCACAAGTTCAAATGGGCCTAAGACCGGTACGCTTTGAGTGCTGACTAGAAATCTTCTCGGCATTACCACGACATTCATTTTGATAAACTATCCAACCCTTTGCCCCAGCAAACCTTCACTACTTTACTTCTTGGTCTTCATCTTGCACCTGCCAATCCACCACCACACACAACCCTTCCACAAGAAATTAAAAATAACTAACATTTAAATAAAGTCCAAGCTCCTAATGTAATGCTAAAACAATAAAAATACTAATGAAATGTCCTAAAATACAACTAAATGTACCTAAATATAGGTAATTAGCTAGATCTGAAGGCATGAAATAAAACTCTTTTCAAGAGTTATCAGTGAACCCCGTTACCGCATCTTTTGGCGTATACTGCTTACTAATCCTTAATGAAACTCTTTTGGCAAACTTACTACTAATCGTTCTGAGGGGAACCAGTTCACCAGAACACTGGTGAACTCCTTGCTGGTATTCATTTGGTGAACTCCCAGTTCGCCAAAACACTGGGGAACCCCTGAAAGAGAATTCTATCGATTTCTATTGTAAGAGAATTGTGCTTTCCCACTGAAAGTAAAGTGCATAATTTCTAGTTCTGTGTTTGATTTGATTTCATCTGAGCCCCCACTCAAAGTGTTCGTGATACAAGAATAGTGGAGAAGGTCGTTCAGTTGAAAGCTAGGAATGACAATGATCCGTCTAGCCAAAAACACAGGTGCGATTTTGGTAAAGGGTTTATTGCTATGAATATCACAAACCAACTCAGTTTTTTATTTTTTTTATTTTTCGTTGTGCAAGAAAATCATTTTCGAACCAGATTTTTTTCCAACAAAGGACACTTCCAGAGCATGAGCTATCTTTCCCAAGTCTCGTAGAGTGACTCCCCTTTCAACTGTCAGCAGTTGGTGGTATCCATCTATAGCTTCACTGTCTTGTTCGACAAGAAGTACTTGGCTAGGAACCAGTTAGCGAAGTCGTCCCACATTGTGATAGAGCCTACAGGCTGCAAGTCCATACAAAAGAATGTGTCATCATGTAATGAAAAGGGGAAGATTCGAAGATGAATGGAACAAGCTTGTTGTTGCTACGAGTCATACTCTGAAAAAGAGTAACAAAAAGAAACAAAAGAATTAAAACAAAAGAATGAAATGAAATAGCCCAAAGAATATAGAGTGTCGTGTTTATAAACCTAGTTTTCTTTAATTATCTTCTTGAATGAAGCATGCATAAATCACCACAAATCGATTATGACACATAAAATCTCCCCGAAAATGGCACCAACAATGAATAGATGATTAATGCTATGTGATTTCTTAGCTAGGTTAGTTAAATGAATGATCTTTGATTGTGGTGCCTTTGAATGGCATATTGGTTTGGTATAGGATGAATGAATTTTTGGCATATAATTGGTGATTGGAATGTGTTTTTGAACCATAGAAATGAACTAGGTATGACATGTCTTGTGGTGCAAGGAATGGTGCATGAATTTTCTTGTTTTAAGGGTTAAAAATGGTGCACACGGTCTAGGACATGGTCTGTCACATGGCCATGTGCCACACACGGTCATCTCACACGGCCCTGTGTATTTATGGTTTTTAGGTGCAGTATCCACATGGTCTAGCACACGACCTGCGACACGACCGTGTGATCCAAACCAGTTTGTCACACAGGTTGGCACACAGCCTACGACATGACTGTGTGACCCAACTTTAAATACACACACGGTCTGGCACATGGCCTGCGACACGACCGTGTGGCCTATTTTGTATACTCACACGGGCGGACACACAGGCTTGGACACAGCCGTGTATCCTGACTTCAAATGTTCACACGGTCTGACTATATCACACGGCTGTGTAACCTCTATTTGGCAAATTTGCAAATTTTCAAGTTTTTCTGAAGTTTTCTTTTTTGTTTCAATTTGATCCCGAATTTTTCTCAAACTTTTTTTAGGGCGCCGTAAGCCCAAATTAAGGCCCATAAGTATATTTATATCTTAAATTGATTCGTTTATATATGTCTATAGTTTAGTTGTTTAAATTGTTTTGAAATAAAGTTAAATGTTCTATTTAGCTTGGAAACACTCCATAACCTTAATCCGACAACGGAGTCGGGATAGGGGTGTTACAATCATTATTTTACCTAAGAGTTTTAGTTTTTAAATAAATAAGATAAAAACAAATAATATATTAATATATTTTTTAATTATATATTAATTGTTGTTGTCTTTATATAGCATTAGGAGTAGTACAATTTTATTATTATTTTCTTTTAGAATTTGAGTTAAACTCCCAAAAACTCACACTTTAAATGCCACCTTCCCATTCACCTTTGCCTCCATCCTTCTTAACAACATCCATCCTCCAAGCTCCCTAGTGCAGAAATAACCATCTACTTCCACCAGCAATCACATGCACCTAGGTCACGTAGCACCGAGCGCACCATTCCTCCTCAACTCGCACTCATCATCGCTCAAGCTTGCCCCTTCGCATCTCACTGGACTAGTTCTCACACCCTTCTCCTTGCACGCCGCTGCTGCTCCCTTACGTGTCGTTGTTGTTCCTTGCTTCCTAGCCCTCACGTGCTACTGCTGCACCTTGCTCACCAGCTCGTGCGCGCCTTTGCATTGTACACACTACCCGCACGCTCCCTTGCTTCCATTTCACCATGCCACTGGCGCAAGTTGCCGCAACCATCAAGTCACCAATCAATCACCCTCTAACCAAACCTAAACCGACACTATTAGCTTTACACTCCCTTTATTTTTTTTAAGTTCTTATTGATTTTTACAAAGGTGGTAAGAAAATTTCTTTCCTAAATTTTAATTTGATTTAATTATTTAACTTCTCAATTTTATGAATTCTTAATATTTTATGCTAATTAAATTTTGGGAAAATATTATATGTTTCCATCTTATGTGATGTTCAAGTTAAATCATGCCTCGCAAAAGAACTCGTGCCTCTGTCCAAGTTTAAGAATCACAAAACAAATTCCATCGTGAAGAAGCCAAAGCAAGATATGACAGCATATTCAAAAATCAACAGATGCTCTCAGAAAAAAGGTTTTACATTGAAAGAAAGCAACTATACTAATTTTATGGTGAGTATTCGACAAGTTACTAATGCTTTAAATTGAGAAGTGTTTTGTAAGAAAAGAGCTAGTGCAAATGAAGAGTTAGTCCAGGAATTTTATCTAAATTTGACCACAAGCGAATTAATAGAAGTCTCTATCCAAGGAATCAAGGTGCCAATAAACTCAAATACTATCAATGAATTCTTTGATTTACCTAATTTCAAAGACGAAAAATATTCTTCCTTAATGGAAAATATTGAGGCCAAGAAATTGTAAGAAATTCTAGAGGAACTTATAGTTCTAGGTTCTAAATGGACTATGTCAAAGCATGAGACTCACACTTGTCATAGAGAATATTTGACACCATTAGCGAAGGTATGGTTTTATTTTATTCGGTTCAATCTTATGCCTATCTCACATGGGACTAAAATTTCAGTAGAACGAATGGTCTTGCTATACTAAATTATGACAAAAAAGACCATTGATGTGGGAAAGATCATTCTAAGAGAAAATTGAAATTGTGCCACTAGACGTTCTGGTCTAGCCTACTTTCCCTTTATGGTAACAGTTTTGTACTTAAAAGTTAAAATTCTTGCAAACGTAAAGAAGATAGGGTATAGCCAAGGCACAATCACAAATTGGGACCTTTTCCGAGTAGTAGGAAACTCTATTCTATAATAGCAAGTTGAATCGAACAATGAACCTGAAGAAGAAGAAGTTCATACAAAGACAAAACAAATACAGCTAGTTGAAATACCTGATTTGGCAGAGCCAATCGAACCAATTTCTGGACCTAACACGGCTACCTCAATGTTTAGAACTCGTTCGCCTCACCCAGATCTTTGTGATGAACTATCAAAGTAGATGAACATAATGCAACACATGCAGTGACAGTAACAAGCTTACAAGAGATACTCAAAAATACGAGACGACTAATGAGAAACGCATTTACAAAAATATTTCAAGACCCTTTTTTTTATTCCTAAATTTTGAGACTTTATATTTGATTTGATGCCACTGCGCCTAGGAATGCATCTAGCTCGACCAAGGATCCCGTGACGTTGCCCCAAAGCCCAATCACACGAGCTCGAGCCAAACAAGTTAAGGAGGCCATTTTGGCCTTAGTGGAGCAAGTGTGGGCCGAAACCTTGGTTGAACATTTCAAGGAAGATCGGACCAGCTCAATTAGTTCTCCTTGCAACCTTTTGCAAGATGAACTAAGCTCGAATTTAGCACCCTGATATCGTTTCAGCTCAATTGAGCTCGTTCTTATTTTTTATTATTTATGCGATTTTTATTGCTGGAATAAATTAGTTATTTAAATTAAGTTAGTTAATTTAGTTTCAGCTCATAAACTTGATTTAATTAAGCTTAATAATTATCATATTAAATATGTTTTATTTTTAATACATATTTTAATATGTCTTAATTATTACATATCATTAATCTGTCCTAGTTTAAGACATGCACCTAATGTGTCCTTGTTCAGTCGAATTTAATGTGAAGTAATTAAGTTGTCTTAGCTATTACATGTTTTAATTATGTCTTAAGTGTGGCTGCCGAATTTAATGTGTCCTGCTGCCAAATTTAGAATTAATTGTTTGACTTAAATAGGTGCAGGTACAAGGGCATTGGGACGGCAATTAAGAGGAGGGCTGCTAGTTGCTATCCTTCAAGCAACCCTTCGCGAATGGCAAGGGCCAATAGTGAGCTGTTGTTCCTCTTCCCCAAGATGATTATTCAGCTCACCCATGCAACTTTAAAGCTTCCCATCAGCCAAAATATTCCTTTCCCACCATCAGACCAATCGGGTTTTGTGTGTTCCATGCAAGGCTACTCAATTTCACGTTTTCACACATTAAAACTGTTGGGGAACCCAAGCAGAATTTAAGAGCTCCAAAAACTGTCCAGCTGACCAAGAAGCTTAAATTAAAGAGAATGCAAGTCCCTGGGTCGAACCTACATGCACCAATCAGCTACCAAAGCACCCTAAATTAATCCAGCTGATTTTCTAGGCATCTAAAAGATGATTTTCGGAATCCCCAATGCACAAGGAAGCAACCTGGAATTTTCAAGAACTTTCAGCCTAATTAAGTGAACTAAAAGTTGACTTTTCAGCTAAGTAATTTAGTCCATTCGGCTGGCCTAATTTTGGCTATAAATATTATGCCCAAAACATGTAATAGGAACTTTTGAAACTTTAATGAACTGCTGCCGATTTTGTGAGATAACTTTCTCTCGAATTTCGTTCGAGACCCGAATTGACTTATCTAGCTTTTAGTGGCGTCTACCGAGTCTCTTTGAACTTATCACTCCCTAAACCCGAGTGTGGCGTTCTCCGATTTATACCTTTGGTTCGTACTTACCTAAGTAACGGGTCAAGGTCCTAAATTACCTTATCGAAACCCCCTTAAGAGTCCTATAAGTTTCGGGTCAACACTCGTTTTTAGTGTTGGTTCACTCTTGACCCTTAAGTCCCAATTCGTTTCCATTCTCCCGTAATCCCTTTTCTTTTCAATTTCTTTAAAACTGAGCCTATAACCCTTTTATCTTCATTATTCCGAACCATCTTCGATACCCAATTCCATACTTAGCCTACTTTCGACTCAACTTTCAATTACGAATGAAACTTCCTCGTTTAATCGATTGGGCACATAAACAACTCGGGTAACTCTACATAATTGAGATTGCATCATTTGGTATCAGAGCTACCTAAAACGAGAAGTACGGATGTTCGTGCCAATCCCGAAATAGGTTCGTATTAAAAAAAATCAAAATTAGAAAAAAATCAGTTGTATTTTAAAACTCCCCATTGTACTTATTTCGTGTAATTGAAGTAAAAAAAAAGAATTACGAAAATAAAAATAAAAGAAAACAAAAAAATTGAAGTTCTTGCAAGTTTGCTGTTATCATTCTCTTCTACTACTTAAAACCGACCCTAAAGTATACTACCTTCAATTCTTCTATCCCAACGCCACCTCTAAACCGAATTAAATTTTTTTTTCCTTCAGCCTACCCACAACCCTACAATTAATCCCTTGTAAACCCATTTGAAGCCGACCCCCCTAGACTATGATAACATCCTATCGAGTCTCTTACGAAGTCACGAGAGAAAGATGAGTGGAAAAAGGCACGAGTGTGTGAGCGCATTAGAGAGGAGGTAAAAGCCGAAAAGAGAGTAAACACGAGCGTGAGTGTCATTATTTCTTTTCTTTCTGAGTGACTAGTGAGGTTTGTGGTGAGGTTTAAATTTTCTTATGTCAAGAAGCCCGAATCGAAACATGGAGGAAAGGCGCGAACGACAACCAGTCCGCAACGTACCGGATCTTAATCTTCAAGCCCTATTGCGCGAAGTTGAGCGCCTATTCGATCGCAAGCTCGAGCCCATTCAAGAAAGGTTAGATCAAGTCAAGGAGAGAGGCCAGCGTGAGAGGACTCCTCAGGGTCCACGGAGGGAACAAGGCTACCCGAGGTTTCACGAAGACGATCCCTTTTCTAGCAATGCCGAAAGTGACCAAGGGTCCAACTTAAGTGATCGGCGGAGGGGTCAACGAAACTGAGGCCAAAGAGAACGAGGACGAGAGGACGACGTCTTGAAGAACATTAAGCTTTCTATCCCACCCTTTCAAGGAAAATCTGATCCGAAAGTATACTTGGAGTGGGAGAAGAAAATCGAATTGGTTTTTGAGTGTCATAACTACTCCGAAACCAAAAAGGTTAAGTTAGCAGCCATCGAGTTTTCAGACTACGCGATGATATGGTGGGATCAATTATCCACGAGTTGTAGAAGGAACGGAGAACCACCTATACGCACATGGGCCAAAATGAAGGCGGTAATGCGTCAGAGATTTATTCCATCTTATTACCACCGAGAATTGTACCAAAAGCTCCAAAACCTTTCTCAAGGTTCGAGGAGTGTAGAAGATTATTATAAAGAAATGGAAATCGCAATGATTCGTGTGGATGTCCAAGAGGATCAAGAAGCAACGATGGCGCACTTTCTAGCCGGTCTCAACTGAGACATTGCCAACATCGTGGAGCTTTAACATTACGTTGAAATCGTGGACATGGTGCACATGGCCATCAAGGTGGAGAAACAACTTAAGCACAAATGAGCCGTTCGAAGCTATGCTAACCCCAACATCTCGAAATGGGGCCAAGGCAATAGCAAGAAAGATCCACCGAGTCATGCCAAAAAACAAAAGGTGACAATGAAGGTGAACAAGCCAACGGGAGAATCCAGCAAAGGCAAGGCGGCCGAAACAATTTCCAACTAGTCAAGGGATATTAAGTGTTTCAAGTGCCTCGGGAGGGGGCATATCGCCAGCCAATGTCCCAACCGTAGCAACATGGTTGTACGTGCGGATGGCGAAATAGAATCAGAGGAGGAAGAAGAAAACAAATATGAAATCGCTACCGACGAAGAGGAGGAGATAGAACATGCCGTAGATGGTGAACTCCTCGTCATCAAAAGGATTTTAAGCCTCCAAGGTGTGGAAAATGAACAACGAGAAAAAATCTTCCACACTCGTTGTCAAGTGCAAGGCAAGGTTTGTTGTGTAATCATCGATGGAAGGAGCTGCACAAACGTGGCGAGCACCCTCATGGTGGAGAAATTGGGGTTACCGACCACCAAGCACCCCAAGCCTTACAAAATTCAATGGCTTAACGACGGAGGTGAGCTCAAAGTGACCAAGCAAGTCCTTGTGACGTTCACCATTGGAAAATACTCGGACGAAGTGCTTTGCGACATTGTGCCGATGCACGCGGGGCATCTCTTGCTCGGACGTCCTTGGCAATTCGATAGGCGAGTCATCCACAATGGGTATACTAATAGGTATACTTTCAAGCATTTGGGCAAAATTGTGACGTTAGCACCGTTAACACCAAAACAAGTCTACGAGGATCAAGTGAGGCTTAAAAGTTTCGTTGAACAAATGAGGGAAAAAGAAAAAAGTAAGAGTTCAAAAGGAAAGAAAATCGAGAAAAAGAAAGGAAAAATAAAAAAAGAGAGTGAGAAAAACGAGAGAAAAGAAAGTGTTGAAAAAGAAAAAGAGTGTGAAAAGATGAATGTATTCGCAAAAAGTAGTGATGTTCGAAAAGCATTTTTGATGAGGCAACCGATCCTTGTGCTTATGTACAAGGAAAATATGCTTAATAATAACGATTCATCTAAAAACCTTCCTTCTTCTGTGATGTCTCTTTTGCAGGATTTCAAAGACGTTTTTTCGGACGACGTGCCAAGTGGGCTGCCACCCCTTCGTGGGATCGAGCACCAAATTGACTTCGTGCCCAGAGCCGTAATTCCAAATCGACCAGCGTACTAGATGAATCCTGAAGAGACTAAAGAGCTCCAACACCAAATCAATGAGCTGATGGAAAAGGGCTACATCCGCGAGAGTCTTAGCCCTTATGCTGTTCCATTTTGTTGGTGCCAAAGAAGGACGGGACTTGGCGCATGTGTGTCGACTGCCACGCCGTAAATAAAATTACCGTCAAGTATTGGCATCCAATACCGCGCCTAGATGACATGCTCGATGAGTTAAGTGGTGCCAAGTTGTTTTTGAAAATTGATCTCAAAAGTGGGTACCACCAGATTTGAATGCGGGAGGGCGACGAATGGAAAATGGCATTCAAAACAAAACACGGTTTGTATGAATGGTTGGTCATGCTGTTTGGCCTAACCAACGCCCCTAGTACATTCATGAGACTTATGAACTACGTGTTGCGATCATTTATTGGTAAGTTTTGTGTCATTTACTTCGATGATATATTAATCTATAGCAAGACATTAGATGAACACGTAATGCAGCTCAGGTCTGTTTTAGAGGTTCTTCGAAAGGAGACCTTATACGCTAATCTTAAAAAGTGCTCGGTTTGTTCTAAAAAAGTGGTGTTTTTAGGTTTCGTGGTCAGCTCGGAGGGACTCGAGGTGGACCAAAAGAAGATAAAGGTTATCCAAGAGTGGCCGACACCTACGAGCATTACCCAAGTGAGAAGCTTCCATGGTCTAGCAAGCTTCTATCGGCGTTTCGTGCCCAATTTCAGCACCTTGGCTGCACCGTTGACTAGCGTAATTAAGAAAAACTCCGCCTTCCATTGGGGCGAAGAGCAAGAAAAAGCTTTTACTATTATTAAAGATTTCCTTACTAAAGCTCCATTACTTACGTTGCCTGATTTTAATAAAACATTTGAAATTGAATGTGATGCATCAGGTGTAGGAATCGGGGCCGTGTTAACTCAAGACGGAAGGCCAATTGCTTATTTTAGTGAAAAACTAAATGGAGCTGTGTTGAACTACCCTGTCTACAATAAGGAAATGTATGCTCTCATTCGAGCACTCGAGACATGGCAACATTACTTGTGGCCAAAGGAGTTCGTGATTCATTCCGACCACGAAGCGTTAAAGCACATCAAAGGCCAGCATAGGTTGAATAAAAGACATGCCAAATGGGTGGAATACCTAGAGTCATTTCCTTATGTCATCAAGTACAAAAGAGGTAAAGAAAACATAGTGGCTGATGCACTTTCGAGAAGGTATACGCTTTTGTCATATTTAGATTCTAAACTGGTTGTTTTTGCCTTTTTGAAAGACTTATATGCTACCGATGATGACTTTGCTAAAGTCTTTTCTGCTTGTGAGAATGTGGCTGTTGACAAGTTTTATAGGTACGACAGCTTCCTTTTCAAGGAAGGTAAGTTGTGCATTCCGCAAGGTTCCACTCGGGACTTGCTCATAAACGAGGCGCATAGCGGGGGCTTCATGGGCCACTTTGGCGTGGGAAAGATGTTGGCAATGCTTCAAGAGCATTTCTATTGGTCAAGAAATAAGCGGGATGTCGAACGAGTCTTTGAACGGTGTGTGACGTGTAAAAAGGCCAAATCTACAACTAAGCCACATGGGCTGTACACGCCACTTCCAATCCCCGAAGCACCTTGGATGGACATATCCATGGACTTCGTCCTTGGACTGCCTAGAACTAAAATGGGGAAAGACTCTATTTATGTTGTTGTTGATCATTTCTTGAAAATGTCACATTTTATCGCTTGCAAAAAAAATGACGATGTTGTTCATGTTGCCAATCTTTTCTTTAGGGAGATCGTTCGCTTGTATGGAATACTGAGGACGATAGTGTCGGATCGCGATGCTAAATTTTTGAGCCACTTTTGGAGATCATTGTTGGGAAAGCTAGGAACTAAGCTTATGTTTTCGACCACGTGTCATCCCCAAACCGACGGCCAAACCGAAGTGGTCAATCGTTTCCTATCAACATTACTTCGAGCGATCATCTGAAAGAACTTAAAGACGTGAGAGGAATGCTTACCGCATATAGAGTTCGCCTGTAACTGATCCGTGCACTCGGCGACCAAATTTTCTCCTTTTGAAATTATTTATGGGTTTAATCCTTTGACACCATTGGATTTAGTGCCTTTTCCTAACAATCAACTTGTTCATGCAGATGCTAGGAAGAAGGCCGAATTTGTGAAGGATTTACATGAGAAGGTGCGAGCCAACATCGAGGCAAAGACCAAGACTTATGTACAAAAGGCAAATAAGGGCCGAAAGAGAGTCGTGTTCGAACTCGGTGACTGGGTTTGGGTTCACATGCGAAAGGAGTGATTCCCGGCTCAACAGAGATCCAAATTACTACCTCGAGGGGATGGGCCTTTCCAAGTCGTGGAGCGAATAAATGAGAATTCCTACAAACTTGACTTGCCTGGTGAATATAATATTAGCGCAAACTTCAACGTGTCTGACCTATCTCCTTTTGTTGCAGATTCCGACTTGAGGACAAGTCGCTTCGTAGAGGGGGGAATGATGCGACTGCACCTAGGAATGCATCCAGCTCGAACAAGGATCCCGTGACATTGCCCCAAGGCCCAATCACATGAGCTCGAGCCAAACAATTTAATGAGGCCATTTCGGCCTTAGTGGAGCAAGTGTGGGCCGAAACCTTGGCTGAACATTTCAAGGAAGATCGGACCAGCTCAATTAGTTCTCCTTGCAACCTTTTGCAAGCTGAACTAAGCTCGAATTCAGCACCCTGATATCGTTTCAGCTCAATCGAGCTCGTTCTTATTTTTATTATTTATGCAATTTTTATTGTTGGAATAAATTAGTTATTTAAATTAGGTTAGTTAATTTAGTTTTAGTTCATAAACTTGATTTAATTAAGCTTAATAATTATCATATTAAATATGTTTTATTTTTAATACATGTTTTAATATGTCTTAATTATCACATATCATTAATCTGTCCTAGTTTAAGACATGCACTTAATGTGTCCTTGTTCAGCCGAATTTAATGTGAAGTAATTAAGTTGTCTTAGCTATTACATGTTTTAATTATGTCTTAAGTGTGGATGCCGAATTTAATGTGTCCTGCTGCCAAATTTATGAATTAATTGTTTGACTTAAATAGGTGTAGGTACAAGGGCATTGGGACGGCAATTAAGAGGAGGGCTGCTGGTTGCTATCCTCCAAGCAACCCTTCGTGAATGGAAAGGGCCAATAGTGAGCTGATGTTCCTCTTCCCCAAGCTGATTATTCAGCTCACCTATGCAACTTTAAAGCTCCCCATCAGCCGAAATATTCCTTTCCCACCATCAGACCAATCGGGTTTTGTGTGTTCCATGCAAGGCTGCTCAATTTCACGTTTTCACACATTAAAACTATTGGGGAACCCAAGCAGAATTTAAGAGCTCCAAAAACTGTCCAGCTGACCAAGGAGCTCAAATTAAAGAGAGTGCAAGTCCCTGGGCTGAACCTACATGTACCAATCAGCTACCAAAGCACCCCAAATTAATTTAGCTGATTTTCTCGGCATCTAGAAGATGATTTTCGGAATCCTCAATGCACAAGGAAGCAACCTGGAATTTTCAAGAACTTTTAACCTAATTAAGTGAATTAAAAGCTGACTTTTCAGCTAAGTAATTTAGTCCATTCGGCTGGCCTAATTTTGGCTATAAATATTATGCCCAAAACATGTAATAGGAACTTTTGAAACTTTAATGAACTGCTACCAATTTTGTGAGATAACTTTCTCTTAAATTTCGTTCGAGACCCGAACGACTTATCTAGCTTCTAGTGGCGTCTACCGAGTCTCTTTGAACTTATCACTCCCTAAACCCGAGCGTGGCATTCTCCGATTTATACCTTTGGTTTGTACTTACCTAAGTAACGGGTCAAGGTCCTAAATTACCTTATCGAAACCCCCTTAAGAGTCCTATAAGTTTTGAGTCAACACTCGTTTTTAGTGTTGGTTCACTCTTGACCCTTAAGTCCCAATTTGTTTCCATTCTTCCGTAATCCCTTTTCTTTTCAATTTCTTTAAAACTGAGCCTATAACCCTTCTATCTTCATTATTCCGAACCATCTTCGATACCCAATTCCATACTTAGCCTACTTTCGACTCAACTTTCAATTATAAACGAAACTTCCTTGTTTAATCGATCGGGCACATAAATGACTCGGGTAATTTTACGGAACCGAGATCGCATCATGAACCATGGACTCCAATGTCGAGGAAGGAACAAGGCAATTCAAGCAAAAACAAGGACGATGAAGTAAAAGATGGGTTGAATTCTGAGGGGTCTGCAAATAAATAAAAAAGAGGGATCTTGTCTTTACTTTATTTTATTTTATTTCTTAGGATATTTTAAGTTTTTAGGCTTAGGTTCTTTTAGGATATTTTTATTTCTCGCATAATAAGATAAGAGGTGGAAATCATTAATAAAATTGAACAATTTACAAAATAAGAAGTGTTGCAATAGATATGTACATGTCTAGGATTGGATCTGCCTAGGAAAAGCTTGGTATTTAAGTAGTCAAACTTGACTCACCTCCTTTTTCCTAGGGTCCTACTTGGTGTATAGTATCTATTCACTTATATATTTTTGTTCTCTCTATTATTTTTAACAATGGGGACATTGTTCATCTTAAGTAGGGGGATCAAAAATTGAAATTGTTTTTCCTTTTTCAGAATACATTTTTCTTATAATTATGGTTAAGTTATATTTTGTTCAACAATTTAATTTTTTATGCTAAAATTTAGTATAAATAAAGTTCTATTATCTCAATAATTTCTATGTTAGCTGAATTATGACATAAATGTTACTCTTAATAAAGTTTGTAAATCGTACCATTATTTTTTTTTCCTTATGAAAGCTAGGCATGCATGAAAGTTTAAGTCTCTAAAAGGTAATTTCCTAAGGTGAAATCATAGGAAGCATGGAATTTTGAAAATGATTTAGGCAAACATTTGTTTAGATTGTTTGAGCCTTTCAAGCCAACCTCAACAAATATTTATCCCTTGAAACCCAACTTTGAAACTATATGGCTTGATTTTATTTGAACCTTTACAATAATAAGTCATCCCTTCTCTCATAATTATCTCTAAATTGTCCCAAACACTAGACTCGGTCTATCCAGAATATTCTCTGAAAATAATTTTGGGGGAGTTGAGAAGTATCAAATGCTCAAAATTGTAGTACATACAATAATATGCTCAAAAAAAAAAGAGAAAAAGAGAAAGAGCATATGTACTCTAAAAGAAATATATGTACAAAGAGCATGTGTATTCAAATGCAAAATGAGTTGGTAAATTTGAAGGTATTTATTCTGAAGGTCCAATGTAAGCTGAGTCTGGGGGTTTTAGCTTAAAATTATCTATCTTTTACCTACCCTACCCTAGCTACGTTACAACCTATTTAAAAGACCTATTTATTCAAATTTCTTTGTTGACTACATTAGTGGAGGGAAATTGCTAAGTTCATCATATGAAGGCATAAATTAAACTTAGTGATTGTAGTTTAGTCTTAAATGAATGAATAAAAATTCGGTAAGAATTTAGCATATCTTTATTGAGAAAGCATTTAGTCTATTCTTGCTATTATGATAATGATTGAGAATAATTCAAACAAAATGCATACTTGAGTTGCATAATTTCAAAATTCTTGTTCTTGAGCATAATTACACTAAACTCATAATTGTGGGGAGAAATGATCTTTGAAGAAAATTTTCAGAGGTGATTTCAAGCAACTTCTTTTGCAAATTGTGCATTACTCGGGACAAGAAATGAATTAAGTTTGGGGGTGTGGAAACACAAAAATATAAAGACTTTTTCAGCTCCTCTTTAGCTCTAATTCATGCAGTTTCGTGGTAATTTTTGTCAAAATTCATACTCTAATTATAAAATAATTAAATTGCACTCAAATTATGAACATATTAAATTTAATTAATTTTATAATATATTTACACAAATTTGATTTATTTTTGACAATTTTGCACAAAGGGTGAAAATAGGCTCGGTAGACACCTTGAGAAGCTTGAACCGTTGAGGCAATTTTTGTACCAAGCGACCCAAGAGCATGGGCGATTCTTTTTTTCATTCAATGGACGGTACAATAATAATTATTAGACATATTTTATAATTAATTTTAGTCCAACAAAAATTGGGTTAAAATTAATTACAAGCCTGATGAAGAGAAAAGGGCCCGATTGTGCTGAGTGAAGAGGACTTATCCACCAAGAAATTTGGCAGCCCAAAACCATCCATATATCTGATCAAATCAGCTATCTTATCTGATTTTATCATTGCAAATCAGCCCTTGAACTTGTCCTTCATTCCATTCAAACCCCTCCTCTTTTCATACATTCTATTTTTAGCCACAAGCTAAAAATAGTAAGTTTGAATCAATCAAACCTTCCACCTAGCATGGCAGGCCATGGGAAGGGGGATTGGATTTTATTTTTAACTAATTTTAGCATCCATATACACCTATAAATATCCCCCTCCATTTCCTCAAAAATCATCCCTCACTTCACACATCTCTCTCTCTCTCACTTTCTCTCTTTCTCTCTTCTAGTTGCCTTTCAATTCCTTTCTTTCCTTGCTGATTTCCCCTCTTAAAAAAGAGCTTGCATACCTCTTGGAGTAACAACAATCAAGTGTTCGTGAAGGCCTTGGATCAACAGAAAAGGTCAAGAAGAGAGGAATGCACTAGTCTGGCTTTGAAAAACCACCAAGATTTAGTTTTCTAGTTCCCTTCTCTAAATCTTTGTTTTTAGTTTTGTTTTGATCATGAACACGAACATTTGTATTGTTGTTCTTCAATTAATTAAAATGACTTAAATTCCTTCCGTGTTATATTAATTGCATTTTTTCCACTTAGATTATTAAAAATGTGTTTGTGTTGTTATTAGGTCTCAGTAAATTGTTCGATTAAATAAAATCATGCTTATGTTATGCTTGCATTTTAATTGTAAGGTAACAATTTAATTAATTATTTAAAAAGATTGAAATTGTAATTAATTGACACAATATTTAATTGGTGCATGTTTAATCCTCTAAGGTAGCTAAGGGTTAAATTAGTGACGGTATTAAACAATACATTAGCCTTGCATAACTTATAAGATTATTGTGATTAAATTGTTTCAATATAGAGATATATTATTACTTCACTTAATCTTTTATTTGTTTATTAAAATTTGATTAACCGTTTGAATTGTCATAGAGATATGGTCAAGAGTTTAACGGGTTTTATTAGGTAAGTATGTGCATTAGTTAGCAAGTTACTGAGTTGCCGTGAAATTATGCGTAACAACATGAACACATTTTTAATTATTCTAAGTTAAAGAATAAAATTGATCTAACACATTTATGTCATATTGATTAAACTCATCTTTTAGAAATCGTGCATTGGAATATTTTTACTTTTTTATTTTACTTAGTTAATTTTTAGTTTTTACAACACCTCTTCAAATTTTTCATCACCAAATTGTTTAAAGTTGCATTTCATAAATATTTTCTTGCATAGTCCCTATGGGTAAGATAACTTGACATTACTTGTCACTTTATTACTTGATAAGATTGTGTCCACTTGCACATTTCCGTCATTCTAGTCCATAAGAAGTCCGCCAAGCCGTGTCATGTGGCGACTACCTAGCTCGAAGAATAAACCAAGGAAAATTTGCCAAGATAGCCATAAGCGAGTCTGAAGGCAAGCCCTTGGCTTCAAGTTGTGTACGGATGGATCTGCCATTTGAGCGAAGTGGGATTTGAAGAGCTAATGGAAGAGCAAACGTCGCTAAATAATCAAGAAAGAGTGAGGAGTGAATACCTCGATGATAGAATGAGGATATTGAAGGAAAGAATAATTGTTCCAAACTCGTTTCTTAAAATTTATTCATAAGAAGAAATTTTGAGGAAGAAACTTTTTTTAGGGTGGGAGAGACGTCACACCCAAATTTTAATAAAGTTCAGAATTTAAGGGAAATTGGATGTAAATTGAAAGAATCAGGGGAACAACGGGCTCTACTGAGAAATCTAGAAAATTGGTTTCTGGATAGCAAATAATTGGGATAATATCCTAGTCTGGTTAAGTTAGAACTAGTTAGTTCCTTCATGAGAGACAAAATTATTGTCAATGGATGGCTTAATTGAGGCTTTGGTGACCATGCGAGAAGGGCTATTTATATGGGAGGAGTCTTTTTCAGCAAAGGGAATTATTCTTAAGTCTGTTTATATATTTTTTCTTCATATGTGTATCATCTTCTTCTGTTGCTCTGAAGAAGAGAAAATTTAATAGAGCTTTGCATGGAGCATTGATCGTGAGGATTGAGACCAAGAAGTAGAGAATTCAGTAAACAGATAAACTTCTCTATCTTACTACATTTGTGAAGTTAAGAACAGGGAAGAAATGGTTTCTGAAACCTTTAAAAGAGCTCTTGAATGAGATTGGATTATGGGTTCTAAGCTTGAATACATCCTATTTAACCAATATATTTTATTGTCATACTTAGCTGCCAGTATGAAGGAGGCTCTTGCGTTTGGATGAGCTAAGCTGGCAAGGACGAAGGATGTAAGGTGAGATTCTATACTCCACTTGGGTGCTTGTTTGTGTTGTTGTGCTCGAATGCCTACTATGAATTCTGTATAAATTTCTATGGTTGTGTGTAATCACGGTGAATGAGTATGTTATGCATGCAACAAATTTTGAAAATATATGGATGCTCAAATGTCTTCTATGAATTTTGTGTAATTTTCTATGGTTGTGTAATCACGGTGAATGAGTATGCTATGCATGAAAAAATTCTAAAAATATATGGATGCTCGAATATTTGCTATGAATTCTGTGTAACTTTCTATGGTTGTGTGTAATCACGGTGAATGAGTATGTTATGCATGCAACAAATTCTGAAAATATATGGATGCTTGCAACGTGGAATGTATGGATGTATTGATATATGGCGTACTGCGTGTCATAATAATAAATAAATCATTATGTTTGTTTTGTATGCTTATAACATGCTTATAACTCAGATCTTAGGTGTTACAACGCTAATTCAAACATTTCCATTACAAGGACTGACAGGCAAATCTTATAACATAATTACATTGTTTCTATTTATATAGCCTTTAAGTAATACTACTGACTTCATTTGTGCTGTCAACTCGTCCTGTATACATAATAGCCCAATACGTCATCCCTTGGCGTAGTCTTGGCGTTATCCCTTCAAGAGAAGACCCAAATCAGCTTACCTCTGACATAAAACATTGAGGTAAGTTCATGAAAACTTAGTAAGTTAAACACCAAATACTTGGATCGTGTCTGCACATTGCATCTGATAATTCAATTATCCATCCCATTGTTCTTAATCTTCAACTTGTCTCTAGCGAGTACCTTTCTAGAATTTCCATTCTTCATACCATAAATGTCATGTCTTATTCTAAAATCATGCCCTACCCTTCACCTCTTCAATACATTACTTACCCGTTCTTCACCCTGCCCTTTCTGCTATTCCTTAATCGTTTTCACTTAGTCATCTTTTCTTTGAAATTCATGAGTGATTTCCTTCATAGATAGAGCATACATTCTTCAATTATACAACTTGATCTTTTCTGGAGAATAATTTTTTTCTTCTAATATTTACAAACAGATAACCTTCTTCAACTTACCAGACACAGTCTTTACTCATATTTGTTATTCAAGTCTATATGACCATATTATGAATTCGCCACATAATCTGGCATATTCCAAATTCTCTGTTCCTATCTTAAGACCATGTAGGATTCGCCCCAACAACTCATGTGGAGCTCACCACAAAGAAAGCTCATTAGATTATCTTATCAAAAGTGTAACATGATACGCCACAAGGGTTTTTCCTTCAGAGTTCGTTATACCTACCGTTCCTTTAGAGTTCACCATGCATATTATCCCTTTAGTGTTCGCCACACTTACTATCCCTTTAGAGTTCGTCAGGAATACCATTTCTTTCTTTCAAGGCCCACGATAGAGGCGTTTCCTTCAAATGGTTGCCACAAAGGCCATTCTTTTGTGTGCACTATAAAGGCATTCCTTTCATCACTTGCCATAAGGGATTTCCTTTTCTTAGACCGCCACAAGGCTTTCATTTCATAGATTGCCATAGAGACTTCCATTTCCCGGCGTGTTCACGATAATGGTTCGCCTAGACTCACATTTCATGAGGTTTGCCCCTCATCATCCTGGGACACGCAGAGAACCCCATTAGGTAATAACCTTCCTTTTGTTCTTTCCATATGATATCATGGCCCACCAGCTATAGTCTTACACGATATGGTGCCATGGACATGGGCTTTCCTTTTAGAGGTCATGTTTAAAGTCCCGATAGACCCCTTTAGACTCCACCACGGTGAATAGACACAGACACTTAACAAACCTTTCATGCATTAGCACCGTTTAAACTTAACACACTATTCACCTCATACATTCAAAACATGCCCATACAGTCAAGCTTCAACTTCAGATTATTTATCACATACTCTATACCTGTAAGATTCATACGAGTCATACATACAACCCTCAACTAATATTCACACATCAGCATAGTCATCATACCATCCTTTACTAGTTTCAGTTCGTAGTTTATATGGTTCTTCATGGAAGCATCTAGAATAAATAGTTTACACACATGAGTCAATTTAGAGAGTCACCTGACACCCACGAACAGTAGCTTGATCTCCAGATCCCAAACATCCAACATGAAGACCCAATAATTACTACTTATAAGACATAGGGATACTTTTAAAACTCATTCATATGAATTTTATCAACATTTAGAACCCAAATAACACCCATGCAACACCTTATTTCCTCATCTTACTATTTACGCACATAAAATACTTACTTTTTCAGAGGTCAACATGCAAGTCCATAATACTTACCAGAATATGAAACAACCTTTTGCATGAACTTCGATCCTTAGTTTTAGCTTGACAATAAAGATCCCTGATCAGCTCCAAAGTAAGTCAGCAATGGTGTTTTCAAATAGAAGGAAGAACATAACTCCCCCTTTTCTTATAAAGCTCACATCAATATATATATAAAACCCATGTTATCATAATAGAACTTGACACTAGGGGTGAGCAAAATTTGATTCAATTCGAAAAAATAAAAAAATTCAAATTTTGAGTTAATCGAATCAAGTTATTCGAGTTATTCGAGTCAACTAGTATAATGAATTTTGGATTTCGAGTTCGAGTCGAGTTAAATTTTTACAATTCGAATAACTCGAATAATTCGAATAACTCTAATAATTTGAATAACAGATTAGTATAAATACCATTTTGGTCCCTATCAATTTTGAAAATGAGCAAATTGGTCTCTCTTAACAAAAATTACAAAAAAATCAAAGTAATTTTCAAATTTTGAAAATAATTTTTAAAATTCAAAAAATTTAGAAAAATTTTAAAATTGGTCTTTTTAAAGAAACTATAAATTTAAAAAAATCTAAAAAAATATATAAAAATTTTAATAAAATAATAATTATGGAATCTAAATAAGTTATTAATGATTCATGTTTATCATACTAAACTATCTTCTTCTTCTTTTTTTTTTTTTTTTTTTGCTTTAAAAAAGTTTTCAAATATATATTGTTTCAAATTTATGTGTTCTAACATGGAAATAGTTATATCGTACAAGATTTTAATTTAACATTATTAATTTTTCTAATTTAACTCGAACGGTTTCACTCAATTTGATCGAAAGCTTACCCCTAATTCGAGTTATCCGAAAATCCAAATAAGAAAAGGAAAAACTATGTCGTTTTGATAAATGTTTACCTTTTATAAAGTTAAAAGTCAAAAATATCAAGTTGCAAAACTACGTTGTTTTGATAAATGTTTACCCATTAGTCTTACTTTCCTTCCCGAATTGCCCCACTCTCATTTTTTCCTTTATTCAAAATTAATCTAAAAGCTTGTACTTCGTCTACTAGTAAAATAATCGATCCATGTAAATGGAATATTAAGTATAAAAAATAAGATTCGTTAATTCGACTCGACTTGAAATTTTTTGACTCGATTCGACTTGATTCGAAAAAAATTCAAATTGAGTTCGGTTGCTAAAGTAGGATTCGTTAACTCGACTAACTCAAATTTTTTTTACTCGATTCGACTCGACTCGATCGAATACTCACCCCAACTTGACACGTGTCACCAACTTTCAAAACTGCCCTTATTAGGGGCTTAAATCTGTAGAGAAACGTATACAAGAATCCAAAACCTTTGCATATCCTTTTGTTCATCCCTGACCATCTTGTTAGAACGTAATGCACCATAATTAAACAAACTAAGTGTACCTTACCTTTGGCAATACTCCCATTACCCAATAACCCTTGACACACTTGTCATTCTCTTCCTCTATACATATTCACACATTTCAGAGAGCAATCCTTACCTTATACTCTAACATTAGTTATGCGCCTTACGTGTACACTGGAAGCGTCAATTAGGCGGACAGGACCACTCCATTCAGATTCCTTCGGGTTACACGACTAAACTGAGGACCCACCAATACTGGGTGTTACGTCTTACGGGGTGACACCTCAAAAGGAGTTTATTGATTCTTTAGAATCAAGAGTCCATGGACAGCCATGGCATCATTCAATGGCAAACAATTATCCTTAAGGCGAATCGGAGTCCGCCAGGACAGTGATCCGGGAAGCCTGTCAAGGCATATAAAGGGAAGTTATATATGAGTTGAACAACGAGCAGCCTGACATGATGAGCACGGGGATTCAAAACTACTGGCAAGCATGTTAAATAGAGGATTCGTCAATGACGCAAGGGTAAGAGAAATTGGTAGTAGCATCTTGAACGTGGGCTTTTATGAAAGGAAGGGGTATTTCCTCTAAGATATCTGTGAGTAAGCATCCGCCAATAAGAGTCTGCCAGAATTTGATGAGTATGTTGGATCGTCAGTATGCCCCGTGGCACAGCGAAAAAATTATTCTGATGATCATCAACCATGGATCCATGTACGAGAATCGAGTCGGGTTGAAATAGGGCTGAGATATACCTTTTGAAACTGAAAAGCGGCAAATAATGATATTGATCGGATCCCTTTGAATGATGTCAATCCAAACTGCAACAAAAGTGTCTCGGCCTCTATGTAGTCCACCCGGTCAATGAACGAATAACAAAAGAATTTTCTTTGAACTTTTTCAGAGAGAGTAAAAACGGCTGCTAGACCCTATACTCAATTCTGCTATAAAAACCCTAACACACATTCGAGATGTTACCTCTTAAACCCGGACTAATCATTTAACCGAATTTGGAAAGTTACATTGGCCACCGAAATGGTTGAAGTAAACTTCCAAAATTTCAAACGTACTTTTTAAAAACCATTTACTAAATTATTCAAAATTTGTGAAATTGAACATTTATCTTTATTTTCAAAACCACTTGTCCACGAAAATGTTATAAAATAAACTTCCGTAATTTTGAACATATTGTAAAATTATTGGCTTATCAATTCCAAACAAGTGAAATCAAATGTTTATCTTAATTTCGTAAAACATGAAAATCTTAGGAATTGAAATATTTAATATTTCATTTGTAAAAATTCAATCGTTATTCAAAATTATTTAGAATTTTACTAAAAACTCATTTTTTTAGTATTTGCAGTGGAAAAATGTATTAATGACATATTCTATTTTAAAATCGAGTTTCATGTGAAATCATTTAAAAATACCCGTTTGAGCAGTTTTTAAAACTCTAGTGTCATGCAGTCAAATTATGCAAATCAAAATAAAAATCCCCAAAGTAATGTCCCATACGCCAGTTCATAAATTGAAAACTGTTTTTTAAAACCAAATTTTTCCAACATAATAAACCTTAATATGTAAGTTGATCCCAACAAGTTGATTCATTCAAATGAATTTCTTAATGGTACTAAAATGTGGCTTGATAGTAATGGTATAGCACGGTTAAGAAAGGCTCAACACTACCAAAGTATAGGATTAGTAGGCTTATCCGTTGTTATTTTCTAAGCTTTTAAAGTTCACGTTGTAAGAGCCCAATTTTGCCCGGGCTTAGAAATAAACCAAAACAAAATAAATAAAAAATAAATGTCCATTTTTTAAACAGTCCATCAGACCCTAAAATAACAAGGCCAACACTTAACCCAAAACAATCCTAAACAGACTACCCACCAGACTACCCAATACTCAAATCCCACCCAGACCCAACATAAAACCCAATTGCCCTGACCCAAATCCTACCAAGACCCAAAAGCTACACGGCCCAAAGGGGCCCAAAAACCTTAACAGCTCCAGTGGCCGAGGGTTTTCTGAAACCCTAGGCACCGCAAGCCCTTGCGTTCAGCAGCCCCTCGGTCACGCCGCCAGTCGCGCCACAATGGCAGGAAGCCCGATCGTCGTGCCGCAAGCTTCGCCCCAGCAAGAGCCCAATCGTCGCGCCGCCATCAACGCCAGGACAGTCTCGCCACCGAGATCCTTGCCTTCGACCGCAGTAAAAGGAAAGACACAAAGAAATCGAAAGAAACAAATAAGGAAAATATATATTTCCTTTTTCTTTTTCCTTTTCGGGTTATAAAAACCCGATGTAAATCTGTAAAATGAACACTCACGGATATACAAAGAATACCAAAAAAAAAATATTCAAAAAAGCAGAGAATATCAAAATCCGGAAATAATATACAGATTTTTTTCGCAAAGGTGAATTTTCATACATATTTTTTATTCAGTTCTATTTACATTCATGCATTTTTTTTTTACTATTTTTAACAAATAAAGCAAGTTCTATAAAAAGAGACGAAGTTTTTACCTTGGTACCACCGTGGACGACAGCGCGTGAAGCATGTGCACCGCGCGTGCGTGGCGCGCTGCAGGTATGAGGCGCCCATCGAGCTCCTCGGCCAAGGCCAAGAGCGAGAGAAACCGGGGAGAGGTTTTCTGATTTTTTTTTTTTAAAATGAGAGTCAAATGATTTTTTTAACTGTTTTTTTACTTATATAGTTAACTGAGAATGGCGCCGTTTTGGTTTAATTTAATAAGCCTAAAACGACGTCGTTTCAAAAGACGACCCGCGCGTTGACCCGAAAACCCGACCATGATCCGCGTGTTTTATTAAAAAGGGAAAATTATCCTTTTGGTCCCTCCGCTATTTTATTAAATTTAATTTCGTCCAATTTAATGTTTTTATTTTTTTTAAATTAGCCCTAGAATTCTGTTTTTTGTTTCAATTTAACCCCTGTTTCGTTTTTAAATTTATTATATATTTTTTTAGTATTAAATTATTTATTATATTAAATATTCTATATTTTCTTTATTAGTTATATATATTAATTTATTAATATTATAAAATTCATATAATTATTATTACTTATTATTTTATTTTGTTTAATTATTTTTTTATTATATTTTAGTATTTTAATATATTAGTTAATATATATTATTTTAAAATTTTGTACAATATTATATTATATCATATATTATTTTTATATTGTATAATATGTTCTATTTATATTATTATATATATGTTTTTTTATCCTTATTTAAAATTATTATATATATTTTTATTTGTACATTGTTTAATTATTCACATTATATATATGTAATTTTTTATTTTTTTATTTATTATTTAATCTTGTATGAAAAGTTCATATTTATTTAGTATTTTTTATTGTATTATATATATTGCTTTATATATTTTATTTGTCCATGCGATGCCCTTTTATTTATTTATTATTTTATGATTACTTTAGTGTAGTTATTTTAGATGTATTTTATATTGTCTATATTAAATGTTAATGTATTATAATTGCCTTTAATATTTATGTTAGAATGCGATATTGTCTCATGGATTATTGTTTAAAATAGAAATTCATTTTTTTGCAAAATTACTATATTTTATCTAAAGGTTTTTAAAATAAGGCAATGTTTTGTATTTAGAAATTCGGGAAATAGTGCCCAATCGTGTTGGGTTGCGATTTTCCGTTTGGTTAAATAACTAAATATCCTTTTAACAAGTTTTGTAAATCATGAGATGATTTTGATTACGAAGGTTTTAAAATACCGTGTCCTATCGTGCTGGATGTGATGTTTATATTCCTTAGGAACAAAGAAATCTCAAATTTTAACTCAAATTGCTCGAAGTTTTTAAGAAATCATATTTTTAAATACTTTTAAATTTTAAACATTTGGACATGATTCTATCGATTAGGTACCAATTTTTGGGCGTTATGAGGGTGCTAACCCTTCCTCATACGTAACCGACTCCCGAATCCGTTTTCTCGTTTTTCGCAAACCAAAATCAAATGTTTTAAAATAAAACATTTTACAAGGTGATCCAATCACACCTAAGTAAAAAGGGATTGGTAGCGACTCCCATTTTTGTTTTTAAAAGTCGACCCCGTTTTCTAAAACTTTTAAAATGGTTTCGACAGCTTGGCGACTCTACTGGGGACCAATAAGAGAGTCAAGCCGTAAAGTCGGTAATTTCATGTCCTATTGTTGGAAATTTGAAATTCTGATTTGAAAAATCATCATCCTTTTTATTGCATGTTTTTCTATAAAATATTTTTGCATTGTATGTGCATGACCGTTGTGGTCGCACCCTTAAGTGGGAGCGAGAAGCTACTCCTTCGTGAGGTTTTCACCTCCGTGTAGGATAGTGAATCGCTTTTGGGATACATCCGTACCTATGTCTTCGTGAGATTTTCATCTCCGTGCAGCCATAGGGAAATGTATTCCCCTGAACTGAACTCGGTCCATATGAGCCTATAATGGGGGAGGATCGAGGAATCTACTGGTTCAGGTACCTCAACTTTAGAGCCAAACCACATTTAGAAAACCTAAGTGCTTACCCTAGGTAGATCTATACCAAACCTTAGCAATTACCCTGATAGGGGATTGATTATTTGCTTTATACTTTATTTCATGTTACTAATCAATTGTGTTTTATTTTGTTGCATGCCATTTCATATTTTAAAGAGGTATCGATTCACGGTCAGTTTCTAAATTAGAAAGCTGGTTATAGAGAACGAATTCCTTGATAAAGTGGAGGACAATGCAGCCGTCCGTAGGTGGTCAGAGCAAACACAGTTAGGAAAAGGAGATAGCTTAGCCGAAGGGTAAAAATCAGGGCTATGGGACTACACTCGCATTAGTGTAACACAGAATAATCTTCAGGAATTAAGGGAGATATGGGATCAGTGGAGTAACGAGACCAAGCATCTATTTTACGGTAGCTATGGGGATTTGCCGTACCTGTTGGATATCAAGGTAGATGAACATCTGTTTCGAGCCATCTCTCAATATTGGAACTCTGCATATAGTTGCTTTACTTTTGGAAGAGTTGATTTGGTACCTACGGTAGAGGAGTATATAGCTCTATTGTGATGTCCTAAGATTCAAGTTGATAAAGCTTACTCGAGGGCTCCTAATGTTATAACCTTTGTGAGGAGGTTGATGAATATTACGAGGATGAACGAACAGTGGGTTACAGCCAGAATCAAACAAAAAGGTGAGTATAAGTGCATCTCGTGGAAAGCTTTGAATGATTTGATTTCAGAACATCCTGATATGAAAAAGAAAGTTGATGGATTTGCTTTGAGTATATATGGATTAGTGATCTTTCCGAGGGCATTGGGATACGTGGATGAAGCTGTCTCAGATCTTTTTTCTCAACTTGACAAGCAAGTCACACCTGTTCCTGCGATCTTGGCGGAAACATTTCGGTCATTGAGTGCATGTAGAAGAGCCAGGGAAGGCAGATTCATAGGATGTGCACAGTTATTGTTGGCTTGGTTCCATAGTCACTTTTGGAGAGTGGACAAGGTTTCTTATCGGGTCTTCTCAGAAAACTACTCTCCATTAAAAGAGATAGTGGCCACCCCAAGGAGAGACGACATAACCGAAGAAAATTGGATAGCGCTTCTACGAAATCTCCGAGAAGAAGATGTTGAGTGGAGAGACCCCTGGATGGTTCCCAACGAAGTCCTTTATCAGTGTGGAAATTTTGATTGGGTGCCTCTGCCTGGAATTTGGGGAGCTATTGGATATACACCGTTCCTCGTACTAAGGTAATTCAAAGCAGGACAGTTTATACCGGCGATGTATGGGTTAGCTCAAAGTGAATTCTCATATAAGGGGGATAGTTATAAGAAGAGGATTCGAGAGATTTCTAAGGCTTGGAAGCAGGCTCGCTGTATGAAGATATTGACTCGAGGACTGATGACAACTCCGAAATATAAGGAGTGGTCGAGAAAAAGGATCAATGATAACATCCTTGAGCGAAGTTTGGAGGGTGCTCGATCGATGAAGGAGTGTTTACAAGTGGTCCCATCGAAGTTAGAGATTGTAAAGCAAGACTTCGAAAGGCAAATTTTAGAGCTCGAAAAGAAGATAGAGAAGCTAGAAGAAGAGAAGATGTACTTGAAGCTAGACGTGGATGCTCAGAAATCAGAAGTCGAGAAAGTAAGAAAGGAGAAAAGAAAGACTGAGGAAGATCGAGATAGCTTGAAGACTGAATATAAGAAGATGCGTCTATCGATGAAGAATGTTGGATTGAGAAAGACTTCGGAACAGTGGCAGCAAGAGGTCCAAGAGGAAAAGGCTAAAGCTGATTATTGGGAGAGAAAGTTTCGAGAAATGCAAGTGCGAAACAATGCTTTAGAGAAAGGCTTGGCAGAAAGTTTAAATGAAAATGAAGAACTAAAAGTTAGAGTGGCTGAACTTGGACGGTCTCTTCATCACCATCGAAGCCGTAATTTCGCGATTGAGTTAAAGGCAAGCCTGAACAAGATTGAGGAAATGAAAGGTAAGATCGAAGAGTTAGAATCGGCACTGCATAGCTGTGAGCTTCGGATCGAGCTGCTTGAAACGAGAGAAGGGCGTTGAAAGGAAGAGCTTCACCATTCTCATGATCAGGTTAGAAGTCGGGATTACCTCATGGGTGAAGCGATAGTCCAGATTCGAGAGGTAGCTGATCATCTACAGACTTTGGCATCACAGGCTGACACGTTGAGCATAAAGTATGAGCTCCAGTCCAATCGTAGTCAAGAGCTAGCTTCACTGCTTGGGAAAATCAAAACCTTAGGACTTAGGGCGAAAGCATACTTGTAGTCTGTTTTATGTAAAGGATTTTGTTTTCTAATAAAGTTTTCTAAAATGAAGTCGAATCAGAATCGATGCCTCTTTGCATTCATGCATTTTCATTACATCATATCATTTGCATTTAAGTCCATAAAGAGAGTCTAATTAGTTGAAATTATAACAGAGTGAGAGAGAGAGAGAAAAAGGGAAGGAAATCTGGAAGCTGAACATCCTTACGGTACATGCGCCAAATCGAAGAAAATGGATTAAAGAATGGAACAATTCCAAAGAGACATTCAAGACCAGATGCAGGAGTAAATGGCAAAACTCCAACAAGAGATGAGGGACCAGATGATGGAAGCCCAAAGAAACATGATGACCCAAATGGCCCAAATGCTGAGTGGGGCAATGGACAAGGGAAAGGGTCCCATAGTTAACACTGAGGACAATGAGGATCTTCCTAGGGGATTCACTCCACCACACGTGCAAACACAACATGAGGAATATCCCAGAAGGCCACCTGTCACAATTAGGCCTCAGCAAGGGCAAGTTGACATTGGAGTGCCCATGAATTTTCAAGTTGGCATAGGATCCAACCCAGGGGATAATCCTGCCAATCCTGTTATTCCTGATCTGGACATGGCAGAAAGAGAGGGGATCAGGTTTGAATCTTCAAGACAGTTAGAGGATCGCTGTAGATGGTTGGAAGAAAAGTTCAAGGCCCTGGAAAATACCGATCATCATTATGGGATTGATGCTAAAGACTTGAGTCTGGTTCTAGATCTGGTGCTTCCTCATAAATTCAAGATGCCGGAATTTGAGAAGTATAATGGGACTAGTTGCCCTGAAGCCCACATCACTATGTTTTGTAGACGCATGACCGGCTATGTGAACAATGATCAACTTTTGATTCATTGTTTCCAAGATAGTTTGACGGGAGCAGCGTCTAGGTGGTACAATCAACTTAGCCGCGTTAATATTAGCTCATGGAGAGACTTAGCTCAAGCCTTCATGAAGCAGTATAATCATGTTACAGACATGACGCCTGATAGAATCATGTTGCAAAACATGGAAAAGAAGTCGAATGAAAGCTTCAGGCAATACGCGCAAAGATGGAGGGAAGTTACCATGCAATTTCAACCACCTCTCCTGGAAAAGGAAACCACCATGTTGTTCATCAACACTCTGAAGGCGCCATTTATCACCCATATGATAGGAAGCACCACCAAAAGCTTCGCAGATATAGTAATGGCAGGTGAAATGATAGAAAACGCTATAAGGGGTGGTAAGATTGAAGCGGGAGAGACCACTAGGAGATCTGCTCCCAAAAAAAAGGATAATGAGGTGAACAATACGAGTACGTACAACAAAGGGTACTCAAAGGCGCCATCTTGTTAGTCACCGAAAGTAGTTCTTGCTTAGGGCAACAAGGGTCGACAAGACCGTAATCGCCCTGGACAAAATGCTGAAAAGATCCAATATACGCCAATCCCAATGACGTATAAGAAGTTATATCATACTTTATTAGAGGCACGCGTAGTGTCCCCGTATTATCTACAGCCGTTTCAACCCCTATATCCTAAATGGTATGACTCAAACGCCTAATGTGATTACCACGCAGGAATAACGGGGCATTCAATAGAAAATTGCACTGCCTTCAAAAAGGTAGTGGAGAGACTTCTTAAGATGGGAGTTGTCAAGCTTGATAATACACCCAGTGCGGAGAACCCATTACCCAATCATAGAGATAATGGGGTAAATGCGATTTGGGAAAATATCGTAAGAAAAATCAAGGGGGATATTTCAGAGGTGAAGACCCCGTTGAGAATAATCTGGAGGGAAATGGTAAGAAGGGGACTGATAAAATCAAGTCTCAAGGAAGGAAGTGAAGAACCAAGGAACTACTATGAGTTCCACAAAGCTGAAGGACATGAGATTCAGGAATATGCTGAGTTCAGACTATTGGTACAGAATCTCATGGATAATAAAGAGCTGGAGTTTTATGAAGAGGGCTCAGAGGGAGGAAATATACATGCAACCGAAGGAGAATTGACAAATCAAAAAGTCAGTTTTCTGAGGGTCATCATTTCCAGACCAAGAAATACAGAGGGCAGAGCACAAATTGTGCCTAAAGTTGTAATCCAAAGACCTGTGTCATTTCCTTACAAGGATTACAAGACGGTACCATGGAATTACAATTGTAACGTGGCGATGCCGGGAGTAGAAAACTCAGATAGCATTTCCAAGGAGGGTCAAAGTAAAGGATTTCACACGCGAAGCGGGAGGCGTTACGACTCAGTCAACGTCAGAAAAAAACTAGCAAGATCAAAGAATGTGCTAGTTGAACCAGAGAAAGGGCTTGATGCCCTTATCAATATACCTGTGAAGGAAGAAGAGGCTAAAGAATTTCTAAAATTCTTGAAGCACAGTGAATACAGTGTGGTAGAGTAGCTGCGCAAGTAATCGGCTCGTATATCAGTGCTAGCCTTACTTTTAAGTTCGAAAGTACATCGTGAGGCATTGATGAAAGTGCTAAACGAGACTTATGTTACTAAAGATATATCTGTCAATAAACTTGATCGATTAGTTAGTAACATAAGTACTGACAACTTTATTTCCTTCAGCGACGATGAAATTCCACTTGGCGGTATGGGATCAACCAAGGCCTTGAACATCACCACTCGTTGCAAAGGATACACTCTGCCAATTGTATTAATCGACAATGGAGCAGCCTTAAATGTCTTACCATTGTCAACACTGAAGAGGTTACCGATAGACAGCTCTCACATGAAGACTTGTCAGAACATAGTGAGAGTGTTCGATGGCACCGAGAGAAGAGTGATGGGAAGAATTGATATACCGTTGCAAATCGGGCCAAACACATATGAAGTTGATTTCCTGGTGATGGATATTAAGCCCTCGTACAATTGCTTGTTGGGAAGACCCTGGATTCATTCGGCAGGGGCTGTGCCCTCATCCCTTAATCAAAAATTGAAACTGGTGACGGATGGTCGACTAGTCACTATAAATGCGGAGGAAGACATCATAGCCACTGTTACTAATGATGCTCCATATGTAGAGACAAATGAGGAGGCCATTGAGTGTTCTTTCCGGTCTTTAGAGTTCGTTAACGTGACATTTATTTTGGAGGGGAATGAAATTCTAGTGCCCAAGATATCCAGGACCACGAAGATGGACCTACAAATGATGGTTGGGAAGGGAGCCTTACCAGGAAAAGGACTGGGCAGACATCTCCAAGAAGAAGTGCAGGTGCCAATGCTAAAAGAAAAGAGAGACCATTTTGGCTTGGGTTTCAGGCCAGATGTCAGACAAAAGAGAAAGGAAATAGAGAAGAAGCAGGAGAGAAGAAGGGCACGTCTGAATGGAGAAGAAGTTAAGTGGGAATCGATGACATTTCCCCATATATCCTAGACCTTTGTATCCGGAGGGATAATTCACCTTGAGAGAGGGTTATTGGAAAGTCCCCACATCAATGCTATACACGAGGAAGAGGTTGAACAAAGAAACCTGTTGGGCATTCACCCTTATGAACCTGGAAGCGTTTTGAGCAATTGGACTGCAGAGGAACTTCCTGTAGTTTTTAGAGATTATACAGAGTCCCTAGATATCAATGATGTGAGCAACGATAATACAGATCCAGAGGTCCACTTTGAGCAAGATATGTGTTTAGAGGAATCTCAAGATTTTGAAGGTGACTGAGATTAAGATTTATCTCCAGATTTGTTAAGAATGGTAAAGCAAGAGGAGAAACAGATTTTACCACATGAAGAGGAGGTAGAGAACATAACCTTAGAGGAGGGAAAGGTTGTGAAAATTGGGACATGCATAGCCAAAGAGACGAAACAAGATCTTGTTGAGTTACTTCGGAGATTTAAGGACGTCTTTGCATGGTCATACTAAGATATGCCCGGATTGAGCACAGATATTGTGGTACATCGCCTTCCCATAAGAGAAGAGTGTAAGCCGATCAAAGCCAAAAGCTACGAAGGATGAGGCCTGATGTAGTGTTGAAAATAAAAGAAGAGGTCCAGAAACAGTTTGATGTTGGTTTTCTACAAGTGGTTAAGTACTCAGAGTGGGTTGCCAACATTGTTCCAGTCCCTAAGAAGGACAGAAAGGTCCGGATGTGTGTGGATTATAGGGATTTAAATAAAGCTAGCCCAAAGGGCAATTTCCCTTTTCCGCATATTGACACGTTGGTGGATAACACGGTAGAATTTTCATTGTTTTCCTTCATGGATGGCTTTTCAGGATACAATCAAATCAAGATGCACCCTGAGGATATGGGGAAACCTACCTTCATAACACTGTGGGGTACTTTTTGCTATAAAGTAATGCCATTCGGGTTAAAGAATGCTAGAGCAACATATCAGAGGGCCATGATAACCTTATTCCATGACATGATGCATAAAGAGATCGAAGTGTATGTTGATGACATGATCGCCAAATCTCGAACAGAGAAGGAACACATTAAGGTCTTGAAGAAATTGTTTCTGAGGTTGAGAAAATTTCAATTGAAGCTCAACCCGTCAAAGTGTACTTTTGGAGCTCGGTCAGGAAAATTGCTGGGTTTTGTGGTTAGCGAGAGAGGAATCGAAGTTGACTCAAGCAAGGTCAAAGCTATACAAGAATTGCCTCCACCGCGCACTCAGAAGGAAGTCCGAGGTTTCCTTGGAAGGTTGAATTACATTGCTTGGTTCATTTCAAAATTAACTGAGAAATGTGATCCCATATTTTGTCTTCTCAAGAAACACAACCAAGGTGTATGGGACGATGAATGTCAAAGGGCTTTTGACAAGGTCAAACAGTATCTGTCAAATGCACCAGTACTATCTCCGCCTAATCCAGACAGGCCATTGATACTGTATTTGTCAGTATTCAATAACTCTATGGGATGCTTGGACAACACGATGAGTCAGGAAGAAAAGAAAAGGTGATATATTATCTCAGTAAAAAGTTCACTGATTGTGAAATGAGATATTCATCGATTGAAAAATTGTGTTGCGCCTTGATTTGGACAACTAGGAGGTTGAGGCAGTACATGCTATATCATACTACTTGGTTAATTTCAAAGCTTGATCCGTTAAAGTATATGATAGAGTCCACTACTTTGAATGGAAGGATGGCTAGGTGGCAGATTTTGCTGTCTGAATTCGATATAGTCTATGTAAGTCAAAAGGCTATAAAAGGTAGCGCAGTAGCAGAATTTTTGGCTAGCAGAGCTGTAGAGGATTATGAACCTTGGAGCTTTGACTTCCCCAATGAAGAGTTGATGTATGTGGCAAATACTGAAGATTGTCCGTGGAAAGTAAACTTTGATGGAGCATCAAATTCCGTGGGAAATGGAATTGGGGCAATTTTGGTATCCCCTAGTGGTGATTATTATCCATTCACATGCAAATTGGATTTTGATTGCACAAATAACATGGCGGAATATGAAGCCTGCATTATGGGCATCCGAGCAGCTATAGAGCGTAAAATCAGAGTGCTAGAAGTATATGGAGATTCTGCCTTAGTAATCTACCAGCTTAAGGGAGAGTGGGAGACGAGAGATCCCAAACTAATTGATTACCGAAAAATAGTTCTGGGATTGATTGAAGGGTTTGATGACATTACTTTCAATTACCTCCCACGCGATGAAAACCAGATGGCAGATGCTTTGGCAACCCTGGCTTCTTTGATCAAAGTAAATAGACCAGAAGATATGAGACCTGTTCAGATGAGTATCTTCGAAGCTCCAGCTCATTGTTATGCCATAGAAGAGGAAGAAAGAGATGATCACCCTTGGTATTAGGATGTATTACGATACGTAAAAAATCATGAATACTCGGAGCACGCCACTGAGAATTAGAAAAGGACTTTAAGAAGATTAGCCTCTGATTATGTTTTAGACGGAGATATCTTATACAAGAAGAGAAAAGATCAAGTACTATTGAGATGTGTTGATGCTGTTGAAGCTAAGCAAATCCTTGAAGAAGTTCATGAGGGCATTTGTGGAACACACGCTAATGGATTCACAATGGCCAGGCAGATAATGAGATTTGGATATTATTGGTCTACCATGGAAGGAGACTGTATTAACTATGCCAAAAGATGTCATAAATGCCAAATTTACGGAGATAAAATTCATGTACCTCCGTCACCTTTGCACGTTATGACTTCCCCATGGCCATTTTCCATGTGGGGCATGGATGTTATTGGACCAATCTCACCAAAAGCTTCGAATGGGCATCGATTCATCTTCGTGGTAATTGACTACTTCACGAAATGGGTAGAAGCTGCTTCATATGCTAGCGTCACTAAGTCGGCAGTTAGTCAATTCTTGAAGAAGGAGATCATTTGTCGATATGGAATGCCCGAGAGGATCATATCGGACAATGCACTGAATTTGAACAATAGCACGGTAGCGGAAATTTGTAGTCAGTTCGGGATCAAGCACCACAACTCGTCTCCGTATCGCCCAAAAATGAATGGGGCAGTAGAAGCGGCCAACAAAAACATCAAGAAGATAGTGGGGAAGATGACTGAGACTTATAAGGATTGGCATGAGAAACTTCCGTTTGCACTCTATGCTTATCGAACGTCCGTCAGAACCTCTACTGGGGCAACGCCTTTCTCGTTGGTCTATGGGATAGAGGCAGTTTTACCTATTGAAGTAGAAATACCCTCTCTTCGAGTTTTGTCAGAAATAAAGCTGGATGAGGCTGAATGGATTCAAGCTCGGTATGATCAGTTGAACTTAATTGAAGAAAAGAGGCTAAGGGCTATTTGTCACGGTCAGATGTACCAAAAACGAATGATGCGAGCCTATAATAAGAAAGTTCGCCCAAGAGAGTTTCATGAGGGGGACCTTGTATTGAAAAAGATCCTTCCCATACAAAAGGATTCTAGAGGAAAATGGATGTCGAATTGGGAAGGACCATATGTGGTGAAGAAGCCTTTCTCTGGAGGAGCACTGATATTGACCGAAATGGATGGGAAAAGTTTACCCAATCCTATGAACTCTGACTCAGTCAAAAAGTATTTTGCTTGAAAAGGAGAAGAGGCCAAAGTGAAAACCCACAAAGGGCGCTTTGAGTTTCTAAAAAAAAATGGAGAGGCCAAGGCGAAAACCCGCAAAGGGCGCCTTGAGACCAAAGGGGTGGTTTTGAGTTGAAAACCCGGAAAGGGCGGCTCAAATTTTGAATGGACATGCAATCTTCTTGCTACACTTGAATCGATAATGAAATGAAGAATGTTGCATATCAGGGTATCAACAAACTACTTTGGGTCTTCTAAACACATGTTGAGCTCAAGGCAGTCTTCATAATGTTTGTATATAGAAGCTCAATCGGTGATACCTAGGGTATCTGATTTTTGGTTCTATTCATTTTGCTATCTTGGGATTCTTTTTCTTCTCAAGGATATGTTCTCAGTTAACTTTATTTGTAATTTTGATAATTTATTCAATTTTAACTCTTTTTGAGATCAATTTATTTGTCACCCATTAGTCATAAATGTGTTATAATGATTGACGAACTAATAATTTCACAAAAAGAAGTTCTACATATTACTTTGGAAATTTCTAGATAAGACAAGGAGCCAAAACAAGACAATTGTTTAGAATTTCCAGGTGCATAAGAAATATTTGAGAAAGAATAGTCTGGAGAGAGACTATTTCTTTGATTTCTTTGTCCAAGTGATAATTGGACCAAATAATGAATTGATGTTCGGGGAGTGGTGTGATGAACTAAGAAACCTTGAATTGTGGTGGAATGGGTTGATTCAAAATAAACCCTATGCCCTAAAAATTTCAGATGGGTCAGATTGAAAAAGTTTCAATTCCCATTGTGGTATAATGGCACAAGCCTTGTGTTCTCAAGAATCAAGCGGAATTGACTCAAAAATTACATTGGGGAAAACTTGTTGAGCAGAACACAATTGATGAACAAGAATGAAGAACAAATGAGTGATAACACCTAGAGTCAGAATCATACTCATAACATTTTTGCATCATAGCAAATCTCATTAGGAGCATTTGATTCATTCCGTTCATTGCATCCTAATCCTTTAAAAGGAATCATTTTCATGACATGTTACATTCGTGTCACTCATAACACATGTAGCTAGAAGCATTTGATTCATTCCGATCATAGCATCTTAGTCATGTGACATAAACATATGGAACCGAGTCTACAGGACATGTTCTTCAGTAGATGGTGTAGCAATATCGGTGAATTTGCAGATCTTATCTTCCTGAAGTTGCAGGAAGCAGATCAAAAGAAGATTTTAGTCTTATCTCCCTGAAGTTACAGTGGAGTAGACTGAAAAAAGAAGATCTTATCTTCCTGAAGTTGCAGGAAGCAAATCAAAAGAATATTTTAGTCTTATCTCCCTGAAGTTGCAGTGGAGTAGACTGAAGAAAGAAGATCTTATCTTCCTGAAGTTGCAGGAAGCAGATCAAAAGAAGATTTTGGTTTCATCTCCCTGAAGTTGTAGTGGAGTAGACTGAAGAAAGAAGATCTTATCTTCCTGAAGTTGCAGGAAGCAGATCAAAAGAAGATTTTAGTCTTATCTCCCTGAAGTTGCAGTGGAGTAGACTGAAGAAAGAAGATCTTATCTTCCTGAAGTTGCAGGAAGCAGATCAAAAGAAGATTTTAGTCTTATCTCCCTGAAGTTGCAGTGGAGTAGACTAAAGACAAAAGATCTTATTTTCCTGAAGTTGCAGGAAGCAGATCAAAAGCACTATCAGCCTTATCTCCCTGAAGTTGCAGAGGAGTAGACTGAAGACAGAAGATCTTATCTTCCTGAAGTTGCAGGAAGTAGATCAAAAGCACTTTCAGCTTTATCTCCCTGGAGTTGCAGTGGAGTTAGAAGCCATTTGAAGAAGACCAAGAAGCCAAGGCTCCGCCAAGACCGTGCAAAATTGGTCCTTGTATAGTCTTTGCTCCATTCTCATTACACGACAATGAGCAAAGAGGGGCAGCTGTAAGAGCCCAATTTTGCCCGAGCTTAGAAATAAACCAAAACAAAATAAATAAAAAATAAATGTCCATTTTTTAAACAGTCCATCAGACCCTAAAATAACAAGCCCAACACTTAACCCAAAACAATCCTAAACAGACTACCCACCAGACTACCCAATACTCAAATCCTACCCAGACCCAACATAAAACCCAATTGCCCTGACCCAAATCATACCAAGACCCAAAAGCTACACGGCCCAAAGAGGCCCAAAAACCTTAACAGCTCCAGTGGCCTAGGGTTTTCTGAAACCCTAGGCGTCGTAAGCCGTTGCGTTCAGTAGCCCCTCGGTCACGCCGCTAGTCGCGCCGCAATAGCAGGAAGCCCGATCGTCGTGTCGCAAGCTTTGCCCCAGCGAGAGCCCAATCGTCGCGCTGTCATCAACGCCAGGACGGTCTCGCCACCGAGATCCTTGCCTTCGACCTGCACAGAAAAGGAAAGACACAGCAAAACCAGAAAGAAACAAATAAGGAAAATATATATTTCCTTTTTCTTTTTCCTTTTCGGGTTATAAAAACCCGATGTAAATCTGTAAAATGAACACACACGGATATACAAAGAATACCAAAAAAAATATTAAAAAAAGCAGAGAATATCAAAATCCGGAAATAATATACAGATTTTTTCGCAAAGGTGAATTTTCATACATATTTTTTATTCAGTTCTATTTACATTCATGCATTTTTTTTTTATTTACTATTTTTAACAAATAAAGCAAGTTCTATAAAAAGAGACGAAGTTTTTACCTTGGTGCCACCGTGGACGACGGCGCGTGAAGCATGTGCACCGGCGCGTGCACCGGCACGTGCGAAGGCGCCCCATCGGAGCCCTGGCTGAAGGCCGAAGGCTGGAGAGAAACTGGGGTAGAGGTTTTCTGATTTTTTTTAAAATGAGAGTCAAATGATTTTTTTTAACTGTTTTTTTACTTATATAGTTAACTGAGAACGGCGCCGTTTTGGTTTAATTTAATAAGCCTAAAGCGACGTCGTTTCAAAAGACGACCCGCGCGTTGACCCGAAAACCCGACCAGGATCCGCGTGTTTTATTAAAAAGGGAAAATTATCCTTTTGGTCCCTCCGCTATTTTATTAAATTTAATTTCGTCCAATTTAATGTTTTTATTTTTTTTTTAAATTAGCCCTAGAATTCTATTTTTTGTTTCAATTTAACCCCTGTTTCGTTTTTAAATTTTTTTATATATATTTTTAGTATTAAATTATTTATTATATTAAATATTCTGTATTTTCTTTATTAGTTATATATATTAATTTATTAATATTATAAAATTCATATAATTATTATTACTTATTATTTTATTTTGTTTAATTATTTTTTATTATATTTTAGTATTTTAATATATTAGTTAATATATATTATTTTAAAATTTTGTACAATATTATATTATATCATATATTCTTTTTATATTGTATAATATATTCTATTTACATTATTATATATATGTTTTTTTATCCTTATTTAAAATTATTATATATTTTTTTATTTGTACATTGTTTAATTATTCACATTATATATATGTAATTTTTTATTTTTTTATTTATTATTTAATCTTGCATAAAAAGTTCATATTTATTTAGTATTTTTTTATTGTATTATATATATTGCTTTATATATTTTATTTGTCCATGCGATGCCCTTTTATTTATTTATTATTTTATGATTACTTTAGTGTAGTTATTTTAGATGTATTTTATATTGTCTATATTAAATGTTAATGTATTATAATTGCCTTTAATATTTATGTTAGAATGCGATATTGTCTCATGGATTATTGTTTAAAATAGAAATTCATTTTTTGCAAAATTACTATATTTTATCTAAAGGTTTTTAAAATAAGGCAATGTTTTGTATTCAGAAATTCGGGAAATAGTGCCCAATCGTGCTGGGTTGCGATTTTCCGTTTGGCTAAATAACTAAATATCCTTTTAACAAATTTTGTAAATCATGAGATGATTTTGATTACGAAGGTTTTAAAATATCGTGTCCTATCGTGCTGGATGTGATGTTTATATTCCTTAGGAACAAAGAAATCTCAAATTTTAACTCAAATTGCTCGAAGTTTTTAAGAAATCATATTTTTAAATACTTTTAAATTTCAAACATTTGGACATGATTCTATCGATTAGGTACCAATTTTTGGGCGTTTTGAGGGTGCTAATCCTTCCTCATACGTAACCGACTCCCGAATCCATTTTCTCATTTTTCGCAAACCAAAATCAAATATTTTAAAATAAAACGTTTTACAAGGTGATCCAATCGCACCTAAGTAAAAAGGGATTGGTGGCGACTCCCATTTTTATTTTTAAAAGTCGGTCCCGTTTTCTAAAACTTTTAAAATGGTTTCGACACACGTGTTAATTGTTTAAAATGCGTAGGTAAAAGATTTAATAAGAAGTTTAATGTCTGAAGTTGGGAGCTTCGCATCACCCTTCATTAGAGGTTGTTGTGTATGTATAATTTTTGTTATAGTATGGAAATTTTGGCATGTACATAAAGGCTTAGTTTTGAATAATATTTGTAAAATTAATTTGTAACTCGAATTCTTTTCGATTTTCTTAAAGTAGTTTCACTCCACCATTCATCCAAGTGCACATATACCATATATTTTGAGTTTAAATGAGCTTAGAAATTGATTTGTAATGTTTCGAAACCCATTGAGATGATATAGCCATATTTTATGGAAGTATGAAATTAAAAATGGTTACAGTACTGCCTAAGCGGCAGCTTGGGCCACCTAGGTGTCATCATAACGAAATTAATACTAACTACATTACCACCTGAGAAGTAGCTCGAGCCACCTGGGCAGCTCTAGAGCGAAAAAAGAAAACAACTAACACCTCTAGTTCTGCCTAGGCGGGAGCTCTGGGCGGTGGTTGAACATACCTTTACTCTTTTTGTTTTACTTAATTTCTTATAAAATTCTTTAAGGATTTGAGTAACATTTAACAAATTAAGTAACTTTCTTATATTTGAATAGAATTTAATTTTTTTTTATAGTTTTATAAACATGTTTTCAAGTTTAAAATTTCTTGAATAAATCAAATATATTTGCTATCTTAGTGCTCCGATAGTACCTTCCATTCATCTCAAACGTCGGGATAAGTAAGTGATGTTACACAATTCACATAAAAATACATCCAAAATTATTATCTAAACTTTCTAAACTCTTTCGTAATAAACTCAAATTTCATGCTTGGAGAATTAAAAAAACATTATTCATACATTGTTGAAGCTTTCTTTCTCTAAATTTCATTTTCTCACATTAAAATCCTCCAAACCTAGGCTGAAAATGATAGAATTTATGGTGAAATCCATGCAATAAAGTTTATTTTCAAGTGATTTCAACAAAATTCAAAATTGAGTGTAGAGATATTTTAAAAATATTAAGGAAAATGCATGGAAATGAAGATGAAGGGAGAGAACCTCCATGAAACAAAGGCTGGTTGACAGCAGCATAAAAGAAAGGTTGATGGGAGTTCTTTTCATCCTTTTCCCATTTAAAATATCATTTGTGTCAAAAGTCTAAGATCGTCCAAAAATTTATAACATGATTCAATATCTAATTGTACAAGTTTATTTCATATATCAAATTTCTCATTTAAATAATATTTTCATCACAACATTTTTGTGAAAAGACCAAAATACTCTTATAAGATTAAATTATTATTTTGCCTTTTATGCTTCTAAGCACAATTTTACATCAAATAGTTATTAATCTAACTCCAACTTTCATAATTCTTATTCAATGCTTAATAAACATCCTTGGTTAAAAAAAACTACACCTTTATCCTTTTCTTGGCAAAATAAAAAAATTTATAATTTAATCTTTGTATTTTTAAATCTTTTCAATTGGGTCTTTAAAAATGTTTTTATCACACAAATGCATATTCCAACTTATTCTTATGTCAATTAAATCAATAGTAATTTGTATTACTAATTTATGGTCAAAATGTACTTTAGTCCTTTAACTTTTCAAAATATACGATTTAATCTCTCTTTATTTCATATTTTCCTTCCTAAAGTTCTTTCCACTAATTCTCTTATCCAACATCATTTTATCTCATTCTCTTATCCAACATCATTTTATCTCATACGAATCTTTTTCCTGATTTGTTCTCCAGATTTTCTTATAAATTCACTTATCCAATATTGACGTAGTGTCACGTGTCAAATTGACAATTTCAGGGTGTTATGGGATATTTTATTTTTCAAATTCAAGATGATGTCTTGCAGTGGTGGCTTTATATCACTTCTGTACTAGTAAAACAACAAGAATTTAAGGAAATTCTAAGGATAGTCAACTAAAAGCTAATTTTTAAGGAAATTTTAGTCAACACAAAGAAAAACTTCAAAAATCTATTCTGATTTCTAGTGGGTCACATGCCATCATTAAATAAAATGTTTAAAGGCTTAACCTATTGTAGTTGGGCCTTGATCCAACTGGACTTGTAAAATGCAGTTAGGCTTGTGTTCTAGATTCAACCCAATTTTCCTTCTTCATTCCTCTCATGCAGTTACTCCAAACTTATTGAGATAAGCTTTGGAACAAAGCCTTCAATTCAATCCTTAAATTGCTTGGATATTGATCTTGTGATTGGCTCACTTGAAAACTCAAATCCTTCATGTTGTCCAAGCCAAATTATTAGTTAGGGAAAATTTGGTGAAATCAGTGAACTTATGGGAAATTCTAACATTTTTTTATTTGCCCAAAACAGAGCAACATACTAGGATGCCTTGCCTTTTCCCCAGTTGGAGATAATTAGTATTCAGGAATAGCTAAAGTTGTGGAAGCTTCCACTAAACTCGGATAGTGCAAGAAGACAGAAGATTGTTACTGAAAGGAGAGGAGTGGTGGAATGTAGAATGGGAGAATGACTATCACAAGATGCTGGTTTAGTTTGAGCAAAATTTTCGATAACTATTTTGAGCAAGCAAATAAATAATCATTTTTATTTGTGGGTCAAGGCTAATGCTATCCATTTTGATTACTATATTTCTCAATATTAAGCAAAAACTTTTGTTTGCAACGTGAAGAACAAATTGGTAGTTTAAGTATCAAAGTTTGTATCAGGACGTTAACCAACAATTTGGAACCAGGGTCCAATTAGGAAATATGTGCATGCAATCATTTTTGGTGCTCGTTTTAGATAACCAACGAAGAAAAAAAAGGGAAGGAAAAAAAAAATGTTTGACCAACTAACATTCATTTAATACAAAAGAAAAGGTATAGCATTAGCAATTAGCATATGATGCCCAAGTTGTTTAATGTAGACAATGAGAATCCAAAACTAATCTTCGAGAAAACAATGAACACTTTTTAGCAACGTAGATCCGCTGTTAAAAACTATTCCGTAAGATTCAATACAAAAAGAATGCCTAAAAAAATATAATTTGAACTATAATTTGAACTCACAAAAGCAGTCAGACAACGCAGACCCTCGTCCCTTGATGAAATCATCTTTGTGAGCCTTCCATAATGCTTCCATCAACAGCTTCCCTTCCAACCCTTTAGATATAAATTCAGCAAAAGCTCTTCGGCTTAAGAAAAGAGTTTTGTACAGTCCTTTAAAAGCTCGCATCGCTGCTACCATCTTATCCATGTTTCCAAAGTATGTAGCCATGTAAGAATCACTGTTTATTGATACGTAATAATCCAAGGCAGCTTTTGTGTTCCCATGCATGGTTTCGAAATCCTCACCACTAAGAAGAGCAGATTTGGTAACTACATTGCTATAAATAGATGTTAAACCCTCAATCTCCATTAGTCCATCCCCAGTGGCAAGATAAATGTTTGTGTTCGTCGGTATTGATAGTGCTTGAAGTATAAAGGCAGTCTCATTTGGTGTAAGGGGGCATTTTCCCCTATTTCTCCAAATCCGAGCTGCTTCTCCAGTCCATGGCTTTCTATCATCTCCACGTGCAGCTTCAAGGGCTTTCATCGAGGTAGGTGAAAGGCCTGAGTACTGACATTGGCTATAAGCTACCATGTCTGGTTCAAACCGAAGGTGAAGGGAAAGGAAAGGTTTTGGTATAGCTTCCAGAAGCTTGTTAGCTTTCTTCTCCAATGATTCAGTCAGCTTTAATGCTCTGTAACAGGCTTGACAAAGTGCAGCTTTTGCATACTTTGGGTACCTACAAGATATCATAACAAAAATGTAAATATATTCATCTACACCATAGTTCTACGTAATCGAAGTCTTGAGAAATTCTGAGACAGAAAAAAGTAATACCTATCCCTTCTTTGGCTCATTGCTGGTGTGATAGAGACGTAATGATATTTCAATAAGGATGGAAGAACACTTTCAATGTAATCAAATTGACCTTTCCGTTTACTGCAATCTACTCTATGGGGTTCTTTTGATGATATCTCTGGTGGCAATTCTTTAACAACATTGACAAAACCATTCATCTGTGTTATGAAGTAATCGGCATCGAATACATCTGAAAAGCCACTGCTATGAAAGGAAAGAATCGTAACTAATAAAATGGCAACATAAAAATATTTGGATATCATTAGACATTGTAACATTGGATTATAGTAAGCAGTTTAGCTACACCCATCTGATAATAAATTATGTATAATATTAAACAAAAGAAGCTATTACAATCACTAGAACTATGACTGTAATAACTATGACTTAATTTCAAGCACTTAATAAAAAAAAGCAGATGAGATATATCCTAATGATTTAAACATAGGTAGTGTTAACAATAACACATTTGAACATGTAAAAGTTCAGCTTTAATTTTAACCAAGTTAGAGTTCAGGTATTTTGTTTAGCAATTTGTTACTGAAGCAGTTACACACTAACACTGTAGTGTACGCTTTTGGTGATCAATGATTTACAGAACTAGAAAATGTTCTCTCTTTCTCAAGCTTTCTATCTTCTTTCTCTATTAATCCTTTGAATCTTGAAGAGAATTTCAACTTTCTAACAGGTAGGGAAGTGTTGGCAACCTTTACAAAGAAACAATAGAACTCTAGAAGCACATAATATTTACATAAAGAATTTATGATTGGACAGTTAGATATAGGTTCATTTTCCTCAAAAAGAAAATTCGGTTTCTTGACCGAGAACATTTGTCCACTCCAGCTTCAATAATAAAGCTTTAATTAAATTCTTTCCCATTTCAGTAGTTCAGCAGTTCAGGAACTCAAAGTCAAGCAACATGTGAGCCATTACTAAGTTCATCTCTTGGCAACTAACAACAAATTCTCAAAAGAGAACAATACAAGCATTTATCAAACCTAACCACAAACATAAATTTGACAAAGGAAAAGCAAAATATGGATGATAACAACATAGAACAGAGCCAGCATAAGCGTCTGGAGGTTGGGAAGACATGACTAGTAACACTAATCCCCATGACTACCATTACATTACAGTCAATCAGATGCTGTGTAGGTTCTCATTTTGCTCTTCTTTTTTTTCCTGTGTAATCTTAACTTCAATAAGTAAATTACAATTAGTAGAATTATATCATAGGGTATTCACTACAAGCACTATAAAGTTTAACATTACCTAGATCTCTACTGCCTTAACATGTGTGAAACTATTCAAAGAAATTTAGAAATTACAGGATCCCTCAAATTTCACTTTATTTGCAAAAGATGTATAAGAAACAAAAAAGGCATAATTATGGAAGATTAAACAGTTTAAATTTAGTTAGACAAAATTACTTAAAAAGATATCTTGAAGAGAACAAAAGTGTAGACAGTTGTGAATGTGAAAACTGGGTAGTTTATTTTGAACAATAGTAATTTTTTAGTGAGTTTTGTCTTAAAAAATAGTTAAAAGTATTTAATTATCATTTTACGTTTCATGATTAGTGGGTGGTTTTCTAAACTACGATTTGTATTTTAACTTTTAGTGACGTTTTAAATTTTTGTTATTTATCTTTTTTTTAATTAACTAAATTATGTATACTTTTACTTTCTTTTTTTTTTTTTAAATTTTTAAGTAGGGGTGTTTTAATAATTTTTTCAATTGAATTGGTGACTGATTAACTCGTAACAACAACTAAATCAAAAACTTTATTATTAGTAGCAATGCCAAGAAAAACCTATATTTATGAGAATTCCAAGAGGCACAATTTACCTTGATTCATTCCAATACGCAGCCACCTCAAACTTCGGCAACACCAAAGTAGCATTTAGTAAACGTGCAATACCAACGCCGTCACAGAACTGCCCTCGCCAAGAAAAATATCTGATGTTTAGTCCAAATTAATTTATATTAGAAATTATTTTAAAATTTTAAAATAGCTATACGCTCACATCTCTTCTCATCTGATTGAGGCCACCATAGCAATCGACACGGATATAACCATTCCTCTTGGCTGGTAGAGCTGCAGGATTTCAACAAAAAAAAAAAAAAAAAAAAAAACCAATGCAAATGTCTGCAATGATAGCCATTTAAGAACAAAAAAGATTGACTCAGAATATCAAAATCTAAACAGAAGGCCTTTAACCTAATCCAAACCCCACTTCCCACCCTTCTAAAACTTTAATTCCCTAACTATACCCCTTTTCATGTACACCTATCAAATCTACATCAAACAAATCAATAAACTTCAAAAACTTTAATAATAATAAAAACGAAATACAATGTTTCCCCAGTTTTTACATGAAAAACTTTAAAAAAGCCAGTTTCGAAATACCAAAATTCAGTCCTTCTTCCTCCCTGGCAGCTAAGACATGTATCAAAAAAGGCAACAAAGCTAATAATGCATGAATAATAAAAGCCAAACAACAGAGGGGAATAGAAAATACTAACGAGTTAAGTGAGATTGAAGCCACCACTTGCATGGTCTCCATTCCACAATTCTCTGGACACTCCATATATCCGATTTGGCACTGAAATTTTCCCCAAATCAACGAATATTTATCGTAAATTAATGACATACAGTGAAAATGAGATCCATAGAGAGAGACTGGATTAGTAACCTGGTAGAGTCCGAAGACTTTGAAGGCGCAACTGGCGGCGAAGGATAGATCAGAACGACGGCCAAGAATAACGAAAGTGTCGAGATGATTACAAACAATGGCTTCACCCTCATTTCATGCAAAACCAAAAAAAGGAAAAGGAAATTTTCACTATGACTTTTTTAGATCAGATTCAACTGGATTTGTTCCTTCTTTAAAATGTAATTTCCGACCGGGAAAAAAAAGAAAGGAATTATTGGGTTTTGAAAGGTTTAGAAGAAAATGCATATAAAACCCCTTTAGCGATTGAAGTCATGATTGAAAGGGAAAATTCATGGGTAAACTACCGGTTAATCCCTCTAAAATGGAGTTTATTCCTATTTTGGTTATTTCCTTCTTCTTTTTTAAATTTGATCATTACTGTTAAAGAAATTGATCAAATTAATCATTCCATCATCAAATAATAACCAATTGCTGACAGCGCATTAACATAATTTAATAATTTTTTAATTGAAACAATAAAATAAAAGATGTTGTTAAGTTATTTTATATTCTTTTAATGAAATAAAATAATCTTAAATTCTATCAATTAATGAAAAAAAAATCATTTTCAATAGTGTATTAACTAATATATATATAGCCCTCAATATTATATATAAATATTTGAAGGAAAATAACAAAGTTGACTAACAATATAGGTTTTATCTTGTTGATTGATTTGATTATACGAAGGAAAAAAAAAAAAGCTTTGACACAGTAAAAAAAAAAAAAAGTCTGATTATTTCTTTATTTAATTCATCAACTCTTCTTTTCGCATATAGTTTTTATTTGATTAGTTTTCTACTCAAACGGGAAATTTTAAAATAAATAAAACCCCTAGAATATTAATTTGGTCGAGAGATTATAGAATATTTTAATAGCACATTTTATTTAATTGTTTCAATGAAAAATTTATTAAATTATGTTGAGAGTGATCCAAGAGGATTCGAGGCCGAGACCGATCTAGCTTGAGCTCGAGATAAATCTGATTCAGAGTTCAAAAAAAAACCCAACTTTATAACTAAACAACCATAATAAGCATTAATAATTAATATAATTTTATGATATTACTTAAAATATAAATAAATGATAATTCTTTATTTTTAAAAAATGTATTCATAAGCATTGCATATGTATATTAAAATTTTGTTAATAGGAAAAATAATTAATAATAATTTTTTATGTTAAGTGAAATAAAATTTTAAAAACATTAATTTAATATAAAATATTTTTAATACTATAATTGTATATGTATAATAAATTTTTAAAATTAATAATTATTAAAATCTATAAAATTTAACTTTAATAATAATATAATAATATATTATATAACTATTACGAAACCAAAATTGATTAATTAACTTTGACCTTAAACGATATATTAAATTAGTATATTAGTAATACATAAAATAATATATATAATATATTATAATGTATTATAATGTATTACATTACTATTACATAAAATAATATTATAATATATAATTATTACTAAAAATATGAATATTTAATAAACAATAATATATAATAAGTAATATATGATGTACTACTATTATATATAACTATATTATAATATTGATTATAATAAAAGATATATATTGCATGATATTATAATATTTAATTATTTATGCATATATATATATAAACTATTAGTGTAGCAGCCCGAATTAGGGCCTAAATGGAACAGTGGTTTCGAAACCATGAATCCGATGTCAAAATATTTATTCTGATTGAGTTTTAGTGTTTATTGAGTGATTGAATGTTTGTGTGAAATTTTGGTTGAGAAATTTTATTGTTTGAATGTTCAGTTTGATAAGTTGGACTAAATTGCAATGGGTGAAAAGTGTGTATTATAATCCATAAAGGTACTTGATTGAGATGGGTTTTTAAATTGAGAGTCCTTAGTTGGTAATTAGACCATTATATTATAGTTTGGACACAAAATGCCCATAGAGGGATAAAATAACTAAAGGATTAATGAAGGGCAATTTGGTCATTTGGTCAATAAAAGAAATAAAAGGGAAAATAAGGCTAAAATTTTGTCCATCTTCATCCTCCATAGCCAAAATTTACAAGGAGCCATAGCTAGGGTTTTGTTTCACTTTCAAGCTTGATTGTAAGTACCTCTTAGCCCCGTTTTTGATATTCTTCGTATTTTTGAAATCCTCGTAGCTCGATCTAGCTATTTCTACCACTATTTTGAGCTAGAGCTTGGGTTTAAAATTTTACCCATGGATGACAAACATGTATTTTGATGTCTAGAGGTAGAATATGAAAGTTTGAAGTGTGATAAACAACTTTTGCTAGATGATTTTTGGTGAAATTGATAAAAATGACTTATTTGCAAAAGATGAAATAATATGTGTATAAAATGTAAAATAGTTAAAATTGTGGGCTGCTATAAGAGAGAATATGAATCGGCTAGGCTTGGGTGTGTGAAAAATGAACACATTTCATTTTACGAGCCTAGGGACTAAAGTGTAAAAATTGAGAAAGTTAGGTGCTAAATGGTAAATTTTGTCATAGGAAGATTTTGGACTGATTTGAATAATGTGTATATTAAATAAGCTAAACGTGTCATTATAGATCAAAAAGAACGTGGAATTGACCTTGACCGAGAAAAAGGCAAGGTTTCGGACTAAATTGCAAATTTACACATTTTGTATCGACGTAAGTTTATATGTAAACGATACATCCTTTTTATTTATGTTTTTACATATTAATATCTTATGTGAAATGTGAGTGAATATTATTGATATTTATTAAAACGATGAAAAGTGGGGAAATTCCCGGATGAACCTTCGGAATAGAAAAAGGATACGGATGAACATCGTATTTACTATTATTGGTGGGCTGTGTGCGATACCACAGTGTGTATATGTATCCAGTATTATTCCGAAGTGTTCATCGGGAAAATTTGATTAAGTGAAACTACGTGTGACAATGTGGTGACAAGTGCAGGGTTATAGGTGCATGTAATTGTAAGCAATGTCTATGTTATGTATTTGGAATGTGGTAAGGTTTGAAATGAGTAAGTGCAACTACAAGGATCTGAATTGTTTTTGATTAGTATGTAATGTTCTTGATTGATAATTATGTGGTGATGTTTCATTGTTTACGTATAGACTTACTAAGCTTAAAGCTTACTCCCTTCTCTTTTCCCTTGTTGTATAGTGTCGCCACGCCAGCTCGGGATACGAAGATCGACGGAGGATCATCCACACTATCTACACATTTTGGTATATTGAGATTTACATTGAATTATGGCATGTATAGGAATTTGGTTATTTTGTAAGTGTCATAATTGATTGGCCAAGAATGTGGTCTATGTCATTTGATATATCATTTTGTATATGGCCATGTGATGTGGCTAATATTGTTTGTGTTATAAGTCTATGATGAAGCCTTTCATGAATGAGTTTGCTTGCCTAAGTGGGGATGAATGATAGCATGAAATTGAAGTGTGGGATGTGTGACATGAGTATGGTTATTAAATGGTGCATGAATGCTCTTAATGTGGACAAATAGATGTCTAATAATAGCATGTTAAGTTTGGTTGGAAATGGTATAAGTCTGGATGCTTATCAGGGTGGCAAAAGGCTTTGTAAATAGCCTTATAATTGTCCACACGGGTAGACACACGGGCGTGTGTCTAGGTCGTGTGTGACACACGGTCTGCCTCAGAGGCGTGTAGCTTGGCCGTGTGTCCCCTGCACCTAATTTGCGAAAAATTAAGTTTGTCACACGGGCATGTGCCTTGGCCGTGTGACCTAAAATGTGTGCTGACGTCATAAACAGAATACCCAAGTTTTTGCACATGGGCAGAGACACGGGCGTGTGTCTCGGCCGTGTGAAGGACACGGCCTAGGACACGGGCGTGTGCTCGGCCGTGTGAAAACCCCTATAGGTTCGAAATGAAAAATAAAACCACACGGGTTGGGGATGTGGGCGTGTGCAACCAGACGGCCTTCCCACACGGGCGTGTCCCTGTGCCACATAGGCATGTGCCCAGTTTTTATGTAAATTTTCTAAATGTTTCTAAAGTTCTCGGTTTGGTCCCGGACCATTCCCAAAGTATGTTTTGGGTCTCGTAGGCCCATTTTAGGGACTTTATGATTGAATATGAAAATTTTTAAATTAAAGAAAATTTTATGGTCGGTTTTGCATGAATGTTTGTGTTATTGTCCGGTATAGCCTCATACCCTGTTCCGGCGTTGAACACGGGTAAGGGTGTTACATTTAAATGGTATCAGAGCTATGGTTTAGTTGGTTCTCAGACTACCGTAGCGTGTGTGAGAGTCTAGCTATACATGCAATAAATATATTATGATAGTGTGGTGACTCCTGACAATTTCAAACTATGTTTTCATATAGTAAATGGATCCCGACCGAGCTGCTGCTGATGATGCTGCAAGTAGTACGCCGGCTCTCGCGCAAGGGACCACGCCAGTAGAAAGTAGACCTGAGACCTTGGGTTAGGGAGAGGAGGCTCGGGAAGCCTTTCTCCATATGATGAGCAATTGGTATACTAAATTTGTTTGAGCAAATCCTAATGCTCAACCTCCTCCACCCCCTCCTATACCTCAGTCGGTCCCCGTAGCTCCTCAAGGTATTGATTTGGCAAGATTGACTAAACCCCCGGTTGAGAAGATTCGAAAATAAGGGGCCAAAGAATTTAGAGCCAACATAGATGATAATCTCGAGAAGGCAGAGTTTTGGCTTGAGAATTCTATGCGGGTATTTGACGAACTTTCTTGCACGCTCGAAGAATGCTTAAAATGTGTTGTATCATTACTGAGGGACTCGGCATATCGCTGGTGGAAGACGCTAATATCTGTAGTTCCGAAAGAGAGAGTGACATGGGATTTCTTCCTAGAGGAGTTACGAAAGAAATATATAAGTCAGCGGTTCATCGATCAGAAACGGAAAGAGTTCCTCGAATTGAAGTAAGGTAAAATGTCTGTGGCAGAGTATGAACATGAATTTGTCAGACTCAGTAAGTATGCTCAAGAGTGTGTGTCTACCGAAGCTATTATGTGCAAGAGATTCGAAGATGGGCTGAACGAGGATATTAGATTGTTAGTTGGGATCTTAGAGTTGAAAGAATTCGTGGTATTGGTCGATAGAGCTTGCAAGGCTGAAGAGCTGAATAAAGAAAGGAGAAAAGCTATGATTGAGGCCCAAGATGCAAGAAAGAGGCCGATGAGTAGTCGTTCCAATCCCAATCAAAGACGTCCAAAGAAACGAATCATCGGATGACAGTTTCAGCTGGGTATTCACACCGAGACCGTGGTAAAACATATTCGGGCTCTAGAGTTCAAGCTACTTCGATGGCAAGTGTGGGTAATGTGAAGTCTAATAAACCCGAGTGTCAGAATTGTGGTAGACAACATATCGGAGAGTGTTGGGGAAACAACCGAGCTTGTTTTGTAACACCCCAAACTCGGCCCACAAGCCCTGACCGGATCTGGTATGTCACTGCGGAAACCGTTCGAAAAATATTTTAACTTAAGGTAAAAACATAGAAATTCATTGTCTTTAGAACAACATTTTATAATTAAAATGCAAAGTAAAAATTTGATTAGTACAAAATATCCGGGTTAAAACTTTAATAAATATTTTAAAGATATAAATTTCCGAAAATAAAAACATTTCCAAATAATAATTTAATCGTCATCTAGCTTAAACATAATAAAATGCTCAAATACTTTAACTGGGCTTTATTACAATAAATAATTTAACAAAAATACTTAATAATATACTGTTTTAAATAAATAAAACGTCTTCTGCATGGGCCACCTCGTATCCACTCCAACCCGGTCCGATCAACATTTCTCACCTGCGATGTTGGTAAAAATTGGGTGAGTCATACAGACTCAGTGTGTAATTAATCCACTGAACTCCACCCACATAACAAACCACATGTGAACCCACATACCGGATATCAATGCACTTATTCACATTATTTCACTTATTGGGCTTGGCCCATATCCACATTAATCCATATAACATCACGGGCTTGGCCCATTTCATCATCAACCCATATGACAGATAATGAGTTTATGCAAAGTGCACCCAACCCAACCTAGGGTCCATCCGTTACACCTACCTTGGCAGACCTGCTGCCCAAGGCCGTGGCTAATCCACCGATCAACTAAGTGATTCCACATTTCTTACCTTGACAGACCTGCTGCTCAAGGCCGTGGCTAAGCCACGGATCACCTGAGTGACCCCACATGTCAATATCCACGAGGTGACTCGAGGTCATCCTCAATCCACGGTGATGCACACAGCTATCATCCGCCGAGATGTGGCACCTAGCCAACACCTCCCTTGATGAAGCACATAGCTAACATCAAGCGCTAATGTAGCACAAGGCTAACATTAGACCACGTACATAAAGTACACCCTTTCCTTCGATAATCATTCATATCCCATCCCATGCACATGCAACATATGATAATGTCATAACATAGTAAAATAATGCATGCACATGCTATTCGGCATACAAACATATTCTCATTGGCATATTCACATTCTTAATAATTAACACTTACCTGATTTCCGATATACCCCTTAAGGGTAACCACTCACAATCACCACTGCACATATTAGCATTTACACAACACATACAATATACCATAAACCCGGAAAATAGTGGGTTAATCACACACTGAGTCTGTATGACTCACCCAATTTTTACCAACATCGCAGGTGAGAAATGTTGATCGGACCGGGTTGGAGTGGATACGAGGTGGCCCATGCAGAAGACGCTTTATTTATTTAAAATAGTATATTATTAAGTATTTTTGTTAAATTATTTATTGTAATAAAGCCCAGTTAAAGTATTTGAGCATTTTATTATGTTTAAGCTAGATGACGATTAAATTATTATTTGGAAATGTTTTTATTTTCGGAAATTTATATCTTTAAAATATTTATTAAAGTTTTAACCCGGATATTTTGTACTAATCAAATTTTTACTTTGCATTTTAATTATAAAATGTTGTTCTAAAGACAATGAATTTCTATGTTTTTACCTTAAGTTAAAATATTTTTCGAACGGTTTCCGCAGTGACATACTAGATCCGGTCAGGGCTTGTGGGCCGGGTTTGGGGTGTTACAGTTTGGTATCAGAGCCAGGTTTAAAACTCAACTTTGAGGGTTTTTGGGGCCCAAAAATGTTTTCAAAGATAGGCTTTTCAAAAATATGGACTTTTATGAAAATTTTCAGGTTATTCTGGCATGGCACCTGTATCTTCGACCCGAAGTCCACCAGGTAAGTACTTCTGGCTTCTGAAGTGATTTGAACATGTGAACTGTATGGGCTTTTATGGGAACGTAGATTAGTATATTAGGGCTATTGGACCCTAGGACTAGTCTACTCAAACACAAGTGCATAAGACTTAAGGATCATTAAACAAACCTGTGATTAAGTCGCCGAGCTAGGGTGTGGTAACTGTTGTGCGCATGTTTAGGAGTGGATTCAGTAAGAGCTTGGTATTTAAGCAGTCCTAGCGACTCACCTTCTCTTTACTCGAATCCTACCTGGTGCATAGCTACGGTTCACCCTAGCCAAGAGGACTTATTCACGGGCTAAACCGATAACTAAAACCCGAAAGGGACTAGCCTTAATGTTTTATAAAAACCTTAGTTTTTAAATCTCCAAATTACTCTTCTTGATTGGAAAACACTAAATTAGATTTTGGGAAAAATATTTTTCGAATTATCCCCGGTTGGCAAAATTACCTAAATACCCCTGGTTGTGAAATTACTAAAATGCCCCTGGTTTGAATTTTTTTTTTTGAAATTTCTATACTACCATAACTTTTACTAAAATATTCCTACCTTGCAAAAATATTAAAAATCTCTATTTTGCGAAATTTGATTTGGGAAGAATTTACTGAAATTGCCACTAACTTACAAAATTACCAAAATGACCACGATTTAAAATTTCGATTTGAGAAAATTTTCAAAGTAACCCTGAGTTTTGAAAATTTTGAAATACCCTTGATTTGTAAAGATTTTCAAATTGACCCTGGTTTATTACCAAAATACCCCTGTAGGACAAATGACGAAATTACCCCTGGGTGGGGAATGGATAAAATGCCATCGTGGTATGGTGAATGCTGTGGATGAATGAATGTGACTCTATGGATGAATGTGAATGTGATTCTCTGAATTAGAATAGTGAACTTGAGCTGAAAACCTTGTTTGATCGAAAGAACTACTTCTAAGTACTTCTTATCATAAAACTGTACGTGGGATAATCAGTGGAACAAAAGTACTAATGCATAAAACTCTTTAATCAGATTAAATCGCGACGCTAGAAATGAATTCTAGGGGACGTGGTCGTCGTGGACGCGGTAGAGGCAGGATGACTGCATCGGAACCCGTTGGATCGGGTCAAGGGTCTGAGAATGAGGTACCACCACCACCACCAGCTTTTGGTGTTGAGCAGCAAGATCAGACAGGGGATGATGCTGTATCACAGGCTGTGCTGCGAGTCCTCGAAATGGTGGCTGGTGTTGGAGGAAATATGAGAGCTCAAAAGTCCATACCCGAGCGACTCCGAGCCAACGGAGCTGAGGTGTTCCGTGGCGTATCTGGCGTGGCACCCAAGTCTGGTGAGAGTACTGGTTGGAGGCAACGGAACGAATTATGGATGAGCTGGATCTGACCCCTGAGGAGAAGTTGAAAGGGATGGTGGCGCTGCTACGCGATGAAGCGTATCAGTGGTGGCTCACGGTTCGGGATGGTGCCACAGCTGAGGATCTCACTTGGGATTATGTTAAGGCGGCATACCAGAAGAAGTACGTCGGTACTCACTACATTGATGCTCAGAGGAAGGCATTTCTGGGGCTCGTTCAAGGGAACAGGTCCGTGGCAAAATACGAGGCCGAATTCCTAAGGTTAAGTCGATATGCTCGAGTAGTGGTGGCTACGGAGCATGAGCGATGTGTCCGGTTCGAGGACGGATTAAGAGATGACCTGAGGTTGTTGATAGCTCCACATCAGGAGAGCGGGAGTTCGCTGTGTTAGTAGAGAAGGCTAAGGTAGCTGAGGGGATTAAGGACTCTGTGAGACAGAACAGGGATAGGGATAGGAACCGGGATAAGATAAGTTTTGGATCGTCAGAATCGCCTGAGAGTCTTCAGAAAAGACCGAGGGTTGAGAATTCTGCTCGTGGTTCTAAGCCAGCTATTGGAAATCTAGACCGTCCGTGTGCTCAGTGTGGAAGGTATCATGTTGGCGAATGCTGGAACCGGGATCGAGAGTGTTTTAGATGTATGTCTAAGTCTCATCTGATTAAAGATTGTCCTCAGGATCTGAATAGGGCTCGAACAAAGAGGCCAAGATTATGAGCAGACAGCAGAGGTGGTCAACAAGCGACAGGGTCGTGGGTCGAACCATGGAGGAAATGGTTCAGGCCGAGGACGTGGAGCACCAGCGAGAGATCTTTGAATGCGGTTGGCCATCGCGAGGAGGAAGAGGTGCAGATGTGACAACTGCACGTTCCTTATTTCGGAATACCCTTAATTGCTTTGATTGTTGTAGAGTTTTCTTGTATTGCTAGTGAAAGTGTTCGAAGCCTTGCATGTGAACTTAGAGATTGTGCATAGGAAGTATGATGGTTTTATAAAATTAGAGTGCGCAGCGTAAGCATAGTGTGGTGAGTAGGGGTGCAATTAGCTAAGTAATTTCGAGGACGAAATTATTTCTAAGGAGGGTAGAACTGTAATATCCCAGATCAGGGGTTATGTATTTGGAGCATAATTCATGAATTAATAGGCTCAATGTATGGGTGAGTGTGTTTAAGGGGTTTGGAGAACCTTAGGAGATGGGGAGAATGCATTGGAAAATAATTGGATTTTAAGTTAAAAAGAGGAGCTAGGCTGAAGAGGCCTTAAGAAAAGTTTTGGGGAGTTTAGAACACAAGGAAGTCATGTGGTAAAGTGGCTTGGGACGCTACCCTAGGGGGCATGGAAGGTTGCGTCACATGGAGTGCCAAGGGGAGGAGATTCGAGCTGCAGAAATTGCACTTGGGAGCTTTTCTTTTTGCATCAAAAGGGGAGCTAGGCTAAGGAGGGCTTAAGGAAATTTGAAAGGGATTTATGGCATAAGAAAGGCCTTGGTAAAGTGGCTACAAGGCGCCACTTAGGGCCCTGGTGATGACGCCATGGCAAGGGCCTTGGTTCGAGTAGCGTGGAAAGCAAATGGGTGTTTTTATTTTGCTTTTGGCGTTAAGACAAGGGGGAGCTAGGAAGGAGGTCTAAAAGGAATTGTGGGAGTTTATGTCACAAAGGAGCCAACAGCAAAGTGGCTTGGGGCGTTATCTGTAGCTTGCGGCAAAAGGGCTCAGGTTCGAGTCTTGATGGCAGCATAAGGAGTGCTGTTATTTTCACTTTTTGCGTCAAGAAGAGGGAGCTTGGCTAGGTAGGCCTTAAAAGAATAAGTGGTGGAGTGATGGCATAAGAAACACTTTGGTAAAAAGTGGTCGCAAGGCGCCACTTAAGGCTCGGGGGAATGTGTTGTGCAGGTCTTGAGTTCGAGTCGCGTGGGAAGCAGAATTTTGATGTTTTTAATTTTGGTCTGCTTGGCGTTAAGGAGAGAGCTAGTGGGACGGCATTTGGACTCTCAAATATATGAGGATAATGCTTGGTTATTTTATTTATTATTGGCTAAGAATAGGAGATAAATGAGGTTTATTTTATTTATTTAGAATAAGTGTGGACTTATTTTATTAGTTTAAATAGGTAGATAAATGTGGGTTATTTTATTTATTTTAAATGGGAGGATAAGGGATAATGTGAGGATTAGTTTATTTTATTTGTTAAGGTGATAAAAGAGTAATAAGTGGGATTTGATAAGGAGTTGGAGTTAGTGGCCGAATGTGGACTCTTTAGGGGTGGTGGTGTGTCTTGAAATTCCTTTAATTGAAGCATTCATCTTTTCTCCCTTTTAGTTGCTTTGCCGAATTTCTTCTTACTTTCTCCCTTCATCTTTATTTTCTTTCCACCCTAATTCTATACCTTTTCTAATATGACCGAATACCCCTTGTCATCTAGATCATTAGCCGAATCTCCATTGAATTTTTCCACTATATTGTTTCTTCTCTGTAAAGCCGAACCTTATAAGCCTCTCCCAATCCTCTTTTTATTTTGGTTAGCCGAAACCTCTTTTTCCCATTGTTCTTGATTGCCGAATCTTACAGTCTCTCCTTCTCTCTTCTATTTCTCGAATCGTGGAGGCCGAATCTTCTAGTGTGGTGCCGTGACTACTTTCTCTTCAAGCAGGCGATAGTGCCGAAGGAAGGGAGCATTAAAGGAGGTCTTTCGGGATTTGATTCATCAAGGTAAGCCTATGTAGTTTCGGCCAAGGGCCAATTTTTTTTATGGATTGTGGGCCGGGTTTGGGGTGTTACATGTTTCAAGTGTGGTTCTCGAGAACATTTTATCAGAGACTGTCCTGAGAAAGTTGAAGAAGAGAAACTTCAGAGTGTTAGACCGAGTAACACTGCTAGCAAAGGTAGACCTCCGCGAAATGCCAAAAATGGAGCTAGTAGTAAAAGTACAATGAAGGATTCAGCTGTAAGGTCAGAAACGAGAGCACCTGTTAGAGCTTATGCCATACGTGCTCGTGAGGATGCGTCATCTCCCGATGTGATTACTGGTACATTCTCTCTTTATGATACTAATGTTATTGCATTAATTGACCCCGGATCCACTCATTCTTATATCTGTGTGAATTTGGTAAATAGTAAGAAAGTGCCTGTTGAATTAACTGAATTTGTGATTAAAGTGTCAAACCCTTTAGGCAAGTATGTGTTAGTAGATAAGGTTTGCAAGAATTGTCCTTTGACGATTCAAGGTCACTGTTTTTCGGCTAATTTGATGTTGTTGCCATTTGACGAGTTTGATGTTATTTTGGGCATGGATTGGTTGACATTACATGATGCCAAGGTAAATTATAGACAGAAAACTCTTGGGTTGAAATATGAAAATGGTGAGATTCTTTGGGTTAAAACAGATGACTCAAATAAGATGCCTGTGGTGATTTCGCACATGTCTGCTCAGAAATACATGAGAAAAGGGTGTGAAGCTTATCTTGCTTATGTGTTGAATACTGAGATGTCTGGGTCGAAGCTTGAATCAGTTCTAGTAGTCTGTGAATTTTCAAATGTGTTTTTAGAAGAACTGTCTAGGTTACCTCCGATTAGAGAGATTGAATTTGCCATTGATCTATTGCCTAGGACTGCACCAATCTTGATTGCTCTGTATAGAATGGCTTCGACCGAATTGAAAGAATTAAAAGCTCAGTTGCAAGAGTTGACAGATAAGGGATTTTTGAGACCGACTTTTTCTCCTTGGGGTGCTCCCGTATTGTTTGTGAAGAAAAAGGACGGATCTATGAGACTTTGTATTGACTATCGACAGCTCAAGAAGGTGACCATAAAGAACAAGTATCCATTGCCAAGAATTGATTATTTGTTCGATCAATTGAAGGGAGCAACAGTGTTCTCAAAGATAGATTTGAGATCCGACTACTATCAGTTGAGAGTCAAAGAATCCGATGTGCCGAAAATTGCTTTTAGAACGAGGTATGGACACTATGAATTTCTTGTGATGCCTTTCGGTTTAACTAATGCACCAGCTATGTTTATGGATTTGATGAATCGAATTTTTCGGCTATATTTGGATAAGTTTGTGGTAGTGTTCATAGATGATATATTGATTTATTCCCGAGATGAGTCTGAGCATGCCGAACACTTAAAAACAATATTGCAGATTCTATGAGAGGAGAAATTGTTTGCTAAGTTCAGTAAAAGTGAGTTTTGGCTTCGTGAAGTTAGATTTTTGGGACATATAGTTTCAGGTGATGGTATTCTGGTTGATCCGAGCAAAATTTCGGTGATTCTTGATTGGAAACCGCCAAATAACGTATCCGAGGTTAGAATCTTTTTGGGCTTAGCCGGGTATTATAGACGTTTTGTCGAGGGATTCTCGATGGTTGCTTCTCCTATGACTAAGTAGCTTCAAAAGAGTGTTAAGTTCGAGTGGACTGAAAAATGCCAGCAAAGTTTTGAAAAGTTGAAAGCGAGATTGACTGAAGCACCAGTGCTAGTGCAACCTGAGTCGGGGAAAGAGTTTGTGATCTATAGTGATGCGTCATTGAATGGTCTTGGGTGTGTATTGATGCAAGAAGGCAAGGTAGTAGTGTATGCCTCGAGACAGCTAAAACTGCATGAAAAGAATTATCTGACGCACGATTTGGAGTTGGTCGCCATCGTCTTTGCTTTGAAGATTTGGCGTCATTATTTGTATGGTGAAAAATGCCGAATCTTTACCGATCACAAGAGTTTGAAATATTTGATGAATCAAAAGGAATTGAATTTGTGACAACAAAGATGGCTCGAATTGTTAAAGGATTATGAGCTAGTGATTGAATATCAATCTGGAAAGGCAAATGTGGTTGCAGATGCTTTGAGCAGAAAATCCTTGTATACTTTAAGAGCTATGAGTACGAGTTTGACATTGTCTGATGATGGTTCTATATTGGCCGAGTTGAAGGCTAGACCATTGTTTCTTCAGCAAATTTGTGAAGCTCAAAAGAATGATAGTGGGATGCAAGCTAAGAGAGCTCAGTGTGAATCGGGAAGTAACTTTGATTTTTGGGTTGGTTCAGATGATTGTTTGATGTTTTGTGATAGAGTTTGTGTACCGAAAGATGATGAGTTGATTGGAAAATTTTACACGAGGCACACAGTGGTTGTTTGTCAGTACATCTGGGCAGTGCAAAAATGTATAATGATTTGAAGAAGTTGTATTGGTGGCCGGGTATGAAAAGAGACATCTCTGAGTTTGTGACAAAGTTTTTTATCTACCAACAAGTGAAAGACGAGCATCAGGTGCCTTCGGGTTTACTTCAACCAGTGCTGGTTCCCGAGTGGAAATGGGACAGAATCACGATGGATTTTGTGACAGGTTTGCCTCTGACTCCAAAAAAGAAAGATGTCGTTTGGGTTGTGGTTGACAGATTGACGAAATCAACTCACTTTATACCGGTACGTACCGACTACTCACTTGATAAGTTGGCTGAGTTGTATATTGATGAAATTGTGAGATTGCACGGAGTACCTATGTCTATTATTTCGGATAGAGATCCGAGATTTACTTCGAGGTTTTGGAAAAAGTTTCAAGAAGCCTTGGGTACGAAATTGAATTTTAGTACCGCGTTTCATCCGCAAACTGACGGTCAATCCGAAAGAGTAATTCAAGTTCTTGAAGACATGCTCCGATGTTGTGTTTTAGAATTCGAAGGTAGTTGGGAGAAATATCTACCTTTGGTTGAATTTGCCTACAAAAAAAGTTATCAGTCGAGTATACAGATGACACCGTATAAAGCATTATATGGTTGCAAGTGTCGAACTTCTTTTGTATTGGACCGAGCTCAGTGAGAAACAAATTCACGGGGTTGATTTAGTTAGAGAAACTGAGGAGAAAGTGAAAATAATCCGTGATTGTCTGAAAGCTACTTCAGATCGACAAAAGTCATACGCAGATTTGAAAAGAAAAGAAATTGAGTTTCAGGTGGGTGATAAAATGTTTCTGAAAGTATCTCCGTGGAAGAAGATTTTGAGATTTGGTCGAAAGGGCAAGTTGAGTCCGCGTTTCATTGGGCCGTATGAGATTATTGAGAGGATTGGACCAGTAGCTTACCGGTTAGCCTTACCGGCAGAGTTGGAGAGAATACACAATGTGTTCCATGTGTCGATGTTGCGATGATATCGTTCCGATCCTTCACATGTAATTCCTCCAACAGAAATTGAGATACGACCGGATATGACATATGTTAAGGAACCAATTAAGATTTTGGCTCGAGAGGTTAAGCAACTGAGGAATAAAAGTATAGCCTTAGTGAAAGTGTTGTGGCAAAAGCATGGTGTAGAAGAGGCTACGTGGGAACCAGAAGAAGCCATGAGAAAACAGTACCCAAACCTCTTTATCGGTAAGATTTTCGGAGACGAAAATCCCTAAAGGGGGAAAGTTGTAGCAGCCCAAATTAGGGCCTAAACGGAGCAGTGGTTTTGAAACCATGAATTCGAGGTCAAAATATTTATTCCGATTGAGTTTTAGTGTTTATTGAGTGATTGAATGTTTGTGTGAAATTTTGGTTGAGAAATTTTATTGTTTGAATGTTCAATTTGATAAGTTGGACTAAATTGCAATGGGTGAAAAGTGTGTATTATAATCCATAAAGGTACTTGATTGAGATGGGTTTTTAAATTGAGAGTCCTTAGTTGGTAATTAGACCATTATATTATAGTTTGTGTAACACCCCAAACCCGGCCTAGAAGTTAGACCCGAATCCGGCGTGTCACATTGAAGTGTTTTTGCAAAAACCTTGTTTTCATTGAAAACCCTTCTAGAGAAAAGTTAATTAAAATCCATTTTTGCTTTCAAAACGAGGTGTAGCCAAAAACCATTTCCTTGTTACTATGTAAAAATTTCCTTTGACAGCGGAAGCTCGTTCTTAAAACACAATTATTTTCAAAAAAACTTGAAATATGCTTAAAAGAAATAAATCCAAGTTCCGTTTCAAAATTACAAAGCCTAGTGGAAGTAATGGAATAATAACTAGAGAGAAAACCTTAGTACAATCCGAAATAACTTAAAATAAACAACTTAAAATCCAGAATTTAGATATTAAGGAAAACAAGTCTAATCGTCTTGCTAGTTGGCCACCTCTGAGTCCCTCCATCCGTCGAACCGCCTACTGAGGATCACTTGAGAAAAATAAAAGAGGGAGTGAGTTTTCGAAAGCTCAGTGTGTACGACCCTCGTCAAACAAATAGCATACATATCATAATAATAACATAATAGTATCATACATGCAATGCAATGCAAACCCTCCCCAAATAATCCATCCGCTACACAACATTTCCCTTCCAACCCTACACTCCTGTGGGGATTTCTAAATCGACCCACCCATCCGATACACATCAAGGGTAGCCCGGTTGCGGTACTACCAAACATTGCAGCAAGGCTGCTAAGCATATAATGGGCTTAAAAAGCCATCGGTGGATCCACAGTTGTCAAGCAACCATGCGATCCTCATATACTTCCTCTGTTCCATAATTCCCACCCGTATGCATCCTAAACAGAATATCATATGAATGCAGCAAATATACGAGTAACATCCATAAAGCTTATATTCAACACATAGGGGCATTTTAGTCATTTTCGCCCTTAGGGGCATTTCGGTCTTTTCTCATTGTTATGGGTCTATTACTTACCTTGGTCCGTTATCAAGTCTTCACTGGCTAAAGTGAACAGATACTATGCACCAGGTAGGATTCCAGAGAAGAGGAGGTGAGTCATTAAGACCGCTTAAGTACCAAGCTCTCCCTAGATCTAATCCTAGACATGCATATGTCCGTTGCCACACTTAAACCTTATGACTTGTTCACATTCGCACTTAATAAATTATTAAAGTTTTATGTAAGATTAAGCAATTTACCAAATACAAAGCCCAAGACCCATTACAAAGCCCAAACAAATTCACATACGTTCATATGGCCCATCAGGCCCAATCTCATTCGTATGGCCCACTAGGCCCAAATCATATTCGTATGGCCTATCTGGCCAAAATCACATTCATATGGCCCATTAGGCCCGATCATAATCAAATCATACAACCATCCATATCAATCCATCATTCAATTTCACATATCAACTATTGCCGAATTGAGCCCACGAGCTCGGCAAGCCCATTTAGCCCCTTTGGCCCGGTTGTCCAAACAGTGGACTGAGACCACGAGATCACTCTCTTGGTCCCGGTAATCGTATCGGTGTTCCCACACGAATTTTCGCACGCTTGTGTGGTTGCCGGCGCCAACCTTTCGGCTTTTCGGCATTCCAGTTTTTCGGTATTTTGACTTTTGCCGATTTGTCGTGTGTGAAGTGTATGTACACACCTGGTAAATGAGACGTGTTACACTATCCTCAGCCTTGAACCTACAACCAATACCAACCTCCAATCAATCACACACTTAACCACAATAATTACCAAAAACCAAAGCCTTACCATAATCTTACCGTGTGCCACCAGTCCTAATAGCCCTTTCTTAGCTACTACTCACGAATATCCCTTAGATCTACATCAATCATAATCGTTAAAGACAAAATAATAGGTGACTTGTATCCACTTAAGTCACCCTTTCCCTTACTATAGACTATTCGACCAACTTATCCCAAAATCAAGAACACTTACCCAAAAACCGAAACGTATGGATAGCTTTTCGGTAGAGACTTGTAGATCCAAGCTTGATTCCGATTTTTCCAAGATCTGATCCACCAAAAATCAAAGGAATGATGACAACACGACAGAGATTTGGTCACTAGAGTGTTCGGCACAAGGTTTGGGGCGATGAAGAAAACGGCTCCAAGAGCAAAGGTTTTCGGCTTTTGAAGTCACGAATATTCGGTCCCCAACAATTGAGATAAAGGTGGGACGGCACAAGCAATGGAGAAAGAAGAGAATGATATTCGATTTAAGACTTTAGGAGAGAAGAAAAGAAAACACATAAGGAAGAGGCGAGGTTTAGAACAGAAAAAGTGGAGGAGAATTCGGTAGAGCACTATAGTTGCTGAAATAGCACAAAGGGAAATCCAATTGCCGAAATAGCACAGAGGGAATTCGGCACCCCCTATTTATACACAAACCGAAACTCTGCAAAGTCCCAATCAGCTCCAACTTTTCCCCATCTCATCTCCTCGTTTTTCTCCCTGCTAACTCCCCAATCCTTTTCCTAAATTTTCTCTTCTGATCACTCTCCTTATAGTCCACCACCACACCACTTCCAACCTTCTAGAAGGCCAAAATTAAACTCCTAAAAAATACTAAGCTAGAATTCGAACCTAGGATCTCCTTGCTAGCCCATAACGCCACCTCCCTATACCCTAAGTGGCGTCACTCAGCCACTCCACCATAAGACTCTTTGATGCCATTTTCCCCTATTTTTATTTAAAAGCCCAACTACTCACCGCCCTGGTTCCTTTAATAATTAACTAAAAATTCCTTCTCCTCAAAGTTCAAACCCAGAACTTCTCCAACACCCCTAGACACTCCAAGTTTATTAAACCCTTAAAACCAACATGTCATTTATCATTTTCTTGCTTTAAAAAAAAATTTATGAGACCTAAAGCCCAAAGCCCAATTCATCTAGGCCCAAAATTCGGGGCGTTACAGTTTGGACACAAAATGTCCATAGAGGGATAAAATAACTAAAGGATTAATGAAGGGCAATTTGGTCATTTGGTTAATAAAAGAAATAAAAGGGAAAATAAGGCTAAAATTTTGTCCATCTTCATCCTCCATAGCCGAAATTTGCAAGGAGCCATAGTTAGGGTTTTGTTTCACTTTCAAGCTTGATTGTAAGTACCTCCTAGCCCCGTTTTTGATATTCTTCGTATTTTTGAAATCCTCGTAGCTCGACCTAGCTATTTCTACCACTATTTTGGGCTGGAGCTTGGGTTTAAAATTTTACCCATAGATGACAAACATGTATTTTGATGTCTAGAGGTAGAATATGGAAGTTTGAAGTGTGATAAACAACTTTTGCTAGATGATTTTTGGTGAAATTGATAAAAAGGACTTATTTGCAAAAGAGGAAATAATATGCGTGTAAAATGTAAAATAGTTAAAATTGTGGGCTGTTATAAGAGAGAATATGAATCAACTAGGCTTGGGTGTGTGAAAAATGAATACATTTCATTTTACGAGCCTAGGGACTAAAGTGTAAAAATTGAGAAAGTTAAGGGCTAAATTGTAAATTTTACCATAGAAAGATTTTGGACTGATTTGAATAATGTGTATATTAAATAAGCTAAATGTGTCATTATAGATCAAGAAGAACGTAGAATTGACCTTGACCGAGGAAAAGGCAAGGTTTCAGACTAAATTGCAAATTTACACATTTTGTATCGAGGTAAGTTTATATGTAAACGATACATCCTTTTTATTTATGTTTTTACATATTAATGTCTTATGTGAAATGTGAGTGAATATTATTGATATTTATTAAAATGATGAAAAGTGGGGAAATTCCCGGATGAACCTTCGGAATAGAAAAAGGATACGGATGAACACCGTATTTATTATTATTGGTGTGCTGTGTGCGATACCATAATATTTACTATTATTGGTGGGTTGTGTGCGATACCACCGTATTTACTATTATTGGTGGGTTGTGTACGATACCACCATATTTACTATTATTGGTGGGCTGTGTGCGATACCACCGTGTGTATATGTATCCGGTATTATTCCTGTAGGACCCAGAATTTGCCCTGGCCATATTAAAACGACTAAACCATTATTAAACACTAAAACAAAATTAATAAAGTCCAGAGTCCATTAGATTACAACAGGCTTAAAACCAATAAAACCCAGTCAAATTACAATAGAGCCCAAATTTGCAAAACCCGAATGGCCCAATAACAGAGCAGGCCCAAATGGCCCAAAATTTTGAAAATATTCAGAAAACCCTAGAGCTTCTAGAGAGTTCCAGCGCCGTTTTATCTTCCATCGCGCTTGTCCCCACGCGCGCCCTGCAACCCCAGCCAGGCATTTGGACTGCCTTGGTCCTCACACACGTACCACGTGCGTGATCGCGCGGGCCTTTACGATCCTCACCACGCGCCTCCTTACATTCAGTACGTCTCGCACCGAATGACACGTCGCCTCCGTACCTGCAAACCAGAGCACGACAGCAGTAAATACATAATAGAAATAGAATAAAATAGCAAAAAACTTGTATTTTTTTCCAGATTGGCTATAAAAAGTGCCGAACCAAAACCACTGTATTTTTTACGCATGCATACGAATAGAAGAAATACAAAAAATCAGAAAAGAAAGGTGATTTTCATACCTAGTAAATCTTTGTTCTTTCGTTTTTCTTTCTTTGGAATCGATTTCTATGTTTATTTTAAAAAAGAAGAAAGTGCTTACCGCGAATCTGTTCGATCTGCGTCTTCTCCGTCACGATCGGAGTCTAGATACAGATCTCAGTGAGGGTTAGATCCTCGTTTACTCCGTCACCATCGGGGCTAGACAAGGGTCTTGATCGGAGAACAAAGGGTGAATCAACACATAGCAAGGCAAACTGATGCGTCACTATTCGTTGATTTCAATGACGCTTTAGTGATAAATCTGGGGATTCCTTGTGGCGGCTGAGAGCAAGAAATAGGGGGTCTAAGGTTTTCATTTCCCTTTTCTTTTAAAAAAATAGCTGAGCATTGATAGTTTAGGGGTTTTTTTTGGTTTTGTAAATGGCCTGAAACGGTACCATTTGGAGTCCAATTCATTGACACCAAAACGGTATTTGTATTGGCCTATACCCAATGAATTCGATCCGAAACTCTTTAGGGTCCGCGCGTTTATGTGTTGAAGGAAATTGCGCATTTGGTCCTTTATATTTCTGTACTGTTTTTAATTAAATTTGTTTATGCATGGTTCTTATTGTTTAATCGACCTCAATAATTTATGCGTTATTTTAATTTAATCCTGTTAATGTGCTGCGTTTTGATATTATGATATTTGCTAATTTGGTCCCCTGTTATTTTTGCGAAGTTCAATCAGATCCTTGATTCTGTGTAGATATTTTTGCTTATTTATAAATTAGCCCTCTAATTACATGTTTATTTCAACTAAGCCTTAATTTTTTGCTTTTTTTTTACATAACCTTCTTATAGTATCAATTTTAGCTATTACTAAAGTTTTTTTTTTATGAAATCGTTTTGGAAATTAAATTTTTAATGTTTCAATCTGTTTTATTCCTTGTATTACAATTATATATTATTATTTTGCACAAATTTTTGATCCTCACATTATTTTATGTACATATTTTCCTTTAAATCTATCTATACATAAATTTAATTTCTTTTAAAATTTGCTTATACATATACGTTTTCCTATTTTAAATTTAATGTATATAATTTATTAATTTGAAAGATCATATTTGAATGTATATTTTAATTTATTTTCACAACATTTTTATATTGTTACTTATTATCGTTATTATATATTTCGCGTTAAATTGTCTCTATAATTATGTCTATTTGTATAATGTTAAGTTTGTATATCATTTCATGCTTAATGCTATATTCACGCTACTTGTCATTGATTTATGTTTCAAATTCCAATGTATTTGGACCCTTATTAAGTATTATATTTTTATCACAAATGTACCGAATAAAAATGCATTTTGAGCCAATTTCAAAATTGTGTATTTAAAAACTTTTTTAAGATAAGGCAATGTTTGTATGTTTGGGAGTGTGGAAAATTATGCCCTAACGTATTGGGTGTAATTTTCTGTTCAACCAGATAGCCAAATACCCTTTTTAATTAAATATCTTGAGGATCAAAGATGATCTCAGTGTCGAGGTATAAATGTGTTATGTCCTAACGTACTGGATGTGATATTTTTATTTCCTTCGAAACGGGCTAATCTTGAAGTTCAAGATTCAATATAAACTAACTTTCTTTAAGAAAACTTGCATTTTATAACATGTTGTTAATACAATCTTTAATTTGTATATATTTCATGATTAATGTTTATGTATTCTATTACTGTTACGCCTCAAATTCTGATACGATCTAGTTTTTTATTAAATGTTTTTATTTTATTTAAATGCATTTTAAGCCTAATATAAAATTTTGTTTTTTTCTCCAAAATAAGGCAATGTTTGTGTGTTTGGAAAGTCAGAAAATTATGCCCTAACGTACTGGGTGTCAATTTTCTGTCCAACCAGATAAACAAATACCCTTCTTTAATTTCACGTTTTGAAGATCAAAGATGATCTCGGTGTCGGGGTATAAAGGTGTTATGTCCTAACGCACTGGATGTGATATTTTTATTTCCTTCGAAACGAGTTAATCTTGACATTCAAATTCAATATTGATTAATTTTCCTTAGAAAATTTATAACGTTTCCAAGTTTTCAACACAAGCACATTAATTAACCGATTTGGTACCTGTCCAGGGGCGCATGGGGGTGCTAACCCTTCCTCGTGCGTAACCGACTCCCGAACTCGTTTCCTTGAATTTTGCAGACCAAAACATTTTTATAGGTGACCCAATCACACCTAAACAAAAAGGATTGGTGGCGATTCCATATTTTTAAAGTCGATCCTCATTTTTCCAAGCATAAAATAAAAGTGGTTTCGACAATTTCGAAGTGTTCATTGGGAAAATTTGATTAAGGGAAACTACGTGTGGCAATATGGAGACAAGTGCAGTGTTATAGGTGCATGTAATTGTAAGCAATGTCTATGATATGTATTTGGAATGTGGTAAGGTTTGAAATGAGTAAGTGCAACTACAAGGATCTGAATTGTTTTTGATTAGAATGTAATGTTCTTGATTGATAATTATGTGGTGATGTTTCATTGTTTACGTATAGACTTACTAAGCTTAAAGCTTACTCCGTTCTCTTTTCCCTTTTTTTATAGTGTCGCCAAGCCAGCTCGGGATACGGAGATCGACGGAGGATTATCCACACTATCTACACATTTTGGTATATTGAGATTTAAATTGAATTATGGCATGTATAGGAATTTTGTTATTTTGTAAGTGTCATAATTGATTGGCCAAGAATGTGGTCTATGTCATTTGACATATCATTTTGTATAAGGCCATGTGATGTGGCTAATATTGTTTGTGTTATAAGTCTATGATGAAGCCTTTCATGAATGAGTTTGCTTGCCTAAGTGGGGATGAATGATAGCATGAAATTGAAGTGTGGGATGTGTGACATGAGTATGGTTATTAAATGGTGCATGAATGCTCTTAATGTTGAAAAATAGATGTCTAATAATAGCATGTTAAGTTTGGTTGGAAATGGTATAAGTGTGGATACTTATGTAACATCCCGGTTTAGGGCCTAGTCGGAATAGTGGTGCGAGACCACAAATCCGAGGGTTATGAATGAGTTTTTGAGGTTTATATTATGTATGCATGCTAGTGTGAAAGTTTCATGAAGCAATTTTGTGAAATTGTGGTTGAATTGTCCAAAAGAACTAAATTGCAAAAGTTGCAAAATGTGTGTTTCTAGAAGCTATTGTGTGAAATAGCTTTAGATTATTAATTAGAGGTCGTTAAATAGCAATTTACCCAAATTCTAATTTTTGGACAAAAATGGGCATGGATGAGTCAAAATTTGAAGTTTATCAAAAAGGGCATTTTGGTCATTTATCAAATAAGTGATTAAAATAGGTGAAAAGATGACAAATTCATTCATCTTCTTCCCCTTTAGCTGCCGAAAATTTGAGAAGCCATTGCTAGGGTTCTTTCAATTTTTCAAGCTTGCTAGTAAGTGCTCTTAAACCCGGTTTTGATATTCTTCGTATTTTTGAAGTCCCGGTAGCATGAGTAAGCTATTTTTAGCTATTTGGTGAGCTATTATGGATGTTCAAAAATGTGGTCATGTATGACATGCATGTATTTTGATGTTTTATGGAAGATTATGAAAGCTTGATGTAGTAGAAACATCTTTTGTTAAGTGATTTTCCATGAAAATGCATGTAGGGACTTGATTGTGAAAAACTTTAGTTTGGTCATACATGTGTGATTTAGTTAGATTTGATGAATGCTTTAGTTGAGTAAGTGGTTCGGCTAAGCATGAAAGGATAGAAAGTTGAATAAAAATCACTTTACGAGCCTTGGGGCTAAAGTGTAAATATGAGGAAGTTTAGGGGCAAAATAGTAATTTTGCTAAAGTATGAGATGTGGGTCAATTTAGTCAATATATGTATTGAATAAGCTGATTTATTCATTATAGATCAAGAAAGACGAAGCCCGGATCGAAATCGAGGCAAAAGCAAGGTGGTGGACTAAATTGCATATTTCTATACTTTTGAGTATCGAGGTAAGTCTATGCATAAACAATGCATTCATACTTACAATTTGTTGATGATAGCTAGTGTGTAGCTTGTTCGAGATTGATTAAGAACCTATGTTGTCCAAGTAGAATGAATGTAGTAGAATTGTGAATGGATGTTTAATTGAGTAAGTAGACATGTGAATGTGTAGTGATAATGCTAGATGGTAGGCTAAGTGCGATACCATCCTAATGCATATTGACGATGAGCTGGCTATGTGCGATGCTATCGTGAGGTATATCGTTTAGTGGGCTAAGTGAGAAAACCCTATGATTACCTTTGTGGTAGGCTAAGTGCGATACCACCTTATTAATCGATTGTGGTGTGCTAAGTGCGAATCCACCGAGACATTTGCTGTGTGGGTTAACTGTGTAGATTAGCCATGTGATTGCATTATTGAGTAAAATAGTTGTGTGGATGTATTATTAAGTTAATTAGCTGTGTGGATGAATTATTGAGAAATAAAGATGTGTTGTATATTGTGTAAATGTGACATTGAATGCAGGGGTGCATTTCGATGGTTATGAGTATGTGACTCATGATGTGTTGAAAATATGGTAAGGGATAGAAAGAGTAAGCATAGTTGTGAATTACTTGTAGGTATAATGCTAATGGTTGCTTAGCTTATACTATGTTGCTTAATTATTTATGTGTAAACTTACTAACCTCAAAGCTTACTCTCTTTCTTTTCCCTTGTCTTATAGATTAAAAGCGTTGAATAGAGATACGAGGATCACCAGAAGATAGCCCACATATCAGCACACTTTGGTACATTAAACTTAATGTTTTGTATATGGCATGTATAGGGGCTAGACAAATTAATGGATGTTGTTGTAAATGGCTAAGATGTGTTGGCCTTTAGATGGATAGCTTATTTTGTATAATGCCATGGTTGTTGGCTATTACATTATATGAAAGAAAGATGTAGTTTTCTATGTGAGAATGCACTTTAATTTGAGTTGATTATAATGGTGTTAGATGAGTGTATGTTGTGTATGCTAGAGGGGTGAAAAGAGCTTGGCACATAGCTTTGTTCTTGACCATGTGGTCAGACACACGGGCGTGCGTCTAGACCATGTGTGACAAACGGTCAGCCCACGGGCGTGTGCTGTGGCCGTGCGTCCCCTGCATGTTAACATTTTAAATCAAGATAGTCCACGGGCTAGCCACACGGGTGTGTGACTAGGCTTTGAGAACGTGTGTGGGAAGTCAGAATTTACCACTGTTGGGAAGCACGGGCGTGCCTTGGCCGTGGGCAAATTGGCAGAATACTGGGTTTTTAGGCACGGTCTGGGGACATGGGTGTGTATGTCTATGCACGGGCGTGCCTAATCTTGCACGGGCGTGTGAGACCTGTGTAAAAGAGAAAAAATTTAAGAATCATAAAAGTTTCAGATTATTCTCGAGATCCCTCGTGTGTATGAGTGATGCCTCGTAAGTCGAGAGTGAGGTTATAGAGAGTAATTACGTTGAGCCTAAGTGGCGATCAAGTGGTTTGAGTTCGGTAACGCCTCGGGCCTGGTTCCCGAGGTAGAACCCGGGTAAGGGGTGTTACATTTAGTGTTATCAGAGCTATGGTTTAGCCGTTTCTAGGACTACCGTAGCGGGTGTAAGAGTCTAGCTATACATGCCATAAGTGTACAATGATAGTGTGGTGGTTTCTGATGATTTAAATCTTGTTTTATATAGGATATGGATTCCGATCCATTGACTACTGATGAAGCAGCTAGTAACACACCGGCTTCTGCACAAGGAATCGCAGCCGTTGAGAGTGGACCCGAGGTCAGGGGTCAAGGGGAAGAGGCACGGGAAGCCTTTCTCCAAATGATGAGTAATTGGTACTCGGATTATGTTCGAGCGAACCCTAATGCTCAACCTCCTCCACCTCCTCCTATACCTCGGCCAAATCTCGTGGCTCCCAAGGTATGGATGTGGTGAGGATATCAAAAACCCAGTGGATAATATTAGGAAGCACGGGTGAAGAGTTTAGAGCTAAGGTAGATGATGACCTGGAGAGGGCGGAGTTACGGTTGGAGAACTCGATGAGGGTGTTCGATGAGCTCTCATGCACACCGAGGAAAGTTTGAAGTGTGCGGTATCTATCTTTGAGAGATTCGGCATACCATTGGTGGAAGACAACGGCGTTGGTAGTCCCGAAAGAGCGGGTGACGTGGGACTTCTTCTCGGAAGAGTTTGGAAGAAGTATATAAGCCGAGGTTTCTTGACCGAAAAAGGAAAGAATTCCTTGAGTGAAGCAAGGAAGGATGATGATGGCCGAGTACGAGTGTGAGTTTGTTAGGCTTAGCAAATACGCTCAAGAATGTGTGTCGACAGAGACCATCTTGTGCAAGAGGTTCGAAGATGGGCTGAATGAGGATATCAAACTCCTAGTTGGCATTTTGGAGTTGAAAGAATTCGTGATATTAGTTGAGAGGGCAAGTAAGGCCGAAGAGTTGAGTTCGAGATAAGAGGAGGGTCGTGAGTGAAGCCCGAGATGCGAGAAAGAGACCGATGGGCAAGTCGTATCAAGCCCAATCGAAAAGATCCAAGGAAGTGAATCCTCGGATGTCAGCCTCAGTGGGGTATTCGCATCGAGACTTGGACAATACTCGGCGTGGTTCGAGAGTCCGAGCTCCTCGATGGAAAGTGTGGGCAATACAAAGAGTAAACCGGAGTGTCCTAGTTGTGGTAGGTATCACAGGAGAGTGTTGGGGAAACGATGGAAATGTTACAAATGTGGCTCCCCGACCACTTTATCCGTGAATCGTCCCGAGAGGGATGATAAGGAAGAGAGGCAAGAAGTGAGACCTAGTGATGTGTCTACGAGGGGTAGACCACCAAGGAACCCAAGAGGTGGGGCTAGTGGTAGAGGTGCGTCTAGGGACTCTGCTATGAGACCAGAGGGTCGGGCACCTGCGAGGACGTACACCATTCGCACTCGCGAAGAGGCATCCTCCCCTGATGTGATAACGGGTACTTTTTCTCTCTTTGACACCTCTGTTATTGCTTTAATAGATTCAGGGTCTACTCACTCTTATATTCGCATGAGATTAGCATCTAGTTTGAGTATGATCGTTGAGTCTACGGACATTGTGATTAAGGTGTCAAACCCGTTAGGAAAGCATGTGTTAGTGGACAAAGTATGTAAGAATTGTCCTTTGTTGATTGAGAATCATTGTTTTCAAGCAAACCTGATGTTGTTTCCGTTTGATGAGTTTGATTTAATCCTAGGCATGGATTGGTTAACTACCCATAGTGTTTTAGTGAACTGTGGTAGTAAGTACATTGAACTGAAATGTGAGAGTGGAGACGTAGTTCGAATTGAATCAGGTGGATCGGACAGCCTACCCGTGATGATTTCTTCCTTAGTGGCTGAGAAATGTTTAAGAAAAGGGTGTGAGTCCTATCTTGCGTTTGTGTTGAATACTCAAGAGGTTGGAGTAGAGTTTGAAATAGTGCCAGTGGTATGTGAGTACCAGATGTATTTTCGGAAGAGTTACTCGGATTACCTCCAGTGAGAGAGGTCGAGTTTGGAATTGAGTTGGTTCCAGGAATGGCACCTATTTTGATTGCCCCGCATGTCTGAGAATGGCACTGTAGAGTTGAAAGAACTGAAGGTTCGGTTGCAAGAGTTGACAGATAAGGGTTTTGCAAGACCGAACTACTCGCCGTGGGGTGCTCCGGTATTGTTTATGAAGAAGAAAGATGGGTTTATGAGATTGTGTATAGACTATAGGCAGCTTCACAAGGTGACGGTGAAGAATAAATATCATTTACCAAGGATTGATGATCTCTTTGATCAACTGAAGGGAGCTACAGTGTTCTCCAAGATAGACTTGAGGTCTGGTTATTATCAGCTCAGAGTGAAAGAGCAAGATGTGTTGAAAACTACATTTCGGACAAGGTATAGCCATTATGAGTTTTTGGTTATGCCGTTTGGTTTGACGAATGCACCTGCGATTTTTATGGATCTGATGAACCGTGTTTTCAGACCGTATGTGGACAAGTTTGTAGTTGTCTTCATTGACGACATATTGATCTATTCTCGAGATGAGAACGATCATGAAGAGCATTTGAGAATTGTCTTGCAAACTTTGAGAGATAAGCAGTTGTATGCGAAGTTTAGCAAAAGTGAGTTTTGGCTCCGAGAGGTCGGATTCCTAGGACACATGGTGTCAGGTGATGGTGTCAGAGTTGACCCGAGTAAGATATCGGCTGTTATAGATTTGAAACCGCCTAGGAACGTGTCAGAAATTAGAAGTTTCTTGGGATTAGTGGGATATTACAGATGTTTCGTAAAGGGGTTCTCCGTGATTGCTACTCCGATGACGAAGTTGTTGCATAAAGATGTCAATTTTGAATGGACTGAGACATGTCAACAGAGCTTCGAGAGACTGAAAACAATGTTGACTAAGGCACCGGTTTTGGTTCAACCAGAATCGGAGAAGGAGTTTGTGGTTTATAGTGATGCATCGTTTAATGGTATCAGTTGTGTGTTGATGCAAGAGGGTAAGGTAATCTCTTACGCCTCGAGGCAGTTAAAACCGTACGAGAAGAATTATCCGACTCATGATTTGGAGTTAGCTGCGATTATTTTTGCGTTAAAGATTTGGCGACATTATTTGTATGGTGAAAAGTACCGAATCTTTACGGATCACAAGAGTTTAAAGTATTTGATGGATCAGAAGGATCTGAATCTGAGACAGAGACGGTGGCTTGAGTTGTTGAAAGACTATGAGTTAGTCATTGATTACCACCCGGGAAAAGCGAATGTGGTTGCGGATGCCTTGAGTAGGAAATCCCTGTATGCTCTAAGAGTTATGAGAGCGAGTTTAGTGTTGTCTGATGGTGGTGCTATTTTGGCAGAGTTGAGAGCTAGGCCACTATTTGTTCAACAAATATGTGAGGCTCAGAGAAATGATAGCGAGATGCAAGCTAAGATAGCTAAGTGCGGTCGAGAATGTGATTACAGTTTTGAATGGGTTCGAATGGTTGTTTGCTTTATCGTGACAGAATTTGTGTTCCTAAAAATGAGGAGTTGATTCGAAAGGTTTTGCATGAAGCCCACAGTGGATGCTTGTCAGTACATCCAGGCAGTACAAAAATGTACAACGACTTGAGGAAGTTGTATTGGTGGCCGGGTATGAAAAGAGATATTTCGAGTTTGTGACTAAGTGCGATTTGCCAACAAGTGAAAGCTGAGCATCAAGTGCCTTCAGGATTGCTTCAGCCAATAATCACGGTCTGGGGACATGGGCATGTATGTCTATGCACGGGCGTGCCTAATTTTGCACGGGCGTGTGAGACCTGTATAAAATAGAAAAATTTTAAGAATCGTAAAAGTTCCGGATTGTTCTCGAGAGCCCTCGTGTGTATGAGTGAGGCCTCGTAAGTCGAGAGTGAGGTTATAGAGAGTAATTACATTGAGCCTAAGTGGCGATCAAGTGGTTTGAGTTCGGTAACGCCTCGGGCCTGGTTCCCGACGTAGAACCCGGGTAGAGGGTGTTACAACTTATCAGGGTGGGAAAAGGCTTGGTAAATAGCCTTATAATTGTCCACACGGGTAGACACACGGGCGTATGTCTAGGTCGTGTGTGACACACGGTCTGCCTCATGGGCGTGTAGCTTGGCCGTGTGTCCCTTGCACCTAATTTGCCAAAAATTAAGTTCGTCACACAGGCTAACTCGCGGGCATGTGCCTTGGCCGTGTGACCTAAAATGTGTGCTGACGTCATAAACAGAATACCCAGGTTTTTGCACACGGGCAGAGAAACGGGCGTGTGTCTTGGCCGTGTGAAGGACACAGCCTAGGACACGGGCGTGTGCTCGGCCGTGTGAAAACCCCTGTAGGTTCGAAATGGAAAATAAAACCACACGGGCTGGGGACGTGGGCGTGTGCGACCACACGGCCTTCCCACACAGGCGTGTCCCTGTGCCACATGGGCGTGTGCCCAGTTTTTATGTAAATATTCTAAATGTTCCTAAAGTTCTCGGTTTGGTCCTGGACCGTTCCCAAAGTATGTTTTGGGTCTCATAGGCCCATTTTAGGGACTTTATGATTGAATATGAAAATTTTTAAATTGAAAAAAATTTATGGCCGGTTTTGCATGAATGTTTCTGTTATTGTCCGGTAATGCCTCATACCCTGTTCCGGCGTTGAACACGGGTAAGGGGTGTTACAATTAGTATATGATATGATATAGTAGGAGGGCCAACTTTCAAATGTATGAAAAGTATAGGGACTTAGAACATATTTCAACCAGTATAATAATAAACAAGAATAGATAATAATTAATAAATAATGCACTACTATTATATATAAGTATTATTATATTATAGATTATAATAAAAGATACGGTATTACATGATATTATAATGTTTAATTATTGATGCAAATATATATAAACTATCAATTTATTATATATTATATGATATGAAATAATATTGTAGTAGGAGGGCTAACTTTCAAATGTACTAAAACTATAGAAACTTAGAGCATATTTCTACCAGTATAATAATAAATAATAATATATGATAATAGTTACTATATAATGTACTACTATTATATTATAAAATATAATAAAATATATAGTATTACATTATATTATAATTTTTAATAATTGATGCATATATATAAACTATTAATATATAATAATACATGCACGGGTGATGTGAAATTTATTAAAGTCAATTCAACCAAGTTGCCAATTTTCAAGTTTGGAAGATTAATTGATTTGTGACAAATTTTTTGGGGGGATCCAGGTATTTCTTGGTAGAGAAGTCTGCAAAGCATTTGAAGAGTTATCTCTTAGCTTTGAAATACATTTTGAATCACTTGATTTCGAATTCAGGAGCTCAAGTTATGATCGTTTTACTGAAGACTGAGCAAGCAGAACTTTTGGAAGCGATTATTACGGAAAATTATGAGTTTCGAGCTTTAATTCGAGTTTAAATCATATTGGGTTTGAGTTTAAGGCCTAAGTTTGATTATATGTGACCCAATATTGTATATGTTAGGTTTTATTATTTATTTATTTATTTCGAATTTTAGGATATTTTTAAATATTTAAAATTGTTTAGGATTTTTGTGTTTCTTAGTCAATAGGAAAGTTTAGTTCTATTAAAACTACTTCTTATTTAGATTAATTAGAATTTCATTATACTTGAGAATTTTATTTGGATGTAATTAGCTAGCCTATATAAAGGCCTCTTCATTATTCATTAAAGGCATTGATTCATTCATTAATAAAATTTTCAACTATTGGAGTTAATTTCTTTCTTGAAAGATTGCTTTCTTGTAATTTTTAGAAGTGTTTTTTCTTCTCGATTTTCTTTAAAGAGTTTTGGGAATCCATCCTTCATCCTTCAATTTTCTAATGATTATTTCTTGGAGGATTGATTAAAGCCATTAATTAAATTTGTTGGGGTTTATATCTCAAAAGGTTCAGTTGGATAATTATCTTTTATCCATATTCATCGATTTATTCGACCCATCTTCCACCTTTTAATTTTCATTTTCTTTATTTATCTATGTTTTGAATTTTTATTTTTGTTATTCTTTTAATTTTCTTTTAGTTGTTTTTGTTTTCTTTGTTTCTAAAACTATTTGTTTCTTCTGTCAGGTCAAATCCAAATCTTTTTTCGAGTTGAACAACTGGAATATGATCTTAGCTTGCTGCCATCTATCATTTGGTATCAGATTTGGGCATTTTTAAGTTGTTTTCTTATGCTAAATAAACTATTTTCACCAATTTTTTTAAAAACTTTTAAAAATTGCTTTTACCCTAAAAATTTTCAGAAAAACATTTATTTCAGTGGGTAAATGAATTCAAATATATCTAAAATTTTGTATAATGTTTCTCAACACTTTGGTACATTGAAAAAATATTTCCCAAAAAAAAAAGAAAAAGAAAAAATCGAAAAATCAATAAAAGACGAAAAAGAGAAAAAAATGAAAAAGAATTCAAGTTGTTTTCAATTGTTTCGGGTTGAATTTCATGCCCAAAATTTTTAGATTTGATATTTATGATATAAATAGGCTTCAGTTTAACTTTCATGATCTTAGCACATTGGGAACACATTGAACGAAAAATTCAAGTTGTTTTCCATTATTTTGGGTTTTTTGCTGAGTAGTTTATTTATTTATTTATTCTAATATTAGGTTTTCTTTTATTTTTAGCTTTTCTTATTCTATTACGTATTCTAACACTTTTTCGCTTCTTGTTTTAATAGGTACGAAAAGAGTTGCCTCTCCTTTTTCCGCGCAACTTACTTCCTTTGGAGTCGAGTTTTCCTTTGGCTTCTTAGAGTCTTAGGTCAACTTTGTTAGAGAGTGATCCCACATCTTTTTTTTTATTAATATTATTGAGTTTGATTGTAACAGCCCGATTTTAGGTCTAGTCGGAACAGTGGTTTCGGGACTACAAATTCGACACAATAAAATTTGTTTTTATTATATTTTTATGGTCTACAGTTTTATGGAACTATTCTGTGAAAATCTTGTTCGAAAATTTTGACGTTTAGGCACTCAATTTAGTTTTAAGGACTAAATTGTAAAAATTACAAAACTTGAATTCCAGATGTTAAAGGTGTCCAATTGATATGAGATTTTAAATTAGAGGTCCTTATATGATAATTAGACCATTAGTTAAGTTGATGGACAAAAATGGACATGATTAGGTGAAATTTTAAAGTTTGGCAAAAAAGGGCATTTTGGTCATTTAGTAATTAAATGAATTAATAAGCAAAATGAAAGCAAAATTTGTTCATCTTCTCCTACCTTGTGCCGAAAATTGGAAGGTCACCATAGCTAGGGTTTGTTCAACTTTCAAGCTTGATTGTAAGTACATCCTAGCCCCGTTTTTAATGCTCTTTACATTTTTGAAGTCGTTATCATCCGATCTACCTATTTCTACCATTAATTTAAGATGCGGTTGATGTATAGGGTTTGAACCATGTTATACATATGTGTATTTTGACGTTTAATGGTAGATTATGCAAGTTTGATGTGTGATAAACAACTTTTACTAGGTGATTTTTGATGAAAATGCATAAAAAGGACCTAATTGTAAAAAGTTATAAAATGGGTAGTAAAGATCTGATTTAATGGAAAAGGTGGACTGCTATAAGCATGAAAATGGTTCGGCTAGGCTTGGGTTACCATGAAATTGAACACATTTCATTTTACGAGCCTAGGGACTAAATTGTAAAATGTCAAAAAGTTAGGGACAAAATAGTAATTTTGTCTAGGATGCAAAATTAATGTAAATTTATGGGTAAAATGATGAATTGATAGTCAAATTTGCTTATATAAACCCGGAACAACCGATTACGGAACTAGATCGAGGAAAACGAAACGTCTCGGATTAGTTGAGTTTCAAATACGAACCATTCTCAAGGTAAGTTCGTGTAATTTAATTTGGTATGTTATTATGTTTTAATTGAATTGTGTAATTGAGATAATATATATGTGATGATATACCCTATGAAATAATCACAAGATGATAAACACGAATAAAATGTCATTGTCTCGGTTGAACATTGTATTTCAATGGATTACAATAATTTTCTTGAAATGAACAAAATGATATAGAAAGGATTTAGCCCGGACGGGTAATCCTGAGCTACACTCTCTTGAGCAAATGTTATGAAATGGATTTAGTCCGGACGGGTAATCCATAGAAGTCTCATTAGAGCTAACGTTATCGAAAGGATTTAGCCTGGACTGGTAATCCTGAATAAGCTCTTGGGAGCGAATGTTAAAGACGGGATTTAGCCTGGACTGGTAATCCTGTTATATAAATGTGGCTTGAGAGTGTGCTTTATGAATATGTGCTTAAGGAGCACTTTGGATGTGAATTGACAAACAATTGACATGTATACCTCGAGTATACTACCTGAGTATCCATCGAAATTACAATAGTTCAATGAAAAGAAATCCTGAAAAAAATGGAATAGTGAAATGATATGAAGGTTTATACTATGGTGAGCTCATCTATGTTGGTTTGATAACTTCATGATGTGTTTGACTAACTTGTTTAATGAGTGAATGTATTTAGGTAACTTGTCGAAATATTGATGGAATGAATGCATATATATATGCTTATTTGAATAATTATAACCGGTAAGTTTCTTTCTATTACGCGAACTTACTAAGCATGAAAATGCTTACCCCGTTTTACTTTTCCTTGTTTTATAGTGCTCGTAAGGCTCGCGAAGGTTGGAGGATTCGGTCGGAGCAAGATCACACTATCCACAAATCTCCTTTTTTGGTATAGCTAAATGATTCATTTTGGTATAATAGCATGTATAAGCTATTTGGCTTAGATGAAGGCTTGTAAGTAATATTTTGTGACTTAGCCATTGGAATGGCTAAGGATGTTCAATTGGTGCATGTATGATGTTAACGTATGTCCAAATTCTTAAGTGTTAAGTATGGTGGATAATTCATTTTGTAAGTGGCAATTGGAATTGGGTAATATTGGTTTAGTTATATATGCATATGATGATGTCTTTCATGGATGTGAGAATTTGCATGGTTTGAGTTGACAAGTATGTGATGTTGTATGTGATAGAAAATAGCATGTGAATGATGTGGCTAATTTGGTTGAGTGTATGTGTTTGGATTGGTGCTGTGTTTTGTTGTGTAGGTATGTGCTTGGAAGGGTGACAAAATGGCTTGGTAAATAGCCTTGTTTTTGTCCACATGGGTAGACACACGGACGTGTGTCTAGGCCGTGTGTGACACACGGTCTGCCCCATGGGCATGTGTTCTGGCCATGTGTCCCCTGCACCTTAATTGATGCAAAACAGAATGTCCAGAATATAGCACACCAGCGAGACACGAGCGTGTGTCTCAGCCGTGTGTGCTACACAGCCTTGGACATGGACGTGTACCCCGGCCGTGTGAAGTTTGCACCTATTTTAAGAAAAATTATGAAAATTAAATCGACCACACGACCTAGCACACCTCCATGTGGCAAAGTCAGAGAGCACCCTATTTTGAACATGGCCTGTAGCACGGGCGTGTCTTAGGGCTGCATGGGCGTGTCCCGAACCCACACGGGTGTGTGACCCTTGTTTTAGCAAAAAAATTCTAAGTGTCGTAAAACTTTCTAAAGTTCTCGGTTTAGTCCTGAACCGCTTTCAAAGCATGTTTTGGGCCTCGTAAGCTCATTTTAGGGATGATAGGAATGTAAATAAAAAGTTTTAAATTTGGATGGAGATTCACGTCTCGATTTTGTATGATTGCTTGTGTTTATGCCTGGTAATGCCTCGTTCCCTGTTCTGGCTTCGAATACGGGTAAGGGGTGTTACATTGATTACTCTTTAAAAGTTACAAGTGAGAAAATGTTAACTTTTTTTATTTTTCTCTTAGAGTTGTTTATTTTTATTGCAAGTGCATAATAGTGAGGCTTGATTTTACTTGATTAATCTTTTGTTTTAGTGTTTTTTACTTTTAGATTCTTAAAATGGTGCACACACATAGTATGGAAGAGGAGAATGATAAACCTTGGGTAAAGCATAAATGTCATATTTGTAAAAAATCCTGCACGAACATGTTATCCCCAGTGCCACTCAATCTTCTATTGTTCATGGGTTTGTCAAGAACAACATTGGTACAAAAGACATAGTAAGCTCTATGAGCTTAAATGACTTTTGGAGGAGCACAAAAAAAATGTTTGGTGATAAGAAGGACCACCAAGACTCTAAATGCCAACAAGCAAATGCGAGTATGATTGATCTCTCGCCTATCGTGAAATGTCATTAGTGTAGTTCAAAAGATCATGAGGGTTTCCAATGTCCGATTCACTATCCACCCGGTGATGAAAGTTGTAAAGAAGAACATACATATGACACTAAGGCTATTAATGAGCCTTTTTTTTAGTGCTACCATTGACGATGATGATATGAATGAGCAAAAAACTTTGAGTAATGTCATTTGTGAAGATAGTAAGTGTGATCTTTTGCCCACTTTTGAGTCTAGATCTAGCATTACAACTTGTTCGAAAGTTGATGTCAAAGAAGTTGTTAGTAATAGTGAGAATTGTGATGATAATGATAGTGCACTTTGTGCACAAAAAAAAAAGTTGATAGTGAGAATTGTTTCCTAGAGTCTATGAATTTGGATGAGTTAGACCTTTATTTTCCTTCTAAAGAGTTGTATTCTGATGAATTCAATATTTGAAATTTTTGTGAGAGGTTAAAGGAAAGTGAAGATTGTAACACCCTCTTACCCGGGTTCTACGCCGGGAACTGGGCCCGAGGCGTTACCGAACTCAAACCGCTTAATCGCCACTTAGGCTCAACATCATTACTCAATATAACCTCATTCTTGACTTACGAGGCCTCACTCATACACACGAGGCTCTCGAGACTAATCTGGAACTTTACGATCCTTAAAATTTTTGTCCTTTATCTGAGGTCTCACACACGTGCAAGATTAGACACGCGCGTGCATGAGTACACACGCCCATGTCCCCCGATGTGCCTAAAACCCAAGAATTACGCCAAATGCCCCACGGCCATGGCACGCCCGTGCTCCCCAACCGTGGTGAACGCGACTTCCTCGCACGGCCTAGAGTCTAGACACACGCCCATGTGGCTAGCCAGTGGCCAACATCGATGAATCCCACACGCTCCAGGCACACGCCTGAGTGTGACTAGTCCGTGGTCTATTCTATTTTCAAATATTAACATGCAGAGGACGGGCACGGCCACAGCACACGCCCGTGGGCCGACCGTGTGTCACACATGGTCTAGACACACGCCCGTGTGTCTACCCATAAGGTCAAGAACAAGACTAAGTGTCAAGTTCTTTTCACCATTCTAACATACACAACATATACTCATCTAACACCACCATAATCAACTCAAATTGAAGTACATTCTCACATAGAAAACTACATCTTTCTTTCATATAATGTAATAGCCAACAACCATGGCATTATACAAAATAAGCTATCCATCTATAGGCCAACACATATTAGCCATTTACAACAAAATTTACTAACTTATCTAGCCCTTATACATGCCATATACAAAACATTAAGTTTCATGTACCAAAGTGTGCTGATATGTGGGCTATCTTCCGATGATCCTCGTATCTCGATTCAATGCTTTTAATCTATAAGACAAGGGAAAAGAAAGAGAGTAAGCTTTGAGCTTAGTAAGTTTACACATAAACACATAAGCAACATAGTATAAGCTAAGCAACTATTAGCATTATACCAACAAGTAATTCACAACTATGCTTACTCTTTCTATCCCTTACCACATTTCCAACACATCATGAGTCACATACTCACAACCATTGAAATGCACCCCTGCATTCAATATCACATTTACGTAATATACAACACAGTCAATCCACATAACTTATCCACACAGCTCATCCACACAGCTAGTTCACATAACTAATCCACACTACTCATCCACACAGTTAATACATACAGTCAATCCACACAGTCAATATCTCGGTGGTTTCGCACTTAGCACACCACATTTGATTAATAAGATGGTATCGCACTTAGCCTACCACAATGGTATTCGTAGTGATTCAGCACATAGCTCACTAGATGATATACCTCACGATAGCATCGCACATAGCTAGCTCATCGTCAATATGCATTAGGATGGTATCGCACTTAGCCTACCATCTAGCATTATCACAACACATGCACAAGTCTATTTACCCAATTATTCATCCATTCACATCTATATTACATTCATTCCACTCGAACCACATAGGTTCCCAATCATTCTCATTCGTTCTCATTCATGCTACACCCTAGCTAGCATTTACAAATTGTAAGTATGAAGGCATTGTTTATTCATAGACTTACCTCGATACTCAAAAGTATTAAAATGTCCAATTTAGTCCACCACCTTGCTTTTGCCTCGGTTTCGATCCGGGCTTCATCTTTCTTGATCTATAATGAATAAATCAGCTTATTCAATACACACATTGACTAAATTGACCCACATCTGATACTTTAGCAAAATTACTATTTTGCCCCTAAACTTTCTCATATTTACACTTTAGTCCCAAAGGCTCGTAAAGTGATTTTTATTCAACTTTCTACTCTTTCATGCTTAGCCGAACCACTTACTCAACTAAAGCATTCATCAAATCTCACTAAATCACCCATGTATGACCAAACATGAGATTTTCACAACTAAGTCACTACATGCATTTTCATGGAAAACCACTTAGCAAAAGATGTTTCTACTACATCAAGCCTTTATATTCTTCCATAAAACATCAAAATACATGCATGTCATACATATGTACATTTTTGAACATCCATGATAGCTCACCAAATAGCTATAAATAGCTTACTCATGCTACCGGGACTTTAAAAATACGAAGAATATCAAAAACCGGGCTTAAGAGCACTTACTAGCAAGCTTGAAAAATTGAAAGAGCCCTAACAATGGCTTCTCTAATTTTCGGCAGCTTGGGGGAGAAGATGAGTGAATTTCTATCATCTTTTCACCTATTTTAATCACTTAATTGATAAATGACCAAAATGCCCTTTTTGATAAACTTTCAATTTTAACTCATCCATGCCCATTTTTGTCCAAAAATTAGAATTTGGATAAATTGCTATTTAAGGACCTCTAATTAATAATCTAAAGCTATTTCACACATATAGCTTCTAGAAACACACATTTTGCAACTTTTGCAATTTAGTCCTTTGGACAATTCAACCACAATTTGAGAAAATTGCTTCATGAAATTTTCACACTAGCATGCATACATATTATAAGCCTCAAAACTCATTCATGACCCTCTGATTTGTGGTCTCGAACCACTATTCCGACTAGGCCCTAAAGCGGGATGTTACAACTCTCCCCCTTTAGAGATTTTCGTCCCAGAAAATCTTACCGAGAAAGAGGTTTGGATGTTGCTCTCTCATAGCTTCTTCCATTTCCCACGTAGCCTCTTCTACGCCATGTTTCTGCCATAACACTTTCACTAGTGCTATGCTCTTATTTCTCAACTGTTCCACTTCTCGAGCCAAGATTTTAATCGGCTCCTCTTCATAAGACATATCCGGTCTTATCTCTATTTTCGTTGAAGGAATCACATGTGAAGGATCGGAGCGATACCGTCGCAACATCGACACATGGAACACGTTATGAATCTTTTCTAACTCTACCGGCAAAGCCAACCGAGTAAGCTACTGGTGCCCAATTGCATGCAGTAATCTCATACGGCCCTATGAACCTTGGACTCAATTTCCCTTTTTTTTTCCAAATATCATAATCTTCTTCCACGGCGATACTTTCAAAAATGCTTTGTCGCCTACCTCAAACTCTATTTCTTTTCTTTTCAAATCCGCATACGACTTACAGCCGGTCCAAGGCGACTTCGGACTAGTACGGATTACTTTCACTTTCTCTTCGGTCTCTTTTACTAGATCAGCCCCATGGATCCGTTTCTCGCTAAGCTCGGTCCAATACAAAGGAGTCCGACACTTACGGCCATACAAAGCCTCATACGGTGCCATCTGTATACTCGACTGGTAACTATTGTTATAGGCAAATTCGACCAAAGGTAGATATCTCTCCCAACTACCTTCGAATTCTAGCACACAGCATCGAAGCATATCCTCAAGAACTTGAATCACTCTTTCAGACTGACCATCGGATTGTGGATGGAACGCAGTACTGAAATTCAATCTCGTACCCATGGCCTCTTGTAACTTCTTCCAAAATCTCGAAGTAAACCTCGGATCTCTATCCGATATAATAAACACAGGTACACCATGCAATCTCACTATCTCTGCCACGTACAACTCAGCTAGCTTATCCAGTGAATAATCAACACGCACTGGAATAAAGTGAGCCGACTTCGTCAATCTATCCACAACAACCCACACATCTCTCTTTCTCGGAGTCGTCGGCAACCTCGTCACAAAATCCATGGTAACCCGATCCCATTTTCATTCGGGAACCATCACTGGCTGAAGCAATCCCGAAGGCACTTGATGCTTAGCTTTCACTTGTTGGCAAATCAGACACTTAGTCACAAACTCTGAAATATCTCTTTTCATACCCGGCCACCAATACAACTTTCTCAAATCATTGTACATTTTAAATCTTTGCCGGATGTCTTGACAAGCATCCCTTTGTGGGCCTCATACAAAACCTTTCGAATCAACTCCTCATTTTTAGGAACACAAATTCTGTCACGATACATCAGGCAACCATTCAAATCCACTCGAAAATTAGAATCACTTTCTGATCCGCACTTAGCTATCTTAACTTGCATCTCGCTGTCATTTCTCTGAGCTTCACATATTTGTTGAACAAATAGTGGCCTAGCTCTCAACTCGCCAAAATAGCACCATCATCGGACAATGCTAAACTCACCCTCATAACTCTTAGAGCGCATGTGATTTCCTACTCAAGGCATCCGCAACCACATTTGCTTTTCCGGGTGGTAATCAATGACTAACTCATAGTCTTTCAACAATTCAAGCCACCGCCTCTGCTGTGCCGATTTAGATCCTTACGATCCATCAAATACTTTAAACTCTTGTGATCCGTAAAGATTCGGCACTTTTCGCCATATAAATAATGTCGCCAAATCTTTAACGCAAACACAATCATGACCAACTCCAAATCGTGAGTCGGATAATTCTTCTCGTGCGGTTTTAAGCGCCTCGAGGCGTGCGACTACCTTACCCTCTTGCATCAACACGCAAGCGAGACCATTAAATGATGCATCACTATATACCACGAACTCCTCCCCGATTCTCGGTTGAACCAAAACCGGTGCCTCGATCAACATTATTTTCGGTCTCTCAAGCTCTGTTGACATGTCTCAATCCATTCAAACTTGACATCCTTATGCAATAGCCGTCATCGGTAGCAATCTCGAGAGAACCCCTTTACGAAGCGTCTGTAATATCCTGCTAATCCCAAGAAACTTCTGATTTCTGACACGTTCCTCGGCGGTTTCCAATCCATAACAGCCGATATCTTACTCAGGTCAATTCTGACACCATCACCTAACACCATGTGTCCTAGGAATCCGACCTCTCAGAGCCAAAACTCACTCTTGCTAAACTTAGCATACAACTGCTTGTCTCTCAAAGTTTGCAAGACAATTCTCAAGTGCTCTTCATGATCGTTTTCATCCCGAGAATAGATCAATATGTCGTCAATAAAGACAACCACAAACTTGTCCACATATGGTCTGAAAATACAGTTCATCAGATCCATAAAAATCGCAGGTGCATTCGTCAAACCAAACAGCATAACCAAAAACTCATAATGGCCATACCTTGTCCGAAATGCAGTTTTCAACACATCTTGCTCTTTCACCACGAAGTGATAATAACTGGACCTCAAGTCTATCTTGGAGAACACTGTAGCTCCCTTCGGTTGATCGAAAAGATCATCAATCCTTGGTAAAGGATACTTATTCTTAACCGTCACCTTGTTCAGTTGTCTATAGTCTATACACAACCTCATAGACCCATCTTTCTTCTTCACAAACAATACCGGAGCACCCCACGGCGAGTAGCTCGGTCTTACAAAACCCTTATCTATCAACTCTTGTAATTGAACCTTCAGTTCTTTCAACTCTACAGGTGCCATTCATGCGGGTAATTGAAATAGGTGCCGTTCGGAACCAACTCAATTCTAAACTCGACCTCTCACTTTGGAGGTAATCAGGGTAACTCTTCGAGAAACACATCGGGTACTCACATACCACCGGCACTATTTCAAACCCTACTCCCGACCTCTTGAGTATTCAACACAAACGCAAGATAGGACTCACACCCTTTTCTTAAACATTTCTCACCACTAAGGAAGAAATCATCACGGGTAGGTTTGTCCGATCCACACGATTCAATTCGAACTACATCTCCACTCTCACATTTCGGTTCAATGTACTTACTACCACAGTTCACTAAAACACTATGGGTAGTCAACCAATCCATGCCTAGGATTAAATCGAACTCATCAAACGGAAACAACATCAGGTTTGCTTGAAAACAATGATTCTCAATCAACAAAGGACAATTCTTACATACTTTGTCCACTAACACATGCTTTCCTAACGGGTTTGACACCTTAATCACAATGTCCGTAGACTCAACGGTCATACTCAAACTAGATGCTAATCTCATGCGAATATAAGAGTGAGTAGACCCTGGATCTATTAAAGCAATAACAGAGGTGTCAAAGAGAGAAAAAGTACCCGTTATCACATCAGGGGGGATGCCTCTTCGCGAGTGCGAATGGCGTACGTCCTCGCAGGTGCCCGACCCTCTGGTCTCACAGCAGAGTCCCTGGACGCACCTCTACCACTAGCCCCACCTCTTGGGTTCCTTGGTGGTCTACCCCTCGTAGACACATCACTAGGTCTCACTTCTTGCCTCTCTTCCTTATCATCCCTCTCGGGACGATTCACGGATAAAGTGGTCGGGAGCCACATTTGTAACATTTCGATTGTTTCCCCAACACTCTCCCGGTGTGATACCTACCACAACTAGGACACTCCGGTTTACTCTTTGTATTGCCCACACTTTCCATCGAGGAGCTCGGACTCTCGAACCACGGCGAGTATTGTCCAAGTCTCGATGCGAATACCCCATCGAGGTGACATCCGAGGATTCACTTCCTTGGATCTTTCATTTGGGCTTGATACGACTTTCCCATCGGTCTCTATCTCGCATCTCGGGCTTCACTCACGACCCTCCTCTTATCTAAACTCAACTCTTGGCCTTACTTGCCCTCTCAACTAATATCACGAATTCTTTCAACTCCAAAATGCCAACTAGGAGTTTGATATCCTCATTCAGCCCATCTTCGAACCTCTTGCACAAGATGGTCTCTATCGACACACATTCTTGAGCGTATTTGCTAAGCCTAACAAACTCATGCTCGTACTCAGCTACTGTCATCCTTCCTTGCTTCAGCTCAAGGAATTCTTTCCTTTTTTGGTCAGTAAACCTCTGGCTTATATACTTCTTCCGGAACTCTTCCAGAAAGAAGTCCCACGTCACTCGCTCTTTTGGGACCACTAACGTTAGCGTCTTCCACTAGTGGTACGCCGAATCTCTCAGCAACGATACGGCACACTTCAAACTCTCCTCAGGTGTACATGAGAGCTCATCGAACACCCTTACCGAGTTCTCCAACCAGAACTCCGCCCTCCCTGGGTCATCATCTACCTTAGCTCTAAACTCCTCAGCCCCGTGTTTCCTAATCTTATCCACCCGGGGTTTCGATATCCTCACTACATCCATACCTTGAGGAGCCACAGGATTTGGTTGAGGTATAGGAGGAGGTGGAGGAGGTTGAGCGTTAGGGTTCGCTCGAACGTAGTTCGAGTACCAATCACTCATCATATGGAGAAAGGCTTCTCGTGCCTCTTCCCCTTGACCCCTCGCCTCGGGTCCACTTTGCACCGGCACGGTTCCTTGCGTAGGAGCCGGCGCATTACTAGTTGCTTCATCAGTAGTCAATGGATCAGAATCCATATTCTATATAAAACAAGATTTAAAATCATCAGAAACCACCACACTATCATCGTACACTTATGGCATGTATAGATAGACTCTTACATCCGCTACGGTAGTCCTAGAACCGACTAAACCATAGCTCTGATACCACTAAATGTAACACCCTCTTACCCGGGTTCTATGCCGGGAACCAGGCCTGAGGCGTTACCGAACTCAAACTGCTTAATCGCCACTTAGGCTCAACGTCATTACTCGATATAACCTTATTCTTGACTTACGAGGCCTCACCCATACACACGAGGGCTCTCGAGACTAATCCGAAACTTTTACGATCCTTAAAATTTTTCTCTTTTATATAGGTCTCACACGCCCGTGCAAGATTAGACACGCCCATGTCCCCAGACCGTGCCTAAAAACCCAAGCATTCTAGCAAATGCCCCACGGCCATGGCACGCCCGTGCTCCCCAACCGTGGTGAACACTGACTTCCCTCGCACGGCCTAGAGTCTAGACACACGCCCGTGTGGCTAGCCCATGGCCAACACTGATGAATCCCACACGCTCTAGGCACACGCCCGTGTGACTAGTCCGTGGTCTATTCTATTTTCAAATATTAACATGCAGAGGACACACGGCCACAGCACACGCCCGTGGGCCGACCGTGTGTCACACATGGTCTAGACACATGCCCGTGTGTCTACCCACATGGTCAAGAACAAGACTAAGTGTCAAGTTCTTTTCACCCTTCTAACATACACAACATATACTCATCTAACACCACCATAATCAACTCAAATTGAAGTACATTCTCACATAGAAAACTACATCTTTCTTTCTTATAATGTAATAGCCAACAACCATGGCATTATACAAAATAAGCTATCCATCTATAGGCCAACACATCTTAGCCATTTACAACAAAATTTACTAACTTATCTAGCCCCTATACATGCCATATACAAAACATTAAGTTTCATGTACCAAAGTGTGCTGATATGTGGGCTATCTTCTGATGATCCTCGTATCTTGATTCAACGCTTTTAATCTATAAGACAAGGGAAAAGAAAGAGAGTAAGCTTTGAGCTTAGTAAGTTTACACATAAACACATAAGCAACATAGTATAAGCTAAGCAACTATTAGCACTATACCAACAAGTAATTCACAACTATGCTTACTCTTTCTATCCCTTACCACATTTCCAACACATCATGAGTCACATACTCACAACAATTGAAATGCACCCCTGCATTCAATATCACATTTACGTAATATACAACACAGTCAATCCACATAACTTATCCACACAGCTCATCCACACAGCTAGTTCACATAACTAATCCACACTACTCATCCACACAATTAATACACACAGTCAATCCACACAGTCAATATCTCGGTGGTTTCGCACTTAGCACACCACATTTGATTAATAAGATGGTATCACACTTAGCCTACCACAATGGTATTCGTAGTGATTCAGCATATAGCTCACTAGATGATATACCTCACGATAGCATCGCACATAGCAAGCTTATCGTCAATATGCATTAGGATGGTATCGCACTTAGCCTACCAGCTAGCATTATCACAACACATGCACAAGTCTATTTACCCAATTATTCATCCATTCACATCTATATTACATTCATTCCACTCGAACCACATAGGTTCCCAATCATTCTCATTCGTTCTCATTCATGCTACACCCTAGCTAGCATTTACAAATTGTAAGTATGAAGACATTGTTTATTCATAGACTTACCTCGATACTCAAAAGTATTGAAATGTGCAATTTAGTCCACCACCTTACTTTTGCCTCGGTTTCGATCCGGGCTTCGTCTTTCTTGATCTATAATGAATAAATCAGCTTATTCAATACACACATTGATTAAATTGACCCACATCTCATACTTTAGCAAAATTACTATTTTGCCCCTAAACTTTCTCATATTTACAAAGGCTCGTAAAGTGATTTTTATTCAACTTTCTACTCTTTTATGCTTAGCTGAACCACTTACTCAACTAAAGCATTCATCAAATCTCACTAAATCACCCATGTATGACCAAACATGAGATTTTCACAACTAAGTCCCTACATGCATTTTCATGGAAAACCACTTAGCAAAAGATGTTTCTACTACATCAAGCCTTCATATTCTTCCATAAAACATCAAAATACATGCATGTCATACATATGTACATTTTTGAACATCCATGATAGCTCACCAAATAGCTATAAATAGCTTACTCATGCTACCGGGACTTCAAAAATACGAAGAATATCAAAAACCGGGCTTAAGAGCACTTACTAGCAAGCTTGAAAAATTGAAAGAGCCCTAACAATGGCTTCTCTAATTTTCGGCAGCTTGGAGGAGAAGATGAGTGAATTTCTATCATCTTTTCACCTATTTTAATCACTTAATTGATAAATGACCAAAATGCCCTTTTTGATAAACTTTCAATTTTAACTCATCCATGCCCATTTTTGTCCAAAAATTAGAATTTGGATAAATTGCTATTTAAGGACCTCTAATTAATAATCTAAAGCTATTTCACACATATAGCTTCTAGAAACACACATTTTGCAACTTTTACAATTTAGTCCTTTTGGACAATTCAACCACAATTTCACAAAATTGCTTCATGAAACTTTCACAAGCATGCATACATATTATAAGCCTCAAAAACTCATTCATGACCCTCAGATTTGTGGTCTCGAACCACTATTTCGACTAGGCCCTAAATCGGGATGTTACAAAGATGATTGGGGCTCAGGGTTTAGAATAGTAAGAATACAAAATATTATTTAAAAGGAAAGTTGGGGTTCGACGAAGTGCAACGTATAAACCAATTTATACAAAAAATTAACATGAATGAGAACAAGTTCAACTAAAAAAAAAAAAATAGAGATCTAAGTTGGCCAATCCTGCAAGCTACCCTCAATATGTACATGTTACAAAATAACCACTAAAAAGGCTCACGAAAGAGGCTGCGATCTAGCTGAGTCCCTTTAAGTCCTTAATGCAACCTAAGATACCTGAAAAATAGAATGAAGGAAACTGGGTAAGTTCAAAATGATCTTAGTGAGTTTCGAAAATCATAACATTTGAATCAAAACAAAAGTAGAAACTCTCAAGCATGACATGTGAATAGCAAATAACATAAGCATGACAACAATACGTCTATCATGCCAGGTTGCGTACATCCAGCACGACAAAACCTAACTTAGTAGAGGAACTAAGCAGAACTAAAATTGATATAGCATATAGATTGCCACTGTTCGCACATTTCCCTAACTTCTACACTACCCACTGCTTCCACTGCGCCACTCTGGTCAACTCGCACATCCATACACCAAACACACTGCTATGTTTTTCACCTTATTACTGTTCGCACATTGCATTTTGCAAAGAGCTCGCACATGCTTTATAGGATCAATTTGCATATTTTCACAGCTCACATATTACTACGGCTCACACATTACATAGCTTGCACATTACACAACTCGCACATTATTGTAGCTCACACATTACACAGCTCGCACATCACTATGACTCGCAAATTACACAGCTCACACATCATTATGACTCGCACATTGATATATACATATACTAAATCGGTTCACATATAATCTCTTACTAAATCGGCTAGCACATAATTACTTACATAGAATTCGCACATAAGTACCTTACAAGTCGATTTACTCATGCATTACAAGGACAATTAGCACATATTTTACCAAAGCAGTTTACACATACCTTATAGTAGTTGTCCGCACATGCTTTGCAAGGACAATGCACTTATAATTTACAGTTACACATGACTACCCTATATAGTCAATCCACATACAATCATAGCTTGCACTTACTACTCATAAGGTTAGTTTGCCCATTGCTACTTAACAGAAAGTTCGAACATCACTTGTCACACCCCAAATCTGGCAGACCTGATAAGAAGACGTGTAGATGTTAAGTTATCTATTTGGTGTAGTGTAGTCCGCCCATTTACAGTCTTCTAGTGAATAAGAGTTGGTGTGAAATATCCACCATGGATTTCATCTTAGGTTATTATGCTATTTAAGAAAAGAATATGACAAGTAAAGAGTAAGTCTCGTGAGAGTTATCGCCAAGTGTATTGTACGCCCAGTTTGCCTGAACACTATGCTAATTGGGTTTTATAATGTGATCTTGTTAGGAGCCAACTAAATTGACTGGTCGAATAATATTTGTACATGACTCTCATTTATATTTCTCTCAGATTTTATAGGTCATTTATTAGGAAAAACTCTGAATACAATTGACACTTATCAAGTTCCACTAAGGGGAACTGGACATATATTGAGAAAAAGGTTAGTCTGAAGGATTTTTCTTCTTTCAATACTACTCTCTGGTTCTTCTTCTCAAGTTTTTATGTTCTCTTCTCCTTTGTTAAGTTGGAAGCTAAGGTTTTTAAATTAATCTGTGGGTGTTCCACCTTCTGGTAAGTCTGATAACTCTGCATGTTAAGTTTATGGAAGAGTAAGAATGTTATTGAGTTTGTAAACAATAAGTTTCCAATAAGTGGCCTTGCATAGGGGTTATCTGTAGTTAAGATGATAGCAAACTGTCTGTAATTGTGTTTTTAATAATGGTCCCATGTTCTTTAAGCAGTTGTTGTTGCTGGTCCAATGAGGATGTTCGAGTATGGAACTCCAAGCTTCAATATAGGTGAGTATCAGGTGAGACCCTAGACTCGACTCCTATAATTATTCCAGAAAGTTATTCTTATGGTTGATGTTCTAGCAACGATACATGAGTTCTTAGGTGATTATTGAATGTGTATATGTGATCTTCGTATAGTATTCGTGTAAGTTTGAGTGTGTGATGTGCTGTATGTATGGGTGCATGTGATTCTATGAAGCAAATGTTTTTATGTACATGGAACATATACTGTAATGCATGATCGTATTGATGTGGTTGAAACATGTAAAGAAGTATGATTCGAATAGGAAAATGAGTATAGCCTATATGAATGTGTACGTATGTTCGATGTACGATGCATGATTGGAAATGTTGTAGAAATATGGTTTAACAAAGTGTTAGGAGATTATGTGTAATGAGTTTTGACACCGCAGTGGTATTCAACGAAGTCCATCAGAACAATAAACACGAAATTTGGTATGACCAATTCTGAGGAAAGACCATGGCCATGGCACATTTTGGAAAGAGTGGATGAGCCACATTTATCTACTGGGATTTCTGCGTGTCCTAGAGCGATGATGGGCAAATCTTACATGATGATGAGTTTATGCAAATTCATATCACAAACACGACAGTTCACGTGGTGCCTTGGTGGCAACCAAATAGAGCCTTTTAGGCTGGTTCTCTATGACATCTTTGTGTCGTATTCTGTAAACGTCTTTATGGTGTATTCTATAAATACCTTTGTGGCGTATTCTATGTTGCCTTTATTGCGAATCATGAAGTGCCTATGTGGCGTATTCGGGAATACCTACGGGAATACCTACGTGATTTGGGTATGTAATGTATGATTGGTTGTATGTATAAAATGTTTTAAATTGGAAATAAATATTGAAAGCATGGAATTTTTGTTGGGAGAAATGTTTTGCAATGTACTGATTGAAAAATTGCTATACGTGCACTGGAGAAATTTCCTAAAATGATAACGAATAATGGTATGTTAGAATGTAACAGCCCATTTTTAGTAAAATCAAAATAGTAGTTTTGGGACCACAAATCTGATGTGAGAATATTTATTTTATTATTAGTTTAATGTCTACAGGATATTAGCAAGGTCGTATAAAAATTTCGTTAAGAAATTTTATCGTTTGCAAGTTTAATTTGGTGAAAAGGACTAAATCGTAAAAAATGCAAAATTAGAGTTCTATATGTTAAAGGTACCAAATGACTATGAAATTAAATATTTAAGGTATTTATGTGGTAATTAGACCATTTTTATATTGAGTGGACAAAGATGGACATTAAATAGGTGAATTTTAAGTTAAAAACAAAGGTTAAAAATATAATTAAGTAAATAAGTTAATTAAATTAAAGAAAACAAAGATATCATCTTTGTTGTTGTCTTCTTCCACCAAATTTTGAAGGAAAGAAAGCCATAACCAGGGCTTGAAGCTTTCGGTCTATACTCAAGCTTGCATGTAAGTGAAATTTGTCTCGTTTTTAATGATTTTTATGTTTTTAGCGTCGTTGTAGCTTAATCTAGCTAGCCCAGGGACTAATTTGCAAATCTATTAAAAGGTTAGGGTTTTTCCATGAATGTATTCATGTAGTTTTTGATTTTTGATGGAAAGAAATGAATTCTTATTGATAAATAAATAACTTTTGTAAAATGATTTTTGTTGAAAATGTCAATTAGGGATTTATTTGTAAAATGTGTAAAATACAAGGTGAAATTGTGAAATAAAGAATTGTATGAGTTTCTATGAGTGTGTATTGAATTTGGTTAGCTATGTATGTGGATGAAATTGCATGAATTTAAATTTACGGGCTTATGGACTAAATTGTAAAGAAGTTAAAATATTAGGGTAAAAGTGTAAATTTGCAAAAGTATGCATTTTGGACTGAATTGAATAGAATGAATATTGAATGGATTGAATTTGATTATTTAGATCAAGTTAGGCCTCGTACGGACTTAGATCGAGGGAAAGATAAAGTGTCGGACTAATCAATCCTATTTTATCGTTCTTGTAATCGAGGTTCGTAAGTTTAAATAACGTTTTAATGTATTTGATTTAAATGCTATTATGTTAATTGTCATATTATGCTTTGAAGGAAAATCCAACGACGTTACGACAACTATCGAGCCTACAATGTTTTGGGTGCTGGTCCTGAACGTCATACCGATGGTTGAGTTTCGGCATTTATTGCTGATACTCGTTAGCTTGTGTGAGCAGCATCGGGTAGCTATGTTTCGACCGTCAGCTTGTGTGAGTAGGCCCATTTATGGCTCGTATGAGTGTTTACGTAAAGGAAAAGGAAAGGATTGGTTTCAACCATATGTTAGCACACTATGTGTGAGCATTCTGTGTATCCGATATTATTTTAAGTGGTTCAATGGGCATGTAAAGAGATGAACTGGTAAGGGTTCCGATTGATTATACTATGAAATCATGGAAAGGTATGAAGTATTGATGAACAAGGTATGTATAGCCATGTTATGAAAAGTATGAATTCATATGTATTATGATTATGAAATTTACCTTACCATGTGATGAATTATGCTAAGTTATGTGATTAAGCACTAACTGGTGTTGTTGGTGATGCTTAGGCTTGTGTCAAGCTTGTGCTGGATCTATCATATCTATTTTATGATTATGCTATGAAAATGGCAAGCTTTGTTTATGAATTACGAACTTACTAAGCATTATATGCATACGTTGTTTTTCTTTCCTATGTTTTATAGATTATCGGAAGCTCGATCGGTTTGGAACCTCGTTGGATATCTATAACACTATCCCGTGACTATTTCGATTGATTTTAATGTTTTGAGTCATGGTTATAATGGCATGTATAGGTGAATCATTTTTGATGATTTAGTTGTTATGTTTGGCATGTAATTATGTGGTTACATGGTTAATGACATTTTGGCATTTTGGTGCTTTGATGGCTAATGTTGAAATGGTTAAATGATGATATGTTTTGAATGACCAAATTGGTATGTTTTGATGTGTTTAGCATATGGTCAATTGTGCTATGACTTGGAATGAAAGTAGGTAGTTGTGTGTGGTTAATTTATGCTCAAATATGTTTATGTTTTGGTTGATTTAAAGATTTGTGATTGAGGTGCCTTTTGGCATATTGGTTGTATAGATAAAAGGTGTAATGATTTAGTCATTGTTGTACATGTTTTAGGTATGTTTTCAAGGTTTGAATGTATGTGTAATTGGTTCATGGGATCATGCTTGAGTAGGGTGAAGGAAATGACTTGAAATTGGCCTATTTCTTGTCCACACAGCCTAAGACACGGACGTGTGTCTTACCCGTGTGCCATGCGACACGTCCATGTGTCCCCTGTAGGTTTCAAAGGGTTGCAAGTTAGGCAGTTACATGGCCTAGCACACGGCCTAGCACACGAGCATGTGAGGCCATTTCGAGAGTTACACGGCTTGGCACACGAGCGTGTGGCTTGGCTGTGTGACCCAAGTCAGAGAGTTACACGGGCCGAGACACGGTCGTGTGTCCCTACTTCGAATGTCCACACGGCCTGAGACACGGGTGTGTGTCTTAGCCGTGTGATTCACACGGCCTGGCCACATGGTCGTGTGACCCCTGCTGTGTGAAATTTTCTATCTTTTTTCCATAAAATTATAAATGTTTCTGATTTAGTCCCGAATCATTTCTAAAGTATTTTTAAGGCCTCGAGGGCTTAAAAAAGGGGCAATAAGCATGTGTTGAATGAGTTATGCTATAATTTACGAAATGTTTAGAAATGATTGATTTTAAGTTACATTTTTATGATAATGCTCCGTAACCCTATTCTGGTGACGGATATGGGTTAGGGGTGTTACATAGAATGTCTTGAATGCTTGATAAGTGAATTTTATAATGAGTGCATGTAAATCATGCTATTGAAATGAAAATATATGAAACATACATTTGACTTAAATTTTTATGACATATCGCATGTGCATCAGGTGGGATTAAGTGGTTGACGGAGGAGTTCCGTGGAGTAATGGCAGCATATTAAGTCTGCATATATGTTGTCAGTGTACTACACTAGGAGTAATGAGGAGAACATCGATTATATTGCATTTTATTTTGAATGGCAGTATAACTGCATTACGTATAATGGTGGTTTAACCACATCAAGTTTTGCTCGCAATGATTGGAGTTTGGCAGACTGGTTCTGAGGAACTCGTGTTGTGTAGCGGTTGATTTGGGTAAGAATCTATTATGCATTATGATATGTACTTAACACTTATGAATGATAATGTTTATGTTATGTTTGTGTTGCAATAATAATGGTGAATGATATTTACATGTACGATTGAAAGTACTTATGGTTTAGATTCACACTGAGCTAGTTAGCTCACCCCATAGTTTCAACCGTCTCAGGTAATGCTTGAGACTAGGATCGGACATGGCATGCAAACATATGATGGACTTCGGACTTTATTATTATTTTGCTTGGGTTTTAATTAAATTTATTTTGTTTTTGGACTATAAAGCTATTTGAACTGTGGTTGGGTTTGTTTTTTTCTTTGAGATTTTCATGCATGCATACTCGATATATAGATTTGGTTTTTATAGAAATATTTGAAATTGGACAAAGCATGATATCTGGCTTACACAATTAATCTGTTAAATATCGAGTTTTTCGTTGCAATAAAAGATAACAATTTTTCCGATAAGAACGATGGGTTAAGTGTTTTCTAAACCACACTAATGCTAATAACATGACCTAAGAATGGTTGATTTAATTAATGAACGTTTTCCCAAAATTAACAAAGGAAAAACACGATTTTTCCTAAAAGAGAAGGAACTTAAGGTTTTCAAAGAACGATAAGGTAGCATTGTCACATAGGTGACAAATGTAATCTCCACGATTCGGCCATAAAGTCTAGGTTGGGTTTGAGAGGTTACAGAGGGCGTTACAAAAACACACTTGTAGTATTTTGGGCCTTTGTTGAACTGGTGTTGCGACACCACAGGGCTGATGTCACGACATTGGACATTGAATGGAATTTCCTTGGGCTTGAGGTTGGGTGTCACGAAATTGATGGACTGGTGTTGCAACACTGACACCCTGATGCTTTTAATCTGCTTCGAAGTTGGTTGTCGCAACACCACGAACTTAAATCACAATATTCATATTTTATTCCAAAACTATGGCATATTCATACTTGTATTTACCTTCTTTTCAATAAACTATTTCCTCCGCATGGACTTTAATATTAAATCTCGTATTAACACTTAACAATTTAATCTATAAAGATGATCAAATTTAACTTAAAAAAAGAGGTAAGGATGTTCTTTGAAAATTTGCATTCCTTTAATTGAACAAGCCACCAAAATCTTCTCCTTTTCTAATCCAAAATCTCTCTATTCTTGGTCAAAGTTCCAACACTCAAAAGTCAATTCTTTCTCTTCAAAACACATATTATGCACAATACCAAAAATCATGCTCATGAAGAATTTATGCAAAATAACCTTAAATAATCATACAAGTGATGAAAAAAATACACTTTCTTACCTTTGTTCTTCACTTTCTCACACTACCTCAAACTTTTTCACACTAGCTCATGGAGAAGATTGTTAAATCAAGTTTTATTTGATAAAATGTCTTGATATAACAAATTGAAGTATTTTTGAATAAAAGTTAAAATTGAATAAAATTAACAAAACGATTTGTTTAAAATTGAAGTCTAAAGAGATAAAAATTTTGAAAATCTATTTTGAACTCTTAGAAATTTTTTGAAATAATTTTAAAATCAAGTTAAAATAATTTTGACTAAGTAAGAAAGTGTTTTATCATTTTATAAAGTCAAAATAATTTTCAAACAAGTTAAAATTGCTACAGGCCAAAAAGTATCGATACATTTCGACCCAATATCGATATTTTATGAATTATTGATACCCTTCTTAAAAGCGATACCAAAATTGTATCAGTCCATTTTCGGTAAAATCAGAATAGTGGTTTCGGGACCACAAATCCGATTCTAGAAAGGAAATTTATTTTACCGATTATATGTTTAATTTGATAAAGAACCAAATTACATAAAGTGCAAAAGTTGAGTTCAAATAGCTAAAGGGATTAAATAGCTATGGAATTCAAAATTTGAGGTCCTTAAATGGTAAATAGACCATTAAAAATGCTTTGTTGTTAAGGATGATGATTCATCCATGGAAAATAAAATAAAGAAAAGGATGAAATTGGAAAGTGAAAAAAAATAAACATGATAAATGATAAAAAAATGAAAAAATGATCAATTTATCACCTTCTTTCCCAAAAATACATGGAAACCCTAGGAAAGAGAAAGCAAGCTTTCTTGGCTTAATTATATTTTCGAGATCGAAATAGCTTAATCTATCTATTTTGGGGATTAATTTGTAAAGATATCAAAGCATAGAAATTTTTCCATGGATGTAAATGCTGAAATTTTGAAATTTATGGTAGAAAATGAAAGGTTGTTGATAGATAAACAACTTTTGTAAAGTGAATTTTGATGAAATTATGATTTTAGGATTGAATTGTAAAGTTGTAAAATTCATGGAAAATTCTAATTTTTTATGAAATACATGGGCTGTAATTGTTACATGTAAAATTCGGCTAGGCTTGGAATAAGGATTAAATTGCATGAATTTCATTTTCCGAGCCTAGGGACGAAATCATCATTAATTAAAAGTTTGGGGCAAAAATGGTAATTTTTCCTAAGATGTGAATTGGATTGAATTGTGTATGAATTTTTGTATTAAATTGATGTTAAATTTACTCGTATAGATCCGGATAGACCAAATTTGGAGTTAGAGCGAGGAAAAGAGAAAGTGTCGAGTTAGTAGATTTTACGTACAAGAACATTTATTGAGGTAAGTTCGTGTAACTAAATTGTGTTTATTTTTATGCTTGAATTGAATGTGGTATGTGTTTATGTGAATTATATAAATTTTATAAATGTGTGAAATAATCACACGTCCGATAATGTCCAGAAAATGTTAAGTTCCATTTGAATAATGAAATTCGATGGATACATGATTACCCAAATTGAATGTGGTTTTGCATATGTTGCGGACAGAATATAGCTCGGATGAGCAATGCGGTTATAAGCCCTCTCGAGCATCTTGTTATATAGTTCTTGCGAGCATCCTGATCTGTAGTGATCCTGCAAGTGTTGTGCACTACCACAGCTCTTTGTGAGCGTCTTGTTACACGATTCGATCTGTTGTGATCCATCATTTATTGTGGACACAAACGCAGCTCTTCGTGAGTGTCCTGATATAGGCTCTTATGAGCTTCCTGACATGGCTCGGTTGAACTTCCTGTTAAGCTATCTGGAGCTCTTGTTACATGGCTCTTTGTGAGCATTCCTGATAGGCTCTTCGTGAGCTTCCTAATTAAAAGTTCTTTGTGAACTTCCTATTATAGACTCTTATGAGTTTCCTGGTATAGCCCGGATAAGCTTCCTGTTACATGGCTCATATGAGCATCCTGATATATAGCTCGAGAGTGTGCTTCCTGATTATGTGCCCTTATGGGTACCCCTGAACATGAATTGATGGGTTCCATTGATATTTCAAATAAATTCAATGGGTAAAATCCTGACATGAGAAAAGATGAACATGAAATGAATTAATACACGTATCTGCCTGAAATACACGAAAATGATGATACATGATATATGGAAGTATAAGATGATGACATATGAACATAGAAATTGTTTGATGAATATGTTTATATATGATTATAGATTTGAACATCTCGAGTACAAGTATACTTTTCGTATTTTCATCGATATTTTAAATAGTTCAATGAGAAAAATTTTGATATGAAACAATCTGAATTGTGACAAAATATTATGGGTACATACTTGAATTACATGGACATGAATTATACGTGATATTTGAATACTTGATGTGGAAAGTATGAGCATATGGAAAAAAAGGATTATTATTATTAAGCTCATACAAGTTTATTGATATTCATATGAAATATATATGACTAACATGCTTTGTACATGCTACATGAACACATGATGAGAGAAGTATTTGAACATATAAATGATATCACTTGATATATTGAAGCATGGTATGCTTGATACACAAATGTGGAACATGCTTAATGACATTGTTCATCTATAATCCGGTATATGCCTGAAATACATGAAATTGATATTACAAAACATGTTGAAATGTGAGATGGATGGTACATGTGTATAAATTTTGCCTGATGATTATGTAAATTTGTGATTATGAAATATTATATGGATTATAGTGATTAACATGTTGATGAGGATATGTGTTTAGGCACTTGGCCAACACGACTTGGCAATGAAATGTATGTTTGCCTTATGTTTATAAAATAGTGGTAAGTTAAATTTCCGGTTATATGAACTTACTAAGCTTAAAAGCTTACTCTATTTTTAATTTTCTTGTTTTAAAGGAATTCAAAAGCTCGTTGGGTTGGAAGCTTGGCGGAGATATTTCACACTATCCATCGGTCCATTCGGTGCAAATGGTAAAATTAATTCTAGTTATAATGGCATGTATAGGTTAATTTGGCCAATGATGGCATGATAATGCTTTGGTTGTAACTAGCCATTGAAATGGCTAGTATTAAGTATATTTTGATGAAAATTGTATAAGTCCTTATTCTGTTTGATGTGTTTGAAATGGTTGTGTGATGAAAACATATAAATATAATGATAAATGGCTTTAAGTAAGCATAAATGAGAAAATATACTTATATGTATATATATGTGTATTTGGTAAGTTTAAACACTTGAACATAGGTAATGATAGGTCATGCATAAGACTCAATTTTGACTTGATTTGAATGTTTTGTATTGACTTGGGAATGTGTTAAAATGTCAATGTAAGTGGAATATATATTTGGGTGAGAAATAAGGCTTGGAAAATGGCCTTATTCTATCCACACGAGCAGACACACGGGTGTGTGTCTCAACCGTGTGTGATACACGACCATGTGCACGGGCGTGTGGTTTGGCCGTGTATCCCCTGCATCTTAAAAATTAAGGAACAGAATGCTCAGGTTATCACATGGGCAGAGACACGAGCATGTGTCTCAGCCGTGTGTGTCACACGGCCCAGTACACGGGCATGTGTCTTGGTCGTGTGACCCCTGCACCAAATTATTAAAAATTAAATTGTCCATACAGCCTAGCACACGGGCGTGTGGCTGGCCGTGTGACCCAAGTCAGATAGTTACACGGATAAGGAGACGGGTTGGGACACGGCCGTTTGCCTCACATCGAATGCCCACACGGCTTGGGACACGGGCGTGTCATTTGGTCGTGTGAGCCACACAGCTTGGCCACACGGGCATGTGTCCCGTACACCTAGGAAAATTTTGAAAGTTCGTGAAAAATTCTGAGTTTTCAATTTAGTCCCGACTTACTTGTAACGCATATTTTGGGCCTCGAGGGCTCTTATAAGGGACTTAATGATTGATGTCTGATATGAATACTGTATAAATGCGAAATGTTTGTTATCTGATCTGTAATCTCTGTTAATGCTCCGTAACCCTATTTCGACGATGGATTCGGGTTAGGGGTGTTACATTTATTGGTATTAGAGCTACGGTTTAGCCGATTCTTGGACTAACGTAGCGTATACGAGTCTAGCTATACATGCCATTATATAACCTGTGATAGTGTGATATCTCTTGACCATTTTAAAATATGTTTTTCATAATGTAATGTTATCCAACTGAGCTAATTCTGAAAAAGGTAAAAGTAATGCTCAAGCCTTAGTGCAAAGAGCAGTCTTAAGTAGTAGAAGGCTCGTATCTGAGGGCCAAGGAGGAGAGGCTAAAGAAGTCTCCTTCCAATTGATGAATAAGTAGTTTATTGAAATTGTAAGAACGAGTCCTATTGTATAACAACCTCCACCCCCTCCTGTTCCTCAAATTGGTTCCCAAAGTGCTTCAAAGTACAGAACTTGTCTGAACGGAAAATACTAATAGAGTTCTTGATGAATTGTCGTGTACACAAATTGAATGCTTAAAGTATGTGATGTCTCTATTAAAAGATTCAGTTTATCAGTGGTAGAATATCTTGATTTTGTTTTGCCAAAAGAGAGGGTTACATGACCGTATCTGAGTATCAAAGAGAATTTGTCCGACTGAATAAATATGCCAGAGAATGTATTTTAATCGAAACTGTAATGTGCAAGTGATTGAAGGTGGTTTAAATGAGGACATAAAAGTTTAGTCAGAATTCTTGGATAGAAAGACTTTGTTGTACTAGTTGATCGGGCATAAAAAGCCGATAAAGCTTAGCAAAGAGAAAAGACAGGCTGAGATAAAAACCAGAACTTCAAGTAGAAGATTGACAGAAAAGTTGTATCATTCAACCTTAGAAAAATCAAAGAAATATTATGGTCTTTCTACTGTTTCTGTGGGATACTCTAGTAAAGACAGAGGTACCCGATACTCAAGTCCAAGATCACAAGTTACATTTGTAGTAAGTGCGGGAAATGTTAGAAACACTAAGCCCAAGTGTAAGTACTATAATAAACTACATTTTGGAGAATGTAGAATAAAAAGTGAAGCATGTTTTGAATGTGGTTCTATTTTACCATTATCTTAGAGATTGTCTAGAAAAAATTGAAAAAGATATTATTCATATTTCAAGACTGAGTAACACAGCTACCAGAGGTAGATCACCTTGTAACCCTGGAAATACAAATGGTAACCGAGGTGCGACAAAAGACTTCATTGTAAAATCTGAAACACGAGCATCAGCTAGGACATATGCTATTCGTGCATGGGAAGATACTTCTGTGTAAGACGTCATTAATGGTACTTTCTTTCTTATTGATTTTGAAGTGATTATTTTAATTGATCCTAGTTAAACTTATTCATATAACTGTACGAATTTAATATCTGGTAAAAAATTACCTGTTGAGTTCATTGAATTCATGATTAAAGCATCAAACTCTCTAGACCAGTATATATGGGTTGATAAAATTTCAAGAAGTGTCCGTTAATGATACGATATTACTGTTTCCCATTTGATTTGATGCTATTACTATTTGATGAATTTGATGTGATTTTGGAAATGGACCGGTTAACTCTACATGATGCCTAGGCAAATGGTAAATAAAAGTATATTATATTGAAATGTCAAGATGATGAAATGATCTGTCTTGAATCAAAAAAATTGAATGATTTGCCTACTGTGACATCAGCCAAGTCAGCACAAAAATGTATCAGAAAAGGTTATAATACTTACTTTGATTACGTGTTGGATATTAAAGCATCTGAGTCAAAGTTTAAATCAGTGGTTGTGGTATGCGAAAATTCTGATGTGTTTCAGAAAAAAATTACTTGGATTACTGTCGGTCAGAGAAGTCGAATTTGCTATAGGTCTTGTGCTTGAAATAATACTGAAAAATGTATCTGAAGTTAAAAGTTTTCTGGAATTAGCCGGTTATTATATAAAGATGTGAAATTTAAATGGTCTGGTAAGTGTCAGCAAAGTTTTGACCAGCTGAAAGCTCTGTTGACTGAAGCATTAGTTCTGGTTTAGCCTGAGATCCGGTAAGGAATTTGTAATTTACAATGATGTGACAGTGAACAGTTTATGTTGTGTTTTGATGCAAGAAAATAAACTAATAGTCTATGCTTCTGGAAAGTTAGGGTCACAAGAAAAGAATCGTCTGATACATGACTTTAATTGGTAACTATCGTATTTACATTGAAAGATTATGACTTGGTTATTGATTTTTATCTGGGAAAAATAAATGTGGTTGCGGATGCTCTGGGTATAAAATCTTATTTTGCCTTACAAGCTATGAATACCTGATTGTTATTGTCTGATGATGGTTCGATTTTAGCTGAGTTAAAGCCAAACCGATGTTTTTACAACAGATCTGTGAAGCTCAGAAAAAATGATAATGAGTTGCAAGTTAAACGAGTACAGAGTAAGCCAACTTCTGATTCAGAATTTCATAATGGATTTGATAATTGTTTGTTATTCAGAGGCAGAGTCTGTGTACTAAAGAATTTGGAGATTATACAGAAAATTTTTACACGAATGTTCACAGTGGTATTATGTCTATTCATCTGGAGAATAATAAAAATGCATAACGATCTAAAATAGATGTAATGGTAGTCCGGAATGAAACGTGGTATTTTTGAAATTGTGATCAAATGTTTGATACGTCAGTAAGTTAAAGCTGAATATCAGGTATTGATACCTTTAGAACTTTTACAGCCAGTAAACGATATCGAAATGGAAATGGGAAAGAGTACTATGGACTTTGTATTAGGATTGTCCTTATCTCTGAAAAAGAAAGATGTTACTTGGGTAATCGTCGATTGTTTGACGAAGCCTGCATATTTTATCCTGGAATGAATAGATTTCTCACTGAATAGATTGTTTCAATTATCTGTTTCTGAGATTGTCAGATTTCATGGTATGTGTAACACCCCAAACCCGGCCTAGAAGTTATGGCCGAATCTGGCGATGCCACATGGTAGTGTTTTTCGAGAAAGTGAGTTTTCGTCAAAAACCCCTTTTCTATATAACCTCTTTACAATATCTTATGTTAATTCTAGGACATGTCGTTCATTTTCAAAATGTGATTCATTGTCACAAAGTTATTCTCTTTCAAAACGTTATTAATTTTCAAAATGTCACTTATTGCGGAAGCTTTTTAAAACAGTTGCGTATTTGAGTGAATTTTGTTAAAACGTTTGATTCTTTTTGAAAACTCGATTATCCCTACTACTAGCAGTTATAAATCAAAACAGTAAAAATCCCAAATTAAAAATATAAATCCAAAGAGGCCATGATAGAGTAAAATCCCCAACATAAAATCAAAATCAAAATTTAAGTACTTAAATGGAAAGAAGTAGGTTGTGTGGCCTTTCTTTGAGTCTTACGCACTTGACCGATCCGCCTATTACTAGGGATTACCTGTACAGATAAAACAGAAGGGTGAGTTTACAAAAACTCAGTGTGTAATCCCCATATAAACAAGCAGACAAAATGCAATCATAGTCTGGGCTTAAGCCCATCTCCATCGATGAATGATTTGATTTGATTAGGGCCTTAGCCTATTTCAATCTGTAAGCGATCATGCATTTGGGCGTGGCCTATTACGATGTCGATGTCGATGCGATGATCGGATATGTGATCACAAAATCCTACCCAGCCAGCCTCTACACTCCATCTCCGTCCAACCCTACACTCCATGTGGGGATATAATCAACCCACCCATCCTTACACTCCAAGTAGCACCGAATGCGGCACTATACAGTAATATGCAGCTGAGCTTCCAGTAAGTTAGGCTCGAAGCCTTTTAGTACACTACCTCTGATCAATATAAACCCATCCCTATGCTATGCATCATATAATCATGTCATGTCAAATCATGGTATCATACATGCATTCAGTACAGTTTTAACAGCATGCTCAATATACAGTCATAAATATATATTTATCGTACATGGGTATAATAGTCATTCAGTCAATTAGGGGTATAGGTAAGCTTATCAACCCTTCAGTAGGTCCACAGTCGACTCGGGTGACCCGTGCAATCTTAGAAAACAAACAGTGAAAATGGGCCCACAACCCCATGTTGTTTGCCTGTGTGGGCCCACAGGCCCGTGTGGCTCACACGGCCCAAAATGGCCTTGGCCGTGTGGATCACACGGCCTAGCCCAATAATCCCACACACCTGTGTGGGCCCCTGCCGCCAGTGTGGCCCACACACCTGTGTGGGCCCAGCCCAATTCAGCCCGGCCCATGCATCGTACACGGCCTGCCTCGTCGACCACACGCCTGTGTTTGGTCACATGGCCTGCCACACGGGTGGCCACACGCCCGTGTGGTGTCGACAGTCACACTTTTCAGCTTTTTGCCGATTACCGATTTCCAACATTGTGATTACATACCTGACACGATTTTTGTACGCAAACGCTCCTGATGTAAATAGTACCTGAGAACGACAATCCCATGCCAAAATCAGTCACGACTTAAACTATTTCCATTAAGCCAACAACAAGCGATCTCTAAATATGTTTCTTACCCCAACCGTTCCATAAGATGAAAACTACTATCCTGCAGGAAAACCCCGTACGTTGCAATTTATTGCTGCCAAAACAAAATTCAACACAATGGAGAGTTAGGAACCTCTCAAAAAAATAATAAGTGAAAACTTCTCCAAATCAAGTGAGGCATAGCCCTCTTACCAAAAGACTGACCCACCGACGCAGCCAACATTGAAAAGACAGAAGACTGATTAAGGAAGAATTGATGGAAAAGAGAGAATGAGGGAGAGTTTCGGTAGAAACAAGGAGAAGCAATCGCCAACAGAGAAGAGAAGGGATTTCGGCCGCAACACAGGGTGATTGAAGTCAAGAGAAAACAAAAAAAAGAGGTGGGAAAAAAAGGGACAGAATTCGGCTATGGAGGCAGAGAAAAAAAAAGGAAAGATGTTAGAGGAGGGAGAGAGTAACGTCAGAATTGTTGGAGGGATTCTGGGAAAAAAAGATGAAACCGAATTTGGGAAAAGAATTAATTAAAATCAGATATTCCTTCAATCCTGCATTTTTCTCCTAAAATCACTCCCTCACTCCCATAACCGTCCACTAGCATCAAACTTTTACTAACACACAAACGCCTACACGGCATCAAGCAAAAATATATCCCCCCTTGCTAGCGCAGGGACTTGAACTCCAGTCCCCCCACATGCCTACTCACGCCTTAGCCACCAAACCAGCAGGCCCATTCTGACATACTTTACCACCATTTATTTATAAGCCTACTGATTAGAGATAGGGGTTTATTCATTTAAAAACAAAAATTTGCCCAAGCTAATGCTTGAACTTGGGACCTCTCAGACACTTCCCAGAACACTTAACCACTAAAGCAGACAAACAATTGTGTCACAAACATGCGAAAATAAATATATAAGAGATTTTTGGGGCGTCACAACTCTACCCCTTAAAAGAAAATTTTGGCCCCAAAATTTTACCTGATTAGAAAAGATGAGGATACTGCTGCCACATCGCATCCTCAGACTCCCACGTGGCCTCCTCAAAGCTATGATTACTCTAAGGAACCTTAACCAGTGGGATGGATTTTCTCCTCAGAATCTTTACGTCGCGATCCAATATCTGAACCGGCTCCTCCTCGAAAGTCAGATCTGGTCTAACCTCGATCTCCTCTACTGGAACAATATGCGTTTGATCAGAGCGGTAGCGCCTCAACATTGAGACGTGGAATACATCATGAATCCTGTAACACCCCAAACCCGGTCCAAACACCACGACCAAATTTGGCATGTCACTAGAAAAGAGTTTAAAAAGTTTTACAAGCTTTTAGAGGAATTTTTTTTAAGATATAAAAGAAAACAAAGTTTCATGATTCAATTGAAAACCCATTATCCTATTTAAGTTAGAAATCTAATTAGCATAGCCTCGCGATTAGATGATATTTGAAATCATTCTCGAACAATCGACTCTAAGGTTATTAGCAAAATCCCTTTTTGTAAGTAATGTTGTTTGTCGGGTTGTAAAGAAAACTTCAGTTTGTATTTTATAAAACATCCCATCGAGTAGTTTGTAATTAATGTGTCCAAAATTAAAATCCAAAGGAAAATTATCAAATTTGAAGTGACCTTATTACAAATCAAAGATTTACAAAAGTAGCAAACGATAAGTAAAATAAAGTTTAATAAAATAACCCATACGTGGCCACCTCGAGTCCATTCTAGCCCGGTCCAAAGAACTAAGAGTTACCTGCAAGTTGTTTAAGAAAATAGAGTGAGTCACCAGACTCAGTGTACAATTAGTCCACAAAATTTCGCAAGTGGGCCTGAGCCCCAAAATATCATCGGCCAAAGCCCAATCATTACAACATGATCGAATAATCAATATGATAGCCCATTGACCCTAATATTCCATCCTCTACACACCGCTCCATATGTCCATCCTCAACACACCTGTGGGGATTTCTACAATCAACCCTCCATCCTCTACACACCTCTTTGGCAGTCATGCTGAAAAACACACTGCTCAAAGTCAATATAACGTGGTCTAGCCACCGATCAACATGTGATCCAATCACCGATACGGTAATGAGGCACCAAGCCATCATTTAGTGTGACAATGTCACCGATATACACTTCCCCTTTATATCATTATCATCCCAATATCCCATACACATGCAACATAGTATAATAGACAGGTTATATGATGTCATACATGCAATACTTAGTGTACCCATACAATCATGCCATCAACAATAATTATATGGCTCGATCATAATATACTGACCTGGGGTTTCGGTTTTACCCAACATGGGTAACTCAATCACCATTTCTGCGATTTCCGACTTTCAAACATAACACATACACATTTATACAATTAAGGGATAGTGTGGTAATTACACACCTGTAAAACTGAAGAACTAAACTATCGATCTCACTAACGTCCTCACTTGCAGGGATCACAGTGATCTACTTATCCCTTTCTGAAGTCGGCCCACAACCCGGTGGCCAATCTCAAACTGTCGATACCGCTCGTTTCTTGAATTTAGGGGTAGGGACTACGTGTCTAACCCCCTCCTTGGCTTGACTGGCATTTGGTTCCATAAACGATATCTTGGTCGAAGACCGAGTTAAGACATTGAATAAGATAAAAGTGAAAATAAACGCTCAAGATGAAAAAGTTCTTACCTAAATCGACAGAACCTGGAAGCTACTACACTTGAATTAATAGATCACTTGATTGATCGAATTCGATTGTTCCCAAAGACTCTTCAATCGATGGCCTGATGCAGAAAGAATACAGAGACAAGGCCCCTTCCTACATTCGGCCAAAATATCCAGAACCAAGTTAACCCCATCAGTTACCAACCAATTAGAGAATAAGAAGGAATCGAGAAAGAAGATGGCACTTACCACCAAAACATGAAGAAACCGACTAGAGAGAGATAGGAGGATGAGTGGTGGCACTTCACTGAAACAGAATCGAGCAAGGGACATAAACACCAAAGAGATTCGGTTAACCAAGAGAATAAGAACAACTCAGGGAGAAAGAAGAGAAGATTGGTTTCGGTTTATGAAGAAACAAAGAGAAAATGCAAAAAGAGATGGCTATGGAGGTTCGGCTTACCAAAGAAGATAGAGAAAGAGTTGAAGCACAGATGTTTCAGCCTTGAAGGAATGAACTTTGCAACAAATGGTGACGAAAGGTGACTGGAGGATGAAGCACAAGTGTTTCGGCAATTGAGTAAGAAACAATATATGAGAAGAAAAAGAGAAAGAAGTAGAAAGGGAAAAGAGTGCCCTACAGGTTTCGGCCTAGCTAAGCACTAGAATGAAGAAGAAAAGATTGAGGAGTTTCGGCACACTAAAGAGAGAAGTAACGAAAAAGAGGAACCGGATGTCAAAGAGGAAAAGAAAACACTCCACAAAATTTCGGCACCTATACCCCTTAACCAAAACCGAATGCCAATCCCACCTACCCCACTCAAAGAATTCGGCTAACACCCTTCTCCACTTTCATCCCCTTGATTGCCTCCTATCTTCACTCATATCTTCCCATTTGAATTGATTTGAACAAGTCAAATCCCACATTTCTCTCATGACCTCCAATTCAAAATATTTGACCAATTCCACATCCCCTCTTCAAGGTCCCTTGTCGAATCCAACTCTACTCATCCTGACGCCAAAATAAATTCCAAAATGTAAACTGTGCGCCTCGAACCTGCTCCTTCCCTGCTCTTTGTGGCGTCACTCTCCTGTCTCTCAAGTGGCGCCTCTTTTCCACCTTACCACTCTAGTTCTTGTGTTACCAAACACAAAAAAAAAATCCTTAAGTCTTGCCCCAGTCAGCTTCCCTCCTAAAATGCCCAAAATTAAAATTTTGGCTAAGGTTTCGACTTAACCTCGGGCCTTCCCGGGGACCCCAAACTCACTCAAACAATAGATAAGGCAACCCAAACACACAGAAGCATAAAAGATGCAAAGCCCCTAATTCAGGATGTTACAAATCTGATCTAGCTCCGGAGGTAACTCCAACTGGTAGGCAACTGGTCCTACACGCTTCAGAATACGATAAGGCCCAAAGAATCTAGGGCTCAACTTTCCCTTATGACCAAATCTCAGTACCTTCTTCCATGGCTAGACCTTAAGGAAAACGAAGTCTACCACAAAATACTCAATTTCACGCCGCTTCAGGTCTGCGTAGGACTTCTTCCTATCAGCTACTACTTTCAGTCAGTCTTGAATCAGTCTAACTTTATCCTCAGTATCAGAAACCAGTTTAGGGCCCAGAACACGCCGCTCGCCCAACTCAGTCCAACATGAAGGTGTGGACACCTACGACCATTTAATGCCAAATGCGGTGCCATCGAATGCTAGGCCCGATAGTTGTTGTTATAAGCAAACTCTGCTAGTGGCAGGTAATCCTCCCAACTGCCTCGGAAGTCAATCACACAACTTCTCAACATGTCCTCCAGTATCTGAATCACCCTCTCAGATTGACCATCTGTTTGAGGATGGAACGCAGTACTGAAGTCCAACCTTGTACCCAGAGCTTTATGTAGCTTCTTCCAGAACCGAGACGTGAAACAAGGATCCCTATCAGATATTATCGAAATCGGTACCCCATGCAGTCTCACTATCTTAGACACATACAGCTTAGCTAGCTTCTGCAGAGAGTAGTCAGTACGAACCGGTATGAAATGGGCAGACTTGGTCAATCGATCTACTATAACCCATACTAAATCCTTCTTAGTGGGTGTGAGGGGTAACCCACTAACGAAGTCCATAGTCACTCGCTCCCACTTCCAAAGTGGAATCTTAGCTGGCTGAAGCAACACTGTAACACCTCTAACCCGTAACCATCGTCGGTTTAGGGTTATGAGGCATTACCAGACAATCGAAAACTTTTACAGACATTTCATAACATATTTTGACAAACCACACCAAAGTGTCCCTTAAATAGGTCAACAAGACCTTAATCATGCTTTAGAAAGGGGCCGAAACTAAACCAAACACATATAGAAATTCTCGAAAATTAAAAAAAAATTCAAAGTTACAGAGGTCACACGCCCGTGTGGGCAGGCCGTGTGCCTCCCACGGCCTCAGACACGCCCGTGTGTCTAAGCCGTGTCAAAACAGGGCATACATACTGACTTGTCCACATGGCCGTGGACACGCCCGTGTGCCTCACCCGTGGTCGAGCCTGACTTGCACAACACGGCCAATCACACGCCCGTGTGTCCAGCCCGTGGTCGAGTCTGACTTGTTTTGAAATACAACCACGAGGGACACGGTCAAGCCACACGTCCGTGTGCTCAACCGTGTGGGCAATTATAGGCCATTTTCAAGGCCAAAATGCCACCCACACTTGGGTCATTCCTACAAGTATTCATACCAATACAATTCATGTCAAAAACAACCAATTTTCAAAGCATACAAACGCATCTCAAGCACAAAATCTGATTAAACAATTAGCTCATTCTATTCACAATCATTTTCAAGTGTAACTCATCACAAACATATCATTTCCTTATAACAACCATTCATCATGTATATGCTTACCTTGCATAAATGATCTTACCAATATTTTGACCATTTCTTAACCATGAAACCATACCAAAACCAAGCATCATATAGCATGACTTATCATTCATAAAACATTTATCTAGCCACATCACATGGCTATTACATATCTCAAACATATTCCAAAAACAACTAGCCTATACATGCCATATTTAGTATATACACTTTCAAAAGGTACAAAAAAATATGATTGAGTAGTGTGATGATGATCCTCGACGATCCTCGAGCCTTTCGTAGCTTTTACGACCTATAAAACAGAGTAAACACACACAAAGTAAGCTTTCCAAAAGCTTAGTAAGCCATATACAAATAAACTTAACATATAGGCATTCATTATTCATAACAAATATGAGTTTACTACTAGCTCATTTGCAGATTCATGATTCTTCTTGGCTTATTTATCTAGCCATTTGCTTACCAACATATTTGTCACCATGTACTTCTTTAGATCATAGCTCATTCACACATATAACACATTTTACCTTATCAAATCTATTCACATATTTCATCTAGGTAAGTTCATATAAACACTTACCTTTCATACACTTGCTTAGTGTACAATTCAAACGTACCTGATTCGTTTATACATTTCACGTAGACTTTCATTTCTCAGATTTGCCCGTTGAACTGTTCGGAATCAAATAGGATACTCAGAATACTCGAAATAGTCGTAAAAGGCCAACGTCCTAGACGTGGTCTTACATGTAACCAGATATCGATGCCACTGTCCCAGACAGGGTCTTACACGAATCAATACAATGACAATGTCCCAGACATGGTCTTGTACGTAAATCTCAAATCGATGCAAACGTCCCAGACGTGGTCTTACACGATGTCTCATATCGATGCCAACGTCCCAGGCGTGGTCTTACACGATATCACATATCGGACACCTATGTCATGACATATGCATACTTTATCAACCAGGACACTTTTACCTAAGGGGTTCGATACTCTAATAACAAATTCAGTAGACTCTACAGACAAAGTCTTACTGGTTACTAAGTTCATGCATATATATGAGTGAGTAGAACCTTGGTCTATCAATGCAATCACAGAAGTATCATAAAGATTAAATGTACCCGTTATAACATCCGGAGATGAAGCTTCCTCACGAGCTCGGATGGCATATGCTCTGGCAGGCGCTCTAGCTTCAGATCCCGCAACAGTGTCTTTCGTAGTTCTCTGACTACCACTAACATTTCTTGCATTTCGGGAAGGTCTACCTCTTGCTGAAATATTATCAGATCTCAGATTCTGAACAATCTCTTGCTCAACAGACTCTGGGCAATCTCAGATAAAATGATCTAACGATCCACATCTGAAACAAGCTCGATCATTCAATCTACAACTCCCTGGATGTCTTTTACCATAGTGTTTACATTCAGGTCGTTCGGATCGGACATTTCCCACACTAGCTATCGATGTAGCTGGAGCTTTAGAATTCATTTGTGATCTAGCTCGATTTCTCAGATTTGAATGTCCCACATTAGTTATGGAACAGCTATGCTCATCTCTGAATATCTTTGAAGTAGACTGAAATGATTTGCTCAAAAATCTCTTTCTTGCATCTCTGACTTCAGACTCAGCTTTTCTTTTGTCTTTCCCGAGTGCCTCAGCTTTGTACACTCGATCAATAAGCACAACGAACTCTTTTATTTCCAAAATCCCAACAAGCAAACGGATATCTCCATTTAAGCCATCTTCAAATCTTTTACACATTATTGCCTCGGTTGATACACATTCTCGAGCATACTGACTTAGTCTCACAAACTCTCGTTCATACTCGATCACGGTCATCCGACCCAGTTTCAATTCTAGAAATTCTTTTCGTTTCTGATCAATAAACCTCTGACTGATGTACTTCTTTCTAAACTCAGATTGGAAGAAATCCCAAGTAACCCGTTCCTTTGGAACCACAGAAATCAAAGTCTTCCACCATTGATAGGATGCGTCTCTAAACAAAGAAATAACACACTTTATACATTCTTCAGGAGTCAGGGACATTTCATCAAATACTCGGATAGTGTTCTCGAGCCAGAATTCTGCTCTCTCAGCATCATCATCACTAGTGGCTATAAACTCTTCAGCCCCATATTTATGGATTTTGTCGACCGGAGGTTTATTCAAAAAATTCAAGCGCATAACTGGAGGTATAGCAGAAGTCTGAGGAGGATTAGGCGAGGGCGAAGATTGTGAAACAGCCGGATTAGTTCTTACGTACTGAGTGAACCACTTGTTCATCATTTGGAAGAAAGCTTGTTTAGCCTCTCCTTCTTGACCGCTAGTAGCCGGTCTCGAATCAGATGGCGCTGTCCCTTGAGCAGGAGCAGGCGCATTACTTTCAACATCATCAGCTACGGCTCTTTCGGGATCCATTACTATACGAAAAACACATTTTTCACATCAGGATTCATCCCACTATCACATTTTATATATATGGCATGTGTAGCTAGACTCTCACACGCTACGTTAGTCCGAGAATTGACTAAACTGTGCTCTGATACCAATCAAATGTAGCACCTCTAACCCGTAACCATCGCCGATTTAGGGTTATAAGGTATTACCGGACAATCAAAAACTTTTACAGACATTTCATAACATATTTTGACAAACCACATCAAATTGTCCCTTAAATAGGTCTACGAGACCTTAATCATGCATTAGAAAGGGGCCGGGACTAAACTGAACACATACAGAAATTCTCAGAAATGTAAAAAATTTTCAAAGTTACAGAGGTCACATGCCCGTGTGTGTAGGCCGTGTGCCTCCCACGGCCTCAGACACGCCCGTGTGTCTAAGCCGTGTCAAAACAGAGCATACATACTGACTTATCCACACGGCCATGGACACGCCCGTGTGCCTCACCCGTGGTCGAGCCTGACTTGCACAACATGGCCACTCACACGCCTGTGTGTGTAGCCCGTGGTCGAGTCTGACTTGTTTTGAAATACAACCACGAGGGACACGATCGAGCCACACGCCCGTGTGCTCAACCGTGTGGGCAATTATAGGCCATTTTCAAGGCCAAAATGCCACCCACACTTGGGTTATCCCTACAAGCATTCATACCAATACAATTCATCTCAAAAACAACCAATTTTCCAAGCATACAAAGGCATCTCAAGCACAACATCTTATACAACAATTAGCTCATTCTATTCACAATCATTTTCAAGTGTAATTCATCACAAACATATCATTTCCTTATAACAACCATTCATCATGTATATGCTTACCTTGCATAAATGATCTTACCAATATTTTGACCATTTCTTAACCATGAAACCATACCAAAACCAAGCATCATATAGCATGACTCATCATTCATAAAACATTTATCTAGCCATATCACATGGCTATTACATATCTCAAACATATTCCAAAAACAACTAGCCTATACATGCCATATTTAGTATATACACTTTCAAAAGGTACCAAAAATAGGATTGAGTAGTGTGATGATGATCCTCGACGATCCCCGAGCCTTTCGTAGCTTTGACGACCTATAAAACAGAGTAAACACACACAAAGTAAGCTTTCCAAAAGCTTAGTAAGCCAAATACAAATAAACTTAACATATAGGCATTCATTATTCATAACAAATATGAGTTTACTACTAGCTCATTTTAACATTCATGATTCTTCTTGGCTCATTTATCTAGCCATTTGCTTACCAACATATTTGTCACCATGTACTTCTTTAGATCATAGCTCATTCACACATATAACACATTTTACCTTATCAAATCTATTCACATATTTCATCTAGGTAAGTTTATATAAACACTTACCTTTCGTACACTTGCTTAGTGTACAATTCAAACGTACCTGATTCGTTTATACATTTCACGTAGACTTTCATTTCTCAGATTTGCCTGTTGAACTGTTCAAAATCAAGTAGGATACTCAGAATGCTCGGAATAGTCGTAAAATGCCAATGTCCTAGATGTGGTCTTACATGTAACCAGATATCGATGCCACTGTCCCAGACAGGGTCTTACACGAATCAATACAATGCCAATGTCCCAGACATGGTCTTATACGTAAATCTCAAATCGATGCAAACATCCCAGATGTGGTCTTACACGATGTCTCATATATATGCCAACGTCCCAGACGTGGTCTTACACGATATCACATATCGGACACCTATGTCATGACATATGTAATCCTATCTTATCCTAAGTTCGTACGGGACTTTTTCGGATATTGACATCATGTCGATACTATCTCAGATTTCATATACTCATCATCCCATATACATTCATCATTATAAATTTTCATATGAACATACATTTATCAATGTAAATACATTTATTTGTATATAGACTTACCTCGGATTCGGATAAACAGAAACGAACTCGGCTACTCAATTACTTTTGATTTCCCACGATCTAAGTCTGTTTTCTTCGGTTCTTGATCTATACATATTCAAATTTAACTCATTTATTCAGCATATCATTCAATTCAATCCAAAAACACATATTTAGGGTAATTTACAAATTAGCCCTCACATTTTCACATTTTGACATTTTAGTCCCTATTTCACAAAATCATAAAATACACATAATTTGCTTATACCCATGCTTAGCCGAATGTTTACTATAATCATACAAGTCCATACATTTCATTTATTTCACATTTTAGTCTCTCAAAATCTTATTTTCTCAATTACGTCCAAATTACTCAAAATCACCAAAACTCCAAAGACAAACCATGCTAATCTAACATATATATATTTCATATTTCATCATCAAACATCACAAAACTCATGAATTCTTCCATGAAACTTTTCAAAATCTTCATCAATTCACAAAATTGAAGCATGGGTTTTGAAGAACACCAAGCAACGATTAGAAAAATGTAGAAATTATCAAAAACCTATCAAAATCCATACCTTAATAAAACTCTTCAATGGTCGAACCCTAAGAAGCTTTATTTCTTTCTTTTTCTTTGATAATTCGGCAAGATGGATGATGATAATGGCTTATTTTTCATGCTTTTATTTTATTTAACATAATAATATACCTTTTACTATATTACCCTTATTATTTAACATATAAAACATATGTACACAAGGTCATTAATGTCCACTAACCATGTTAATGGTTTAATTACAACATAAGGCCACCACATTTATAAAGACATAACACATTGGTGCTTTTAACATATGACATGAAATTTTGCATATTTCACAATTAGATCCTTTTATCAAATTAAGCACCCAAATAGATAAATTAAATCCTAGAAATTTCACACATGCTTAATCATATAATACAGACACAAAAAATAATATTAAAATATTTTTCTGACTCGGATTTGTGGTCCCGAAACTACTATTCCGACTAGGGTCTAAACCAGACTGTTACAATTCTCCCCCCTTAGGGATTTTCGTCCCCGAAAATCTTACCGTTAAACAGGTTCAGATATTGTTGTCTCATAGTATCTTCAGACTTCCACGTAGCCACTTCAACCCCGTGCTGATGCCATAACACTTTCACTAACGAGATTTTCTTATTTCTCAATTCTTTCACTTCACGAGCTAAGATACGAATCGGTTCTTCTTCATAAGTCATATCAGATCAGATTTCAATCTCAGACGGAGTAATCAAATGTGATGGATCGGATCTGTACCGACGAAGCATTGACACGTGAAATACATTATGAATCTTTTCTAGTTCTGGTGGCAACAACTTATAAGCAACTGGCCCAACTCGTTCGATGATCTCATATGGTTCGATAAACCTCGGACTCAATTTGCCTTTATGTTCCAATCGGAGTACTTTCTTCCACGGAGATACTTTCAAAAACGCTTTATCACCAATCTCAAACTCAATATCTTTTTTTTCAAATCTGCATAAGATTTCTGACTATCAGACGCTGCTTTCAGACTATTACGGATTACTTTGACTTTCTGTTCAGTGTCTTTTATCAAATCAACCTCGTGTATCTTACTTTCACTGAGCTCAGTCCAATACAAAGGTGTTCGACATTTGCGTCCGTACAATGCCTCATAAGGTGCCATTTTGATGCTTGACTGAAAGCTATTATTGTATGCGAATTTAATCAATGGAAAATATTGTTCCCACGTACCATTAAACTCAAGAATACAACATCTCAACATATCCTCGAGTATCTGAATAATCCGTTCGGACTGACCATCCGTCTGCGGATGAAAAGCTGTACTGAAATGAAATTTTGTACCTAAAGCTTCTTGCAATTTCTTCCAGAATCGTGATGTAAATCTCGGATCTCTGTCAGACACAATAGACAATGGCACTCCGTGCAATCTCACAATATCAGAAATATAAAGCTCAGCTAACTTATCAAGTGAGTAATCAGATCGTACTGGAATAAAATGGGAAGATTTCGTCAATCGATCAACTACGACCCAAATTGCATCTTTCTTTCTCGGAGTCAATGGCAATCCAAAAACAAAGTCCATCGTCACTCTATCCCATTTCCATTCGGGAATCAGAATTGGTTGTAGCAAACCAGATGGAACCTGATGTTCAGCTTTAACTTGCTGACAGACTAAACATTTCGATACAAAGTCAGAGATATCTCTTTTCATACCAGACCACCAATAGTGTTGCTTCAAATCGTGATACATCTTTGTACTACCCGGATGAACAGATAGGCGACTATTATGAGCTTCATTCAAAATTAACTGTAATAACTCTGGATTTCTCGAAACACAAATTCGATCTCGAAATCTTAAACAATCATCATCATTAACTCAAAATTCAAAATCAAAATTCGAATCACACTAAACTCGTTTAACTAGTATTTCATTACCACTTTTCTAAGCATCACATATTTGTTGTAAAAACAACAGTTTCGCTTTCAATTCAGCTAAAACTGAACTATCATCAGACAAGTTCAAATGAGCATTCATAGCACACAATGCAAACAGTAATTTCCGGCTCAGTGCATCAGCAACAACATTTGCCTTATCCGGATGATAATCTATCACAAGCTCGTAATTTTTCAACAGCTCTAACCATCTTTTCTGTCCCAGATTCAGGTCTTTCTGAGTTATTAGGTACTTTAAACTTTTATGATCTGAAAACACGTGGCATTTCTCCCCGAAAAGATAATGACACCAAATCTTTAATGCAAACATAATCGCAGCTAGTTCAAGATCATGTGTCGGATAGTTCTTTTCATGCGGCTTTAGTTGTAACACCCTTAACCCGTGTCCGTCACCGAATTAGGGTTATAAGGCATTACCGAAAATAGCACAAGTCATAACAAAATTTTTCTGCTCATATAGTAAAAACCGAAAGCATTGTAAATAATAATACTTAATCTTAGTATACTTAACCCATCTCAAGCATATCTCATAACCATTAACCAATTCTCATCTAAACATTTTTCATCAAATACAAAGATTGCAACTCATGTGATCAAATAAGATTCAATATTTGAACCTGTACATGCTCATTTTTAGTCTGCTAAAGCAAGTTGTCAAATACCAAACTAAACATACATATGTTTTTGTATAGGGTTTCACTTAATCATGCTCAAAATATACCACTTGCTCACACATCTATACAAAACATAGATCACCACATCTAGATGTACATAATCACACCCAAATATACCAAATATGTCTTCCATAGCCTGAACATCTAAATTTAAACTTAATATGCATGCATATATATGTACCATAAGCGAATATATTAATTCAAAATACATAACATATTATCTCATCATCTAGCCGATTATGCACATGCTTGAAAATACATTATTAAAGCATGATATCACTTAATGATATTAATCATACATATCCATATATATATATATATACGGTTCATTTATAAAATGTAATCGAATCGACAAGATTAAAAAAAAAATCCTACAAGAACATATATATGTCATGGCCAAATATGCCAACCCAAACATATAATTACATCATGTTGCCGAATATAAAAGCTACAATAAAAATGATCTCCAAATTTATTCATATTCAATCTTACACCTCAATGGTAAGACATAATCGATTCAATCCAAACATATTCAACAATCACTTATATCAACTTCCAAATCACAACTTGAGACTTTTAAGATGACCACATAACAAATCATATATATGTATATTTTTGCTTATAATGAATTCACATAGCAACCATACTTTTAAACCAAACAAAACAAACACATATAACATGATTAAAACATAAGCATTAGAACATTTGACATTAAGATCAAGCCATTTTCGCATGGCCTATAATTACAGCATCAAAACGTATTCTATTATTTAACTAGCCTATACATGCCTTAAGTTCGAAATCTAAACTTTAAAGGTGTCAAAATAAGTTGATAGTGTAGATGACTTCGTTGATGATTCCCTGAGCTCGTAGCTTGACCAAAATCTATAAAACAGAGTAACAAACACACAGAGTAAGCTAACTTAGCTTAGTAAGTCTTAAGCAAACTTAACAAATCAATTGGATAATCAATCAAATTAAACCGAACAAATTATAACATTAACTTAATAACATAACACATATAAATTATTATAGCTGAATGCCTATATCCTTTCATAACCAAAACATTCATCAATATCTACTTTAAATGTAAGACTTTTCAAAGGCACATCGATTAATAAATATTTATATGTATATATATCTCCATCTACAACCAAATAACAATTTTCATGTACATATAAAGTAATCCCACATAACCAAATGTATATACAAAAATTTCTACATAACTGAATGTATATATATGTATATATATACATCTATTCAATAATCTCATATTTGCAAGTAAACAACATCAACTCAATATCATTTTATCCACATATCCAAGATGCCAAATATACCATCACATTATCTATCAACTTACTTATTCGATAATCATCACATATAACATGTACTTATGTAAATACATACCTTATGGCCGAATGTAATCTAATTCATTTAAATAAGCTTTTGCTTGTTCAATGGCCACCATAACTCAATCATTTCATAAACATAAACTCATATTATAGATCAGATCAGGTATAAAACACCGCTAGACATAAGCTTTGAATCACACACGACACTAAGCACTGCTGACCAGAGGTGCGATATTCAATCACCTAGGCAATAAGCCTGCTAGGCACAAAGCCCGATAAGTTCACCAGCCCAAGGCTTGCTAGGCTCAAAGCCTGAATAGTAATACTTTAACATTTCTCACAAGAATCATTTCATATATCAAACCTTTTACTCGTTTCGAACTTATTGTACGAACATTCAAATAACACTTATCATTCAATAACCTATCCGAATCAAATATTATACTTAGCCAATTTCGGCTAATTCATATATAATTATGATGATTCCAAATTTCAGCACATACCAAATTACATAAATAATTTACGATGATTATTTGCTTAGAGACTTACCTCGGATATTGTCGGACAACAGAAACCGACTATTCGATTATTTTTGCTTTTCCCCGATTCAAGTCCGTTTTCTTTTGTTCTTGATCTAAACATGTTCAAAATAAGCTCATTCAACTACATTTTCATTCAATTTAGTCCAAAAACACATTAATGGGCAAGTTACATTTTTACCCCTAATATTTTACATTTTTACAATTTAGTCCCTATTACACAAAACACAAAATATGCAAAATCTCACAACAACATAGCTAGGCCGAATCTTCCTTATAATCATATAAGTCCATGCATTTCATTTTTTTCACATTTTAGTCCCTCAAAAAATTATTTTTGCAATTTAGCCCAAAATACTCAAATTCATCAAAAATCCAAAGACAAAACATATTAATCTAACACATATATTTCATAATTCATCCTTAAACAACATAAACAACCAACTATCAACATTGGCTCAACTCAAAATATTCATCAAACTCAAAAATTAAAGCATGGGTCTTGTACATTTCATAGCAACGATCTCAAAAATATAAAAATTATCAAAAACCAAAACCAATTCATACCTTAAATCAAGCTTTCTAATGCCGGAATAGCTTAAGGTTTAAGGTTTTCTCTTTTTCCTTTCTTTAGCATTCGGTCAAGAAGATGAAGCAAAATGCATGTCTTTCTTTTTGGTTTTATTTTATTAATAGTTTATAATATTATTTTATTCTTATAAAATAACTTAACATAAAGTAATCATGTAAATGCATTATGACATATGCATTACCGTCCACTATCCCATTTAAAATGGGTAATTTACCACATAGATCCTTCTCTATATAAAAACACATCAATTAACCACTCAATCAACCAAATAGGCTACTTTTACCACTTATACAACTTAGTCCTTTTTCTTAAATTAATCACACAAACGGGCAATTTATCTTACGAAACTTTCACACATGCTAATTCACATATAATTAGTACAGAAAATAATATTTAATTATTATTCGGACTCGAATTCATGGTCCCAAAACCACCATTCCGATTAGGGTCAAATTCAGACTGTTACATTAGTTGTCTCGAGGCATAAGCTATAAATTTGCCTTCCTGCATCAGAACACACCCTAGACCATTTAACGAAGCATCACTATAAATCATGAACTCTTTACCCGATTCAGGTTGTACCAAAACTGGAGCTTGATTATGAGTTTTGGTGATCAAAACTTTTACGACATTTATCGGACCATTCAAACTTCACATCTTTACGAAGCAATCTAGTCAGCGGAGTAGCTATCATCGAGAATCCTTTTACAAACCGACGATAATAACCAGCTAATCCCAGAAAACTACGGACTTCAGACACATTCTTCGGAGGTTTCCATTCCAGAATAACAGAAATCTTATTCGGATCAACTTGTATTCCACAGGCTGATACAATATGTCCCAGAAAACCAACTTCTCGCAACCAAAATTCACATTTACTGAACTTCGCATATAATGGCTTATCTCGCAAAGTTTGTAGCACAATTTTCAGATGCTTAGCATGCTCAATCTCATCACGTGAATAAATCAAGATGTCGTCAATGAATACCACAACAAATTGATCTAAGTACGGTCTAAAAATTCTGTTCATCAGATCCATAAAAATAGCAGGAGCATTTATTAGTCCAAAAGGCATAACTAAAAACTCATAATGCCCGTACCTCATTTTGAAAGCAGTTTTCGGAATGTCTGAATCTTTTACTCGCAACTGGTAGTATCCCGATCTCAAATCTATCTTTGAAAACACTATGGCTCCTTTCAACTGATCGAACAAATCATCAATTATGGGCAGAGGATATTTGTTCTTTATAGTAACCTTGTTCAACTGACGATAATCAATGCAAATTCTCATCGTGCCATCTTTCTTTTTCACAAACAGAACAGGAACACCCCAAGGTGAGAAACTCGGTCTTGCAAACCCTCTGTCAGTCAACTCTTGCAACTGTGATTTTAACTCTTTCAACTCTGTTGGTGCCATTCTATACGGAGCTATCGAAATAGGAGTTGTTCCCGGATACAAATCAATACTAAATTCAACTTCACGTATCGGAGGTAATCCCAGTAATTCTTCAGGGAACACATCAGGGAATTCACAAACCATTGGCACTGATTCAACTTTCCTTTCAGTTACTTTCGAATCAATCACATAAGAAAAATAAGCTTGATAACCCTATTTCAAATAATTCTGAGCTTTCATCATTGATATCACAGCAGGTAACCTATTCAAATCATTAGACTCGATCCGAACTATTTCATCATTCTGACATCTCAAATAAATAGTCTTTCTTTTGCAATTCACAATAGCATCATGCAATGTTAACCAGTCCATACCCAAAATTATATCAAACTCATTAAATGGAAATAACATCAGATCAGCCGGAAAACAAACATCTCGAAACATCAACGGACAGTTTTTGCATACTTTATCAACCAGGACACTTTTACCTAAGGGTTCGATACTCTAATAACAAATTCGATGAGACTCTACTGGTAAAGTCTTCTTACTTTGGATACTAAGTTCATGCATATATACGAGTGAGTAGAACCTGGGTCTATCAATGCAATCACAGAAGTATCATAAAGAGTAAATGTACCCGTTATAACATCTAGAGATGAAGCTTCCTCACGAGCTCGGATGGCATATGCTCTGGCAGGCGCTCTAGCTTCAGATCTCGTAACAGTGTCTTTCGTAGTTCTCTGACTACCACTAACATTTCTTGCATTTCGGGAAGGTATACCTCTCGCTGAAATATTATCAGATCTCAGATTCTGAACAATCTCTTGCTCAACAGACTTTGGGCAATCTCGGATAAAATGATCTAACGATCCACATCTAAAACAAGCTCGATCATTCAATCTATAACTACCTGGATGTCTTTTACCATAGTGTTTACATTCAGGTCATTTGGATCGGACATTTCCCACACTAGCTATCGATGTAGCTGGAGCTTTAGAATTCATTTGTGATCTAGCTCGATCTCTCGGATTTGAATGTCCCACATTAGTTATGGAACGGCTCTGCTCATCTCTGAATATCTTTGATGTAGACTGAAATGATTTGCTCGAAAATCTCTTTCTTGCATCTCTGACTTCAGACTCAGCTTTTCTTTTATCTTTCCCGAGTGCCTCAGTTTTGCACGTTCGATCAACAAGCACAACGAACTCTTTTATTTCCAAAATCCCAACAAGCAAACGGATATCTCCATTTAAGCCATCTTCAAATCTTTTGCACATTATTGCCTCGGTTGATACACATTCTCGAGCATACTGACTTAGTCTTACAAACTCTCATTCATACTCGATCACGGTCATCCGACCTTGTTTCAATTCCAGAAATTCTTCTCGTTTCTGATCAATAAACCTCTGACTGATGTACTTCTTTCTGAACTCAGACTGGAAGAAATCCCAAGTAACCCGTTCCTTTGGAACCACAGAAATTAAAGTCTTCCACCATTGATAGGATGTGTCTCTAAACAAAGAAACAACACACTTTATACATTCTTCAGGAGTCAGTGACATTTCATCAATTACTCGGATAGTGTTCTCGAGCCAGAATTCTGCTCTCTCAGCATCATCATCACTAGTGGCTATGAACTCTTCAGCCCCATATTTATGGATTTTTTCGACCGGAGGTTTATTCAACAAATTCAAGCTCATAACCGGAGGTATAGCAGAAGTCTGAGGAGGATTAGGCGGGGGCAGAGATTGTGAAATATTCGGATTAGTTCTTACGTACTGAGTGAACCACTTGTTTATCATTTGGAAGAAAGCTTGTTTAGCCTCTCCTTCTTGACCGCTAGTAGCCGGTCTCGAATTAGATGGCGCTATCCCTTGAGCAGGAGCAGGCGCATTACTTTCAACATCGTCAGCTACGGCTCTTTCGGGATCCATTACTATACGAAAAACACATTTTTCACATCAGGATTCTTCACACTATCACTTTTTATATATATGGCATGTATAGCTAGACTCTCACACGCTACGTTAGTCTGAGAATCGACTAAACCGTGCTCTGATACTAATCAAATGTAACACCCCTAACCCGTAACCATCGCCAATTTAGGGTTATGAGGCATTACCGGATAATCGAAAACTTTTACAGACATTTCATTACATATTTTGACAAACCACATCAAAGTGTCCCTTAAATAAGTCTACGAGACCTTAATCATGCTTCAGAAAGGGGCCGGGAGTAAACCGAACACATACAGAAATTCTCGAGAAATTTAAATTTTTTCAAAGTTACAGAGGTCCTGCGCTTGTGTGTGTGCGGTGTGTGCCTCCACGACCTCAGACACGCCCGTGTGTCTAAGCTGTGTCAAAACAGGGCATACATGCTGACTTGTCCACACAGCCGTGGACATGCCCGTGTGCCTCACCCGTGGTCGAGCCTGACTTGCACCACACAACCAGTCACATGCCTGTGTGTCCAGCTCGTGGTCGAGTCTGACTTGTTTTAAAATACAACAACGAGGGACACGGTCGAGCCACACACCCGTGTGCTCAACCGTGTGGGCAATTATAGGCCTTTTTCAAGGCCAAAATGCCACCCACATTTGGGATATCCCTACAAGCATTCATACCAATACAATTCATCTAAAAAACAACCAATTTTCCAAGCATACAAAGGCATCTCAAGCACAAAATCTTATACAACTATTAGCTCATTCTATTCACAATCATTTTCAAGTGTAATTCATCACAAACATATAATTTCCTTATAACAACCATTCATCATGTATATGCTTACCTTAAATAAATGATCTTACCAATATTTTGACCATTTCTTAACCATGAAACCATACCAAAACCAAGCATCATATAGCATGACTCATCATTCATAAAACATTTATCTAGCCATATCACATGGCTATTACATATCTCAAACATATTCCAAAAACAACTAGCCTATACATGCCATATTTAGTATATACACTTTCAAAAGGTACCAAAAATAGGATTGAGTAGTGTGATGATGATCCTCGACGATCCCCGAGCCTTTCGTAGCTTTGACGACCTATAAAATAGCGTAAACACACACAAAGTAAACTTTCCAAAAGCTTAGTAAGCCATATACAAATAAACTTAACATATAGGCATTCATTATTCATAACAAATATGAGTTTACTACTAGCTCATTTTAACATTCATGATTCTTCTTGGCTCATTTATCTAGTCATTTGCTTACCAACATATTTGTCACTATGTACTTCTTTAGATCATAGCTCATTCACACATATAACACATTTTACCTTATCAAATCTATTCACATATTTCATCTAGGTAAGTTTATATAAACACTTACCTTTCATACACTTGCTTAGTGTACAATTCAAACGTACCTGATTCGTTTATACATTTCACGTAAACTTTCATTTCTCAGATTTGCCCTTTTTTACCATTCAGAATCAAATAGGATACTCAGAATGCTCGGAATAGTCGTACAATTCCAACCTTTCAGACGTGGTCTTACATGTAACCAGATATCGATGCCACTGTCCCAGACAGGGTCTTACACGAATCAATACGATGCCAATGTCCCAAACATGGTCTTATACGTAAATCTCAAATCGATGCCAACGTCCCAGACGTGGTCTTACACAATGTCTCATATCGATGCCAACGTCCCAGACGTGGTCTTACACGATATCACATATCGGACACCTATGTCATGACATATGTAATCCTATCTATTCCTAAGTTCGTACCAGACTTTTTTGGATATTGACATCATGTCGATACTATCTTGAATTTCATATACTCATCATCTCATATACATTCATCATTATAAATTTTCATATGAACATACATTTATCAATGTAAATACATTTATTTGTATATAGACTTACCTCAGATTCAGATAAACAGAAACGAACTCGGCTACTCAATTACTTTCGATTTCCCACGATCTAAGTCTGTTTTTTTCGGTTCTTGATCTATACATATTCAAATTTAACTCATTTATTCACACATCATTCAATTAAATCCAATAACACATATTTAGGGCAATTTACAAATTAGCCCTCATATTTTTACATTTTGGCATTTTAGTCCCTATTTCACAAAATCATAAAATACACATAATTTGCTTATACCCATGCTTAGCCGAATGTTTACTATAATCATACAAGTCCATACATTTCATTTATTTCATATTTTAGTCCCTCAAAATCTTATTTTCTCAATTAAGTCCAAAGTACTCAAAATCACCAAAACTCCAAAGACAAAACATGTTAATCTAACACATATATTTCATATTTCATCATCAAACATCACAAAACTCATGAATTCATCCATGGCACTTTTCAAAATCTTCATCAATTCAACAAATTGAAGCATGGGTTTTGAAGAACACGAAGCAACGATTACAAAAACTTAGAAATTATAAAAAACTGATCAAAATCCATACCTTAATCAAACTCTTCAATGGTCGAACCCTAAGAAGCTTTATTTCTTTCTTTTTCTTTGATAATTCGGCAAGATGGATGATGATAATGGCTTATTTTTCATGCTTTTATTTTATTTAACATAATAATATACCTTTTACTATATTACCTTTATTATTTAACATATAAAACATATGTACACAAGGTCATTAATGTCAACTAACCATGTTAATGGTTTAATTACAACATAAGGCCACCACATTTATAAAGACATAACACCTTGGTGCTTTTAACATATGGCATGAAATTTTGCATCTTTCACAATTAGATCCTTTTATCAAATTAAGCACCCAAACAGATAAATTAAATCACAGAAATTTCACACATGCTTAATCATATAATGCATACACAAAAAATAATATTAAAATATTTTTCTGACTTGGATTTGTGGTCTCGAAACCACTATTCTGACTAGGGTCTAAACTGGACTGTTACAAACCCCGAAGGTAACTGATGCTTAGCCTTAACTTGCTGACATGTCAGACATTTACCCACAAAGTCTGTAACCTCACGCTTAAAACCTGGCCACCAATATAACTCGCGAAGGTCTCGGTACATCTTATTTCTACCAGGATGCATAACATAAGGGCTACTATGAGCCTCTCGCAGTATAGACTGCCTTAACTCGGTATCATTCGGTACACAGATTCTCCCACAAAAACAGAGTACCCCTTTACTGTTCAGTCCAAAATCCACTGTATTCCCACTTTCAATCTATCGAAAACGAAGACCCAAAGACTCATCCTCCATCTGTTTACTCTTAATTTGCTCTATCCACATCGGTTTAACTTGAAGTTCGGCCAACAGACTACCATCATCAAATAAACTGAGGCGAGCAAACATTACCCTCAGATCAGTCATAGCCCTATAGCTCAGCGTGTCGGCCACCACATTGGCCTTACCAGGATGGTAATCAATCGTACAGTCGTAGTCCTTAAGCAGCTCAATCCACCTACGCTGCCTAAGGTTGACTCCTACGAGTGAGGAGGTACTTGAGGCTCTTGTGATCAGTGTAAATGATACACTTCTCACCATACAGGTAATGCCTCTAGATTTTCAGTGCAAATACCACTGCAGCCAATTCCAACTCATGAGTCAGATAATTTGCCTCATGAGTCTTAAGCTGGCGAGACGCATACGCTACCATTTTACCCTCTTGCATCAACACACACCCCAAATTGACATGTGAAGTGTAACACCCCTTACCTGTATTTAACACCAAAACTGGGTACGAGGCATTATCGGACTTAACTCACTTGAACATACAACTTAAAGCTATAAGATTTCATTCCAACATAAAACTTCTCATCTACATTCAAAACAACCTCATAATGGGCCTACAAGGCCTTAAACATGCAAACGTGCACTTAAATTTTTTTGCCTAAACAGGGGCCACACGCCCGTGTGAAATGGAACACGCCTGTGTGGGCAGATCGTGTGGTCACACACGCCCATGTCCCCAGCCCGTGTGGGATTTTTTTTTTCATTTTGAACCTGTAGGGGTTTTCACATGGCCGGACACATGCCCGTGTCAATGGCCCGTTTCCCTCACATGGCCTAGACACGCCCATGTCCTCACCCATGTGTGAAAACCTTAGCATTCTGTTTATGACACCCGTGTGTCTAGTCGTGGTCGACTCTGACTTGCAACATTAACATGCAGGGGACACACGGCCTGGTCACACGCCCATAGGACTGACCGTGTGCCACACACGGCCTAGACACACGCCCGTGTGCCTACCCTTGTGGACAAGAACAAGGCTATTTGCCAAGCTCTTTTATCACCCTAACTCACACAACATAAATCCCATTCAACCATTTACCAAGCAACCCAATCATGCATCTAATACATTCATGAATAACCTTTTCTTTTCATAAATTAGTAATAATAAGCCATCAACTATGGCAATATACAAAAGAGTTCATCTTTAAAAGAGCCAACACACTTGGCCAAAACAACAAAACATTTCATTAAGCCTAGCCCCTATACATGCCATACTCAAAATGCTAAGTCTAAATATACCGAGATGAGCTGATAGTGTCGGTGATCCTCCGATTATCTTCGTATCCCGAACTGGCTCTTTGACACTATAAAACAAGGGAATAGAAAGGGAGTAAGCTTTAAGCTTAGTAAGTTTACATGAAAATAATAAGCATCATAACATATGCTAATCAATCAATAACATCACATACTAAGCAAGAACAATTCACATTTCCAAAATCATGCTTACTCATTTCATCTCTTACCACATTCCAACCATATAACAATTATATTGCTCACATTCATTTGTACACATCCCCTGCACTCAACGCCACAAAGCAGCATGAAACATTCACTTATACAAATTCTCGATGAACCCCTCGGAATAATACTAAGTACTCGATGGTTTCGCACACAGCCCACCATTAATCAATAATAGGGCGGTCTCGCACATAGCCCACCAACAAGTATATTTACGGTGGTTTCGCACATAGCCCACCAAATATTATAAACGATGGTATCACACACAGCCCATCGTGAATAAGTAATAAGGTGGTATCACACACAGCCCACCAAAAGAATAATTACGGTGGTATCGCACACAGCCCACCAAATGATTATTACGGATATTTTTCCGCACTTACATATCTATTCTGAGGTTCATACAGTGATTACTCACTATTTATCAATTTCATTCATAAATGATCTCATTCATAAAATGCACCAATAAGTAACAACACATGTATTGAAGATGTATCGTTTACATATAAACTTACCTCGGTGCAAAATATATTAGTCGACGACTTAGTCCGTAACCTTGCCTTTTCCTCGGTCAAGTTTGTTTCCGCGCTCTTCTTGATATATAATAATAAAATTCACTCATTTAATCACTTTATAATTCATGATACATCAAAATTTCTACTTAGGCAAAAATGACCATTTTGCTCTTATACTTTGGCAAAATTACAATTTTGCCCCTAGGCTCGTAAATCATTTTTCATCATATTTTCTCATTAAACAAGCCTAGCTAAACATTTATTCCTTTTACAACAACTCACAAAACCAATTATTTCATGCATTTATTACTAAATTACAACCTTTGTAACTAAATCCCATTTAGGTGTTTTCATGGTAACACCTTTCACAAAAGTTGTTCCTTAACTCACTAACATTCATTTTCTTCCATAAAAACTCAGCAAACAACATAAACACTCTCATAGCAAGTCCCTAAATGTTCAACCATTTTGCAAAATAGTCCCCTCATTAGCTAGCTTAAGCTTTGGGGTTCTAAAAGTACAAAAATTATCAAGAAAGACCCCTAAAATCACTTACTTGCAAGAGAATGGCTTGGCTGAAAATTTGAACTCCAAATACCCTTATTTCCTCTTCAATTTTTGATGGAGAAGGAGCATGAATAGTGAAAGATGATATCTCTTCTATTTATCTTATTTTATTCATTTTTTTATCACCTAATTTCACCAAAATTTGACCAAAATTTAATGCTCTTGTCTCGTTGTCTCTATGGCCGGCCAACACACCCTTAATGGCCTAATTGCACTTTAAGGACCTCCAATTTAATATTTTATGGCTATTAGACACCTCTACCTTGCAAAATAGAATTTTCGATCTTTATGCGATTTAGTCATTTTTCACAATTAAGCATGCAATCGTTAAAATTAATGCACCAAAATTTTCATACATCCTTATAATTATGCCATAATACATAAAATGATATCAAAAATAATTTTCTTCAACCTCGGATTAGTGGTTCCGAAACCACTGTTCCGACTAGCCCTAAAATTGGGAACATTACATGAAGCATCATCAGAGAGGCGAGTAAACTCTTTTCTAGACTCTGTTGTATCGAGCAGGGGCCTCCGTCAGTACATTCTTGAGCTTTTCAAAGCTCTCTTGCTGCACGTCAATCCAGTTAAACAGCACACCCTTACGTAGTAGCTTAGTCAAGGGTGCGGCGATCAGTGAAAACCCCTCTACAAACCGTCGATAATACCCTGTCAGTCCCAGAAAACTGCGAATCTCAGATATAGTTTTAAGCTGCTTCCAATCTAAGACAGCCTCAATCTTTCGAGGATCAGCTCTAATCCCCTCAACAGAAACCACATGTCCTAAAAACGTTACTTCACGTAACCAAAACTCGCATTTATTGAACTTGGCGTACAGTTGTTTCTCTCGTAGAATCTGTAGAACCACTCTGAGGTGTTCATCCTGCTCATCCTCAATTTTTGAATAGACTAGTATATCATCAATAAATACCACCACGAACCGATCCAGATAGGGCTGGAACACTCGGTTCATCAGATCCATAAAAGCTGCTGGAGCATTCGTCAGTCCAAATGGCATCATTAGGAACTCGTTATGACCATAGCGAGTCCTAAATAACATCTTATACACGTTGGCTTCCTTAACTCTCAACTGGTGATACCCTAATCGGAGGTTAATTTTAGAGAACACTGAAGCACCTCGGAACTGATCAAACAGATCGTCTATCCTCGGTAATGGGTACTTATTCTTTATGGTCAACTTGTTCAGTTACCGGTAGTCAATACACATATGCATGGATCTATCCTTTTTTTTCACAAACAGAACCGGTGCTCCCAATGGAGACACAGTAGGGCGGATGAACCCACGATCCAGTAGCTCTTGAATCTGGGCCTTAAGCTCCATAAGCTCTTTTGGTGCCATTTTATAAGGGGCGATGGACACCGGAGCTATACTAAGAAGGAGCTCAATCCCAAACTCCACTTCACGATTGGGAGGTAACCTAGGTAGTTCTTCAAGAAATACGTCCGGAAAGTCTTTAACCGTCCTGATATCCTTAACCAAAGAATCCCTAGAATCTGAAACACTGATGTAGGCCAGATACGCCTCACATCCCTTACAAACCAACTTCTCGACCCACAATGCAGAAATCACATTCGATAAGTAGTTCTGTTACTCCCCAATTACGATTACCTCGCTATCCTCCTCAGTTCTCAGTACAACCCTTTTTGTGGCACAATCTAAGCTCACTCGGTATTTGACTAACCAGTCCATTCCCAGTATTAGATCAAATTCTGCAAAAGGCAGTTCCATCAGATCAACCAAAAAGATAGTTTCTTGAACCTCTAGAGGAACATCTCTAAACAGTTTGTTAACCCTTATTGACTGCCCCAACAGACTCAGTACAGTGACCTCACTCGTAGTGCTCTCAACCAGTATACTGAAGTTTTCAGATACAGTACAAGCTATATAGGATTGAGTGGATCCTATATCTATCAGTACAATATATGGTACATTATAAATAAAGAACGTACCAATAAGGACGTCTGGAGCATCTCCATCCTCTCGGCGACGAGCAGCATAAACTAGAGCCAGCTGCTTCGCCTCAGTGTGACTAGCACCTCTGCCCGGTGCTCTCTGACCACGACCCAGACCGTTACCACCCTTGGCCTGACCACGGCCTCTCGGTGGCTACTGAACTACTCTCGGTGGTGTAGTACCTATGCCAGAAGCTTGCATCTGATCGGACCTCCGCGGGCAATCTCCAATATGGTACTCTAAAGAACCTCACCTCAAACAAGCCCCAGTTCTTTTCCAACTGTAACATCCTGAAAAGGGCCTATGCATTTTCGATTTAATTGTACGAAATGACATGTCTTATGTGTTATGAATGTATTCTGAATATTTTTGGAAACTAGGAAATGTAAGGAAATGATTTAGAAATGATTCAAAAGAGGAAAGCGAACATTTTTGGAAACTAGGAAATGTAAGGAAATGATTTAGAAATGATTCAAAAGGGGAAAGCGAACATTTTTGGAAACTTGGAAATGAAAGGAAATGTCAAGTTTAAAGAGGAAAACGAACATTTTTGGAAACTTGGAAATGTAAGGAAATGTCATAGAAATGTTAAGTTTTAAAGTCTAAAAGAGGAAACTAAGGCAAGGAGGCCTTAAGAGAAAATGTATGTGAAATATGACACACAAATGGGCTTGGAAAAGTGGCACAAGATGTCACTTAGGGCCTCTGGAAATGGCACCACATACAAAGGAATTGGGCTGAGTTCGAGTCACATGGGAAGCAAATAAAAGAAATTTTATTTGCTTCCGAAGAGAGAGGTGGACGGCACAAGGCATTTAAAAAGAGGAGTTTTATCCTCTTTAAATTTCGGCTAATGAGTATAAATAATGGTTTTTATTTTAGATTATTTCCAAGAGATAAATAATGATTATTCTTTAATTATTTTAAATTGAGGAGATAAAGTTATCAAGATAAAGGAGAGTGGTGGCCAAGTAAGGGACTCTAGCTAGTAATTTCGGCTACTAGAGGAAAAGAGGCCATCCATCCCTTCACTTTTCCTTTGCCGAAATTCCCTAAGCAATTCTCCTCTCTCTTTGCCGAATTTTCCCTAGCAAATTCTCTCTTCTCTGCTATTTTGCCAAAACCAAAAACTCTAGCAAAGCAAGCCAATTTCTTCACCTTTCTTTTCTTCCTATTTCTTTCTTTCCAATCCATTCAAAAGCCGAATCTTGGAGGGGCATCAAGCATAGGTGTTGCCGATTTCCATATAAAAGGGTAAGGATCTATTGCTATTATCTTCTTTTCTTTAACCGAAAGTCAAGATTCTAATGACATATTCATGTTGGCGAAACTTTGAAGGAAAGCTTGGGATTTTGTATTTATCGACTACAAGGAGGAAGGTTTGGGATTTCTAAGATTAAGGTAAGACACATGTATATTCGGCAAAAGGCCATGTTTTATGTCCTGATGATTAGAATAAATCTAACGTAAGGTTATAGGAATTTCGACATTCCTAGGAAAACAAGGATCAACTTCAGGATTTGTTGGTGTTCCAATCGGCAACAAGGTAAGTTTAAGTATACTAATCCTACTAGGATTTGGATTTATGGCCGAATGGCTTTTTATTAAATTAGTAAGTGATTAATCAAATGTAGGGATTAAGGATCTAAGCGGTAGATCAAATTTTGGGATTTCAAGGAAATTGTTAAGCAGATCAAGTGTGTACCCCACACTACTTCATAATATGTTTTGTGGCTATGTATAATTAATATATGTGATATTAAGAATATGAAAGTGGCTAAGGTACCATGTTATGGTACAAAGTACCCAGGTACGTTTCCTACTCCTACTAGGATTATGACCTATGTTAATTGTAACATAAGAGTAAGAATAAGAATGTGAACTCTGGCATATTTATGCATATTATTATATGGGGCATATGGGTTATTGAAAAGGGGAAGTGAATGTGGTGACCTAAGACCACGAACGCGGTGACCTAAGACCGCGATATTTGAATGTGGTGACCTAAGACCACGAATGCGGTGACCTAAGACCGCGATATGGAGTGTAGCGGAAGGAGGGTCGACTTAGTAGTCCCCACGGTGTGCAGGTTGGTACGGGGGAGTGTAACGGATGGCTAATTAGGTTTGGGTTTGGGAATGCATCATAATTTGTATGCTATGATATGAATGTGTAACATTTGTATGCACGATTCTATTTTGATTTAGTGTTTGTGTACACATTGAGTCTGTTTGACTCACCCCGTTGTGGGAACATGTTTGGTGATGAGCAGTGATGGACCGAGGCAGCGAGAACTTGTGGTGGCCATGCTCGACTTGAAGTTTTATTTAATTTGGACATTTTAATTTATTTAAGCACTTTATAAATTTTATTTTTGGGTTTTATTTGATGTAATAAGGCCATAGTGAACTATGTTAATTTCTGTTCTATTTGCTATGTGACGAAATTTTATTAGAGCTTAAGTTAATTAAGTTTAAGAATAAACTTTAAATATTTTGTCACTCGAGGTAAATGAGTTTTTTAACATAAAACAAACTTGTTTTCAACTCAAGCCCAACCCACAAACAAACTTTCTTCAAAACCCACAATTTTTCAAAGGTAATAAAGGAAATGTGAACTGGTTTTCTTCAAGGAACATACGAGATCCGGTCAAGGCTCGTGGGCGGGTTTGGGATGTTTTAGTTTAATATCGAGCCGTTTCAAACTCTCGGCACGAGGTTTAAGGCCCAAAACGTTTTCGAATCGAGCCCAAATAAGTTTTATAAAAATATTTTGTGAAATCAGTGGGTTTTTACGGCATGGCACCCAAGTCTCGAGGCCGAGGTCCACGGTGAGTACCCCTATCCCTTGTGTGATTTTTAATATGATCTGTAGAAGGGTAGAAATGTAATGGAGCGTAGAATAGTATGATAGGTACTTGAACCGTAGGTCTAGTCTACTCAAACACAAATACATAAGACTTAAATGCCTAAACAAACCTATGGCTAAGTCGCCGAGTTAGGGTGTGGTAACCCCAATGCGCATGTTTAGGATTGGATCAGGAAGAGCACGGTATTTAAGTAGTCCTAGTGACTCACCTCCTCTTGTTTGGAATCCTACTGGTGCATAGCTTGGTTCACCCTAACCAAGAAGACTCGGTGGGTGTGGCAACCTGCATGCGCATGTTCAGGACCAGGTTTCGGTGGGAGCTTGGTACTTAAGCGATCCGCGTGACTCACCTCCTCTCCACTCGAATCCTACAGTGCGTAGCTTTGGTTCACCCCGACCAAGAGGACTCGGTCATAGGCTAAACACAATAACTAAAACCCGAAAGGGAACTAGTTTGTGTTTTTTTAAAAAAACCTAGTTCTAAAACTCTTAAAATTACCCTTTTTAATTCGTGAGAACTATTTTTACAAAATTTTTGAAAAATTTCTGAATTGCAAAATTACTAAAATACCCTAGCGGTAAAATTACTGAAATGCCCTTGGTTTATGAAATTTCCAAAATACCCCGAGATTCAAAATTTCCAAAATACCACTGGATTTTAAAATTTTCCAAAGTACCAGGAATTCAAAATTACCAACACATTCTTATTGACAAAATCAACAAGGAACCTTATCTTGAAAAACTACGAAAATACCTCAGTAGGACAAATTACGAAAATACCCTTGGGTAGTGGAAAAACAACAACAATGGAAACTACAACATTTCTACGAATGAGCGGAAGTTCATAATTGATTGATGGATGTATGAATGCAAAGAGCTGTGTGCATGTATGAATACGAAAGAACCACTCCTAAAATTTCCTTTCATAAAACTTCTTCGCGGGTAATAAGTGAAACAAGCACTAATTCATAAAACTTTTTAATCGGATCGCGACGGTAGAAATGAGCTCTAGGGGGCGTGGTCGTAACGCACGAGGGACGCGGTAGAGGTAGAATGACCGTGTCGGAACCCGTTAGATCGGTCGTGGTCCGACAACGAGATGCCACCACCACCCCAATTTGTTGGTGTTGAGCGAGCAAGACGGATAGGGGATGATCTTTGTGTCGCGGTCGTTTGCGAGTTCTAGAGTTGGTGGCAGTGCGGGAGGAATTCGGGAGCCCGAAAGTCGGTACACGAGCGACCGTGCCAATGGAGCCGAGGTGTTCCGTGGAGTGTCGGGAGTGGCACCCGCACCACCGAGTATTGGTTGGAATCAAGCGAGCGGATCATGGATGAACTAGATCTAACCCACGAAGAGAAGGTGAAAGGAATGGTGGCGTTCCTACGTGATGAAGCGTACCAATGGTGGCTCACGATTCGTGATGGTGCCACGGTGAGGATCTGACGTGGGACTATGTTAAGGCGGCTTATCGGAAGAAGTATGTCGGTACCGGTATCTTGATGAGCAAAGGAAGGCATTTATGGGGCTGGTTCAAGGAACAAGTGCGTGGCGAGTATGAAGTCGAGTTTACGAGGTGAGCCGTTATGCTCGAGGAGTGGTGGCTACGAGCATGAGCGGTGTGTGTCGATTTGAGGACGGTTTGAGGATGATTTAAGGTTGTTGATAGCTCCGCATCGGGAATGAGAGTTTTCTACTTTAGTAGAAAGCTAAGGTAGCCGAGGGGATTAAGGATTCTACAAAGCGGAACCGACCGAGCAGGCGAGAAAAGAGGCTTTGGTTCTGTCGAGATCATCACGGGAATAAAAGGCCTAGAGTTGATAGGTCGCAAGGTCGCCAAGTTGCTACGGGAGGCGTGTCGTACTTGTGACCGGTGTGGGAAGAAACACTTACGAGTGTTGGAAAAAGACGGGAGGATGTTTTAGGTGTGGGTCCAAGGACCATATGATCAAGGATTGTCCTACGAAACCGGATGGGAATCAACCAGCAGCTCGGAATGTTAGTCGGTGGTAGAGGTGTACAACTTGACCTCAACGTGGTCGTGGTTTGAATAACAGAGGTAATGGTCTTTGGCAGAGGACATGGGGCGTAGAGGCGGAGGTGCTGCTATCACCGAGGCAAGGCAACGGGTTTGGTTTATGCGGTTCGCCGGAGGGAGGATGGAGAGCGCACCGGACGTCATAAGCCGTGACGTTCCTTATATTTGGGAAACCTTATTATGCTCACGATTGATGTGGGCTCGACCCATTCCTATGTTGCATGTAGTGTAGTGGAAACACTAGGCCTAGACTACGAACTCTCTCGATAGGCAAATGACTCGTAGTAAGCCCATTAGGCCAAAGCGTAGTGGTGGATAAGATCTTTCGGAGTGTACCTAGAAATTCGAGGAGTGAACTTTGGTGACTTAATGGAGTTACCCTTTGAGAATTTGACCTCATACTTGGGATGGGTGGCTAGTAGAGCATCGAGCCGTGTTGGATTGTGCGGCTAAGCGAATGGAACTAAGAACCCGGAGGGTGAGGTGATTATCACGATAGGAGAAAGAAGAAACTACTTGTCTAATGTAGTTTGGCACTTTAAAAAGGCTGAAAGAATGGTTCGGAAAGGGTGCAAGGCGTTTTTAGCCTTCGTAAGTGCGTTAGATGGAAAGGAGGAAGGAGTCAATGGAGTTAGAGCGGTAAGGGACTTCGTGGATGTGTTTCGGAGGAATTACAGGAATACCCCGGATAGGGAGGTGGAATTTGGAATAGACTTGCTACCGAGAGCAGCTCTGTGTCAATCGCCCCCACCGAATGGCGCCAAAGGAGTTAGTTGAGCTCAAGGCTCGATTCAAGAATTCTTTGGATCGTAGGTTCATCCGAGGCCAGTGTGTCTCCATGGGGAGCACCGGTCTTGTTTGTGAAGAAGAAAGATGGGACTATGCGAATGTGCATAGACTATCGTCGATTGAATAAAGCGACCATTAAGAACAAGTATCCTTTGCCAAGGATAGGCGACTTGTTCGATCGGCTAAAGGGGCATTTGTGTTTTGAAGATAGATCTACGGTCGGGATATCATCGATTGAAGGTAAAGGAGGCGGATATCCATAAGACCGCCTTTTGGACAAGATCGACCATTATAAGTTTGTAGTAATGCCGTTTGGGTTGTGAACGCCCGAGCGCGTTCATGGATATGATGAATCGGGTTTTCAACCCTACTTGGATCGGTTCGTTGTTGTGTTCATCGGCGATATCCTAGTATACTCCAAGTCCGAGGAAGAACATGACGAGCATCTACGGATAGTGCTACAAGTATTAAGGAAAATAAGCTCTATGCCAAATTCAAGCAAATGTGAATTTTGGCTTAAGGAGAGTGGCATTCTTAGGACATGTGGTATCCGCATGAGAGGAATAAGGGTGGATCCTAGGAAGATCGAGGCGGTGTTGGATTGGAAACCACCTAGGTCCGTGGTGAAATTCGAAGTTTCTTAGGTTTGGTGAGCTATTACGGGAGGTTTGTAGAAGGGTTCTCGTCAATAGCCGCGCCTTTGACAAAGTTATTGAGGAAGGAAGTACCCTTTGTATGGACGGATAAGCAACAGCAGAGCTTTGAGAAGCTCAAGAAGGTCTTGACTGAAGCTCCAGTGTTAATTCAGCCGGAGGCAGGAAAGGAGTTTGTGGTATACTGTGACGCTTCGCATACGAGATTAGGGTGTGTTCTAATGCAAGATGGAAAAGTGGTCGCTTATGCGTCTCGATAGTTAAGGCCTCATGAGGTTAACTACCCAACCCACGACTTGGAATTGGCGGCAGTGGTCTTCGCTCTTAAGGTGTGGAGGCACTATATTTATAGAGAAAAGTCGATAATTTACACGGATCACAAGAGTCTCAAGTACTTGTTGACTCAGAAGGAGTTGAACCTAAGACAGCGAAGGTGGGTGGAGCTATTAAAGGATTATGATTGTTCGATCGAGTATCACCCAGGCAAGGCGAATGTGGTAGCAGATGCCTTAAGTCGGAAAGTGGTGTCGGATCTAAGGGCGATGTTCGCACACTTAAGTTTGTATGATGATAGAAGTCTGCTGGCAGAATTGCAAGTCAAACCCACGTGGTTGAATGAAGTAAAGGAAAGTCAATTGTTGGATGAGGACTTAAGTGCTAAGCTACGGCAAGTACTGAGCGGAGAGTTAGAAGATTATGGTGTTAACAATGAGGAGTATTGTGCTTCAAGGAAAGGTGCGTATGCCAAAAGATGAGGAGTTAAGACAAAGGATTCTTGGGAGGCGCATAGTAGCCCATATGTTATTGCATCCCGGAGGCACTAACTTGTACAGGGATTTAAGGGACCAGTTTTGGTGGCCTGATCTTAAGCGGGAAGTTATCGAATTCGTGGGGAAATGTCGGCGTGTCGACAAGTTAAGGTGAACACCAAGTTCTATCGGGATTACTTGACCAATCGAGATTCCGCGATGGAAGTGGGAGAGAATCACCATGGACTTCGTTAGTGGGCTTCCCCTTACGCCTACTAAGAATGACTCAGTATGGGTAATAGTGGACCGTTTGACCAAGTCCACGCATTTCATTCCAGTAAGAATGGATTATTCTCTTGAAGTTGGCGAATTATATGTAGCGGAAATTGTGAGGTTGCGAATGCCGGTATCGATCATCTCGATAGGGACCCAAGGTTTACGTCTCGGTTTTAGAGGGCACTTCATCAAGCTTTAGGCACTAAGTTAGACTTCATTACGGCTTTTCATCCACAATCAGACAGGCGATGCGAGCGGGTTATACAAGTGTTGGAGGATATGTTGAGAGGTCGTGTGATGGATTTCGAGGAAGTTGGGAAGACTATTTGCCTTTAGTGAGTTCGCCTACAACAACAGCTATCGAGGCTAGTATTCGGATGGCACCATATGAAGCGTTGTATGGCGGAAATGTCGAACACCTACTTGTTGGGTGAGTTAGGAGAACGTCGATTTTTGGGCCCGAGTTAGTGGCGGCCCGAAGAGAAGGTTGAGATAATCGGGGCACGGTTGAAAGAAGCCTCGATAGGCGTAAGTCGACGCAGACCTTAAAGCGGAAGGAAATAGAGTTTGAAGTGGGAGATCAAATGTTTTCGAAAGTCTCGCCTTGGAAGAAGGTGATGAGATTTGGGCGCAAAGGAAGTTAAGCCCAAGGTTTATAGGGCCCTATCGAGTGCATGAAGCAAGTTGGACCGGTGGCATACCAATTGGAGTTGCCACGAGTTGCAGCAGATGCACGGCGTATTCCATGTATCCATGTTACGTCGTTACCGATCGGATCCGTCTCATGTGGTACCAGTTGAAGAAGTGGAGCTAAGGCGGACTTATCCTACGAAGAGGAGCCGATTCGGATATTGGGGCGTGATGTGAAAGTGCTACGGAGGAAGTCGGTTCCTCTAGTCAAAGTGTTATGGCACAATCATGGATCGGAAGAAGCCGTGGGAACGAGAAGAGGCAATGCGACAACAATACCCTCAATTATTTTAGTTAAGAAATTTCGAGGACGAAATTATTTTAAGAGGTAGAAGCTGTAACATCACGAAAAGGGCCTATGCATTTTCGGTTTAATTGTGCGAAATGACATGTCTTATGTGTTATGAATATATTCTGAATATTTTTGGAAAATAGGAAATGTAAGGAAATGATTTAGAAATGATTCAAAAGAGGAAAGCGAACATTTTTGGAAACTAGGAAATGTAAGGAAATGATTTAGAAATGATTCAAAAGGGGAAAGCGAACATTTCTGGAAACTTGGAAATGAAAGGAAATGTCAAGTTTAAAGAGGAAAACGAACATTTTTGGAAACTTGGAAATGTAAGGAAATGTCATAGAAATGTTAAGTTTTAAAGTCTAAAAGAGGAAACTAAGGCAAGGAGGCCTTAAGAGAAAATGTATGTGAAATATGACACACAAATGGGCTTGGAAAAGTGGCCTGAAGATGTCACTTAGGGCCTCTGGAAATGGCACCACATACAAAGGAATTGGGCCTGAGTTCGAGTCACATGGGAAGCAAATAAAAGAAATTTTATTTTTGCTTCCGAAGAAGAGAAGGTGGGCGGCACAAGGCATTTAAAAGAGGAGTTTTATCCTCTTTAAATTTCGGCTAATGAGGATAAATAATGGATTTTATTTTAGATTATTTCCAAGAGATAAATAAGGATTATTCTTTAATTATTTTAAATTGAGGAGATAAAGTTATCAAGATAAAGGAGAGTGGTGGCCAAGTAAAGGACTCTAGCTAGTAATTTCGGCTACTAGAGGAAAAGAGGCCATCCATCCCTTCACTTTTCCTTTGCCGAAATTCCCTAAGCAATTCTCCTCTCTCTTTGCCGAATTTTCCCTAGCAAATTCTCTCTTCTCTACTATTTTGCCAAAACCGAAAACTCTAGCAAAGCAAGCCAATTTCTTCACCTTTCTTTTCTTCCTATTTCTTTCTTTCCAATCCATTCAAAAGCCGAATCTTAGAGGGGCATCAAGCATAGGTGTTGCCGATTTCCATATAAAAGGGTAAGGATCTATTGCTATTATCTTCTTTTCTTTAACCAAAAGTCAAGATTCTAATGACATATTCATGTTGGCGAAACTTTGAAGGAAAGCTTGGGATTTTGTATTTATCGACTACAAGGAGGAAGGTTTCGGGATTTCTAAGATTAAGGTAAGATACATTTATATTCGGCCAAAGGCCATGTTTTATGTCCTGATGATTAGAATAAATCTAACGTAAGGTTATAGGAGTTTCGACATTCCTAGGAAAACAAGAATCAACTTCGGGATTTGTTGGTGTTCCAATCGGCAACAAGGTAAGTTTAAGTATACTAATCCTACTAGGATTTGGATTTATGGCCGAATGGCTTTTTATTAAATTAGTAAGTGATTAATCAAATGTAGGGATTAAGGATCTAAGCGGTAGATCAAATTTCGGGATTTCAAGGAAATTGTTAAGCAGATTAGGTGTGTACCCCACACTACTTCATAATATGTTTTGTGGCTATGCATAATTAATATATGTGATATTAAGAATATGAAAGTGGCTAAGGTACCATGTTATGGTACAAAGTACTCAGGTACGTTTCCTACTCCTACTAGGATTATGACCTATGTTAATTGTAACATAAGAGTAAGAATAAGAATGTGAACTCGGCATATTTATGCATATTATTATATGGGGCATATGGGTTATTGAAAAGGGGAAGTGAATGTGGTGACCTAAGACCACGAACGCACGCGGTGACCTAAGACCGCGATATCTGAATGTGGTGACCTAAGACCACGAATGCGGTGACCTAAGATCGCGATATGGAGTGTAGCGGAAGGAGGGTCGACTTAGTAGTCCCCACGGTGTGCGAGGTTGAGTGCGGGGAGTGTAGCGGATGGCTAATTAGGTTTGGGTTTGGGAATGCATCATAATTTGTATGCTATGATATGAATGTGTAACATTTGTATGCACGATTCTATTTTGATTTAGTGTTTGTGTACACATTGAGTCTGTTTGACTCACCCCATTGTGGGAACATGTTTGTGTGATGAGTGATGATGGACCGAGAGGCGAGAACTTGTGGTGGCCATGCTCACTTGAAGTTTTATTTAATTTGGACATTTTAATTTATTTAAGCGGTTTATAAATTTTATTTTGGGTTTTATTTGATGTAATAAGGCCATAGTGAACTATGTTAATTTACATTCTATTTGCTATGTGACAAAATTTTATTAGAGCTTAAGTCAATTAAGTTTAAGAATAAACTTTAAATATTTTGTCACTCGAGGTAAATGGGTTTTTTAACATAAAACAAACTTGTTTTCAACTCAAGCCCAACCCACAAACAAACTTTCTTCAAAACCCACAGTTTTTCAAAGGTAATAAAGGAAATGTGAACTGGTTTTCTTCAAGGAACATACCAGATCCGGTCAAGGCTCGTGGGCCGGGTTTGGGATGTTTCACCAGCACTCGCCCTGTTGGTGTCTACCACGGTCGAAGACACGGCGGTACATCCGAGAGCGACAATAAGAACCCCAACTCTGGTCGGCCCATCAACTCTAGCCTTTTTCTTAGGCCTCTGAACGGAACTCAAGGGCTCTGAATCCCTCTTATTCCTACCTCTCTCTCTGTCCTGGCGCTCAGTGCGCTTCACTTCCTCGGCGATCTTTGCCTTATTGACCAGTGCAGCAAAGTCTCGCTCCCTCTGTGGAGCTATCAGTACCCTCAGATTATCCCTGAGGCCATCCTTGAAGCGAACGCATCTCTCATACTCAGTTGCCATCATACCATGCGCATAGTGGCTTAGTTGTGAAAATTCGGCCTCATACTCGGCCACAGATCTATCACCCTAGGTCAAGTTTAGGAACTCTCTCCTACGAGCATCCACGTAATTGGCCCTCACATACTTTCCCTAGAAGGCGGTCTTAAAGAACTCCCAGGTCAGTCGGTCGGGCTGAATGCCCTCCTTAACCGTAAGCCACCACTGGTAAGCCTCATCTCTCAGTAGTGACACTGCACCCTTTAGTTTCTGCTCGAGGGTGCAATCCAAATCATCCATAATCCTTTCTTTGGCCTCGATCCAGTACTTAGCCACATTAGGGGCAACTCCAGCAATAACCCTAAAAATCTTGGCTCCATTGGAACGGAGTCATTCCGTAACCGACCCTCGGCCTCCAACTCTAGTATTGGCCCAGCGACCCTCTCCAGAATCCTTAACATGGCTTGGGACAGTGCGTCGTCCCCAGTCGCTCGATCATGAGACCCAGTCTCAGTCACAGGTGAAGTTAGCGTCTCACTAGTTTCCAAATTAGGTATGTGGCCAGATGACGAGGACCCAGCTCGAGTACCTCTACGGCCTCTACCACGACCTCTTGTACCCCATTTGCGAGTACCTCTCATGCTCATTGTCTAAGCGTGTTTATCTATATTAACAGTTTTATGCGTCAGTTTACAGTTCTAGTGTTTATTAACGGGTATTTTATGAAATCAATATCAGAAGTGTAAAGTTTATTTTCACACAACACAGTGTCTATCAGTGTCTACCGGTTTTACTACAATATTAATATACACTAACTTGAATATTTTTAGTACAATCTACCTATAGTAGTCTCAATTTGTACTATCTATAGTAGTTTCAGTATCAAATTAGTTTCAGTTTAAAACACATAAAGGCTTCAAAGAACTTCCAAGATCGGCACCAGAGACTCGGTGTACCACACATTCAGTAAAAATGTTTCAAATCATTCAAAAATTAGTGCTTTAAAAACCAATTTTAAAACCCAAATCCACAGCCGAGTTTTGCAACCTGGCTCTGATACCACTAAATGTAACACCCCAAACCTGGCCTAGAAGTTATGGCTGAATCTGGCGATGTCACATAGTAGTGTTTTTCGAGAAAGTGAGTTGTCGTCAAAAACCCCTTTTCTATATAACCTCTTTACAATATCTTATGTTAATTCTAGGACGTTTCGTTTATTTTCAAAATGTAATTCATTTTAACAAAGTTATTTTCTTTCAAAATGTTATTAATTTTCAAAACGTCACTTATTGCGGAAGCTTTTTAAAACAGTTGCTTATTTGAGTGAATTTTGTTAAAACGTTTGATTCTTTTTGAAAACTCGATTATCCCTACTACTAGCAGTTATAAATCAAAACAATGAAAATCCCAAATTAAAAATAAAAATCCAAAGAGGCCATGATACAGTAAAATCCCCAACATAAAATCAAAATCAAAATTTAAGTACTTAAATGGAAAGAAGAAGGTCGTGTAGCCACCCGCTGAGTCCTCCGCCGCACCGATCTGCCTATTACTAGGGATTACCTGTACAGATAAAATAGAAGGGTGAGTTTACAAAAACTTAGTGTGTAATCCCCATATAAAAAAGCAGACAAAATGCAATCATAGTCCGGGCCTAAGCCCATCTCAGTAACAGTTTCATTTTCAATTAGGGCCTTAGCCTATTTTAATACAGAAGCAGTCATGCATTTGGGCCCTGGCCCATTACAGTATCAATAATCAGTACAGTATCAGATATGCGATCACAAAATCCTACCCAGCCAGCCTCTACACTCCATCTCCATCCAACCCTACACTCCATGTGGGGATATAATCAACTCACCCATCCCTACACTCCAAGTAGCACCAAATGCGGCACTATACAGTAATATACAGCTGAGCTGCCAATAAGTTAGGCTCGAAGCCTTTCAGTACACTTTCTCTGATCAATATAAACCCATCCCTATGTATGCATCATATAATCATGTCATGTCAAATCATGGTATCATACACGCATTCAGTATAGTTTTAACAACATGCTCAATATACAGTCATAAATATATATATCGTACATGGGTATAACAGTCATTCATTCAATTAAGGGTCTAGGTAAGCTTACCGACCCTTCAGTAGGTCTACAGTCGACTCGAGCGACCTGTGCAACCTTAGAAAACAAACAGTGAAAATAGGCCCACAAGCCCATGTTGTTTGCCCGTGTAGGCCCACACGCTCGTGTGGCCCACTGCCCAAAATGGCCTTGACTGTGTGGATCACACGGCCTAGCCCAATAATCCCACACGCTCGTGTGGGCCCACATGCCAGTTTGGCCTACACGGCCCAATTCGGCCTGGCCCATGTGTCACACACGGCTTGCCTCGTTGACCACACGCCTGTGTTCGGTCACACGGCCTGCCACACGGGCGGCCACACGCCCGTGTGGTGTCGACAGTCTCACTTTTTGGCTTTTTGCCGATTACCAATTTCCAGCGTTGTGATTACACACCTGACACGATTTTTGTACGCAAAAGTTCCTAATGTAAACAGCACCTGAGTACGAAAATCCCATGCCAAAATCAGTCTCGACTTAAACTATTTCCATTAAGCCAACAACAAACGATCTCTAAATATATTGCTTACCCCAACCATTCTGAAAGATGAAAACTACTATCCCACAGGAAAACCCCATTCATTGCGATTTGTTGCTGCCAAAACAAAATTCGACACAACGGAGAGTTAGGAACCTCTCAAAAAAATAATAAGTGAAAACTTCTCCAAATCAAGTGACGCAGCCAACATTGAAAAGACAGAAGACTGATTAAGGAAGAATCGACCGAAAGGAGAGAATGAGGGAGAGTTTCGGTAGAAAAAAGGAGAAGCAATCGCCAACAGAGAAGAGAAGGGATTTCGGCAGTAACACAGGGAGATTGAAGTCAAGAAAAAACAAAAAAAAAAAAGAGGTGGGAAAAAAGGGACAGAATTTGGCTATGGAGGCAGAGAAAAAAAACAAAAAGGAAAGATGGTAGAGGAGGGAGAGAGTAACGTCAGAATTGTTGGAGGGATTCTAGGAAAAAAAGATGAAACCGAATTTGGGAAAAGAATTAATTAAAATTGGATATTCCTTCAATCCCACATTTTTCTCCTAAAATCACTTCCTCACTCCCATAATTGTCCACTAGCATCGGACTTTTACTAACACATAAACACCTACACAGCATCAAGCAAAAATATATCCCCCTTGCTAGCGTAGGGACTTGAACTCCAGTCCTCCCACATGCCTACTCACGCCTTAGCCACCAGACCAGTAGGCCCATTCTAACATACTTTACCAACATTTATTTATAAGCCTACTAATTAGAGATAGGGGTTTATTCATTTAAAAACAAAAATTTGCCCAAGCTAATGCTTGAACTTGGGACCTCTCAGACACTTCCCAGAACACTTAACCACTGAAGCAGACATACAATTGTGTCACAAACATACAAAAATAAATATATAAGAGATTTCTGGGGTGTTACAGTATGCCAGTTTCCATTATTTCTGATTGAGATTCACAATTCATATCCCTATTCTAGAATAAGTTACAAGAAGCTCTGGGTACGTGGTTACATTTTAGTACCATATTTCATCCTCAGATGGATGGTCAATCTGAATGTGTGATTTAGATTTTGAAGATATGTTTCGATACTGTATTTTAGAAGTTGAAGGCAATTGGAAAAGAAATAATTGTCGTTAGTCAAATTCGCATATAATAACAGTTTCCAGTCAGGTATTAAATGGCATCATATGAAACTCTGTATGATCATGAATATAAAACTTCATAGTATTGGACTAAGCTTAGTGAGAAAAAGAAATAGATAACCGAGTTAGTGATAAAATATCCTTGAAAATTTTGTCATGGAAGAAGTTCTCCTGTTTGGCCGTAAAGGCAAATTAAGTCCACGGTTTATTAGGTCATATGAGATCATTGAAAAAATTGGACTTGTTATGTACAATTTGACATTATTGTCAGAGCTTGATAGAATTCATAAATGGTATTTATGTGTATATGCTACGACGGTATCGATCAGATCCGTCACATGTTATTTCTCTGATATATATTGGAATCTAGCTTCACATGACTCACAGTGAGGGACTGATTGAAATTCTGGCATGTGAAGTGAAAGAACCGATAAATAAAAAGGTACCTTTAGTAAAAATTTATGGCAATGACATGATATAAAAGAAGCAATATCTGAACCCCGTTACTGGTAAGATTTTCGAGGACAAAATTTTTTAAGGGGGAGAGTTGTAACAACCTATTTTCGGTAAAATCAGAATAGTGGTTTCAGGACCACAAATCCAATTCCGGAAAGGAAATTTATTTTACCGATTATATGTTTAATTTGATAAAGGGAAAAATTGAACAAAGTGCAAAAGTTGAGTTCTAATAGCTAAAGGGATTAAATAGCTATGAAATTCAAAATTTGAGGTCCTTAAATGGTAAATAGACCATTAAAAATGCTTAGTTTTTAAGGATGATGATTCATCCATGGAAAATAAAATAAAGAAAAGGATGAAATTGGAAAGTGAAAAAAAAAATAAAGATGATAAATGATAAAAAAATGAAAATATCATCAATTTATCATCTTCTTCCCCAAAAATACATGGAAACCCTAGGAAAGAGAAAGCAAGCTTTCTTAGCTTAATTGGGTAATTAATCTTGTCTCGTTTTAGTAATTTTTATATTTCCAAGATCGGAATAGCTTAATCTAATCTATTTTGCGGATTAATTTGTAAAGCTATCAAAGTATAGAAATTTTTCCATGGATGTAAATGCTGAAAATTTGAAATTAATGGTAGAAAATGAAAGGTTGTTGATAGATAAACAACTTTTGTAAAGTAGATTTTGATGAAATTATGATTTTAGGACTAAATTGTAAAGTTGTAAAATTCATGGAAAATTCTAAATTTTTATGAAATACATGGGCTGTAAATGTTACATGTAAAATTTAGCTAGGCTTGGAATAAGGATTAAATTTCATGAATTTCATTTTCCGAGCCTAGGGACAAAATCGTCATTAATTAAAAGTTTAGGGGCAAAAATGGTAATTTTGCCTAAGATGTGAATTGGATTGAATTGAGTATGAATTGTATTGAATTGATGTTAAATTTACTCGTATAGATCCGAATAGACCAAATTCGGACTTAGAGCGAGGAAAAGAGAAAGTGTCGAATTAGTAGATTTTACGTACACGAACATTTATTGAGGTAAGTTGCTGTAACTAAATTGTGTTTATTTTTATGCTTGAATTGAGTGTGGTATGTGTTTATGTGAATTATATAAATTTTATAAATGTATGAAATAATCACATGTCTGTTAATGTCCGGAAAATGTTAAGTTCCGTTTGAATAATGAAATTCAATGGATACATGATTTCCCATATTGAATGTGGTCCTGAATATGTTGCGGACAGAATATAGCTCGGACGAGAAATCCTATTATAAGCCCTCTCGAGCATCTTGTTATATAGTTATTGCGAGCATCTTAATCGGTAGTGATCATGCATGTGTTGAGCACTACCGCAGCTCTTTGTGAGCGTCCTGTTACACGATTTGATCGGTTGTGATCCAGCATTTATTGCGAACACAAACGCAGCTCTTCGTGAGCGGCCTGATATAGGCTCTTATGAGCTTCCTGACATGGCTCGCTTGAACTTCCTGTTAAGCTATCTGGAGCTCCTGTTACATGGCTCTTTGTGAGCATTCCTGATAGGCTCTTCGTGAGCTTCCTGATTAAAAGTTCTTTGTGAACTTCCTGTTATAGACTCTTATGAGTTTCTTGGTATAGCCCGGATAAGCTTCCTGTTACATGGCTTATATGAGCATCCTGATATATAGCTCGAGAGTGTGCTTCCTGATTATGTGCCCTCATAGGTACCCCTGAACATGAATTGACGGATTTCTGATTTGTACACTTCGAGTGTACTACTTGTATATCCATCGATATTTCAAATAAATTCAATGGGCAAAATCCTGACATGAGAAAATATGAACATGAAATGAATTAATACACGTATCTGCCTGAAATACATGAAAATGATGATACATGATATATGGAAGTATGAGATGATGATGTATGAACATGGAAATTGTTTGATGAATATGTTTATACATGATTATAGATTTGAACATCTCGAGTACAAGTATACTTTCCGTATTTTCATCATTATTTTAAATAGTTAAACGGGTAAAATTTTGATATGAAACAATTTGAATTGTGACAAAATATTATGGGTACATACTTGAATTACATGGACATGAATTATACCTGATATTTGAATACTTGATGTGGAAAGTATGAGCATGTGGAAAAAAAAGGATTATTATTATTAAGCTCATACAAGTTTATTGATATTTATATGAAATATATATGACTAACATTGTAACAGCCCGTTTTTAGTCAAATCGAAACAGTGATTTTGGGACCACAAATCCGAAGTCAAAATATTTATTTTATTATTAAATTAAGGTCTACAGCATGATAATATGTTTGTGTGAAAGTTTCGTTAAAGAATTTTATCGTTTAAATGGTTAATTTAATAAAAAGGACTAAATTGCGTAAAGTGTAAAATTGGAGTTTTATTAGTTAAAGGTATCTAATAGCTATGGATTATTAAAGTAGAGGTTTTTATGTTGTAATTAGACCATTAATGAGATAGTGAATGATAGTGGCATGGTAATTGTAACACCGCAAACCCGGTCAACACACTACAACCGGATTCGGCATGTCACAGGGTAAAAATAATTTGAATAAAACAAGTTGTAGGTTTAAATTTTGAAGATAATGCTATAAAACACTTTGCTGTTTAAAGTTTGGACAAAAGAAGAAAACTCCTTTGAGAAAACCGTTTGTTTTTAAGGAAATGCCGACTTTGATTAAAATGCAAAGTTGAAAACCGTTTTGTATTTGAACTTAAAGTAAAACTTAGGTTGGCGAAAATCTGAGTTGTTCGTTAACACCATTTGTTTGTTATTACCCGATGATAAAGTTTGAAAATCCCGATAAGAGGTATAACTTTTCGAAAACATTGAGTTAACAGGTTATTAACATGCCATGTTGTTTAACTTAAACACAATATAATAAAACTTATAGTAGATAATCAAAAAAACCCAAAATAATGGAATTTAGCGGCCTTATTACAAATCCAAAACAAAATTTAAAAGTAAATTAACCCAAAATAGTAAATGAGATAAAACCCGAAAACATAACGCATGGCCACCTCGAGTGCGCTTGGCTCCACATCCGCGATCTATGCCTCATTTGCAAAATGTAAGGGAAGGGTGAGTCAGAGACTCGAGTGTATAAATCCCCATCACGATAATAACAAAGCACTTACACAATACATAAGTCAATATGCAATTCATGCAAACCCAACCTAACCATCCAAACTCCTGTGTGTCACCGTGTGGTCAAAACCTTTGGTGGTCAAAACCACCAGTGACCATAGTCACAAATCATATAAGTGTGGTCAAAACCACTGGTGACCGTAGTCACAAATCATATGGTGGGGCCAACCCACCGTGTGGTCAAAACCACTAATGACAATCCCGTAATCAACATGTGGGGCCAACCCACTGTGGTACCAAACTACTAGGACGAGTCACAAATAATCCATGTGTGGTCAAAACCACTGGTGACCGTAGTCACAAATAGTATATGTGTGGTCAAAACCACTGGTGGTCAAAACCACTGAGACTTAGTCACGATTATAATATAGAAAGCGGGGCCAACCCACTGTGTGGTCAAAACCACTGGTGACAGTCTAGAAACAAGCCTTCCCCCTCCTCTCATTACACCCGTGCAATATGACATAATAATTCGTGTATGCAGTATGTCATGTATGCTAAACATATATCAAATATAAGTATAACATGAATTACCATCATAATCAGATAGACATAAAACAACATAATCACGCTAATCAACCTCTAAGGGTATAACCGTAATTTTACCTACCAAGGGCATTTTCGTAATTTACCCACCAAGGGTATATCGGTAATTTTGCACCTGCAATGGCCTTTCCCAAAGGCCCAAATGTCGCCCCGAGCGACTCACCTACCATTTCCGGTCGTACCGGACGATTGGGCCTAAAACTCGATTCCGGCCTATTCGAGCCCACACGCTCGTGTGGCCCACCTAGCACAAATCTAGCCATGTATATAAGTTCCACCTAGTCTAGTTCACTATATTCTACACAATCGCACAATTTACTCATAAGGGCCCACGGGCCCATTGGGCCCACTTTGGCCCATCGCGGCCCAAGCAGCCCCAACCCACAAGAATACTACTGATGGCCTCAACTATCGCGTCGAAGCCCCACACGTGCGCTCGCACGCTCGTGTGGCTACTATTTCCGTGACCGGCACTTCGGCATTTGCCGCTCTACAACTAGAGTAGAGAGAGTTACACACACGATAGAAGAGTCTGGTGTTAAACCGCGCTGCGACCACTCCTGTGCCCAAACGCCCACCAAGGTATGTTAACTCTCCTCCTGGAATGCTCTTTATATAGCTAGCTCTCCATCTTCCTTATTTGTATCTTTCCGATGTGGGATCCCTTCGTCAGTAGAGTTTAAATTCAACTGAAACTCTTGCCGTCTAATCCGCAAAATAAATACCCCCTTGCTTCTCATGAGATTCGAACCCAGGCTCCCCTGCAACATAATCCACACCGCTAACCACTTGGCCACAAGCTCCTCTTGTGTCTTAAACCATGCGCAACCAAATTTGAATCTATAGCCAAATATTAAAGTCCATGTAAAAAGAAAACCAAAATGCAAGAGCCAAGACTTGAACCTTGGACCTCCTTCCTTCCCTGTGGCGTCACCCCTTTGTTCCTTAAGTGGCATCACTTTGCCACTACACCACACACTCCACTTGTGTCATTTTTCCCCACATTTTATTCTTAAGGCCTACCTGCCAACTTCCAGGGTTTTTTTCACCTAAAACCAAAATTTCCCTAAAGCCAAAGTTCGATCCCGGGACTTCATAGAAGCCTTCTAACATTCCAAAATCACTTATCCAATAGGTCCAACTTGCATTTAAGTGATCTCTTGTTCTCTAAAAATTTTAAATCAATGACCATTGGGCCCAATCCTACTAGGCCTAATTTCGGGATGTTACAGTAATGTTGTAAATTGAATTATTTTTAAAGGTTAATTATGGTATTTGGAAATTAAAGTTAAAATAAGTAAAATAAAACAAAAATTTCATCCATTATCATCTTCACTAACTAAAATTGAAGAAGAAAAAGAAAACATTAGGGTTCTTCATTCGGCCAAGTTAAATCCTTGCAATTAGGTATGATTTTTGTCTCGTTTTTAATGATTTCTATGTTTTTAAGATCGTTGCAGCTTAGTCTAGCTAGCCCAGTGACTATTTTGCAAAACTGTTAAAGATTTAGGATGTTTCCATTGATGAATAATGTAACATCCTAAAATTTGAGTTTTGTATGTGTTACATTAAATTGGTGATTAAGCATGTTAGATTATTAATTTTGTTTGTTGAAGTGGTCCTGAGAAGGCTTGGGATCTATTTGGACCTAGTGAAAATTTTTAGCATTTGGTACTTTAAAGAGAGGGAGTCAGTGGATTTGTAACATATGGAAATTTTTGAGTAAGTAACTAACATAAGCTGAGCTAATGGTTAAGAGGATATGCGCCATATGTATTGTCTTGAGAGGAGAGGTTCGAATCCCATGGTATACATTTTTTGTGACTTAAATTTTTGCACTCATCTAGCATGTGCTGGCCAAGCTTTATTTTTGGAAGGTTGGACTTTTAGTTTATGGCAAGGTGGCTAATGGATTAAGGCAAGAATTGAACATAGGGAAAGGAATCAATAGGATAAGGTATGTAGGGGAACAAGTGGCTTAAATTGAGGAATGTGCTATGGAAAGTAAAGTTGGCAAATGGTTGACCCCTTTTTGGCTTGAACATGGACGATTTTTGGGGCTAGGGTGAGTGGCCGAATGTTGTTAGTAGTTTGGTTAGGATTAAGAGTTAGTTTTGGTCAATTTCTTAGCATCATGTGTATCAAAAATTCTCTCCAAACTCTTCCTTCTAGCCGAATTTTGTCATAAGAAAAAGGTAAAGTTTTTGTTTTCTTTTGGCCATTTCATCTTTGTGACCATCTTGATATCATCTTTTCTCCCTAAACTTTATTCCTCTTTGTACCGAAATCATATAGTCTTTGAGTGACATTTTCTTTGTCTTCCATTTGGCCGATTATTCACCAACCGCAAGACCCTTTCTTTGTTCATCTTCCATCATTGAAAATCGATACATAAACACTCTCTTTCTTTTAATTCTTTTTCTCCTTCCTTCCTTCTTGCAAAGAACTTTTTAAAACATTTTTTTTCTTCTCCTCCAAAATCTTTCATCATGACCGAATGTTAATAATCATCTTCATAGCCGAATCTTCCAATTCTCATATATTTCTTCTCAATCATTTTTTCTATTCAAACTTTGGACAACCGGTAAGAATTCTCTTCATTGGTTTCTATTTTGTTATTTGTTGCTTTTGGCTGAATCCATAGGTTGGCTTAGGAGAGTTTTTTTAATCAAAATAATCGTTCATTTTCTTAGACAATCTCTTTTCGTTTTATTTTAGTGAAATAGTGGAGGACCGAATCACCATCTCCTCGAAGTTATCTCGAAATCATTAGAGTTTGGATCAAAAACCTTCAAGGTAAAGAGAATTCTTCATGGATTTCATGATCACCTCAATATTATCAAAATGATTATCAATTTGGAATGAAGTAACCGAAAATTTTATATAGGGATTCTTTTGGGGATCACTCAGAACATTGTGGTAAGCCTAGCTATATCATTTCTTTAAGTCCATACTTTAGTATATTATCGATTTACTAAAGATCTAACGAATGGAGGCCCGTAGTGACATTTTGAAAGGGAAATCTAGTGGTGATTCCAAAAGGAGTGGTTTGGCGTTCTCAACTCCTAGATTTAAACGAAGGTCCGTTTCGGCAATTCGAGACTTTCCACCAGGTTGTGGACCCTCCTCTGGTGAAAATCAATTATTCGAGGTTATTCGCAGTTCGGAGCCATTAGCTGTTCATGGTTTTCCAACGGGTTGTGGACCGTCTACCGGGGAAAATCGACAAATCGTAGTTATTCGCGATTCCGAGGGTAAAAATCCTAGACCGTTTATCTTAGAATAAATTACTATAAGTGTTAATGATCTAATCGAGCGTTAAAAATATTCTACGTGTTGACGATCAAGAAAGTGTAGTGCTCACCGTAATCAGGTGTGTAATCTCACACTATATCTCGTGGGTTGGATAACTATATTGTATTAATCGTTGGATTAAATCACAAGTTAGTGAAATTGGGTAAAATAGTATATTTATCATTTTAATGGTAAAAACTATGAAATCGGTATTAAGACCGTGAAAATTATGGAATTTGCCCTTAATGGGCTAAATCGATAAAAGTGACTGAATGGGCCATATGTGATATGTGATAAATGGGCCAAATGTGATACTTGATTTATGGGCCAAATGTGATATTGGCTACATGAGCCAAAATGTGGTATGGGTCAGATTGTGAGAATTTTTATATTGGGCCATATGTTTGTAATAATTATAGGAATGGATTGTAGTAATTGAATGTACATAATTTTTACATGATTTGCATGGGTTGGGATATTTGACAAAGAGAAGTTCAGTAGCTTTGCTACAAAATTCAGTGGCTTGTCCACAAATTGATATATGGCTTAATGCCCGATTTGATATATGGCTTAATGCCGAGTTTGGTGTGTTAGCGGGGTGGGTGACTAAAGCTCCCCACAGTGTGTTGGTTGAGTACGGGTGGTGTGTAGCGGATGGAAAACTAGGTTTGGTTGGGAAATTGCATAACACATGCATGTTATATATATGATATAATGCTATGATTGTAATGGGCTTTGGCCCAAAAAATGCTTAATTGAATTTTGGCCCGATGAAAGTGGTAAGTGAATTACACACTTGAGTTCTAAGTAACTCACCCCTATTTTCTTTACCCTCCTCGTGTAATGATCGGTGATGGAGACTTGGGCCGGGGACGACTCGGTGGAGGCCATACTACGAATAATGGGTTATTTACATTCGGATTTCTTTTAAGTACTTTTATTATTTTTACTATTTAAGTTGTTCGTAATAAGGCCTCTGGTTAAATTTTTATGGATGTTTTACTTGTGGATGGATATTATAATACGCTTTAAATACTTATGTGGGGTTTCTTTTCTAAAAATAAAAATAAATGTTTTTCTTAAAATAAATATGCAAAAAGGGTTTTCATTCTTAAATATTTTTACTCTTAAAATTTTACATTATAACGACGTTTCTTAAAAATTTTATTTTCAAAATTATTTTGAACTCTATTAAATTTTCTCGAAATATTATTTTAACTTCTTGCAAGTTTCAATTTATAAATTCTTACGACTCAAATTGTTTGAGTTATCAATCAACCTTAGTTTTCAATAAACTTCACGTCAAGATGTTTTGGAAAATCCGATTTCTTAAAATCTTTAAAAAGACTAGATGTATATTCCTTTCCGTGTGACATGTCAAATATGGTTTTAACGCATAGACCGGGTTTGGGGTGTTACAAATAAGCATGTATTTTGATGATTGATGATAGATTATGAATGTTTAATGATAGTTATACAAGTTTTGTTAAGTGATTTTTAGTGAAAATGCAAATTAGGGATTAAATTATGAAATGTGGAAACTTTGTTTTTAAAATGTGAAATAAATGAAAAATATGGGTTGATTTGTGTACTAGGAAAATTCGGCTAGCATGGGTTGGTATCAAATTGCATTAATTTGTGTTTTTATGAAATAAGGACTAAATTGTAAAAATTTGAAACATTAGGGGCAAATGTGTAAAGGTGCCTATATGTGATTTTTGGACTAAATTGAATAGAGAAATAATTAATTAAGTTGATTTTGATTACATATAGACCAAGAAAAGCGAAATTCGGATCTAGATCGGGGGAAAAACAAAGTACTCGACTAATCGACCTATTTCGCCGTTTTAACGTCCGAGGTAAGTTCGTATGTAACTGTTCGATTTTGGCCCTGATTGGAATGGTGGTTTCGAGACCACGAATCCGAGTCCAAAAAAATATTTAAATTAATTTTACTATTTGTGTGCTTAATTTAATGAAAGGATTAAATCGCGTAAAATGAAAATTTGATGGTTAGTTGTTAAAGTGCTTACTTGTTGATGTCTTTTTAATATGAAGGATTTGCATTGTAATTAGTCCCTTTTAAAAATAGTGGAGAGCATGTTTGTTTATAAATGACTTTATTATAGGTATTATATATATTATAAAAGTTATAATTATTAATTATATATTATATTAACTTATAATAAAACAAAACAAAAAGCCATTATCATTTCTTTTGTAAGTGACCGAATGCTTGAAGGAAGAAAACAAAAAAATTCTTCAACATTTCGGCAACTTTGAAGCTTGATTGAGGTATGTTAATTGTTCGGTTTTTGATAATTTCTACGTTTTTGAGATCGTTACTTAGAAATCTTCAAGACCCATGTGTTAATTTTTGATTTTGATGAATATTTTTAGTTGAGCCATTGATGATAGCTTGTTTTTTATGATGTTTAATGGTGAAATATGATATATATGTGATAGATTAACAAGTTTTGTCTTTTAATTTTTGATGAAATTGAGTATGTTGGACTAAATTGCAAAAATAATTTTTTGAGGGACTAAAATGTGAAAAAAATGAAATGTATGGACTTGTATGAGGACTAGGAACATTCGGTCCTTAAGGTGTTTAGTCAAATTTTGTGTATTTTGTGTTTTGTACAAATAGGACTAAATTGTAAAAGTGTGAAATATTAGGGGCAAAATGGTAATTTGCCCATTTATGTGTTTTTGGATTAAATTGAAGGAAAATATGTTTGAATGAGCTTAATTTAAACATGTTTAGATCAGGAACCGAAGAAAACGAATTTGGATCGGGGAAAAGCAGAAATAGTCGAATAGCCGATTTTTGTCGTCCATAGATATCCGAGGTAAGTTTTTAAGCGTTAAAACATTCGTAAATTATATACGTAATTTAGTATATGCTGTTTTAGAAATTATGGAACTATATTATTGAATAGCCGAATGTGAAAATTCATAGAATTTGGTATGATTAAGTTTATTTTGATTGAGATTTGATATGTGAATGTTATACAAAAATTTTGAGGTACATAAAAGGGTCGACATTATGAAATATATGTGTGAGGCAAATTAAAGTATCGTTATTATTGTTTGTGAGCCTAGCAAGCCTTGGGTCAGTGAACTTAATCGGGCCGTGCCTAGCAGTGCTTATTACTAGGTGATTGAATATCGGACCTCGAGTCTAGCGAGCTTAGTCTTTGGTGTGTGATCCGAGCTTATACCTAGCAAGTTTTATACCGGTGATTTAATTATAAGCTTATGTTTATGAAGTGTTCAAGTTATGGTGGAAATTGAACAAGTTAAAGCTTAATTAAATGATTTAAATTATATTCGGCTACAAGGTATGTATTTATATATATATATGATGTTATATTGGACTTTGAATATGTAGCCATGAAGTTATGCCTAAAGGTGATATTATAGTTGATATTGTATTCGGCTAAATGAGAAAGTACAAAGGTGATGCTCAATTTTGTTCTTACATATTCGGCCATATAGATATGCATGGGTGAAAGGTGATATTTGATTTTCTATAATTGATTAAATAAGTGAGGTTGGCTTGTAAAGTTGATGGTTGTGTTATGAGCACAAGTATGTGATTGTAAGCATAATTGAGTTTATGACTTTTTGAGAATGAAAAGTTGAATGATAATAAGTTAAAGGTGCATTAGTTGCTTTCGAACAAAATAACCCTTGTATATAAGTATAGGTTTTAAATAAAATATGAGATAATATGTTTGTGACAGTATACCTTATTAATGCTATAATTTTGATTTGACTTTAATGTTTTGATTATCAATAGGAATGTTATTTTGCTTAAAACTTACTAAGTTAAGTTAGCTTACTCTGTGTGTTTTGTTACTCTATTTTATAGATTTTTGATTGAAAGTTGCGAGCTCGGGGGATCGTTATTGAAGTCGTCCACACTATCTCCTTATTTTGGTACTTTTAAAGTTTGGATTTAGAACTTAAGGCATGTATAGGCTAGCTTATAACTTTGATGATGTTTGAAAGATGTAAATATAAGCCATGCGAAAATGGCTTGTTTAAAATGCTAATGATCTAATGATTAATACATCTTAATAGTAGTATGTGCGTATGTTCTGCTTGGATTATGAATTTGGTTGTGTTAAAATTCATGTTAAGTATATATATAAGTATATATATGTTTTGATATGAAGTAATCATTTATGATTTATTATTAGTTCTTTTGGAAAGTTGACATATGTGGTTGTTTAATTAGTTTGGGTTCTGATTTGTTAAAGACTTACTATTGAAGTGTATAATTGAAACATGAATCAATTTTGGAAATCATTTATATTGTAACTTTGTATTTGGCAAGATGATGAAATTATAGGTTATGCACTTGGGTTGGTATATTCGCATATGATATACATATGTGCATGTGTAAAAAGGTTTAGATTTATGAGTTATGGATTCTGGGAGATATATTTGGTCTTGTTAATTCGACTATGTTCTTGTACATGAATTGATCTATATAATGTTTTGAAGTATTTGCACTTGGTATGGAAATTTGGATATATCTTAGATTCGGTTAAATAAGGTCTATGCAAATATATATATACATATATATATATATGTATGTTTAGTTTTGATAATTGATAACTTGCTTTAGTAAAGTAATTATGAGCATGTGCATATTTAGTCAATGTAATTTAAATGATCAAATGAATAGTAACCTTTGTTATTTGATGGAAAATGTTTATGTGTGAATTTGGCTAAATGGATTTCAGATATGTACGTTATTGTTTAAGCATACTATGAAAATGCTTACTCATAATGCATTCAGTTATGTCCATATGAATAGTAAATATTTGTTATGACTCGTGCTGTGTCTAGTAATGCCTTGTAACCCTAACCCGGAGACGGATATGGGTTAAGGGTGTTACATTTGATTGGTATCAGAGCTTACGATTTAGTCGATTCTAGGACTACCGTAGCGCGTGTGAGTCTAGCTATACATGCCTTAATTTATGATGCGATAGTGTGATGACTTCTGACTTCTGAAATGTGTTTTTATATAGTAAATGGATCCCAGTAGAGCCATAGCTGATGATGTCGAGAGCGTAGTGCCTAATCCCGTACATGGGACAGCGCCGGTTGAATCTCGACCTACCTCGAGTAGCCATGAGGGGGAGGCTAAGCAAGCCTTCTATCAAATGATGAACGATTGGTTTACTCAATAAATCTGGACTAATCCGGCTATACAACAACCTCCACCCCCGAATAATCCATCTCCGATACCTATGGTACTCTGATGATAGATCCGATGAGATTTAATAGGCCTCCTGTGGATAAAATTAGAAAACACGGGGCCGAAGAGTTTAAAGCTAATGATGATGATGATGCGGAATGAGCTGAGCTGTGGCTTGATAATACTATCCATGTGTTCGACGAGCTATCATGTACTCTAGATGAATGCTTAAAATGTGCTATATCCTTATTACGAGACACCGCATATCACTGGTGGAATACACTAGTATCAGTGGTTCCGAAAGAGAAAGTGACCTGAGAATTCTTCCAGACTGAGTTTCGTAAGAAATACATCAGCCAGAGATTCATCGATAAAAAACGCAAAGAATTTCTAGAACTGAAGCAGGGTCGTATGACCATAACTGAGTATGAACAAAAATTTGTGAGACTAAGCCGATATGCTCGTGAATGTGTTTCAACCGAAGCTATCATGTGTAGAAGATTCGAAGATGGTTTGAATGAAGACATTAAGTTGTTGGTTGGCATACTTGAGATTAAAGAGTTTGTGGTACTTGTTGAGTGAGCCTGTAAAGCCGAAGAGATTGGAAAAGAGAAAAGAAAAGTTGATTTTGAAGCAAGAGACTTCCGTAAAAGATCATCGAGTAAGACTTTTCATTCAGTATCGAAGAAGTTCAGAGATGGTTCTAGTCAACATATAGCTACTTCAGACTTTTCTAGACGAGACCGAGACCGACCTTCTGTGGGTTCACGAGAAACATCGATTGCCAGTGTCGGTAATGTTCAGCAGAACAGGGTTGAATGCAAGCATTATGGTAAATGGCATTCTGGAAGTTGTAGATTACATGATCGGTCCTATTTTAAATATGGATCGATGGATCATTTTATCTGGGAGTGCCTGATGTTAGCCGAGCAAAACACTGTTCAGAATGTGAGACCGAGCAACATGTCATTGCGAGGCAGACCACCCAGGCATTCGGGTAATGTAGGTGGCAGTCAGAGAGGAACAAAAGATACAGCGGTTCGATCTGAGGTTCGTGCACCTGCTAGAGCATATGCTATACGCGCTCGTGAGGATGCTTCTTCCCCAGATGTTATTACCGGTACTTTCACTCTTTATGATACTAGTGTTATTGCGTTGATTGATCCTGGTTTGACTCATTCTTATGTGTGTGAAACATTAGTATCGATGTAAGACCCGCTGTTGAGTCTCTCGAGTTTGTGATTCGAGTATCAAACCCCCTGGGTCGGTGTGTATTGGTTGACAAAGTGTGTAAAAATTGCCCGTTGATGATTCGAGATTCATTTTTTCTAGCTGATTTAATGTTGTTACCTTTCGACGAGTTTGATATAATTTTGGGTATGGACTGGTTGACTTTGCACGATGTCGTTGTTAATTGCAAAAGAAAGACCATTGATTTGAGATGTCAGAGCAGTGAAATTATTCGGATTGAATCTAATGATCTGAATGGGTTACTAGCAGTAATATCATCGATGTTGGCTCGAAAGTATGTGAGAAAAGGTTATGAAGCTTACTTTGCTTATGTGCTTGATAGTAAAGTGACTGAAAAGAAGATTGAATCTGTACCCGTTGTGTGCGAGTATCTGGATGTGTTTCCTGAAGAATTACCGGGTTTGCCACCTGTTCGAGAGGTAGAATTTGGTATTGAGTTAGTACCTAGGACGACTCCAATTTCGATAGCTCTGTATCGAATGGCACCTACTGAATTAAAAGAGTTGAAAGCACAGTTGCAAGAGTTAACAGACAGGGGTTTTGCACGACCGAGTTTCTCTCCTTGGGGTGCGCCAGTTCTATTTTTGAAAAAGAAAAATGGAACTATGCGAATGTGTATTGATTATTGACAGCTAAATAAGGTGACTATAAAGAATAAATACCCGTTGCCACGGATTGACGACTTGTTTGATCAGGTGAAAAGGGATTCGGTGTTTTCAAAGATAGATTTGAGATTGGGTTATTATCGATTGCAGAGTCGAGATTACGATGTGCCAAAGAGCGCTTCCGGACGAGAGGTACGGACACTGAGTTTTTGGTTATGCCTTTCGGACTTACTAACGCACCTGTTGTTTTTATGGATCTGATGAATCAAATTTTCAGATAGTATTTGGATCGGTTTGTGGTAGTGTTTATAGATGATATTCTAATCTACTCCAAAGATGAAACCGGGCATGCCGAGCATCTGAGACTTGTGCTACAAACTTTGCGAGATAAGCAGTTGTATGCAAAGTTTAGTAAGTGTGAGTTCTGGTTACGTGAAGTCAGTTTTCTGGGCCATGTTGTTTCAGCATCAGGTATTCGGGTTGATCCGAATAAAGTATCGGCTATACTTGATTGGAAACCACCGAAAAATGTTTCTGAAATTCGAAGCTTTCTGGGGCTCGCTGGTTACTACAGACGATTTGTGAAAGGTTTTTATATGATAGCTACACCGTTGACAAAGCTATTACAGAAAGATGTTAAGTTTGAGTGGTCGGAAAAGTGTCAGAAAAGTTTTGATCAGTTGAAAACTCATTTGGCTGAAGCTCCAGTGTTAGCTCAGCCTGAATCGGGTAAAGAATTCGTTATTTATAGTGATGCATCTCTGAATGGTTTGGGTTGTGTTTTGATGCAGGAAGGCAAAGTCATAGCTTATGCCTCGAGACAGTTGAAGCCACACGAAAGAAACTACCCGACACATGATTTGGAGCTAGCAGCTATTGTGTTTGAGTTAAAGATATGGCGTCATTATTTGTTCGATGAGAAATGTCATGTTTATTCAGATCACAAAAGCCTGAAGTATTTGATGACTTAGAAAGATTTGAATTTGAGACAACGCCGATGGTTAGAGCTGTTGAAAGATTATGAACTAGTGATTGACTATCATCCGGGAAAAGCAAATGTTGTTGCGGATGCTTTAAGTCGAAAGTCATTATTTGCTTTACGTGTGATGAACACACATATGGTTATGTTTGATGATGGTTCGATAGTAGCCGAATTAAAAGTGAAACCGTTGTTTATTCAACAAATTGGTGATGCCTAGAAAGTTGATAAAGATTTGTTGGCAAAACGAGCTCATTGTGAAAATAATGTTGAGTCAGAGTTTCGAATTGATGAGAATGACTGCTTGAAGTTCAAAGATCGAATATGTGTTCCGAGGAATCCAGATTTGATTCAGATGATTTTAAATGAAGCTCATAGCAGCCGATTGTCTGTACATCCGGGTAGCACAAAAATGTATAACGATTTGAAACAGTTCTATTGGTGGTCTGGTATGAAATGAGACATATCTGAATTTGTTTCGAAGTGCTTAGTTTGCCAACAAGTAAAAGCCGAACATCAGGTACCTTCTGGGTTGCTTCAGCCGATCATGATACCAGAATGGAAATGGGACAGAGTCACTATGGATTTTGTATTCGGTTTACCTATGACACCGAGCAAGAAAGATGCAATTTGGGTTATTGTGGATAGATTGATTAAATCAGCTCACTTTGTTCCAGTTCGTACAGATTATTCGCTCAATAAGCTTGCTGAGTTGTATGTATCTCAAATTGTGAGATTACATGGTGTGCCTATTTCTATTGTTTCAGACAGAGACCCGAGATTCACGTCGCGGTTTTAGAAGAAATTGCAGGATGCTCTAGGTACGAAACTGCACTTTAGCACAGCTTTTCATCCGCAGACAGATGGTCAGTCCAAACGAATCATACAGATACTTGAGGATATGTTGAGATGTTGCATCCTCGAGTTCGAAGGTACGTGGGAACGATACTTACCTCTGATTGAATTTGCTTATAATAATAGTTTTCAATCAAGTATCAAAATGGCACCCTATGAAGCTTTGTACGGTCGTAAATGTCGTACACCATTGTATTGGACCGAGCTCAGTGAAAATAAGATACACGGGGTTGACTTGATAAAAGAAACTGAATAGAAAGTGGCAGTGATTCGTGATAGTTTGAAAGCTGCATCAGATCGTCAAAAGTCATACGCAGATTTGAAACGTAAAGACATTGAGTTTCAGATCGGAGATCGAGTATTTTTGAAAGTTTCACCGTGGAAAAAAGTACTCAGATTCGGTCGTAAAGGCAAATTGAGTCCGAGATTCATTGGACCATATGAAATCACAGAGCATATCGGGCCGGTTGCTTATAGATTGCAGTTACCACATGAGTTAGAAAGAATTCATAATGTCTTCCATGTTTCGATGCTTCGTAGATATCGATCTGACCCTTCACATGTGATTTGCCCGACAGAGGTTGAGATTCAGCCTGATATGACATACGAAGAGGAACCGATTTGTATCCTGGCTCGGAAGATAAAAGAATTGAGAAATAAGAAAATTCCGTTAGTTAAAGTGCTGTGGAAAAAGCACGGAGTAGAAGAAGCAACTTGGGAGTCAGAGGATACAATGAAAGAGCGTTACCCAAATCTATTCACTGGTAGGATTTTCGGGGACGAAAATCCCTAAGGGGGAGAGTTGTAACAGTCTGATTTTGGCCCTGATCGAAATGGTGGTTTCGGGACCACGAACCCGAGTCTGAAAAATATTTAAATATTATTTTCTGTGTAAATTATATGTGAATTAGCATATGTGAAAGTTTCGTGAATTAATTTTACTGTTTGTGTGCTTAATTTAATGAAAGGATTAAATTGCGTAAAATGAAAATTTGATGGTTAGTTGTTAAAGTACTTAATTGTTGATGTCTTTTTAATATGAAGGATTTGCATTGTAATTAGTCCCTTTTATAAATAGTGGACGGCATGTTTGTTTATAAATGACTTTATTATAGGTATTATATATATTATAAAAGTTATAATTATTAATTATATATTATATTAACTTATAATAAAACAAAAAAAAAGCCATTATCATTTCTTTTGTAAGTCACCGAATGCTTGAAGGAAGAAAACAAAAAAATTCTTCAACATTTCGGCAACTTTGAAGCTTGATTGAGGTATGTTAATTGTTCGGTTTTTGATAATTTTTACGTTTTTTAGATCGTTGCTTAGAAATCTTCAAGACCCATGTGTTAATTTTTGATTTTGATGAATATTTTTAGTTGAGCCATTGATGATAGCTTGCTGTTTATGATGTTTAATGGTGAAATATGATATATATGTGATAGATTAACAAGTTTTGTCTTTGAATTTTTGATGAAATTGAGTATGTTGGACTAAATTGCAAAAATAAATTTTTGAGGGACTAAAATGTGAAAAAAAATGAAATGTATGGACTTGTATGAGGACTAGGAACATTCGGTCCTTAAGGTGTTTAGTCAAATTTTGTGTATTTTGTGTTTTGTGCAAATAGGACTAAATTGTAAAAGTGTGAAATATTAGGGGAAAAATGGTAATTTGCCCAATTATGTGTTTTTGGATTAAATTGAATGAAAATATGTTTGAATGAGCTTTATTTAAACATGTTTAGATCAAGAACCGAAGAAAACGGATTTGGATCGAGGAAAAGCGAAAATAGTCGAATAGCAGATTTTTGTCGTCCGTAGATATCCGAAGTAAGTTTTTAAGCATTAAAACATTCGTAAATTATATACGTAATTTAGTATATGCTGTTTTAGAAATTATGGAACTATATTATTGAATAGCCGAATGTGAAAATTCATAGAATTCAGTATGATTAAGTTTATTTTGATTGAGATTTGATATGTGGATGTTATACAAAAATTTTGAGGTACATAAAAGGCTCGACATTATGAAATATATGTGTGAGGCAAATTAAACTATCGTTATTCAGGCTGTGAGCCTAGCAAGCCTTGGGCTGGTGAACTTAATCGGGCTTCATGCCTAGCAGGCTTATTACTAGTGATTGAATATCAGACCTCGGGTCTAGCAGGCTTAGTGCCGGTGTGTGATTCAGGCTTATGCCTAGCAGGTTTTATACCGGTGATTTAATTATAAGCTTATGTTTATGAAGTGTTCAAGTTATGGTGGAAATTGAACAAGCTAAAGCTTAGTTAAATGATTTAAATTATATTCGGCTACAAGGTATGTTTTTATATATATATATATGATGTTATATTGGACTTTGAATATGTAGCCATGAAGTTATGCCTAAAGGTGATATTATAGTTGATATTGTATTCGGCTAAATGAGAAACTACAAAGGTGATGCGCAATTTTGTTCTTACATATTCGGCCATATAGATATGCATGGGTGAAAGGTGATATTTGATTTTCTATAATTGATTAAATAAGTGAGGTTGGCTTGTAAAGTTGATGGTTGTGTCATGAGCACAAGTATGTGATTGTAAGCATAATTGAGTTTATGAATTTTTAAGAATGAAAAGTTGAATGATAATAAGTTAAAGGTGCATTAGTTGCTTTCGAACAAAATAACCCTTGTATATAAGTATAGGTTTTAAATAAAATATGAGATGATATGTTTGTGACAGTATACCTTATTAATGCTATAATTTTGATTTGACTTTAATGTTTTGATTATCAATACGAATGTTATTTTGCTTAAAACTTACTAAGTTAAGTTAGCTTACTCTGTGTGTTTTGTTACTCTGTTTTATAGATTTTTGATTGAAAGTTGCGAGCTCGGGGGATCGTTATTAAAGTCGTCCACACTATCTCCTTATTTTGGTACTTTTAAAGTTTGGATTTAGAACTTAAGGCATGTATAGGCTAGCTTATAACTTTGATGATGTTTGAAAAATGTAAATATAAGCCATGTGAAAATGGCTTGTTTAAAATGCTAATGATCTAATGATTAATACATCTTAATCGTAGTATGTGCATATGTTCTGCTTGGATTATGAATTTGGTTGTGTTATAATTCATGTTAAGTATATATATAAGTATATATATGTTTTGATATGAAGTAATCATTTATGATTTATTATTAGTTCTTTTGGAAAGTTGACATATGTGGTTGTTTAATTAGTTTGGGTTCTGATTTGTTAAAGACTTACTATTGAAGTGTATAATTGAAACATGAATCGATTTTGGAAACCATTTATATTGTAACTTTGTATTCAGCAAGATGATGAAATTATAGGTTATGCACTTGGGTTGGTATATTCGCATATGATATACATATGTCCATGTGTAAAAAGGTTTAGATTTATGTGTTATGGATTCTGGGAGATATATGTGGTCTTGTTAATTCGACTATGTTCTTGTACATGAAATGATCTATATAATGTTTGGAAGTATTTGCACTTGGTATGGAAATTTGGATATATCTTAGATTCGGTTAAATAAGGTCTATGCAAATATATATATACATATATATATATATGTATGTTTAGTTTTGATAATTGATAACTTGCTTTAGTAAAGTAATTATGAGCATGTGCATATTAGTCAATGTAATTTAAATGATCAAATGAATAGTAACCTTTGTTATTTGATGGAAAATGTTTATATGTGAATTTGGCTAAATGGATTTCAAATATGTACGTTATTGTTTAAGCATACTATGAAAATGCTTACTCATAATGCATTCAGTTATGTCCATATGAATAGTAAATATTTGTTATGACTCGTGTTGTGTCTAGTAATGCCTTGTAACCCTAACCCGAAGACGGATATGGGTTAAGGGTGTTACATTGTATGTAATAAGTTTCGTTGTATATATTTTAAATGCTTTGATATTGCATAAACTGTGAATACGAGACTACGGACATGTTCGACGATGATTCGACGATGATTCGACATTTGAAATCCCGGTTGAACCTTAGGAATAGATTAGGATACAAATGACATGTCATTAGGGGTTATTGTGATTATGTGATCCGGGTGCTGGTACTGTACGTCCTACCGGGGGCTAAGTATACCAGCATGTGTTGTGGTTACTTGACAGCTTGTCTGAGCAGCACCGTGTAGCTACATCTTGACTGACAGCTTGTGTGAGCAGGCCCGTTGATACCTCGAGAGTGAGCATATTTGTGATATGAGATTGAGATAGCATTGGCTATGTATGTGGCACTTCGGTGCGAGTTTCCCGAGTATTCGATAGTATTCAGAATGGTTCAACAGGTAAATGAAAGATGTGGTTGATTATGAGATTGATACAATATTGTAACACCCCAACCCCGGCCTACGCGTTAAGATCAGACTTGGCATGCCACATAAAACGAACTTACACTTAAGCATCAATGTTTTTAATGAAAACAATTCTTGAAAACGATTTGAAGTTGGAGTTTATCAAAAATCGAGATTTATTTGAACACCATGTTTTTTTAAAACATAAGAATTTACAAATTGATTTTCAGAGAAATAATTGGTTAAAAACTTTAATAATTGGTTGAAATAAATTTATAAAAGAGTTTTCACAAAATTTTACGAGTAAGTGATATAAAAAAAATCCTCTTTTTATACGCAAGTTTAAGAAAAACATTTATAAAAGATTAACAACCCCATTAAAGTAGCTAAAACATATTAAAATCCATCCACGCATAAAAATCCATAAAAATAATACCAGAGGCCTTATTACATCGCAATTGAAATAGTACTTAAATAAAAATACTTAAAAGAAGTTCAAAGTTTTTATAACTCATCATTCGTAGTATGGCCTCCACACAAAGTCATCCCCGGCCCAAGCCTCCATCAATTATCATTACCTGAGAAGGGGTAAAAAAAACGGGGTGAGTTACTTAGAACTCAATGTGTAACCCACTTACCGTGTTCACTGGGCCAATACCTTTTAAACAATTAGATGGGCTTGAGCCCATTTACAAATGTACAATGCATATATATAAATCAAGTATAAAAATTAATGCATGTGTTATGCAATTCCCAACCAAGCCTAATTTCCATCCGCTACACACCCCGTACCAACCAACACACACTGTGGGGATCAAGTCAACCCACCCCGCCAACACACCAATAGCAAGCATTAAGCCAGATATAATATTTGTGGCAACAGGCCATTTATAATATTTGTGGCGTGAGCCACCGAACTAGATATTTGGCAACAGGCCATTTATAATATTTGTGGCAGAGCCACCGAACTAGATATTTGGCAATGTGCCTTTCTTCTCTTCGTCATTTATCCCAACCCATGCAGTCATGTATATATATAATGCATAACAATATATTCATGAGATAAATTTCAACAAAAGCCCATATTACAAATTATCAATTTGGCCCATTAGTCCAAAATAGCAATTTGGCCCTTTTTAACGAACTAGCCAACCTTGGCCCATTTACGATCTAGTGATTTCTTGGCCCATTATACACATGTGGCTTTTTTCCACAATTTTCACACTTTGGCCGATTTATCAAATAATCATGTGGCCCAAAATATCATTTTTTTAAGATATAGCCCATTGAGGGCAAACCGTAATTTTTCCACTATCTTAATACCGGTTTCATGCATTCACACAAAAAGTGCTAATATCTTTGTATTTTCAAATTTTACCGACTTTACGATTTTTATTCTATCGCTACGGTAATATAACCCATGAGATACGTGTGAAGTTACACACACGATTACGGTGAGAACTATACTTTCCCGCTCGTCGATACCTAAATATATGTCACTCTTGATTAGAACACTAATATTTAATATAAAACTATTCTAATGATTAACGATATAGATCCTTACCCTCGTAATCTCGAATGACAACTATTTGCGATTTCTCCCGATTGATGGTTCATAACCCGATGAAGAACCACGAACAAACAATGGCTCAGAGTACGAATGACTTCAAATAATTGATTTTCGCGGATGAGGGTCCACAACCGGTGGAAAATCTCGGATTCTTGAAACAATCCTTCGTTTGAATTTAGGGGAATAAGCGGAGCGCCCCTCTTCCGAACACTATTAACAACCCTTTTCGTCCCTATCTTATTTGTCTCTATTGACAAAAGATTATTAGTCCTACCATATATCGAAATTTAATACTAATGGCTTAAAAGAGTGAACTCGGCTTACCTTAAAATCCCGAGTGATTTCCAAAGGATTCCTTGACAAATATGTTCCAACTCGAATGGCTTTACGAAGTCTTCAAAAATGTGATGATTTGACCCACCACTATCTCACTATAATAAAATAACGAAAGAAATTATCTAAGAGAAATGAACAATGGTTTCGATTAAAAAGGCTCTCCTTTACCACACTTAAGGTTCGGCCAAAACAACCCATAAACCAACATAAGAACCAAAAAGAAAGCTCTTACCTATTGTTTAAACGAGGGTTGAAAGAATAATCAACAAGACAATATAGATGAATAGAAGATTCGGCTTTGAAGGGAAAATTGAAGAAAATGGGATTAGTATCATTCGGCCATGAGAGAAAAATAATTAAGAAAATATTTGAATGATAAATAAAAATGATGAAGAAAAGAGAATGGAGAGAAGGTGTTATAATTCGGTTTTCAAAAAGAAGAAAAGCGAAGGAGAAAAGAGATGAGTTTAGGAACAATATGCATTCGGCAATGGGGAAGGAGAAGGAAAAAGGAATGGCTTTTTGTGTTGGTAGTTTCGGCACTAGGAGAAAGACACACAATGGGATACTAGAGTGATAAGCAAAAATGACCAAATGGTCAAAAATAAATGCCTAAATGAAACTCAACAAAGTTGTTTTCTCCAAGCTAAAGACACATTCAGCTATGAGAGAAAGGAAATGATAGGAAAGATGTTTTGGATGAGCAAAAATTATGACCAAAAGAATTCTAACAAGCTACCATCCTACCCCAAACTAACCACCAAATTTGGCTCCCCCTTTTGTCCATAATGCCGCCCAAATACATGGTCAAAATGGCCATGCAAAAGTTTCCAAGACAACTTCCTTGTATCATGCCTTGTGTTCCTCCACTTTCCAAAGCTTTAGAATCCTATCCCCAAAATCAAGTTAATTCTATCCCTTAATTCAAGCTTGCCTTTTTCCCTTAGTCTACTTCCCATAAAAGAATTTGTCCAACCTTACCATAAGTAAAGCTTGACCGACACATGCCATACAAGTACAAAAATAAAAGTCACCTAAATGCTATCCATGGGATTCGAACCTCTCCCCTCAAGCAATCACTCATGCGCCAACACCACCTTGCTACTAGCTCATCTTATGCTAGCTTTCGTCACTTAAATTAACTTAAGCATCATAATCACTTGATCCACTTCAATAAAATACTCACTACTAAAATTTATTCTAGTTTCGAATAATCCCGAGCCTTCTCAAGACTATATTAAGCATGCAAAAATTTAATCCTACACAAGCTAAACACCAAAACATGCATCATAACGATACTCAAATTTTTAGGATGTTACAAATATGGTACAGGTATGTACATGAACCGTATAAGCTTTAAATTGAAGAAACTTGTGAAAGATACGTTTAATCTTATGATTGAATATATGAAAGGTTTGTTAGTTAATATGAGTTACATGTTGATATAATCAATTTGTTGAATTATGCATTTGTGAATAGATTGAGTTTATTTCATACGAGCTTACTAAGCTATAAAGCTTACTTTGTTTATTTTACTGTGTTTTATAGTGATTTCAAAGCTAGCTCAAATTTGGGGATCGTCGGAGACTTCGTCACACTATCCTACTATCACTTTGGTACTTTTGAGTTTATGTTTTGAGTTATATGGCATGTGTAGGAATAAGGTTATTTTGGTTATGAATTGATAATGATTTTGGTCATTTGAAATGGCTTGTAAATGTTAAATGTTTAGTTTTGTATATTGCCATAGGAGTTGGCTTATTTGGTATGTTTGAATCGTGTATGTAACAGCCCGAATTAGACCCTAGTCAGAACAGTGGTTTTGGGACCACAAATCCGAGGTCGGAATAATATTTTAATGTTATTTTTGGTGTTGATTATATGTGATATAACCTGTGTGAAAATTTTGTGTAGTAATTTTATCGACTGTGTGTCGAATTGTGAGAAAGGACTTAATTGCATAAAGTGTAAAATGCTGTGTGTTGATTGTTAAGTGCTTAATTATTTTTGTCTTTATAATGTAGAGGCCTTATGAGGCAATTAAGCCATTATTAAGTTAGTGGATGGTGGATGGACATTTATAACCAATTATATTATATGTTATAATGTTTATAAGTAAGGTTAAATTTGTAACTTGATAAATGATGATATATATGTTTTAATAAAACAAAAAGGAATTAAAAAGCTATTATCATCTTTGTTATTGCCGAAAGTTAAAGAAAGAATAAGGGTTTGAAGCTTTGTGATTTTCGGCTAGAAATTTGCTTAATTTAAGGTATGTTTGAGCTCGATTTTTGATAATTTCTACGTTTTCGTAATCGTTGCTTTGTGCTTTACAAAACCCATGCTTAAATTTTGTGAATTGATGATGAATATGAAATATGTCATGGATGAATTCATGAACTTTGTGAAGTTTGGTGATGGATTATGAAAGATATGTGTTAGATTAACATATTTTGTCTTTGAATTTTTAGTGAAATTGAGTAATTTGGGCTAAATTGAGAAAAGTGTAAATTGAAGGACTAAAATGTGAAATAAATGAAATGTGTGGGCTTGTATTAGCATGGGAAGAATTCGGCTAAGCTTGTGTGAGTAGAAATTTGGTGCATATTTTGGTATAGCTTGTGAGTAAAGAAAATGTCTTATGAATGGTAATCTTAGTGATGGTATGATGCTAGTATGATTTAGTAAATTTGGGGATGAATCATGATTGATATTGAATGTATTCAAGTTGTGTAATTTAGTTTCTAAGTTTACATGTTAGAAATGAGATGATATGAAGGGATATGTTGATCATTTGACATGAAAATTGGTTGACAATTTGTGTGCGAAAGTATGCTTAAATGTGCTTGTAGGTTTGACCCTTGTATGGGTGGCAAATTGGTCTTGCAAATGACCTGTTTTGCCTACACGATTATGACACACGGGCGTGCCTAGTGACCGTGGGGCTAAGTCAGTAGCTAGCCTAATAGCACACGGCCAAGACACACGGGCGTGTCTAGTAGCCGTGTGAGAAAGTCAGTATATGGCCTAAGAGTACACGGCCTTAGCACACGGGTGTTGGGTGGTCGTGGGTGTAAAGTCAGATTCGACCACGGCCAAGGCACATGGGCATGCTTGGTGGCCGTGGATGTGAAGCCAGATTCGACCACGGCCAAGGTACACGGGCATGCTTGGTGGCCGTGGAGCAAAGTCAGTTTCGACCACGGGGAGGACACACGGGTGTGTCCAGCAGCCGTGGGAGGCACACGGCTTGCTTACACGGGCGTGTAACCCCTGTATCTTCAAAAAGTTTTAAATTTTCGGGAATGTTTGTATGTGTTTCGGTTTAGTCCCGACCCTATTTCTAAGCATGCTTAAGGTCTCGATGACCTACTTAAGGGACACTATGATTGAAATAGATGAACGGTTGTATGAAATTTTCTGTAAATGTTTTCGATCTGTCCGGTAACGCCTTTAAACCTAGTCTGGGGACGGATACGGGTTAGGGGTGTTACAGTGTATATATATATGTGTGCATGGCTTATATTATGAAGCTTGTAGATATAGATATGGTGGATGCTAAATGGTTGAAATTAGAGAACATATACGTTTGTGAAATTGAGCACATTGATGCATATTTGGAAGTGTACAATTAGTTGAATTGTATATGTGATTTTGGTATAAATGGTATGGTCTATTTTATGACTTGTGTGTATTGAGAAAGGTGGTATAGAATATGCATGAATTAGGCTTGAATTGGTTGGTTTAAATGCCAAATTATGCTATGTTTTGGTGCTAATTGGGTTGATGTAGGTGTGCACAAGTATGGGTGAAAAGATGGCTTGGTAAATTGCCCAATTTTGTCCACACGGGCAGAGACACGGGCGTGTGTCTCAGCCGTGTGTGACACACAGTCATGTATACAGCCGTGTGTTCCCTGGTGTTGAATTAGAAACCAAGTCAGTATGCTCCACACGTCCTCACACACGGGCGTGTGACCTGGCTGTGTGGCATAAGTCAGTATACCCTATAGGTTTGGCATGGCCTAGCACACGGCCTGGCACACGGGCATGTGTGGCCATTTTTAGGGCACACGGGCTAGTCACACAGGCGTGTGTGTTGGCCGTGTGACCCAAGTCAGAGAGTTACATGGGGTTGGACACGGGCTGGGACATGGCCATGTGCTCCTATTTCGAATGTCCACATGACCTGTGACACGGGCGTGTCTTTGGCCATGTGAGACACACGGCCGGGCGACACGGACGTGTGACCCCTATTTTTTTTTTGGAAAAAAAATTTCTAAGTGTTTCAAAAGTTTCTAAAGTTATCGGTTTAGTCCCGAACCACCCCAAATGCATGTTTTGGGCCTTGTAGGCTCGTATTAGGGACAATATGATTTGGTTGTGAATGAATTGTATGAAAAATATATGTTTAAATGTGTGATAAGTTCGGTAATGCTCCGTAACCCTATTCCGGCATTGAATACGGGTGAGGGGTGTTACAAACATGCTTTGTACATGCTACATGAACACATGATGAGAGAAGTATTTGAACATATAAATGATATCACTTGATTTATTGAAGCATGGTATGCTTGATACACAAATGTGGAACATGCTTAATGACTTTGTTCATCTATAATCCAGTATATGCCTAAAATACATGAAATTGATATTACAAAACATGTTGAAATGTGAGATGGATGGTACATGTGTATAAAATTTCCCTGATGATTATGTAATTTTGTGATTATGAAATATTATATGGATTACAGTGATTAACATGTTGATGAGGATATCTGTTTAGGCACTTGGCCAACACGACTTGGCAATGAAATGTATGTTTACCTTATGTTTATAAAATAGTGGTAAGTTAAATTTCCGGTTATACGAACTTACTAAGCTTAAAAGCTTACTCTGTTTTTAATTTCCTTGTTTTAAAGGAATTCAGAAGCTCGTTAGGTTAGAAGCTTGGCGGAGATATTTCACACTATCCATCAGTCCATTCGATGCAAAATGGTAAAATTAATTCTGGTTATAATGGCATGTATAGGTTAATTTGGACAATGATGGCATGATAATGCTTTGGTTGTAACTAGCCATTGGAATGGCTAGTATTAAGTATATTTTGATGAAAATTGTATAAGTCCTTATTCTGTTTGATGTGTTCGAAATGGTTGTGTGATGAAAAGCATATAAATCTAATGATAAATGGCTTTAAGTAAGCATAAATGAGAAAATATACTTAAATTTATATATGTGTATATTTGGTAAGTTTAAACAATTGAACATAGGTAATGGTAGGTCATGCATAAGAGTCGGTTTTGACTTGATTTGAACGTTTTGTATTGACTTGGGAAAGTGTTAAAATGTCAATGTAAGTGGAAGATATATTTGGGTGAGAAATAAGGCTTGGAAAATGGCCTTATTATGTCCACACGGGCAGACACACGGGTGTGTGTCTCAACCCTGTGTGATACATGGCCATACGCACGGGCGTGTGGTTTGGCCGTGTATCCCTTACAGCTTAAAAATTAAGAAACAAAATGCTCAGGTATTATCACACAGGAAGAGACACGGGCATGTGTCTCAGCCATGTGTGTCACACGGCCTAGTACACAGGCATGTGTCTTGGCCGTGTGACCCCTACACCAAATTATTGAAAATTAAATTGTCCACACGGCCTAGCACACGGGCGTGTGGCTAGCCGTGTGACCCAAGTCAGAGAGTTACACGGATAAGGACACGGGTTGGGACATGGTCGTGTGCCTCACATCGAACGCCCACATGGTTTGGGACACAGGCGTGTCATTTGGCCGTGTGAGCGACACGGCCTGGCCGCACGGGTGTATGTCCCCTACACCTAGGAAAATTTTATAATTTCGCGAAAAATTCTCTGAGTTTTCGATTTAGTCCCGACTTAATTGTAACGCATATTTTGGGCCTCGAGGGATCTTCTAAGGGACTTAATGATTGATTTTTGATATGAATACTGTATAAATGCGAAATGTTTGTTATTTGATCTGTAATATCTGGTAATGCTCCGTAACCCTGTTTCGGCGACGGATTCGGGTTAGGGGTGTTATAAAAATAGCATTCTATTTTTCACAAACCCAATTAAGTATCGATATTTTCTGAAATATCTATACCCCATTATAAAAATGATACCAAAATAGCATTATGTTCTCACAAAATTTACAAAGTATCGATACGGTATCAATACCATTTTATAAGTATCAATAAAAATTGTTTTGGTATCAATAACAAATCTCTAACGATCCCTGAATCTAGCATTTATTGCAAAAATTATCGATACCCTTTTATACGATATCGATACTCAGTGTTGCAGGTGTATTAAATGCTCTGGTTGGTACATCCCCAACGGCTCTATTCATGATACTAACAACCTCAACGATTGGAAATCAATTAGGGGGTATAAATACCAACTTCTAAAGTTCCTATAACAACAAGAAAGCACTTTCAAGCTAAAATCATCAACTAAACAACCTTTGAGCTTACTATTTTCATATTCTTCTTACATACACTTGTGAGCTTTACTTCTATTCTTTTGCTCAAGTGTATTTCATTGTATTTGAGCTTAATTTGCAAATACTTTGATCTTGTTAGGATTATTTCTTTATTTTCTTATTTGCATTTCTTTGAGAGGATTTGTGCATTAAGATTTGGGGTAGAAATCTTAAGGGAGTTGTAAGGTTAAATATTGTCCTCAAAGGTTATCAAATTAGTGAATTTGAGAAATCCCTTACTTGTAGAAAGCTAAGGTAGTGGAGTAGGTATGTAACACCCCAAACCCGGCCTAAACGTTACGACCGAATCTGGCATGTCACATGAAAGGAATGTCTAAAAACTGTGCATTCGTTAAAAAGCTCATATTCTTTATAGTTGTGGTGAGAAATCGAGTTTAAGTAATTTTGAATAAGAAATGGTTTATTATCATTTTAGGAAAATCCCATATTGATCATTTAATAATAAGCAATAAGCAAATTGAAAGCTGAAACCAAATAAAATACCCAAGGCCTTATTACATAACAAAAACTCAAATAAAAATAAGTCCAAATAAAAGAAACGAATTTACGAGTAAACATATGTATAGCCTCCACGAGTCCACCTCAGCTCCCAAATCCGCGATCTAATGATTACCTGCAAAATTTAACTAAGGGGTGAGTCATCGAGACTCAGTGTGTAAATCCCCATCCAACAGGCCCTTACACAATTTCATATGAAAATATGCATATCATGCACCCAAACCTAGCCATCCGCAACTCCTTTTTCTACCCCGTATGGTACCAAACCACTGGTGGTGCCAAACCACTGGTGTCCAAGGACACGATATTTATCAATATTGTGGTGCCAAACCACTTTGGTGACTCGAAGTCACGAATAATAGTGATGGGGCCAACCCATCGTGTGATACCAAATCACTAGCGCCAATCCCGTTGTATTATCGTGGGGCCAACCCATCGTGGTACCAAACCACCTGGGACGACGCGCTATGAGGTGCCAAACCTCTGGTGTCCCAAAGACACGAATGTGATACCAAATCACCGGTGACCGAAGTCACGAATCCAATGATGGGGCCAACCCATCGTGTGATACCAAATCACCGGCGTCAATCCCGTATAATCAAGCTGTGGGGCCAACCCAGCGTGATGTACGGCCACCGGGATGAGACGCCGAGGTGCCAAACCTCTGGTGACCCAAAGTCACAATAATCGATGCTGTGGTACCAAAACCACTTTGGTGGTGCCAAACCACCGTGTCCCAAAGACACGGATATCAATCTTCCCCTCCTCTCATCATACCCATGCAATATGACATAATAATTCGTGTATGCAAGTTATGTCATGTATGGTAGACATATATCAAATATAAGTATAACATGAATTACCATCATAATCGAGATAGACATAAAACAACATAATCACCCTAATCAACCTCTAAGGGTATACCAGTAATTTTACCTACCAAGGGCATTTTCAGTAATTTACCCACCAAGGGTATATCGGTAATTTACCCACCAAGGGCATTTTCGTAATTTACACATCGGTGGTATTTTAGTAATTTACCCACTAAGGGTATGTTCGTAATATACCCTTCAGGGGTATTTTGGTAATTTTGCACCTATAATGGCCTTACCCAAAGGCCCAAATGTCACCCCGAGCGACTCAGCTACCATTTCCGGTCGTACCAGACGATTGGGCCTAAAACTCGATTCCGACCCATTTGAGCCCCCTGCGCTCGTGTGGCCCACCTAGCACAAATCTAGCCATGTATATAAGTTCCACCTAGTCTAGTTCACTATATACTACACAATCGCACAATTTACTCATAAGGGCCCACGGGCCCATTGGGCCCACTTCGGCCCATCGCGGCCCAAGCAGCCCCAACCCACAAGAATACTACTTATGGCTGCGTCGAAGCCCCACACGCGTGCGCTCGCACGCTCGTGTGGCTACTATTGCCGTGAATGTCGGCACTTCGGCATTGCCGCCTCTGCCTAGAGTAGAGAGAGTTACACACCTGATAGGACTCTGGTGTTAATCCGCGCTCCGACCACTCCTGTGCCCAAACGCCTTCCAAGGTGTGTCAACCCTCCTCCTGGAATGCTCTTTATATAGCTAGCTCTTCACCTTCCTTCTTTGTATCTTTCCGATGTGGGATCCCTTCGTCAGTAGAGTTTAAATTCAATGAAACTCTTCCCCGTCTGCATCGCATAAAATAAATACTCCCTTGCTTCTCATGAGATTCGAACCCAGGCTCCCTTGCAACATAATCCACGCTGCTAGCCACTTGGCCACAAGCTCCTCTTGTGTCTTAAACCATGCGCAACTAAATATAAATCTATAGCCAAATTCTGAGGTCCAAGTAAAAAGAAAACCAAAATGCAAAAGCCAAGACTTGAACCTTGGACCTCCTTCCTTCCTTATGGCGTCATCCCCTTGTCTCTTATGTGGCGTCACTTTGCCACTACACCACACACTCCACTTGTGTCATTTTTCCCCACATTTTATTCTTAAGGCCTACCTGCCAACTTCCAGGTTTTTTCACCTAAAACCAAAATTTCCCCAAAGCTAATATTTGATCCCGGGACTTCATAAAAGCCCTCTAACCTTCCAAAATAACTTACCTAATAAGTCTAACTTGCATTAATGCCGTTCTCAAAAATTTTAAAAACAAGGCCCATTGGGCCCAATCCTACTAGGCCCAATTTTGGGATGTTACAAATCTACCCTCCTTAAAGAAATTTTCGTCCTCGAAATTTCCAACCACAGAACATTCGTACCACCTAACCTACAACGCTGTGCTCACGCTGCGTACTCTGATTCCAATAACCCTAATATACTTTTAACTAGAATTTAGAAATCCTACACATACTAAAAAAAACTAACCATTAAAGCAGACAAATATTTCGAACGCAATCAACTCTATATCCGAGCATCACATCCAACCCAAACACACAGAATAGATATTCAAAATACAGCATATAACAAAGCAAAGTATCAGGAAACTTACAGTGCGGATTGGTGCCAGAGACTCGGGTGCCATATTTCAAAAAAAAAAAACAGATATATATTTTTCTAAACCATTTTCCAAACCATCTTTTGAAAACATTTTTTTGAACCCAAACCCACAAGTAGAGTTTTGAACACGGCTCGATACCATAATTGTAACACCCCAAACCCGGCCTAAATGTTACGGTAGACCGAACGGCATGTCACATGAAAGGAATGTCTAAAAGCGTGCATTCGTTAAAAAGCTCATATTCTTTATAGTTGTGGTGAGAAATCGAGTTTAAGTAATTTTGAATAAGAAATGGTTTATTATCATTTTAGGAAAATCCCATATTGATCATTTAATAATAAGCAATAAGCAAATTGAAAGTGAAACCAAATAAAATACCCAAGGCCTTATTACATAACAAAAACTCAAATAAAAATAAGTCCAAATAAAAGAAGCGAATTTACGAGTAAACATATGTATAGCCTCCACGAGTCCACCTCGGCTCCCAAATCCGCGATCTAATGATTACCCGCAAAATTTAACTAAGGGGTGAGTCATTGAGACTCGGTGTGTAAATCCCCATCCAATGTGCCCTTACACAATTTCATATGAAAATATGCATATCATGCACCCAAACCTAGCCATCCGCAACTCCTTTTTCTACCCCGTGTGGTACCAAACCCTTTGGTGGTGCCAAACCATCGGTGTCCAAGGACACGATATTTATCAATATTGTGGTGCCAAACCACCTGGTGACTCGAAGTCACGAATAATAGTGATGGGGCCAACCCATCGTGTGATACCAAATCACCGGCGTCAATCCCGTTGTATTATACGTGGGGCCAACCCATTGTGGTACCAAACCACCGGGGCGAGACGCTATGAGGTGCCAAACCTCTCGGTGTCCCAAAGACACGAATGTGATACCAAATCACTTTGGTGACCGAAGTCACTTAATCCAATGATGGGGCCAACCCATCGTGTGATACCAAATCACCGGCGTCAATCCCGTATAATCAATCAGGGGCCAACCCAGCGTGGTACGGCCACGGGACGAGACTTTGAGGTGCCAAACCTCCGTGACCCAAAGTCACAATAATCAACTGTGGTACCAAAACCACCTGGTGGTGCCAAACCACTAGTGTCCCAAAGACACGGATATCAATCTTCCCCCTCCTCTCATCATACCCATGCAATATGACATAATAATTCGTGTATGCAAGTTATGTCATGTATGCTAGACATATATCAAATATAAGTATAACATGAATTACCATCATAATCGGATAGACATAAAACAACATAATCACCCTAATCAACCTCTAAGGGTATAGCAGTAATTTTACTTACCAAGGGCATTTTCGTAATTTACCCACCAAGGGTATATCGGTAATTTACCCACCAAGGGCATTTTCGTAATTTACACATCAGTGGTATTTTAGTAATTTACCCACTAAGGGTATGTTCGTAATATACCCTTTAGGGGTATTTTGGTAATTTTGCACCTACAATGGCCTTACCCAAAGGCCCAAATGTCACCCCGACTCGGCTACCATTTCCTGGTCGTCAGGACGATTGGGCCTAAAACTCGATTCAGACCCATTCGAGTGCCCACACGCTGCGTGTGGCCCACCTAGCACAAATCTAGCCATGTATATAAGTTCCACCTAGTCTAGTTCACTATATACTACACAATCGCACAATTTACTCATAAGGGCCCACGGCCCATTGGGCCCACTTTCGCCCATCGCGCCCAAGCGCCCCAACCCACAAGAATACTACTTATGGCCTCAACTATCGCGTCGAAGCCCCACACGCGCGCGCTCGCGCGCTCGTGTGGCTACTATTGCCGTGATCGGACGCCCGGCATTGCCGCTCTACGACTAGAGTAGAGAGAGTTACACACCGATAGGACTCGTGTTAATCCGCGCTCCGACCACTCCTCGTGCCCAAACGCCTTCCAAGGTGTGTCAACCCTCCTCTGGAATGCTCTTTATATAGCTAGCTCTTCACCTTCCTTCTTTGTATCTTTCCGATGTGGGATCCCTTCACAAGAGAGTTTAAATTCAATGAAACTCTTCCCGTCCGGACCACAAAATAAATACTCCCTTGCTTCTCATGAGATTCGAACCCGGGCTCTCTTGAAACATAATCCACTGTTGCTAGCCACTTGGCCACAAGCTCCTCTTGTGTCTTAAACCATGCGCAACTAAATATAAATCTATAGCCAAATTACGAGGTCCAAGTAAAAGAAAACCAAAATGCAAAAGCCAAGACTTGAACCTTGGACCTCCTTCCTTCCTTATGGCGTCATCCCCTTGTCTCTTATGTGGCGTCACTTTGCCACTACACCACACACTCCACTTGTGTCATTTTTCCCCACATTTTATTCTTAAGGCCTACACCTTGCCAACTTCGAGGTTTTTTCACCTAAAACCAAAATTTCCCCAAAGCTAATATTTGATCCCGGGACTTCATAGAAGCCCTCTAACCTTCCAAAATAACTTACCTAATAAGTCTAACTTGCATTAATGCCGTTCTCAAAAATTTTAAAAACAAGGCCCATTGGGCCCAATCCTACTAGGCCCAATTTCGGGATGTTACAAGGTAATTGGGGCCGAACCACTCTAAATTTTCGTGTTCATCTTTCAATTTTCTTCTTAGCTTTCCAAAAGTTTTTATAAGCCAATTCACTCCCTCTTGGCAATTTCGGTTTGATTTATCGAGCTAACAATTGGTACCAGAGTTAGTCTCTAAAAGATGGTCTAACAACTAAGAGAAGATCCTCGAAGTAGCTCAAATCTCATTTCTTCAAACTGCACAAGATGACATCTTCTTCCAGCTCCATTATGGTCGGTGAGTCTCAATCTATCCTCAAACCTCATTACTTCAATGGTGCAAATTATTCATATATGAAGACTAGAATGACGTTGTTCATCCAAGACAATGATCTTGCTGTGTGGGACGTCATCATGGATGGTCCATCCATTCCTCAAAAGGAAGGAAGAAGATAAATTAGTTCCAAAAAGCAAGAATGAATGAAATAAGAAATATAGGAGGAATGTTCAACTCAACGCGAAGGCCATGCACACTCTTTTTTGTGCACATGGTTCGAACAAATATAGTAGATTTTTTTCATGCTCCAATGCCAAGGAAATTTGGGACAAATTAGAGGTTACTCATGAGGGTATTGATTAAGTTAAGAAATCAAATGTGGGAATTCTCACTATCAATTATGAGACTTTCACGATGAAGCCCGAAGAGGACATCAAAGCTATGTCCAATAGATTCACCATCATCATCAACAAACTCAAATCATATGGGAAGACCAATCCCAATGAAGAAGTAGTTCGGAAGATGCTTAGAAGCTTGCCTATGTCTTGGGATGCTAAAGTTACAGCCATAGAGGAACATAAAAACTTGGAGACTCTTTCATTAGATGAGCTTATTGGTTCCTTGCTCACTCATGAAATGAGACTCAATGGAGTGAATAAAGGAGAAGAAAAAGTTGAAAAGAAGAAGGTTGATGTTGCTCTCAAGTCTACAATAGAAGAGAGTAATTCTAATGAAGATGTGGATGAGGATAAGGATGAAGAGATGGCCATGTTTGCAAGAATATTAAATATATTTATAAGGTCCAACAAAAGAAGAATATTTCAAAAGAAGGAAGGACTCAAAATTGAATCAACCAAGGAGAAAGATCCCATCATTTGTTATGAGTGCAAAATCGAGACACATCAAGGTTGATTCTCCTCAATGGAATAAAAAGGGGTCTAGCAAACAAAAACACAAGGCCAATGTTTCTACTTAGAGTGATGAGAATTCATTCGATGAAAAATATCAAGAAGTATCCAACTTATGTGTCATGGCCATCAATGATTCTAAGGTAACTTCTAACTCATCTAGTTCAAATTCTTATTCTTTTGATGAGTTACAAGATGCCTATGATGAATTGGGTTTGGAATTTGAAGTCATGAATTCAAAACACAAGAAAAATATTTCAAAATTGAAACATGAAAATGACTTGCTTTCCAAAACCAATCATGAACTTAAAGAGAAATTAAACAAAATGCAAGAAATTATTAATGATTTTGAGAAGAAGAATTTAGATTTGCATAATTTACTTTCTAAAGTTCATGATGATCATGACAAGCAACTTGAGTTGCTTAAGAATGAAAAGTCTCACTCTAAAAAGTTTTAGAAAAAGGAGAAAATTTTAAAAAAAACTTTGTTAAAAATAGTTTTAACTTCTATAAACATAGAGATCTTCAAAATTTTTACAAAAGAAAAATGATTAAAAGTGTATGGGTCCCTAAAGGACTCATAACTTCTCAATATAGGATCTTGATTTCAAAATGGATACCTAAAGGGACAAAAATTATAATAATTAATGCTTATGGACCCAAAAGAATTTGGGTACCAAAAATCAAATTTTAACTCTATGTTTGTAGGAAAAGGAGTATTGCTTTGAGGTGGCTATTCAAGGAAAAACTTATGGTACCTTGATAGTGGATGCTCAAGACACATGACCGGTGGCAAGAGTCGCTTTATCAATTTGAAGCCAAAAAGTGGAAGAGAACTTATATTCAGTGACAAGTCCACAAAAATAATTGAAGGAATAGGGTCTATTGGTAAAAACTCTTCATTTATAATTGAGAATGTCTTATATGTCAACGGTCTTAAGCATAATCTTCTAAGTATTAGTTAATTATGTGAAAAAGGTTTCAATGTCATATTTGAGTCTAAAAGTTGTAAAGTTATTGACATTGCTTCTAATAAGATTGTGCTTGTAGGACATAGGATAGAATATATATATATTGAGCATTTAGATGATTTGCATAATTCTAACATATGCCTTGTTACTAAAAATGAAAATAGTTCATTATTATCGCATAGAAAACTCAGACATGCTAGCATGAGCATGTAACAACCCAGTTTTTAGTGGTGTCAGAAACAGTGGTTTTGAGGCCACAATTCGAACGAGAGGGTCCATAATTTATTTAATTAATATTTATGAGTTAAATATACTATAATAATGAATCATGATTTAATAGATTTTATTAATTGGTCAGTTGGTCAAGGTACAAGAGGTACATACTGAAAGTCAAGTTGTTTTGAAAAATAAAGTATCAGGACCTCGTTTCTATAAACCGAGCTCGTAAATATTTAATAAAATATTTATGAAACTAATATATAGGTGAATTGAAGTTGGTTCAAAAAAATTTAGTGTTTGGATGGTTAATTATGGAAAAAGGACTAAATTGTAAAAATTGTAAAAATTAATCAGTATTGATTTTTAGTAACTAAATGGCTTAATTAATAAGTGATTAAGGTTCAAATTTGTAATTATGCCATAATTCTATAATGGTGGACGGGTGGACGATCGGCGTGGTTTTCTAACATTAAATAATTTATTTTTAACTAAATAATTAAAATGAAAATGGTTAAACCGAGCCTGTAAATATTTAATAAAATATTTACGGAACTGATATATAGGTGAATTGAAGTTGGTTCAAAAAAATTCAGTGTTTGGATGGTTAATTATGGAAAAAGGACTAAATCGTAATGTAACAGCCCAATTCAGGGCCTAGTCGGAATAGTGGTGCGAGACCACAAATCTGAGTTAGTAAATTGAGTTCTTAAGGTTTATGACATGTTTTCATGATAGTATTAAAGTTCCATGTAGAAATTTTGTGAAATTGACATGGAATGATCAAATAGGACTAAATTGCAAAAGTTGCAAAATATGAGTTTCTAGAAGCTTTTTGTATGAAATAGCTTTAGAATATTAATTAGAAGTCCTTAAATAGCAATTTGCCCAAATTATAAGTTTTGGACAAAAATGGACATAAGTTAGTAAATTGTAAATTTTTAAAGAGAAGGGCATTGTGGTCATTTACCAATTAAATGATTAAATGGGAAAAAGATGATAAAAATTTCATTCATCTTCTTCCTTGTGCCAAAAATTGGGAGACTCCATAGCTAGGGTTCTTCACATTTTTGAAGCTTGCAAGTAAGTCATCCTAGCCCCGTTTTTAATATTCTTCGTATTTTTGGAGTCCTCGTATTATGAATTAGCTATTTTTAGCTATAAGATGAGCTAAGAAGCATGTTCAAAAATCTACCCATGTGTATCATGCTTGTAAAATGATATTTTATGGAAGATTATGGGAGTTTGATGTTAGATAAACATCTTTTCCTTAGTGAATTTCATGAAAAATGATAGTATGGACTAATTTGTAATAGTTATGAAATTGGTCATACCTATTAGAAATAGTGAGAATTGATGATTGTTATAGTAGAGAAAATGAATCAGCTAAATATGATGTTTAATAAAGTTGAATGAGAATTATTTTACGAGCCTAGGGGTAAAAGTGCAAATATGAGAAAGTTTAAGGGCAAAATAGTAATTTTGCCAAAGTATGAGTTAAGAGTCAATTTAGTCAATATGAGTATTAAATGATCTAATTATTATTATAGATCAAGAAAAACGAAGCCCGGATCGAAACCGAGGCAAGAACAAAGTCGAGGACTAAATTGCATATCTACATACATTTTGTATATTGAGGTAAGTTTGTATGTTTTCTAAGCTTTATGATTAATATCATTAAATTGCTTAGTATAATGTAGAATATATTTTAAATTCCATGAGATTGTTTAATGCTATGTTAAACAAAGAAATCAATGAGATCAAGCATGAGAAAGTCCCGATTGAAGTGGAATTACTTAGGATACTCGATCTATCACATGAAATGAGAAAGTCCGTATAAGACCAAGCCAAGGCATGGCATCAGCAATCAAGCAAGTTATCATGTAAGACCAAGACAAGTCTTGGAATTGAAGAGTTATTATGAGATGAAGACCCATATAAGCCCAAGCCAAGGCATGGCATTGGTGAGTCTCCAAGCAAAGTTATCATGTAAGTCCAAGACAAGTCTTGGCATTGAAAAGCTATAAAGAGATAGAGATCCCATGTAAGTCCAAGCCAAGGCATGGCATTGGTAAGTAACAAAAAAGATTTCATGCAAGTCCAAGCCAAGGCTCGGCATTGACAAGTAAAGATACCAAGTAAGACCATGTCGAGACATGGCAATGGTAAGTTCCCAAGGGAACTCATAAGGAAGACTTCGTGTAAGCCCATGTCAAGACATGGCATCAATACCAAGTAAGAGATCCCATGTAAGGCTATATCAAGGATATAGCATTGGCATCAAGACACATGTGTTTTGAGATTTAGTATCCTATGTTATTCATAGTAATTCATCGGGCAAAAGAGTAAAGATTAAATAAGAAAGTAAGAAAGTTAAGTAAAGTTATTATCAAGTTATGCTAGTCAGAGTTAATTAAGAGTACTATTCATGATATGAATGATGAAGTTGAGATTATGCTTATCATAGTAAAGTATCTTGATCCATGTGATCAAGTGATACGGTATCTTATTACTAAATCTGAACTTGAGAATAGTAAGTACCATGAGATATGTAAGAATCGGTAAGAGTAAGTAAGCTTAAATACTTGAGATTTCATAATGCCATTGTTTATGATGAATGGTTAATGTTAAGCAAATATATTGCTATGAGAATTACATGCAAACTTACTAAGCTAAATGCTTACGTCCTTTATTCTTTCTTTCCATGTAGTCCGGTCAAGCTAATCTCGTGGATCATCGTCACCGGAGCTCGGAGCACACTATCAATCGCTATTTTGGTATAGCCAAGTTGTTTTTATTAAGTATGGCATGTATAGGAAACATTTCATTTTGAGTTATGTTTTAAAACTAGCCAAAGTGTTGGCTATCAAGCTTAGCATTCTTTTTGTATATGGCCAAAGAGATGAGTCATGAATGATTAAGTATGTATGTTTTAATCTATCAATGAAGTATGCATCCTTGTTCATGTTAGATGTAATACTTGAGTTGCTGAATTGAGCATGAGTTTGGTCTTGATTTTAGGGTAGCAATTGGCTTGGTAAATAGCCTCTAAGTGCCCACACGGATGGACACACGGGCGTGTGTCTAGGCCGTGTGCACCCTGCACCTTTGCATCTTAATTTAGAATAGGCCACGGGCTAGCTACACAGGCGTGTGCCTTGGCCGTGGGGAATTGGTAGAATGCTGGGGTTTTAGGCACGGTTTGGGGCCACGGGCATGTCCAGACCGTGTGTAATTTGCCAGTATCCACCACGGGTGAAAGACACGGGCATGTTTTAGGGGTGCACGGGCGTGTCCCAAGTCACACGGACGTGTGACCCCTGTTTGTAGAGAAAGTTTTCAGATGAGTTCTGAAAGTTTTGGAACGTAAGTCTAAGGCCTCGTAGGCCCATGAAATGTCTGATTTGACTAAGAAAGAGAAGTTTTTAATTTAGAATGAAATTTTATAGCCCGTAAGTACATGTTTAAGTGAGTTCAAGCATGGTAATGTCTCGTATCCAGTCTTAGTCTTGGACTCGGGTATGGAATGTTACATTTAGTGGTATCAGAGCTACGATTTAGTCTATTCTAGGACTAACATAGCATGAGCACGAGTCTAGCTATACATTCCATACGTAAGAATGTTTTTATAATGATAGTTTGGCGACTCCTAACAACTTAAATTATGTTTATACATTTAGTAAATGGATCCCGATAGAGCTATGGCGGATGACGTAGAAAGTACCGCACCGGCTCCCGCTGAAGGGACGGTGCCGAACGAGAATGAGAATAGACCCACTGCGGTGAGTCAAGAAGGAGGAGAAGAGGCTAGAGAAGCCTTCCTCCATATGATGAATACATGGTATACGGAGTTCATTCGTACGAACCCGAATGTGCATCCCCCTCCACCCCCACCTATTCCTCAACCTATCCCAGTAGTCCCTCAAGTAGTAGAGGTGGTAAGAGGAGAGAAGCCTCCAGTTGATAGAATCAGGAAACATGGGGCAAAAGAATTCCGGGCTAGAAAAGATGATGATCCGAAAAAAGTTGAATTCTGGTTAGAAAATACCATCAGGGTATTTAGTGAGTTGTCATGCACATATGAGGAATGCATGAAGTGTGTAGTCTCTCTTTTAAGAGATTCTGCCTATCAATGGTGGAACACATTGGTGTCTGTGGTATCGAGGGAAAAGGTTGTAATATCTGGGATTTAGGGGCTTTGCATCTTTTATGTTTTTATGCGTTTGTTGAGTTATGCCTGTTGTTTGGATGTGTTTGGGGGCCTCGGGAAGGCTCAGAGTTAAGCCGAAGCGTTGGCCAAAATTTTCCTTTTTGGGTACTGTAGTGGAGAGCTAGCGGAGTCAGGACTTAAGGGATACTGCTTGTGTTGGATTACACAAGAAAGTCAGTGGGAAAGAGGCAAGGAGGTGCCTCTTAAGGTTCAGGTAGGTGACGCCACAAGGGAGCAGAGAGGGAGCAGGTTCAAGTCGCATGGTGCTCATTTTGGAATGGCGTCAAGGGGAGCAGAGGTAGAGTTCGGCTAGGGTACTTCAAGAGGGGAGAGTTGATTGAGTCAAATAATTCAAATATGTGGCTGAGAGAAGAAAGAGGAGTTTGAATCATTCAAACTTTTTCGAATGAGTGATCAAGAGTGGATTAAGGAGAAAAGAAAGGGATTAGCATGTGGTGAGGGTAGTGGCCAAATCTTGAATGCTTGGGGGGAGTGTAGGAATCGGTTCTGGCTTGTTTAGGGTGTGCCGAATTTCAATTATTGGTCATAGGTATTTTAGTTCTCAAAGGTGCATTTTTGGTTTTGGGTTTGTAGGTGCTAAATTTTTGGAGGTGTCTAGTAGCCAAGTTTGAGACCTCTTTTTCCTTTCGGCATTTGGTGTTCTTCTTTGTGACAACTTTTGAACCTTTTTCTTTGTTGAGCCGAAACTCCTATCATCCTCTCTACTTCTCATTTCTTTCTTCTCAATTGCATTACCTAAAGCTGAAACCTCATTCTCCTTTTCTTCTTCTTGACCAAATCCTCCATTACTCCCATTCATCTCTTTGATTTCATCTTGCTTTAGCCAAATCTCTTAAGCCTCTCTTCTTGTCCTTCATTTGCCAAAACATACCCTCACCTTCTCACAGGTTTTGTTTCAAAGCCGAAGCATCCATTGTTCTTATTCTTTCTATATTTCTTCTTGGCTGAATCTTCCTTGAGTGCTTACCTTCATCTTTTGTTCTTTGTTCAGTGGATTGCCGTCACTCTGTTCCACAACTTTGTCAATCAGATTCTCTTTGATCGTGGTAGGTATTGCCTTTTCGTTTCAAATCTCTTTTCTCTCCTTTTAGATGCCGAAGGCATTAATCTTGTCTTATTATTCTTGACCGATTGAAGGAGGGGCTTTGTCTTCGCGTTCTTTCGGCATCTGACCTGTGATTGAAGGGTGTTAAGGGACATTCGGTTTTAGTCGACTTAGGTATTCAATCGGTGCCTTAGTCCAAGTCTTTTATTCTTCGGGATTTGGCAATCTAGGTAAGGGATCTTTGCGTTTTGAGCATGTATTCTTATTTGTTCTTTGTTCAATACTTTAATCCGGTCTATTGACCAATATCTCTTTCATGGACTCAAACGCTAGCCAAGCAAAGAAAGGGGTTGGACCGATAGCCCCAGCCCTAAAGTTCAAGAAGCGCGCGGTGTCTGCTGTTCGAGATTGGCCACCGGGTTGTGGGCTGGCTTCTGAGCAGAATAGTAGACAAATAGCAGTCGTTTCTGCTATCGATAGTGTCGACATAGAGAGTGTTATTTTGCGTGTTATCAGATGTGTAAAACTTCACACACTTTATTTTATCTGTGTTATTAATTGTATGGGTTGAGAAGCCGGAAAAGGCTGTGTAGACAGTTGTAATACCCTTGGGGGTAAGGCTAGGGATGACAGGTGCGTAACTGTAATGTTTTCCTTGCGTGTATGGATGTATGTAGTGATCCTTTACTTTGTTGAAAGCATGTTGCATTCATTATGACATGTATGTTATGCATAGGATATGGATATGATATAAAGGGGAAGTGCTATTATTTTGGTCACATAGTGATCGGTGGCTGAGCCACGTTATATTATTTTGGTCACATAGTGATCGGTGGCTAAGCCACGTTATTTTGTCCATGAGCAGTATGACTATCAGCATGACTGCCAAATTGGCGTGTAGCGGATGGAGGGTTGATTATAGAAATCCCCACGGTGTGATGGGTTGGTACGGGGTGGCGTGTAGAGGATGGAAAAAAACTAGGTTGGGCTGGGACATAATGCATTCATGTATTTTTTATGTCATTCTGAGTGGGCCAAGGCCCAATTTGCAATTGTGGGCCATGAGCCGTTTATGTGATTTAGGGGATTGACACACTGAGTCTTGGTGACTCACCTCGCTGCTTAACTTTTCAGGTAATCAGTAGATTTAGAACTTGGTGCCGAGGAGGACTTTGGGGTGGCCATGCACTGTTTCTCGTAAACTTCCAATTTCTATTTAAACTACATTTTGATTTTGGGACTTTGAAATTGTAATAAGGCCTTGGTACTTTATTTGGTTTCTAGCTTTTAAATTTGATTAATGCTTGTTATTAAATGTCCAGATACGAGATTTTCCTAAAACGTTAATAAACCGTTTCTTATTCAAAATTTATTTAAACTCGTTTTTCACAACAAGTATATTTTTCCCAAATTAATAACAACTTTGTAAAACGGGCATTATATGAATCAGTGTTTATTAACAAACCACGAAACGTGGAGTTTCGAAAAGAATATGAACCTTTCTAACACGAACGCACAGTTTTTTTTACGACTTCACCCTGTGACATACCAGATCTGGTCGTAACGTCTAGACCGAGTTTGGGGTGTTACATTTTGGTATCAGAGCCAAGTTTAAAAATGCTCGGCCTTGGGTTTTGGGTTCAAAACGTTTTCCGGATTTTGTTTTTAAGAAAAATATCTATATATGGGTCTGTTTTTGAAATGTGGCATCCGAGTCTCCGGCCCAAGTCTGCCAGGTAAGTTTTCTGATAGCTAAGCGATTGCATAGAGTTGATGTATTATGTGAATGTGTTGTTATGGATGATGGAATAAGAAACTCTACTGTAGAGATGAAACCTTTAGGGATACATGTGCTTACAGAAGAACCACTTATAATTCTTAATATTCATAAAATTGCTCGTTAATAAATAGTGGAAAGAAATACTAATTCATAAAATTTGTAAACCAGATTAAGACCAAACGATAGACATGAGTGGTAGAGGGCGTGGACGTATCACACGAGGCCGTGGGAGAGGCCGGGGTAATGAGGTTGAACTCTCGGAAGCGGGAAATGAGCCTGAGGGCGGGGTTTCAGCATCGCCGGTGGCAGAAGCAGGGTCGCAAGACAGAACTGGTGGGGATGATTCCCTGTCCCTGGCAATGCTGCGTGTGCTGGAGCGAGTGGCTGGGGCAAGCACCGAAACAGCAAGAGCTTGTGGCCTAGTGGCAAGTGGCGTGTTGGGTATCTATGAGGTCTGAGGGATGATTTGCGAGTGCTGATAGCTCCACAACAAGAACGAGAATTTGCTATTTTAGTGGAAAAGGCTAAGATAGCCGAGGAAGTGAAGCGGTCGAAAAAGCAGAATCAGGATAGAGATAGAGGTAGAAATAAAAGGAATTTTAGATTGTCGGGGTCAGCTGGGCATTTTCAGAAAAGATTTAGGTTGGATGGGCCGAGTCGGGTTGTGAGACCTATTATTGGTAGTCAGCCTCAGAAGGAGCTGAATCTAAGGCAACGAAGGTGGATTGAGCTGTTGAAGGATTATGACTGTTCGATTGAATATCATCCGGGTAAGGCAAACGTGGTGGCAGATGCGTTAAGCTGAAAGGTAATATCGGATTTGAGAGCAATGTTTGCCCACCTTAGTTTATACGACGATGGAAGTTTATTAGCTGAACTGCAAGTGAAGCTACATGGGTAAGTCAGGTTAAAGAGAAATAGTTATCGGATAAGGTTTTGAGTGCTCGACTCCTGCAAGTACAGGATGGTGGAGTAGAGGATTACAGTTTGAACAGCGATGGAGTTTTGTGTTTCCGTGGGAAGGTTTGCATGCCGAAGGATGTGGAATTGAGGCAGATGATTCTTCAGGAAGCGCATAGTAGCCCTTACGCTATGCATCCTGGAGGAAGTAAGATGTATCGGGATCTGCGTGAACAGTTTTGGTGGCCTGGATTAAAGCGAGAAGTTACGAAATTTGTGGGAAAGTGTTTAACGTGTCAGCAGGTCAAAGCCGAACACCAGTTGCCTTCGGGGTTGTTGCAACCGGTGAAGATTCCACAGTGGAAATGGGAGAGGATCACTATGGACTTTGTTAGTGGGCTACCTCTTACGCCTACTAAGAAAGATTTGGTATGGGTGATTGTGGATCAGTTGACAAAATCCGCTCATTTCATACCTGTTCGTGTCGACTATTCTCTTCAAAGATTGGCTAAGCTGTATGTGGCAGAAATTGTGAGGTTGCACGGGGTACCAGTGTCGATCATATCAGATAGAGACCCTAGATTTACGTCGCGATTCTGGAGAGCATTGCATCAGGCTTTGGGCACAAGGCTAGACTTTAGCACAAAGCGTTTCATCCATGACAGATGGGCGATCTGAGAGAGAGTAATTCAGTCTTGGAGGATATGTTGAGGGATGTGTCATCGATTTTGAGGGTAGTTGGGAAGAGTTCTTACCATTGGCGAGTTCGCAGCGTACAACAATGACTACAAATCTAGTATTCAGATGGCGCCTTATGAAGCGTTGTATGGACGGAAGTGTCGCACTCCCACTTGTTGGACGGAATTAGGTGAACGCCATATTTTAGGTCCAGAAATTGTTGCAGAAATAGAAGAGAAGGTTAAGTTAATTCGAATTCAATTGAAGGAGGCATCAGACCGACAGAAATCATATGAGGATCTAAAGCGAAAAGAGATAGAGTTTACAGTAGGTGATCGGGTCTTCTTGAAGGTTTCACCGTGGAAGAAGGTGATGAGATTTGGACGTAAGGGTAAGCTAAGTCCCAGGTTTATCGGGCCTTATCGGGTTTTGAAACGTGTGGGAGCAGTTGCGTATCAGTTGGAGTTACCTTCAGAATTGAAACAGATGCATGATGTGTTCCATGTTTCGATGTTAAGACGTTACCGTTCGGATCCATCTCACGTTGTGCCAGTTCAGGAAGTTGAAGTAAGGCCAGACTTATCTTATGAGGAGGAACCAATACAGATCTTGGATCAAGATGTCAAGGTGCTAAGAAGAAAATTAGTTCCTTTGGTCAAAGTTTTGTGGCGGAATCATGGTTCAGAGGAGGCGACATGGGAGCCAGAGAATGCGATGCGACAGCAATACCCTCATCTCTTTTGATCAGGTAATTTCGAGGCCAAAATTTCTTTAAGGGGGTAGAACAGTAACATCCGGGATTTAGGGGCTTTGCATCTTTTATGTTTTTCTGCGTTTGTTGAGTTATGCCTGTTGTTTGGATGTGTTTGGGGGCCTCGTGAAGGCTCGGAGTTAAGCCGAAGTGTTGGCCAAAATTTTCCTTTTTGGGTACTGTAGTGGAGAGCTAGCGGAGTCAGGACTTAAGGGATAGTGCTTGTGTTGGATGACACAAGAAAGTCAGTGGGAAAGAGGCAAGGAGGCGCCTCTTAAGGTTCAGGTAGGTGATGCCACAAGGGAGCAGAGAGGGAGTAGGTTCAAGTCGCATGGTGCTCATTTTGGAATTCTTTTTGGCGTCAAGGGGAGCAGAGGTAGAGTTCGGCTACGATACTTCAAGAGGGGAGAGTTGATTGAGTCAAATAATTCAAATATGTGGCTGAGAGAAGAAAGAGGAGTTTGAATCATTCAAACTTTTTCGAATGAGTGATCAGGAGTGGATTAAGGAGAAAAGAAAGGGATTAGCATGTGGTGAGGGTAGTGGCCGAATCTTGAATGCTTGGGGGGTGTAGGAATCGATTTTAGCTTGTTTAGGGTGTACCGAATTTCAATTATTGGTCATAGGTATTTTAGTTCTCAAAGGTGCATTTTTGGTTTTGGGTTTGTAGGTGCTGAATTTTTGGAGGTGTCTAGTAGCCAAGTTTGAGACCTCTTTTTCCTTTCGACATTTGGTGTTCTTCTTTGTAACAACTTTTGAACCTTTTCTTTGTTGAGCCGAAACTCCTATCATCCTCTCTACTTCTCATTTCTTTCTTCTCAATTGCATTACCTAAAGCCGAAACCTCATTCTCCTTTTCTTCTTCTTGACCGAATCCTCCATTACTCCCATTCATCTCTTTGATTTCATCTTGCTTTAGCCAAATCTCTTAAGCCTCTCTTCTTGTCCTTCATTTGCCGAAACATACCCTCACCTTCTCACAGGTTTTGTTTCAAAGCCGAAGCATCCATTGTTCTTATTCTTTTTATATTTCTTCTTAGCCAAATCTTCCTTGAGTGCTCACCTTCATCTTTCATTCTTTGTTTAGTGGATTGCCGTCACTCTGTTCCACAACTTTGTCAATCAGATTCTCTTTGATCATGGTAGGTATTCCCTTTTCGTTTCAAATCTCTTTTCTCTCCTTTTGGATGCCGAAGGCATTAATCTTGTCTTATGATTCTTGACCGATTAAAGGAGGGGCTTTGTCTTCGCGTTCTTTCGGCATCTGATCTGTGATTGAAGGGTGTTAAGGGACATTCAGTTTTAGTCGACTTAGGTATTCAATCGGTGCCTTAATCCAAGTCTTTTATTCTTCGGGATTTGGTAATCTAGGTAAGGGATCTTTGCGTTTTGAGCATGTATTCTTATTTGTTCTCTGTTCAATACTTTAATCCAGTCTATTGACCAAGATCTCTTTCATGGACTCAAACGCTAGCCAAGCAAAGGAAGGGGTTGGACCCATAGCCCCAGCCCTAAAGTTCCAGAAGCGCGCGGTGTCTGCTGTTCGAGATTGGCCACCGGGTTGTGGGCCGGCTTCTGAGCAGAATAGTAGACAAATAGTAGTCATTTCTGCTATCGATAGTGTCAACATAGAGAGTGTTATTTTGCGTGTTATCAGGTGTGTAAAACTTCACACACTTTATTTTATCTGTGTTATTAATTATATGGGCTGAGAAGCCGGAAAAGGCTGTGTAGACAGTCGTAATACCCTTGGGGGTAAGGCTAGGGATGACAGGTGCGTAACTGTAATGTTTCCTTTGCTTGTATGGATGTATGTAGTGATCCTTTACTTTGTTGAAAGCATGTTGGATTCATTATGACATGTATGTTATGCAAAGGATATGGATATGATATAAAGGGGAAGTGCTATTATTTTGGTCACATAGTGATCGGTGGCTGAGCCACGTTATATTATTTTGGTCACATAGTGATCGGTGGTTAAGCCACATTATTTTGTCCATGAGCAGTATGACTATCAGCATAACTACCAAATTGGCGTGTAGCGGATGGAGGGTTGATTGTAGAAATCCCCACGGTGTGATGGGTTGGTACGGGGTGGCGTGTAGAGGATTGAAAAAAACTAGGTTGGGTTGGGACATAATGCATTCATGTATTTTTTATGTCATTTTGAGTGGGCCAAGGCCCAATTTGCGATTCTGGGCCATGAGTCGTTTATGTGATTTAGGGGATTGACACACTGAGTCTTGGTGACTCACCCATTGCTTAACTTTTCGGTGTCAGAGATTGAGGACTTGGTGCCGAGGAGGACTTTGGGGTGGCCATGCACTGTTTCTCGTAAACTTTCAGTTTCTATTTAAACTACATTTTGATTTTGGGACTTTGAAATTGTAATAAGGCCTTGGTATTTTATTTGGTTTCTAGCTTTTAAATTTGATTAATGCTTGTTATTAAATGTCCAGATACGAGATTTTCCTAAAACGTTAATAAACCGTTTCTTATTCAAAATTTATTTAAACTCGTTTTTCACAACAAGTATATTTTTCCCAAATTAATAACAACTTTGTAAAACGGGATTATATGAAATAGTGTTTATTAACAAACCACGAAACGTGGAGTTTCGAAAAGAATATGAACCTTTCTAACACGAACGCATAGTTTTTTTTTTACGACTTCACCCTGTGACATACTAGATCTGGTCGTGACGTCTAGACCGGGTTTGAGGTGTTACAAAGGTCACATGGGAATTCTTCCAAGAAGAGTTCAAGAAAAAGCATATCAGTCAAAGGTTCGTAGACCAGAAAAGAAAGAAATTTCTAGAGTTAGAGCAAGGCAAGATGTCTGTGACTGATTATGAGCGTGAGTTTGTACGGCTCAGCAAATACACTCGAGAATGTGTGTCCACCGAGGCCATCATGAGTAAGAGATTTGAAGATGGGCTAAATGAGGACATCAAATTGTTTGTTGTTGTCCTAGAACTAAAGGAATTCGTTGTGCTAGTAGAGAGGGCTTGTAAAGCCGAAGAACTAGTAAAGGAGAAGAAAAAGTCTGAAATAGAGTCTCGCGACTCTAAAAAGATACAGTGGAATAAGTCGTTCCAATCCTCATCCAAGAAGTCAAGAGATTTCTCCACCCGATCGGCTACTTCCACTGGGTTTTCGAGGATGGACAAGAGTAAGCAGTATTCGGGAAGTAAGGCACAGACGACCTCAGTTGCTAGTGTGGGGAACATCCAATCGGATAGATCTGAATGCCCACAGTGTGGCAGACGTCATCTTGGAGAATGTCGAGCACATGAAAATGCATGTTTCAGATGTGGTTCCCAGGACCACTACATAAAAGATTGTCCAGAGACAATGAAAGAAGATAGAGCTCAGAACCCGAGATCCGGGAGTGTGGTCAGAGGATGACCGCAGAGGAACCCAGGAAGTGGGGCAAGTGGGAGAGGTAACCCTAGAGAGCAGGCTGCGAGACCCGAGGGTAGGGCACCTGCGAGGACTTATGCCATTCGCGCTCGCAAAGAGGCATCTTCTTCTGATGTTATTACGGGTACCTTTTCTCTTTATGATATCAAAGTTATTGCTTTAATAGATCCCGGATCCACACACTCTTACATTTGTATGAAACTAGTATCCAGTATGAATATGCCTATAGATTCTACAGAATTTACGATTAAGGTGTCTAATCCTTTAGGCAAGAGTGTGTTAGTTGATGAGGTATGTAAAGATTGTCCATTAATGATTAGAGGTCATTACTTTAAAGCAAATCTTATGTTGCTACCATTTGATGAGTTTGACATCATTCTTGGTATGGACTGGTTGACCACTCATGATGTAATAGTTAATTGTGGGAAGAAATATATTGAGATGAGATGTGAGAATGGGGATACTCTCCATATAGAATCAGATGAGCAAAGTAAATCACCAGCAATGATTTTTCACATGACGGCACATAGATACGTAAGAAAGGGGTATGAGGCATATTTGGCCTTTGTGATGAATGATAAAGAAATAGAGTTAAAGATTGAATCAGTACCAATAGTATGTGAGTACGTGGATGTTTTTCCCGAAGAATTACCAGGACTACCACCAGTTAGAGAGGTTGAGTTCAGCATTGAGCTAGCTTCCGGTACTGTACCAATATCTATTACTCCTTACAGAATGGCTCCAACGGAGTTGAAGGAGCTGAATTCATAGTTGCAAGAGTTGACAGATAAAGGCTTTGCTAGGTCAAGTTGTTCTCCCCGGGGTGCTCCCGTTTTATTTGTGAAAAAGAAAGATGGCACCATGAGATTGTGCATAGATTACCGTCAACTTAATAAAGTGACAGTGAAGAACAAGTACCCATTGCCTAGGATCGATGATTTGTTCGATCAATTGAAAGGAGCCACTGTGTTCTCCAAAATAGACTTGAGATCAGGGTACTATCAGTTAAGAGTAAAGGAATCAGATCTGTCTAAGACAGCTTTTCGAACGAGGTATGGGCATTATGAATTTTTAGTCATGCCTTTTGGTTTGACCAATGCTCCTGCGGTATTCATGGACTTAATGAACCGCATTTTTAGACCATACCTCGACAAGTTTGTAGTCGTTTTCATTGACGACATACTGATTTATTCCGAGATGAGAATGAGCATGCTGAGCACCTACGGACAATTTTACAGACTCTTGAGAAAATCAATTATATGCCAAGTTCAAGAAAAGTGAATTTTGGCTCAAGGAAGTAGGATTTTGGAACATATTGTCTCGGAGATGGAGTCCGAGTAGATCCAAGTAAGATTTCGGCCATAATGGTCTGGAACCCACAGAGAAATGTCTCTCGAGGTTAGAAGTTTCCTAGGCCTAGTGGCTATTATAGACGATTCGTCATGGGGTTTTCTATGATTGCAACCCGATGACTAAATTGTTACGAGAAAAATGTGAAGTTTGAGTGGGCGAGAAAGATGCCAACAAAGTTTGAGAAACCGAAAGCGATGTTGATGAAGCTCCAATTTTAGTACAACTCGAGACAGGAAAGAATTTGTGATTTACAATGATGCATCCTTAAATGGATTAGGTGTGTACTTATGCAAGAAGGCAAAGTGATTGCTTACGCCTCAAGGCAGTTGAAGCCACATGAGAAGAATTATCCGACCCATGATCTAGAGTTGGTCGCCATAGTCTTCGCATTGAAGATATGGAGACACCACCTATATGGTGAGAGATGTCGGATCTTCACCGATCACAAAAGTTTGAAGTACTTGATGACGCAGAAAGAGTTGAACTTAAGGCAGCGGAGATGGTTAGAGTTGATAAAAGACTATGAATTAGTCATTGACTACCATCCCGGGAAGGCGAATGTGGTCGCCGACACTTTGAGTTAGAAAGTCCCTATTTGCATTAAGGGCATTGAATTTACGGATGACTTTATTCGACGATGGTTCTATTCTAGCTGAGTTGAGAGCTAAACCAATTTTCCTCCAAGAGATCATTGAAGCTCAAAAAGAAGATAGTGGATTGCAAGTCAAGAGAGCTCAGTGTGAGACAGATGTTGAGTCTGATTTCCGGATTAGTCCCAATGGAAGTCTGATGTTCAAAGATAGAGTTTGTGTACCGAGAAAGGAAGAGCTTATTCAGGGAATTTTGCGTGAGGCCCATAACGGATGTTTATCTGTACATTCGGGTGGTACCAAGATGTATAATGACTTGAAGCAACAATATTGGTGGCCGAGAATGAAGAAAGATATTTCAGAGTTCGTTTCCAAATGCTTGATTTGTTAGCAAGTAAAGGCTAAACACCAAGTACCTTCGGGTTTGCTTCAACCCATTTTGGTTCCGGAGTGGAAATGGGATCGTATTACTATGGATTTTGTAACGGGTTTACCGTTGTCTCCGAGCAAGAAAGATGTTGTATGGGTCGTGGTTGATAGACTTACGAAGTCAGCCCATTTTATAAGCATCAGACGAGTTGATTACTCACTAGACAAGTTGGCAAACTTGCGTTTGAGAAATAATAAGGCTTCACGGTGTTCAAGTTGTCAATCATCTCGGATAGAGATCCGAGGTTTACATCCAAATTTTGGAAGAAGTTGCAAGAGGCCTTGGGTACAAAGTTAAACTTTAGTACCGCTTTTCATCCTCAAACTGACGGTCAGTCGGAGAGGTTAATTCAAGTACTCGAGGATATGGTCAGATGTTCTATTCTCGAATTTCGAGGCAGTTGGGAAAAGTTTCTCCCATTGGTAGAATTTGCCTACAATAATAGTTTTCAGTCGAGTTTAAAGATGGCGCCTTATGAGGCTCTATATGGGCGTAAGTGCAGAATGCCTTTATTTTGGACTGAACTCAAGGAAAACCAAATTCACGGGGTTGATTTGGTTAGAGAAGCTGAAGAGAAAGTGAAAGTGATACGAGAATGTTTAAAAGCTGCATCAGATAGACAGAAGTCCTATTCGGACTTAAAGAGAAAAGAGATAGAGTATCAAGTCGGAGATAAAGTTTTATTAAAAGTGTCACCATAGAGAAAAGTTCTCAGATTTGGCCGTAAAGGTAAGTTGAGTCCACATTTTATCGGACCATACGAGATTACTGAAAGAGTTGGGCCGGTAGCTTATCGATTGGCTTTGCCATCAGAGCTAGAAAAGATTCACGATGTGTTTCACGTGTCAATGTTGAGACGCTACCGATCAGATCCTTCACATGTAATTACCCCGTCAGAGATAGATATTCATCCCGACATGACTTATGGTGAAGAACCAATTAAGGTTTTAGCTCGGGAAATCAAGCAGCTAAGGAATAAAAGTATTGCCCTGGTAAAAGTATTGTGGCAAAGACATGGAATAGAAGAAGCTATGTGGGAACCAGAAGAGAGCATGAGAAACCAGTACCCAAACCTATTTACGGGTAAGATTTTCGAGGACGAAAATTCCTAAGAGGGGGAGAATTGTAACAGCCCGCTTCAGGGCCTAGTCGGAATAGTAGTGCGAGACCACAAATCTGAGTTAGTAAATTGAGTTCTTAAGGTTTATGACATGTTTGCATGATAGTATTAAAGTTCCATGTAGAAATTTTGTGAAATTGACATGGAATGATCAAATAGGACTAAATTGCAAAAGTTGCAAAATATGAGTTTCTAGAAGCTTTTTGTATGAAATAGCTTTAGAATATTAATTAGAAGTCCTTAAATAGCAATTTGCCCAAATTATAAGTTTTGGACAAAAATGGACATAAGTTAGTAAATTGTAAATTTTTAAAAAGAAGGGCATTTTGGTCATTTACCAATTAAATGATTAAAATGGGAAAAAGATGATAAAAATTTCATTCATCTTCTTCCTTGTGCCAAAAATTGGGAGACTCCATAGCTGGGGTTCTTCAAATTTTTGAAGCTTGCAAGTAAGTCATCCTAGCCCCTTTTTTAATATTCTTCGTATTTTTGGAGTCCTCGTATTATGAATTAGCTATTTTTAGCTATAAGATGAGCTAAGAAGCATGTTCAAAAATCTACCCATGTGTATCATGCTTGTAAATGATATTTTATGGAAGATTATGGGAGTTTGATGTTAGATAAACATCTTTTCCTTAGTGAATTTCATGAAAAATGATAGTATAGACTAATTTGTAATAGTTATGAAATTGGTCATACCTATTAGAAATAGTGAGAATTGATGATTGTTATAGTAGAGAAAATGAATTAGCTAAACATGATGTTTAATAAAGTTGAATGAGAATTATTTTAGGAGCCTAGGGGCAAAAGTGCAAATATGAGAAAGTTTAGGGGCAAAATAGTAATTTTTCCAAAGTATGAGTTAAGAGTCAATTTAGTCAATATGAGTATTAAATGATCTAATTATTATTATAGATCAAGAAAAATAAAGCCCGGATCGAAACCGAGGCAAGAACAAAGTCGAGGACTAAATTGCATATCTACATACATTTTGTATATTGAGGTAAGTTTGTATGTTTTCTAAGCTTTATGATTAATATCATTAAATTGCTTAGTATAATGTAGAATATATTTTAAATTCCATGAGATTGTTTAATGTTATGTTAAACAAAGAAATCAATGAGATCAAGCATGAGAAAGTCCCGATTGAAGTGGAATTACTTAGGATACTCGATCTATCACATGAAATGAGAAAGTCCGTATAAGACCAAGCCAAGGCATGGCATCGGCAATCAAGCAAGTTATCATGTAAGACCAAGACAAGTCTTGGAATTGAATAGTTATTATGAGATGAAGACCCATATAAGCCCAAGCCAAGGCATGGCATTGGTGAGTCTCCAAGCAAAGTTATCATGTAAGTCCAAGACAAGTCTTGGCATTGAAAAGCTATAAAGAGATAGAGATCCCATGTAAGTCCAAGCCAAGGCATGGCATTGGTGAGTAACAAGAAAGATTTCATGTAAGTCCAAGCCAAGGCTCGGCATTGACAAGTAAAGATACCAAGTAAGACCATGTCGAGACATGGCAATGGTAAGTTCCTAAGGGAACTCATAAGGAAGACTTCGTGTAAGCCCATGTCAAGACATGGCATCAATACCAAGTAAGAGATCCCATGTAAGGCTATATCAAGGATATAACATTGGCATCAAGACACATGTGTTTTGAGATTTAGTATCCTCTGTTATTCATAGTAATTCATCGGGCAAAAGAGTAAAGATTAAATGAGAAAGTAAGAAAGTTAAGTAAGTAAAGTTATTATCAAGTTATGCTAGTCAGAGTTAATTAAGAGTACTATTCATGATATGAATGATGAAGTTGAGATTATGCTTATCATAGTAAAGTATACTGATCTATGTGATCAAGTGATACAGGTATCTTGTTACCGTACGAACTTGAGAATAGTAAGTACCATGAGATATGTAAGAATCAGTAAGAGTAAGTAAGCTGAAATACTTGAGATTTCATAATGCAATTGTTTATGATGAATGGTTAATGTTAAGCAAATATATTGCTATGAGAATTACATGCAAACTTACTAAGCTAAATGCTTACGTCCTTTATTCTTTCTTTCCATGTAGTCCCGCCAAGCTAATCTCGTGAATCATCGTCACCGGAGCTCGGAGCACACTATTAATCGCTATTTTGGTATAGCCAAGTTATTTTTATTAAGTATGGCATGTATAGGAAACATTTCATTTTGAGTTATGTTTTAAAACTAGCCAAAGTGTTGGCTATCAAGCTTAGCATTCTTTTTGTATATGGCCAAAGAGATGAGTCATGAATGATTAAGTATGTATTTTTTAATCTATCAATGAAGTATGCATCCTTGTTCATGTTAGAAGTAATACTTGAGTTGCTGAATTGAGCATGAGTTTGGTCTTGATTTCAGGGTGGCAATTGGCTTGGTAAATAGCCTCTAAGTGCCCACACGGATGGACACACGGGTGTGTGTCTAGGCCGTGTGCACCCTGCACCTTTGTATCTTAAGTCAGAATAGGCCACGGGCTAGCTACACGGGCGTGTGCCTTGGCCGTGGGGCATTAGCAGAATGCTGGGGTTTTAGGCACGGTTTGGGGCCACGGGGGTGTTCAGGCCATGTGTAATTTTCCAGTATCCACCACGGGTGAAAGACACGGGCATGTTTTAGGGGTGCACGGGCGTGTCCCAAGTCACACAGACGTGTGACCCCTATTTGGAGAGAAAGTTTCCAGATGAGTTCCGAAAGTTTCGGGACGTAAGTCTAAGGCCTCGTAGTCCCATGAAATGTCTGATTTGACTAAGAAAGAGAAGTTTTTAATTCGGAACGAAATTTTATAGCCCGTAAGTACATGTTTAAGTGAGTTCAAGCATGGTAATGTCTCGTATCCAGTCTTAGTCTCGGACTCGGGTATGGGGTGTTACACGTAAAAACTGTAAAAAATAATCGGTATTGATTTTTAGTAACTAAATGGCTTAATTATTAAGTGATTAAGGTTCAAATTGATAATAATGCCATAATTCTATAATGGTGGATGGGTGGACAGTTGGTGTGGTTTTCTAACATTAAATAATTTATTTTTAATTAAATAATTAAAATGAAAATGGTTAAACCGAGTCCATAAATATTTAATAAAATATGTACAGAACTGATATATAGGTGAATTGAAGTTGGTTCAAAAAAATTTAGTATTTGGATGGTTAATTATGGAAAAAGGACTAAATCGTAAAAACTATAAAAATTAATCGGAATTGATTTTTAGTAACTAAATGGATTAATCAATAAGTGATTAAGGTTCAAATTGGTAATTATGCCATAATTCTATAATGGTGGACGGGTGCACGGTTGGTGTGGTTTTCTAACATTAAATAATTTATTTTAAATTAAATAATTAAAATGAAAATGGTTAAAACATAAAATACTTAGGAAATGGTGATCACTTTCATTTCTTTTCTTCTCCCAAAACTGAAAGCACGATGGATGAATGCTCCAAGGTTTGACCAAGTTCATGTTTATGCATGTAAGTGATTTTCTTACCCGTTCCAAGTAATTTTTATGTTTTTGAGATGGTTGCTAAATCGTACCTCCGTTTTTGAAATTGTTAAAGATTTTGGATTTTACCATTAATGAATCTTAGTTATTTTTTTATGTTAAATGATGAATTTGTAGTCTTTGTTGTTGGTTAAGACTAGTTTGTGAAGTGATTTTTGTTATTTTTTAATTAAAGGGCTAGTTTGTTAAAATATTAAAATTTACATGGAATTCTTATGAATTTTGAATAATTATGGACTATACTAGTATAGAAAGAAATTGGTCTAGCATGGGAAGTGGTGAAATTTTGATAAATTTGGAATTTCGAGTTTAGGGACTAAATTGTAAGAAATGTAAAAGTTTAGGGAAAATATGTAAATAATAAAAACTTGAGGGTCACATGCATAAAAATAAGTTGAATATGTATTTGAATTTGATATATTAAATTTAATCATTATATAGATCAATAATTGAATCTTGCGGAGGATAACAAGAGAAAAGGGAAAATCGCGGATTAGTCCCTACAAGTCAACCGATAGCGCATCTTAGGTAAGTTCATGGATTAGATATATATGTTTATATATTCATGTTATATATTGTATGAATTAATTAATTAATTTGTGATTGAATTATTATTATGGAATTGAGAATATTAACTATTTAAGGTTGAATGTAAGATGATTAAGATTTACTTGAAATGTGAAGAATGTATATGTTAATATTTATAATTCATGCTATTTTGAATTAGATAAAATTGATGTGTGGTTTAATATTTAATATTGGATTGTAATGATAAATTGTTTACAATTAAGTATAAGGAGAAAGAATATTTAATTGGAAATTGATGAATGATTATGAAATATGAATTATATGATCTTAAACTGGATGTAATGGAATTACAGTGTGTGTACGGATATTCTGGAAGTGCCTGTGATTTTTTAATATGATGAATTCAGTTAAAGTGCCCGTTTGAATGTAGTAAAGATTAGGATACGATTGGCGTGCCAATAGGGTTATTTGCATGCTGTACGGGATATATGTAATGGTACAGAGATATTACTGATTATACTGGAATTTAGCATTTGTTGCGGATTACCGAGTTATACTGGTGTGGGGGATGGATGTATTGATACTGATTATATGATGCCTACGGGCTTTGCACTTCGATGCTCTGGTGTGTTGTAGTTTGAGCTCTTACGAGCATTCTGGTGTGGTGTAGTTACCCATGTATCTGTATCTGTTTATTATAGTTATGATGAAAAAATATATATGTATTGAATTCATGAATTATTTGAAGATGATATGTTTATATGAATATTGAAATGTTAAGTGATGAAATTGAATAAATAATAATTATGTGTTTAAGAGTTGTTCGAAACGATATTAAAACAATTGGAAAGTTTATAGTTATATGTATGAAATGCTTACCTGATAAATGCAATATTGGTGACAAAATTGTGTGTATAAAAGAAATGGAATATGAATATGAATTGACATGATCAATTGGTTAATACGATTTATATGTTGAATCTTTCCTAATTGAATGATACGAAAATATGTTGTATTGAATGATTGAGAGATTATACAAATGATATGTGAAACACTCACCTTATTTTTGTAAATGTCTTGATAGGAAATACATATTAAATTAGTTATATTTGTTTACTTAATTGTAAACTGAGGTAAGAATTTTATTTAAGTAATTATGAACTTACTAAGCTATATAAGCTTACTCTGTTATATTTACTATGTTCTGTAGTTTTCATTTTGCGGATCCGGTTGGATGGATCAATTTCAAGGCTCACACTATCAAGCTTCTGTTTTGATATCTTTGACTTGGTTATTTCGGTTTGTGGCATGTATATAGGGTTTTGAAGTTGTCAAATTTAAGTTTTTAGTTAAATATGTAAATAAGCTAATGTTGGTATATGATGCAAGCTTGTGTTTCATGTTGATCTTGTGATGAATGTAGAGTAAATATTAGAATTATCATGTTGATCTTATTTGGTTTGAATGTGTTTTGGGTCATTTGAATGGTAAGCATGTTTTGGTTTTGATGTCTTACTTGTGAATTGATATGGAAATAGTCATTTAGTATTAGTAACTTGTGGTTCTGGAAGTGAGTATATTTTTCTTTATTAAGTAGCATGAATGAGTGATTTTGGTAACTGGATTTGAAACCTTATTGATGATGAAATAAGTTTCATAAGATGATTGTATTTTTAATTAAATTGCTTGAATATACAATTGATTTTATGTTTGAATTTGTTTGTGATGGTGCCAAATGGCATATTGGTTAGTATAAGGATAATGATACCTAATTGCATACTTAGTTATTAATTGTAATAGATAAGATGGTTAATAGATCATGGTTGAATTATGGCATGCTTGCAATGGATTGAGTGAGTTTTATGCAGGTCATATGTGTACCTATTTGTATCTATGAATTAAGATATAGCTTTGGGCATGAAATGAATTTTCAAACTTGTAATTTTTGACCATTTGGATAAAAGTATCGATACCAGGGACCAAGGTATTGGTACTTGACCAAATGAACAATGTTTTCAAATTACAGAATGCCAAAATGGTATCGATATTGATTTTGGTATCGATACCTATTACAAAAATATAGATACGTATTTCTTTGGTATCAATACTTAGTTCAAAGTTTTGGAAAATTTACAGTTTAGTTCTTTTTCATGCTCGTATCTAATCTGTTGTATTTCGAAGCTCGATTTAGTTCCGTGTTCATTTTTAATAATTAATGTGTGTATTTATATGATCTTTAAATGTTTTAAATTGCATGAGATTTTTCTAGATTTATTCGTAGCATATCGTAGCTCGGGTCTGGCAATCGGACCGGGTATGGGGTGTTATAGAGCATATTACATAAACTAGCTAAAAATGACTTAGTAAGAGGTTTGCCTTTGAACTAGATAAAGTTTGTGATGCATGTGTTAAGTGTACACGTAAAAGAGTTTCCTTTAAACCTATTACTGATGTATCATCTAGTAGAGCTCTTCAACTAATTCACATAGACTTATTTGGTCCTATTAGGACAACTAGCTTGGGTGGAAAACAATATGCTTTTGTGCTTGTTGATGACTATTCTAGATTTACTTAGGTTCTTTTCTTAAGTACTAAAGATGAAACTTTAGAAAAATCCATCACATTTTCTTAAGTACTAGTGTTAGAAGTGACCCTGGAACCAAATTTCAAAATCTTGGTTTTGAAAATTTTTGCAACTAAAATGGAATTAGCCATGATTTTTTTTCACCTAGAACCCCTCAACAAAATGGAGTTTGTAATAGCCCGATTTTAGCTAAATCGGAACAGTGGTTTTGGAACCACAAATCCAATGTCAAAAATTTATTTTAGTATTATTTTCAGTATTTACAGCATGTTATTTGATATGTGTGAAAATTTCGTGAGCTAATTTTATCGATTGGTTGGTTAATTTGATAAAAAGGATTAAATCGCGTAAAATGCAAAAGTTGCATTCTACTTGTTAAGGGTGTTTAATTGCTATGATTTAATAAATCAAAGGTCCTTATAATGTTATTAGTCCATGATTAGTGTAAGTGGACAATTATGGCCATCCATTATATGTTTTTATATGTTTATAACAAAGGTTATTATGGTAAAATAGTTAATAAATGTTATAATTAATAAAACAAAATTAGTTTTAAACTTCATTATCATCTTTTTGGCCGAATATTGAATAAGAAGAAAGCTTCTTGTTGTGTTTTAGGGTTCAGCATCTTCATAGCTTAATTGGTAAGTGTTTTAAGCTCGATTTTTGATGATTTTTACGTTTTTGAGATCGTTGCTTCGTATTCTAGCTAGCCCATACCTTAGATTTCAAAACTGTTAAAGATTTGGAGAGTTTCCATTGTTGAATCTATGTGTTCTTTGATGTTTAATGTTGAAATATGAAAGCTTGATGATAGTTTTACATGTTTTGTTAAGTGATTTTTGATGAAAATGCATAATAGGGATTAAATTGTGAAATGTGCAAGTTGTGTGGTTGAAATGTGAAATAAATGAAAGTTTTGGACTGCTAGGGACCTATATATAATTCGGCCAAGAATGGGTTTTGTTGAATTGTGTGAATTTTGTGTATTTGTGAAATATGGACTAAATTGATTAAATGCGAAAGTTTAAGGGCTAATGTGTAAAAATGCCCAAATGTGTATTTTTGGATTAATTGAATGGGTAGATGAATAAATAAGTTAATTTTGAATTCATATAGATCAAGAAAGAAAGAATTCAGAATTAGATCGGGGGGAAAGCAAGGTTATCGAATAGTTGACCCGATCTGTCAATTCCGAATACGAGGTAAGTTCGTATGTGATGATTACATTATAAATGTATGTTAAAATACTTTAATATTGCATAAATTGTTAAAACGGGATTATGGATAATGTATGAATTACGAAAATAACTTTACGGATGCATTCGATGATAGAAACGAAAAGTGTGAAAGCCCGGTTGAACCTTAAGAATAGTTTTAGATACTATTGACATGTCAGTAAGTGATACGTTGAGTTGGCTTCGGGCAATGATATTAGCACTTCGGGTGCGTATTTTACCAATTTGGCTTCGGGCCATGCATATCGGATGATTTGGCTTCGGGCCATGATAATAGTTCTTCGGATAAGTTACCTTGATTTGGCTACGGGCCATGGTATAGGTACTTATCGTACGAGACTCCTGAGTATCCGATTTCTATTCCGAATGGTTCAACGGGTAAACGAATGATGTGGTTGAGAAAGAGGTTAGTACGAGGCGATACAGCATGCGTCTGAGAACCTATTCGAGTATTAAATAGTGAAAGTTCGATGAGTTTGTATTTGATCATGTTTTGAGACATGAGAAAGGTTTGTAGTTAATGTGTATATGGTTTTGTCATGTGTAGTTGGTTGATTTGCATTCATTCGATGAAATAAGTTATTCTCATATGAGCTTACTAAGCTATGAAGCTTACTTCGTGTTATTTTTCTATGTTTTATAGTGAATCAAGGCTAGCTCGGATCCGGGAGTCGTCGGGAACATCATCGCACTATCAAACATCTAAGTTGGTACTTTTGAATTATACATTTATGGTATATGGCATGTATAGGTTAGATGCGGTATGTTGGTTGTGATTATAGCCATGAGATATGGCTTGTAAATGTATATGTTTTGGTTTGTATATATAGCCATGAGTGATGGCTTATTTTGGTATGTTTGGTATGAATGTGGTTATGGTTTTATAGTTGCTCAAATGGTTAATTGATTTGTGGAGTATAAATGCTTGAGAAATGCCTCGATGAGGTATGATTTTAGATGTTGTGTTGGTTATTTATAGGGTAAGTTATGTATTTGTGAATTATGGTAAATGAACCATAATGTTTGATATTGTTTTGGCATGTATTTGGCTAAGTAAATGGTAGTGATTTGAGAACTGGAATAGATGAAATTATAATGGTATGAATTGTGCATTTGATTGATGATTTTGGCTACCTAATTGTATGATGAAATGGTACCATTTTTCCTTATGTAGGTACATTGAAGTTGGGGTGGCAAATTGGCCTTGCAAATGGCCTCTTTTTGTCCACACGGGCAGAGACACGGGTGTGTGTCTCAGCCGTGTGTGATACACGGTCATGTTACACAACTGTGTGTCCCCTGGTGTTAAAATTAAATTGAAGTCAGTATGCTCCACACAGTCTCACACACGGGCGTGTGACTGGCCGTGTGGTACATGTCAATATACCCCCCTAATTGGCACACGGCCTAGCACACGGGCGTGTGACTTGGCCATTTTGCATAAGTCAGTATACCCTACAGGTTTGGTATGGCCTAGCACACGATCTGGCACACGGCCGTGTGTGGCCGCTTTGAAGGGCACACGGGCTAGACACACAGGCATGTGGTTGGCCGTGTGACCCAAGTCAGTATATATGCCCTGTTTCCACACGGCCTAAGACACAGGTGTGGCTGGAGCCGTGTGAGGCACACGGTCTGTTCACACGGGCGTGTAACCCCTGTATGGTTGAAATTTTTCTAAGTTTCCAAAAATTTTCGTATGTTATCGGTTTAGTCTCGAATCACTTCTAAAGCATGTTTAAGGCCTCGTAGGCCCTTATAAGGGACAATGTAATTGTGTTGAATGATTTATGAGAATGAATGTTTTATGTTTGATAAATGTATGCTATATGTTGGGAATTGATAGGTAATACCTCGTAACCTTACTCTGGCGACGGATTCGGGTCAGGGGTGTTACAGAGTTGTTGAGAGGAAAAATAGAACTTTAGAGGAAATGGCTAGAACTATGCTTTGTGAAAATAATTTACCAAAATACTTTTAGGCGGAAGCCAAAAATACCCCTTACTATGTTGTAAATAAAGTGATGATTAGGCCTATTTTAAAGAAAACTCCATATGAAATTTTCAAAAATAAAAAGTCAAACACTAGCTATTTTCATCCCTTTGGATGTAAAAGTTTTGTTTTAAACAATGGAAAATATAATCTTGGTAAGTTTGATGAAAAAAGTGATGAAAGAGTTTTTTTTTGGTTATTCTTTAAGTTCTAAAGCTTATCGAGTCTTTAACAAAAGAACTTTAGTAGTAGAAGAGTCTATACATGTTATTTTTGAGGACTCTAATCCTTCTCCTAGAAAGGATTCTTGTGTTGATGATGATGATGATGAATTTTTTAATAACAATGATAAAAAGGATTAATCATCAAATGGAAACATTCAAGAACAAACACAAGATGCTCTAGAAGAACTTTCAATTGAGGAAAAGGAAATCACTCATCCAAGAGAGTTCAACTATGTGAAGGATGGTATGATTTTGGGAGATCCATTCCAAGGGGCAATTACTAGATCTTCTCTTAGAAATACTTGTAAGTATGTTGCATTTATCTCATGTATTGAGCCTAAAAATATCAAAGAAGCATTAAATGATGAATATTGGTTATTGGCTATGTAAGAAGAGTTAAATCAATTTAAGAGAAGTAAAGTATCGACCCTAGTTGATAAACCTAGTGATAAATCTACTATAGGTACTAAATGGGTTTTTAGGAACAAGCTAGATGAGAGTGGTAACATAGTGAGGAACAAGGCTAGACTTGTTGCTCAAGGTTACACTTAAGAGGAAGGAATAGATTATGATGAAACTTATGCTCTTATAGTTAGGATGGAAGCCATTAGAATGCTTTCAGTTTTTGCATGCTTTAATGATTTCAAATTATATCAAATGGATGTAAAAAATGCTTTTTTAAATGGTTTTATAAATGAAGAAGTATATGTTGAACAACCACCCGGTTTTGAAAATTCAAAATTTCTAAACCATGTTTTCAAACTTTCAAAAGCTTTATATAGTTTAAAACAAGCTCCTAGAGCTTGGTATAAAAGATTATCAAATTTTCTTATTGAAAAGGTTTTTCTAAAGGGAAGATTGACACAAACTTTTATTAAAAGAAAAGACAAAGATTTATTAATAGTTCAAATTTATGTTGATGATATTATTTTTGGTTCTACTAATGATCTTCTTTATCAAGAATTTTCTAAGCTAATGCAAGGTGAGTTTGAGATGAGCATGATGGGAGAACTAAATTTCTTTTTGGGACTCCAAATAAAGCAAAGAAAGGATGTCATCTTTATCAATCAAGCTAAGTACACAAAGGAAATGCTCAAGAAGTTTGGGATGGACACTCTCAAACCATAAGATACTTCCATGAGGCCTTCTATAAAGCTTGATAAAGATGAGGAAGGTAAATGTGTTGATTTAAAATTATATAGGTCAATAACTGGTTCTTTGCTTTAATCTTATCGTAAGTAGACTTGACATTATGTTTAGCATATGCTTGTGTTCTAGATATCAATCTTGTCCTAAGGAATCACATTTACAAGCCCTTAAGAGAATCTTTAGGTACCTTAGAAACACACCAAATTTAAGCCTTTAGTATCCTAGAAACTCATCCTTTAGCTTGCATGCATTCTCGGATGCGTACTTTAGAGGTTGCAAATTAGATAGGAATAGCACCTCTGGTACTTGTCAATTCCTAGGCAACATGCTAATATCATGGTTTTCAAAGAAACAAAATAGTGTTGCCTTCTCCACCACCGAAGTGGAATATATTTCTCTCGGTAGTTGCTGTGCTCAAGTTTTATGGATGAAACAATAACTTAAGGACTATGGAATTGATATATGTATCGTCCCTATCAAGTGTAACAATACTAGTGTTATTTGTCTCACTAAAAATCTCATCCAACATTCTAGGACTAAACACAATAGAATTAGACATCATTTCATTAGAGATCATGTCCAAAAGGGTGAAATAGTTCTAGAGTATGTAGACACCTTAAACCAATTAGCTGACATTTTTACAAAACTATTAGACAAAGAGAGATTTTGGACACTTAGGAGAGAACTAGGCTTAACCACCTTACCTTGACTTTGTGATTGAATCTTTCTATGCTCTTTGATTAGTTTTGTTGCAAAAAGCTTAAAGATTTCATGGCTCTTGCATGGATAAAGATAGGGGGAGTTTATATAGATATTTGATCTATTTTGACATTATTTATCTAGCATGACATGCTCTTGTGATGTTTTTACACTTATTGAATTAGTCATATTCTTGCTAATTTAGTCATTTTCTTTAAAATCTAAGTTTGTTTTATGAATTATATACATTATGCTCACATTTTGCATTTCCATGCATATGAAACATTTAGGGATGTTCTTAGAGTCATTAGAGCCTCTAAAGACTCAAAAATCTCGTTTTTGTAATTTTTACTGCACTTGGAAAACATAATCACAATTTGGTATCGATACCAATTTTAAAATATCGATACTTTTATAAAAATATTGATACACGTGAGAAATTATCGATACCATGGGGTGTTTTAAGGTACTTGCACCTATTTCTAAATCTTAATATCAAAACCTATTTTTTTTTTCTTCCTTCTGCCGAAACCCTCTCAACTCCTCCCCAAAATTTCTTCAAATTTCTTCTTCTTTTTTTTTTTGACAAATCTTGGTGTTTCAACACCTTCAAACATCTTTTACTCAAGATTTGTTCAACATTTCTTGGAAATTTTGCCTATTTCAACATTTTTGAGGTAACAACCTAAATACTTCAACTTGTTGATTTTATAAAATGTAGGTTGAAATAGTGTTTGTTGATAGTTTATTTGGTTGTTTTGAATATCATATATTGTGTTTTGTTGCAGGAGGTTACCAATTTCTAAATTTTTTCTTAAAACTCTTACCCAAAACCCTTGCCCACCAAGTGTTTGTTAAAATTCCCCCAAAGAGTTTTCTTTTTAGTGCCTCTAAGTGCCTAATTAGTTAGAGTGGCCCCTAAGAAAAAGCCAAGAACCGGTTCATCGTCTTCTAACCCATCTAGGGCGGTAGAGTCCTCTTTTACTTAGTGTTTTCAATCTTCAAACTCTCAATCTCATTTTAATGAAAAATTTGCTTCGGAAAAGGTTTAGGAGTCAAGAAAGATAGATGTTGGTATGCTTGAATTAATAAATTTTATTTATCTATCTATTTTTCAAGAAATGGGTTGGATGGATTTTTTAAAAATATCTTCACCGACAATTTATAATCTTGTTCGAACATTTTATTCCAATGCTAAGCTTGAACATGACGAGTTCAGTGATCTCGTTGTTGCCATCACCTTTTTTTTTTTTAATGAACACTCCCATTTGCATTACTGTCGAAGAGTTTGGCGATTTGTTACACATGCCTTCCGAGGGTAACTCTAATGAAAAGGGCCCTTTTAATCAAGATATTTTCATTCAGTCCGATTTAGCCTCTGAACTTTCCTTACACGATCGAGTATTCCATCTTATCCTAACTTGGAACTTACGTCCTATTATGAAACATGCCAAGCTTCGAAACACCGATTATTAGTGGCTCAATTCTGTCCAAAATAATAGGTGTCCCAACCTTGCTCTTATCATGTTTAATGACATTACTAAGGCTATCAGTAAGGGTGAGCGTTCAATCGAATCGAACCAAATGAAAAAAATTCGAATTAATCGAGTTGACCAATCATATTTTATCATCCTAACTCGATTTGAAATTTTCTCGAATCGAGTCGAGTGAGATGGAATTCGAATCGAATCAAATCGAATATATTTGTTCGAGTTAAATTAAAAAATATATTTTCAGTCCTTGTAATCACTATCACCCACCGCAATCAAATTTGTCCACCGTAATCAAATTTTTTATTAACTTTCATCCCCTTATCATTTATTTATTAATATTTTATATATGGGTTAACTTCTTTGCTTGCTTAGTTGCTTCAATTATCTTTTGATTCTTGTCACTATGTATTTTGAAATTAAAAAAATATTAAATGTAAAAAATGTAATTTTTTAATAAAAATTATCTGAAAGATAAAATGTGAAATTGGTACCAACATAAAATTTTAACATGGATATTTTATGGCATCATCAATAATTCAATTTTAGAAAAAATTTATAAAGATTCAATACGATGAAACAATTCAATAATATAAATAGTACAAAATGCGAAATTTAATTTAATAATATAAATAGTAGATATAAATAAAATTATTATTATTTAGGTTTAGGAAATTTTTTTGAATGATTTTAATTTTTTATTTAGGGGTAAAGGGTGAGAAGTAAAAGTTTAGGGGGGAAATAAAAAGTTTTGGAGGTTGATGGAGTAAAATTTTGGGGGGAAATAAATGGGAGGAGTAAAATTTTGGGAGCGAAATATTCAAAAAAAAATGGGGGGGGGGGGCATGGGTTTGGGGTAGAAAGGGGTGGGGTGGGATGGGAGGGGAGCAAAAGTTATGAGGGGAAAGTGGGAGGGAGTAAAAATTTTGGGAGGAAAGTGAAGAGGTTTAGGAGTTTGGGGTAATAATGTAAATTATAGTTTGATATTCGGTTTATTCGAATTATTCAAATTTGAAAACCAAACTCGATTCGAACTCGAAATTTGAAAAAGAAATTGAGTTGACTCGAATAACTCGATTAATTCAAATAACTCAATTCGTTTAACTCGAAATTTAGAATTTTTTTCGATTTTTTCGAGTCGAATCGAGTTTTGCTCACCCCTAGCTATCAGGAGGGGACTAAATACAAATATCACCCTTCCTCACGGCACGTATTTTTCATTTGCCTTTACACAGTTAGGAATTAGCACCCTTGGAGACTCCCCCATCATATCCAATCAACCCATTAGTTATGGGGCACTTCACCATGCCGGCTATCACTATGATGCCAACTTCGGTGAGCGAATCAAGAGAGGTAATCCAGTTGTTGATAATGACGATGATGAAGGCGTGTTTGAACACGTTCCTTCACCTGAACATGCTTTTCCACTGGCTTCTTCTTCACATGTTGCTCAACCCTCTTCCGAGGTTAATAATGCTATTCTCGATGTTATTCATTCATTGAGCAATGATATTCGAGGTCTTTAGGAAGATGTTAACACTCGCATATCGACTTTGGAGGCACAGACGGCGTCTCTCTTAGCTCGCTTCCTTTCAACTCCTCCTTTCTCTCCTAGTGACGATTAGAGTAGATTAAAGTCATTAATTTCATACTCATAACATTTGCACCTAGTTTCTTTATTATTACCTATGTCTATATCAAATTGCACTTTATTGCTTTATTGGTATTTTTAGATACACGATGTTTAGTTCTTCATCCATTCACTTTTCTATATCTATTGTGATGGACTAACCTCTTTTCTCCTTGAGCTTTATTTGTCTTTTGATATAACAAAAAGGGGTAGAAGAAAAGGTAAATTGATTGATTATTTGTTATGCAATTGTTTATGCTAACTAATGCAAATATGCAAATTTTGTGACCAATTTGCTTTAAAGTAAAAATGAATGTCACATTGTTTGTCAAATTTTATTTTGGCCTTATATTCAAAATGACTTTTATTAAGGGGAGCAAATTATTTAAAAACAAATTTACCAAATGTTTTGTTTTATAAAAAGGGGGAGATTATTAAACCAAGTTTTATTTGATAAAATATTTTGATATAACAAATCGAAGTGTTTTTGAATAAAAGTTAAAATTGAATAAAAGTAACAAAATGATTTGTTTAAAATTGAAGTCTAAAGAGATGAAAATTTTGATAATCTACTTTGAACTCTTAGAAAAAATTTAATTATTTTTAAAATCAAGTTAAAATAATTTTGACTAAGTAAGAAAGTGTTTTATCATTTTATCAAGTCAAAATAATTTTCAAACAAGTCAAAATTGCTCTAGGCCAAAAAATATTGATACATTTTTGGCCTAGTATCAATATTTTATGAATTATTGATACCATTCTTAAAAGCGATACCAAAATGGCATTCTATTTTTCACAAACCCAATTAAGTACCATTAACTTTTGGTAAAGTATCGATATTTTCTAAAATATCGATACCTCATCTTAAAAACGGTACCAAAATAGCATTTTATTTTTCACGAAACTTACAAAATATCAATACGGTATCGATACCATTTTATAAGTATCGATAAAAATTGTTTTGGTATCGATAACAAATCTCCAACGTTCACTGAATTTAGCGTTTATTGCAAAAATTATCGATACCCTTTTATATAGTATCGATACTCGGTGTTGCAGGTGTATTAAATACTCTGGTTTTTACATCCTCAATGGCTCTATTCATGACACCAACAACCTTAACGGTTAGAAATCAATTAGGGTGTATAAATACCAACTTCTAAAGTTCCTATAACAACAAGAAAGCACTTTCAAGCTAAAATCATCAATCAAACAACCTTTGAGCTTACTATTTCCATATTCTTCTTGTGAGCTTTACTTCTATTCTTTTGCTCAAGTGTATTTGATTATATTTGAGCTTAATTTGCAAATGCTTTGATCTTGTTAGGATTATTTCTTTCTTTGCTTGTTTGTATTTCCTTGAGAGGGTTTGTGTCTTAAGATTTGGGGTAGATGTAACATCCCAAATATGGGGTTATTTGGAATTTGATTATTTTCTTATTAAGAACTGCTGTGATATTATTTATGGAATAATAGAGTTCAATTTAAGGCTTTAAGTTGGCTCGGTTTAATAGAAATTTCGGTTTTTTAACTTAAAAGGTAAGGAGCCTTAGCAGAAGGGTGTTAAAAGAATAAGTGGGGATAATTTGACACTAAAAAGCCCTTGGTAAAGTGGCAAAAAGAAGCCCACTTAAGAGCTAGCATGTGACGCCACATCAAGAGGAAGGGAGAGCCTTGGTTCGAGTCACAAGGATCCCTCTTTTTGCATTATGGATGGACGGCACATGTGGAGAGTTTTCTCTCCTTTAATTCTTTTTTATTTTGGATAATAAAGGGATTATTATTATAATGATAATAAGAGGATAAAGAAGATATTAGTTGGATTATTATTGGATTAAGAGGGGATTAATTCAATTAAGTTTGAATTAAATTGAATGGGTGGCTTGGAGCAAAATAAGGTAATGGTCGAATTTTAAACTCCTTGGTGGAGTAGTGTGGACGGCAATGCTACTAGAAGGGGTGTCGAATGTCTATAAAAGGAGCAACCTAGCACCATTCTCTTCTTTTTCTTCATTTTGCTACTTGCCAAATCTCTTAAGCCCTCTTCATTCTTCTTTTATTTTTTTCTTCCAGCCTCCCAAACCCCTTTTAAATGAAACTTCTATTCCCTCTCATCTCCATTATTTTCCTTCCTTCAATAAGCCGAATACACCCCCTTGAAGTGCCGAATCTCACACTCCTCCTTGGCAGCGTGGTTAGCCGAATACTAAAGGAAGTATAAGACCTGCGAAAGTTAGCTTTCAATCGGTTTGAGGAAGGTAAGAAGGGACATAGCCGAATGGTTTTGTTATTCTCTTTATGATTCTCACAATTTAAGCATGGGAAAAAACAGAGTCCCAAGCACGCATCGATAGTTGGCTTATCTTTTGTCTAAACCGAAATGTTGTAGGGACTCGAGATATTTGGAATCAAAGCGATCAAGGCTCCATCTTCTACCAACCGAATTTGGTAAGTGTAGGTAAGGCTTATATTGGTATTTAAAAGCCGAAGGCTATGGTTATTAGTGCTATTAATTGACTAAGTGAAGTTTGTAACTTGATTCGCAAGTCGGACGACGAGACTAGTATTCAAAGCGAGTAGGTAAGGATTCGGGTTCAAGCAATAACCCTAAAAGGATTATTTGGTTTGGCCGAATGGCCCATATCACTAACACTATCTTGGCCGAATATAGGGGCTAGTGGATCTAAGGTGGCCGACTTCTTCATTCGGGATTTAGATTATTCGGGGTGTGAGGTGTGTACATACACACGTATAGCGATTAATGTTGTGTTATATATATATATTTTGTATGTAAATCGCTAGATGTAGATGCGGATTGGTACCTTAACTTGGTACAAGTGAGGATCCCGTAAGTCTCTGTTAATGTGAGATTACTTTAATGCTTTTGGGAAGCATGGCTTATTGATACATGTGATAAATGCATGAGATCCGTTGTTAATTGTTTACCCGCTATGGGCTACATGAGAGGAGGGCGGTGATGTTTCTTGGTCTTTTGAGCACCGGTGTTTTGGTAACACATCGTGACTATATGTCACCGTGAGGTTTGGTACCTCCGCAGGGTTGGCACCTCATAGCGACTTGTCCTCGTGGTTAACACCACCGTGGGTTGGCCCCACTTGAGATATGGGATCGTCTGCCAGTGATTTGGTATCACACGATGGGTTGGCCCCATCACCCGATTTGTGTCTACGGACACAAGTGCTTTGGTAGCACATCGTGACTATACGTCACCAGTGGTTTGGCACCACCAGTGTTTTGGTAACACATTGTGACTACGGTCACCAGTGGTTTGGTACCACATGGGGTAGACAAAGGCGTTTGGTTGGCTAGGTTGGGCACACGATACTCTGCATATTAACTGTTATATGTTGTGTATGAAATGTTGTTTTTAAACGGGGGAAGGGTTACATACTGAGTCTTGGTGACTCACCTTCTCCTTTAACATTTTGCAGGTGACGCGTAGGTGGCGGTTGAGGAGCCGGTTGGACTCGAGGTGGCCATGCAGTGGATTTAAATTTATAGACCTTTAAATTTGGTTATTTTTATTTTGGTTGTAATAAGGCCTCCATAAACTTTATTTGTGTTTTTTTTATATGTTGGATATTTACTTTAAACTGTATCATTAAAACTGAATTGAAATCACACGTTTTCTTAAATTAACACGAAAATGTTTTATCGTGCCATCGGGCACACTTGTAATTTGTATAATAACCGGACTTAATTAAACTTCCAAATTAAATCTAAGTATAGTTTTGGCAAGATAACCAAAAACGAGGGGTTTTCAACAAACCTTAAATTGGTTCTAGATGGTGTTCAAAAAGTTTTTCTCCGTAGCAAATCAAATTCGGTCGTAATGTTTGGGCCGGGTTTGGGTTGTTACAAAATTGGTATCAGAGCCCAGTTCAAAGCTCTTCAGTGGGGCCCAAGGCCCAAAAATGTTTAGTAGGCCTTTTGAATTGTTTTTGGGTTTTACAAAGATGGCCCGAGTCTCCGGCACCAATCCGCCTGTAAGTACATCTAAACCTCTTTGTGAATTATATCAGTAGAAGGGTAGGAAGCATGGAACGTAGATAGACTTATAGGACTTGGACCCTAGGTTTAGACTACTCAAACACACAAACAAGACATAAGACTTAAAGAACTAAACCAACCTATGACTTAGTCAATGAGCTAGGGTGTGGTAACCCCACACGCATGTCTAGGATTGGATCCAGAAGAGCACTGGTATTTCGCGATCCTCGTGACTCACCTCCTCTTCGCAGTATCCTACCTGGTGCGTAGCTTCGGTTCACCCTAACTCAGAGGGCTCAGTGGTGTGGTAACCTCTGTGCGCATGTCTAGAAAGGTTCAGTGAGAGCTTGGTATTTAAGCGGTCCGCGTGACCCACCTCCTCTTCACTCGAATTCTGCCTGCACAGTGTAGCTTTGGTTCACCACGACCGGAGAGGCGCGGTCATGGGCTAAACACAATGATTAAAACCCGAGAAGGGAATTAGCCTTGTTTTTCAAAATAGAACGAAACAACAAGCCCTAATGTTTTCAAAACTTGTCCAATAACTCTCTTAAACCCTAGAACATTACTTTTACAACGTTTTCTCGGAAAACTTGACTTGTGAAAAATTACAGAAATACCCTTAGGAGTAAAATTACCAAAATGCCCCTGACCCATAAAATATTAATTCGACGGTTTTGCCCAAAAATTTCAACTATTTTACAAATATTCAATAACTTAGCGTTAGAAATCATCAGCGAAATATTTTGGTTCTGGAAAATTACGAAAATACCCCTATAGGATAAAAGTCGAAAATACCCCTGGGTTAGAAATGGGCAGAAATGTCCGATGAGTGAATAGGTATGGAAAGTATTAAGGAATGGATGCATGAACTTCTTTGTGTGAACTAGGATAGGAAACTGAAACATTGTTTGCTCGAAAGAATCTCTGATTAAACCTTATCCATAAAATTTCTTCGCGAGTAATAAAGTGAAACAAATGCTAACGCATAAAATTTTTCTTAATCGATTAAAAAGCGGTAGATAGAATGAGTTCTAGAGGACGTGGACGCCGTGGACGTGGTAGGGGTAGGATGACGGTGTCCGAACCCGTCAGTCGTGACAAGGTTCGAGAAAATGAGGTACCATCGCCACCACCACCTCCTACTTTTAGAGCGAGGAGCCGAGCGGTGGTGGAGTCGGTGTCAGACGCAAGTCGTGTTGCGAGTCTTGGAGATGGTGGTCGGGCTGGTGGAAATGTAGGAGCTCGGAAATCTGTCCCGAGCGACTCCGATCTAACTGAGCGGAGGTATTCCGAGGTGTGTCGAGTGGCACCCAAAGGCAATGAATATCGCTAGAGTCAACCGAAAGAATCATGGATGACCTTGCTTTGACCGAGGAAGAGAAGTCGAAAAGGCGATGTCTTCTAAAGGATGAAGCGATCGGTGGTGGCTTACGGTTCGAGATGGGGCTACAAGCAGATGATTTGACTTGGGAGTATTTCGTAACCACCTATCGAAAAAGTATGTGGGCATTAGCTACACCGACGCCGCAGAGAAAGGCTTTTCGGGATTAGTGCAAGGAACTAAGTCCGTGTGTCCGAATATGAGGCGCGAATTTCTAAGGTCGAGTAGATATGCGAGAGGCATCGTGGCTAATGAACATGAGCGCCGTGTCCGCTTTGAGGACGGACTCGAGATGATTTAAGGTTACCGATTGCCCCACAAAGAAAGTTCGTGAGTTCTCATCTCTAGTGGAGAAGGCTAAGGTAGCCGAAGGAATCAAGGAGGTCGTGAGGCGTAACTATAGTAAGAACAATCGTAAGAGAAGTTTTGGGTCACCGGGTCAAGCGGAAGTGCTCGAGAAAAGGCTAGGCCAAGTGGGCCCAATCAGCAAACAAAGGCCCACGATCGCTAATCGTGAGGCCGACTTCGGTGCAATCGCCGTGGAAAGACCCATTGGGGAGGTTGTTGGACCGGTGACAAAGGATGTTTTGAGTGTGGGTCTTTGGAGCATCGCGTCGAGATTGTCCCCTAAACTAGCTAAGAAGCGACGGAGGGGCGTAACCGTGCTCGGGATAGAAATATAGGACCACAGAGGGTCGTGGTAATGGCAGAGGAAACAACGGTCCTAACCGAGGTCGTGGAACTCAAGGCGAGAGGTTCAGGCAAACACAGAGGCTAGGCACTGGCTTAGTTTACGCGCAGCAAGGTGTCGCGAAGAAGGTGACGACCGGATGTCATACCCGAGACGTTTCTAATTTTTGGTTTTCCTTATGTTGCATTGATTGATGTGGGCTCGACGCACTCGCACATTGCTAGTGGTGTGGTAGGAACTATGGACCTAAACTCAAACCGCTTCTAGGGAGATGACCGTAGTTAGCCCCTTAGGTCACTCCGTAGTCGTAGATAAACTCTATAGAGGCGCACTTCTAGAACTTCAAGGGGTAGTATTTGTAGTCGATCTAATGGAACTACCGTTTGGGGAGTTCGATTTGATCCTCGGTATGGATTGGTTGGTTAAGTACCAAGCAAGGTTGGGATCCGCGCGCCAAGCGCATGGTTCTTAAGACGGCGGAAGGTGATGAAGTGGTTATGATAGGAGATAGGAGGAATTACCTATCCAACGTAGTGTCCGCCTTGAAGGCCAAAGGATGGTCAAGAAGGGTTGTGAGGCGATTTGGTTCAAATCATGCTTTGGAAGCTAAGGGGTTAGTAGTTGGAAAGGTCCGAACGGTTGGGGAATTTGTTGATGTATTCCCGTAAGAACTTCCGGTTTGCCTCCGGATCGAGAAGTCGAGTCGGTATAGACTTGCTACCGAACGGCAGACTGTGTCCATAGCACCATACCGAATGGCACCAAAGGAATTGGTGGAGCTAAAGGCTCAAATTCAGGAGCTCTTGGATAGAGGGTTTATACGACCAAGTATATCTCCGGGGAGCACCCGTGTTGTTTGTCAAGAAGAAGGACGGTTCTATGCGGATGTGCATCGACTCACCGTCAGTTGAACAAGTTAACGATCAAGAACAAATATCCGTTGCCTCGGATTGACGACTTGTTTGATCAACTGAAGGGTGCCTCGGTGTTTTCAAGATAGACCTTAGGTCGAGTTATCACCAATTAAGGGTGAAGGAGGCCGATGTTCACAAACGGCATTCCGAACTCGGTATGGGCATTTCGAGTTCTTGGTGATGCCATTCGGGTTGACTAATGCACCGCGGCATTTATGGACTTGATGAATAGAGTATTCCAAGCAAAGATTTGGACCAGTTCGTCGTGGTGTTCATAGACGACATATTGGTTTATTCAAAGACGTAAGAGGAGCATGACAAGCATTTACGGATAGTTACGCAAGTATTGAGGGGGAAGCGATTATATGCCAAATTCAAGTAAGTGTGAATTTTGGCTTAGGAAGTGGCTTTCTTAGGTCATGTAGTGTCATTTGAAGGAATCGAGTTGACCTCGCAAGATTGAAGCAAGATTGGATTGGAAACCGCCTAGGTCACAAGGCGGGCGTAAATACGAAGTTTTCTGGTTTAGCAGGTACTATCGGAGATTCGTGGAAGGATTCTCTCTAATAGCAAATGCCGTTAACTAAGTTGCTAAGGAAAGGTGTCCCATTTGTATGGATAGAGAAGCAAAGCAAGAAAGCTTTGATAAGTTAAGGAAGATTTTGACTAAGTCTCGGTTTTGTGCACTCAAGGTGAAAGTTATTCACGATTTATTGTGATGCATCTCACACCGGTTTGGGATGTGTGTTGATGCAGGATGGGAAGGTAGTAGCCTATGCATCCCGTCAATTAAGACCGCATGAGGTTAACTACCCAACTCACGACTTAGAGTTAGCGGCGGTCGTCTTCGCTCAAGATATGGAGACATTACCCGTATGGAGAGAAGTCGATGGTCTACACGGATCACAAAAGCTTGAGGTATCTTCCGACTCGAAGGATCTCGAATTTGAGATGTTGTCGGTGGATTGAACTACTAAAGGACTATGATTGTTCAATCGAGTACCATCCGGTAGGGCTAATGTGGTAGCCGACGATTGAGCCGGAAGGTGGTGACGGACTTAAGAGCAATGTTCGCTTCGGTTAAGTCTGCGTATGATGATGGGAGTCTTTTGGCGGAACTCCAAGTAAAGCCGACTTGGGTTGAGGAGGTTAAGGAAAAGTAGTTAGTGGATGAGGGCTTGAGCGCTAAGAGGGTACAAGTTCAAAGACGGTGGTTTGGAAGGGCACACCTGTCTAGTGATGGAGTGCTTTGTTTTCAGGACGCAGTATGTATGCCAAAGGATACTGAATTAAGGCGTAAAATTCTCCAAGATGCACATAGCAGCCCATACGCTATGCATCCTGGGGAAGCAAGATGTATGGAGATTTGCATAAAACCGATTACCGTGGCCTGGATTGAAGCGTGAGATAACGGAGTTCGTAGGGAAGTGTCCGACGTGTCGCCAGTTAAGGTCGAACATCGGTCACCATCGGGACTACTTCAACCGATAAAGATCCCTCAATGGAAATGGGAGAGGATCACCATGGATTTTGTTAGTGGGCTACCCTTACGCCCACCAAGAAGGATGCGATTTGGGTAATTGTGGATCGCTCGACTAAATCGGCTCACTTCATGCCGGTGAGAATGGATTACTCACTCCGTAAGCTAGCGAAGCCGTATGTGGGTGAAATAGTGAGGTTGCATGGCGTGCGATGTCGATTATCTCGGATAGGGATCCCGATTCACGTCAAGGTTTTGGAAAGCGTTGCATCAAGCTTTGGGTACACGGTTAGATTTCAAGACGGCTTTCCATCCACAAATCGACTGACACAATCGGAAAGGGTGATCTGATTTTAGAAGACATGCTAAGAGGTCTGCGTCTTGGATTTTAGTGGTAGTTGGGAGGAGTACCTACCATTAGCGGAATTCGCTTATAACAATAGTTATCAGCGAGTATTCAAATGGCTCCATACGAGGCCCTATATGGACGAAAGTGTCGTACTCCTACATGTTGGACGGAGTTGGGAGAAAGACAAGTTCGGGTCCAGACTGGTAACCGAGACGGAAGACAAAGTCAAGGTGATTCGGTCTCGTCTCGTGGAAGCATCGGATAGGCGAAGTCTTATGCCGATCTCAAACGCAAGGAAATGGAGTATCTTTGTGGGAGACAAAGTCTTTACGAAAGTGTCGCCTTGGAAAAAGGTGTTGAGATTTGGACGGAAAGGGAAGTTAAGCCCAAGGTTCATCGGGCCATATCGTTGTGAAGCGAGTAGGACCAAAGTGGCTTATCGGCTAGAGTCGCCGCAGAATCGAGTCGATTCATGACGTATTTCATGTGTCAATCTTTGAGACGGTATCGGTCAGATCCTTCGCACGTTGTGCCGAGAGCGCAGATTGAGGTGAACTCGCAGATTTATCTTTTGAGGAAGAACCGGTTGATTGTAGACCGAGATGTGAAAGTTCTACGAAGGAAGGCAGTGCCTTTAGTGAAAGTGTTATGGCGGAACCACAGAGTGGAAGAAGCTACGTGGGAGCCCGAGGAGGTGATGCGGCAGCAATACCCCCATCTCTTTTGATCAAGGAATTTCGAGGACGAAATTTATTTTAAGGGGGTAGAATCAGAACATCCCAAATATGGGGTTATTTGGAATTTGATTATTTTCTTATTAAGAACTGCTGTGATATTATTTATGGAATAATAGAGTTCAATTTAAGGCTTTAAGTTGGCTCGGTTTAATAGAAATTTCGGTTTTTTAACTTAAAAGGTAAGGAGCCTTAGCAGAAGGGTGTTAAAAGAATAAGTGGGGATAATTTGACACTAAAAAGCCCTTGGTAAAGTGGCAAAAAGAAGCCCACTTAAGAGCTAGCATGTGACGCCACATCAAGAGGAAGGGAGAGCCTTGGTTCGAGTCACAAGGATCCCTCTTTTTGCATTATGGATGGACGGCACATGTGGAGAGTTTTTCTCTCCTTTAATTCTTTTTATTTTGGATAATAAAGGGATTATTATTATAATGATAATAAGAGGATAAAGAAGATATTAGTTGGATTATTATTGGATTAAGAGGGGATTAATTCAATTAAGTTTGAATTAAATTGAATGGGTGGCTTGGAGCAAAATAAGGTAATGGCCGAATTTTAAACTCCTTGGTGGAGTAGTGTGGACGGCAATGCTACTAGAAGGGGTGCCGAATGTCTATAAAAGGAGCAACCTAGCACCATTCTCTTCTTTTTCTTCATTTTGCTACTTGCCGAAATCTCTTAAGCCCTCTTCATTCTTCTTTTATTTTTTTTTTCTTCCAGCCTCCCAAACCCCTTTAGCCGAAACTTCTATTCCCTCTCATCTCCATTATTTTCCTTCCTTCAATAAGCCGAATACACCCCCCCTTGAAGTGCCGAATCTCACACTCCTCCTTGGCAGCGTGGTTAGCCGAATACTAAAGGAAGTATAAGACCCTGCGAAAGTTAGCTTTCAATCGGTTTGAGGAAGGTAAGAAGGGACATAGCCGAATGGTTTTGTTATTCTCTTTATGATTCATCACAATTTAAGCATGGGGAAAACAGAGTCCCGCATGCATCGGTGATAGTTGGCTTATCTTTTGTCTAAACCGAAATGTTGTAGGGACTCTGAGATATTTGGAATCAGGCGATCAAGGCTCCATCTTCTACCAACCGAATTTGGTAAGTGTAGGTAAGGCTTATATTGGTATTTAAAAGCCGAAGGCTATGGTTATTAGTGCTATTAATTGACTAAGTGAAGTTTGTAAACTGTGATTCGCAAGTCTGACGCCGATACTAGTATTCAAAGCGAGTAGGTAAGGATTCGGGTTCAAGCAATAACCCTAAAAGGATTATTTGGTTTGGCCGAATGGCCCATATCACTAACACTATCTTGGCCGAATATAGGGGCTAGTGGATCTAAGGTGGCCGACTTCTTCATTCGGGATTTAGATTATTCGGGGGTGACAGGTGTGTACATACACACGTATAGCAGTTAATGTTGTGTTATATATATATATTTTGTATGTAAATCGCTAGATGTAGATGCGGATTGGTACCTTAACTGGTACAAGTGAGGATCCCGGTAAGTCTCTGTTAATGTGAGATTACTTTAATGCTTTTGGGAAGCATGGCTTATTGATACATGTGATAAATGCATGAGATCTGTTGTTAACTGTTTACCTGCTATGGGCTACATGAGAGGAGGGGGCAGTGATGTTTCGTGGTCGACGAGCACCGGTGTTTTGGTAACACATCGTGACTATATGTCACCAGAGGTTTGGTACCTCCGCAGGGTTGGCACCTCATAGCGACTTGTCCCTCGTGGTTAACACCACCGTGGGTTGGCCCCACTTGAGATATGGGATCGTCGCGGTGATTTGGTATCACACGATGGGTTGGCCCCATCACCCGATTTGTGTCTACGGACACCGGTGCTTTGGTAGCACATCGTGACTATACGTCACGGTGGTTTGGCACCACCGGTGTTTTGGTAACACATTGTGACTACGGTCACAAAGTGGTTTGGTACCACATGGGGTAGACAAAGGCGTTTGGTTGGCTAGGTTGGGCACACGATACTCGCATATTAATCGTTATATGTTGTGTATGAAATGTTGTTTTTAAACGGGGAAGGGTTACATATCTGAGTCTTGGTGACTCACCTTCTCCTTTAACATTTTGTGTGACGCGTGAGGTGGCGGTTGAGGAGCCGGTTGGACTCGAGGTGGCCATGCGGTGGATTTAAATTTATAGACCTTTAAATTTGGTTATTTTTATTTTGGTTGTAATAAGGCCTCCATAAACTTTATTTGTGTTTTTTTATATGTTGGATATTTACTTTAAATCGTATCATTAAAATCGAATTGAAATCACACGTTTTCTTAAATTAACACGAAAATGTTTTATCGTGCCATCGGGCACACTTGTAATTTGTATAATAACCGGACTTAATTAAACTTCCAAATTAAATCTAAGTATAGTTTTGGCAAGATAACCAAAAACGAGGGGTTTTCAACAAACCTTAAATTGGTTCTAGATGGTGTTCAAAAAGTTTTTCTCCGTAGCAAATCAAATTCGGTCGTAATGTTTGGGCCGGGTTTGGGTTGTTACAGTAGAAATCTTAAGAGAGTTGTAAGGTTAAACATTGTCCTCAAAGGTTATCAAATTAATGAATTTGTGAAAATCCTTAGTTGTAGAAAGGTAAGGTAGTGGAGTAGGCAATTGGGGCTAAACCACTCTAAATTTCGTCTTCATCTTTTAATTTTCTTTCTAGCTTTCTGAAAAAAAATTATAAGCTAATTCACACATTTCTTGATAATTTTAGTTTGATTTATCGAGCTAACAAAGATGATGATAGAACTAAGCATAGAAATGAATTTTCTACAGAATTTAACAAAAGAACAACTTGGATAATGGAGAACTCTTGATGAAAAGTGAGAAAATATGAGAAAATGAGAAGAGAAAAACTCTTTCTTCTTTCCATGGAGGGGGACGCACAACAAGGGAAAAATATGAAAGCTTTTCATCTATTCTGTCTTTTATTCGTTGTTTTATTACCAAAAATTAGTCAAAGTGAACTCAAAATTTAGAGGCTCACATTTTTCCATGCCTTAAAACTTTCAAATCTATGACCATAAATAAATCTCATCTCTACCCATATAAAATAACTTCAAAAATTATCATTATAATATTCATGAGTCCCATAATATTTTTTAATGGAAAATTTATACTTTTAGTCCCTTTTCTCCTACCGATTCACTCAATTATTACCAACATGGCACTTAATACTCTAACTTCTCACGTAACATCATAAATGTCCATAATAATATTTAATCATGTTAAAAAATGCATAATTCTTTCTTGACCAAAACAAAATATCTACAATTTAGTCTCTATTTTTTTGTTTTATTCAATTTATCCAAAACTCATTTTTGTTGATACTAATATATACCCCATGTCATCTCCATATCAACAAATCTTTATCAAGCTATTATTTCTAATACTTTTCCAACTTTACAATTTAGTCTTTTATCCACATTTCCATATCCAAATTTTACTTCATTAATTTCCAGTAATAAATCATTATAATTCTTGGAAAAATTCTCTTTATTAAATTTTCTCAAAAATTTACTTAGCAGTTCTTAGAGCAGTGCCACTTATTGTATCAAAAAATTTAAGAGGTCACCATAATATTCATCTAATTATAGTTAACTATGAGAAACAACTTGACAGCAAATTAGTTGGTAGATTCGATTTCGATTTTGAACCGAATAAAGGTATATATGGATTAATAGTTTTAAAATATATCATAGCCTCGTGTGATTCTATATCACACACTATAATAGCAATACATAATATATTAGTTATTATACATTATTGTTTAGGATTATATTAGTTGAAATATGTTCCATATCACTATACAATTTGTACTTTTGAAAGTTAAACCTCCTATTATAGTCTATAATGTTATATCATATAATATAATATATAATATATCGATTCATCTATTATAGTTAGATATTAAAATTGACTTAAACGACCAAATCAAACCTATTATTAATTAAAATTTACAAATTTCAGTTGCTACTTTTATATTATTGTATGTATAAATATAATTATAGCATTAAAAATATTTTATCCTATATTAATGTTTCTAAAATTTTTATTTCACTTCATAATTTTATATATTCTCTTTTGCTATTAATAGTATTAATATAAATGTAATACTTATGAATATATTTTCATAAAATAAATAATAATCATTTATTTTTATTTTATTTTTATTTTAAGTAATATCATAAAATTATAACTACGAATTTAAGTTTTTTGGGCTTTACATCGAATTTATATCAAGCTCGAACTTGAATTCTTACTGACTTAAGTTTTCTCATGCTCAAGTTCTATTAAGCTCAGATTTTCACGACCTTGAATTTTTTTGTGCAAGCTCGAGCTCTCATGGGCCCTAATTTGTTACGACTTAAATTGGCTCAAGCTGAGCTTTCGGGCTTGAGCCAGTTCTGCCAGCTAATTCTGAGAAAGCATCAGGGATATTTCTAAACATTGAGTTCACCTAGTGCTGGAATAATGCAAATGTAACATCCGCATCCATCATCATGAGATGATATAGAGCAGTTTGACATGCATAAAACTGCAAATATAGCATCCATTAACCAGCTAGCATCACATCGCAATTCACGATTCACAATATCATATCTAGTGAATCAGAAAAAATGTATTTCTTTTGGTTTTGAGAGAAGGGGGGAAAAATGTTTGGGGGGGGGGGGGGGGTTAAAGGATTTTGAAACGGAAACGGTAGGTCTCAAATTGATTCAAGGAAATCTGTTGCAGCAACTAAAGAAGATATTCAGATAATTGCATTTTAATGTTCCTCAACTCTCACTAAACAAAATTAGATTCAAGCTAAAATTTAAGTGGATCAACAATATGCCACATCTACTAAAGGTGCAAATGAAAAGGAAAAAAGATTGCATAAAGAACGAAGGCCTCAATTATGAAGACAGGAAAAGAAACTATTAAAGCAATTACAAAATTGGAACTGTGGAGTTAATTGGAGTAAAACATAACACTACTCATGGTATCATCAATTCTATTAAAGGAAGAAGGGCATACATCTTTCACGAAGTATATTATTTGGGGAAACAAACGCAAGTACACAAAGGAAGCCGAAGTACTATCCTTTGAACACCATTACTACCTTCCTCGAGCACCCTCTTCTTTTGCGCACCACATCCGAGAAGCCAAGTAAAGATCTTTTCCTCCTCAGTGGCCCAGTGGGATTTGATAATCATGAGGTAGAAAACAATAATTAAGGCAAGAATCAATTGCATCTAATGAAGAGAAATATTAAACTATCCTTCAAAAAAACAAGAATCCTATTGCCATTTCCCAAGATTGTAAAACAGGCAGTCAAGATTGATGTGCTTAGTTTGCTACTTGATCCAAGAATCCCAACAGAAAACTTGTTCACCACCTCTACAGCACCACCATAAACCCAATTAGCGTTCCCTTTATAAGAGGGCAGCAAGGCCTAATCGCTTTACTAGGGCCTCTCCCCATAGCTGATGCCTCTTCAGTGTTCAAAAACCGAGACCAACTGCATTTCACGCCATACGTATGGCCATTACCAGAGATAATCTCAACTGAATGCCAAGCACCAGTTGGAATCTCCTCGGTCAATACCTCAACTTTGCTACCTTTCTGAATCTCGTTATCAATGAATCAGATTTGAATCCAAGAGAAAAAAGGTACATTAGGGAATAGTCGTTGAAAATGGAAAATTTTATGATGGTTCACTTTTCCATAAGCCAATGATGAAATCTTCAAAAAAAATTCAATTTGAAGGGTTTTTTTTTTTCCAATATGAACCTGAACCGGAAAATATTTACATAAATATATAAAACATAAAATCCACCCATGTTAAAATACAGATGAACAAAATGTCCAAAATAATGTAAAACCCTGACCCCCAATTGCAGCACATGTAAAGCAGTAACTGAGACTTACCAATTGAAAAGAACCTGCCTAGAATCAAAGGATATAACAATCTTTTCACATCAAACATCAGCCCATACAAGTCTTTCGAAGACTCGCCACGATACATGATCAGGGAAAAAAGACAATGTCGCTGACAGCATGAATTCTCATCCATTGTACATGACATAAACTGAACCACTTGTTTCAGTCCATGGCTGCATTCAGAAGTGAATAAGAACCTGATATGTGATTATAGAAACAGACACTTATCCTCAACAAGCCTTCCAATGCTCAGACCGTGTACATGATCACAGGAAAAGTCCATGTTATCCATAACATAGATTCACACCACTGTACATTATTAGGGGTTAAGTACTAACGAATAAGTGACCAGAAAATAGGTTGAAGTGGTGGGGCTGCCAGTTTTTGGTTCAATTAGTCCAACCGCTTCCGGCCAATGTTAACTGAAAATAGATTTACACATAACATGTACTATATTAATGTTGAATCAATATTAAATGTAGTCTAACTTTTAAAAGTACATTTGGATGGTGTTCAAAATCCCATCAATTATAATAATAAAACCTAAAAGCAACCAGCTTAATATTTCTTGATCAGTTCATGGTTAAATGCCAGTTGTTGGACCAAACAAGTCACCAATTACCAGTTCAATCATCCAGTTTGGTTCTTCCATTGATGCTAACACAAGGATTTTTTCATGCAAATAGAACCAAGAGTTGAGTCATTATAATTAAAACCTAAAAGCGATTAAATTATTGAACTAATTTATTCTTTACCAGTTAAATGCCACTAATTGGACCAAACAAGTCACCAATTACCAGTTCAAACATACAGTTTGGTTCTTTACTCATTGATGCTAACACAGGATTTTTCATGCAAATTTCATTAAGATTGAAAACAAATAATACCATGCAAGGACAAAATAACTCCTACATCACATGGGAAGATTTTTGAACCTGGTGTCCCGAATGGATATACATGCATCCATCTAACAAAATCAAGCAACCACCTATGAAGTTAGAACAGCTTTTGATCAAATGTCATAAATCATCATTTACGAACTTGTTTACATTAAGAAAGTAATAATGAAGCCCGAAAAAGGCCAAAGTTGATTTTTTTAGAGTCAAGAGATGATCACATATTCTGGTCAATACTCGAGCATTTAAGGTTATTAGTCTTTGCACAAAAGAGGGGAGGGAGAGTGTCATTAATCATCCTACTTAAAACGTTCATTATTATACATAAATTCTGGAGACGCAAAAGCTTTCCAACTATTATAGTTGTCCTTTTCTTAAGAGTATGTATTTTTTTTCCGTATTATGTATTTTTCTTTCCAGACGTGTCACTGCAATATCAATTTACATAGTAACTATAGGGCATCTGCAATGAGGAAGACAATGACCTATAACAATACTACCATATATAAAGTCAAAATTTGAAAAATAATTTTAGAAATGATTCATACCAACAGCAGGGCATAAGAGTTCGTTTAGGAATAAACCATGGCTGTTGCCCCTTGGTCAACTGCAAGAGATGACAAACTCAACCAATCATGGCTTTAGAAGCAAGGTATGGATGCCTCCAACATTGGCCATGAGATATTCTGAGAAAGCATCAAGATATTTCTCAACATTAATTCCATATACTGCCGAAATAATGCATGTATAACATTTGTATCCATCATCATGAGATGAAATAGAACAGTTTCACATGAATAAAACTGCAAATATACAAAATACCAGCTAGATTCCATATACCAGCCTATAACACATCAGAATTCACAATACCCTATCTAGTGAATCAAGAAAAAGGTCTGTCTTTTGGTTTTTTCTTCTTTTTCTCTTTGGGGGGAGGTGTAAAGGACATGCATTTAAAACAGTATGTACTCAAATTCATTTAGGGAATCCTTTACACCAATAAAAGAATGTAATTAAAGTAATTCAAATCTTTGCATATTAATGTTTCTCAACAGTTTCACTAAGGCAAATTATATTTTCCTGTGCTGAAATTTAAGTGCATGAACAATACGTCACATCTACAAAAGGTTATAATGAAAAGAAAGGAAAAATTTTACATAAAGAAAAAAGCTTCAATCATGGAGGTAGGAGAAAAAACTATTAAAGCAATTACAAAATTGAAAAGTATCTTTACAATTATCTGCACCATTGTAGTAAACATAACACCAAGATTACCATGTATGAAAGGAATTCTTCCAATCTAGTAACAGCTAATAAAAAGCCTATTATTGTTATCTCTCAACTTTCTTAGCTCCATCAAATGTTCATCATTTGAAATATTAAGAGTACGGCGTAAATTTGTCACCTTTTCTTCTTCATCCCAAGTCAAAGGCCCAGAAGCATGCAATGCCCCTAGAGCTTTCTGATAGGCATGCAGTTCAGACCTATGGAAGTCATACCCCAATTCCACACTAGTGGAAACATAACTTCCTTCTTGACAACTCACTTCAGGTTTAGAGTCAGCATCACTTCGACAATCCTCCTCTAAGTTTTCACAAGCGTTAGTTACAAAATTAGACAAATTAAGACCGTTATTCCCTAAACCACTACAACTACCAACAGAGGAGGCACAACTCATGGTATCATCAATTCTATTAAAGGAAGAAGGCATACATCTTTTACCCAGCATATTATTTGGGGAATCAAATGCATCTACCTTTTCAGAGGCAGGCGAAGGAAGCCGAATTATTATTCTTTGAACACCATTACTACCTTTCTCCAACACCCTCTTCTTTTGCGCACCAATATATGAGAAGCCAAGCGAAGATCTTTTCCTTTTCTGCGGCCCAGTGGAATTTGATGAACCCTGAAGTAGAAAATAATAATTAAGGTAAGAATCAATTAACGTATAACAAAAAAAAAATGAAGAGAAATATTAAAATTATCGTTTAGAAAAAGAATCGAAAGGATTTACCTTTCCAACGAGGAACCAATTGTCATCTTCCCAAGACTGCCGAATACGCAATCGAGATTGATGCGCTTTGAGTTCGCTACTCGACCCAAGAATCCTAACGGAAAAGTTGTTTCCACCGAGAACCTTAACAATCACCGCCGGTTTCCAGGACAAGTCATCGAACACCTCTACGATATCACCAGAAACCCAATTATTGTTCCCGTTCATAGGAGGAGGGCAAGGCCTAATCGCTTTCCTAGGGACTCTTTCCACCGCTGCCGCCTCGCCAGTGATCGGAAACCAACCGTACTTCACACTATACGTATGGCCGTTGCCCGAGATAATCTCAGCACAACGCCATGCGCCGGTTGGAACCTCCTCCTTGGTCAATACCTCAACTTTGCTACCTTTCTTGAATCTCATGATGATAATCAGATTTGAATCGATGAAAAAAAAAACACGAAAATGGAATTGTTGAAGGGAAAATATTGTGGAAAATGGAAAATTTTAGGAATAAGGCGTTGAATTGGGAATTAAATAAGGGGGCTAGGGATTTCTTAGATGGATTAGAAAAAGTTGTTGATGATCGAAGGGTTAAATGAGCGAGTGGAATGATCTGACGGTGAGGACGAGAGTGGATTGGGCGTTAGGTTAGGCGGTTAAGAGTACTAAAGAAGGAAGAAGTTTCCTTGCCGGTTCGGTTACATCTAAGAATTACTTTAAAACCAAAATATTATTATTGGACTTGGACTGCCTTTTCTTTTATTCGGTTTTTGAACACCTTTAATCAATATTAGTTATTAAGTTTACCAAGTCAAAATTGTCTACATTTGAAAAATAAAATTTCTCCCCCAAGAAATCTAGATTAATTATTTAAAAATTAAAATAGTAAAATTAAATAACAAAAAATTTAATATTTAATATTTTAATGTGTTTAATAATTTGTCTTTCTTGTAAAGAATGTTGACTATCCGAAGTTGTCAAGCCCAATGAATGTTTTAAAACAATTCTTATACCCTTATTTAGTTTTGAACTGAAGAAAAACCTCTCGATCCTACTCTCCAAATCTTATTAACTCTACAACACTAATGGATCATTGAGGTAATCATTAGTGATCCAAGCTTATCTCCTTTTAAACATTTAGGACCTTAACTCAATTTAACCTTAAACCAAAATGCTAGTTGTTCCCTTCATAAGTTCCAAGTTTTCTTAACATAAGCATACACATGTCTTAGGAATTTGAATTCCTATTGATCACAACTCACCACAGCTCACAACCTTTTACGTATGTATGACACGTTTCATTCCATTTCGAATTTATAATCCACTCCCAAAACTATATCCAAGATGCACATACACAAAACCAAAAATCAACTTCTCTCAAGCATAAGTCACAAAGTCTCAAAAGCTAGCTACATGTAGTGTCAAACCCCAAACCTGAAAAACCCAATTTGAATGCGTATAGTTGAGAAGTTATCTATTTGGCACAGTGTAACCCGCCAATCAACAGTCTTCGAGCGTGTTAGAGTCCGGCGTTCACCGCAGAAATGATTAAGGATTCTATCATAGGATATTCTGTTGTTTAAGAAAAGTATATGATAAGCAAAGAGTAAGCCTGGTGAGGTTACCGCCAAAAGTAGGGTACGCCCAGTTACCTAAGCATTGTGCTGAATGGGTTTGTAAAGTGATTTGGTTGGGAACCAACTAGATTGACTGGTCAAACATCATTGTGTAGGATTATCATTTATGTTTCTCTCAAATCTTGCAGACCATTTTTTGAGACAAATTCGGGACACCATTGACACTTGTCAAGTTCCACTAAGGGAAAACTAGATATGTATTGTAAAAAGGATTAGTCGGGATGGTTTTTCTCCCTTTAAAATCTATTCTTTGGTTCTTCCTCCTAGAACTTATATGTTTTCTTCTCATAAACTAAGGATTTTGGATGTATAAGCGGATGTTCCACCTCTTGGTAAGTCTAAGAGCTCTGCATGTTAAGTTTTTGAAAGAATAAGGTTGTTAAAAAGGTTATGAACAGTAGGTTATGAATACAAGGCCTTGCATGGGGTTGTTTATGATTGAGATGTTATGTAACATCTCGATTCAGGGCCTAGTCAGAATAGTGGTGCGAGACCACAAATCTGAGTTAGTAAATTGAGTTCTTAAGGTTTATGACATGTTTGTATGATAGTATTAAAGTTCCATGTAGAAATTTTGTGAAATTGACATGGAATGATCAAATAGGACTAAATTGCAAAAGTTGCAAAATATGAGTTTCTAGAAGCTTTTTGTATGAAATAGCTTTAGAATATTAATTAGAAGTCCTTAAATAGCAATTTGCCCAAATTATAAGTTTTGGACAAAAATGGACATGAGTTAGTAAAAGGGAAATTTTTAAAGAGAAAGGCATTTTGGTCATTTGTCTAATAAATGATTAAAATAGGAAAAAGATGATAAAAATTTCATTCATCTTCTTCCTTGGTGCCGAAAATTTGAAGGACCCCATAGCTAGGGTTTGTTCATCTTTCAAGCTTGCTAGTAAGTTCATCTTAGTCCCGTTTTTAATATTCTTCGTATTTTTAAAGTTCTCGTATCATGAAATAGCTATTTTTAGCTATAAAATAAGCTAAGATGCATGTTCAAAAATCTACCCAAGAGTGACATGCTTGTAAAATGATATTTTATGGAAGTCTATGAGAGTTTGATGTTAGATAAACATCTTTTCCTTAGTGAATTTCATGAAAAATGATAGTATGGACTAATTTGTAATAGTTATGAAATTAGTCATATCTATTAGAAATAGTGAGAATTGATGATGGTTATAGTAGAGAAAATGAATCAGCTAAGCATGAAGTTTAAGAAAGTTGAATGAGATTCATTTTACGAGCCTTGGGGCAAAAGTACAAATATGAGAAAGTATAGGGGCAAAATAGTAATTTTGCCAAAGTATGTGTTAAGAGTCATTTTAGTCAATGTGAGTATTAAATGATCTATTTGTGATTATAGATCAAGAAAAACGGTCCGGATCGAAATCGAGGCAAGAACAAAGTCGAGGACTAAATTGCATATCTACATACATTTTTGTATATTGAGGTAAGTTTGTATGATTTCTAAGCTTTATGATTAATATCATTGAATTGCTTGGTATAATGTATAATATTATCATGAAAATGTTTAATGTCATGTTAAACAAAGAAATCAATAAGAATAAGCAAGAGAAATTCCCTATTGAAGTTGAATTACCTAGGATACTCGATCTACCACATGAAATGAGAAAGCCCGTATAAGACCAAGCCAAGGCATGGTATCGGCAACCAAGAAAGTTATCATGTAAGACCAAGAAAAGTCTTGGCATTGAAGAGTTTTTATGAGATGAAGACCCATGTAAGTCCAAGCCAAGGCATGGCATTGGTGAGTCTCCAAGCAAAGATGTCATGTAAGTCCAAGACAAGTCTTGGCATTGAAAAGCTATCAAGAGATAGAGATCCCATGTAAGTCCAAGCTAAGGCATGGAATTGGTGAGTAACAAGAAAGATTTCATGTAAGTCCAAGCCAAGGCTCGGCATTGACCAGTTCATGAGTAAAGATACCAAGTAAGACTATGTCAAGGCATGGCAATGGTAAGTTCCCAAGGGAACTCACGAGAAAGACTTCGTATAAGTCCATGTCAAGACATGGCCTCGAACCCAAGATGAGATATTCCATGTAAGACCGTATCTAGGATATGGCTTTGGCATCAAGCTATATGTAGAGTGAGATTTAGTATCCTCGGTTATTCATAGAAATTCATCGGGGAAAAACGAGTAAAGCTCAAATGAGATAATAAGAAAGTTGAGTAAGCAAATTTATTATCAAGTTGAAAATGAGTATTATTCATGTTATGAATGATGAATCAGAGATTATGATTATTATGTTAAAGTATGCTGATCAATGTGATCAAGTGATACAGGTACCTTGTTTACCTTTCAAGTATGAGACTAGTAAGTTTCATGAGATATGTAAGAATCAAGTATGAGTAAGTAAGCTTTATAGCTGAAATTTATGATACCATTGTTTATGTCAAATGGTTTATATTAAGCAAGTATGTTGCTGTTAGCATTATGCAAACTTACTAAGCTAAATGCTTACGTCTTTTATTCTTTCTTTCTATGTAGTCCCGCCAAGCTAACTTGTGGATTGTTGAAGTCGGAGCTCGAAGCACACTATCAATCCTTATTTTGGTATAGCCAAGTTGAAATTATATTAAGTATGGCATGTATAGGAAACATTTCATTTTGAGTATATGTCTTAGAAAGGGAAAAAGTATGGGCTATCAAGTTTATTATTCTTTTGTAAATGGCTAAGTGATTGGCCAAGATTGACTAAGTATGTATGTTACTGATATCAATGAAGCATGTTGTATTGTTCATGAAAGATGTAATACTTGAGTTGCTGAATTGAGCTTGAGTTTGGTCTTGATTTCAAGGTGGCAATTGGCTTGGTAAATAGCCTCTAAGTGCCCACACGGATGGACACACGGGCGTGTGTCTAGGCCGTGTGCACCCTGCACCATTGTATCTTAAGTCAGAATAGACCACGGACTAGTCACACGGGCGTGTGTCTAGACTCTAGGCCGTGTTAAGGTAGTCATATGCACCACGGGTGGTAAGCACGGGCGTGTGCCTTGGCCGTGGGGCATTGGCAGAATGCTGGGGTTTCAGGCACGATTTGGGGCCACGGGCGTGTCCAGGCCGTGTGCAATTTGCCAGTATCCTCCACGGGTGAAAGACACAGGCATGTTTTAGGGTTGCACGGGCGTGTCCCCTACAACATGGGCGTGTGACCCCTGCTCTAAAGAAAAGTTTCTGAATAAGTTTCGAAAGTTTTTAGATAAGTGTTTAAGGCCTCGTAGGCTCATGAAAGGTATGAATAGACTGAGAAAGAGAAGCTTTTAATTCAGAACAAAACTTTATAGCCCGTAAGTACATGTTTAAGTGAGTTCAAGCATGGTAATGTCTCGTATCCAGTCTTGGTCTCGGACTCGGGTATGGGGTGTTACATGTTAACAATTTGCATGTAAATGGGTTTTAATGGTGAATCTATGTTCTTTAAGCAGTTGTTGTTACTGGTTCGAGAAGTGTGTTCGAGTTTGGAGTTCAAGCTATAGTTAAAGTGAGTCTCAGGTGAGTCTATTCTGGCTCCTACTTGTGAGTTGTCTAGGTAAAGACAGATATATAATGTTAAAACCCCAGATAGCTGGTAAGTGTGCAAAGCATAGTTTTTATTATATGTGTGATTATGATATGTTAAAAGTACTGTTTGAATAGCAAGATGAGTGGTAAGTATGCAGGTAAAATCTAATATGGGAAAGTACAAATCATTCTGGTATGTGAACAAATTTGGGTAAGAGGATATTAAGTAATGTCCCTTTGCAATGTCTTTAGTAAGGCTGTTATATTGCTAACTAGACTGGTGGATACGATACAAAAATAAGTGCATGACCATGTGGTTGAGACCCATGGCATTGTGTGATATGAAAACACTCATGGTGATGCCTCCAATAAGATGAAGACTGGACTGATAGATCACGACATGAAGATGTGTAAGCCCATGTGACTGATACCCATGGTATAATATGATAGAAAGAATATTCATGGTGATACCTTCGATAATATGTGAATCGGGCTGGCAGATAAGGACATAAAGTTATGTGTAAGTCCATGAGGGAGAAACCCATGGCACCTTCAGTGAAAGTCTGCTAAGACAGTAAACACATGATGTTGTATGTTGCTTGTGTGGCGTGAATTGCTAAGCCCTTGTGGCAAATCTTTGTATCGTCTCATTGGCATATTCGGTGTTGTTTGTGTGGTAGAATATGGTTATTCACCTTTATGGTAAGTTTTGGATACGTACTGAGAGTTCCTTGATAGATAATTTTATGGTAAGGATATGATACGACTGAAGTTAAATTGGCTTAATTAGTTCTTTGATGTAATCAAAAGAGTTTTAAGGGAAGTTTCCTGAAAGAAAGTATGTATTCATATGCTAAAGGGGTTATCTGCCATGGTACTCTACCAGTTTGGATTATGGGCGTATTCGTAATTATGAAAGATATAAATGTCTGTTGGTCTGAGTTTATCTAAGCTAGGTAAAGTTGAAATCTAAGTTATCCAATATTCGCCATATCTGAATAGTATCATATCTTGTCATGGGTTTTTATGAAATTGAATATGTATGACATCTTGGGTGTTATTGTGTTTTGTAATGAAGATGTGTGAGAATTCTTCTGAATGGTCTAGGTAGTGCCTGTCAGTATGAGCATGTGACAAGTTTTATAATTGGGATATGAATTGATTGGTTAACAGTTAGTATCAAAATTTAGTATGGGACTCTCTAATAAATGTGAGTTTAGATGGTAAGTATTCGCCAGTAAATAAAATTTGTGGACGACCATTCTGGAAAAATGTTAAGTGTTGTGAAGAAGAAATCAATAGAGAGTGGACTCTGTAGGAATATTCTTTTGAAAAGTATTTTTTTTTATTCTAAGAGGAAAAAGATGATAGGATGTTGTTTGGTAAGACCTGAAGCCAACCAAGTATTGATGTGAAAGCTATAGTTAAGTATGAGAGTTGGTGTATAAGCGCAAATCTGATTTTATGGAAGTATCCGCCTAAAACAAAAATGATATGTTAAGGATGGAAACTGCAGTATAGTCATATATCCAATATTATAAAAGTACCCGCCAAGTTCTATATTGAAGCTCGTTAAGTTCGCATAACTTATAAGCGTTATGTTTATGTTTTAGGTATTGTTGTATGAATGAGTACATTAAGAGGAAATGTAACACCCAAAACCTGGCCTAGACGTTACGACTGAATCTGACGTGTCACATCGAAGTGTTTTTCGAAATCAGGCTTGTTGAGAGAAAACTGTTTTTAACCGATTGCCATGTTTGTTTACGGTTGGTTTCTTAGTTGGTTAAAAACCCGCGGAAGCTACTCTAATGAATGTCATTTTGAAGTTTGAAAATGTGTGTTTGTTTTTTAAAACAATTATTAATTTTTGAAAATTTGTTTGTATCAGTTTGGCAGTTTCAAAATAAGAAATTAAACCCAAATAAAAGAAATTAAAATCACCAGAGGCCTTATTACATAAATATCAACCCAATATAAAAATGTAAAAAACTAGGTCTAAAATAGAATATTAGCAAACGTGTGGCCACCTCCGAGTCCCTCGCAGCTCCAAATCATCTAAGGCTGGGAATTACCTGTACAGTTAAAAGGAAAGGGTGAGTTACGAGAACTCAGTGTGTAATCCCCTATCATGTAGTAACAGTCTGGGCCTGAGCCCTATACAGTTACAGTACAGTGTGGGCCTTAGCCCATTATGGTAATCAATGTGGGCCTAAGCCCAATACAGTATCAGTATGGTGCACATATGCAACCCACCCCAATCCAACCAACACACCACCCATACCAACCAACACACCATGTGGGGATAAAATCGACCTACCCAGCCAACACACCAATATTGTAACATAGCTGCCAATAATAATAAAGCAGCAGATCTGCCAGTAATAGTATATGTTGCAAAGCTACCAAGATATGATGATTGCAAAGCAGAGCCGCCAAGATCGATGATCGCATCAAAGCCGCCAAGAATGTGATTTGTGGCAAAACTACCAAGAATAAAGACACTTCCTCCATAACAGTATCCTAACCCCATGATGTATACCATGTCATAAATATCTCATGTATACAGTATGTCCTACTCAGTACAGTCATACAATAATATGCATTCATCAGTCGACTTACCTCTAGGGGTAAAATGGTAATTTTCATCTATTAGGGGTAGAATAGCAATTTTACCCTTTAGGGGTATTTTGGTCATTTTACCACTTTGGGGTCTCGGTGCAGTTAACGACATTTCTGAAGGTCTACAGTCACCTCGAGTGACACATGTAACATATATGGCCAAAATGGTGTAAATGGGCCCAAAGCCCAATATTCGACCCAAGTGGGCCCACACGCTCGTGTGGCCCATCCAGCCCAAATTCCGTCACGGCTATGCGAACTACGTGGCCCAATCCAGTATCTTCCATTTTTCATGGATTTTATCTGTGTGGGGCCCACGAGCCCATTGGGCCCACACGGCCCATTACAGCCAAACAAGGCCCATAACGGCCCAAGAGCACGAGAACGCTCGTGGTGGCCTCTACAGTCTATCGCCCGTGATTGTGGGCTCAGTTTACCATACGAGTGTTCGCACGCCCATGTGGCCTCAATCACTGTATTTTTAGCTTTTCAGCTTTTGCCGTGTTACAGTCAGATCAGGGTGTGTACACACCTGTTTGCGAACACTTGCAAAAACTCTTGAGCACCAACCTACATTCATTCCAACCTTCAGTTAGTCTCTTGCTTAACAGTGTTCATAGTCATCTAATCCCCAAACAATACTCCTGCTCACCTTGACCGAAAGGAGTATGGCCAAATATACTTAGATCGTGGCTAAAATCAACCACACGTATCCCGGCGCTTACTGCACACACGACAGATAGATAGATAGAACCGATTAGAATGTAGCCCAAAACCTTATACATAACACTTCCAGAATCTAAGAGTAATTGGCCTATACCCAAAAACAAGGTGTCAAAAATACCTTAATCAAATCTTGGGAGACAGGGTTTCGACAACTCGAGAACACTTGCACCTTTCACTCATCGGTAATACCTGGAATAATAGCGAACTAGAGAAGGAACATACAAATGCCAACCGATTTCTCTGAAGTCTTGTAAAACTGAAACCAAAATACCAAGGAGTAGTCAGCTTAGTATTTAAGAGGGAAAAATGGAGTTCAAGGGACAAGAGAGGAGGAGAATTGACTTGTAATAGAATAGAGGAAACAAAATAAGAATAATAATAGATGAAGAGAGATGTTAAGTTCGACCAAGACAAAGAGAGGTATTGAGAGGAGAAGAAAGGTGAATAAAGAGGGAAAGAATAATAGTGTAGTCGACTTTGATTGTGAGAGAAGAGGGACATGGGTTTGGCCAAATGAAGGATTAAGATCGAGAGTAGAGAGACAAGGTTCGGCTTAAAGAAATAAAGCAAAGAAAATGCCCAAAAGCAATTTGATCACCAAGGTAGAGCACGAAATCGCAAAAGAGGAGAAAGCAAGAAAATTTGGCACTCAGGAAAATCCAGACTAGTTGTCACAACACCCAAAACTCGAAACTGGCACAACAATAATATCCCCAAAATACTCTCAAATTGCCGAAATGCACACCAAAGAGACCCCTAGCTGAATTTGCATACACAAGCTTCCCCAATCAGCTATAACTCTCCAAGTTTTGAATTCCTTGATTTCCTCCTCCTAATTCTCCTCCAAATCACCCAACTACCAACCACATCCCCTGATTCTCTCCTCCTTGACCAATTCAAACCTCATCTAGCAGAGTTTCAGTCGAACTCCACCTCTCTCACCACAAAGAAATAAAATAAATATCCCTTTGCATTCCATGGGATTCGAACTCGAGCTCCCTTGTAGCCTTCAACATGCCACTTACCACTGGACTACCAGTTCTTTTGTGACATAAATCTACCACATTTGTTTATAAGGCCTATAGTCCAGAGTCAAGGTTTACTTAAGAGGAAAAACTAAAATTTTGCTAAAGCCTAGGTTTGAACCCAGGACTTCCCAAACATTCCCAAACACTCCAAACTCACTTAACTATTAAGGCAAGCAATCAATTGTGCCATTTTCTTGCACAACTAAATACCTATGTGCAGTCTCCTAACTGTTCCCTTGTTTCATAACCTATTTCTCCTAGGCCCAAAATTCGGGGCGTTACAACTCTACCTCCCTTAAAGAAATTTTGTCCTCGAAATTTCCAACTATCAGAATGGTCATATATATAGACTGCACCACTACGCTCCTGCTATGCACTCTAGTTCCAAATTAGGTATATAGTATATTATGGATAAAGAACGTACCGGTATTCACATCTGGGGCATCTCCGTCCTCTCGGTGACATGCAGCATACACCAGAGCTGGCTGCCTCGCCTCCGCATGAGGTGCTCCACGACCACGGCCCATACCATTTCCACGGCCTCTAGGTGGCTGCTGACCACCCCTCGGTGACTGTACATTACCCTGTCTTGCAACTTGCATCTGAACAGGCCTCTAAGGATAATTCTTAACCTGATGATCCATGGACCCGCATCTGAAGCACGCCCCAATCCTCTTCCAGCACTCACCCTGGTGAGATCTCCCATAATCAGCGTAAAGCTGCGGTCTAGCAACAGCAATACGAACTCCAGCCTGAACTGGCCCATCAAAACCTGACCTTCTTTATAGGCCTTCTAGAAGAACCTGAGGGCCTAGAATCCCTCTTATCTTTACCCCTATCTTTCTCACGGTTCTGGCATTCAGAGCACTTCACATCTTCGGCAATCTTTGCCTTTTCTACAAGAGCAGCAAAATCTCGCTCCCTCTACGGAGCTATCAATACCCTTAACTCATCTCGAAGGCCATCCTCAAAACACACACAGCGTTCATACTCAGTTGCTACTATCCCTCGAGCATACTGACTCAACCGCAAGAACTCTGCCTCATATTCCGCCACTGTCTTATTCCCTTGGGTCGTTCGAAATTCCCTTCTTCAAGCGCCCACATAACTTGCGCCCACATATTTCCCTTGGAAGGCCGCCTTAAAGAAATCCCATGTCATTCGGTCGGCCTGCGTACCCTCTCTCACGGTGAGCCACCATTGGTAGGCCTCATCTCGTAGTAAGGACACTGCCCCTTTTAATTTTTGCTCCGTAGTACAATCAAGGTCGTCCATTATCCTTTCGGTAGCCTCTAACTAGTACTCCGCCACATTTGGGGCTACTCCAGAAATACCCCTAAAAATTTCCGCTCCATTAGACAGGAGTCGCTTCGAAATTGACCCTCGGCCCACTGTTCCAATACTAGCTCTAGCAACCCTCTATAGAATGTGGAGCATCACTTGGGATAGAGCATCATCCCCAGCTTCTCGATCATAAGACCCCGTCTCAGTTACTGGTGAGGCTGATGCTTCTCCAGCAGGCATATGGCCCGATGCTGACAATCCGGCCCGAGCACTTCCTCGGCCCCTACCGTTGCCCCGTGTACCCCTTCCGTGAGTACCCATTGTGCTCATTTCGATATGCGCTTTATCTGATTAAAAAGTCTTATGCATCAGATTATAATTTCAGTAATTATTAACAAATGTATTATGAAATACAGTCATTAGGGGTCTATTTTCGCAGATCGAGGTCACACTACAGTTTACAGTCTCCTACGGTCTTAGTTTCCTCTATCTAGAGTTTCACAGTATAACAGTAATCAGAATTAGAGAACTTACAGATTTGGCGCCAGAGACTCAGTGTGCCACACTTGTACATCTTTCAAAAATGTTTTAAATATTTCAAATCTACTTTCAGAAAGACTTTCTAAAACCCATTCCACAACCAAGTTTTGCAATCGGGCTCTGATATCACTAAATGGAACACCCCAGACCTGGCCTAGACATTACGACCGAATCTGACGTGTCACATCGAAGTGTTTTTCGAAATCAGGCTTGTTGAGAGAAAACTTTTTTTAACCGATTGCCATGTTTGTTTACTGTTGGTTTCTTAGTTAGTTAAAAACCTGCGGAAGCTACTCTAATGAATGTCATTTTGAAGTTTGAAAATGTGTGTTTGTCTTTTAAAACAGTTATTAATTTTTGAAAATTTGTTTGTATCGGGCCAGCGATTTCAAAATAAGAAATTAAACCCAAATAAAAGAAATTAAAATCACCAGAGGCCTTATTACATAAATATCAACCCAATATAAAAATTTAAATAACTAGGTCTAAAATAGAATATTAGCAAACGTGTGGCCACCTCCGAGTCCCTCGCAGCTCCAAATCATCTAAGGTCGGGATTACTGCACAAGCTTAAAGGAAAGGGTGAGTTACGAGAACTCAGTGTGTAATCCCCTATCATGCAAGAATGATGGGGGCTGAGCCCTATACAAGAATCATGACAAAGGTGGGCTTTAGCCCATTACAGTAATCAATGTGGGCCTAAGCCCAATACAGTATTAGTATGGTGCACATATGCAACCCACCCCAATCCAACCAACACACCACCCTTACCAATCAACACACCATGTGGGGATAAAATCGACCCACCCAGCCAACACACCAATATTGCAGCATAGCTGCCAGTAATAATAACGAAGCAGAGCTGCCAGTAATAGTATATGTGGCAAAGCCACCAAGATGTGATGCAGCAGAGAGCTGCGATGATCGATATCGCAAACAAAGCTACCAATGATTGTGATTTGTGACGAAGCCACCAGTAATAGTACACTTCCTCCATAACAGTATCCCAACCCCATGCAGTATGCCATGTCATAAATATCTCGTGTATGCCGTATGTCCTACTCAGTACAGTCATACAATAATATGCATTCATCAGTCGACTTACTTCTAGGGGTAAAATGGTAATTTCCATCTATTAGGGGTAAAATAGTAATTTTACCCTTTAGGGGTATTTTGGTCATTTTACCACTTTGGGGTCTCGGTGCAGTTAACGACCTTTCTGAAGGTCTACAGTCGCCTCGAGCGACACAGGTAACATATGTGGTCAAAACAGTGTAAATAGGCCCAAAGCCCAATATTCGGCCCAAGTGGGCCCACACGCTCGTGTGGCCCATCCAGCCCAAATTCTGTCACGACTATGTGAACTATGTGGCCCAATCCAGTATCTTCCACTCTTCGAGGATTTTATCCGTGTAGGGCCTACGAGCCCATTGGGCCCACACGGCCCATTGCAGCCAAACGAGGCCCATAACGGCCCAAGAGCACGAGAATGCTCGTGGTGGCCTCTACAGTCTATCGCCCATAATTGTGGGCTCGGCTTACCACACGAGCGCTCGTACGCCCATGTAGCCTTAATCGTCGTATTTCTGGCTTTTCAGCTTTTGCCGTGTTACAATCAGATCAGGGGGTGTACACACCTATTTGCGAACACTTGCAAAAGCTCTTGAGCACCAACCTACATTCATTCCAACCTTCAGTTAGTCTCTTACTTAACAGTGTTCATAGTCATCTAATCCCCAAATTGTAACAGCCCAAATTTGGCTCTAGTCGGAACAGTGGTCTCGAGACCACAAATCTGATGAGGAAAATTCTATTTTTATTCTATTTTTATGGTTTACAATTTTACGGAAAGATTTCGTAAAAATTTCGTTCAAAAACTTCGACGTTTGAGCACTCAATTTAGTTAAAAGGACTAAATTGTAAAAAGTGCAAAAGTTGAGTTCTACATGTTAGAGGTGTCCAATTGTTATGAAATTTTAAATTGAAGGTCCTTAAATGATAATTAGACCATTGGTTAAGTTGGTGGACAATAATGGACATGGATGGGTATGTTTCAAAAGATTTTTTAGGGGCATTTTGGTAATTTAGTGAATTAAATGAATTAAAAACAAAATTTAAATGCCAAATTTGTTCATCTTCAAGCTTAGGCCGAATTTAACATGGAGGAAGCCATGGATAGGGATTTCAAGCTTTCCAAGCTTCATGGTAAGTCCATTTTAGCCCCGTTTTTCATGTTCTTTACGTTTTTGGAGTCCCGGTAACTTGATTTAGCTTATTCTAGCAATAATTTAACCTAGGGTTCATATTTGGAAACATACCCCTAGTTGAAATGTGTTTATTTTGATGTTTTATGGCAGAATATGAAGCTTAGAATTATGTTAAACAACTTTTACTAAGCGATTTTAAGTGAAAACGAGTAAAACGACATAATTGGCAAAAATACCTAATGTACATAAGTGCATGTTAGAGCAAGAATTTGATTTTTCCATAGAAGAGAAAAATGTTTAGCATGTAATGAAACATAAGAAAATTGAATAAAATTTATTTTACGAGTTTAGGGGTAAAAGTGTAATTTTTGAAAAGTTAGGGGCAGAATTGTAAATTTGCCAAAATTTGATATGTGAATTGAATTGATTAGTGTGTTGATAAAATGTATTAAATGAGTGTTAATTTGACATGTTATATCAAGAAAACATGAAATTTGGACTAAGATTGGGGAAGAACGAAGTTGTGAGCTAAGTTGGGAAAATTAGTCGTTTCGGCATTTGAGGTAAGTCCGTGTGATTAAATGAGCATGATATTGATGTCATTGTTATTATACTTGAGAATATATCTTGCCATGATTGTATTAAAGTTTATGTTGATGATATTGTATATGAGAAAGTGATGTCAAGTGTAAATAACATTTATGTGTAAATAATGCACTATTATGTTTAAATAAATTTATGTATTGTTAAATTGTTATACATATGATATTATGATTTGTCATTACGAATATTTGATAGTTGCAAAAATTAGTATGTGAAATGTGTATTGATTTGAGAAATGTAATTGTATGTATAAGTGATACTGAACAAATAAGTGAAATCCCGGTTGAACCTTAGGAATACTTTAGTGATAAGTGGTAGCTTCGGCTACATATCAGTGGTAGAAACATATCAGTGGTAGCTTCGGCTACATTTCAGCGTGGTAGTTTCGGCTACATATCGATGGTAGCGGCTACATTTCGATGGTAGCCGGCTACATATCGCTGGTAGCTTCGGCTACATTTCAAAGCTGGTAGGTTTGGCTACATAAAAGTGGTAGCTTCGGCTACATATCAGTGTGGCACTTATGTGCAGGATTTCTGTGTATCCTTTAGTATTCCAAATGGTTCAATGGGTAAATTGATGATACATAAGATGAGAAAGCATGTAATTGTATATATAAGTAATGTGCAGGAATGCATGTAAGCATTAAATTATATGTACAAATGGTACAGGTATGTACGTAATTTTTATAAGTGTTGGTCTTATGATATTATGAGTTATTATCATTATAAAAGTGACCTTAAGTGAATCTTAGGAATAAGTAATTATGTTGATGATATATGCATTTGGTTGAGAATCATGTATTAGGCTTTTGAGCCATATCAAATTGAGAGATAAGATGTTTAGTATATTTGTTTTATGATGCTTTGGATATTTGTGAAATCATAAAATATTAGTGATACTCATGAAATCATTGTTATGCTAGTTACAAGCTTAAGTCTTTGGTGTTATGTATGTTTAAATAGAAGTGAATGCAAAGAAAACATGAAAGAGTGAAATTAGCATTAAAATAGTTTAGACAGCAATAGTTATGTGAATTTGAAAAATCACCAAAAATAGGAGAAATGGAATTAGAAAGTGAATAAGATATAGAATTAAATCTTATTGTGTCTATTTTCATATGAAAGAAAAAGTGTAAGAAAAGGAATTTTATATTCTAAAATATTTGAATTTTAGTGAGACAATATCAGAATGAGTTTTGGAATCCCCTGTTTCAACTTTGTAAAATCATTAAAAAATATTTATATTCTTGAAATATTAAATGAGTCTATTTTCATTAGATACAAGTGGGAACGGCATATAAAAACTGTACAATGAGATAATTGATTTTTAGTAAAGAGAGGCCAGAACCATTGGACAGTGTAATAGGGGAGAATTTAATGAATAAACTGTATTAATTAGCCAAACCAAAAATTCTGAAAATTTTATGTTAAGAAGATATATGAGTCTAGTTTCAAGGAAAATTAGCGGAACTTAATTTGGAGTTTCGTAGCTCCAGATATAAATAATTTAGTGACTATGACTCGAGAAAACAACTTGACTGGAATATGAGTAAAGATGCAAATTGGGTTGTATTACCATGAGAAACAAGGGGATAAATTGTTTTTATTTTATTTTCATACGGTCTTACTAAGCTATAAAGCTTACTCCCTCCCTTCCTTTCCTTTAGTGTTTTCAGGTTAGCTCGGGGTTGGAGATCGTCGGAGGCAGCATCACACTATCAAGTCGCTACCTTTATAATGAAGCATATATTAGAAATTTCAAGTGAGTGGCATGTATAGGGATTTAGTTGATTGACATGCATTATTTTGCTTTGGCCAAATGTGTAGGCTTATATTAAGTTATATGCATATGGCCATGAGATGTGGCTTATATTGATTATGGCTTGTAAGCCGAGTTATTCATGTCATATCTTAATGTTTATAATGTGATTATGTTTGTTTGCCATGCATGGTTAGTAATATGACATGAGTGCTTGATGGATAAGTTGATAACCATATTATAATGGTAAAAGTGGTCATCAAAATAACAAGTCTTATGAGGGTGAAATATGAAATCTAGACGTGGTATTGCATGAATATGTATGTTATAGTCTGGTAATGCCTCGTACTCTGTTTCGGTGTCGGATGTGGGTAAGGGGTGTTACATTTAGTGGTATTAGAGCTATGGTTTAGTCGGTTCTCGGACTAACATAGCAAGTGTGAGAGTCTAGTTATACATGCCACCAATATGTGATAGTGTGATGTTTTCCGACGCGATTGAGGACCATCTTGTTAAAACAAAAGTACTCTCCAACCGAGCTATATCCGACCACTTGATAGTGCTATTGAAGTATTTGAATAAAGTGTAGTTATGATGAGTTAAACTCGGAAAGGTATGAATAAGAATTCGTAATGTGCATATGTGATAATCTGTGAAATGAAAGTTTATATAGTGATATGCTTATTCATATTTGTTTGGCCTTCATATCTTTGTTGCATCTTGACTAAAACTGATTAGTGAATGTGATAAGTAAAGTTATTTAAATTTCATAGAATGTATGAATGAGTGCACTTGTTTGAACGAGATGATTGGAAATTTTGTGTGAGACAAATATGAATGATAAATTGCTTGAAGTGGATAGTATAATTATAATGACATATGTTGATAATGAAAGATGTGTCATATGTATAAATATGTGAGAATCGAGTTAGAGGCTGTACGACCTCACCCCCTTACCGATAAGGTGTTTATAAGGGAAATTCATGAGAATCATGTTGATTAAGTTCCTAAATGTGGAATCAAAGAGTTCAGTGATAGAATAACTATAGATATGATCAGAGACTGAAAATGGTTGACAAGTGAAGGACAGAGTTAGAAAGATATTAGATTGACCCAAGAATTATTCGGCTTATACAATATCATAATTAGTAAAGAAGTTAACTTTGATAAATCGATTTATTTAGATACGATACCGAAAGGATGTATTAATTAGAATTTTTCTGAACTAATTTTCTTTATTGAAAGGAATAATGTGGAAATTAGTGAGGGCAGAATTAGGCAGAAGAATGATGTTGAAATGTGAAGATGTTTAAGTATGTGATCCACGGTTGAGCAATTTACGACTATCTCTTTCGGGTATTGTATGTGTTCATATATTCGCAGAGACAATTATGATTGTTTGTTTTATGATGAAAGTATCGTTAGTCTGATTGATATATGATCAGCATTCCACTATCTTCTATTGGAATTCAATTCCGTTAAGACTGAGATAAAAGTTGATAGTGAGCTTTCATGAAATTGATCTTCTGTTTCTTCTGGCTATTGTTCTATTTATATGTGTATGGAATATATCTTATTTCTAATACAATCGATTTCAGGACATATGAACCGTGTTTCTTTCTCTTCTGGTTTTCTTTACGTAATCGCTGTGATTTCTATTATTTCGTATGAATGGTGTTCTCGGACATTCAATATGGTCTTGTATCTTGGATTTCATTATCTTGGTTTTCCTTTCCATCCTTATTGTTTAACTTATCAAGTGTGATTTATAATTGAATCGAGCTCGACAAAAGTGTGATTTGTGACAGTCAAATCCAAATGATATAATGATTTTGTTTCCTCGGGTAATTATGATATTTTTCAATGAGCTCAAGTAAGATGTTACGTTTCGTCTGAGTTAATACCTATTGGATTTATCTTAAATAGGTGATGTTATTTTGAATTAAAGTTATTCTGTTGATAAAGTTATTCCAATTGTGAAAGTTTGAACAATTTGGGCATGCTAGCAAAGTTGAAGCAGTTGAAGGTATGATTAACTGAAGCTTTAGTTCTGAGTTTAGTTTGAATTGAGCAATGGAATTATGATTTCTCAGTGACGCACTAGTGAATGGACTAGAATGTGTTTATCTGCTAGAAAGTAAAGTAACGGTACATGTTTTCAGATGGATCATATTAAATGATAGTTTAATTTTAGTTAAGTAAAAACCTAAAGTGATATATACTTGCAAATTTGAGAAACTCAGGATGTGTTAGTGGGTGATCAGCTAAATAAGTACAGTGATGATCAAATTTTGATTCTGAACTTTAAGTTGGACTTGATTATTATTATTATTATTATTCTGAGGTGGACTTCATGTACTGTGGAACTCCGATTTATGCAGAGAGAATTCATTTAGAATTTATAGTAGTAATATTTGGTTTATCCATTCAAGGAGTAATAAATAAGTCTGATGATTTGAAGCAAATGTTTTGAGCATACGAATATGAACCTGGTACTTCTAACTCTGTATTCAGATGTTGATTTGTCGACAGGATAAAGTTGAATGTTAAGTGTATTCAAGATTAGTAATGTAGTGATAATATTAAAATGATAATGAGACATGACTATTGTGAAATTCGAATCGAATTTTCCTCAATCTTCAGATCAAGAGAAATGCTAGTAGATTGTTTCCGAGCGTTTGACGGAATTAGCATAATTATTTCAGTATGTATCGATTCTTTATTTGACAGAATTGACTAAGTTATATTGGGATTTAGATCGATGACAGAGTGTTTCTGAAAGTATCATCTTGAAAAGGGTTATTTAGTGATGTTGGAAATCGTGAGAAAGATATTAAACTTCATTCAGGTAAGATTTTCGGGGACGAAAATCCTAAAGGGGGGAGAGTTGTAACAGCCCAAATTTGGGTCTAGTCGGAACAGTGGTTTCGAGACCACAAATCCGATGAGGAAAATTCTATTTTTATTATATTTTTATGGTTTACAATTTTACGGAAAGAAACTTACTCAACTAAAGTAATCATCAATTCTCATCACAACACACATGTATGACCAAACTCAAGATTTTTACAAACTAGTCCCTACATGCATTTTCTATGGAAACTCATTTAGCAAAAGATGTTTCTACTATATCAAGCTTTCATAATCTTCCAAAAAACATCAAAACACATGCATGTCATACATGGCCACATTTTTGAACATCCATCATAGCTCATCAAATAGCTAAAAATAGCTTACTCATGCTACAAGGACTTCAAAAATACAAAGAATATAAAAAACGAGGCTAGATGCACTTACTAGCAAGCTTGAAAAATTTGAAGAACCCTAACAATGGCTCTTGAAAATTTCGGCAGCCTTGGAGAAGAAGATGAATGAATTTTGTCATCTTTTCTCCTATTTTAATCACTTAATTGATAAATGACCAAAATGCCCTTTTTGATAAACTTTCTATTTTAACTCATCCATGCCCAATTTTGTTCAAATATTAGAAATTGGAAAAATTGCTATTTAAGGACCTCTAATTAATATTCTAAAGCTATTTCACACAATTAGCTTCTAGAATCTCACATTTTGCAACTTTTGCAATTTAGTCCTTTTGGACAATTCAACCGCAATTTCACAAAATTGCTTCATGAAACTTTCACACTAGCATGCATACATAGCATAAACCTCAAAAACTCATTCATAAACCTCAGATTTGTGGTCTCGCACCACTATTCCGACTAGGCCCTAAATCGGGATGTTACAAAGTCACCAAGTCTGTACTTTCTTAGATTTGTTTATTATTTTTAAGACTATTTAGTTAGACCAATGAGAACTGGTTATGTAACATCCCATTTTTAAATGGTGTCGAAAATAGTGGTTTCGGGACCACAAATTTAGTAAGTAAGTCTGTAATAATTATTATTTAAATTATAAGTCAACTATAATTTTATACTGAATTTTGATTTGATGAATTTTAGCTAATTAAATAAATATCTCAGTATACTCAACCAAGAAGATAGGTGCGTCAATGGAATTCTTTTGGGGCATCAATGGAGGCTAATCTTGAGTGCTAAAATTTCAGATTTAAGGTTGGAAATTTTATAATAAAATGAAAGAAAGAAGAGGAAAAGAATGGTGCAAGAACCCATTCCAAAAATAAGAGGAGAAGAATGGTGCAAGAACCCATTGCAAAAAGAAGAGAAATTGATGGTGAATCTTGGTGGCTTGGGCGGTAGCACACAAGGGAAGAAAGAAAGAAAATTAAAGCAAAAAGAGGAGAGGATAAGGGTGAATAGCTGGGTAGGGAAAAACTGACTTAAAGGCTAAAAATACAAGAAAAACTTGTATTTATTCCTAGGGTACAAGGCTTGGTGTAACAGCCCGATTTTGGGCCTAGTCGGAACAGTGGCTTCGGGGCAACAAATCTGACGAGGAAATTTTTATTTTTATTATATTTTTATGGTCTACGATTTCACGAAACGATTTCGTGAAAATTTCGTTCGCAAATTTTGACGTTTGGGCACTCAATTTAGTCAAAAGGACTAAATTGTAAAAGTGCAAAAGTTGAGTTCTACATGCTAGAGGTGTCCAATTGTTATGAAATTTTAAATTGGAGGTCTTTATCTGGTAATTAGACCATTTTTTAAGTTGGTGGACAAAAATGGACATGGTTAGGCATGTTTCCAAAGTTTTTCATTAAGGGCATTTTGGTCATTTAGTTATTAAAATGAATTAAAAACAAAATTAAAAGCCAATTTTTGTCCATCTTCAACCCCTTGGCCGAAACTTGCATGGAGAAACCATGGCTAGGGTTTTTCAAGCTTTCAAGCTCAATAATAAAGAAAAACGAGTTTCGGACTTAGAACGGGGGAAAAACGAATATTGGACGACTCGGTCCCTTTCGCCATTTTAAGTCGAGGTAAGTTCGTATGGTAAACATTAATGTTTATTTGTTAGATTTACGAATAATTTATGAAATTACTTGTATTATTTGTTGAATATTAGAAACTAATGTTCGAACAAGTAAACGCAGGGTTGAACTATTTTGTTTAGTGCTAAATGATAATTTGACGGAAAAGACCATGGACGAACCATGGCATAGTGTGACAATGTGAAAACTATGTGAAATTGTGACTAAGTGAATCCGGGTGCTGGTCTAGTACGTCCTACCAGTGGTTGGGTATTCCGGTATATTGCAGATACCTGGTAGCTTGTGTGAGCAGCACTGAGTAGTTACGTATGACTGACAGCTTGTGTGAGCAGACCCAAGAATGTAAATGTGAATAGCTAGAGAACGAGCCTATGTGTGTTATGTGATTATGTAATGTCCGGGTGCTGGTCTTGTACGTCTACCAGTGGCTAGGTAGTCTTGCATATGTTGCGGATACCTGACAGCTTGTGTGAGCAGCACTGTGTAGCTACATCTAACCGACAGCTTGTGTGAGCAGACCCGTGAATGTTAAGTGATTCGGGTGCTGGTCTTATAAGTTCTACCAGTGGCTGGGTAATTCGGCATGTGTTGCGGATACCTGACAGCTTGTGTGAGCAGCACTGAGTAGTTACGTATGACCGATAGCTTGTGTGAGCAGACCCAAGAATGTAAATGTGAATAGCTTGAGAATGAACATATATGTGAAATGTGATAAGAGGTAGCTTCGGCTACATATATGTGGCACGTATGTGCAAGCATTCCGAGTATCCGTTAATATTCCGATGTGTTCAACGGGAAAATGACTAAAGTGTAAATGAATGTGAATATGTGACGATCAAGTGCAGGTATATGTATGTATACACTCATGAGCAATGTGCTCGGTATGTGATCGAATTTTGGTAAGAATGTAATCGAGTAAGTTATACCTATGAGAATGACCTTGTGATTATAAGTCCATGCTTATGATGTATGAATATATGGTAAATGTGATTGATGATCATGTGTGAGGCTTTTAGGCCAAATTAAATTGAGAAATGATATGTTCAAGTCTTTGTTGTTGATGTATAGGTTAAATTGGCCAATGAATGGCTTGTAAATATTTGATAATGACTAGTTATTGGAATGGCTAACCATGGATATACTTTGGTGTTATATGTGTGTAAATGAAAATTAATATAAAGGAAACATGAAAGAGTAAAGTTAGCAATAAAACAGTTTGGACAGCAGCAGTTGTGTGACTTTGAAAAATCACCAAAAAAATGGTGTAAATTAAATTATAGGTTGAATGAGATATGAAATTAAAGCTTATTGAGTCTATTTATACATAAAAGAAACAAAAGAAACAAAATAATTTCATATGGTGAGATATTTGGATTTTAGTGAGACAGGGTCAGAATGATTTCAGAATCCCCTATTCTGACTTGGGAAATTCATTAAAATTTCTAAAAAAATAATCATGGGATAAAATTTATATTCTTGAATTTATTAATGAGTTTATTTTCAATAGAAACAAAAAGGAATGTCATTCGAGTTTTGTACAATGAGATAATTAATTTTTAGTAAAGAAGGATCGGAACTGTCGGACAGCGAAACAGGGGAGACTTTAAAGAATAAACTGTACTGATTGGTTGAACAAAAAATTCTGGAAATTTTATGATAAGAATATATGTGAGTCTAGTTTCAGAGAAAATTAGTGGATCTTAATTTGAAGTTCTGTAACTCCGGATCTTAATTCGAGTAAACAGCTCAAGACGAACATAAATGAATTGTGAAATTTTATGCAATAATGATGGTATTATCTTGAGAGCTTATAATGAGGATTGTTAAAAGCATGGTAATCAATTGTTTATTATTTACATACATACTTACTAATTTTTATAGCTTACTCCGTTGTTTTTCGTGTTTATAATGTACTCAAGTTAGCTCGGGTTGGAAGTCGCCGGATAACCTATCACACTATCAAGCTTACAATTTAGGTATCGATGATTTTATACTCAAGGTTATGGCATGTATAGGGAACTTGGTCATGTGTATATGTTACTATGAGTTGTCCTAGAATAATGACCCATGATATTCGGAGTTCATTGTTGTATAGGGCCATTTAATGTGGCCAATAAATTGGTTATGCTATAAATTCATGATGATGCATTCCATGGTTGAGTAAATTGTATGCTATGACTTGTTACATGTGTGTGGTGGATGTCTTGGTAGCTTTAATATGTCATGAAATGTATCATTCAAGTTATACTCAAGTATGGGCATGATAGGGTAGAAATTGGCTTGGAAAATAGCCAACTTCTTAGTCACACAGACAGAGACACGGCCGTGTGTCTCAGCCGTGTGAAGGACACGGCCTGCCCACACGGGCGTGTGACTCTCCAAAACAAGGAAAATTTCTAAATGTTCCTATAGTTTTAAAAGTTCTCGGTTTAGTCTCGAATCGCTCACAAAGCATGTTTTGGGCCTCGTAGGCCCGTTTTAGGGACTTGATGATATAAGATAAAAGTTTTAAAATTTAAACAAAAATTTATGCCTTGAATTTGTTCAGTTGCAAGTGTTATTGCCCGATAATGCCTCATACCCTGTTCCAGCATTGAACTCGGGTAAGGGATGTTACACTTGGGCAGCACAAAATAAGGAGAATGGGAAATTTTAGCAAAAATTAAGCTACTTTGCAAGGGAAGGGAATCGAACATAGGACTTTGATCTAATTTTCATGCTTTCTCATTTTTTTAACCATTGGGCTATTTCTTCATTCTTGAAATAATTTTAAAATATTTATTTTAAAAATAAGACGTGTCACATACTACAGTTTGATGCAAAATTTGCAAAATAATAAAAATGGTACGAGAGAAGGGATTTGAACTTGGGTTTCAAGGAACGTTTCAATAACACTTAACCAATAAACCATACCTTATTTATTTCCTAAAAATGCATAGATAATCTCAAAATTTAGGGCATGAACACTCTCTCTCTATTCACAAACCCGTTTCTACTAACCCTCGATTTTTGGGATGTGACAATTCTCCCCTCCTTAAAGAAATTTCATCCTCGAAATTTTCTTAGTCACAAAATCCTATACTACTTTCTTTAGACTGAGTCACCATGCTTTTCTGCACAACTCCGGTTCCCAATACAGTTCTAGACATGCTTCTCTTAAATCCTAATGGATATCTCTTAAGGATCTAATTACAGAAATTTTACTATCGGATTCTTGCACCCCGATTCCAAATTTATTAGAAACTCTACTAACACCGAACAAACAAGTGAAGCCAAAATTAATCAATGTAAAGTAAAATTTAGGAAATGTTCTTGCATTGGCATCAGATGCATCTCGATCTTTGTGATGCCTAGCTATGTAAACCAGTGCTAGTTGTCTAACCTCAATTCTGATTTGGACCCCTCAGAGGAAACTGATTAACCCTCTTTGTACCCTGACCTTCACCTGATTTTATGCCGAAGCTTGCATCTGATTTACCTAGCAAGGACCATCCTTAACCCTGTGTTCCATCAAACAACAACCCAGGTAGGCACCCAACTTTTTCCAACATTTGCCCGAATGGCAGTTATCTTAGTATCTACAAATCGAAACCTTAGTTGATCCAACAGTTCCTCCAGTAATAACCACTACAATATTTCTTTGTTATCTGTGTAACGCCCCAAATTTGGGCCTAGAAGAATTGGGCTTTGGGCTTTGGGTCTCAGAAAATTTTTAAGTGAGCGAGAAAATGACAATTGGCATATGGGCTTTGAGGGTTAATGAATTTGGAGTGTCTAGGGGTGTTAGAGATGTTCTGGGATCAAGTAAGGGTATAGGAAAAATTTTAGTTCTAGCCCAAGGGAACTGTGACTTCAGTTAGTAGGCCTTTTAAATAAATGAAGAAGAAAAATGACACAAAAGAGCTTGTGGTGTAGTGGCAAAGTGGCGCCACTTAGGGAGCAGGGAGGTGGCGTCATTAGCAAACAAGGGAGTCCAAGGTTCGAGTAGTGGCATGGTATTTTGTTGGGGATTTAATTTTTGCCTTCTAGATGGTTAGTAGTGGCATTGGATGTGAACTCTGAAGGAAGTGTTCATGAGAGAAAATTAAGGAAGGGATAAATGAGCTTATCTTAGAGAAAATTTAGGATGAGATTGAGGAGTTTTCAGGGAGAAAAGTTAGGAGCTGATAAGTGTGAAGAGTTGGTGCCGTTGTGGGAAGTGGGGAGTGTATAAATTCGGCTTAGGAGGGTAAATGAGTGCCGTTTTTTGGGTCTTTTAGGGGGTATTACGAATTTTCATTTTAGCTTTCGGCATTTGGAGAGTTTTGCAAATAAGTTAGTCTTTCTTTTCTTTACTAAATATCCTATAGTTACCCTCACACAAGCACATTTGATCTTTTCTTTTCTCCCCTTCATTCTGTTCTTCTGTTGCCGAATTCTTCCATTGCCGAAAAACTATCATTCCTTTTTACCGAATTCTCTCTTAGCCAAACTTTTCTATTGCCGAATTACCATCATCTTCTCTTGCCGAAATCCCCCATTAGTGCCGAATCTTTGTTGTTTTTCTCTATCACAAATCAGTTGGTATCTACTCTCAGTCAGGGTTAAAAGCCGAATCTCATTTGGTAGGCTACAGGATCTAAGGTTGGATTTGGTAGGTATTCTGTTAACTCCCCTTAGTACGTTTTGTTGAAAGCCGAAGGGCGATCTAATTTCTCATTGTCGTGGATCTTGTATTAACAAGGGTAAGGTTTAGAGATCGCTAGCGTGGTAGGATCGTTAGCAAGGATCTAGGTACACTTGTGATTAGCGGCTAAGGAAGGGCCATTAGAACCCGGGGGCACACGGTAAGGTTACGGTAAGGTTTTGGCTTTTGAGTAAATATTTTTGATTAAGTATGAGTGGTTGATTGAAGGTTGGTTGGTTGTAGGATCAAGGCTAAGGATAGGATAGCACGTCGCAGTGATCAGGTGTGTACAAACACTACACACACGATATCGGCAATGCCGAAAAGCCGAAAGTGGCTAAACGGGCCCGGTGGGCCCTAAGGCTAAGTTTGATGAAATTGCTTGGTTTGGTCATACGTATTAAGTTAGTCACACATGTTACATGATTTGGAATTTTTTGGGCCTAGTAGGCCATATGAATGAGATTTGGGCCTAATGGGCCGTAAGGATGTAATATGGGCTTTATGGGGGACGTAGACAAGTATGCTAGGGTTTAATGGACTTTAGGCCTAGTTCTGAACAACTCTTAAATCACATAAGACTTAATCTAGTAATCAAACATGTCTGTGGACAAGTCGATTAGTTAGAGTGTGGTAACCGACATATGCATGTCTAGGATTGGATCTAGTGAGAGCTTGGTACTTAAGCGGTCCTAGTGACCTACCTCCTCTTTTCTGAGATCCTACCCGGTGCATAGTGTTTGTTCACTTTAACCGCGAGGACTTGTTTATGGGCCAAAGTTTATAACTAAAACCCGAGAGGGACCAAATACCCTTATATTTGTAAAATTACTAAAATACCTTTATATTTGTAAAACTACTAAAATACCCTTATATTTGTAAAAATACTAAAATACCCTTATATTTGTAAAATTACTAAAATACCCTTATATGTGTAAAATTACTAAAATACCCCTAGATTTGTAAATTACCAAAATACCCCTATTTTGCAAAAGTACCAAAATACCCCTATTTTCTAAAAGTACCAAAATACCCCTGTCTTGCAAAATTACCAAGATACCCCTATTTTGCCAAACTACCAAAATACCCCTGTAGGATAGAATTACGAAAATACCCCTAAGTAGTGAAATGACGAAAATACCCCTATGTGACGGATATGAGTTTATGGATGTTACTTGTGTGTTTGATGCATTCATATGATATTTTGCTTAGGATGCATATGGGTGGGAATTATGGTACGGAGTGTAACATCCTGAAATATTGGGCCTTTGCGTTTAGTATGTGGTTATGTTAGTATAACTGTTAGGGGTCCAGTATGGGCTCGGGATCGGGCCGAGGTCTTGGTTAAATTTTCTATTTGGACACTATAGGGTTTAAAAGATGGTATCTGTGGGTTAAATTACAAAGTGGGCTTGTGGTCCAGTAACCGGGGGGACGCTGCAAAGGAGCTATAAGGTGGCGTCATTAGCAGGTGAAGAGGCTCAAGTTTTTGGCCGCTGAGGCCCATGTATTTGGGCCATTTTCGGCACTTAAAAGAGGAGCAGGTTGGACGACAATAGGGCTTAAAAATAGGGAAATTTAATGAATGGGATAATGTAGATAATATGGCGGATAAGGAGGTTGATGAAGGGAGGAGTGTGAGAGGTGGTTTCGGCTGGGATTCTGCATAAGTGAGTGTGGATTAAGTCAGAAGATAGGATGATGAAGATAAGAGAAAAACGTGGGTTAAGGATTTGTGAGTAGGTGGTGGCCGAAAGTTGGACTCTAGGGACAAGGGGGAGAAATCGGTTTTGATAAGGCTAAGGGGTGCCGAATTTTCATTATTTCCTAGGGCATAGTTTTATTTTTATTTTCCTTCTCTTCTTTTCTCCTTTTGATTTCGGCAACTAAGGGTTCTTCTTCTTCTTCTTCTTCTTCTTCTCTTTTCCTGCCAAAAGCCGAAAATTCCCTTAAGCATTCTTTCTTTTCACACTTGTCTGCCATAGCCGAATCTGCCCTAGCCTTGGCAAAATCCTTCTTATACTGTTCCTATCACTTCTTTACGTTTGATATTGTTCTTCCCCCTCGATTAGTTCTTTCTAAAGGCTGAAATCATAAACCCCATTTGATCTCTTCATAAAGTCGAACCCCCTCTGTTAGGAGAAGCCGAATCTAATGGTGTTAAAGGTGAGTGCCGATTTCTTCTGCTTTCTTTCTTTTTCGGTTTTGAGACCATAGCCGAATGGCTAGATGGTGGTTAGAGCCATCCTTAGTTTGACGTTTTCCCTAATCTCGTGTTTTTTCTTTGGCGGCATTCCGGGATTTGAAGGAGATCTAGTCGCCTAGGTTTCTAAGCCAGAAATCGGTAGCATTCGAACCATTTTATTTTCGGGATTTCAAGGTAAGGATTTCGATTCTCCTTAAGTTGATCAATCAGGTTCTTTTTCGTTATTCGTGCCTTAACCTAATGTTTCATTAAGCAATCATCATAGTACCTTCTGACCAAGGTCATTCATGGACTCGAACGTCAGCAAATCAAAAGAAGGGGTTGGATCTGTGGTCTCAGCCCCAAAGTTCAAGAAACGAGCGGTGTCGGCGGTTCGAGATTTGCCGCCGGGTTGTGGACCGGCTTCGGAGCAAAATAGTAGATAGATAGCAGTCGTATCGGCTAATGATAGTGTCGACATAGAAAGTGTCATCTTAACCGTAATCAGGTGTGTAGATCTCTATCACACTACTTAACCTGTATATATACATATGTTATGGGCTAAAAGCCAAAAAAATAGGCTGTATGAACAGTCGTGTTTCCCAAAAAGGGTAGGCAATGGATGCCAGGTACGTGATCATAGAAACTTCTCTATGTGTATCGATTAATGTGCTAGATTGTAAATCCTTAAGTGGTATATTGTTTGATTTTGCATGAATGTACGCATGGGATGGGATTAATATGACTAAGGGGGAAGAGCATGATAATAGGTCACTTGGTGATCGATGGTTAAACCACGAATTGAAATGTTAGGTCACAATAGTGATCGGTGGCTAAGCCATGTTAAATTCATTCACGATTATTAGGAATAGGCGGCATGTCCTCGATGTGGTGTGTAGCGGTTGGTGGGTTGATTGTAGAAATCCCCAAGGTGTGATGGTTGGTACGGGCTGGTGTGTAGAGGATGGATTTCTAGGCTGGGATGGGCCATGTAGCATACATAAGTTTTGTTGCCATTGTGTATGGGCCAAGGCCCATAATGTGTTTGTGGGCCTCAAGCCTTTTATGTGTTTTCGGATTTGCACATCGAGTCTTGGTGACTCACCCTTTTATTTTCCCTGACTTTTTAGATGAGCAGTAGATCGTGGACAGGGGAGCCGAGGCGGACTCGAGGGGCCATCAAGTTTTATTTTATTTATTTTCATGAATTATTCTCAGTTTTCTTTAAGTTTTAATTTTGGAACTATTTATGTAATAAGGCCCTATGGTTTAGGTTATCGCTTTATATTTGATAGTGTTTACAGTTTATAAATTTATTTTCAAGGACTTAAAACTTAAAAAGTAATAAAATAGGTTTTCCGAACACGTTCAAAGAAAAAGCAAAGGTTTTCATCAGATATCCTATTTTTGACAAATGCCTAAGTAAAGAAACTGAGATTTTCAAAAACCGTTAAAGCAAAGTTTTTACAATAAACCCCGTAGCATACCAGATCTGGTCGTACCGTTTGGGCCAAGTTTGGGGTGTTACATTTTGATATCAGAGCCAAGTTGCAAAACTCGGGCTGTGAAATGGGTCCAGTAGTTGTTTATGAAGTTGGTAAAAATGCTTTGGTTGAGATATGGCCTTTGAGTCTACCGGCACCCGATCCACGCAGGTAAGTATTCTAACTCTTGATGTGATATGCATGCTGGGTTGATGGGCTTTATGGATGTAGACTAGTATGATAGGAATTTATGGACTTTAGGCCTAGTTCAAACAATTCTTTAAATTCATAAAACTTAATCTAACTAAACATGTCTGTAAACCAGTCGCTAGGTTAAGGTGTGGCAACAGGCATGCATGTGTCTAGGATTGGATTCGAGGAGAGCTTGGTATTTAAGCGGTCCTAGTGACTCACCTCCTCTTCATTTGGAATCCTACCAGTGCGTGTAGACTATTCACTTTAGCCACGAGGACTTATTGACGGGCCAAAATTTATAATTAAAACCCGAAAGGGACCAGCCACCCTATTTCGCAAATTACTAAAAATATCCCCTAGGTTTGTAAAATTTCCAAAATACCCTTGATTTGTGAAAATTTCCCGGAATACCCCAGATTTGTAAAACTATCAAAATTTGTGAAATCACCGAAACACCCCCGGTTGGCAAAATTACCAAAATACCCATGTTTTGTAAATTTACCCGAAAACCCCTAGATCTACAACAGGTACCCGGTTTGCCAAAATTAAATCTCCTGAAATACCCCTATTTTACGAAAAAAAACCAAAATATCTCAATTTCGAAAAAAAATTACCAAGATACCCTATTTTGTGTAATTACGAAAAATACCTTGTAGGAAAGAACTACGAAAATACCCCTGGGTAGCGAAATGACGGAAATACCCTTATGTGATGAATGTGGGTTTATGGATGCCACTTGTATGTTGATGTATGCTGGTTGAATGTATGTGGAACTAGAAGATATAAACTTGTGACTGGAACCCGTAGATATAATTTTGAAATCGAAAGAACTACTCTTAAAACTACTGTCCATAAGATTGTTCGTGGTTAATCAGTGGAAGAAATTAATAATTCATAAAATTTCTAATCAGATAAACGCGAATCGGTAGAATGAGTACAAGGGTCGTGGGACGCCCCTACACGTGGCCGAGGTAGGGTAGGATGGTACGTGTCTCGAACCAAGTGGGATCTAGTTATGGGTCTGGAAATGAGATGCCAATACCACCAGCTGCAGAGGTGGAATTTCAGGACCAGACGGCTGGAGATGATGCGGTATCCCAGGTGATGTTAAGGGTTTTAGAGAGGTTCTTTGGGGCGGTATGGGCACAGGAGCCCGAAAATCGTGTGTGAGGCGACTTAGAGCTAATGGGGTAGAAGTGTTTAGGGGAATTTTTGGAATAGCCCCGAGTACAACTGAGTACTGGTTGGAGGCGGTTGAGCGTATAATGGATGATCTGGATTTCACGGAAGAGGAAAAACTGAAAGGGGTTGTATCTCTCCTGCGGGACGAAGCTTATCAATGGTGGCTTACGGTTAAGGATGGTACGGTGGCTGACCGTATCACTTGGGATCTCTTCAAAATGACGTTTCAGAGTAAATACATTGGGACAAGTTATGTGGATGCGCAGCGTAGAGCATTTCTAAATCTGGTGCAAGGAAGTAGGTCGGTGGTGGCTGCACGGAAGTAATTCTTACGCCTTAGCTGTTATGCTCGAGGAATGGTGGCCACAGACCATGAACGTTGTGTTCAATTTAAAGATGGTCTGAGGGATGATTTGCGTGTTCTGATAACTCCACAGCGGGAGAGGGAATTTACTGTGCTTGTGGAAAAAGCTAAGATAGCTGAGGAGGTGAAACAGGCAGAGAAACTAAATCGGGATAGAGATAGGGGTGGAAGTAAGAGGAATTTTGGATCGTCAGAGGCAGCTGGGCGTACTCAGAAAAGGCTTAGGTCAGACGGGCCGAGGCGGGAGGAGAGACCTGCTGCTAGTCAGACACAGAAGTGTGCTCGATGTGGTAAATTCCATGTAGGTGAGTGTTGGGTGGGAAGTGGGAAGTGCTTTAGGTGTGGATCTATGGACCACCAAGTTAGAAACTGTCCGCAGCAACGGGGCAGTGAAGGTCCCACGGGCCAAGGGAATGCACAGCTGGGAAGAGGTGGTCAGTAGCCACAAAGTGGTCATGGTCCAGCCAGAGGTGGTAACAGTTTCGGTCGGGGCCGTGGAGCACAAGGCTAAGGGGTAAGAAACACTGAGGCGAGATAGCCGGGGTTAGTCTATGCTGCCAGACATCGAGAGGAGGCTGATGCACAGGATGTCATAACCGGTACGTTTCTAATTTATGGTTTGCCTTATACTGCCTTGATTGATATTGGTTCGACGCACTCTTATGTTGCTAGAGCTATAGCGGGGACTTTGGACTTAGATTATGAGACTTCTTCTAGGGAGATGACTGTAGTGATCCCTTTAGGACAAACTGTACTGGTGAACAAACTGTATAAGGATGTACCCCTGAAAGTTTAAGGGGTAGCTTTTTGGGCTGATCTGATGGAACTGCCGTTTGGGGAGTTCGATTTGATCTTAGGAATGGATTGGTTAGTGAAGTATCAAGCGAATTTGGACTGTGCAGCCAAGCGTATGGTGTTAAAAACCCCCAAGGGTGGTGAAGTGTTGGTGATAGATGAAAGGGGGAACTGTTTGTCGAATGTGGTGTCTGCCTTAAGGGCAGAAAGGATGGTGAGGAAAGGATGCGAGGCAATTCTAATGTTTGTTCGGGCTCTGGAAGCCAGGGAACTAACTATCAGAGATGTTAGGACGGTGAAGGAATTTCCTGATGTTTTCCCAGAAGAGCTCCCGGGATTACCCTCGGATCGTGAAGTGAAGTTTGGTATCGATCTTCTTCCGGGAACAGCGCCAGTATCTATTGCTCCTTATAGGATGGCGCCAAAGGAGTTGGTGGAATTGAAAGCGCAGATTCAGGAGTTGCTGGATAGAGGGTTTATCCGACCGAGTGTGTCGCCTTGGGGAGCGCCGGTGTTATTCGTTAAGAAGAAGGATGGGTCAATGCGTATGTGCATTGACTATCATCGGTTGAATAAATTGACAATCAGCAACAAGTACCCGTTGCCAAGGATCGATGACTTGTTCAATCAGTTGAAGGGAGCCTCAGTCTTTTCAAAGATAGATCTGAGGTCAGGGTACCATCAGCTTAAGGTCAAAGAGGCGGATATCCATAAGACGGCTTTTAGGACTCACTATGGTCACTACGAATTCATGGTAATGCCGTTTGGGTTGACTAACGCACCAGCAGCGTTTATGGATATGATGAATCGAGTATTTCAACCCTACTTGGATCGGTTTGTCGTGGTGTTTATAGATGATATTCTGGTTTATTCAAAATCGGAAGAGGAGCATGATTCACATCTTCGAGTGGTTCTGCCAGATTACGAGGAGAAGCAGTTGTATGCCAAATTCAGTAAGTGCGAATTTTGGCTAAGGGAAGTTACTTTTCTAGGTCACGTTGTGTCAGCAGAGGGGATTAGGGTTGACCCTCGGAAGATTGAAGCGATGTTGGATTGGAAGCCGCCTAAGTCAGTAGCAGAAATTCAGAGTTTCCTTGGTTTGGCCGGGTATTATAGAAGGTTTGTTGAGGGATTTTCTTTAATTGCGGCACCATTGACTAAGTTGTTATGGAAAGGGGTTCCGTTTGTTTGGTCTAATAAGCAGCAAGAGAGTTTCGAAAAGTTAAAAAAGATTTTAACGGAGGCTCCGGTGTTGATTCAGCCGAAGGCTGGAAAGGAGTTCGTGAGTTACTGTGATGCTTCACACACGGGACTAGGATGCGTGTTGATGCAAGGTGGAAAGGTTGTGGCGTACGCATCTCGGTAGTTGAGACCGCACGAAGCAAGATATCCCACACATGATTTGGAATTGGTGGCGCGTGGTTTTTGCCTCAAGATCTGGAGACATTATCTATACACGGGAGAAATCATCATTTATACCGATCACAAGAGCTTAAAATACCTTTTGACCCAGAAGGAGTTGAATCTAAGGCAAAGAAGGTGGATCGAGTTGCTAAAGGACTATGACTGCTCGATCGAGTACCATCCGAGTAAAGCTAACGTGGTGGCGGATGCCTTGAGTCGTAAAGTAATCTCTGACTTGAGAGCAATTGTTGCTCACCTTAGTCTATATAATGATGGGAGTTTATTAGCTGAACTCCAAGTGAAACCCTCTTGGGTCAGTCAGGTTAAGGAGAAACAGCAGACTGACGAGTTGCTAAAGGAGAAGTTTCCGGTAGGATCAAGTGAAGGATCAATAGAATTTGGTGTGAACGAGGAAGGGCTATTATGTTTTCAAGGGAGAGTGTGTATGCCAAAAGATCCTGAGTTGAGGCATAAGATTTTGCAAGAAGCGCATGGTAGTCCATACGCTATACACCCTGGAGGAAGTAAGATGTATCGAGATCTGCGAGATCGGCCAGTGGCCGGGTTTGAAGCAGAGGTGACCGAATTTGTGGGAAGTGTTTGACTGTCAAGCAGTAAAGGCGGAACATCGATTACCATCGGGGTTGTTGCGGCGGTGAAGATTCCACAGTGGAAGTGGGAAAGGATCACAATGGACTTTGTTAGTGGGCTACCCTCACGCCTACTAAGAAAGATTCGATGCAGGTGATTGTTGACCACTTGACGAAGTCCGCTCATTTCATACCGCATACATGTCGATTACTCTGCAGAAATTGGCTAAGCTTACATAGCGGAGGTAGTGAGGCTGCATGGGGTACTAGTATCAATCATATTGGACAGGGACCCTAGGTTCACCTCACGATTTTGGAAGGCATTGCATCAAGCGTTGGGTACGAAGTTGGATTTCAGTACGGCGTTTCATCCTCAGACCGATGGACAGTCTGAGCGGGTAATCCAGATCTTAGAGGACATGTTGAGAGGATGTGTCATTGACTTTGTGGGTAGTTGGGAAGAGTTCTTACGGTGGCGGAGTTTGCGCACAACAATAGCTACCGATCAAGTATTGGATGGCGCCCTATGAAGCATTGTGCGGGCAGAGGTGTCGTACACCTACCTGTTGGACGGAATTAGGAGAACGCCGGATTTTGGGTCCGGAGTTGGTTACCGAGATAGAGGAGAAGGTTGAGGTGATTCGGGCTCGACTGAAGGAAGCGACAGCATGCATGAAGTCCTATCTTGACGACAAAGCGTAAGGACATAGAATTTGCAGTGGGTGACAAGGTGTTCTTGAAGGTGTCGCCATGGAAGAAAGTATTGAGGTTCGAATAGAAAGGTAAATTAAGTCCCAGATTTATCGGACCTTATTGGGTGTTGAAACGAGTGGGACCAGGAGCTTATGAGCTAGAACTACCTTCTGAGCTAAGTCAGATTCACAATGTTTTCCACGTCTCTATGTTAAGACGTTACCGTTTGGATCCATCTCATGTGGTGCCAGTGGAAGAAATCGAAGTAAGACCCGATTTATCCTTTGAAGAGGAGCCAGTGGAAATCCTAGATCGTGATGTCAAAGTATTGCGGAGAAGGACGGTTCCGTTGGTTAAGGTTCTGTGGCGGAACCACAGTGCTGAGGAGGCTACTTGGGAACCAGAAGAAGCGATGCGGCAGCAATACCCTCATCTTTTCTAACCAGGTAATTTTGAGGTCGAAATTTCTTTAAGGGGGGTAGAACTGTAACATCCTAAAATATTGGGCCTTTGCGTTTAGTATGTGGTTATGTTAGTATAAGTGTTAGGGGTCCAGTATGGGCTCGGGATCGGGCCGAGGTCTTGGTTAAATTTTCTGTTTGGACACTATAGGGTTTAAAAGATTGTATCTGTGGGTTAAATTACAAAGTGGGCTTGTGGTCCAGTAGCGGGGGGGCTGCAAAGGAGCTATAAGGTGGCGTCATTAGCAGGTGAAGAGGCTCAAGTTTTTGGCCACTTGGGGCCCATGTATTTGGGCCATTTTCGGCACTTAAAAGAGGAGCAGGTTGGACGGTAATAGGGCTTAAAAATAGGGAAATTTAATGAATGGGATAATGTAGATAATATGGCGGATAATGAGGTTGATGAAGGGAGGAGTGTGAGAGGTGGTTTCGGCTGGGATTCTGCATGAGTGAGTGTGGATTAAGTCAGAAGATAGGATGATGAAGATAAGATAAAAACGTGGGTTAAGGATTTGAGAGTAGGTGGTGGCCGAAAGTTGGACTCTAGGGACAAGGGGGAGAAATCAGTTTTAATAGGCTAAGGGGTGCCGAATTTTCATTATTTCCTAGGGCATAGTTTTATTTTTATTTTCCTTCTCTTCTTTTCTCCTTCTAATTTCGGCAACTAAGGGTTCTTCTTCTTCTTATTCTCTTTTCCTGCCAAAAGCCGAAAATTCCCTTAAGCATTCTTTCTTTTAACACTTGTCTGCCATAGCCGAATCTGCCCTAGCCTTGGCGAAATCCTTCTTATACTGTTCCTATCACTTCTTTACGTTTGATATTGTTCTTCCCCCTCGATTAGTTCTTTCTGAAGGCCGAAATCATAAACCCCATTTGATCTCTTCATAAAGCCGAACCCCCTCTGTTAGGAGAAGCTGAATCTGTTGGTGTTAAAGGTGAGTGCCGATTTCTTCTGCTTCCTTTCTTTTTTGATTTTGAGACCATAGCCGAATGGTTAGATGGTGGTTAGGGCCATCCTTAGTTTGACGTTTTCCCTGATCTCGTGTTTTTTTCTTTGGCAACATTCCGGGATTTGAAAGAGATCTAGTCGCCTAGGTTTCTAAGCCAGAAATTGGTAACATTCGAACCATTTTATTTTCGGGATTTTAAGGTAAGGATTTCGATTCTCCTTAAGTTGGTCAATCGGGTTGTTTTTCGTTATTCGTGCCTTAACCTAATGTTTCGTTAAGCAATCATCATAGTACCTTCTAACCAAGGTTATTCATGGACTCGAATGTCAGCAAATCAAAGGAAGGGGTTGGATCTGTGGTCCCAGCCCCAAAGTTCAAGAAACGAGCAGTGTCGGCAGTTCGGGATTGGCCGCCGGGTTATGGACCGGCTTCGGAGTAGAATAGTAGATAGATAGCAGTCGTATCGGCTAATGATAGTGTCGACATAGAAAGTGTCGTCTTAACCATAATCAGGTGTGTAGATCTCTATCACACTACTTAACCTGTATATATACATATGTTATGGGCTAAAAGCCGGAAAAATAGGCTGTATGAACAGTCGTGTTACCCAAAAAGGGTAGGCAATGGATGCCAGGTACGTGATCATAGAAACTTCTCTATGTGTATAGATGAATGTTCTAGATTGTAAATCTTTAAGTGGTATATTGTTTGATTTTGCATGAATGTACGCATGGGATGGGATTAATATGACTAAGGGGGAAGAGCATGATAATAGGTCACTTGGTGATCGGTGGTTAAACCACGAATTGAAATGTTAGGTCACAATAGTGATCGGTGGTTAAGCCACGTTAAGTTCATTCCTGATTATTAGGAATAGGCAGCATGTCTGTCGATGTGGTGTGTAGCGGCTGGTGGGTTGATTGTAGAAATCCCCAAGGTGTGATGGTTGGTACGGGCTGGTGTGTAGAGGATGGATTTCTAGGCTGGGATGGGCCATGTAGCATACATAAGTTTTGTTGCCATTGTGTATGGGCCAAGGCCCATAATGTGTTTGTGGGCCTCAAGCCTTTTATGTGTTTTCGGGATTTGCACACTGAGTCTTGGTGACTCACCCTTTTATTTTCCCTGACTTTTCAGATGAGCAGTAGATCGTGGGACGGGGAGCGAGGCGGACTCGAGGGGCCATCAAGTTTTATTTTATTTATTTTCATGAATTATTCTCGGTTTTCTTTAAGTTTTAATTTTGGAACTATTTATAAGGCCCTATGGTTTAGGTTATCGCTTTATATTTGACAGTGTTTACAGTTTATAAATTTATGTTCAAGGACTTAAAACATAAAAAGTAATAAAATAGGTTTTCCAAACACGTTCAAAGAAAAAACAAAGGTTTTCATCAGATATCCTATTTTTAACAAATGCCTAAGTAAAGAAACTGAGATTTTCAAAAACCGTTAAAGCAAAGTTTTTACAATAAACCCCGTAGCATACCAGATCTGGTCGTAGCATTTGGGCCGGTTTTGGGGTGTTACACGGAGGAAGATTTGAAGATCGCATGGCAGTATGGTATGGATCCACCGGAGGCTTTAAGCCCAATATATGATTAGCAGCTTTGCTGCAACGTTCGGTAGTACCTCAACCGGGCTACCCTTGGTGTGTAGCGGAGGGGTGGGTTGAGCTAGAATTCCCCACAGGTGTATAAGGTTGGAAGGGAAATGGTGTGTAGCGGATGGATTTTTGGGGTGGGTTTTGCATTATCTTGTTTGTATATGATTCGATATGATGTGATATGAGGTCATGGTGGGTTACGGCCCAAGACCACCGATTTTGATAGGGCTTAGGCCCAATGGGAATATTTGTATGTGATTTGATTGCCAAGGGTTGTACACACTGAGTTTCGAAACTCACACCCTTAAATTTAATGTTTCAGGTAATCCTGAATAGACGACTCGACGTGGGAGAGGACTCGGAGATGGCCACACTACAAGCTGATAAAATGTTTTTAATTTGTTCAAATGAATTGATTTTAAATACTATGTTTTTCATTGAATTGTAATAAGGCCATGTAACTCCTAATTGACTTTGGATTTTGGGTTTATCATTATTGTTTCAACTATCCGCTTAATAAATTTCGTAACATTCCTAAAGATAACATGGTTTTCGAAATAACTCAACATATGATCGTTTTCTTAAAATTTGGGCTTTTGGGCCTTAAATGGTTAAATAGTAAAATCATTTTGAAGTTTGCCTGTAATGTGACATTCCGGATTCGGGCCTAACTTCTAGGTCAGGTTTGGGGTGTTACAGTTTGGCTTCTCTGGCCCCCATTAAAGGTCGTGGATTTGGACCAGTGTAACCAGACTCTCTCTTATTCCAAATTTTATTCTTTTCCTCTCCCTTGTGCTCTAAGCGTTTTACTCTCTTCCTCCATCTTATTCCTCTCAACCATAAACTCAATAAAATTTTTTTATGACTCCCAACATCCCTTGGGTCACTGTATCATCCCCAACCTCTCGATTTTCACTTTCAGAAGTAGGCGCAATCACGGTGTCATTTTTCTCAGGGTTAGGCACAATTCCCTGAGAAGAAAATGACTCAACTTGGGCAGCTCGACACTGAGCCCCATGGTCCCTCATTCTATTTTTGTTCATTATGTATCCTACGATCTTAAGTTTGATCAACAATTTCAGAAAAAATGATCACTAGCTACCTTCAATCAGTTTTGAATTTCCTATCTTATTGTTTCAAAGATAATATAAATACTAGATATTTTGGTTCTATGTCTATAGTAATAAACCTGTAGTGTTTACCTATAATTTAACAGTAGCTTTTCTATGGCAACCGGCATCAGAGTCCCAAACCTGTTTTTCTTTGTAGAATATCATTTTCAAAATTCTCTGTGGGTTGGTTTTCCCAAAATACCCCATTTGTTTTCAATGAATGCATGCAGACCCATTAAAACCTCAGGTTGAGTTTATGAATCTGACTTTGATACCACTAAATATCATAGCCAACACCTAGCCCGATAAGATATTGTACGCTTTGATCGCACATGGCCCTCACGGCTTTGTTCTTGGGAGTGCCCATACACCCCCAAAATGCCTCTTACCACTTAAGTGTTGCTACCCCTTTATATACCCAGGTCTATCCCATGCTTTGCCGATGTGGGATTCGCCTAAGGTGTTACATTCACCCCTTAAGGATTCAATGTTCTCACTAAGGTTTTGCCCCACCATTGCTCAAGAGGCACGATGAGTGGCTTTGATACCACTAGATGTAACCTTCCTAACATGGCCTAGACGTTATGGCTAGATTGAGAAGGCTACATTGGCCACCTAAATGGCTAAGCTAACTTACATTACTTTTGAAGACGTTAAATAAACTCATTTTAGAAAAAAAGTCATAGTTGTACTTTGATTTAGTTTAAAACATTCATTTATTAGGACATCTGTACTTAAGATTCATTTCATTATTGAAAGTGTTGTTTTAGAAAAATCGTTTGTTCGTCGCTTTACTTTGTAAAACCTTGATGTTAACTAATGCAGTGGAATAACCATTATTCATGCATTTTTGGAAACATAGTTGCCTTATCGATTTGTTTTTCAAAAACAAATTCTTTGCAATGCAGTGGAAATTAGGGAACAATGTTAAATTTTACTTAAGCCAAGTATCATGCATTTTTCGGTTATTATGCTTGAGTAATTCATGCATGCAAAAATCCCCAAATGAAAAGATACCAAGCCACAGACCAGAAAATAATTAAAAATTACAAACCAAAACAAAAAGAGACTTAATAATACTTATTTAAAATAGTCTGAGGTCCAAGGTGATACTTCGTATGTCGGGTCTGGCCTAGTTTTGAGGTTTACATAAAAAGTTAAACACTATGGGGGAATGAGCTTATGAAAGCTTAGTGTGAGTTAAACAGTTATTTAAACAGACATAAATATCAAATGCAGTGAAGCTTATTAACATTAGTAGAAGAACACAACCATCATTGGAATTTCATATCATTACATGGTCATTATCAAATCGATGTCAAATGGTGTATGAGCATGAGGTGATGCAAATGGTGCAATGCAAAAGTTCCTACCCAACCATCCGCTACACACCATGAGTTCCCCAGAACCCATCTTCCAAACTCCAATGAATACGAGCAAAGCTCGATGTGGTAAAACCACCGAATAAACATAATTGCAGAAATCTACCATTTAACAAATAAATGTGATAAAATCACAAAATCTCCTCAAATCTTCGGTGTAGTGCACTGACTACGAATAAATACAGACTTAATTTACCACCGAATCTCTATGACACTCCTCTATCAACCACAATATCAGTCCCACCCCAATAAAAATGAAAGATGTCATACAAACTCATACACAGTCATCAATTCATTACTTTCACGTTTCTTTTTCATAATCAACATGCCCTCATATTATTAAATACTTTCATTAAATAGGATCATTTATCCAACTTTAAATTCACCATTAAGATGGTGTCGTTCAACATATCACAATCTCATATAACATACAATTATTTTCAGAGTGCATGTGATACGGCCAAGCCCCGAGACTCACCAAGGGCTGACAAGGAACCTTTAGAGCTGCCCTTAGGACCGGTAACTCGAGCTCGAGCCAAAAGATTCAAAGAGGTTGTTTCGACTCTAACTGATCGAGTATAGGGAGAGAACGTTGTTGGGCTCATCGAACGAACGTGGACAAGTCACCCGAGCAAGCCTTGCAACCTTTTACAAGCCTATCTTGTTCATTCATAGCCCGTTAAGCTCAACTCCAGCTCGTTTTTAACTTAGCAATATTTTGTTGCTGGAAATAAGGATTTCTATCCATTTTAGTTATTTTAGTTTGTGTCTTTAATTATGTCATAGTTTGAACATCATTAATATGTGTTCTGCATTTAATAAAGTCATGCATTATGTAACTTTTATGTTAGTTAAGTTTGCATCATTAAATTAAGTTATGCATTAAGTAACTCATTTGTTCATTTAGTTAGCATCTTAGACCATGCATTTAAGCATCCTAGATGTTAAATATGTTTGATTTTGTTTATTCAAGTATGTTATTTAATTTGGTTGTTACTTTTTAATGCATAAATTTAAGTGTGTTTATTTTCATTTTAATAAGGTGATTTAAATTGCATGTTAAATTTATTCGTGTGCATGAGTGTTATTAAATATGTTGTTTATATTAGTGTTTTAAGTTATTATTTAATCTTAAATATCTATTTTGCAGGTGACTTTTCATATGATCAAAGACTCTTCAAAGTTGAACAGTTTCAAAGCTTTTAAAAGAACATTAAGGAAGCTGTTTAATGGACCAAAAGAGACTCTTCAAGTCTGAACATTTTTGGAGTCTTAAGTCTTCATCATGGTGCCATTTAAGAGGATGTTACACAAGCTTTTATCATGTGGTTACAAGGGAGCTGTAGGGACATCAATCAAACACATTAAGGATTCTTTAAGTCTTCCTTAATGGATAGAGTCATGCCTTTTCATCTACACCAGGATCAAATGAAGAGACATGACCATTGGATTTCCTACATGACTTAAAAACGAAATTAAAGCTTGTAATAACCTTAGTTAATTGCTGAAGGTGAAAGGTCACAAATAGGCATTCGAATAGTCATAATAGTGCTTATAAATAGATTGTAAGAAGACATTATTTTAGTTAAGAAAACTTTTGATAATTTTATGAATTTCTACATCTTTGTTAGTTTAATTCAACTCTCATTGTTCTTCTAAGACTCAAGCTGACTTATGTAGCATTGCTAGTGGCGTCCAACTTGTTTTCTTTGTGAACTTATCACTCTTTGAGTGTGGCATTCAACCCCGATAACTTTGGTTCCTATCTCTTCATATATAGTGGGTCAAGGTCCTTTTTAACTATCAACCTTTCCACCTTAAAAGTCAATATAAGATTCGGGTCAATACTTCTTATAGTATTGGTTCTTTCTTGGACCTTAAGCCTTTTCCATCCATCCGAATTATTCCTTTCAAAGTTATCTTATTTTTCTTTGTTTAACCGGAACATTCACTTAGACTATTCCAAAACACTTAAAAACCATATTTGCTTTAGCCTACACTTAGCCGAATTCACTCAACTCTAAATTGAACGAAACTTCTCTATTTTACGATCGGGCAACACTACGACTCAAAATCAACTCACGAGACGAGATCGTATCAGCATGTATAGCAGTCTTTCAACTATTTCAGAGCAAATCATACACAAATATATCATGCGTAAGCCTCATTCTCATTCAGAATCATTCTATACATACAATCAACATACATCATATCAACTAACCATCCACAACAATATCAATCACAAAACTATTCAGTCATTCTCACATTTTTGCTAACATGCCAAACAGTTAGGGCTCAAAACGTACCTAGTTTGGCTACTTACAACTTAATTACTTAGCCATTTAGCCAAGCCTGACCACCAAGCTTAGTCATCAATTATATCATTTAAAAATACATCAAAACATTCAAGTTAACAACTTAATTACACTCTACTACAGCACACTTGCAAATATCGCTGTTTCTTCTCAAGACTTTAAAATGAACCTAAATTAAAAATCATCATTTAACTAAATTAATATACCACTTAAATAGCCCCCAGTCCCCCCTTGTGGTTTTAATCCAACCATTACAATTATAACTATTTTTCAAATCCAAACTACTTATTTTCTTACACTGATTTGATACGAATCGTACACGCGAACGTCTATCAGCTTCACTATTGATTTGGGGCATTAAAGTCGAAACCTAACACATTTCAATACTAAAAAATCAGTAGCTATTACAAGATTAAAATCTTTAATTTTATCAATTAACAATTTCCCCAACATCAAAATCAAAACTACACACTAACCCATAATCAACCACAGTTACGCCACCCAAATTGTTAGATCTAAGTCGCCAATTGATCAAGATTGATTTTTCCTAAATTACACATGATTAAAGGTTGATTAGGAAGGGTTCAAGAACCCATGATATTTCTTGAAAAATATGGGAAAAATTAAAGAAACAACAGCCCCCTTTTCTAGCCTTTCGGCACACACACCAGTGCCAACGATGGCCAATTTGGTGAAAGCATTCTAGTCCTAAATTGCACCAATCTTTTCACGACCATCGTAGCCCTTCCAATCAATTCTTGTCCTTTTAGGATCTCTCCATTTGTCCCGTTCTCTTACATTTTGCTTACCTACACTAACACAACTCAGAAAATACCTTTGATCACAACCGTTAGGGATTAAATCGAATAAAACATAACACTCCCCCTAACTAGCCCCTCTGTCACATCCTAAAAACTGGGTTAGTAGAAATTGGGTTAATGAATAGAGAGAGAAGTCACCCAAATTTTATTTACTTATTATTTATTTTAGATGATCTTTTGATATTAATAAATATCAAGTATAGTGGTTGAGTAGTGGTGGAGCTATCCATGATGACTTGTGTTCGAATCCCTTCCCTCACACTATTTTCTATGTACTGTAATTTTGCCTCAAACCTTAGCAAAGGTCACACCATGTTTTTAAATAAATGTAGTAGGAATTAAAACAAGGAAGTGAAGTGGTCAAGTGGTTAAGTGGTTAAGTGCTTTTAAGCTATGTTAGTTGTCCTAAGTGTAAGTCCCCTTGTTCTCATCTTTTTATTTAATTTTTTAACACAATTTCCATGTGCATAATGTGTTTTTCGTCCACCCCATTGTTACCATGTTTAGGAGGATTCCTTTCCCTCTTTATGAGTCAAACTTACCATATGTTGGGGTAATATGATCCCCTTTTCACTCCATGCCTCCCTCCGTTGCCAAAACTTCATATATTGTCGTTTGTTGTGGTTCAATGAACCTGGTCACAGTTTAACAAGCTTACCCACCTCCTTGCCATCCATATCACTCATTTTCTCCCATATTCTCTTTTTTTTTTCATTTCTTCCTTTTTCATTTTTCTCCTTTTTGATAAACAACCACCACCTAAAATTCCTCTATCGTGCGCTATAGCTTCACCACCTCCACACCACCGTCCAAGGTTCTCTTCTTCCTCTCTTTTCTTTTGATCATCGCCTTTCACCGCCAATGTCGCCACCGTGAGCCACCGTGAACCGTCACAAACCACCGCGAAAAACCTTCCTCCACCACTCCTTTTCTTTACTCTTTTCTCTCAATATTGTGATCGAACCCTCCCACTCTTTTTATATTTTTCTCACCTCATTAGACCACCACCAGACTACCATCGTTGCCGCCATCGCCAGCGCTATTTTTTCATCAGGTTTCGATTTTCCCTTTTTCTTTCTCTTTTGATCTCTCCCATCTTTTCTAAGGATTTATGTAACAGCCCAATTTTTTTGACCCTAATCGGAATAGTAGTTTTGGGACCACAAATCTGAGTTCAAAAAATATTTTAATATTATTTTCTGTGTTAATTATGAGTGAATTTACATGCGTGAAAGTTTCGTGAATTAATTTTATTGTTTGTGTGCTTAATTTGAGAAAAAGACTTAATCGCGTAAAATGTGAAATTTGCTAATTAATGTGTAAGTGCTAATTTGCTAATGTCTTTATAATGTGAAGTCCTTAATAGGTATATAGCCCACTATTAAAGTGAGTGGACGGCAATGGTCAAGAATGACCTTATAATATATGTTTCATATATTAATTACTAAAGGTTAATTAGGTAAAATAATAGTAATGTTAATTTATATCATAAAACATTAAAATAAACAAGCCATGTTCTCATCTTTCTTCACCGAACTTAGAAAAGAAAAACTAGGTTTGAAAGCTTGAAATATTCGGCCATTTTTGAAGCTTGATTCAAGGTTAGTCTTTGTTCGATTTTTGATAATTTTTACATTTTTGAGATCGTTGCTTCGAGTACTACAAGACCCATGCTTGAATTTTTGAAATTGATGATGATTTTGTGTTTTTCCATTGATGATAGCTTGTGATTTTTGTTGTTTGATGATGAAATATTAAAGATATGTGAAAGATTAACATGTTTTGTCTTTAAATTTTTGATGAATTTGAGTATTTAGGGCTAAATTGTAAAAATAATATTTTGAGGGACTTAAATCTGAAATAAATGAAATATATGGACTAGTATGATGCTTATGAATATTCGGCCCTAGCATGGTATATGCAAATTTTGTATATTTTGTGTTTTATGCAATAGGGACTAAATTGCAAAAAGTGTGAAATGTCAGGGGCAAAATGGTAATTTGCCCATTTATGTGTTTTTTTGGATTAAATTGAATGAATGTGTGATTAAATTAGTTAAATTTGAATTTATTTAGATCAAGAATGAAAGAAAAAGGAATTAGATCGGGGGAAGTCAAAAGTAGTCGAGTAGTCGATTTCATCCGTCGATATCCGAGGTAAGTCAATAAGCATATGAACGTTGTTAAATTTAATAATACATATATGTTATATGTGAAAATGAAATTTTATGAATTTAAATGTGTAATGTCGAATGCAAATGTGATTAGGAGCCTGGTTACGATGTTCGATTCGATCGAGATTTAATGTCCGAAAGCCCCGTACGAACCCTAAGAATAGTTAGGACACATATGTCATGACATAGGATTTCCGATATGTGTTTTCGTGTAAGACCACGTCTGGGACGTTGGCATCGACTTGTGTTTACGTGTAAGACCATGTCTGGGACATTGACATCGTATTTGATTCATGTAAGACCCTATCTGGGATAGTGGCATCGATATGTGATTACATGTAAGACCACGTCTGGGACATTGGCATTGTACGAGCCTTCCGACTATCCGCGTATCCTTTTTAATTCTGAACGGTTCAGCGGGTAATGTGAAGTAAAGACCGAATGTGAAATCGAATTACAGGTTCAGGTATGTGCTAGTTAAATGTTTATAAGGAAACAAGGTAAGTTGATTACTTGAAATGGTATAAAGTTATGTGAATATGGATTTTGTGTTAGCATAGTTGAACATATAAGTGATTCAGCCTATTGATGTAATTGTGATATTAAAAGTGAAAATATATGTGTATATGATTGTTTATATTCGGCCATATGATATGTATGTGTGATTAAAGTATGACCTTTTTAGTAAATGATATCTTTGTATTGAAAATTATGTGTATTCGGCCTTATTAGTAAAATTGTTAATATGCCTTTGTTAATATATATGTTTTTTGCTTATGACTTACTAAGCTTAAATAGCTATGTGTGTGTTTTTTTTACCTCTGTTTTATAGATTTTGGAGTCATGTTACGAGCTCGGGGATCGTCAGCAAAGCCTATCACACTATCGACTGTTTCTTTCGATATTTTACTAAGTTGAATTTGGGCATATGGCATGTATAGCATAGTTGAAATGTTTGATTTTTGGGCATGTATATATATATATAGCCATGCGAAAATGGCTTAATCATTATGTTTAGGTTCGGTTATATGAGTTCTTGTTTAAGTGTTTAATGTGTTTAGTTTTATCATTTCGACCATGGCTTATTTATATGCGGTATATGGTTGCTATGTTTAGTTAATATTGTGGTAAATGTTTTGATATATATATATTATGTGTGGTATGTTTGGATTTGGTATTTAAGTGAGTTTGGTTAGGTCGTATAAAATGAACTATGTATATAAAGGTTAGAAGCTATTTATATGTCCGAATGTGTATGGGTTGGATGATTATAAGTCCGAATGTGTATAGGTTATATTGATTAGGTTTGAATTGACAATGTATGCATATATATTATGCTTGAATGATTGGCTAAATAGGTACAGTTGGTAAAAGATAAATAATGAATATGCCATATGATTGTTTTGGTTGATAAGTAAAGTGAATATGCAAATAAGGCTAAGGATATGATACTAAAATGATAAGCATGAGATTTGGTTTATAACACACCTAAATAAATATATTATGTATTATATGTTATATTGATGGCCCGATTGTGGATTAACTTAGTTTGTGGTATGAATGAAATTTGTGGTACAATCTAATGCATATAAATTGACATGCAAATAATATGTAATTTTAGTTGTTATTTGTGTTCAAATTGGTTTATGATAACAAGGTCATATGCGCATGGTTTTATGATTGGTAAAAAAATATGTCCAGTTTTAAATTGTGCTATTTTAAATGTGTGCAATGCCGTTTAAATGAGTGGTATTTAAGTATGTGATATGGTTCATATTGATTGAATTTAAAGGCGCATCATGTTTGCTATTAATCAATAGTATGTTCGGCCATGATGCAATGTTACTATGCTAGTATATACAATTGAATATTAAATGGTATAATATAGTTCGGTTGGTTTAATATGTGCATATATTGAATTAATATGATTGATAATCATCTTATGTTATATTTGTTTTGGTTTATGTTCGGTATATGTTATATAATGATATATATGCTGAGATATGTTTTAAGTGTATAAATGCCATTAATGTTTAAGTTATGTGGCTTGGACATTTTATGTATTAAGTACTTGTAATATGACTTGTTGCACATTGTTAAATTGAATATGTGATTATTTAGATGATATTAATATGGTTAAATATTGAAGCATGATTTGTACATGTGATATGACTAGAAAAAGTATGAAGTGATTTTGGTTGATTATGTGATTCACATATATATATGAGTTTGATTTGTAAGGAATAAGAGGATGGATATTAAAGGAGTTAAATAAATTAAATTTAGTAGAAAAGATCATATTGCTTTGTGCTTGAATTCAAATGAATGTCTGTTCCGAGTTGTGTTTTGTTCGGTAATGCCTCATAACCCTAATTCGGCGACAGATACAGGTTAGGGGTGTTACATTTGATTGGTATCAGAGCTACGGTTTAGTCGATTCTAGGACTAACATAGCGTGTGTGAGTTTAGCTATACATGCCATATTTTTATATACTGTGATAGTGTGATCACTTCTGACATCTGAAAATGTGTTTTCGTATAGTAATGGATCCCGGTCGAGCCATAGCTAATGATGTCGAGAGTATAGCGCCCGCTCCCGCTCAAGGGACAGTGCCGGTTGATTCTCGACCGACTTCGAGTATCCAGGAGGGAGAGGCTAAACAAGCCTTTTACCAAATGATGAACGACTGGTTTACTTAATATATCCAGACTAATCCGGCTGCACAACAACCTCCACCCCCGACTAATCCATCTTCGATACCTATTATACCTCAAGTGAGTGATCCGTTGAGATTGCTTAAGCCTCCTGTTGATAAAATTAGAAAACACGGGGCCGAAGAGTTCAGAGCCACTGATGATGATGATGCTGAGCGAGCTAAATTCTGGCTCGATATGTAACATCCCCAAACCCGGCCTATTCACTACGACCGAACCTGGTTATGTTAGTGAAAATATGTTTCTTTACTTAGAATTTAAAACATGAAAATTTATTATCTTTGGAAAATTGTGTCCACAAAAATTTAATACACAATATAAGTTTGTTGAAAGTTTCTGAATTAAAACATTGTTATAAATTACTATAATATGAACCTTTTTAATAAAAATATTTCGAATATAATGTAAACTTCAACAAAATTAAATAGAGTATTGTAATCACAGTGGCCCTTATTACATCAAATAAATTGAAACCAAGTAATTAAAATGCTTGAAATAAAAATATTCAAAACGTCAACTTCACGCATGAAAATCCGTTCGCATGGGCCACCTTGTATCCACTCCAACCCGTCCACTAATCACGACTCACCTGCGATGATGGATAAATAATTGGGTGAGTCACAATGACTCAGTGTGTAAGTTAACCACTTTGAAATCCACCCACATGCTAGCCACATAATATCCCAATTATCAAATGCAACAAGTAATATATATATCATTTTAACAATTACACAACTGGGCTTGGCCCACATTCAAATCACATCACATACCGGGCTTGGCCCACTTCTCAATAAACCACATATCATCTGGGCTTGGCCCATTTCCACGTATGTTCCCAAAACATACCTATCCACATGTCATATTGGGCTTGGCCCATTTCCATATTATTACAAAAATAATGCAACATGATTCCCAACCCAACCTAGGGTCCATCCGCTACACACCCCCTTATCCAAACCTACCACACACGAGGGACTATCGAGTCACCCTCTCCTTTTCCCTCCATAAAGGCAACCAATGCCATCCACGATGTAGCGTATAGCTAACATCAAACCACGATGGAGCACACAGCAATCCATCAAGCCACGATATGGCATAAAGCCCATATCAACCAAGGTAACCACGCGAACTAAATCGCAAAGATCCACAACGCGACCTCAGTCAGCGCCAATCCACGATGTAGCACAAAGTCGACATCAACCACGTACTCAAGTACACCCGCACCTTCTTTTCATATCCCACCCATGCACATGCCACATAAAATATAATCGTGATAATGCATGCACATGCTTATTAATACCCATAAACATACTCATGAACAAATAATCACACCGCAATGCATCCAATATCGACTGGTCATCGCTATACCCTTTAGGGGTATGTATGGCACACTTACTACTGCACTTGTTAGTAAAACATATAACACATAAAACCGGAAGCAAGTGGGTTAGTTACACACCTTATTACTAGGAGTTCTAGACTCTCGATCCTCGACGCTATCGTCTAAGCGAAACTACTGACTTTTCGCCTAACGTTTCTTGTTGTTGGCCCACACCCGTGGCCAATCTCGAACAGCAGTAAACGGATCTCTTCTTGAACTTTGGGATGGGGACTTTCCTTGCCCACCTTGATGGTACTCGAACCCACGCCCATCGTAATCACTTAATTAGAACCCTTTGGTTAAACACCATAATACAAAATCTCAAGCGAACAACTACAATTTAACTACTTACCGAAACGATCTTAAATCTCAAAGGCTCCTCTGTACTTTTGTCGATTTGCCCCTTGATGAGTCCAAACAATTCGAGACCCTCCTTTAGACTCCTTGGCGCTGGCTACAAGCTCTAAATGTCGACAGCACTACACCTCACCGGTTCGGCTTCAAACTTGATAAAGTAGAAGAGAGATGGAGGGCTAAGGATTTCGGCTATCAAGGGACTAAAAGAAAACAAAAGAAATACTTGGCTACAAAGGCCAAAGGAGAAATCGGCACACCAAGAGGGAGAGGCAAAAGACTTGATGAATAACTAGCACTCTACCCTCCCCTATTTATAGCATTCGGCCAACCCCCCTTGAAGTCTCCAAAATTTGGCCAACACCTCACTAATTCAATTCCATTTGAATACTCTACTAATAATCCAATAATTCTTTTAATCTTCATAATATCCTTGATTATCTCCTATAATAATCCTAAAAAAAACTCATATTATCCTTAATATTAACCAAATAAAAATCCAATAAAAATGCTCATATTATCCCATTATTATTAAAAAAAAACAAATAAATAATAATTATCCCACTTAATTTAATTAATAATAAATAATAAATAATAAATAATTATCCCATAATTATTTAAAATAAAAACTAAACACATGTTTATCACCTCCTACCACCGAATTCAAAAGTGATTAAACAACTCACCCATGTGTGTAGTCCAATCTTCAATTTGTTGCCCAAAAAGAAATTAAAAAAACTCCAATTGCACACACCTTTGGTTCGAACCTCGGACACCATCTTCCGTCACGACCTTTCCCTAACGCCTGTGCCACTCGGCCTCATTGAATTTCATGCTAAAAACCCCATCATTTATTTTTAAATCCTTCCTACGCCTGACCCATAACCGCACAACGAAAAATAAAACGCCAAATGCTTCTGCAGCCCTCGAAACCGCGACCCTCCTCCTCTCCCGGCGCTAAGTAGCGCCCAAGAGCCACTTCTCCCAATTGGACTTTCATGTCCATCAACTTGACATTTATTCTTAAGGCCTACTTAGCCCAGTCTCTTGACGCAAAAATAAAACCAAAATGTTGCCGCTTGGACTCGAACCCTTGCTCTCTTAGGCGCCACCTTCCAAAGCCCCAAGCGGCGCCTCAATCGCCACTTTGCCAAAGTCTTTCTTGTGTCATAAACTCCCTAAATTATTTTAAGGCCTTCCCGCCCCATTTCCCTTTTTACCCCAAAAAAATCTAAAAATTTTCTAAGGCATTCCTTGCCTTCTAGGGTTCTCCAAACCCTAAAAATCTATCCAACATGACCATAAGCCTATTAATCGCTCGAGTTATGCTCCAAGCGCATAACCCCTAAATCGGGTGTTACAATTCTACCCTCCTTAAAAATAATTTCGTCCTCGAAATTACTTTACTAACTAACGTCCATACAACCTATCTTACCACCTTACGCTTATGTCTTTGCACTGATCTGATCTTACTAAGGCTATTGTACCTACAAAATCTCTAAATTCATGCTCAAAATTCGAAACACCTCTCTTAGCAACACAGAAAAGGCTAACTCATAAGCAAACAAAGTAATTAAAGCATGTACCAAAGCAAAGAAGCTTACCTAATATCACAACCTTGGTTGACTCCGACTAGAACCATCCCTTTCATGACTTGAACCACGATCCCTCGTCGCTCGAGGACAATTCTTAACCAGATGTGCCTTAGATCCACACCGAAAACATTCTTTACTATTTCCCCAACACTCTCCTGTGTGAGGTCTTCCACATCGAACACAAGAACGATTCCGATCCACTGGTACAAGTGCACTTACAGGTTCTCGGTCCTTGGTCTTTTTCTGGACATTACCAAGCGATGCTGACGGTCCAATATTTCTCTTATCCTCGTTCCTATTCTTCTCTCGGTTTTCTCTTATAGTCTTTTTAACCTCTTCAGTGATCCGAGCTTTCTCCACTAGCACCATGAAGTCTCTCTCCCTGCTGTGGAGCAATCACCATTCGAAGTTCATCTCGCAATCCGTCTTCAAACCGGACGCACCTCTCATAATCGGTGGCCACAATTCCCTTAGCATCTCGACTAAGTCGCACGAATTCCGCTTCGCACTCAACTATCGACTTACTTCCTTGTACTAGATTTAGAAACGCTTTCCTTTGCGAGTCTAAGTAAGCGGCTCCTACGTATTTTCCTTCAAACTTAACCTTAAAGAAGTCCCAATCCCGCCGACCGTTTGGTACACTTTGCTTGACGGTGAGCCACCAACGATAAGCCGTCGCGAAGCAACGACACAAAGACACCTTCGACTTTTCTTCATTGGTGCGACCCAAATCGTCCATGATTCTTTCGATCGCTTCTAGCCAATACTCGCCACGTCTCGAGCTACTCCAGATATTCCTCTAAAGATCTCAGCTCCGTTCAATCTAAGCCTTCCGACACGCGACTTTCGAGTTCCATTTCCTCTACTAGCTCCCGCTACACGTTCTAAAATTCGTAACATGGCCCGCGACATCGCGTCATCTTCTCTCGCCTCGGTCTTGCCTCTCTACGCCCACCTTTGGCGGCACTTCACTTTTCGACCCATGGCGGACTCCTATCGGTTCCGATCTTCGCCATTCTACCTCTACCGCGGCCCCTAGAACTCATCTCTATCGCCGTGATTCAATCTGTTTAAAAAGTTTTATGCATTAGAAATTATTGTTTCACTATTTTATCCACGAGCAATTTTATGCAATGAAGTTTCCGAGAGTAGTTCTTTCGAGCAATCAAGTTTCCTTCCCTACCTGTGGGTAATTTCGTCATTTTCCTACTGTGGGTATTTTTTTAGAGATTTTAAAACTAAGGGTTTTAAAGCAGTTGAGGCAAATCCCTTTCGGGTTTTAATAATGGGTTTAGCCTATGAACAAGTCCTCTTGGTTAAGGTGAACCGTAGCTACGCACTGTAGGATTCCAAGAAGAGGAGGTGAGTCACGAGGATCGCTTAAGTACCCTGTGCTCTTAGGATCCACTCCTAGACATGCGCACAATGGTTACCACACCTTAACTCTCGGCGACTTAATCACAGGTTTGTTTAGTAGCTTTAAGTTTTATGCATATGTTTGAGTAGACTAGTCCTAGGGTTCAATGATCCTAGTTCACTAATCTACGAGCCCAACTAAGCCCATAACAGTTCACATATCAAATTACTTAACAAGTCCAAGTACTTACAGTGGACTCGGGTTGAAGGTACAGTGCCATGCCAGAATAACCTGAAAATATTTCTTAAAAATCCATATTTTTGGAAAGCCCATTTGAGAATGTTTTGGGCCCAAAACCCTCAAAGCCGAGAGTTTTGAACCGGCTCGATACCAATCAGAACATCCCCAAACCCGGCCTATTCACTACGAATCAACTCTAGTTATGTTAGTGAAAATATGTTTCTTTACTTAGAATTTAAAACATGAAAATTTATTATCTTTGGAAAATTGTGTCCACAAAAATTTAATACACAATATAAGTTTGTTGAAAGTTTCTGAATTAAAACATTGTTATAAATTACTATAATATGAACCTTTTTAATAAAAATATTTTCGAATATAATGTAAACTTCAACAAAATTAAATAGAGTATTGTAATCACAAAGTGGCCCTTATTACATCAAATAAATTGAAACCAAGTAATTAAAATGCTTGAAATAAAAATATTCAAAACGTCAACTGCATGAAAATCCGTCGCATGGGCCACCTTGTATCCACTCCAACCCGTCCACTAATCACGACTCACCTGCGATGATGGATAAATAATTGGGTGAGTCACAATGACTCAGTGTGTAAGTTAACCACTGAAATCCACCCACATGCTAGCCACATAATATCCCAATTATCAAATGCAACAAGTAATATATATATCATTTTAACAATTACTACAACTGGGCTTGGCCCACATTCAAATCACATCACATACTCGGGCTTGGCCCACTTCTCAATAAACCACATATCATCTGGGCTTGGCCCATTTCCACGTATGTTCCCAAAACATACCTATCCACATGTCATATTGGGCTTGGCCCATTTCCATATTATTACAAAAATAATGCAACATGATTCCCAACCCAACCTAGGGTCCATCCGCTACACACCCCCTTATCCAGCCTACCACACACCGGGGACTATCGAGTCACCCTCTCTTTTCCTCCATAAAGGCAACCAATGCCATCCACGATGTAGCGTATAGCTAACATCAAACCACGATGGAGCACACAAAGCAATCCATCAAGCCACGATATGGCATAAAGCCCATATCAACCAAGGTAACCACGCGAACTAAATCGCAAAGATCCACAACGCGACCTCGGCCAGCGCCAATCCACGATGTAGCACAAAGTCGACATCAACCACGCATCGAAGTACACCCGCACCTTCTTTTCATATCCCACCCATGCACATGCCACATAAAATATAATCGTGATAATGCATGCACATGCTTATTAATACCCATAAACATACTCATGAACAAATAATCACACCGCAATGAGATCCAATCGACTGGTCATCGCTTATACCCTTTAGGGGGTATGTATGGCACACTTACTATCGCACTTGTTAGTAAAACATATAACACATAAAACCCGGAAACAAGTGGGTTAGTTACACACCTTATTACTAGGAGTTCTAGACTCGATCCTCGACGCTATCGTCTAGCGAAACTACGGCTTTTACGCCTAACGTTTCTTTGTGTTGGCCCACACCGTGGCCAATCTCAAAACAGCAGAAACGGATCTCTTCTTGAACTTTGGGATGGGGACTTTCCCTTGCCCACCTTGGATCGGTACTCGAACCCACGCCCATCGTGAATCACTTAATTAGAACCCTTTGGTTAAACACCATAATACAAAATCTCAAGCTTAACAACTACAATTTAACTACTTCATCAAACGATCTTAAATCTCAAAGGCTCCTCTGACTTTTGTCGATTTGCCCCTTGATGAGTCCAAACAATTCGAGACCCTCCTTTAGACTCCTTGGCGCTGGCTACAAGCTCTAAATGTCGACAGCACTACACCTCACCGGTTCGGCTTCAAACTTGATAAAGTAAAAGAGAGATGGAGGGCTAAGGATTTCGGCTATCAAGGGACTAAAAGAAAACAAAAGAAATACTTGGCTACAAAGGCCAAAGGAGAAATCGGCACACCAAGAGGGAGAGGCAAAAGACTTGATGAATAACTAGCACTCTACCCTCCCCTATTTATAGCATTGGCCAACCCCTTGAAGTCTCCAAAATTTGGCCAACACCTCACTAATTCAATTCCATTTGAATACTCTACTAATAATCCAATAATTCTTTTAATCTTCATAATATCCTTGATTATCTCCTATAATAATCCTAAAAAAAACTCATATTATCCTTAATATTAACCAAATAAAAATCCAATAAAAATGCTCATATTATCCCATTATTATTAAAAAAACAAATAAATAATAATTATCCCACTTAATTTAATTAATAATAAATAATAAATAATAAATAATTATCCCATAATTATTTAAAATAAAAACTAAACACATGTTTATCACCTCCTACCACCGAATTCAAAAGTGATTAAACAACTCACCCATGTGCCGCCCAATCTTCAATTTGTTGCCAAAAAGAAATTAAAAACTCCAATTGCACAAAACCTTGGGTTCGAACCTCGGACACCATGTCGTGCACGACCTTTCCCTAACGCCTGTGCCACTCGGCCTCATTGAATTTCATGCTAAAAACCCCATCATTTATTTTTAAATCCTTCCTACGCTGACCCATATAACCGCAGACAACGAAAAATAAAACGCCAAATGCTTCGCGCAGGCCCTCGAAACCGCGACCTCTCCTCCTCTCCAGCGCGCCTAAGTAGCGCCCAAGAGCCACTTCTCCCAATTGGACTTTCATGTCCATCAACTTGGACATTTATTCTTAAGGCCTACTTAGCCCGATCTCTTGACGCAAAAATAAAACCAAAATGTCGCCGCTTGACTCGAACCCTTGCTCTCTTAGGCGCCACCTTCCAAAGCCCCCAAGCAGCGCCTCAATCGCCACTTTGCCAAAGTCTTTCTTGTGTCATAAACTCCCCTAAATTATTTTAAGGCCTTCCTGCCCCATTTCCCCTTTTTACCCCAAAAAAAATCTAAAAATTTTCTAAGGCATTCCTTGCCTTCTAGGGTTCTCCAAACCCCTAAAAATCTATCCAACATGACCATAAGCCTACTAACTGCTCGAGTTATGCTCCAAGCGCATAACCCCTAAATCAGGGTGTTACACGATAATACTATACGTGTGTTTGACGAGTTATCTTACACCCGTGACGAGTGCTTAAAATGTGCCATATCTTTGCTACGGGACACTGCATATCATCGGTGGTTTCGAAAGAGCGAGTGACCTGGGAATTCTTTCAGACTAAGTTCCGTAAGAAATATATCAACCAGAGATTTATTGATAAAAAACGCAAAGAATTTCTTGAATTGAAACAGGGTCGGATGACCGTGACAGAGTATGAGCGGAAATTCGTGAGACTTAGTCGGTATGCCCGAGAGTGTGTTTCGACCGAAGCTATAATGTGTAAAAGATTTGAAGATGGGCTGAACGAAGACATTAAACTGTTAGTTGGCATACTTGAGATAAAAGAGTTCGTGGTACTTGTTAAGCGAGCTTGCAAAGCCGAAGAGCTCGGGAAAGAGAAAAGAAAAGCTGACTCTAAACTAGAGATACACGTAAGAGATCATTCAGTAAGTTATTCCAGCCGACATCAAAGAAGATCCGAGACGATGCTAGCCGTTCAAAGGCTACTGCGGGGTATTCTAGACGAGATCGGGATAGACCACCTGTGAGCTCGAGAGCTACCTCAGTAGCTAGTGTGGGTAATGTTAGATCAAATCAACCCGAGTGTAAAAATTGCGATAAACGACATCTCGGCAACTGTAGATTGATTGATCGGGCCTGTTTTAAATGTGGATCGATGGATCATTTCATTCGTGAGTGCCCAGAGTTAGCGGAGCAAAATACCGTACAGAATGTGAGACCGAGTAACATGTCAGCTCGAGGTAGACCACCCAGAAGCACGGGTAATGTGAGTAGCGGTCAAAAAGGGACTAAAGACACAGCAATTAGATCTAAGGCTTGCGCACCTGCCAGAGCTTATGCTATTCGTGCTCGGGAAGAGGCTTCATCCCCAGACGTTATTACTGGTACTTTCACTCTCTATGATACTAGTGTTGTTGCATTGATTGATCCTGGTTCGACTCATTCTTATGTATGTGAGACTTTAGTATTCAGTAACACTTTGCCTGTAGAGTCTACTGAGTTTGTGATTAAAGTATCGAACCCCTTAGGTTGATGTGTTTTGGTTGAAAAATTGTGCAAGAATTATCCGTTGATGATTCGAGATTCGTGTTTTCTGGCTGATTTGATGTTGTTGCCATTCGACGAGTTTGATATAGTTTTGGGTATGGATTGACTAACTCTGCATGATGCTATTGTGAACTTCAAACGGAAGACTATTGATTTACGGTGCCAGAATGATGAGATTATTCAGATTGAGTCTAATGATCTGAATGGTTTACTAGCAGTGATATCTTCAATGTTAGCTCAGAAATATGTGAGAAAGGGTTGTGAAGCTTACCTTGCTTATGTGCTCGACTTTAAAGTGACCGAAACGAAGATTGAATCAGTACCAATTGTGTACGAGTATCCAGATGTGCTTCTTGAAGAATTGTCGGGTTTTCCACCGATCCAAGAGGTAGATTTTGGTATTGACTTAGTGCCGGGGACGACTCTGATTTCGATAGCTCTGTACAGAATGGCACCTATGGAATTAAAAGAATTGAAAGCTTAGTTGCAAGAGTTGACAGATAGAGGTTTTACGTGACTGAGTTTCTCTCCCTCGGGTGCACCAGTTTTATTTGTGAAAAAGAAAGACAGAACTATGAGAATGTGCATCGACTACAGACAACTGAATAAGGTGACTATAAAGAATAAGTATCCGTTGCCACGGATTGACGATTTGTTCAATCAGTTGAAAGGGGTTGCAGTGTTTTCAAAAATAGATTTGAGATCAGGTTACTATCGGTTGCGAGTTAAAGACTCTGATGTGCCAAAGACTACTTTCCGAACGAGGTACAAACACTATGAGTTTCTGGTTATGCCTTTCGGACTTACTAATGTACCTGCTGTTTTCATGGATTTGATGAATCAGATTTTCAGACAGTATCTGGACCGGTTTGTGGTAGTATTCATAGATGACATTTTGATCTACTCCCGTGATGAAACTGAGCATGCTGAACATCTGAGACTTGTGTTACAGACTTTGCGAGATAAACAGTTGTATGCAAAGTTCAGTAAATGTGAGTTCTGGTTACGAGAAGTCAATTTTCTGGGACATGCTGTATCAGCATCAGGTATTCGGGTTGATCCGAATAAGGTTTCAGCAATTCTAGATTGGAAGCCTGTAACATCCCCAAACCCGGCCCATTCACTACGACCGAATCTGGTTATGTCACTGGGAAAGACGGTTGGAAATCTTTGTCCTTAGAACTAAACTTGAAAATTTGTTATCGCTGAAAATCGTGGCCATTTAAAATTTAATAAATAATATAAGTTTGTTGAAAATTTCTGAATTTAAAACATTATTATAAGTGGCTATAATATGGATCTTTTGCGAAAATATTCCTAAGTGTAGTGTAAACTTCAACATTAATAAATAGAGTACTTTAAACCAAAGAGGCCCTTATTACATCAATAAAATCCCAAAATACTGATAATATAAAATACTTAAATAAAGTGAAACATCTTCTGTATGAAAATCTCCTTCTGCATGAGCCACCTTGTATCCACTCCAACCCGTCCACTACTCACGACTCACCTGCGATGATTAAAAAGTTGGGTGAGTCATACAGACTCAGTGTGTAAGATAACCACTGAAATCCACCCACATGCTTAGCCACATAGTATCCCAATTATCAAAGGCAACAAGTATATATATATATTCATTTAAACATTTACCGCAATCTGGCTTGGCCCACATTCAAATCATACCCAAATACTGGGCTAGGCCCATTTCATAATAAACCACACATCAACTGGGCTTGGCCCATTTCCACGTACGTTCCCAAAACATACCTATCCACATGTCATATTGGGCTTGGCCCATTTCCATATTATTACAAAAATAATGCAACATGATTCCCAACCCAACCTAGGGTCCATCCGCTACACACCCCTTATCCAAATTTTACCACACACCGGGGACTATCGAGTCACCCTCTCTTTTCCCTCCAAAAGGCAACCAATGCCATCCACGATGTAGCGTATAGCCAACATCAAACCACGATGGAGCACACAAAGCAATCCATCAAGCCACGATATGGCATAAAGCTCATATCAATCAAGGTAACCACGCGAACTAAATCGCAAAGATCCACAACGCGACCTCGATCGGCGCCAATCCACGATGTAGCACAAAGTCGACATCAACCACGCACTCGAAGTACACCCGTACCTTCTTTTCATAACCCACCCATGCACATGTAACATAATATGATGATAAGGTGGTGCATGTACATATTAAACACAATCATAGGCATACTCACATAATAAAATCAGTGATCACATATTTACAAACTTTGCTACTAACCTGATCATCTTCATACCCCTTAAGGGTACCATTTTCACATTTATCTGCACTGGTTAGCATACATATAAAATAGACATTTATCACGCAAATCCCGGAAACAATGGCTAACTACACACCTTACTACTAGGAGTTCTAGACTCTCGCTCCTCGATGCTATCGTCTAGCGAAACTACGGCTATTTGCTTAACGTTTTTCGCTCACGCCCACACCGATGGCCAATCTCGCATGCAAGCAGAAACGGATCTCTTCTTAAACTTTGGGATGGGGACCTTCCCTTGCCCACTCTGACTGGTTGTGGCCTCCATGCAAAAGCTTAATCAGGTAAACAGGTTAACCCTCAAAACACCACTTAAGCATTTAACCTTAATAAATAACCTTACCTCCACTTGATCAAACCGATTGCTATAAAGCGGAGGCTTGGCCAACCACTAAAACCCCAAGTATCTCATCCACGGAACCCGAAAAGATCTAAGTTAACATTCGCCCAAGTGCTATCAAGTTGAGAGAAGGAAATTCGGCAAAGGGGTGATGGATGTAGATTCGGCTATTAATTAAATCAAGGGGTAGGGAACATTGGTTTCAGCCAAAGAGAGGAGAAAGAAAGGTGTGGGGCGTACATTTGGTTTTGAAGTGAAAAGGAAAGGAAATAGGGAGAGTGGAGGGTTCGGCCACTTGGAAAAGAAGAACAACAAACTTTGGAGATGGGGAACAAAATTCGGCAAAGGAGAGAAGAAGAAAGGAGAGAAGGCAGATGATGAATGAATAATGAGCACTCCCCTATTTATACTAAAAGGCCAAGCTCCAACCCCCCAAAAATAGCCCCCAAAATCTTCCTAAAATATCTCCCTTCCACCCATTCAAAAAGTTTGAATGAGTCAAACTTTTACCTAGCCAAATTCAAAAAAAATTGACCAAGTCTTCTCCACCTTTTAAGCCTTTCAAACCGCTCCATCCACCCCACCAAGATGACGCAAAAAGAATGCCCATCTGCTGCTCTTGCGAATCGAACTCGAGCCTCTTCCCCCCGCAAATGGCGTCACACACACAAGGCCTTAGTGGCGCCTATCCCGCCACTCCACCAGCTCCTTTCTTGTGTCATAAACTCCCAAATAATTCTCTTAAGACACCCTCGCTAAGCTCCCTTTTAACCCCTAAAACTAAAAATTTTCTAAGGCAACCTACCACCACCTAGGGTTCTTAGGACCCCTAAAACTTACCCAACCACACACTAGAGTGTGCCAACACCCGAGCTAAGCACCAAATGCCTAACCCCTAAAACCAGGGTGTTACAAAGCCTCCTAAAAATGTATCCGAGGTCTGAAGCTTTCTGGGACTAGCTGGTTACTATAGACAGTTTGTAAAAGGTTTCTCTATGATTGCAACTCTGATAACACAACTACTTCAGAAAGATGTTAAGTTCGAGTGGTTAGAAAAGTGCCAGAAAAGTTTTGATCAGTTGAAAACCTTGTTGACCGAAGCTCCAGTGCTAGTTCAGCCAGAATCGGGTAAAGAATTTGTCATTTATAGTGATGCATCTTTGAGAGGCCTGGGTTGTGTTTTGATGCAGGAAGGCAAAGTCATAACTTATGCCTCGAGACAGTTAAAACCGCATGAAAAGAACTATCCGACACACGATTTGGAATTGGTAGCTATTGTGTTTGCATTGAAGATATGGCATCACTATTTGTTCGGTGAGAAATGTCATGTTTATTGTGATCACAAAAGCCTGAAGTATTTGATGACTCAGAAAGATCTGAATTTGAGACAACATCGATGGTTAGAGTTGTTAAAAGACTACGAACTTGTGATTGACTATCATCCGGGAAAAGCTAATGTTGTTGCTGATGCTTTAAGTAAAAAATCATTATTAGCTTTGCGTGCAATGAATGCGCATATGGTTATATCTGATGATGGTTTGATAATAGCTGAAATAAAAGCAAGACCGTTATTTGTTCAACAAATTTGTGATGCTCAGAAATGTAACACCCCTAAACATGAAACCGTCACCGGAATAGGGTTAAGAGGCATTACGAATCAATTTCAACGTTTCATAACATATTACAACACATAGTCAATCATCATTAAAACGTATCACAACATAATCATATAGTCCCTTAATGAGGTCTACGAGACCTTAATCACATGCTAAAAAGGGGTCGGGACTAAACCAAACACTTACGAAAATTCTCAGAAATTTAAAACTTTTTCAAAGTTACAGAGGTCACACGCCCGTACGGTCAGGACGTGTGCCTCACACGGCTACCAAACACGCCCATGTGTCCAAGCCGTGCCAAAATAGGGCATACATACTGACTTGTCCACACGGCCACCAGACACGCCCGTGTGCCTTGGCCGTGTGAAATTAAGCTAGCTACTGACTTGGTCACACGGCCACCAGGCACGTCCGTGGGGCACGGCCGTGTAACCTACCCAGGCACACTTTGAAGTGACCCTTGAGCCACACGGCAGAGACACACGCCCGTGTCCCCTAACCGTGTATGCAAAATAGGCCATTTACGACGCCAAAATACCACCCATACTTGGGTCAGACCTACAAACACAAACAAGCCCCTTTTCACCCACAATTTGACAACCAAATACATGTCAAATGATCAATATATCATCCCATCCAATCTCATTTCTATTCATGTCAACTTATACCGATTTGCACAACTAAGACACATGCATAACCAAGCATGATTCATCCATAATATCACTATATCACTATGGCATCAATCCATCACTAAGCTTACCATTCTTAAGACCATTTCATTACCGTCAAGCCATACCAAAACATACTTCATATACCATAATCATAGCTCATTCGTAAGTTTAACATCATTCAACTTCCAAGCCAAATCACATGGTAAAGATTAAACATTATAAAACTGATAAACCGTAATAGTAACATATTTTATCTCCACATTTAGCATGCTTTTGGATTATCTATCCCTTGAATTATGGAATTTGGTGCTCTTAATCCTTTAATTTCATGTTTTATACTCAGGAGAGCATAGGAGGATGAAAAGAACGAAAAACGGGCTTAAAACAGACCAAATGGGCAAAAGTAGGAAATCAACACGGCCTGGGCCCAAAGCACATGGCCGTGCCCCTTAAGCAGGCTCGAACACGGCCTGAAGTCGATTCATACAGGCATGCCACACGGGCGTGTCCCTATCGTGACAAAGAGGAATTTCACTCGGATTAGGATACTTAGAGTTAAAGAAACACATTCCGAAGCCTATATAAACACCCTAAGTATGACCTAAAAAGGGGAGTCGACAGAAGCCTTCTGACACGGGGCGTCCAGCTAGGCCAAGGAGTCGAGCCAGAGAGGTTAGAATCGTGGGATTTACTCGAAGAAAGCCAGTTGATTCATCTCAAGAAGCCGAAATCATACTCAAGACGGCGGATCTCTCCTTCAATTCCTTCAGGGGGTTTTAGGGTTTTTCTTATGTTTTGTTTTATCTTTTCTTCTAAGATGTATTCTTTTATAATTATGAACTAAACCCTCAGATACCTGAGGGGGATGAAACCTAAGACGGATCTTGTTATTGTTTTCTGAACTATATGATAAATACTTGATTTGTTCTTAATTATGTGTTCTTAATTCTTGCTTTGATATTTCAAGGTATTGATTCAAGTATTGATGTGCTTAGGCAGTGGAGCAAAAGTCCCTGTCTAAGAGTAGATCTAGCATAGTTAAGCGGAGTTGATCGCAACCCTAGACATAGGATGACGAAAATCTACCGGATTAGGGTCAAACCTAATATGGGAGTCCATAGATCGAGTTAATGCAATTCTAGGGGTTTTAATTAGAAAGAGATTTTAATTAATCAACCTAGGGTTAGACGTTAGTAGCCTCGACGGAGGTATTAATATACATTAGGGAATCCTACGGATCAAGTCAAGTGAATAAATCGTTTGGTTCAGAGTTAGATAACAAGTGAAGTCTAGGTGGATTCTTCCTTGGGTATTGTCTTAATAAATTGGTTTTTCCCACAAGTATTTCCCTAATTCCTTCTCTTCATCTTAGCGTCTTTAGCTTAGTATTTAGTTAATTTTAGATTAAACAATAATTCACTTCAATTATTAGGCTAAATAATAGAAAGAAAGTTAGTATTAGTACTTTTGGTTCCTTTGGGTTCGACAATCCGGTCTTGCCACTAATCTATACTACTGTTCGATAGGTGTGCTTGCCTCAATTGTTGTCACAGTTAGTTTCTAGGCTAGATCATTCATTATATAAATATTAAGACTCTGACACAACGATCAAGTTTTTGGCGCCGTTGCAGGGGAACCAAAATATTAAGAACGCTTAATTTTTCTTACTTTAGCCATATTTATTTTTGCGATTTACTTTTATTTTGTTTTTTTTACTTTGCTAATTTTTCTTCTTCTATTTTTTTCCTTGCAGGTACCCCTAGTTTATGACTAGAAGGAACCCGACAGGACCCTTAATTTTTGACAGTGAAATAAAACATACCACTCGCAGAAACCGAAGAGATGAATAATTATCAATGGCAAGACATGAGGACAATGCCTAATGAAGCAGCCGGTGTTTTCAACCTTGACGCGGTCACCATGTTATCTAATCAGGTAGAACTTTTAAATAAAAAAATTGATGGTTTGTATGGTTCTACGCAGGTAGATCCGGTAATACAGTACGATACAAATGGAGGAAGGGTGAACAACACTGAATATCTATCCTACAACCCTAGCACAGAGAACGAACAAGTCAACTATATGGGCAACTATTCTACATCTCAAAATAACCCCTATAGTAACAATTATAATCCAGGTTGGAGGAATCACCCCAATTTTTCATGGGGAGGTCAAGGAAACTAGAGACAACAACCCCCTCCAAACTTCCAACAATAGCCCTACCCACAGGAAAAGAAGCTGAACCTTGAGGAGATGTTGACAAAATTCATAGCGGTGTCAGAAACCCGTTTCCTGTAACAGCCCGATTATGACCCTAATCGGAACGGTGGTTTCAGGACCACGAATCCGAGTTAGAAAAATATTATTTTATTTTATTTGATATCTATGTTATGTGTTTGAGCATGTGATAAAATATCGTAGGCTAATTTGTCTGTTTGGATGTTCAATTTTAGATAAAGGACTAAATTGCATAAGTAGTAAAGTAGCCAATTATTGAATTGAGTGGCTAAATTGAATTGTCTTCTTTTGCATGAGTATTGAAGTTGCAAATTCACCTTTTGAGAATGCTAGTGGACGGCATTGACTTTGAATGTATGTTAGGGAGTATTTTAATTATAATTAAAAATAAGTAAGATGTTAAGTAATAATAATATATGTTAATAATATTAAAATAAGAAAACATGGGAAACATCATCATCTTCTTCCTTCATCACCGAAAATAAAAGAAAAAGAGAAGAGTTTAAGCTCTCAACCATTCGACTTTTGCATGCTCAAATAAGGTAAGTGATTGAACAAGGTTTTTGATAATTTTAACATTTTTGAGGTTGTTGCTATGTCATTTAGCTAGCCCATACCCGAATTCTTGATTTGGTTGTGTAATTCATGTATTGCCATGGATGGAAATTTGATGTTTGTGTTAGTTAATGATAGAATATGATATAAGCATGCAAGATTAACAAGATTTTCTTTAGAATTAGTGATGAAATTTAGTATATGGATTAATTTATAAAAATAAAATTCTTGAAAGGACTAAATGGCAAGATAAATGGAAGGAGTGAGTTGATATAGGGACTATAAGTATTCGGCCCTCAATAGGTGTGGTTAAATTTTTGATATTTTTGGTGTTTTGAGCTATAGGGACTAAATTGTAAAAAATTGTAAATGTCGGGGGTAAAATGGTAATTTGCAAAATTATTTATTTTTGGATTAAAATGAATGAAAATGTATTTGAATGAGTTTAATTTGAAATTAATTAGATCAAGAACAAAAGGAAACGGGATTGGATCGGGGAAAAGTAAAGTTAAACGAATAGCCAAGAAGCTTAATTCGTCAAATTCCGACGTATGTTTAAGAAATTGGATTAAATTGAATTTTATTTCATATTATACGCATATGTTAAATGATTTTAAGCATGTGAATTATCATGATGCCGAATGTGTTGATGGGTTTAGCATGAAATGGCCGAATGTAAGACTTGATAAATGTATAAGTAAACTTGATTTATTTGAGTTGTTTGAATATGTATGTATACGATATAAGATGGTTATATGTAAGGACGATTTGAGAGATGATTGTTTAAAGATGGTGGATATATATGTTATATGTATATTAAGTGTGCCGAATGTGATAGTATGTATCAGCATAAATGAGTTATTTGTAAACCATTAATTATACGTGTATATATGAATAAATATTAGAACATATGTGTATTTTGAAATGAGAAGAAACTGGATTGATGGCACTGTGTGTGCGAGATCGGTTGTCTGGGCACTATGTGTGCGAGTTATATACCGAGCACTGTGTGTGCAAGATCGGTTGTCTAGGCACTATGTGTGCGAGCTGATATACCGAGCACTGTGTGTGCGAAATCGGTAGTATGGCACTATGTGTGCGGGAAATGTTGAGTAATGGCACTAAGTGTGTGATACGTTACTAAATCTTATTAACAAGTGTGCAGGTATGAGGCTTATTAAAAGACTTTTATTACTAATGCTGTTAAGTATATGGAAATGATTGAGTATACTATCACATGTTATGCATGAATGGTTAAGTTTGGAGAGGTAAGTGAACTAGAGGTATGTATTATATCTATTAATTTGAGATTGATGATAGCTTAAAAAGGTAAGTAGAAGATTTGGTAAGTATAAGACATGTATGCTAATTATTATTATGTGATGGTGGTATATGGAAATAGGTATAAGCATATAATGTTGTTATGAATTCAACCTTTGAATGTTTGGCTATTCGGTATGGATGCTATAAATGAATTAAGTTATGAAATCTTGAATAAGATTATATATGTATAAATTGCTTAAATCTTACTAAGCTGTGGAAGCTTACTTTGTTCTTGGTTGTTTTCGAATTTGTAGATTTCTTTTGGGTGCTCGGCTCGTACTAGGGGATCATCTTGGAAGCTCATCACACTATCATCTCTCTCTTTGGTATCTTTTTATTAGTAAAACTTATGAGAATAATGGCATGTATGGGCTATACTACTCTATTGAACTTATATTTTGAATTTGATGTATATAATGCCATGCGAAAATGGCTTCACTTCTATCCTTGAGTTGAATGAGTATGTTTGAGTTGGTATATATATATATGTTTGTGAAATTTAGTTTTTTTTTTTTTTAGTATAGCTTAACTTGGGTAGGTATGTTTCATAAAATTTTGAATGGCATATTACTATGTGTTGGGTTGGTTTAAAGTTCCCAAGCTTGATTATAATGCTTAGATATGTACGATTTTGTGGTAAGCATTTTGGTAATTTTATATCTTGATAAAATATATATATGTGGCATGTACGAATGCTTGTATATGATTTTGAGTAATGCATATAGTATATTAAAGAAATTGGATGAATATATGTACAATTATATGCATGTACCATATGTCAAGGTTATAAAAATGAAATATTTGGCCATGATTTGATCTAGTTGGAGTCTAAATTTTATATTGAGTGCTATAGTATATTCGGTTATGGGAAATGAGTGCCAAGGTGTGTTTATGATGTTATATATACAGATGTAAAGCTCAATGCCGAATGTGATGAGTAATTATGTGATAAATGAATTTGGTTGATATTTATATTTATGGTATACTCGAATGTAGAAAGTATATTGGTCAACGGTATAATTGCATGTGGTAAGAAAATGAGAAATGTACGAAAGCGGAAGTGATGCATGCGTTCAAAAATGGTATTTGACTTAATGAAAAGTTGATTATAGAAATGAAATAATTTTTTTTGATATTAGATGAGATATACATGTTTATCTTTGATAGTATGAATTGGTACACATTATTGAAGTAGTAGCTTTTATAAAAGTGCATTGATTTGTGTTCAGTCGAGTAATGCCACGTAACCCTAGTCCAGCGACGGATACGAGTTAGGGGTGTTACATTTCCAAAATACTGAAATGATATTGAACAATCAGAAAGTATCGATTCAAGAGCTTAAGGATCAAATTGGACAACTAACTAAGTTAATTTCTGAAAGGCGACCCGAAAGTTTACCGAAAGAAAAAGAGCAGGTGCAGGCAATTACACTAAGAAGTGGAAAGGATTTAGTTGATACAAAGAAAAAGATACCAAACGAAACTGATAAGGAAAAAGATGAGGAAGTTGGGAATGCAATACTGGTTCGTGAAGAATGTAAACCACCAATCCCATATCCGACAAAGTTGAAGAAAGACCGATTAGATGCACAATACGATAAATTTCTTGAACTTTTTAAACAATTACCTATTAACTTACCTTTTGTTGAAGCTATTTCACAGATGTCGACGTACGCAAAATTCCTAAAAGAGCTTCTAACAAATAAAAGGAAGTTTGAAGATATATCAACAGTGGAACTCAACGAAGAATGTTCAGCCATCATCCAAAACAAACTACCAACCAAATTGAAAGATCCAGGAAGTTTCACTATTCCCTGTTTAATTGGTAGTTTAAACATTGAAAAAGCACTAGCTGATTTAGGTGCCAGTATTAATTTAATGCCTTATAAAATGTTTAAGCAAATTGGTCTTGGGGAACCAAAGCCCACTAGGATAAGTATTCAGTTAGCTGACAGATCTATTAAATATCCTAGGGGAGTTATTGAAGATATTCTGGTAAAAGTTGATAAATTTATATTCCCTGTTGATTTTGTTGTGCTTGACATGGATGAAGACATTGAAGTACCTTTAATTTTGGGACGCCCCTTTTTAGCTACTGCTAGGGCTGTTATTGATGTAGGTGATGGTAAACTTGCGCTAAGGGTAGGCGACGAGGAAATTATTTTTCAAATTTACGATGCTATGCGGTATTCCAGAGAACAAGATGATTCCTGTTATTTTATTGATGCCATTGATCATTTTATTAAAGATTCTTTTCAGTAAATCATCCATGATGACACGATGGAACTATGTCTTACCCAAAGTGAAGGGGAAGATGATGATACCGATGAGTTAAATACATCTACCTCTAGACAAAAGAAAGAAGAGGGCATTGAAATCAATGACGAACTAAAACAAAAACCCTCTATTGATGAGCCACCGAAATTGGAATTAAAACAGTTGCGAGATCACTTGGAATATGCATTTCTCAGGGATAATTCTACTCTACCAGTAATTATCTCTTCAGATTTGGAACCCAAAGAGAAAGACGAGTTGCTACAGGTACTAAAGGAACATAAAAGAGCCATAGCTTGGAAAATTTTTGACATTAAAGGAATAAGCCCATCGTTTTGCACCCACAAAATTTTAATGGAGGATGAGTATAAACCATGTGTGCAACCTCAAAGACGATTGAATCCCAACATGAAAGAAGTGGTTAAAGCTGAGGTAATTAAACTTCTAGATGCTGGAATAATTTATCCTATTTCTGATAGTACTTGGTAAGTCCTGTGCAGGTTGTTCCAAAGAAAGGAGGCATGACTGTTGTAGCTAACGAAAAGAATGAATTAATTCCTACAAGAACATCCACAAAGTTGGAGAGCTGTATTGACTATAGAAAGTTGAACGATGCCACGAAAAGACCACTTTCCTTTGCCCTTTATTGATCAAATGTTAGAAAGATTATCCGGGCATATGTACTATTGCTTCCTAGACAGACTCTCCGGCTACTTCCAAATTCCAATAGCCCTTGAGGATCAAGAAAAAACAACATTTACATGTCCATACGGTATGTTTGCTTATCGTAGAATGCCTTTTGGATTATGTAATGCTCCTGCTACTTTCAATTGTTTGCATTTGGCCATCTTTGACGAACTTGTGGAAGACATTATGGAGGTATTTATGGACGACTTTTCGGTATTTGGTAATTCATTCGATCTTTGCCTTAAAAATTTAAAACGAGTTCTAATGAGATGTGAGGAAACAAACCTTGCTTTAAATTGGAAAAAATGTCACTTTATGGTTCGAGAAGGGATTGTGTTAGGACATAAAATTTCAAATAAAGGAATTGAGGTAGACAAAGCAAAGGTCGAAACCATAGAAAAATTACCCCCTCCTAGTTCAGTTAAGGCTATTAAAAGCTTTTTAAGACATGCTGGATTTTATAGAAGATTTATTAAGGACTTTTCTAAAATAGCTAAGCCTTTAACAAAATTACTAGAAAAAGATGTACCTTTCAATTTTGATCAGGAATGTTTAGATGCATTTAAAATCCTCAAAGATAAATTAATAAATGCTCCAATTATAATTGCACCGGATTGGAATTTACCCTTTGAACTAATGTGTGATGCGAGTGATTTTGCAGTAGGTGCAGTTTTGGGACAGCGAAGAGACAAGCACTTTCAGCCGATCTATTACGCTAGCAAGACATTAACGACTGCACAAGAAAATTACACCACCACAGAAAAAGAATTGCTAGCTGTGGTTTTTGCATTTGATAAATTTAGACAATATTTGATACTATCTAAAGTTGTCGTTTACACTGACCATTCAACTCTTCGTTATCTTTTGACTAAATCCGATGCAAAACCTCGACTAATAAGATGGATTTTGCTCTTATAGGAATTTGATTTGGAAATCCAGGATAAGAAAGGAGCTGAAAATCTTGCAGCAGATCATCTTTCTAGGCTTGAAAATCCACATATCAAAGAACTCAACGAGAGTGAGATAAACGACTCGTTTCCTGAAGAAAAACTCTTCTCTATAACCAACTCCGAGGTACCTTGGTTTGTAGATATTGTGAATTATTTGGCTGCTAACATCTTACCAAAAATTTTAACACATCATCAAAAAAAGCGATTCTTTGCCGATGTGAAAAACTATTTTTGGGAGGACCCCTTTCTTTTCCGTATATGTGCAGATCAAGTAATTCGGAGATGTGTTACAAAGGCAGAAGCAAGTAAAATCCTAGAACATTGCCACTCAGGACCTTCGGGAGGACATTACAGCAGGTATGTTGTCTCATGTGATAAATGCCAAAGAAAAGGTAATATTTCTAAATGCGATGAAATGCCTCAAACATATATACTATCATGTGAAATATTCGAGGTATGGGGTATTGACTTTATGGGTCCATTTCCTAGTTCATTCGGAAATAAATACATCTTAGTAGCAGTGGATTACATGTCAAAATGGGTTGAAGCTCAAGCTTTACCTACAAACGATGCTAGAGTTGTAGTGAGGTTTCTTAAGAAAGTTTTCTCTCGTTTTGGAACACCCAGAGCAATTATTAGTGATAGGGGTACTCACTTTTGTAATACTCAATTTGGTAAAGTCTTAAAAAAATATGGAGTACACCACAGGACAGCTACCCCTTATCACCCTCAAACCAGTGGGTAAGTGGAAGTAGCAAATCGAGAGCTTAAACGTATCCTAGAGAAAACAATTGAATCAAACAGGAAAGATTGGGCATTAAAAGTAGATGATGCTTTATTGGCCTATAGAACAGCGTTTAAAACTCCCCTAGGAACATCCCCTTACAAACTTGTCTACGGAAAAAGTTATCATCTACCGTTCGAGTTAGAGCACAAAGCTTTTTGGGCTATAAAATTCTTAAATTACGATCTTAAAACCGCAGGTGAGAAGAGGATGATGCAGATGAATGAGCTAGATGAATGACAAGCTAATGCCTATGAAAACTCACGACTATATAAGGAGGCAACAAAACGATGCCATGATGCTCGTTTAAAGCAATCAAAGCAATTCGAAGTAGGAGACTTAGTCCTGCTATACAATTCAAGGCTCAAACTGTTTCCTGGAAAGTTGAAATCGAGGTGGTCAGGTCCATTCGTGATCAAAACTATTTTTCCCTACGGCATGGTCGAGGTAACTCATTCAACTCATGGCACATTCAAGGTAAATGGTCAGCGACTGAAAATTTATAATGGTGAAGATTTCAGGGATATGAGAGAGGAGCTTCAGCTCCGTGAACCTTCATTTAGAAACAAAAACAGGGTGAGTCTAGCTTAAGACTTTAAACGAGCGCTCCTCGGGAGGCAACCCAAGCACTAACATTATATTTCTGATTTCTAGCACCTATCTCCAAATTAACCAATTCCATAAAGCGCAGGTTCCCCTACCACACGGCCTAGCACACGGGCGTGGCTGTGGCCGTGTGAACACCACGAACAGGTACATGGGCGTGGCAAAGATGGTGCAAAAACAGGACAAAAATTTTTCCCCAAGCCACAGGCTCCGACTAATCGACACGGCCGTGCGACGTGGCCGTGGTCAAATTGACTACGGAACACGGGCTGTGATAACTATACACACCCGTGCGATGTACCCGTGGTCGATACTGATTAATTGACACGGGCGTAGGACACGCCCGTGCAAATAAATCGGGGCCAACACTGAGTAAAGAACACGGGCGTTAAAAACGCCCGTTCTCTAAGGCTGTGGACGACACTGACTTATGAACACGGGCGTAGGACCATTGACACGGGTGTGGGAGAAACGAACAAAGCCAGGCACGCCCGTGCAATACGGGCATGGGACACAACATAAACGCGCCCAAATTTAAAATTCTAAAAAAAAACGGGCAAAACAAAGGGAACACGGGCGTGGCCCCTGACCGTGTCACGCACCCCCTATTTAAAGTAACTAACGGCCATCTCCCCTAAAATTTTCCCCAACCCAACAAAACCCTAACCGTTTCTCTCCAAAACCACTACCCCATTCCGGCCATCAGCAAAATCCTCTCCTCCCTTGACTTCCCCTATCCCTTACCTCCTTCTCTCTCTCACATACACATAGAAAACCAATCCACGCCCGTGCCGACGGAACACATGCCCGTCTAAAACCGCAACACAGCCGTGTTCCTCCATCTATTTGCAGCACACGCCCGTGCAACACCCCAACCGCGCTGCTTCTCTGTAAGAACTCCATCGGTCACCTCTCATTTTTACATTTTCCTCCATTAAACTACTTTATCATTAGAATTTTATTTAGTTTCTAGTTATTTTATTCTTATTACTTAATATTAGTTATATTAACTATTAGATCGATCTATTCATTTGGGTCGTGTTTAAATAATAACGATTAGTATTTATGTAAAATATTAGTTTACTCTTATCGTGTTTTTTGTCCTTATTGATATTATTGAGTTCCTAAATGTTATGCAATATGCCTTGGCTGGAAATGTTACTTGAATTGTTAAATACTTGTTATTTTCAGGACCATAATGTCATCATCCCGAGGCAAGAAAATCGCAGTCCCTAGTTCCAAAAAATGGAAGGGACCCGGTTCATCATCCGCCAGCTCATAGGCCGAAGTACGACATCCATTCCTACGGTTTCCTCTGGGAACCCAGGACGAGCTTTATCAAATACTACGCGCAAGACCTCTCGGCATAGGAAGATGCATCGATTGGACCGCCCTAGAGCAGGTCCAGCTAGCAGATGAGGTTCAGGCCTTATAATTCACTGACCCGTGGGGGAAATTTTTTGACATCATCGAGCCCACATACTTAGAGCTCACGCTGGAACTCTGCTCTACTTTCCACCTTCAGACGGTGATGACTAACTTTGACGACTCTGGCACTATCCAATTCTGCCTCGGAGGTCTAGTTCGTGAGATGAGTGTCCCACAGTTCGGAGCTGCTTTGGGACTTTACAGAGACGAATTTATGGAAGATGACGAGTTCGAAAATCTTCACCGCCACATCCATAAATCTTCGGTCGACTGTTGGAAGGACCTAGTCCCCGTCTCGGCCACATATGACCCTAGTCGCTCCAAAGCGACAGCTCTTGTCCCACCCCTGAGATACATACAAGCTATCCTTGCTCATACACTGATAGGGAGAAGAGAGAGCACCGGCGTCGTAAACACTCACGACGCCTACTTCCTTTGGTGCATGTCAAACGGGCATGTGTTCGACCTTGCCTACTTCATCGCTCTAGCCATCCAGCACCAGACGGAGCGACATCGTAAGGGGGTCATTTCCATAGGGCCCTACTTAACACGGCTAGCAAGACACTTTTGTCTCCTTAACACCGCAGCACAATCAGCCTCGCTTACCTTGATAAGACAGATGTCTCCACAAGGTATCTCGACGATGATAAACATGAGGATGATCAAGCGTCGCCGCGGGTACGATCCTCCCCAATATCGGCTAGCCCATACCACCGAGGAAGAGGATCCTGAGGACATTACTGACGATGTCCCACACCCACATGAGGAGCCACAACCGAGTCATTGACCCGTTCCTGCGGCTGCTTCACTTTCAGACATCTCTGCACGCCTCACTTAGTTCGAGCAGTACTGTACTCAGCAATTTAATGACACCGCTCGATGATTCGACAGCATTGAGGTGACTCGCAGTAGATTTGTCATTACTTTCACATATCGCCGCCCTCACCACCTGGCGATCCAACCGATGATGAGGACTTTTGAGTCCTTTTTATTTTAGTTTTATCTTTATTTTTATTTTTGCTTTTATGTGATTTTTATGTAACCTTTTATTATAATTTGCTAGTTCACATCTTTACCTTTTATTTTGTTCAAAACTTTTATTAGTAAAAGTCCAATTTCTTTTACTTCTGACTGTCTAATTTTTGAGTAAATATAACAACGAAACCCCCTAACAATTTACTGATGACTCCGCAGTTCTAAAAGCTTCAAGGTGCTACTAAGGAACTAGAATATTTTCACATACCTTCATCTCTGCTTAGTTCATCATGCCTTTAATTTACTCCATCCCTACAAACTTCATTCTCAAGGAATCCATCCAAAAAATTCAGGGAGTTTCACTTCTATCCCTATCTTTTGATTTTCTACTATATTATCTTTTATACATTGAGGACAATGTACATCTTAAGTGTGGGGGGGTGAATCTTAAAAGTGCCTAACTTTTTGCATTATTCTCAAATCCCTGAATGAGGCCTTGTTCTTAAATAATTTTCTCATATTACGATTAAAACAAAATTTCTTTTGATTTATGATTTTCATTGATATATTTTGGATTAAGTCATTGATAATTATGCAGTGATGATTTAAACTTTAGGGGACTGGAGAATCAAGCATGATAAGTCAATTTTTCAGAATTAAATTTTTTTTAGGTTGTCTACCTGAATTTAAGTATTACCTTGAAGTTTGAAATTTACAACATTGACATCAAAAGACCATAATTTTTGTGAGATCTTGAGCCTTTTAGAGCATACATTCTTTTTCGTGCTCACTTTATTGATTATGAGTGTGTCAACATTGATCTGTTATTCTAGAACTTGCTTCGATTATACATGTCGAGACCACACCTTTGATTTGATATACAAAGATGACAAAGGCACTTAGGTTTTAACCCACTTACTCCACTAAAAGCCTACCCTCAAAATTAACTCCTAGTGAACCCCTTTGATCCTAACAACCCTTTTATTGACTCACCCTCAACATTAACCAAAGAACCATTATTGTTGAAATCCCTTTAATTAATTTGACCCACATTAAGTCGAGGTCTGATTTGAACAGATTACTTAGCTAAACTATGCTTTCCATTTCAATTGTTAATTTCTTTATTATTGTATGATTTGTTCTTAAAAAAAATGAAGTATATTCATTATTAGTTCTATGTTATTTGAGCTCAAACTGTTAATTTCATTATCTTTAGAAGAAGCTCATGTTATAAGTATTAAGTTTCCGTGATGTAATTATTTAGTATTAGTACAACTTTTTAGTTAGGTAATTTGTCAATTCAGTTTCGATTCTAACCCTCTAATTCAGCCTTTATCCACACCTTTAACCCAAGCCCCGTTATAACCCTTTTAAAGACCTTTTGATTTGTGTATCATCTCATATTATAGTGGTGGAGATTTGATTTTCATGCAAGCCTATGGGATTAACTTTTCATGTTTGACTTACGAGTGCTTTTTCCTGAACCTTAAACACTTCGAGTGATTTGAGTGAACCTTTAGTGGGGATGTCAATTTTTGTCGATTTTGAATTAAAGGTAATTATTTAGGTAAGGGGAAACACCTATTATTCGTACTATAAAAACTATGACTTTGATTGTTTGAATCTTTAGGAACCTTCCGGTTAAATTATCCATGTATGAATTATATATGAATTATGATGAGACATTATTGATGAAGGTTATGAATTGAGGAAGTTCGTTTTAATTGCAAGTTGAGAATTTTGCTTGAGGACAAGCAAAATCTTAAGTGTGGGGGTATTTGATAAACCGTAATAGTAACATATTTTATCTCCACATTTAGCATGCTTTTGGATGATCTATCCCTTGAATTATGGAATTTGGTGCTCTTAATCCTTTAGTTTCATGTTTTATACTCAGGAGAGCATAGGAGGATGAAAAGAACGGAAAACGGGCTTAAAATAGACCAAATGGGCCAAAGTAGGAAATCAACACGGCCTAGGCCCAAAGCACACGGCCGTGCCCCTTAAGCAGGCTCGAACACGGCCTGAAGTCGATTCACACGGGCGTGCCACACGGGCGTGTCCCTACCGTGACAAAGATGAATTTCACTCGGATTAGGATACTTAGAGGCAAAGAAACACATTCCGAAGCCTATATAAACACCCTAAGTATGACCTAAAAAGGGGAGTCGATGTAAGCCTTACACACAGGCGCCCGGCTAGGCCAAGGAGCCGAGCCAGAGAGGTCAGAATCGTGGGATTTACTCGAAGAAAGCCAGTTGATTCATCTCAAGAAGCTGAAATCATACTCAAGACGGTGGATCTCTCCTTCAATTCCTTCAGGGGGTTTTAGGGTTTTTCTTATGTTTTGTTTTATCTTTTCTTCTGAGATGTATTCTTTTATAATTATGAACTAAACCCTCAGATACCTGAGGGGGATGAAACCTAAGATGGATCTTGTTATTGTTTTCTGAACTATATGATAAATACTTGATTTGTTCTTAATTATGTGTTCTTAATTCTTGCTTTGATATTTCAGGTATTGATTCAAGTATTGATGTGCTTAGCAAAGTGGAGCAAAAGTCCCCTGTCTAAGAGTAGATCTAGCATAGTTAAGCGGAGTTGATCGCAACCCTAGACATAGGATGACGAAAATCTGTCGGATTATGGTCAAACCTAATATGGGAGTCCATAGATCGAGTTAATGCAATTCTAGGGGTTTAATTAGAAAGAGATTTCAATTAATCAACCTAGGGTTAGACGTTAGTAGCCTCGACGGAGGTATTAATCTACATTAGGGAATCCTACGGATCAAGTCAAGTGAATGAATCGTCTGGTTCAGAGTTAGATAACAAGTGAAGTCTAGGTGGATTCTTCCTTGGGTATTGTCTTAATAAATTGGTTTTTCCCACAAGTATTTCCCCAATTCCTTCTCTTCGTCTTAGCGTCTTTAGCTTAGTAGTTAGTTAATTTTAGATTAAACAATAATTCACTTCAATTCTTAGGCTAAATAATAGAAAGAAAGTTAGTATTAGTACTTTTGGTTCCTTTGGGTTTGACAATCCGGTCTTGCCACTAATCTAAACTACTGTTCGATAGGTGCGCTTGCCTCAATCGTTGTCAGAGTTAGTTTCTAGGCTAGATCATTCATTATATAAATATTAAGACTCTGACACAACGATCAAAAACATGCCGTAACTTCTAGCCTATACATGCCGTATTTCAACTATATACATCTTTCCAAAAGTACCAAACTAGTTAGCCGATAGTGTGATTTAGTCGCTGACGATCCCCTGATCCGAGCAAGCTTTACTGACACTGTAAAACAGAGAAACAATCACACAGTATGCTTTCAAAAGCAGTCTTCAGTACATCTGACTCTTTAACTCGTAACTGGTAATAGCCCGATCTCAAATCTATCTTGGAAAACACTGTAGCTCCTTTCAGTTGATCAAACAAATCATCAATACGTGGCAGAGGATACTTATTCTTTATCGTCACTTTGTTCAACTGTCGGTAATCAATACACATCCTCATAGGACCGTCTTTCTTTTTCACAAAAAACACAAGAGCACCCCAGGGCGAGAAACTCGGTCATGCAAATCCTCTATCTGTCAACTCTTGCAACTGAGACTTTAACTCTTTCAATTCTATCGGTGCCATTCTATACGGAGCTATTGAGATTGGGGTCGTTCCTGACACTAATTCAATACCAAACTCAACTTCTCGTGTCGGAGGTAATCCTGGTAGTTCTTCAGGAAACACATCTGGGAACTCACATACTACAGGTACAGATTCAACTTTCTTTTCTGTCACTTTTGTATCAATTACATATGCAAGATAAGCTTCGCAACCCTTTTTCACATAATTCAAAGCTTTCATAGATGATATAACAGCCGGTAGTCCATTCAACTCACTGGATTTAATTCGAACTATCTCACCGTTCTGACTTCTCAGTTCAATACTCTTTCTTTTACAATTCACAATGGCATTATGCAAAGTGAGCCAATCCATACCCAGAATTATATCGAATTCATCGAATTGTAGCAAAATTAAATTAGCCGGAAAGCATATATCCCAAAATATCAATGGGCAATTCTTGAACACTTTATCCAGCAAGACACACTTTCCTAAGGGGTTTGATACTCCAATTACGAATTAAGTAGACTCAACAGGTAGAGCCCTACTTGATACTAGATTCACACACACATAGGAATGAGTAGAACCTGGATCTATCAATGCAATCACATCAGTATCAAATAGAGTAAAAGTACCAGTAATGACGTCTGGAGATGACGATTCCTCTCGTGCACGTATAGGATAGGCTCGGGCAGGTGCTCTCGCCTCCGATCTCACAGCTGTATCGGTAGTCCCTCTTTGACTTCCACTTGCATTCCCGACATTTCTAGGTGGTCTACCCCTAGCCGTGATATTACTCGGTTTCACATTCTGATCATTTTCTTCCTCAGCTAACTTTGGATAGTCTCGAATGAAGTGATCTCGTGATCCACACTTATAGCAAGTTCGGTTGCTATACTTGCCCCAGCACTCTCCCACATGTCGTCTTCCACACTGTCTACACTCAGGCTTACTGCTTTTAACACTGCCAAAACTTGATTCAGTCGGGAGTTGAGCTTTTGGACCAATACTTTGTCTCGGACGATCTCTACTCGGATGTCCAAATGAAACATTTGAACGATTGCTTGCATCTCTAAATCTCTTCGTCGAAGGTTGAGAAAACTTACTCATCGATCTTTTACTTTCATCTCAAGCTTCAGAATCAGCTTTCTTTTTTTCTTTACTGAGCTCTTCGGCTTTGCAAGCTCGCTCAACCAACACAATGAATTCATTTATGCCAAGTATCCTAACCAACAACTTAATATCGTCATTCAGCCCTTCTATGAAGCGTTTACACATGGTAGCTTCAGTCGAGACACATTCCCGTGCATACTGGCTCAATCTCACAAATTCCCGCTCGTACTCCGTAACAGACATTCGACCTTGTTTCAACTCAAGGAATTCTTTACGTTTCTGATCAATAAATCGTTGACTGGTGTACTTCTTTCAGAATTCATTTTGAAAGAAATCCCAAGTGATTCTCTATCTCGGAACCACAGATATCAATGTCTTCCACCAGTTATAAGCCGTATCTCTCAACAAGGAAACAACACATTTAATACATTCATCAGGAGTCAACGACATCTCGTCAAACACTCGAATAGTATTCTCGAGCCAATACTCAGCTCGCTCGGCATCATCATCAGCTGTGGCCTTAAACTCTTCAGCCCCATACTTACGGATCTTATCCACAGGAGGTTTATTCAGTCGGATCGGATCTATCGCTTGTGGCACTACAGGTACTTGTGGGGGTGGAGGTTGTGGAGCAGCCGGATTCGTTCGAACAAACTCCAAAAACTACTCACTCATCATTCGGAAGAAGGCTTGCTTAGCCTCTCCTCTCTCACCACTACCATTCGGCCTAGATGTGGCCGGCGCTGTCCCTTGAGCGGGAGCAGGCGCGTTACTCTCAACATCGTCAGCAACTGCTCGATCGGGATCCTTTAGTATATGAAAACACATTTTTAACTGTCAGGATTCATTACACTATCGCAATTATATATGGCATGTATAGCTAGACTCACACGCGCTACGTTAGTCCGAGAATCGACTAAACCGTAGCTATGATACCAATAAAATGTAACACCCCTAAACCCGAAACCGTCACCGAAATAGGGTTAAGAGGCATTACGAATCAATTTCAACATTTCATAACATATTACAACACATAGTCAATCATCATTAAAAAGTATCACAACAAAACCATATAATCCCTTAATGAGGTCTAAGAGACCTTAATCACATGCTAAAAAGAAGTCGGGACTAAACCGAACACTTACGAAAATTCTCGAAAATTTAAAACTTTTTCAAAGTTACAGAGGTCACACGCCCGTGCGGTCAGGACGTGTGCCTCAAATGGCTACAAAACACGCCCATGTGTCCAAGATGTGCCAAAACAGGGCATACATACTGACTTGTCCACACAGCCACTAGACACGCCCGTGTGCCTTGGCCATGTGAAATTAAGCTAGCTACTGACTTGGTCAAACAGCCACCAGGCACGTCTATGGGCCACGGCCGTGTAACCTACCCAGGCACACTTCGAAGTGACCCTTGAGCCACACAGCAGAGACACACGCCCGTGTCCCCTAGCTATGATGCAAAATAGGCCATTTGCGAGGCCAAAATACTACCCATACTTGGGTCGTACCTACAAACACAAACAAGCCCCTTTTCACCCATAACTTGACAACCAAATACATGTCAAATGATCAACATATCATACCATCCAATCTCATTTCTAATCATGTCAACTTATACCAATTTGCACAACTAAGACACATGCATAACCAAGCATGATTCATCCACAATATCACTATATCACTATGGCATCAATCCATCACTAAGCTTACCATTCTTAAGACCATTTCATTGCCATCAAGCCATACCAAAACATACTTCATATACCATAATCATAGCTCATTCATAAGTTTAACATCATTCAACTTCCAAGCCAAATCACATGGCAAGGATTAAACATTATAAAACATGCCATAACTTCTAGCCTATACATGCCATATTTCAACTATATACATCAGTCCAAAAGTACCAAAATGGTTAGCCGATAGTGTGATTTAGTCGCTGACAATCCCCTGATCTGAGCAAGCTTTATTGACACTGTAAAACAGAGAAACAATCACACAGTAAGCTTTCAAAAGCTTAGTAAGTTTGAAATACAATACATACTACTCAATAATACCACATCAATATATATATCATCACATAGATAAAGGCACAACTAGGCACATTATCAATCTCAACCACATGCTCAAGTATCTATTCATTCAACTTCTAAAGCTATCATCAACCACATAGGTTCAAACGTACCTTGATCAACACATAGTTAATCACTATTCATGCTACTCAGTTGCTCGATATTACCTCTCGTTCAACCTTTGTTGTTCCTTTGATTTATTCGCACACTTAGTGCCAATTTCATAACCGATCATAATCGTCACCGCACACTTAGTGCCAATATGTTAAACCGAACTTATATCGGTATCGCACACACAGTGCCAATTTGTTAAGCCAAAGCTTCTATTGTTTCGCACACACAGTGCTAATCATCTCTGTCTCGTTTCAAATACGCACACTTAGTGCCAACCCTCTTGATTCCACACATTATATTTCAAATTCAATATTCACATAACTATCCATTACATAACAATTAAACATAGTTTAAGAACACATATTATATCCGAACTTACCTCAGACGTCGAAATACTGAAACGGTCGATTAATCGAGCACTTTATATTTGCCTCGATCCCGATTCGAGCCTTTCCTTTCTTGGTCTATACACATTCAAATTCAGCCCATTCAATCACCAATTCATTAAATTTAATCCAAACACATATATTTAGGGCATTTTACAAAATAGCCCTCACATTTTCACATTTCGACACTTTAGTCCCTATTTCATAAAATTCATCAAATACACACAATTTTCATATCACTCATGCTTAGCCGAATACTCACTATGATCAAACAAGTCCACACATTTTATTTATTTCACAATTTAGTCCCTCAAATGATCATTTTCTCAATTACAACCAAATTGCTCAAATTCACTAAAAATCCAAATACAAAATATGCTAATCAAACACATATATTCCATATTTCATCATCAAATATTTCAAAGCTCATGTGTTCATCAAAGACACATTTCAAAATCATCATCAATTCTCAAAATTAAAACATGGGTTTTGTAGTTCTCAAAGCAACGATTTCAAAAACGTAGAAATTATCAAAAACCGAAGCAAATCATACCTTGAATTTGAATCAAAAGCTAGCCGAAACTTTATGGTTCTTCCTTCTTTTTATTTTCTTTGTTTTTCGGCACTAAGAATGAATGAACAACCCCACTGTCTATTTCTTTTTGTTTTATTATAACTTTATAATATGATATCATGCTTTTATCTTTTATAAATAATAAATAAAAACCATGTATTAAACAACATGCCGTCCACAACTCTCACATTTGGCTAAATTGAAACATAAATCCTCATATATAAGAAGACACATTAATTAGGCCATTCAATCAAATAGAAGGCCACTTTTACTTTTTACGCGATTTAGTCCTTTTCGCAAATTAATCACACAATCGATAAAATTCTTCACATAGAAATTTCACACAGGCTAAATCACATACTGTAAACATAGAGAATAATATTAAAATATTATTTTGACGTTAGATTTGTGGTCTCAAAACCACTGTTCCGACTAGGGTCTAAACCGGGCTGTTACAACTCTCCCCCCTTAGGGATTTTCGTCCCCGAAAATCTTACCAGTGAATAGGTGTGGATATTGCTCTCTCATAATTTTCTCAGGCTCCCACGTAGCCTCTTCTACTCCGTGTTTGTGCCACAACACTTTCACTAAGGAAATTCTTTTATTCCTCAACTCTTTGGTCTCTCGTGCTAAGATTCGAATCGGTTCTTCACTATACGACAAATCTAACTGAATTTCAACCTCAGTAGGAGCAATCACATGAGACGGTTCAGATCTGTACCGTCGAAGCATCGACACATGAAACACATTATGAATTCTTTCTAATTCAGATGGCAACAGCAATCTATAAGCAACTGGCCCAACTCGTTCAATGATCTCATACGGTCCTATGAACCTCGAACTCAGCTTGCCTTTTCAGCCAAATCGAAGTATTTTCTTCCACGGAGACACTTTCAGAAACACTTTGTCACCAATCTCAAATTCGATATCCTTTCGTTTCAAGTCTGCATAAGACTTCTGACGATCTGAGGCCGCTTTCAAACTACCACGAATCACTTTCACTTTCTGCTCAGTCTCTTTTATAAGGTCAACCCCGTGAATCTTATTCTCACTCAGCTCAGTCCAATACAATGGAGTTCGGCATTTTCGACCGTAAAGATCCTCTAATGGTTCCATTTTGATACTAGATTGAAAACTATTATTATACGCGAATTCAATCAACGGCAGATGCTTTTCCCATGTACTTTCAAACTCAAGGATACAACACCTCAACATATCTTCAAGAATTTGAATGATCCGCTCGGATTGACCATCTGTTTGCGGATGAAATGCAGTACTGAAATGCAGCTCTGTGCCTAACGCCTCTTGAAATTTCTTCCAAAACCGCGAGGTAAATCTCGGATCTCTGTCAGATACAATAGATAGTGGCACCCCGTGCAATCTCACAATCTTAGCAATATACAATTCAGCTAATTTATCAAGTGAATAACTTCTCACCGAACAAAATGAGTCGACTTTCCAATCTATCAACTATCACCCAGATTGCATCTTTCTTTCCCGGAGATAAAGGCAATCCCGACACAAAGTCCATCATGATCCTCTCCTATTTCCACTCAGGAATTATCACAGGATGTAACAAACCGGATGGAACCTGATGTTCAGCTTTAACTTGCTGACAAACTAAACATTTCGACACAAAGTCAGAGATATCTCTTTTCATACCATGCCACCAATAAAACTGTTTCAAATCGTTATACATTTTCGTATTTCCAGGATGAACAGTCAATCGGCTATTGTGAGCTTCGTTCAAAATCAACTGAATCAACTCTGAATTCTTCGGAACACAAATCCGATCTCTGAATCTCAAACAATCATCATTATCAACCTGAAATTCTGAATCAGAATTCAAATCACATTGAGCTCGTTTTGCTATCATTTCATCATCACTTTTCTGGGCATTACAAATCTGACGTACGAACATCGGCCTTACTTTCAACTCAGCCAAAACTGAATCATCATCACATAGATCTTTCTGAGTACTCATAGCTAGCAAAGCTCATAAAGACTTTCGACTCAAGGCATCAGCAACCACATTAGCTTTGCCCGGATGGTAATCAATTACAAGTTCGTAATCTTTCAACAATTCTAACCATCTCCTCTGTCTCAAATTCAATTCTTTCTGAGTCATGAAATACTTCAAACTCTTATGATCAGTATAAATATGACATTTCTCACCAAATAGGTAGTGACGCCAAATCTTTAACGCAAACAAAATCGCGGCTAATTCAAGATCATGCATCGGATAGGTCTTTTCATGCGGCTTTAACTGCCTCGAAGCATAAGCAATGAGTTTGCCTTCTTGCATCAGCACACAGCCCAAACCATTCAACGATGCATCACTGTATACTATGAATTCTTTGCCCAGTTCAGGTTGAACTAACACTGGCGCTTCTGTTAACAATGTTTTCAATTGTTCAAAACTCTGCTGGCATTTTTCTAACCACTCGAATTTAACATCTTTCTGTAGCAACTTTGTCAACGGAGTCGCAATCATCGAGAAACCTTTTACAAACCGTCTATAATATCTCACTAATCCCAGAAAACTACGAACTTTAGACACATTTCTCGGAGGCTTCCATTCTAAAATAGCTGAGATCTTACTCGGATTAACTCGTATTCTCGCAGCTGATACAATATGCCCCAGAAAACTAACCTCACACAGCCAAAACTCACATTTGTTGAATTTTGCATACAATTGCTTCTCACGCAGAGTCTGTAGCACAATTCTCAAATGCTCGGCATGTTGCATCTCATCACATGAGTAAATCAGAATGTCATCAATGAACACTACAACAAAGCGATCCAAATATGATCTGAAAATCCGATTCACCAAATCTATAAACACTACAGGAGCATTCGTTAGTCCGAAAGGCATAACTAAAAATTCATAGTGTTCGTACCTCGTTCTAAAAGCAGTCTTCGGTACATCTGACTCTTTAACTCGTAACTGGTAATAGCCCGATCTCAAATCTATCTTGGAAAACACTGTAGCTCCTTTCAGTTGATCAAACAAATCATCAATACATGGCAGAGGATACTTATTCTTTATCGTCACTTTGTTCAACTGTCGGTAATGAATACACATCCTTATAGTGCCGTCTTTCTTTTTCACAAACAACACAGGAGCACCCCAGGGCGAGAAACTCGGTCGTGCAAATCCTCAATCTGTCAACTCTTGCAACTGAGACTTTAACTCTTTCAATTCTGTCGGTGCCTTTCTATACGGAGCTATTGAGATTGGGGTCGTTCCCGGCACTAATTCAATACCAAACTCAACTTCTCGTGTCGGAGGTAATCCTGGTAGTTCTTCAGGAAACACATCTGGGAACTCACATACTACAGGTACATATTCAACTTTCTTTTCTGTCACTTTTGTATAAATTACAAATGCAAGATAAGCTTCGCAACCCTTTTTCACATAATTCAAAGCTTTCATAGATGATATAACAGCCGGTAGTCCATTCAACTCACTGGATTCAATTCGAACTATCTCACCGTTCTGACTTCTCAGTTCAATACTCTTTCTTTTACAATTCACAATGGCATTATGCAAAGTGAGCCAATCCATACCCAGAATTATATCAAATTTATCGAATGGTAGCAACATCAAATTAGCCGGAAAGCATTTATCCCGAAACATCAATGGGCAATTCTTGCACACTTTATCCAGCAAGACACACTTGCCTAAGGGGTTTGATACTCTAATTACGAATTCAGTAGACTCAACAGGTAGAGTCCTACTTGATACTAGATTCACACACACATAGGAATGAGTAGAACCTTGATCTATCAATGCAATCACATCAGTATCAAATAGAGTAAAAGTACCAGTATTGACATCTGGAGATGACGCTTCCTCTCGTGCACGTATAGCATAGGCTCGGGCAGGTGCTCTCGCCTCTGATCTCATAGCTGTATCGGTATTCCCTCTTTGACTTCCAGTTGCATTCCCGACGTTTCTGGGTGGTCTACCCCTAGCCGTCATATTACTCGATTTCACATTCTGATCATTTTCTTCCTCGGCTAACTTTGGACAGTCTCGAATGAAGTGATCTCGTGATCCAGACTTATAGCAAGTTTGGTTACTATACTTGCCCCAGCACTCTCCCGCATGTCGTCTTCCACACTGTCTACACTCAGGCTTACTGCTTTTAACACTGCCAACACTTGATTCAGTCGGGAGTTGAGCTTTTGGACCAACACTTTGTCTCGGACGATCTCTACTCGGATGTCCAAATGAAACATTTGAACGATTGCTTGCATCTCTAAATCTCTTTCTCAAAGGTTGAGAAAACTTACTCATCGATCTTTTTCTTTCATCTCGAGCTTTAGAATCAGCTTTCTTTTTCTCTTTACTAAGCTCTTCGGCTTTGCAAGCTCGCTCAACCAACACAATGAATTCATTTATGCCAAGTATCCCAACCAACAACTTAATATCCTCATTCAGCCCTTCTATGAAGCGTTTACACATGGTAGCTTCAGTCGAGACACATTCCCGTGCATACTAGCTCAATCTCACAAATTCTCGCTCGTACTCCGTAACAGAAATGCGACCTTGTTTCAACTCGAGGAATTCTTTACGTTTCTGATCAATAAATCGTTGACTGGTGTACTTCTTTTAGAATTCAGTTTGAAAGAAATCCCAAGTGATTCTCTATCTCGGAGCCACAGATATTAATGTCTTCCACCAGTTATATGCCGTATCTCTCAATAAGGAAACAACACATTTAATACATTCATCAGGAGTCAACGACATCTCGTCAAATACTCGAATAGTATTCTCGAGCCAAAACTCAACTCACTCGGCATCATCATCAGCTGTGGCCCTAAACTCTTCGGCCCCATACTTACTGATCTTATCCACAGGAGGTTTATTCAGTCGAATCGGATCTATCGCTTGTGGAACTATAGGTACTTGTGGGGGTGGAGCAGCCGGATTCGTTCGAACAAACTCCAAAAACTACTCACTCATCATTCGAAAGAAGGCTTACTTAGCCTCTCCTCCCTCACCACTATCATTCGACCTAGATGTGGCCGGCGCTGTCCCTTGAGTGGGAGCAGGCGCGTTACTCTCAACATCATCAGCAACTGCTCGATCGAGATCCATTACTATATGAAAATACATTTTTAACTGTCAGGATTCATCACACTATCGCAATTATATATATGGCATGTATAGCTAGACTCACACGCGCTACGTTAGTCCGAGAATCGACTAAACCATAGCTATGATACCAATAAAATGTAACACCCCTAAACTTGAAACCGTCACCGAAATAGGGTTAAGAGGCATTATGAATCAATTTCAACATTTCATAACATATTACAACACATAGTCAATCATCATTAAAAAGTATCACAACATAACCATATAATCCCTTAATGAGGTCTAAGAGACCTTAATCACATGCTAAAAAGAAGTCGGGACTAAACCGAACACTTACGAAAATTCTCGAAAATTTAAAACTTTTTCAAAGTTACAGAGGTCACACGCCCGTGCGGTCAGGACGTGTGCCTCACACAGCTACAAAACACAACCATGTGTCCAAGCCGTGCCAAAACAGAGAATACATACTGACTTGTCCACACAGCCACTAGACACGCCCGTGTGCCTTGGCCATGTAAAATTAAGCTAGCTACTGACTTGGTCACACGGCCACCAGGCACGTCTATGGGCCACGACCGTGTAACCTACCCAGGCACACTTTGAAGTGACCCTTGAGCCACACGGAAGAGACACACGCCAGTGTCCCCTAGCTGTGTATGCAAAATAGGCCATTTGCGAGGCCAAAATACCACCCATCCTTGGGTCGTACCTACAAACACAAACAAGCCCCTTTTCACCCATAACTTGACAACCAAATACATGTCAAATGATCAACATATCATCCCATCCAATCTCATTTCTAATCATGTCAACTTATACCAATTTGCACAACTAAGACACATGCAAAACCAAGCATGATTCATCCACAATATCACTATATCACTATGGCATCAATCCATCACTAAGCTTACCATTATTAAGACCATTTCATTGCCATCAAGCCATACCAAAACATACTTCATATACCATAATCATAGCTCATTCATAAATTTAACATTATTCAACTTCCAAGCCAAATCACATGGCAAGGATTAAACATTATAAAACATGCCATAACTTCTAGCCTATACATGCCATATTTCAACTATATACATTTTTCCAAAAGTACCAAAATGGTTAGCCGATAGTGTGATTTAGTCGTTGACGATCCCCTGATCTGAGCAAGCTTTGCGACAATCAGAAAGCAGGAGAAACAATCACACAGTAAGCTTTCAAAAGCTTAGTAAGTTTGAAATACAATACATACTACTCAATAATACCACATCAATATATATATCATCACATAGATAAAGGCACAACTAGGCACATTATCAATCTCAACCACATGCTCAAGTATCTATTCATTCAACTTCTAAAGCTATCATCAACCACATAGGTTCAAACGTACCTTGATCAACACATAGTTACTCACTATTCATGCTACTCAGTTGCTCGATATTACCTCTCGTTCGACCTTTGTTGTTCCTTTGATTTATTCGCACACTTAGTGCCAATTTCATAACCGATCATAACCTTCACCGCACACTTAGTGCCAATATGTTAAACCGAACTTATATTAGTATCGCACACACAGTGCCAATTTGTTAAGCCGAAGCTACTATTGTTTTGCACACACAGTGCTAATCATCTCTGTCTCGTTTCAAATACGCACACTTAGTGCCAACCCTCTTGATTCCACACATTATATTTCAAATTCAATATTCACTTAACTATCCATTACATAACAATTAAACATAGTTTAAGAACACGTATTATATCCGAACTTACCTCAGACGTAACGGTCGATTAATCGAGCACTTTATCTTTGCCTCGATCTCGATCCGAACCCCTCCTTTCTTGGTCTATACACATTCAAATTCAGCCCATTCAATCACCAATTCATTCAATTTAATCCAAACACATATATTTAGGGCATTTTACAAAATAGCCCTCACATTTTCACATTTCGACACTTTAGTCCCTATTTCATAAATTCATCAAATACACACAATTTTCATATCACTCATGCTTAGCCGAATACTCACTATGATCAAACAAGTGCACACATTTCATTTATTTCAGAATTTAGTCCATCAAATGATTATTTTCTCAATTACAACCAAATTGCTCAAATTCACTAAAAATCCAAATACAAAATATGCTAATCAAACACATATATTCCATATTTCATCATCAAATATTTCAAAGCTCATGTGTTCATCAAAGACACATTTCAAAATCATCATCAATTCTCAAAATTAAAACATGGGTTTTGTAGTTCTCAAAGCAACGATTTCAAAAACGTAAAAATTATCAAAAATCGAAGCAAATCATACCTTAAATTTGAATCAAAAGCTAGTCGAAACTTTATGGTTCTTCCTTCTTTTTATTTTCTTTGTTTTTCAGCACTAAGAATGAATGATCAACCCCACTGTCTATTTCTTTTTATTTTATTATAACTTTATAATATGATATCATGCTTTTATCTTTTATAAATAATAAATAAAAACCATGTATTAAACAACATGCCGTCCACCACTCTCACATTTGGCTAACTTGCAACATAAATCCTCATATATAAGAAGACACATCAAATAGGCCATTCAATCAAATAGAAGGCCACTTTTACCTTTTACGCGATTTAGTCCTTTTCGCAAATTAAACACACAATCGATAAAATTCTTCACACAAAAATTTCACACAGGCTAAATCACATACTGTAGACACAAAGAATAATATTAAAATATTATTTTGACTCAGATTTGTGGTCTCGAAACCACTGTTTTAACTAGGGTCTAAACTGGGCTGTTACAAGAAAGTTGATAATAATTTGTTAGAAAAACGAGCTCAATGTGATACGAATACTGATTCAGAGTTCCGAGTTGATTCTGAAGGTTGTTTGAGGTTTAAAGACCGAATGTGTGTTCTGAGAAATTCAGAGTTGATTCAGATGATTTTGAATGAAGCTCATAGCAGTTGGTTATCTGTTTACCCGGGTAGTACGAAAATGTATAATGATTTGAAACAGCTTTACTGGTGGCCTGGTATGAAATGAGACATCTCTAATTTTGTTTCGAAATGTTTAGTCTGTCAACAAGTAAAAGCCGAGCATCAAGTACCTTCTCGGTTACTTCAGCTGATTATGATACCCGAGTGGAAGTGGGACAGAGTCACGATGGATTTTGTATCTGGTTTATCGTTGACACCTAGAAAGAAAGATGCAATCTGGGTTATTATGGATAGATTGACTAAATCGGCTCACTTTATTCCAATTCGTACAGATTATTTGCTTGATAAGTTGGCTGAATTATATGTTTCCCAGATTGTGAGATTGCACGGAGTGCCTATTTCTATTGTTTCAGATAGAGATCCAAGGTTCACATTGCGGTTTTGGAAAAAACTGTAAGATGCTTTAGGTATGAAACTACACTTTAGCACTGCTTTCCATCTGCAAACAGATGGCCAGTCTGAACGAATTATTCAGATACTCTAGGATATGTTGAGATGTTGCATTCTCGAGTTTGAAGGTATGTGGGAACGATACTTACCTTTGATTGAATTTGCATATAATAATAGCTTTCAATCTAGTATCAAAATGGCACCTTACGAGGCTTTGTACGGTCATAAATGTCGTACACCATTGTATTGGACTGAGCTCAGCGAAAATAAGATACACGGGGTCGATTTTGTCAAAGAGACTAAACAAAAAGTGAAAGTGATTCGCTACAGTTTGAAAGCTACATCAGATCGTCAAAAGTCATACGCAGATTTAAAATGTAAGGATATTGAGTTTCAGATCAGGGATAAAGTGTTTTTGAAAGTTTCACCGTTGAAGAAAATACTCAGATTCGGTCGTAAAGGCAAACTGAATTCGAGATTCATTGGACCGTATGAGATTATAAAGCGTATCGGGCCGGTTGCTTATAGACTGCTGTTGCCACCTGAACTAGAAAAGATTCACAATGTATTCCATGTTTTGATGCTCCGTAGATACCGATCCAATCCCTCACATGTGATTAGTCAGACAGAGATTGAGATTAAGTCCGATATGACATATGAAGAAGAACCGATTCGCATCCTGGCTAGTGAGGTTAAAGAATTGCGAAATAAGAAAATTCTATTAGTTAAAGTACTGTGGCATAAACACGGAGTTGAGGAAGCAACTTGGGAGCCAGAGGATGCAATGAGAGAGCGTTATCCGAACCTATTCACCGATAAGATTTTCGGGGACGAAAATCCCTAAGGGGGAGAGTTGTAACAGCCCAATTTTTTGACCCTAATCGGAATAGTGGTTTCGGGACCACAAATTCGAGTTTGAAAAATATTTTAATATTATTTTTCTATGTTAATTATGTGTGAATTTACATGTGTGAAATTTTCGTGAATTAATTTTATTGTTTGTGTGCTTAATTTGAGAAAAAGACTTAATCGCGTAGAATGTGAAATTGGCTAATTAATGTGTAAGTGCTAATTTGCTAATGTCTTTATAACGTGAAGTCCTTAATAGGTATATAGCCCACTATTAAAGTGAGTGGACGGCAATGGTCAAGAATGACCTTATAATATATGTTTCATATATTAATTACTAAAGGTTAATTAGGTAAAATAATAATAATGTTAATTTATATCATAAAACACTAAAATCAAAAAGCCATGTTCTCATCTTTCTTCACCGAAATTAGAAAAGAAAAACTAGGTTTGAAAGCTTAAAATATTCGGCCATTTTTGAAGCTTGATTCAAGGTTAGTCTTTGTTCAGTTTTTGATAATTTTTACGTTTTTGATATCGTTGCTTCAAGTACTACAAGACCCATGCTTGAATTGTAACATCCCGAAATTGGGCCTAGTAGAATTGGGCCCAATGGACCTTGAGCGTAGAAGCGTTTTAAAATTTTGAGAACAAGAGAACGGCATTATTTCAAGTTGGACTTATTAAGAAGGTAATTTTGGAAAGTTACGAGGTTTCTAGGAAGTTCTGGGTTCAAGATAGGCTATAGGAAAAATTTTGTGTTTAAGCATTTAAGGAGAGTAGGCAAGTATCATCGAGACTTAAGGAAATAAGTGTGCATTTTACTAGCACAAGGAGTCAATTGGTAAAGTGGCAAGTGGCGTGTGAAGTGTACTAATGGTCTAAGGTTCGAATCCCACCTAGTGCAACTATTTTGGATTAAATTTTTGTACTAATAAGGTAAGTGTCAGCCAAGGCTTTAATATGGTATGGAAGACTTTTTAATTTTGGAAGGGAGGCTAAGGAATATGGTAAGGAGGAAGATAAGGGAAAAAGAGGGGAAAGAAATGAAAGAAAAGGAAGGATAAGGGAACATGTTGGCACAAAAAGAGGAGAGTGTTATGGAAAGTTTGGATGGCCAAATTTTGACCATTATGGCCATGTATGTGGACGGTTTTATGTGTAAGGGGGGTAGCCGAATTTTTGTTGGTGTTTTGGTAAAGCTTTAGTGCTTGTTTTGGTCAAATTCCTTTAGCATCAAGTATGCCATTTTCTCCAAGTTACTATTCTCTTAGCCGAATTTCTCCTTTGCCTTTTGATAGAATTTTGGTGTTTGTTAGGCCAAAATCTACTCTTGCACAATTTTGTGTTTTCTCCAAATCTCTTCTTTTGCCTTGTGCCAAAATTACAAGCCATTAGTGAACATATTCTCTTCTTTTCTTTCTTCTTGTTGCCGAATGTACCCAAAACATTGAGACCAAAATTTGTTCATTCATCTCTTCTTTATCATTTTCTCAAGTGGGTTGACACTCTTTTCTTCGATTGAATCAGTAAGGGAATTATTTTCTATGTTCATATTCTTTTCTTTCTAGCCGAATAGGTATTTATCACTATTCGGTTGTAAATCTTGATCTTAACCGAAATGGTGTTATCTTCCATTCCTTCATATTGTAATCACCCTCTTTTTCGTAGTGTTCTAAGTGGGTGGCCATGTATCATTCTAGCCCTAAGTCAAACGGTGGAAATTGGATCCAATATCGATAAGGTAAGGAGTTCTTCATGGATTATTTGAAATCGTTCTTTATTCGTTTAAAGGATAATAGTGGTTGTGACTAATCGATTATGTTTTAGGGACGAAATCACTCGATATGTTCTACCTTCAGACATAGTGGTAAGTGATTCAAGTGTAAGTGATACGAAATCTTTTGGAAATCTGAGGCTAACTTTTGGTTGGTATTGTTCTAGGTCATCGACGAGTGGTTCGTTAGGAAATCAAAATCAGGTGTGTAATCCCGTACCTTCCGAATACATGTTTGATATGGTGTGTAATCTCACATCTCTCTAAAAGTTTGTATGATATGTTCTGTGATTTGGTCAAAATACTGAATAAAATCGAAAACCGGCATCCGTGATCACTCGGGCGTGCGTATGATCGTAATGGTAATCGTATTTCGTAATAAAACAGTTTCGGTCAGAAACAGTGACGTGTATTTGAAAAATCACAAAAAAATAGGAGAAAAGGAATTACAAAGTGAATAAGATGTCAGATTAAAGCTCACTGTGTTTATTTTGATATGGAAGAAACGGAGAAGGAAAAGGAATTTTATATTTTGGATATCTTAATTTTAGTGAGACTGGTTCTGAATGACTTCGTGGTTCTTTGATCTATCTTGTAAAACTCTTATAAAATTGTACAAAGTGAATTATGAGTTATAGTTTATATGTACAGATTCCTTAGTGAGTCTATTTTCAATAGAAACAAGTGGGAGCAACATATGAAAACTTTACAGTGAGATATTTGAATTTTGGGTAAGAGAGATCATAATCGTTGGTCAGTGAAACAAGGGAATCTTTAAGGAATAAACTGTACTAAATGGCTAAGTTAAAAATTCTGGAAAAATTACAGTAAGAAGATATATGATTCTAGTCTCAAGGAAAATTTACGGAGATAAATTTCGAGATTCCTAACTCAAGTTATAGTCAATTTAGTTAGTATGACGCAGATGGACAGTTTTGATTTTTATGCTCCACATTAGTAGTTAAGTCTAGGTTGCGAAATTTCCAAAATACCCTTAGGTTGCGAAATTACCGAATTAACCTTAGTGGGTAAATTATCGAAATTACGAAAATGCCTTTATGGGTCGAAATTATGAAAATGCCCTTATGGGTTGAAATTACAAAAATGCCCCTAAAGGGCCGAATTACGAAATTGTTTTATGGGCCGATCTGATATTTTGCTAAATGGGCCGATCTGATATTTTGATAAATGGGCCAATCTGATATTTTGCTATATGGGCCAATCTGATATTTTGATAAATGGGCCGATATGATATTTTGCTATATGGGCCAATCTGATATTTTGCTAAATGGGCCAAATCTGATATTTTGCTTAATGGGCCTTTTGATTAATTGTTGTAATGGGCCATCATTTTGTAATAAATATCCGAATAAATTACTGTTGACATATTGTGATTTTGTTATGCATTATATACATGATTTGCATGGGATGGGATAATGATGAAGAGAAGTTCTGGTAGCTCTGCTACATAATTCTGGTGGCTCTGCCACAAATATGAAAATGGGCGATGCCATGTAAATTCTGTTAATATGGTGGCTTGTCCACAAATTTGATATAATCGGCTTAATGCCTACGTTTGGTGTGTTGGCGGGGTGGGTGACTAAAGCTCCCTACAGGTGTGCTGGTTGGTACGGGTGGTGTGTAGCGGATGGAAAACTAGGTTTGGTTTGGGAATTGCATATCATATGCATATTATATTTGATACATTATTGTTGTTGTAAATGGGCTTAGGCCCAAAATATTTCTAATTGGGTTCCGGCCCAATGAATAACGGTAAGGGGATTTCACACTGAGTTCTTGTAACTCACCCCCCTTTCTCTTAACCCTTGTAGGTAATGCTTGATGATATGGACTTGGGCTATGGATGACTCGAGGAGGCCATACTTGGAAATGGTTTATTTGGACTTTAGACTTCTTTCTCGTTTATTTTATTACTTTACTATTTTGGGTTAAATGTTGTAATAAGGCCTCTGGACTATTTTTATTTTGCTTTTTGGTTGGGATGTTTTATTATTTTTCTTAAATTTTTTTAAAAAGGGGAATTTTCTAAAAACTTAAACAATGGTTTCCAAAATCGATTAACAAATGGATTTCAAAATAAACTTTTACAAATATTTTTAACACGGATATTTTCTCTCAAACTATTAACGATATTTTCAAAAGACTTGGATTCTCTTTGGAATTTTCAATGTCGTTTTCAAAAGTCACGGTTTTGTAAGATCATTAGTTCAAATTTATCGATTTATCAATCAAATCTTTGAGGTTAGTAGTATTTTATCAAATCAAACTTGTTTTCTTGATTTTTAACAAAGCAATATTTTTAGTACGATCAAAAAGGGTTTAACATATTTTGCTCGTGTGACATACCAAATCCGCTCATAACGCATGGGCCGGGTTTGGGGTGTTACATGAATTTTTGAAATTGATGATGATTTTGTGTTTTGCCATTGATGATAGCTTGTGATTTTTGTTGTTTGATGATGAAATATTGAAGGTATGTGAAAGATTAACATGTTTTGTCTTTAAATTTTTTATGAATTTGAGTATTTAGGGCTAAATTGTAAATATAATATTTTGAGGGACTTAAATGTGAAATAAATGAAATATATGGACTAGTATGATGCTTATGAATATTCGGCCCTAGCATGGTATATGCAAATTTTGTATATTTTGTGTTTTATGCAATAGGGACTAAATTGCAAAAAGTGTGAAATGTCAGGGGCAAAATGGTAATTTGCCCATTTATGTTTTTTTTGGATTAAATTGAATGAATTTGTAACACCCCAAACCCGGCCCATGAGCCATGACCGGATCTGGTATGTCACGGAGTAAAAACGTTTTGAAAGATTTTGATTAATGGTGGAAATCGAAAATTTTGTTTATAAAACGGTGTCTATAAAAACATTTGGTGGGGTTGATTTTATAAACATGGTTGAGTTGAAACCCTTTTTCCTTTGAAAACATTTGATCATTTTAATTTTAGAAAACATCGGAGTTATAGTTAACTTGGTAAAATTTGTTACCCGACGGTAACATCTTTGAAAACTCGTAAAGGTACTTATTTTGAAAACGTTCTTTTAACCGATTTATTTAACAATTTATAAATTCATTAGTAATATGGTAGAAGTAAAGTAAAAACAACTACTTAAACATCAAAATAACAACTAGCGACCTTATTACAATCCAAACCAAAATTTAGTAAATAATAAACTTTAATGTGCTAAATATAAATTCAAATCCAAGGAACAAGCATGGCGCCTCGAGAGTCCTCTCAGGCTCCGTCTCGCGATCTACTCATCCGCAAAATGATATGGGAAGGGTGAGTCACCAAGACTCGAGTGTATAAATCCCCAACCCGTGAGTGCAAACTCATACACAAAATATTAGCAAGACATGCAAAACATGCAACCCAAACTAGCCATCCATACTCCTTTAACTACCCAGTGTGGTCAAAACCCTTTGGTGGTCAAAACCACTTGGTGACCAGGAGTCACAAATCAAGTGATGGGGCCAACCCCATCGTGTGGTCAAAACCACCGATGACCGTAGGTCACAATTATCAATATGTGGTCAAAACCATGGTGGTACCAAACCACCGGGACTTAGTCACGATTTATATCAACGGTGTGGTCAAAACCACTTTGGTGACCGAAGTCACAATCAAGGCGATGGGGCCAACCCATCTTGTGGTCAAAACCACGGTGACAGATCCATAGAGAATATTCCCCCTCCTCTCTTCAATCCCATTACCAAACATGCTCATATCATGCTCAACATATCATCATAAATCATGCATACAAATCATGTCATAGCATATTACCCATCATGTCATTCTTATTACATATTTAAAGTCACAAGAGACTTACCGAAATCCATGCTCATGCCCACAGGGCAAATCACTATCACAACAGTTTATTTGTAACATAATAAGCAATGCTAACTAATAAAGTGTGTAAGAGTTTTACACACCTGTTTAACCGAAGATCTAAGGAGAAATCCCGAATCTATACGATATCACAAAATCCCGAAACTTGCCCTTATGCCTGTCGATTAGCTCCTTGATGCTTTCGAATCCCGAAGAACTCCTTACTGCTCCTTAATATCGGCCTTACACGCTTACCACGAAACCAAAAGCAAGAGATCGATGGTACTACCCTTGTAGATTCGGCCTCAAAGATTGTGAAATAGAAAAGAGAATAAGAGGTTGAAAGATTCGGCAATAGTGACTAATATTAGAGAGGTTTCGGCTTCAAAGACTCGCAACAACGAAGAGAAAATAAAGTACCTTGAGATTCGGCTACAAGAGAATAAGTAAGGTATTTGGGTTGGAAGAAAAATAAAGAAGAGGAGGAGAGGGTAGAACAATTTCGGCAAGAGGAATTTAGAATGGGAAGAAGAAATATCAAAAGGTGAGCACCCCTATTTATACTACACACTTTCTCCTATTTTATCTCTTTAACACATATTCAAAGTGAATAAAAATAAATCCATACTTAATCTCTTCTTTATCACCTTAATAAAATAAAATAAAATCCATCTCATTATCTCCTAATCACCTATTCAAAATTCTAAAATAAATCAATTATCCTCTACTTAATCTCCTATTCTATCTACTAATCTACCTATTTGAATAATAATAAAAAAAAAACAACAATTATCCTACCTTACTGCAGCTGAATTTTAAAAGGATTAAACAAGCATTATCCTTATCAAATTGAAGATCCCAAGTGCCGTCCACTGCTCCTTCTCCCTAACGCCAAAATGCAAAATAAAACCTCAAAATTTTGCTTCTCAAATCTTGAACCCATGACCGCATCAAGCCTCTTTAAGCTTTAACGCCCCCAAGCCACTCTGCCAAAGCATTTTTTTTTGTGATATAAACTCGCCCCAATTTCTTTTAAAGCCTCCTTCCCTAGCTCCCCCTTGTCTTAACGCCAAAAGCTAAAAATAAAAACACCACCTGCTGCCGCCGTGTTTCGAACCAAGGCCCTTGTTGGCGTTATATCCAGGACCTTAAGTGGCGCATGGAAGCCACTTTACCAAGGCCTGTTTTTATGCCAAAACGCCTAGGATTTTTTCCTTAACGCCTCCTGGCCTTGCTCCCTTTAACGCCAAAAATAAAACTCCCAAGTGCGATTCCCTGCCGCTCGAACCTCCTCCCCTTGGCACTCCACTTGACGCAAACTCCCGGCACCTGGTGGCGTCCCTTGCCACTTTACCACCACGGCTACTTGTGTCCTAAACTCCCAAAACTTTTCTTAAGGGCTCCTTCACCCAGCTCCCCCTTTTATACTTAAAATCCAATATTTTCCCAAAACTTTCACCTACACCCTAGGGTTCCCAAACCCTTAATACACTTCCAAATCTTGCCAAAACCTACTAACTCATGAATTATGCACAAACGCATAACCCCTAATCTAGGATGTTACTGTTCTACCCTCCTTAAAAATAATTTCGTCCTCGAAATTACTTACTAACGAATAATCGTACATCTTAACTCACCAGTACTACGCTTATCTTTGCGCACTCTCGATCTTAATAGAACCATCATACTTTCTAGGCACAATCTCTAAGTTCACGTGCCCTAGAACTCATTTCTAACGTCGCGATTTAATCTGATTAAAAAGTTTTATGCATCAGAATTTTTTTTGTTCCACTTATTAACCGCGAATAGTTTTATGAAAAGAGATGTTTAAAAGTGGTTCTTTCGATCAAACAAAGTTCTCAACTCAAATTCACTATTCAGAAAGTCACGTTCACATTCATCAACCAATTATGAACTTTCGTTCATTCAGAGAAATGTTGTAGTTTTCATTGTTGTTGTTTTTCCACTACCCAGGGGTATTTTCATAATGTTTCCTACAAAGGTATTTTTGTAATTTGTCAGAATAAGGTTCCTTGGTGATTTTGTCAATAAAGGTATTTTGGTAATTCTGAAATCCCACAGTGTTTCGGTAATTTTGAAACTCGAGGGTATTTCGGTAATAAACCAGGGTAATTTTGTAAAGTTTAATAGTTCAGGGGTATTTCAAAATTTGCAAAACTTGGGGGTTCTTTTTGAGAATTTGTTTTCCAATTCGGTAATGTTGCAAAAATTTTGGAAATCGGGGTCATTTTGGTAATTTTGTAAGTTAGGGGCAATTTCGTAATTTTCCAAAATCATGGCATTTTGATATTTGCAAAACGGAAGTTTCCAATATTTTTGTAAAGTAGAAATATTTTAACAAAAATCGAGGGTATTTTCTGAAAATCTTAAAAACTAAAGGCATTTTAGAAATTTACAATCACGGGGGCATTTTGTAATTTTTTCCATCGAGGGTGTTTTTGTAATTTTCATAAATCGAAAATTTTTCGAAAAATTTTGTAAAATAGTTCTCCCAAGTTTAAAGGGTAATTTTAAGAGTTTTAAAACTAGGGTTTTTACAAAATTACGGCTAGTTCTCTTTCGGGTTTTAGTTATTGGGTTTAGCCTATGAATAAGTCCTCATGGTTAGGGTGAACCGAAGCTACGCACCAGGTAGGATTCCTGCGAAGAGGAGGTGAGTCACTAGGACCGCTTAAGTACTGTGCTCTTAGGATCCAATCCTAGACATGCGCACAAGGGTTACCACACCCTAACTAACTCGCGACTTAATCATGGGTTTGTTTAATTAGGCATTTAAAATCTTATGTGATTGTTGGGGTAACTAGTCCTAGGGTTCAAATACCTATCATACTATCTACGTTCCATTCCTACCCCTCTGCAGATAATAATTCACCACAGTAGTTAGAAGTACTTACCCAGGCGGATTGGTGCTAGGAGACTCGATGCCATCTTTGTTCAAAACAAAACCATTTTCATAATATTTCACAAAGGCCTACCAAAACATTTTGGGCCTTGCCCCTGTGTAGTAGAGTTTTGAACAGACTCTCGATACCAATTTGTAATACCCTAAACCCGGCCCATGAGCCATGACCGGATCTGGTATGTCACGGAGTAAAAACGTTTTGAAAGATTTTGATTAACGGTGGAAATCTAAAAATTTTGTTTATAAAATGATTGTCTATAAAAAAACATTTGGTGGGGTTGATTTTATAAACATGGTTGAGTTGAAACCCTTTTCCTTTGAAAACATTTGATCATTTTAATTTTAGAAAACATCGGAGTTATAGTTAACTTGGTAAATTTTGTTACACGCGGTAACATCTTTGAAAACTCGTAAAGGTACTTATTTTGAAAACGTTCTTTTTTAACCGATTTATTTAACAATTTATAAATTCATTAGTAATATGGTAGAAGTAAAGTAAAAACAACTACTTAAACATCAAAATAACAACTAGCGGCCTTATTACAATCCAAACCAAAATTTAGTAAATAATAAACTTTAAGCTATGCTAAATATAAATTCAAATCCAAGGAACAAGCATGGCCGCCTCGAGTCCTCTCAGGCTCCGTCTCGCGATCTACTCATCTGCAAAATGATATGGGAAGGGTGAGTCACCAAGACTCGGTGTATAAATCCCCAACCCAGTGAGTGCAAACTCATACACAAAATATTAGCAAGACATGCAAAACATGCAACCCAAACTAGCCATCCATACTCCTTTAACTACCCCGTGTGGTCAAAACCACTGGTGGTCAAAACCACTTGGTGACCAGGAGTCACAAATCAAGTGATGGGGCCAACCCATCGTGTGGTCAAAACCACGCGATGACCGTAGGTCACAATTATCAATATGTGGTCAAAACCTTTGGTGGTACCAAACCACCGGGACTTAGTCACGATTTATATCAACGAGTGTGGTCAAAACCACTTTGGTGACCAGAAGTCACAATCAAGCTGATGGGACCAACCCATCTTGTGGTCAAAACCATGGTGATGATCCATAGAGAATATTCCCCTCCTCTCTTCAATCCCATTACCAAACATGCTCATATCATGCTCAACATATCATCATAAATCATGCATACAAATCATGGCATAGCATATTACCCATCATGTCATTCTTATTACATATTTAAAGTCACAAGAGACTTACCCGAAATCCATGCTCATACCCACAGGGCAAATCACTATCACAACAGTTATTTGTAACATAATAAGCAATGCTAACTAATAAAGTGTGTAAGAGTTTTACACACCTGTTTAACCGAAGATCTAAGGAGAAATCCCGAATCTATACGATATCACAAAATCCCGAAACTTGCCCTTATGCCATCGATTAGCTCCTTGATGCTTTCGAACCCGAAGAACTCTCTTCTTGCTCGTTAATATCGGCCTTACACGCTACCACGAAACCAAAAGCAAGAGATCGATGGTACTACCCTTGTAGATTTGGCCTCAAAGATTGTGAAATAGAAAAGAGAATAAGAGGTTGAAAGATTCGGCAATAGTGACTAATATTAGAGAGGTTTGGCTTCAAAGACTACATAACAACGAAGAGAAAATAAAGTACCTTGAGATTCGGCTACAAGAGAATAAGTAAGGAATTTGGGTTGGAAGAAAAATAAAGAAGAGGAGGAGAGGGTAGAACAATTTCGGCAAGAAGAATTTAGAATGGGAAGAAGAAATATCAAAAGGTGAGCACCCCTATTTATACTACACACTTTCTCCTATTTTATCTCTTTAACACATATTCAAAGTGAATAAAAATAAATCCATACTTAATCTCTTCTTTAGCACCTTAATAAAATAAAATAAAATCCATCTCATTATCTCCTAATCACCTATTCAAAATTCTAAAATAAATCAATTATCCTCCACTTAATCTCCTATTCTATCTACTAATCTATCTATTTGAATAATAATAATAAAAACAACAATTATCCTACCTTACTGCAGCCAAATTTTAAAAGGATTAAACAAGCATTATCCTTATCAAATTGAAGATCCCAAGTGCCGTCCACTGCTCCTTCTCCCTAACGCCAGAATGCAAAATAAAACCTCAAAATTTTGCTTCCCTTGCGTCTTGAACCCATGACCTGCACCAAGCCCCTTTAAGCTTTAACGCCCCCAAGCCACTCTGCCAAAGCGTTTTTTTTTTGTGATATAAACTCGCCCCAATTTCTTTTAAAGCCTCCTTCCCTAGCTCCCCCTTGTCTTAACGCCAAAAGCTAAAAATAAAAACACCACCTGCTGCCGGCGGTGTTTGAACCAAGGCCCTTGTTGGCGTTATATCCAGGACCTTAAGTGGCGCATGGAAGCCACTTTACCAAGGCCTGTTTTTATGCCAAAACGCCTAGGATTTTTCCCTTAACGCCTCCCTGGCCTTGCTCCCTTTTAACGCCAAAAATAAAACTCCCAAGTGCGATTCCTGCCGCTCAAACCTCCTCCCCTTGGCACTCCACTTGACGCAAACTCCCCAGCACCTAGGTGGCATCCCTTGCCACTTTACCACACGGCTACTTGTGTCCTAAACTCCCTAAAACTTTTCTTAAGTGCTCCTTCACCCAGCTCCCCCTTTTATACTTAAAATCCAATATTTTCCCAAAACTTTCCCCTACACCCTAGGGTTCTCAAAACCCTTAATACACTTCCAAATACAGCCAAAACCTACTAACTCATGAATTATGCACAAACGCATAACCCCTAATCTAGGATGTTACAAAATGTGTGATTAAATTAGTTAAATTTGAATTTATTTAGATCAGAACGAAAGAAAAAGGAATTAGATCGGGGGAAGTCAAAAGTAGTCGAGTAGTCGATTTCATCCGTCGATATCCGAGGTAAGTCAATAAGCATATGAACATTGTTAAATTTGATAATACATATATGTGATATGTGAAAATGAAATTTTATGAATTTAAATGTGTAATGCCGAATGCAAATGTGATTGGGAGCCTGGTTACGATGTTCGATCCCATCGAGATTCAATGTCCGAAAGCCCCGTACGAACCCTAGGAATAGTTAGGACACATATGTCATGACATAGGATTTTCGATATGTGTTTTCGTGTAAGACCACGTCTGGGACGTTGGCATCAACTTGTGTTTACGTGTAAGACCATGTCTGGGATATTGACATCGTATTTGATTCGTGTAAGACCCTGTCTGGGATAGTGGCATCGATATGTGATTACATGTAAGACCACGTCTGGGACGTTGGCATTGTACGAGCCTTCTGACTATCCGCGTATCCTTTTTAATTCTGAACGGTTCAACGGGCAATGTGAAATCGAATTACAGGTTTAGGTATGTGCTAGTTAAATGTTTATAAGGAAACAAGGTAAGTTGATTACTTGAAATGATATAAAGTTATGTGAATATGGATTTTGTGTTAGCATAGTTGAACATATAAGTGATTCGGCCTATTGATGTAATTGTGATATTAAAAGTGAAAATATATATGTGTATATGATTGTTTATATTCGGTCATATGATATGTATGTGTGATTAAAGTATGACCTTTGTAGTAAATGATATCTTTGTATTGGAAATTATGTGTATTCGACCTTATTAGTAAAATTGTTAATATGCCTTTGTTAATATATATGTTTTTGCTTATGACTTACTAAGCTTAAATAGCTTACTGTGTGTGTTTTTGTTTACCTCTGTTTTATAGATTTTGGAGTCACATTACGAGCTCGGGGATCGTCAGCAAAGCCTATCACACTATCGACTATTTGTTTCGGTATTTTACTAAGTTGAATTTGGGCATATGGCATGTATAGCATAGTTGAAATGTTTGATTTTTGGGCATGTATATATATATATATAGCCATGTGAAAATGGCTTAATCATTATGTTTAGGTTCGGTTATATGAGTTCTTGTTTAAGTGTTTAATGTGTTTGGTTTTATCATTTCAACCATGGCTTATTTATATGCGGTATATGGTTGCTATGTTTAGTTAATATTGTGGAAAATGTTTTGATATATATATAATATGTGTAGTATGTTTGGATTTGGTATTTAAGTGAGTTTGGTTAGGTCTTATAAAATGAACTATGTATATAAAGGTTAGAAGCTATTTATATGTCCGAATGTGTATGGGTTGTATGATTATAAGTCCGAATGTGTATAGGTTATATTGATTAGGTTTGAATTGGCAATGTATGCATATATATTATGCTTGAATGATTGGCTAAATAGGTACTGTTGGTAAAAGATAAATAATGAATATGCCATATGATTGTTTTGGTTGATAAGTTAAGTGAATATGCAAATAAGGCTAAGGATATGATACTAAAATGATAAGCATGACATTTGGCTTATAACACACCTAAATAAATATATTATGTATTATATGTTATATTGATTGTCCGATTGTGGATTAACTTAGTTTGTGGTATGAATGAAATTTGTGGTACAATCTAATGCATATAAATTGACATGCGAATAATATGTAATTTTAGTTGTTATTTGTGTTCAAATTGGTTTTTGATAACAAGGTCATATGCGCATGGTTTTATGATTGGTAAAGAAATATGTCCAGTTTTAAATTGTGCTATTTTAAATGTGTGCAATTCCGTTTAAATGAGTGGTATTTAAGTATGAGATATGGTTCATATTGATTGAATTTAAAGGCGCATCATGTTTGCTATTAATCAATAGTATGTTCGGCCATGATGTAATGTTACTATGCTTGTATATACAATTGAATATTAAATGGTATAATATAGTTCAGTTGGTTTTGTAACATCCTAAAATTTGAGTTTTTATATGTTACATTATTTTGGTACTCAGCTAGTTTAATTATCCAATATGTGTGTCTATTTAGTCCTGAGAAGGCTCGGGATTTATTTTGGATTTGGAATAATTTTTGGTATTTAGTACTTTAAGGAAATGGAATAAGTGACCTTAAAGCTTAAGGTAATTAGGTGGTAAAAAGTTAGCATAAGTGAGCTAGTAGTGAAGAGGAGATGGCACCATGTGTGTTCCTTGAGGGAAGGAGTTCGAATCCCTTGGTGTGCATGAATTTTATTTTTATGCTTTCCTTCCTCATAGTGTCGGTCAAGCCTAGTACATATGGTAAGTTGGACTTTTATTTTTATGGTAAGGTGGCTAAGAGAAAAGGCAAGTTTTAACTTAAGGAAGGGAATCAAATGGAAAAGGTATGTAGGGGGAACACAAGGCTTAAAACAAGGGAGATGTTTTGGAAAGTTTGGGGTGGCCAAACTTTGACCTTTTGGCCATGTACTTGGACGGTTTTAAGGGCTAGGGGGGTGGTCGAATTTTTGATGGCTTTTGGTAAGGTTTAGGTGCTAGTTGGTCACTTTGGCATTTTGGCATTTTGTGTTTCTCTTCAAAGTTTTCTCTCTAATTTCCTCTCCCTAGCCGAATGTATCTTGAACAATAGGTAAACTTTTGCTTTCTTTTTAGCCATTTCAATTTTGACCATTTCGGTCTTAATTGCTTATTCTCCCAAACCTTTTCCTCTTGGTGCCGAAACCACATAACCTTGAAGGGCCATTTTTCTTTTCTCTTCTTTTCTTCTTTGCCGAATGCACACTAGTCTCAAAGTTTCTTCTTTGTTCATCTTTCATTCTTGAAAAGAACCGAAACCTAAACACCTTATTTTCTTATACCTTTCTTCTTCTTTTTCTTCTTGCAAAAATCTCTCAAACATCATTCTCTCTTCAATTTTTCCACCATAGCCGAATCTTCTACCACACACATATCTCCTTCTCAATCATTTTTTTCTACTCTCACTTTGATCAATCGGTAAGTGGCTAGTTTCAACATTTTGGTATTTTTATTTCACCTTATCCATTGTGCCGAATCTATACTTTATTGTGGGATGGCCTTTTTGGATCGAGACCATCATCATACCATATCTTATTCGAATCTCTTTTTCTCTATCATAGAAATTTAGTGGAAGGCCAAAACTTGGAGTGTCTGAAGTCATCGTGTTATCATTAGGATTCGGTCCAAAAATCTAAGGTAAGGATTTCTTTCAAGGATTCCATATTACTTATTAAAGATAGGGTGATTAACCGATTTTTATCTTAGGGACTCTATCGTTTGATTTTCATCCTGTGAACGTAAGGATTTTGTGGTAAGCCGACTTCGCTCATAAGACCAATCGTTTTTAATTACGAAATATTAGTTTGGACTAATATTTAATTATCAATGGAGGCAAACAAGATCGAATCAAAAGGAGTGGTGAATAGTGATCGGAAAAGGAGCAGATTCGCGATCCCCTCTAGATTCAAACGAAGGGCTATTTCGGCAATCCGGGATTTTCCACCGGGTTGTGGACCCTCATCTGGTGAGAATCAACTATTCGAGGTTGTTCGTAGTTCTGAGCCATTAGCTATTCAGGATTTTCCAACGGGTTGTGGACCGTCAACCGGGGAAAACCGAAAAATCATAGTTATTTGCAATTCCGAGGGTAAAAATCCTAGACCGTTTATCTTAGAATAGATTTTCTATAAGTGTTAATTTTCTAATCGAGCATTAAAAATATTTTTAGGTGTCAACGATCAGGAAAGTGTAGTGCTTAACGTAATCAGGTGTGTAATCTCACACTGTATTCCATGGGTTAGATAATTATATCGTGTTAATAGTTTGATTAAATCGCATGTTAGTGACACCGGGTAAAATGGCATAATTATTACTAAAATGGTAAAGACTATGAAATCGGTATTAAGACTGTAAAAATTATGAGATTACCCTTAATGGGCCAAATGTGATATTTGATATATGGGCCAAATGTGATATTTGATATATGGGCCAAATGTGATATTTGATATTTGGGCCAAATGTGATATTTGATATATGGGCCAAATGTGATATTTGGTATATGGGCCAAAAAGGTGGTATGGGCCAGATTGTGGAAATTTTTATAATGGGCCATATTGTTCGTAATAATTATATGAACGGATTGTTGTAAATGAATATGCATATTATATACATGATTTGCATGGGTTGGGATATTGACGAAGAGAAGTTCTGGTAGCTTTGCTACAAAATTCTGGTGGCTCTGCCACAAATCTGAAAAATGGCAAATGCCATGTAAACTCTATAAATCTGGTGGCTTGTCCACAAATTGATAAACGGCTTAATGCCTATTTTAGTGTGTTGGCGGGGTGGGTGACTAAAGCTCTCCACAGGTGTGCTGGTTGGTAAGGGTGGTGTGTAGCGGATGGAAATTAGGTTTGGTTTGGGAATTGCATATTACATTCATATAATACATGTTATTATGTTATATTTGTAATGGGCTTTGGCCCAATAAATGCTAAATTGGATTTTGGCCCAGTGGACGATGGTAAGTGGTTTACACACTGAGTTCTAAGTAACTCACCCCATTTTTCCTTACTCTTCTCAGGTAATGATCAGTGACGGAGACTTGAGCAGTGGACAACTCGGTGGGGGCCATACTACGAATAATGGGTTATTTGAATTTTGGATTTCTTTTAAGTACTTTTAATTATATTACTATTTTAAGTTAAGTTGTAATAAGGCCTTCGGATAAATTTTTAATATTGCTTTAGGTTTGATGGATTTTATAAATAGCTTTAAATACTTCAAGAGGGATTATATTTTCTAAAAACAAAAATAAACGTTTTCTCAAATAGACATGAAAAAAAAATAAGAAAAAAAAAGTAAAAGATTTTATTCTTAAATACTTTAACTCGGAAAATTTTCTCTTAACATTGATTCTTCAAACTTTTCCAAGTTATCATTCAAACTCTTTTTCTCAAATTAAACTTTCCAAAGTTTCGTTTCATAAACTCTTACGACTTAAATTGTTGATTCAATAATCAACTTTAGTATTCAATAAACTCCACGTCAAAATGTTTTTTTTTTAAATCTGATTTCTTTAAATCTTTAAAGGACTAGGTGTATGTTCATTTTGTGTGACATGTCAAATTTGGTCTTAACGCATAGACCGGGTTTGGGGTGTTACAGGTTTAATATGTGCATATATTGAATTAATATGATTGATAATCAGCTTATGTTATATTTGTTTTGGTTTATGTTCGATATATGTTATATAATCATAAGTGTATAAATGCCATTAATGTTTGAGTTATGTGGTTTGGACATTTTATGTATTAAGTACTTGTAATATGACTTGTTGCACATTGTTAAATTGAATATGTGATTATTTAGATGATATTAATATGGTTAAATATTGAAGCATGATTTGTACATGTAATATGAATAGAAAAAGTATGATGTGATTTTGGTTGATTATGTGATTCACATATATATATATATGAGTTTGATTTGTAAGGAATAAGAGGATGGATATTAAAGGAGTTAAATAAAAAAAAATTAGTAGAAAAGATCATATTGCTTTGTGCTTGAATTCAAATGAATGTCTGTTCCGAGTTGTGTTTTGGTCGGTAATGCCTCATAACCCTAAACCGACGACGGATACGGGTTAGGGGTGTTACAAATTAATCATTCTATTTTATTTATTTTGTGACCAAGAATAATTGATCATATAATCCTTATAGATCGTTAAACCTTTTCACTCCTTTACCGAGATTCGTCATCGATTTTGTTGTGTAATCAAGTAGTGTAAGTACATGAGAAGTATTGAGAATATTATTTCCTCTCTATTGTTTTTTATCATAGCCGAATGGAGTTAAGACGCATTTTTTTTCATGTGTTAACATTTTGTTCCTATATTCTTTGAAGGACCAAACAACACCAATCCAAGAGATCCTTAGTGTGATAACGAAGGCATCAAATTTATGTCTCGATTTAAGGGTAAGTAATTGATGAGAGTTATTTTAATGATTAATCTTTAAGTAATAAGACACATATAATAAATCTATAATTAAAATATGTGTTTGATGCGATAGATTCATCTATCGGGTTTAGATCCAAGTGAAATCTCTTCTAATAGGATTGTGGCAATTGAATCTTCAATATAAGGTGTGGGATCTAAATCTTTGGTTTGAGTATAATATGCTACTTTTATTTTTAATAAAATGCTATTAAATAATTATTTGAGAGTACACTAAGTACTCAGAGTGGAGTTGAAAAACTCATCATAGGGAAATTCCAAGTAAGTGGTCCTAAAATTATTAGTTCATGAAAACTATAATCTATGATGTGTTGATGTATGTGATGATGATGTGTGCAAATCTCATCTCTATGTTATGTGATACATGGCTTCATTGATATGTGATGATATAAATATGTGTTATATATATGTGTATGATGAGATCTATGATTTAATATGAAAATATATTAAAGCATGCTAAAGTGAATAAAAAGTGAATATTATGTGATATATGAAAATGTGAGTATGTTTACATGCAAATGTGTAAAATTGAAAAATATGCAACTATGAGCATGACTACATGAGAAATGAAAAAAATGATTATATGTGTTAAATTTGAAAATGGTCATATCACATGCATAGGGTGGGTTTTGTGAAAGGTGGCAGTTATGTGGCAATTTATCTGTGGTTATGTGGCCGCTATCAGCAACTATGTGGTGGTTTGTCCACAAAGTGTTATGTGGTCGTTTATCGGCATTTATGTGGTGGCTTGTCCACAAATGGTTTTATTGGATGGACGAGTTCTGGGGAACTCGATATATGGTGTGTAGCGGAGATGGGTAGGAAATTTTATAAAATGTGCATCCTTTTTAAAGTATGCATTGACATGTTCATGTATAAGTTTCAGTATTAGAACTTGTGATTATTATGATGAGATTGATATTTTGATATGTATGTGATTATATTTGTATTGATCTCACACTGGGCTTTTAAAGCTCACCCCCTTTTAGTTCTAACATTTCAGATAATAATCGAGGTTAGGACGGGCTCGACTTTCGAAGGTGCTCTTGGTCATTTTCAAAAAAATATATTATTTTGGTACTTGATATTTTGGGGATGTGTTTTTATTACTGTGGACTTTTGCTTGGGATTTTCTCTTGGACTTTTGATATTTGGATTTTGGATTTTTCTGCATGATTTAGGTTTTAAAATTATCATTTAAAAGATTGTGAATTTGACAATTTATGATGGATTTTTCATAACTAAGTCAAACAAGGCCCAACAAGGGTGTTTTCAAAATTAAATACTTTGTTTTCAAAACTCAACATTATCTACTCACAAAATTGATATTTTATGAGATATATATTAAATCTACGTTTTGAAAATGACAAACAAGTTTTAGATATGCAAATTATCCATTGCAATGTTTTAATTGAAGTACGACACTTTCTAAAAAAATATCAAAACTTGAGTTTTCTAAAGATAAACAATTTCAAACAAATTTTGATTTTCTCAACAATGACGTTTTTAGCAACGACGATTTTTAAGATAAAATAGCTAAATGATTTTCTACGCCATCAATATGGCCAATGTGATCTTTGAGATTCGGCCATAATGTCCAGGCCAGGTTTAAGGGGTTACGCCTTCACTTTAGGAATTGTGACCACACTTGAACACTTTTATATCACCATCGATTTTCATAATTAGCTCATTTCGTTTGAGAACGATGATCGATTTAGAAGTGGCCAGGCCTACCCAACAGAATGGGGATTTCCCAATCTTCTTCGAAATCAAGTACTATAAAGTCGACAGGGATTATAAATCCCCCTAGACCAATACATCCTCAAGTACACCTTTCGGATGTACCAAAGCTCTATTGGCTAATTGTAGTGTTATAGAGGTATTTTTAGGATCCCCAAGTTCAAGTTTCTGATAGATCGATAAGGGCATTAAGTTTATGCTAGCCCCTAAATCACACAAGGCTTTACAAAAATGTCAGTCCTTTAGAATCGTAAAGCTACCCAAATCTTGTAACTTTGGGGGCATCTTTTTAGTAATTAAAGCACTACACGAGGCATCAACATCAATTGGTTTGACCTTTTTCATTTTCTTATGCCATGCCATGATTTCCTTTAAGTATTAGGCATATTTCGAAATTTTATCATTTAGTTCTAAGAGTGGTAAATTGACATTTGAGGGATTTAAATAGATTAAGAAAATTTATCCCTAATTTATATGACATGCTTATCTCATATATGCATGAACAAACATTTGCAATCATATAATTATCATCATGCTTATCTCATAAAATTTAAAACATAAAATTAAATTTGATCAACCAAAGTTTTTGTGATTCCATCTTAGAAAAATTGCAAAATTGCAAAATTTCAAAATTCACCTAAAAACATACTTTGGGTCTTCAATTTTCCACCATGGACTTCTGCTACGGTACTAGTTCATGTTTCTGTCATCGTCATCTTTCCGCCACCATTTCTGTGTTGCTGTCACTATTGACCACCGTCGGCTACTGTCAAATTGCCATCGTCAGACCATCTTCGATCAATTCCCATTTTGTCTGGGTCTATTTTGCGTCATCTCGATCAATTTATATTTTCTCGATTTTTTGGGTTTCACCGGGAAAAATTAGGTTACAAAATTCCTAAGTCCATTTCCGGTTCACATATTTTATTCTAAATAAATAATTAATTAAAATCCTACGTGGAGATGATAATCCACGATTTAAAATATACATGCCCGAGATAATAATAAATTACATTTAAATTTCTATGAATCACAATTTTGACAAAATTACTTCGTCATCCATAATAATAAAATAATATCATATATTCATTCGTATACATTCCCCTACACATGCATACAATTACTAGATACCACATCTTATCAAATATAATCATACATGAAGAAGAGAGAGAATTTTGATATTGCTTTACAGTATAAACATAGCACAATCGTAGCTCTGATACCAATTATTGGAAAATTTTAGTTTGAAAATGATTTTCTTGCATAGTGAAAAATTAAAATTTTAAAAATCGACCCGGTTTGTGATATTTATAGCAATAAACCCTAGATCAAAATCGTACCTGTGTTTTTAGATAGACGGATCCTTATCATTCTCGACTTTCAACCAAATGATCTTCTCTGCAATTCTCATAACATGAATTGCTTCGAGTGTGGGCTAAAAATCAAATCAAACACAAAAACTAGAAATAGTTTTCTTTTCTTTGGGGTGAAAACAAAATTTCTCTTCTCAAATAGAAACTAGTAAAATTGTTATTCCAGAAAAATATATTTAATAGTTGAGAACAAATTCTCTCTGTTTTTCGGCAGAGTAACAATATCTTAAAGTTCTTTTTGTAGCTCTATCGGTGTTATATATTTATAGAAAGAGAAGGTAGAACTCTTGTTGAATTGTAGAAGTTTATGTCGACTAGAAAAACGAACTCATTGTCGAATTAGAAGTATAGGTGGTGGCAACCCTATTTAATATGAACTTGGGTTAGCCATCCACCCTATTAACATAAGGGGCTTTTGGGCCTCTTCAATATCGTGTAACACCCTGAATTTGGGCCTAGTAGAATTGGGCCCATTGGGCCTTGGGCATAGGAGCGTTTGGAATTTTTAGAGGAAATGAGAACGACATTATTCCTGGTTGGACCTGTCAAGAAGGTGATTTTGGAAGGTTACGGGGTTTCTATGAAGTCCCGGGTTCAAGTTAGGCCATAGGAGAAATTTTGGTTTTTGGGCCTTTAGTAGGGAGAGCTTGTGGAAGTAGGACTTAAGGATTTTTGTTTGCATTTTGCTAACACAAGATGGCTATGTGGTAGAGTGGTGGTGGCGCCAATGTGTGAGCAAGGGGAGTGAGGTTCGAATCCCACATGCAGCTTTTGGGGAGTTTTATTTTGTGCTCAAAGAGGTGAAGAGGTCGAGTTGGAGTGGGATTCTATTTGGTGAAGGTTTGAATTGGTCAAACGGTTTGAATGAGTGAAGGGGAGTAAGTGTAGGAGAGAATCATGGGTTTCAAGTGGGGGAAGAGTTGGCCGAATATGGGGAAGTAGATAGGCAATATTCGGCCAAAAGACTTGGCATCTTGTAGAGTACATTTTTGGTTTTTGTCAAGGTGAAGTGCCGAATTTCTCTAGCTCTCTTTGGTGCTTTTGCGTTTTGGGCACTTTTTCCTTGAACTTTTCGGGTCATTTTCTTTGTATTTTCTTTCTTGTCGAAATCTTAATCTGACTTTCTCTCTTCTTCTTCTTCGTTTTCTCTTCTACTCCTCCCTCTCCATAAGCCAAACCTCCTATCTCTTCTCTAATCCGTAATTGTTCTTCTTTCTCCACCAACACCTTGTTTTGGGTTCTTTATTTGGGAAGCTTTTCATCCACTTTCTTTCTTTCTTTCCTCTTTACTCAGCATAGCCGAAGCACTTTTCTCTTGGTGTAGGCCGAACCTGTTGGAGTTTAAGCATACCCTCCTCATCGTTTATTCAGCCTTCGAATTTCAGAAATTGGTTGGTAAGTGTGGCTAGGGCCGAATAGGGGTGGTGGAGTTCTTCTCTTATCGGGTTATTTTCGCTCAATCCGAAAGACTGTTATGATTTCAATTAGAGCTGTGAGTGATATGGCTAACATCTCCCCTTTGTTTTAACGTTGCAAGGGACTCGACGTACTTAATCAAAGAGCCGATTGAGCACTTTTTGTGGCAGTGAATCGATTGGTTGTTGGTAAGTAGCATAGACTAATTTATCGATCTCAATTCTTGGAGATATCGTATCAAGAATTAAGGCTAACAGTTTAGAGTTGTTGGTTTCTTAGGTACGTGGATTCAGGGTTTCAACCTACGCTCGAAGCAGGTGTGTACTCACACCATTCTGATTATGGATCAGCAAATGCCGAAAAGCCGAAACACCGGAAAACGATGCCACATGGGCGTGCGAACACACGTGTGGTGAATTGAGCCCACGAAAATGGGCGCACGATGTGTGAGGCCACCATGAGCGTTCTCATGGGCTTGGGCAGTTTTGGGCCTCATTTGGTTGTAATGGGTCGAGTGGGCCCAATAGGCCCGTGGGCCCTGTGTGAGTAAATGTTGTGGATGTATAGGAAATAAGGAGCCGACTATGGCGATCATATGGCCAAAGGCAGTTTTGGGCCGAATGGGCCACACGAGAGTGTGGGCCCACCTAGGCTGATTTTTGGGCTTTGGGCCCAAATACACTGTTTTGATTAAATGTGATATTTGTGTCACTCGAGGCAACTGTAGACCTCTGGAAAGGTCATAAAATTACTAAAATACCCTGGAGGGTAAGATGACCAAAATACCCCTGGAGGGTAAGATGACCGTTATGCCTCTGAAGGGCAGAATGACTAAAATGCTCTACATGTTATATGATTGCTATCGTATGTTTATTATGGTATGTTGCATTCATGTGTTATTATGTTGCATGGGGATGGGATTATTAATACGGAGGAAGTGCTAATAGGATCGCATGGTCGCTTGAAAACTGTGGATCCACCGAAGGCTTTTAAGCCATGAGCAGCTCTGCTGCAACGATGAGTTAGTGCCACAACCGGTGCTACATAAGGAGTGTAGGGATGGGTGGGTCGATTAAATCCCCACAGGAGTGCAGGGTTGGACCGGAGACGAAGTGCAGGGTTGGTATGGGCATTAATGCATTGCATATATGGATTTTAATATTGAGATGGGCTTAGGCCCAGATAAATATGATATGTGACATTTGATATGGGCTACGGCCCAACTGAGGCTATTTTGGTCTAAGGCCAATTGCCACCGTTTCTGTAATGGGCTTAGGCCCGAATTGTTGTGATGCATGTTTTACTGACGAGGGTTGTACACACTGAGTTTTCGTAAACTCACCCCTCTCTTTTTAATTTTTCTCAGGTAGTCCTCAGTAGGCGGTTCGACGTACGAGAGGACTCGAGGTGGCCACTCTACGAGCAGCTTTGTATTTGAGTATTCAATTTTACTCTATTTAAACCGATTTCTATTGGGTTGTAATAAGGCCTCTCTTAATTTTTGGATTTTAATTTGGTATTTTCAGTTTATTACGATTTATATCTGCTAGAGGTAGAACGCGATTTTCTAAAAACGATAACTGTTTTTAAAACACTACATTTTCGCAACTCAATTTTTTTAAAAATATCACGTTTTCGTAAATCAATGTGTAACATCCTAAAAAAAATTGAATTTTTATATGTTGCATTATTTTGGTGCTCAGCTAGTTAAACTATCCAATGTGTGTGTTTTTATAGTCTTGAGAAGGCTCGGGATTTATTTGGATTTGGAAAAAAATTTGGTAATTAGTACTTTAATGAAATGGAACAAGTGACTTTAAAGCTTAAGGTAATTAAGTGGTAAAAGTTAGCATAAGTGAGCTAGTAGTAAAGAGGAGATGGCGCCATATGTGTTCCTTGAGGGAAGGAGTTCGAATCCCTTGATGTACATATGAGAATGTTATTTTTTTGCTTTCCTTCCTCATAGTGTCGGCCAAGCCTAGTACATATGGTAAGTTGGACTTTTATTTTTATGGTAAGGTGGCTAAGAGAAAAGGCAAGTTTTAATTTTAAGGAAGGGAATCAAATGGAAAAGGCATGAAGGGGGAACACAAGGCTTATAACAAGGAAAATGTTATGGAAAGTTTGGGGTGGCCAAACTTTGACCTTGTGGCCATGCACATGGACGGTTTTAGGGGCTAGGGGGGTGGCCAAATTTTTGTTGGCTTTTCGTAAGGTTTAGGTGCTAGTTGGTCACTTTGGCATTTTGGCATTTTTGTGTTTCTCTTCAAAAAATTTTCTCTCCAATTTCCTCTCCTTAGCCGGATGTATCATGAACAATAGGTAAACCTTTGCTTTCTTTTGGCCATTTCATTTTTGACCATTTCGGTCTTATTTGTTCATTCTCTTCAAACCATTTCCTCTTTGTGCCGAAACCACATAACCTTGAAGTGCCATTATTCTTTTCTTCTCTTTTCTTCTTTTCCGAATGCACACTAGTCTCAAAACCTTTTCTTTATTCATCTTCTATTCTTGAAAAGAACCGAAATCTAAACACCTTATTTTCTTCTTCTTTTGTTTCTTGCAAAAACTCTCAACATCATTCCCTCTTTAATAATCACCATGGCCGAATATCATTAAGCATCATCCTCTCCAATTTTTCACTATAGCCGAACCTTTTACTTCACACATAATTCCTTCTCAACCGTTTTTCTTCTACTCACACTTTGATCAATTGAAACTTAGTGGAAGGCCGAAACTTGGAGTGTCCGAAGTCATCGTGTTATCATTAGGATTCGGTTCAAAAACCTAAGGTAAGGATTACTTTCTAGATTTCATATTACTTATTATTGAAGATAGGGCGATTAACCGATTTTTATCTTAGGGACTCTATCACTCGATTCTCATCCTTTGAATGAAAGGATTTTGTGGTAAGCCGACTTCACTCATTACAACCAATCGTTTTAATTACGAAGTATTAGTTTGGACTAATATTCATTTGTCAATGGAGGCAAACAAGATTGAATCAAAAGGAGTGGTGAATAGTGATCGAAAAAGGAGCGGATTTGCGATCCCCTCTAGATTCAAACGGAGGGCTGTTTCAGCAATCCGGGATTTTCCACCGGGTTGTGGACCCTCATCCGGTGAGAATAAAGTATTTGAGGTTGTTCACTGTTCTGAACCATTAGGTATTCGGGATTTTCCAACGGGTTGTGAACCATTAACCGGGGAGAACCGGAAAATAGTAGTTATTCGCGATTCCGAGGGTAAAAATCCTAGACTGTTTATCTTAGAATGAATTATTATAAGTGTTAATGATCTAATCGAGCGTTAAAAATATTCTAGGTGTTGACGATCAAGAAAGTGTAGTGCTCACCGTAATCAGGTGTGTAATCTCACATCGTATTCCATGGGTTAGATAATTATATCGTGTTAATCGTTTGATTAAATCGCATGTTAGTGACATCGGGTAAAATGGCATAATTATTACTAAAGTGGTAAAGACTATGAAATCGATATTAAGACTGTAAAATTACGATATTTGATATATAGGCCAAATGTGATATTTGATATATGGGCCAAATGTGATATTTGATATATGGGCCGAATGTGATATTTGATATATGGGCCAAATATGATATTTGATATATGGGCCAAATGTGATATTTGATATATGGGCCAAATGTGAGATTCGATATATGGGCCAAATGTAGAAATTTTTATAATGGGCCATATTGTTCGTAATAATTATATGAATGGATTTTTGTAAATGAATATGCATAATATATACATGATTTGCATGGGTTGGGATATTGACGAAGAGAAGTTCTGGTAGCTTTGCTACAAAATTCTGGTGGCTCTGCCACAAATCTGAAAAATGGCAAATGCCATGAAAACTCTGTAAATCTGGTGGCTTATCCACAAATTGATAAATGGCTTAATGCCTATTTTGGTGTGTTGGCGGGGTGGTTGACTAAAGCTCCCCACAGGTGTGCTGGTTGGTACGGGTGGTGTGTAGCGGATGGAAATTAGGTTTGGTTTGGGAATTGCATATTACATTCATTTAATACATGTTATTATGTTATATTTGTATTGGGCTTTGGCCCAATAAATGCTAAATTGGATTTTGGCCCAGTAGACGATGGTAAGTGGTTTACACACTGAGTTCTAAGTAACTCACCCCGTTTTTCCTTACTCCTGTCAGGTAATGATCAGTGACGGAGACTTGAGCTGTGGACAACTCGGTGGAGGCCATACTACGAATAATGGGTTATTTAAATTTCGGATTTCTTTAAGTACTTTTTATTATTTGCTATTTAAGTTATGTTGTAATAAGGCCTCTGGTTAAATTTTTATGGATGTTTTACTTGTGGATGGATTTTATAACTATGATTTAAATACTTAAGAGGAATTAATTTCCTTCAAAATAGAAATAAACATTTTCCTCAAATATACGTGCGAAAAAGGTTTCACTCTTAAATATTTTTAACTCGGAAATTTTCTGTAATAATTCTTTTAAAACCTTTGTTTTCAAAAATTTCTTTCGAACTCTTTTTTTTTTAAGTTTCTCGGAATATTAAAAAAAAATTCTAAGTTTTCAATTTATAAATCCTTACATCATAAATTATTAGATTTACCAATCAACCTCGGTTTTCAATAAACTCCACGTCAAAAAGTTTTTTTTAAAAACTCGTTTTCTTTAAATCTTTAAAAAGACTTTACGTATGTTCATTTCGTGTGACATGTCAAATCTGGTCTTAACGCATAGACCGGGTTTGGGGTGTTACATTTTATGGTATCAGAGCCCAGTTTCAAAACTCGGCTGTGGTTTGGGTTCAAAACATTGATGGTTCCAAAACTGTTTTGAATTATAGAACTTATGTTTTTAAAGGTAGTATGGCACCACGAGTATCCGGCACCAAGTCAAGTAAGTGAATTGAATAATTCTTATTATTGTGATATGACTATAGGAACACTCTAGAACATCTAGTTTTAGGTGTTGAAGCTATAGAGATTGAGACTATAGGATCCGTTTACGAAAACAACTCTATCTCTTATATCTCATAAATATCGTTAATAAATACTGAAATAGTATACTGATTCATAAAACTTGTAATCAGATTAAACCGAATTAGTCAAAATGAGCGCTAGAGGACGTGGACGTGGTAGACGTGGCCGTGGTAGAGGCCGAGGTGCTAGAGTTGTGTGCGAGGCATCGGGACATATGCAGGAAATGGGACGCACTTGGCGTCACTTGTGTCGGATAATGAATCCCACACGGCCGTATGAGGGAAGACATTGCTCGCCCCAAGCAATGTTACAAGTTTTGGAAAGGGTCATTTGGGACTAGATCGGGGCGATGAGCTCGTGGTTCAATATCGGAGCGGCTCGAGATCAAATGGTCTTTGAGACTTTTAGGGGTATCTCCGGAGTAGCCCCAAATGTCGCGGAATATTGGCTCGAGGTGTGGAGCGGATTATGGACGATCTCGGAGTGTAACGGCGAGCGAAACTAAGAGGAGCCGTGTCCTTGTTGAGGGACGAGGGGTATCAATGGTGGCTTCTTGTTCGAGAAGGCACTCAGGCCGAACGTGTAACACCCCAAACCAGTCTATGCGTTAAGACAAGATTTGGTTTGTCACACCGAACGAACATCCAAAATTTCTCTAATGATTTAAGTAATCAGTAATGCAAAACCTTAACGTAGTTTTAAAAGAAAATTGAAAGAAATTGAAAAAAATATTTAGGTGTCCAAAATTGTTATAAAACACAATATTTTTAAGAAAACTTTATAGATTTTAACATACGCCCATATTAAGAGTCTTAAAATAAAATTAAATCCATCCACACATAAAAATCCATAAAAAAAATATAATTAGAGGCCTTATTACAACATACCCAAAATAAAATAAGTAACTTAAATAGAGTTCATAGTTTATAAAACCCAAGCTCGTAGTATGGCCTCCACCATGTCATTCCGGCCCAAGTCCACATCAATTTCCATTACGAGATGGATAATAAAGCGGGGTGAGTTACAAAGAACTCGAGTGTGTAACTCACTTACCACCATTATTGGGCGGACCATCAAGGCATTAATTTGGGCTTGAGCCCAATTACAAATTTTAACAATATAGCATGAATAAAGTAAATATAATGCATGTAAGATGAATTTCCCAACCAAACCTAAATTTCCATCCGCTACACACCCCCGTACCAACCAACACACCTGTGGGGATCAAGTCAACCCACCCCGCCAAACACACCAATCGTAGGCATTAAGCCTTTTTAATAATATTGTAGTGCACTACCGAACTAGATTGTGACATAGTCACCGAACTAGAGGCATTAAGCCAACATTTGTGGCAGAGCCACCGAACTAGATTCATGGCCACAGGCCTTACTTCTCTTCATCATGTATCCCATCCCATGCAATTATGTATGAATAACAAACTTTAATCATAAATAATTTATTAAGTAATCCACAATACAAATGAGTTTTTAATTAAACTTTTCATTTGGGTCCATTAAACAAAATAGTATTTAGCCCATTTAGCAATCTTTTGGGCCCATTTAGCGATCTAGCAGTTTTTCGGTCCAATTTATCAATCTAGCAATTTTTCGGCCCAATTTAACAATCTAGCAATTTTCGGCCCAATTTAACAATCTAGCAATTTTTCGGCCCAATTTAACAATCTAGCAATTTTTTCGGCCCAATTTAACAATCTAGCAATTTTTTTCCAACTTTAACCGTTGTCATGCATTTACACAAAAGGGTTAATTATCACATAAATTTCGATTTTACAATTTTTACGATTTATCAAAATACTTACTGTTTAGTATCTAACCCGAAAGATAAGTGTGAAGTTACACACCTTGCTATGGTGAGGACTAAACTTTCCCGCTTGTCAACACCTATACATATCACGATAACTTATGATCATTATAATCTAATAATAAAACTGATTTAAACATAACGATCTAAAATTTTACCCTCGGATTTTTGAATTACTTCCACTTGCGGTTTCTCCCCGATTGATGGTTCGTTAACCGAATCAAATCCACAAACAAATAATGGTTCGGGAGTACGAACTACTTCAAACAATTGATTCTCCTCGGATGAACGTCCACAACCCGGTGGGAAATCCGGATTCTCGTCTGATCCTTTGTTTATACTTAGGGGATTAACGGAACCTCCTTCTTCCGAAAACTAAACACCGCCCTTTTCTTCCCTATTTTGAATGTCTTAGAAGACAAAAGATCATTAACCATTCTAATATTATACCAAAACAATATGACCAAAAGTTTTTTTAAGAGTGAAATTTCCTTACCACAATAATCCTTGTCCCACAATACGAGAGTCGTCCAAACGTTTCCTTAACACTTAAATCGATTCCAACTTTCTATGTTACACACGAACACTTGATCCCCTATCTTCCGTTATCGCACTAAAATATAACGAATGGAAACGTTAATAGTATGAACTATTAACTAATCGTAACTAAAAAGAATTCTTACCTATTGACCACGATCGAAAAGAAAGGATTGAGAATGATGTTTGATGAAGGATTCGACTATGTATAACCAAAGAAAAAGAGATAATGTTTCGGCTATGGGCACACTAGCATTCGGCCATGAGAGAGTTTAATGGAGAAAATTTGAGTGGAAAGAAATAAAAATAAGAGAAAAGATGGTGATGATGTTGTTTCGGTTTTCAAAGAGAAGAGAAGAAAAAGATGTGTTTAGGAGCTAGGTACATTCGGCAATGGTAAAAAGAAAAGAAAAAGAATGGCTTTTTGGTATAGGTGATTTCGGCACTAAAAGAAAAGGCATACAAAGAATACCAAAGTAATAGACAAAAGTGACCGAATGGTAAAAAAAATTAAGGCTTACCAATGCTCAAATTCGGCTAAAGGAGAAGGGTTGAGAAAAGGTTGCAAAACTTGCACAAAAACTAAGAATGACCAAAAACAACTCCTAAACCTTACCAAGCTACAAGCATATTCGGCCAACCTCCCCTAGCCTCATTGCCGCCCAAATTCATTGGTCAAATGACCATGAATTTGTTTCCAAAACTTTTCCTTGATATATGCCTTATGTCCCCATATCTTTCCAAACTTTCTTGATTCTATACCATAAGTTAACACTTTCCTTAATCCTTTGATATACTAACCAAAAATAACAAGGTCAACACTTACCATATATGTACTTGGCCGACACTTGCTATACATGTGCAGAAAAATTAAAAATAAAATTCATCTAGATGCTAAACAAGGGATTCGAACCTACTCCCTCATGCACTAACTCATGCGCCAACACCACTTTGCCATTTACTCATCTTATGCTACTATTTAACACTTAATTCAACTTAAGTGTCAATGTCACTTGCTTCACTTCAATAAATTCTCGAACTAAAAAAAATATTTCATACCTGAATAATTCTATACTCTTCTTCCGAACTATAGTAGGCACAAAAAGAAATAAGAAAATTTTTCCTACATAATCTAAACACCAAAACATGCAATAATCGATACTCAAATTTTAGGGTGTTACAACTCTACCCTCCTAAAAAAATTTCGTCCTCGAAATTTACAGTTGAAAAAGGTGAGGGTATTGTTGTCGAATTGCATCCTCAGGCTCCCACGTAGCTTCCTCCACTCCGTGGTTACGCCATAAAATCTTGACCAACGACACGGTTTTCTTTCTTAGCACCTTAACATCTCGGTCTAAGATTTCCACTGGTTCCTCCTCAAAAGACAAGTCTGACTTCAACTCCACTTCTTCTACCGGTACTATGTGCGAAGGATCCGATCTATAGCGCCTCAGCATGGAAACATGAAAAACATTATGAATTTGGCTCAACTCCGGAGGTAAATCGATCTGATAGGCCACTGGACCAACACACGATATGGTCCAATGTATCTAGGACTCAATTTGCCCTTCTTCCCAAACCTAAAGATCTTCTTCCAAGGTGAGACCTTCAAGAACACTTGATCCCCACAGCATACTCGATACTTCTACGCTTCGGATCCGCATCGACCTTTGTCTATCCGAAGCTTCCTTTAACCTTGCTCGAATAGCTTTTACTTTTCTTCCGTTTGAGATCATTTCGGGACCTAACATCCATCGTTCGCCCAATTCAGTCCAACAACTAGGAGAACGACACCTACGACCATATAATGCCTCGTAGGGTGCCATCCGAATGCTAAATCGATAGCTATTGTTGTAAGCAAATTACGCCAATGGTAGAAAATCCTCCCAACTACCTTTGAAGTCGATTACACATCCCTTAACATGTCTTCCGAATCTGAATTACTCTTTTCGATTGACCATCGATCGAGGATGAAAAGCCAGATCTGAAGTTTAGCTTTGTTCCCAAAGCTCCATGCAATGCTTTCCAAAGCGTGGCGTAAACCTAGGATCCCTATCTGATATAATAGACACAGGTACCCCATGCAACCTCACGATTTCGGATACGTACAGCTTAGCCAACTTCTGTAACGAGTAATCCATACGAACTGGTAGAAAATGAGCAGTCTTCGTCAAACGATCAACAATTACCCAAACAGAGTTTTTCTTACTAGGTGTTAAAGGTAACCCACTAACAAAATCCATTGTTATCCGCTCCCATTTCCAAAGAGGAATCTTTACCGGTTGTAATAATCCTGACGGCAATTGATGTTCCGCCTTCACTTGCTAACAAGTTAAACATTTTCCCACAAATTCAGAAATCTCACGCTTCAACCCTGGCCACCAATATTGTTCACGAAGATCCCGATACATCTTATTTCCTCCGGGGTGCATAGCATAAGGGCTACTATGCGCCTCTCGAAGAATCATTTGTCTCAGATCTGAGTCCTTAGGCATACATACTTTTCCACGAAAGCACAATACACCTTCCGTGTTTATACCAAAATCCTCTATTCCTCCATTTTCAACTTGTTGAAGTAAAGGTCCCAACTTTCCATCTAATATTTGCTTTTTCTTAATTTGCTTCAACCACAGAGGCTTCACCTGAAGTTCCGCTATCAGACTACCATCCTTGTACAAACTTAAATGGGCAAACATTTCTCTCAAATCAGATACCACCTTACGACTTAACGCGTCTGCTACCACATTAGCTTTTCTAGGATGATACTCTATTGAGAAATCATAGTCCTTTAACAGGTCCACCCATCTTCGTTGTCTCAAGTTTAACTCCTTCTGAGTAAGAAGATACTTAAGACTCTTGTGATCTGTATAGATGATAGACTTTTCACCGTAGAGGTAATGCCTCCAAATCTTTAGAGCAAACACCACTGCAGCTAACTCCAAGTCATGAGTAGGGTAGTTTACTTCGTGTGGTCTCAACTGACGAGAAGCATAAGCTACCACTTTCCCATTTTGCATCAATACGCAACCTAATCCCGTATGCGACGCATCACAATAAACTGTAAACTCCTTTCCACCTCAAAGTTGAATCAATCTGGCGCTTAGTCAAAATCTTCTTCAATTCATCGAAACTTTCTTGCTATTTTTCAGTCCATATAAACGGTACTCCCTTTCGCAAAAGCTTAGTTAGGGGTGCAGCAATCAACGAAAACCCCTCAACAAAGCGTCTATAGTAACCAGCCAAACCCAAGAAACTCCGAATCTCAGCTACTGACTTTGGTGGTTTCCAATCCAATACAGCCTCAATCTTCCGAGGATCCACCCTTATTCCTTCGGCTGACACCACATGACCCAAGAAAGTCACTTCCCTTAACCAGAATTCACATTTACTGAATTTGGCATACAGTTGATTATCTCGAAGTAACTGCAATACAATTCGCAAATGCGAATCATGCTCTTCTTCATTCCCTGAATATACCAGAATGTCATCTATGAATACCACCACAAACCGGTCTAAGTATGGTTGAAAGACCCGGTTCATCATATCCATAAATGCAGCTGGTGCATTGGTCAACCCAAACAGCATCACCAAAAACTCATAATGTCCATAACGAGTTCGGAAAGCCGTCTTGTGAATATCCGCTTCTTTCACCTTAAGCTGATGATAACCCGATCTCAAATCAATTTTGGAGAAAACTGAAGCTCCCTTCAATTGATCAAACAGGTCGTCAATTCTTGGCAGAGGGTACCTATTCTTGATCGTCAATTTATTTAATTGCCTGTAGTCAATACACATACGCATCGACCCATCTTTCTTCTTAACAAACAAAACCGGTGCTCCCCACGGAGACACACTCGGTCGAATAAAGCCTCGATCTAGCAATTCTTGAATTTGAGCTTTAAGCTCCGCCAACTCCTTCGGTGCCATTCTATAAGGAGCAATGGACACTGGAGCCGCTCCGGGCAAAAGCTCAATACCAAATTCCACTTCCCGATCTGGAGGTACACCGGGAAGTTCTTCCGGAAATACATCTGGAAATTCCTTCACTGTCCTCACATCTTCCACTGACAACTCTTTGGCATCTAAAGCACTAATAAATGCTAAAAATGCTCCATACCCTTTTCGCACCAACTTTTCTGCCTTAAGTGCAGATACCACATTTGCCAAGTAATTCCTTCGCTCGCCTATCATAATTATTTCTTTATCCTCCACCGTCCTTATTAACATCCGCTTTTCAGCACAATCCAATTTTGCCCGGTGCTTAACCAACCAATCCATGCCCAAAATGATATCGAACTCGCCAAAAGGCAACTCCATCAAATTTGCCAAAAATATTTCTCCTTGAATTTCTAAGGGCACATCTCTAAACAATTTATTTACCAATACCGATTGTCCTAAAGGACTAATTACCTTCATCTCATTATCAGAAATTTCAGAGTCTAATTTCAAGTTCCCAGATATGATGCTAGCAACATACGAATGGGTAGAACCAATATCTATCAAAGCAATAATAGGTACATCAAAAATGAAGAACGTACCAGTTATCACATCAGGTGCATTACCATCCTCACGGCGTCTAACTGCATATACCAATCCTGGCTGTCTTGCATCTGCGTTGCCTCTAGGACCATTTCCTCGACCCGCTGCACCTTGACCACGTCCAGCCCCATTACCACCACGACCTGGTCCACGACCTCTCGGTGGTTGCTGAATTCCTTTTGTCGGTGGTGCATCAGTATTACGAGCTTCCTGAGTTGTATCCATTCGACGAGGGCAATTCCTATATTGATGATCCATCGACCCGCATTTATAGCAAGCACACCGTTTTCTTCCAAAGACACTCCGAATGCCTTTTCCCATAATCGGCACAATCTCGACTCGATTCACACGGCTACAGTGTTCTTCCTTGAGTGGTTCCTCGTTCCGAGCCTCTTCAGTAACCCTTTTGAAGAACCTGAATACTTCATATCTCTCTTGCCTCTAGCTCGTTCCCAATTCTGACGTTCCGAGTTCTTAGCCTCTTCGGCTATCTTGGCCTTTTCCACAAGCGTGGAAAAAGTTCTAACTTGTTGTGGGGCTATCAAAACCCGCAATTCATCGTTCAAGCCATCCTCAAAGCGTACACAACGCTCATGATCTATTGCCACTATTGTTCGAGCATAGCGACTCAAGCGCAAAAACTCAGCTTCATATGCTTTCACTGTCTTATTCCCTTGGACCAGATTCAGAAATTCCTTCCTTCTGGCATCAACATAGCTCGTTCCTACATATTTCCCTTGGAAGGAAACTTTAAAGAATTCCCAATTAACTAATGCGACGAGTGCCTTCTCGTCTGATAAGCCACCATTGGTATGCTTCGTCCCTTAACAAGGACACCGCTCCCCTTAATATTTGTTCCACAGTGCACTCAAGATCGTCCATAATTCGCTCCACTGCCTCAAGCCAATATTCAGCGACATTTGGAGCTACACCTGAGACACCTCTGAAAACCTCAGCACCACTTGATTTCAATCGTTCCGATATCGACCCACGAGCTGTTGGCCCAGTTCTAGCTCCAACGACCCTTTCAAGGACTCACAGCATTGCTCACGTCACCGCATTATCTTCTTCCATATGATTATGTGATCCCGTCTCACTTTTGAGTGACGCAAGTGCATCCATTTTCGGCATATGATCCGGTGCTTCGGTTGCGCCTCTAACACCTCGTCCTCTACCACGGCCACGTCTACCGCGTCCACGACCCCGTCCTCTAGAGCTCATAATGACCGATTTAATCGATTAAGAGTTTTATGAATCAAAATACTATTTCGATTGTTTATTAACGATGTTTTATGATATGAAAGAGATAGAGTTGTTTTCGCAACCATATCCTATTGTCTCAATCTCTACGGTTTTCAACACCTAAAACTAGAAGTTCTAGAGTGTTTCTTATGATCATATCACAATGATAATAAACAATCAATATCTGAGATACTTACTTGACTTGGCGCAGGATGCTCATGGTGCCATACTACCTTTAAATCAAAAAGTCTAGAAATTTGAATTATTTTTCAACCAAATATCATTGTTGAACCCAAACCAGAGTCGAGTTTTGAAACTAGCTCGATACCATTAAATGTAACACCCCAAACCAGTCTATGCGTTAAGACAAGATTTGGTTTGTCACACCGAACGAACATCCAAAATTCTCTCGATGATTTAAGTAATCGTAATGCAAAACCTTAACGTAGTTTTAAAAGAAAATTGAAAGAAATTGAAAAAATATTTAGGTGTCCAAAATTGTTATAAAACACAATATTTTTAAGAAAACTTTATAGATTTTAACATACGCCCATATTAAGAGTCTTAAAATAAAATTAAATCCATCCACACATAAAAATCGATAAAAAAATATAATTAGAGGCCTTATTACAACATACCCAAAATAAAATAAGTAACTTAAATAGAGTTCATAGTTTATAAAACCCAAGCTCGTAGTATGGCCTCCACCATGTCATTCCCGGCCCAAGTCCACATCAATTTCCATTACCTGAGATGGATAATAAAACGGGGTGAGTTACAAAGAACTCAGTGTGTAACTCACTTACCACCATTATTGGGCCAGACCATCAAGGCATTAATTTGGGCTTGAGCCCAATTACAAATTTTAACAATATAGCATGAATAAAGTAAATATAATGCATGTAAGATGAATTTCCCAACCAAACCTAAATTTCCATCCTCTACACACCCCCATACCAACCAACACACCTGTGGGGATCAAGTCAACCCACCCCGCCAAACACACCAATCGTAGGCATTAAGCCTTTTTAATAATATTGTAGTGCACTACCGAACTAGATTGTGACATAGTCACCGAACTAGAGGCATTAAGCCAACATTTGTGTAAGTGAGCCACCGAACTAGATTCATGGCCACAAGCCTTACTTCTCTTCATCATGTATCCAATCCCATGCAATTATGTATGAATAACAAACTTTAATCATAAATAATTTATTAAGTAATCCACAATACAAATGAGTTTTTAATTAAACTTTTCATTTGGGTCCATTAAACAAAATAGTATTTAGCCCATTTAGCAATCTAGCGAACTTAGGCCCAAATGTCAAACTAGAAGGTTTTTGGCCCATTTAGCGATCTAGCGCTTTTTCGCCCAATTTATCAATCTAGCAATTTTTCGCCCAATTTAACAATCTAGCAATTTTTTTTCGCCCAATTTAACAATCTAGCAATTTTTCGCCCAATTTAACAATCTAGCAATTTTTTCGGCCCAATTTAACAATCTAGCAATTTTTTTCCAACTTTAACCGTTGTCATGCATTTACACAAAAGGGTTAATTATCACATAAATTTTGATTTTACCATTTTTACGATTTATCAAAATACTACATGTTTAGTATCTAACCCGAAAGATAAGTGTGAAGTTACACACCTTGCTATGGTGAGGACTAAACTTTCCGCTCGTCAACACCTATACATATCACGATAACTTATGATCATTATAATCTAATAATAAAACTGATTTAAACATAACGATCTAAAATTTTACCCTCGGATTTTTGAACTACTTCCACTTGCGGTTTCTCCCCAATTGATGGTTCGTTAACCGAATCAAATCCACGAACAAATAATGGTTCGGGAGTACGAACTACTTCAAACAATTGATTCTCCTCGGATGAACGTCCACAACCGGTGGGAAATCACGGATTCTTGATCTGATTCTTTGTTTATACTTAGGGGATTAACGGAACCTCCTTCTTTAGAAAACTAAACACCGCCCCTTTTCTTCCCTATTTTGAATGTCTTAGAAGACAAAAGATCATTAACCATTCTAATATTATACCAAAACAATATGACCAAAAGTTTTTTTAAGAGTGAAATTTCCTTACCACAATAATCCTTGTCCCACAATACGAGAGTCGTCCAAACGTTTCCTTAACACTTAAATCGATCCCAACTTTCTATGTTACACACGAACACTTGATCCCCTATCTTCCGTTATCGCACTAAAATATAACGAATGGAAACGTTAATTGTATGAACTATTAACTAATCGTAACTAAAAAGAATTCTTACCTATTGACCACGATTGAAAAGAAAGGATTGAGAATGATGTTTGATGAAGGATTCGGCTATGTATAACCAAAGAAAAAGAGATAATGTTTCGGCTATGGGCACACTAGCATTCGGCCATGAGAGAGTTTAATGGAGAAAATTTGAGTGGAAAGAAATAAAAATAAGAGAAAAGATGGTGATGATGTTGTTTTGGTTTTCAAAAAGAAGAGAAGAAAAGATGTGTTTAGGAGCTAGGTACATTCGGCAATGGTAAAAAGAAAAGAAAAAGAATGGCTTTTTGGTATAGGTGATTTCGGCCCTAAAAGAAAAGGCATACAAAGAATACCAAAGTAATAGACAAAAGTGACCAAATGGTAAAAAAAAATTAAGGCTTACCAATGCTCAAATTCGGCTAAAGGAGAAGGGTTGAGAAAAGGTTGCAAAACTTGCACAAAAACTAAGAATGACCAAAAACAACTCCTAAACCTTACCAAGCTACAAGCATATTCGGCCAACCTCCCCCCTAGCCTCATTGCCGTCCAAATTCATTGGTCAAATGACCATGAATTTGTTTCCAAACTTTTCCTTGATATATGCCTTATGTCCCCATATCTTTCCAAACTTTGATGATTCTATACCATAAGTTAACACTTTCCTTAATCCTTTGATATACTAACCAAAAATAACAAGGTCAACACTTACCATATATGTACTTGGCCGACACTTGCTATACATGTGCAGAAAAATTAAAAATAAAATTCATCTAGATGCTAAACAAGAGATTCAAACCTACTCCCTCATGCACTAACTCATGCGCCAACACCACTTTGCCATTTACTCATCTTATGCTACTATTTAACACTTAATTCAACTTAAGTGTCAATGTCACTTGCTTCACTTCAATAAATTCTCGAACTAAAAAAATATTTCATACCCGAATAATTCTATACTCTTCTTCCGAACTATAGTAGGCACAAAAAGAAATAAGAAAATTTTTCCTACATAATCTAAACACAAAAACATGCAATAATCGATACTCAAATTTTAGGGTGTTACAGAACGAGTTACTTGGGATTTCTTCAAAACTGCATTCCAAGGAAAGTATGTCGGGGCAAGTTATGTGGATGCCCGGAGGAAGGAATTCCTGAATCTGGTTCAAGGAAATAAGATGGTGGCAGCTTACGAGGCTGAATTTCTATGTTTGAGTCGTTATGCTCAGACTATAGTGCCAACTAACCATAAGCGCTGTGTACATTTTGAGGATGGACTGAATGATGAGTTGCAGGTACTGATAGCCCCGCAACAAGAAAGGACTTTTGCCACCCTAGTGGAGAAAGCCAAAATAGCTGAAGAGGCTAAGAACTCAGAACGTCAGAACTGAGAAAGAGGCAGAGGCAAGAGGGACTTTAAGTACTCGGGTTTCGCTAAAAGGTTTCAGAAGAGGCCCAGGAATGATGAGCCAGCTCAAGCTAGAGCACCTGCGGCTACCCATCAGATTCAACCATGTGCTGACTGTGGAAGATGACACCCTGGTGAGTGCTGGAAAAGAACCGGTGGGTGTTTCAAATGTGGTTCTAAGGACCATCAGCTTAAGAATTATCCTCGACGGACTACTCTGACTCAAGAAGGTCGTAACACTGATACACAGCCAGCTAGAGGCACTCAACAACCACCGAGAAGCCGTGGGCCAGGTCGTGGTGGTAATGGCACAGGACGAGGTCAAGGTGCACCGGGTAGAGGTAATGGCTTCAGGGGTAACGCGGAGGCGAGGCAGCCAGGGTTAGTTTATGCGGTCAGACGCCGTGAGGATGGTGATGCACCTAATGTGATAATTGGTACGTTCTTCATCTTTGATGTACCTGTTACTGCTTTGATAGATATCGGATCTACCCATTCGTATGTTGCTAGCGCTATATCTGGAAACCTGAACATTAGATCTGAGATTACCGATAGAAAGATGACGATGAATTAGTCCTTTAGGACGATGCGTGATAGTGGATAAATTGTTTAGAGACGCGTGCCCTTAGAAATTCAAAGAGAAATATTTTTGGCGGATTTGATGGAACTACCTTTCGGAGAGTTCGACCTTATTTTGGGCATGGGTGGTTGGTGAAGCACCATGCGCACTTGGATTGTGTGTTTGCAAAGCGGATGTCGATAAGGACTTTGGAAGATAAGGAAGTGGTGATGATGGGCGAACGGAGAAACTATTTAGCAAATGTGGTATCTGCTTTAAAGGCAGAAAAGTTGGTGCAAAAAGGGTGTGGAGCATTCCTAGCCTTCATTAGTGCTTTGGATGCTAAGGATTTATCGGTGGAAAGTGTTAGAACGGTGAAAGAATTTCCAGATGTCTTTCCCGAGGAACTTTTAGGTTTACCTCCAGACTGGGAAGTAGAGTTTGGCATTGAGCTTTTGCCCGAAACGGCTCCGGTGTCCATTGCTCCTTATAGGATGGCGCCGAAGGAGTTAGCGGAGCTTAAAGCTCAAATTCAAGAATTATTGGATCGGGGATTTATTCGACCGAGTGTGTCTCCATGGGGACACCGGTCTTGTTCGTTAAGAAGAAGGATGGGTCGATGCGTATGTGCATTGATTATAGGCAGTTGAATAAATTGACGATCAAGAATAGGTATCAATTGCCAAAAATCGATGACCTGTTTGATCAGTTGAGAGGAGCTTCAGTTTTCTCCAAGATAGATTTGAGATCAGGTTATCATCAACTCAAGGTTAAGGAGGCAGATATTCATAAGACGGCATTCTGAACTTGTTATGGACATTATGAGTTTTTGGTGATGCCGTTTGGATTGACCAATGCACCAGCTGCATTTATGGACATGATGAACCGAGTCTTTCAACCATACTTAGACCGGTTTGTGGTGGTGTTCATAGATGATATCTTAGTATACTCGAGGAATGAAGAAGAGCATGACTCACATTTGCGCATAGTATTGCAAATATTGTGAGAAAAGCAACTTTATGCCAAATTCAGTAAGTGTGAATTTTGGCTGAAAGAAGTGACTTTCTTGGGACATGTTGTGTCGGCTGAAGGAATTAGAGTTGATCCTCGGAAGGTAGAGGCTGTGTTGGATTGGAAGCCACCGAAGTCAGTAGCTAAAATTCAGAGTTTCCTAGGATTGGCTGGTTATTATAGACGTTTTGTTGAGGGGTTTTCATTCATTGATGCACCCCTAACTAAATTGTTGCGAAAGGGAGTACCGTTTGTGTGGGCAGATAAACAACAAGAAAGTTTTGAGAAATTGAAGAAGATTTTGACGGAAGCGCCAGTACTAATTCAACCTGAGGCTGGAAAATAGTTTATTATTTACTGCGATGCGTCACACACGGGCTTGGGATGTGTGTTGATGCAAGGTGAAAAAGTGCTGGCTTATGCATCTCATCAGTTAAGGCCATACGAAGTTAACTATCCTACCCATGATTTGGAGTTGGCTGCGGTGGTTTTTGCTTTAAAGATTTGGAGGCACTATCTCTACGGTGAGAAGTCGATCATTTATACGGACCATAAGAGTCTTAAGTACATCCTTACCCAAAAGGAGTTGAATTTAAGACAGCGGAGATGGATAGAGTTGTTGAAGGATTATGACTTCTCAATCGAGTATCATCCTGGAAAGGCTAACGTAGTGGCAGACACGTTGAGTCGTAAGGTGATATCAGAGTTGAGAGCAATGTTTGCTCATCTTAGTTTATATGAAGATGGCAGTTTGCTAGCGGAACTTCAGGTGAAGCCTATATGGTTAGAACAGATCAAGGAGAAGCAGTTATCGGATGAAAAGTTGGGTCCCTTAATTTAACGAGTTGAAAGTGGTGTAATAGGGGATTTTGGGTTGAATAAGGATGGAGTACTGCGTTTTCGCGGAAGAATTTGTATGCCCAAGGATTCAGATTTGAGACTAATGATTCTGCGGGAGGCACATAGTAGCCCCTATGCTATGCACCCCAGAGGAAATAAGATGTATCGAGACCTCTGTGAACAGTATTGGTGGCCAAGGTTGAAGCAAGAGGTTACTGATTTTGTGGGTAAGTGCTTGACTTATCAACAAGTGAAGGCGGAACATCAATTATCGTCGGGATTGTTGCAACCGGTAAAGATTCCATTATGGAAATGGGAACGGATATTGATGGACTTTGTTAGTGGGTTACCCTTAACACCTACTAAGAAAGATTCCGTCTGGGTAATAGTGGATCGATTGACGAAGACTGCCCATTTTCTACCGGTTAAATGCGGATTACTCACTGCAGAAGTTGGCTAGGTTGTATGTATCAGAGATCGTGAGGTTGCATGGGGTACCAGTATCTATTATATCGGACAGGGACCCTAGGTTTACATCACAATTTTAGAAAGCTTTACATGAGGCTTTGGGAATAAAGTTAAACTTCAGCACGGCTTTTCATCCCCAGTCAGATGGTCAGTCAGAAAGAGTAATTCAGATTTTGAAAGACATGTTAAGGGGTTGTGTGATTGACTTCAGAGGTAGTTGGGAGGATTTTCTACCTTTGGCCGAGTTTGCGTATAACAATAGTTATCAATCCAGTATCCAAATGGCACCTTATGAAGCATTATATGGTCGTAGGTGTCGTACCCCTACTTGTTGGACTGAATTGGGGGAACGGCAGTTATTGGGTCCTGAATTGATATCAGAGACGGAAGAAAAAGTAAGGGTGATTCGAGCACGGTTAAAGGAAGCTTCGGATAGACAAAAGTTGTATGCGGATCTGAAGTGTAAGGATATTGAGTTTGCAGTGGGAGATTAGGTCTTTCTAAAGGTCTCACCTTGGAAGAAGATCTTCAGATTTGGAAGGAAGGGCAAGTTGAGCCCTAGGTTCATTAGACCGTACCGTGTGTTGAAGCGTGTAGGACCAGTGGCTTATCAGCTTGAATTACCTCCGGAGTTGAGTCAGATACATAGTGTTTTCCATGTCTCTATGTTGAGGCGTTATCGTTCGGATCCGTCTCATATAGTACCGGTAGAGGAAGTTGAATTAAGGCCTGACTTGTCGTTCGAGGAAGAACCAGTGAAAATTTTAGATCGAGATGTTAAGGTGCTAAGGAAGAAGTCAGTACCGTTGGTTAAGGTTCTATGGCGTAATCACGGAGCGGAGGAAGCTACGTGGGAGCCTGAGGTCACCATTCGGCAGCAATATCCTCACCTCTTTTAACCAGGTAAATTTTGAGGATGAAATTTTCTTTAAGAGGGGTAGAATTGTAACATCCTAAAAAAAAAATTAAATTTTTATATGTTGCATTATTTTGGTGCTCAGCTAGTTAAACTATCCAATGTGTGTGTTTTTATAGTCTCGAGAAGGCTTGGGATTTATTTGGATTTGGAATAAATTTTGGTAATTAGTACTTTAATGAAATGGAACAAGTGACCTTAAAGCTTAAGGTAATTAAGTGGTAAAAGTTAGCATAAGTGAGCTAGTAGTAAAGAGGAGATGGCGCCATATGTGTTCCTTGAGGGAAGGAGTTCGAACCCCTTGATGTACATATGAGAATGTTATTTTTTTGCTTTCCTTCCTCATAGTGTCAGCCGAGCCTAGTACATATGGTAAGTTGGACTTTTATTTTTATGGTAAGGTGGCTAAGAGAAAAGGCAAGTTTTAATTTTAAGGAAGGGAATCAAATGGAAAAGGCATGAAGGGGGAACACAAGGCTTATAACAAGGAAAATGTTATGGAAAGTTTGGGGTGGCCAAACTTTGACCTTGTGGCCATGCACATGGACGGTTTTAGGGGCTAGGGGGTGGTTGAATTTTTGTTGGCTTTTGGTTAGGTTTAGGTGCTAGTTGGTCACTTTGGCATTTTGGCATTTTTGTGTTTCTCTTCAAAAAATTTTCTCTCCAATTTCCTCTCCTTAGCCGAATGTATCATGAACAATAGGTAAACCTTTGCTTTCTTTTGGCCATTTCATTTTTGACCATTTCGGTCTTATTTGTTCATTCTCTTCAAACCATTTCCTCTTTGTGCCGAAACCACATAACCTTGAAGGGCCATTATTCTTTTCTTCTCTTTTCTTCTTTTTTGAATGCACACTAGTCTCAAAACCTTTTCTTTATTCATCTTCTATTCTTGAAAAGAACCGAAATCTAGACACCTTATTTTCTTCTTCTTTTGTTTCTTGCAAAAACTCTCAACATCATTCCCTCTTTAAAAATCACCATGGCCGGATATCATTAAGCATCATCCTCTCCAATTTTTCACTATAGTCGAACCTTTTACTTCACACATAATTCCTTCTCAACCGTTTTTCTTCTACTCACACTTTGATCAATTGAAACTTAGTGGAAGGCCGAAACTTGGAGTGTCCGAAGTCATCGTGTTATCATTAGGATTCAGTTCAAAAACCTAAGGTAAGGATTACTTTCTAGGATTTCATATTACTTATTATTGAAGATAGGGCGATTAACTGATTTTTATCTTAGGGACTCTATCACTCGATTCTCATCCTTTGAACGAAAGGATTTTGTGGTAAGCTGACTTCACTCATTACGACCAATCGTTTTAATTACGAAGTATTAGTTTGGACTAATATTCATTTGTCAATGGAGGCAAACAAGATTGAATCAAAAGGAGTGGTGAATAGTGATCAGAAAAGGAGCGGATTCACGATCCCCTCTAGATTCAAACGAAGGGCTGTTTCGGTAATCCAGGATTTTCCACCGGGTTGTGGACCCTCATCCGGTAAGAATCAACTATTCGAGGTTGTTCGCAGTACTGAACCATTAGCTATTCGGGATTTTTCAACGGGTTGTGAACCGTCAACCGGGGAGAACTGGCAAATAGTAGTTATTCGCAATTCCGAGGGTAAAAATCCTAGACCGTTTATCTTAGAATAAATTATTATAAGTGTTAATGATCTATTCGAGCGTTTAAAAATATTCTAGGTGTTGACGATCAAGAAAGTGTAGTGCTCACCGTAATCGGTGTGTAATCTCACACCGTATTCCATGGGTTAGATAATTATATCGTGTTAATCGTTTGATTAAATCGCATGTTAGTGACATCAGGTAAAATGGCATAATTATTACTAAAATGGTAAAGACTATGAAATCGGTATTAAGACTATAAAATTACGAGATTACCCTTAATGGACCAAATGTGATATTTGATATATGGGCCAAATGTGATATTTGATATATGGGCCAAATGTGATATTTGATATATGGGCCAAATGTGATATTTGATATATGGGCCAAATGTGAGATTCGATATATGGGCCAAATGTAGAAATTTTTATAATGGGCCATATTGTTCGTAATAATTATATGAATGGATTGTTGTAAATGAATATGCATAATACATACATGATTTGCATGGGTTGGGATATTGTGAAGAGAAGTTACGTAGCTTTGCTACAAAGTGCAGTGGCTCGCCACAAATCGAAAAATGGCAAATGCCATGAAAACTCTGTAAATCTGGTGGCTTGTCCACAAATTGATAAATGGCTTAATGCCTATTTTGGTGTGTTGGCGGGGTGGGTGACTAAAGCTCCCCACAGGTGTCTTTGGTTGGTACGGGTGGTGTGTAAAGGATGGAAATTAGGTTTGGTTTGGGAATTGCATATTACATTCATTTAATACATGTTATTATGTTATATTTGTATTGGGCTTTGGCCCAATAAATGCTAAATTGGATTTTGGCCCAGTGGACGATGGTAAGTGGTTTACACACTGAGTTCTAAGTAACTCACCCCGCTTTTTCCTTACTCTGTCGGTAATGATCAGTGACGGAGACTTGAGCTGTGGACAACTCGGTGGAGGCCATACTATGAATAATGGGTTATTTAAATTTCGGATTTCTTTAAGTACTTTTTATTATTTGCTATTTAAGTTATGTTGTAATAAGGCCTCTGGTTAAATTTTTATGGATGTTTTACTTGTGGATGGATTTTATAACTATGATTTAAATACTTAAGCGGAATTAATTTCCTTCAAAATAGAAATAAATGTTTTCCTCAAATATACGTGCGAAAAAGGTTTCACTCTTAAATATTTTTAACTCGGAAATTTTCTGTAACAATTCTTTTAAATCCTTTGTTTTCAAAAATTTCTTTCGAACTCTTTTTTTTTAAATTTCTCGGAATATTAAATAAATTTTTCTAAGTTTTCAATTTATAAATCCTTACGTCTTAAATTATTAGATTTACCAATCAACCTCGGTTTTCAATAAACTCCACGTCAAAAAGTTTTTTTTTAAAAACCTGTTTTCTTTAAATCTTTAAAAAGACTTTACGTATGTTCATTTCGTGTGACATGTCAAATCTGGTCTTAACGCATAGACCGGGTTTGGGGTGTTACACAATGGTTTTAAATTAAGCTTGCGCAACAAATAAGGTTTTAAAGATAATAACATTCTAAAACAGTATAACTTATTAACAAACCACGATTAAAACCCAAACTGAGGTTTGTACAAATTTTGAAATTTCAAGAAGGGTTTTTAATGAAAACATGGTTTTCAAAAAACACCTCAATGTGACACGCCAAATTCGGGCCTAACTTCTAGGCCGAGTTTGGGGTGTTACATACCGGGTCCAATTACATGTACTTAATGAGCTTTTAACCCAATACTTTATAATTTGATCCAACCCAATATTTGTTTTTCTATTTCCCAAATAAATTTCAATAAATATATATCGAATAATTTTCTTATACCGATTTGAACCCCGATAAATTATGATGCTTTTACCCTGGTAAATTTCGAGAAAATATATTTAATATTTAAACGTTCAACTTGTTCACTATGACTAAATGGTTTGTTTTCATTTTTGGGCTATAAAATAGCTCAAAAACATAAACTCATTCTTTCGATCATTTTTGAGAAATTTATGTTCATTTTAAAATGAATTATTTCTGATTTTCATTTACATTTTCATTTTGAGAAAATTGCATTCATTTCCAAATGATTCCATTTCTTCATTTCGGTGAAAACCTAAAACGACCCGTTTTTCAGTGGAATCAGAACAGTAGTTTTGAGACCAAAAATCTGACGAGTAAATTCTTATTTTATTATTATTTTAATGTCTATGGAATTTTAGTAAGGTCATATTAATTCGTTAAGAAATTTTAATGTTTGCATGATTAATTAAGTGAAAATGAGTTAATTAGTAAGTGCAAAAGTAGAGTTCTTTTAGTTAAAGGAGTTAAATTGTTATGAAACTTTAAAGTGAATGGACTTAAATGGTAATTATACTATTCATAAAACTAGTGGGCAATTATGGACACAATTTAAGTGATTTTAAAGTTAATAAGTAAGGTTAATAAAGTAATTTAATAATTATGTAATAGAAAAATAAAGTAAAACAAGTATCATCTTTTAGAATTGTTTTCTTTCCTCCGAATTTGAAGAGGAGAATAGCCAAAATGTATTAGATTTGAAGACGGGTTGAATGATGATATCCGTATGTCTGTAGCATTATTAAATTTATGGGAATTTGTAAAACTTTCAGAATGGGCTCAGAAAGTTGAAGAAATTTGTAAAAGCAAACGAAAGTCGGAATAAAAATTTTGAGACTTTAACAAAAGGGGGTCGTTCAAGTTTTCTCAAACGTCTCTATCAAAGAAATTTAGAAATGACACAAGTCGACCCGTTGCCCTTTCAGAGTTCATTGGTAGAGAGAAACTGAGGCAAAGCAATTTCCAGTCTGTTAACTCTCCAACGGCTAGTGTTGGAAGTGTAAGAAATGTTGAGAAAACCGTTCTTGTTTGTGATGAATGTAATAAAAGGCATTTTGGTGAGTGTTGATCAAAGTCGGAAGCTTGCTTCCATTGTGGGTCTACTGACCATTTTCTTCGTGGTTGTCCAAAGAAGCAAAATGATTTCGGCAACCAATCAAACAAGCCTACAACAAATTCTTAGAGAGGTAGATGACCTGGAAACGCCAGGAACACTACTCCTGGTCGAGGGAAGAATATCGAGATGAATGAACAGTCTGAAGTGAGAACACTAGCTAGAGCCTATGTAATCAGAGCTCGTGAGGAAGCTACTGCCACAAATGTTATTGCGGGTACTTTTTCTCTCTTTCATATTAATGTATATGCATTGATTGATCCTGGATCAACTCACTCGTATATATGCACTGCATTAGTAGACAAAAGGAAGTTACCTGTTGAGTTCAATGAATATATTGTCAAAGTTACGAATCCCCTAGGTCAGTGTGTTTTAGTTAATCAGATTTGTAGATCGTGTCCACAGAAAATTAGGGGTTATGATTTTCCCGCTAGTTTGATGTTGTTAATTTTTGATGATTTTGATATCATTCTGGGAATGAACTGGTTATCTGAGTATGATGCAATAGTGAGTTGTCGAAGGAAGCAAGTTAGTTTGAAGCGTCCAAATGGTGAATTTGTTTGTATTAAGGCAGATGAGGTTGATTGTATTACAAATGTAATCTTAGCATTGTCAGCTCAAAAATTGATCAAAAAGGGTTATGAAGCTTATGTAGCCTACGTTCTTGATTCGAAAATGACTAAATAAAAAATCGAACAAGTGCCAGTAGTTAAGAAATATCTGATGTTTTTCCTGAGGAACTGCCCCGGTTACCACCAAATCGAGAAGTAGAGTTTATGATCGAACTTCTGCCTAGAATAACTCCAATTTCAATAACACCGTCTAGGATGGCTCCTACAGAACTGAAAGAGTTCAAAATGCAGTTACAAGAGTTCCTAGATCATGGATTTATTTGACCGAGCATGTCACCTTGGGGTGCTCCAGTTTTGTTCGTGAAAAAGAAAGATAGGTCAATGAGACTATGTATAGATTATCGATAGTTGAATAGAGCCACTATTAAGAATAAATATCTGTTACCTTGTATTGATGATTTGTTCGATCAATTAAAAGGAGCTACAATGTTATCAGCTACGAGTTAAGAGCAAGATGTACCAAAAACTGCATTCAGAACTAGATATGGTCACTATAAATTTTTAACTATGCCTTTTGGATTGACTAATGCCCCTATAACATTCATGGATTTGATGAATCGAGTGTTTCAGCCATATTTAGATCAGTTTATTATGGTATTCATTGACGACATTCTGATTTATTCACTGAACGAGTCAAATCATGCGAAACATATAAGAGTTGTGATGCAAACCTTGCGCGAAAAATGACTGTATGCAAAATTTAGTAAATGTGAATTTTGGCTACGAGAAGTAGATTTTCTGGGACATATTATTTATGCGGATGGAATCAGGGTTGATTTGAATAAAGTATCTGCAATTGTTGAATGGAAATTTTTGAAGAACATTTTTTAAGTATGAAATTTCTTGGGATTAGCTGGATATTATCAGCGATTCGTTAAAAATTTCTTGATTATTGCTTCACCTAAGACTAGGTTATTACAGAAAAACGTCGAATTTGCTTGGTCTGATAAATGTCAACAAACTTTTGATCAACTGAAAAGCATGTTAATAGAAGCTCCAGTATTAACTCAGTCTAAATCTGGAACGACATATGTTGTTTATAGTGATGCATCTCTCAATGGCTTAGGTTGTGTGTTAAAGAAGATAGGGAAAGTAGTAGCTTATGCTTCTCGACAGTTAAATCCGCATGAAAGAAATTATCCTACTCATGATCTTGAGCTTTCCACGACCGTCTTCACTTCGAAGATATGGAGGCATTATTTATACAGTGAGAAATGTCACGTGTTTACTGATCACAAAAGATTGAAATACTTAATGACCCAGAAGGAATTGAATTTGAGGCAATGATGTTGGTTAGAACTACTGAAAGATTATGATTTCATTATTGATTACCATCTGGGGAAGGCTAATATGGTTGCCAATGCACTCAGTAGAAAGTTATCATTGTTTGCATTTCGAGCATTGAACGCTTATTTGGTTTTGAATGTTGATGGTTCTGTATTGGCGGAATTGAAGACTAAACCCTTGTTTATGCAATGAATTCGGGAATTACAAAATGACGATCTGAAGTTGATAATAAAACAAAGCTTGATTCAAGATAATTTTATTTCTGAATACAGTATTGTTGATGATGGCACGTTGCGTTATTGTGATAGGATTTGTGTCCCGAATGAATTTGGTTTAAAAAGAGATATTATGTCTAAAGCACACAGCAGTACGTATTCCATTCATCCTAGTAGTACAAAGATGTATTGTGACTTGAAACAAATGTACTAGTGGCCGGGTATGAAACATGAAATTTCTGAGTTCGTAGCTAAATGTTTAATTTGTCAATAGGTAAAAGTAGAACATCAGGTATCATTGGGTTTACTAAAACCTGTTATGATTCCTGAATGGAAGTTGGAGTGAATCACGATAGAGTTCGTAGCTAGTTTGCCTGTAACTCTGAAAAAGAAAGACTCAATCTGGGTGAGTGTTGACAGATTCACTAAGTCGGCCCATTTTATTCCAGTCAGAACAGACTACTCACTTGAGAGGTTAGCAGATTTGTATGTGACAAAAATTGTGATATTGCACATAGTTCTAACATCTATTATTTCTGATCGTGATCCGCAATTTACATCGAGGTTTTGGAGTAAACTTCACGAGGCTATGGGCACTAAACTCAACTTCAGTACCGCATTTCATCCTTAGGCTATGAGTTGGTGTTGGAAATGGCTTGATTTTGGGAAAATTTATGTCCACAAGGCCTGAGACACGGGCGTGTGACTCAGCCATGTGTGACACACAGCCTGGCGACACGGTCGTGTGTCTCCTGTAGGTTCCTTTGTATGCAAGTCAGTCAGTTACACGGCCTGGCACACGAGCATGTGACACAACCCTGTGACCCTACTCAGAGAGCTACACGGGTAAGGGCATGGGCTGGGACACAAGTTCAAAGGTTACACGGCCGTGTGACCCATATTTCTAAAATTTTGTGAATTTTTCTTAAACTTTCCAAATGTTTCTGATTTTTCCCAAATCGTTTCTAAGGTATTTTTAGGGCCTCGAGGGCTCGATTTAAGGACGATATGTATATGAATGATTATTTTATAATGTGTTTATTATAATATATGAAATGTATGTTTAAATGTTCCATTTTTTCGATAATGCTCCGTAACCCTAATACGGCGATGAATACATGTTACAAAACCATAACCATTTTTGATTGTTTTCCATTTATGCATTTCTATTCATTCTGCTTATTTTGATTCAACATGCAATTCATTTCTGGTTTCAATGAGCTAACAAAGCAACCGAATGGACATATGTAATTAGGGCTCAAATGATTTATAACTAAGTTCTCATTTTCGCCTATTAATTATAAACTCATTTAGTCACGAAGTTATTCCACTATAGTATCGTGACTGAGCTCTCCCTAACGACATACCATTATGAAAGCAACTACTTAATGCTCGTCCAATGACCTTGCCATAACTGTGTTACCCTGATAGGATATCATTAATCTCTTTGGGATAATATTAGTTCTCCCAATATAATCTTATGTTATCTCATGGTAACCATTACATCTACCTTCATGAAAAGTCAATCACAACCGAATAGTGATCAAGTCATCCATCACAAAGATGAATAACCCGTGGCCACGTTTACTTTTCATCAACCATGTAATGCCAATGAGAGGATATCATTTACCCATGTTTTGGGCTATGAATCCCAATGTTGTGAATGACACTGCATACTACAGAAGTCGTACACCCAACGCACCAGCTTCCGGTTCCTTATATATTCAAACTCAGGCTTTTACTTACATCAAAGTGTGACTACTTACATTAAAATGTACAAGTCTTGCATACATAGTCCATCATCCACTAAGGATTTAGGTATGTCACACTATGAACATTATAAGTGAATACATAAATGGATTTAGGATCTATTCTTCTTGGTCCAGTTCGATGCACTATCAGTCTAGTTAGTCACATTCATGTCTCTATCTTTTGGGAGTCATTCGCTCCAATGCCCAAGATAACGCATCTCCCCAATTGGACTTGATAGATGAAATATTAGTCTTTCAATCGGGTTTCTCATTCTCTATTAGACTAATGACATGTTTAGGTTTGTCTACTAATACAAGTTGTCTTTTTGTATCATGATCTCACCACGTAACACCGCTCAGTATTAGTTTAAACATTAGACAACCAATAAGCAACATTTGCTTTAATTTTGATTTGTTTGCAAAAACCATTTGAGGACAATCATACAAAGTATATTAATTTCATCAATTAATTTGTTTTTATTAATCATTATGTTCGAAAAGATTATAATTTTACAAACGAATATATTACACTCAGGCCACCAGATCCAACAGTTCTTCCATCCTTATTCAAGTAATTTTCCAACTTGCCATCATATCAAAGCCAGCTTACTTAGTCACATATACCATATCAAAAGCCATTCACTAAATTCACCATATAATAATGCATGTATCAACATTTTTAAGAAAATAAATCGATTCAACCAGTTATTGCCATATTACAAAGCACGAATACATATACCATAAGTTTAACTAACATCACAGGACACCTATGTACATGCCACATAATCGGATCTTCAACGATCGAAAGTCTACCGAAATAGAAGCTGCATAGTGTGAGCTCTAAGGCAATCTGATCGATAGGTTTAGCAAATGGATAGACTACAAAAAAGGAAACAACAATAGAGTAAGCATTTCGAAATACTTAGTAAGTTCATAGGGATAAAATAACAACTTACCTCACTTTACATATAAGTACAAAAAGTAAATCAACTTGACAAATACTGTAACCACACAAACTGGGCCTAGACGTTATGGTCGAATTTCAAGGGCTACATTAGCCACCGTAATGGCCTAGTAAATCCGTTTAATTTGCAAATCATCTATTTGTCCATTTTGTAGAAAAACTCTATATAGTTTCCTTAAGATTACCGAATCCTAAAGTCTGGTTTCATTAAAAGTATCATGTCATTTAAAAGGAAACATACTTGTTTTCGTCATTTTGCTTTTAAAAACTCCATTTCATTTATACGAATTGAAAAAGGTGATGACTGTGATTTTTATACGAGAAACTATGTTATACCTTAATAAGCCCATTAATTAAATTGTTCAAATTGTAGAAAAATACCATGCATGAAAAACCCAAATAAAAACAAACCTATACCACTGTAACACCCCTAACCCGTATCCGTCGCCGGAATAAGGTTTCGGAGCATCACCGGAGTTAACATTTCAAAACTATCAAAAAGTTTAAATCATTTACTTCACAACATCAATCATATCAAATCCCATCAATAACATACATATTGTTCCTTATACGAGCCCTCAAGGCCCTAAAAACACATTAGAAACAAATCGGGACTAAATAAAAAACATATAGAATGTTTGGGAAAAATATGAAAATTTTCAAATTGCAGGGGTCACACGACCGTGTGGGCATTCGAAGTAGGGACAGACGGCTTTGTCCTAGCCTGTGTACGTGCCTATTTAACTCTCTGACTTGGGTCACACCGCCAAGCCACATGCCCTTGTGCCAGGCCGCGTAACTCTCGAAATGCAACCTTTAAAAACCTACAGGGGACACACGGCCGTGTCACATAACCGTGTGTCACACAAGGCTAAGACACATGCCCGTGTCTCTGGCGTGTGGACGAAAAATAGGCCATTTCCAAGCCAATTTTGTAACACCCCTAGCCCGTATCCGTCACCGGATTAGGGTTACGAGGCATTACTCGTCAAACCACCAGTCAACACACTCATAAAAATATTATTACATTAATTAATACATAATTAATCCATGCTATCACGATCAAACATGTACTTTCAATTTTAAAATTTAAAGCGTTAACAACCTTATCACAAATAATATCATTAGTATCATATAAAAACAAATCTAAATCAAATAGTAAAAATACTATTCATTTGGTCATTTTGAATACAATAGCCGAATATGTACATCTACCCTTGTTCGATTTATACCAATCAAATGCACTAATATTTAAGACAAATATACCTATATGCCAAAGCTTTGCTAATTACCATTATCATCCATCTACATTATCAGTCAATTCTTTATAGATGACATGATCAAATTACTCAAAACCAAGCTCATATATGACCTAAAACATGAAAAATTAAATCCCTCATATAAACCTACTCATATAATTTTTGAATGTACTTAACTCAGGAATATATCTATAATGTCATTTATACAAATCATATAACTATATTTATTTAATCACATGCGCACCATCACTAAATGTTCACAACTGTAACACCCCAAACTCGGCCTAGACGTTATGACCGGATCTGGCATGCCACATGAAAGGTTGTTTTAAAAAAACTGCGTGATTGTTGAAAAATTCGAGTTTTGTTTTCATTTTGAAAATCGGAAATGTGACGTTTTGAAAGCAGTGGTTGTAGTTTTAAGAAAATCCCGTGTTTAATTATCAATAGGTTGTGGACCGCTCATTAATATTTTGGAAAACAGTTATTTACGTTTTTAGGAAAACCTCGTTTTGATCAATTCATAATAGACAATAACCGCATTAAAACAAAAACCAAATTAAAATCCCAGTGGCCTTATTACAGAACATAATCTCAAACTAAGATAAGTTTAAAGTAATGAAAAGCAGAGTTTACTAAAGAAGCAATGTATGGCCACCACAGAGTCCACCTCGGCTCCAAATCCTCAAAGCTAGCTATTACCTGCAAAAATTAAGCAGAGGGGTGAGTTACTAGAACTCAGTGTGTAACCCCTACATGAACATTAACTGGGCCCGAGCCCATTCAGATACCAACTGAGCCTTAGCCCTTTCGAAATCACATTCTGAGCCCTATTAAGCATGGTATAGCAGATAATGAATGCAATGCAACCCAGCCCAACCTAAATATCCATCCGCTACACACCACCCATTCCAGCCAAAACACACCGGTGGGGATTTCTACAATCAACCCTCATCCGCTACACACCATCGATGGCAGTCACGCTGCTCATCACCAAAATTGTGGCAGTGCCACCGAAATAATGTGACAGAGTCACCGAAATATGTGGTAGAGCCACCAAAATACACTTCCCCTTTCATCAATATCATATCCCCACCCCATGCAACATGTTATATCCTCATAATGTGGCGTATGCATACATATATCAATGTACATCAGATAATCAGAACACACGTACAATCATACTAATTTATCCAAATGGTATAGTCATAAAGGTTACTTACCTGGTATATCTCCAATCTTACCCACTTGGGTATCTCAACTGCATGCCCCTTAAAGTATTTCGACTCTTAGCCGACACATAGTATAATACGAAACAAAACGAAATAAAGGTGTGAGATTACACACCTGATTACGTGAAGAACTATACACTCCTGATCGTCGTTACCCTCACTATCACGAACAACTACGATCTGTCTATTCAGATCCGATGTCGCCCCTCTTCCACAACCCGGTGGGAAATCCCCAACAACTGACACTCTACGCCGTTTGAACTTAGGAGCAGAGGCTATAAATCCACTCCCCTCAGGCTCATTTGTCGATACCTCCTTAGAACGGCTAGCACTCGCATCCATGAAGAGAGTCTTGATCGATCTGATTTCTTGCAGAGAGAAGCGATGGTTGTCTAACAAGGAGGTTTGGTTATGGCGAGAGAGAATGAAAAGAGAATAGACGAGCAGAAATCAGAGTGAACTCTTTACCTTGATAAATGAGGAATCGCACCACACCCGATTCGTCCTCGAATCAGAGATGAGTCACGAGAGAAGCAGAGGTTCGGCCTAACAGTCAAAGGTTACTCTTGAGTATTTCGGCTTAAGAGAGAAAAGCAGAGGAAGTAGAGATGATGAACGGAAAAGAAAGTGTTACCTATTATTCGGAAGAAACCAAGTAGGAGAGGAAGGTTCGGCAGCACAAGATAGTAACCAAAGATGGAACGTGGAGCAGGAAACGAACAAGAGAGACTTAACTTCTCTGAACGTCTACCACAAAGAATGTAGAAGAGAGGTTATGCAATCGGCTAAGGTGGAGGAAAACAAAGAAAGTTGAAAGAAAAGAAAGCAACTATAAGGGAAATTCAGCAACACCAAAAGAGAAAGATAGCTGAAAATGTTTGAAAAGAAAAGAGTAGAAGTCACTAGGCAACTTGAAGTTTCGGTAAAGAGAAGGGAAGCAGTCGAAATGTTTTTAGCCCAAAAAGCAAAAGAATAGCACTCTCTCTCTCAAATGACTACTTAGAGGAACGGCACTCTCTCGACACACTTATGACCGAATGCTGAAAATGCCTAAAGAGCCAAGGGAAAACGGCACACACACATCTACTAGCAAAAACCAAAAATGCACCCTCACACCTCCCCACTTTCGGCCAAACACTTCCACACACCCACTCCCACTATTTTCTCCCTCATTTCCTCCACAATTCACTCTCCACCCATCATTTGAAATGGTTGACCAATTCAAACTCCCCAAACTCCTCTCCTCCTTCCATTCAAAATCGTTTGACCCATTCAACTCCTCCTTGGTAGAGTCCCAGCCGAAAACCACCTCTCCTCCCTCCTGGCACAAAAATAAATACTCCAAAATGCAGCCTGTAGGATTCGAACCCCACTCCCCCTTCCATGCTCCCTTGTGACACCAACACCACTCCACCAAGAGCTCCTTTTGTGTCATCAAACACAAAATAATTATCCTTAAGGCCTGCTTCCACTAGCTCTCTCCCCTTATGCCCAAAAAGCAAAATTTTACCAAAGCTCTGGCTCGAAGCCGAGCCTCTCCAGAACCCCCAAACACACCTAAATAACAAGCTAAGCGAGCTAAACGCATGCAACAACACAAGAATGCCAGACCCCTAATTTAAGGATGTTACAGTTCTACCCCCTTAAAGAAATTTCGGCCTCAAAATTTACCTGATTAAAAGAGGTGAGGGTATTGGTGTCGCATCACATCTTCCGGCTCCCACGTGGCTTCCTCTGAACCGTGATTACGCCATAATACTTTAACCAATGGAACCGATTTCCTCCTCAATACCTTAGTATCCTGATCCAAGATCTGCACTGGTTCTTCTTAAAAAGACAGATCAGGTCTTACCTCAATTTCTTCCACCGGCACCACGTGAGATGGATCTGAACGATAGCGCCTCAGCATCGAAACATGGAATACATTATGTATCTTTTTCAACTCCAGGGGTAACTCAAGCTGATAAGCCACTGGTCCTACACGTTTCAACACCCGATAAGGCCCGATGAATCTGGGGCTCAACTTGCCCTTCCGTCCAAACCTTAAAACCTTCTTCCAAGGTGAGACTTTCAAGAAGACACGATCCCCCACCGAAAATTCTATCTCCCTACGCTTCAGATCCGCATATGATTTCTGTCTATCAGAAGCTTCTTTTAACCGGTCCCTAATCAGCTTAACCTTTTCCTCCGTTTCTGAGATCAATTCTGGACCCAACAACCGTCGCTCACCTAACTCTTTCCAACAGGTAGGGGTACGACACTTACGACCATACAATGCCTCATAAGGTGCCATTTGAATGCTGGACTGATAACTGTTATTATATGCGAATTCAGCCAATGGCAGGTAATCTTCCCAACTACCCCTGAAGTCATCACGCAGCCCCTTAACATGTCCTCCAGAATCTGAATTACCCTTTCCGACTGACCATCAATCTGTGGGTGAAACGCTGTGCTAAAATCCAGCCTTGTACCCAAAGCTTCATGCAATGCCTTCCAAAACCGCGATGTAAACCTAGGGTCCCTGTCTGATATGAAAGACACGGGTACCCCATGCAACCTCACGATTTCTGCCACATACAGCTTGGCCAACTTCTGTAACGAATAGTCGGGACGAACCGGTATAAAGTGTGCGGACTTAGTCAACCGGTCAACGATTACCCACACTGAATCTTTCTTAGTAGGCGTTAGGGGTAGCCCACTAACAAAGTCCATCGTTATCCTCTCCCACTTCCAAAGTGGAATCTTCACCGGTTGCAGCAACCCCGAAGGCAACTGATGTTCCACCTTCACTTGCTGGCATGTCAAACACTTACCCACAAAGTTGGTAACTTCTTGTTTCAGACCAGGCCACCAATGCGATTCACGTAAGTCCCGATACATCTTGCTTCCACTGGGATGCATAGCGTATGGGCTACTATGCGCTTCCCGCAAAATCATCTACCTCAACTCAGAGTCCTTCAGCATACAAATTCTTCCACGGAAACACAATACCCCTTCGCTGTTCAGACCAAATCCCCTGTTTCATCACCTTCCACTTGCTGGAATTGAAAACTTAACGATTCATCTAACAATTGCTTCTCTTTAATCTAGCTTACCCATGTCGGCTTTATCTGAAGTTCTGCTAACAGACTACCATCTTCATAAAGACTGAGATGAGCAAACATTGCTCTCAAATTCGATATCACCTTACGACTTAACGCATCTGCCACCACGTTAACTTTACCCGGGTGATACTCAATCGCACAGTCATAGTCTTTCAGCAACTCAATCCACCTCTGTTGTCTTAAATTTAGCTCCTTCTAGGTAAGGAGATATTTCAGACTCTTATGGTCGGTGTAGATAATCGACTTTTCTCCATACAGATAGTGTCTCTATATCTTTAGGGCGAACACCACTGCAGCTAACTCCAAGTCATGAGTGGGATAGTTCATCTCATGCGGTCTTAGTTGACGAGATGCATACGCTACTACCTTCCATTCTTGCATCAACATGCAACCCAGACCTGTGTGTGATGCATTACAGTAGACGACAAACTCTTTCCCCGCCTCAGGCTGAATCAACACCGGTACCTCGGTCGAGAATCTTCTTTAACTTCTCAAAACTTTCCTGTTGTATCGGCCCAAACAAAGCGATCTTGTTTCCGCAATAACTTGGTTAAAGGTGCAGCAATCAACGAAAAACCCTCAATGAACCTTCGCAGCACTCCACCAAACCAAGAAAACTTGAATTTCGACGGACTTGGCGGCTTTCGGTCCAAAACGACCTCGACCTTTCGAGGATCAACCCTAATCCCTCGGCGAGAAACAACATGCCCCAAAAGGTCACTTCCATCAGCCAAAATTCACACTTCTTTGAATTTGGCATACGATTCTTCTCTCACAAAAAATGCAGAGCGTCAGAAGATGAGAATCATGCTCCTCTTCCATTCTCGAATACACCAAAATGTTGTCTATGAACACTACCACGAACCGGTCTAGATAGGGTTGGAAGACCTGGTTCATCATGCCCATAAAAGCGGCTGGTGCATTTGTTAACCCGAACGGCATTACTAGAAACTTGTAATGCCCATACCGAGTTCGAAACGCAGTCTTATGAATATCCGCCTCCTTGACCTTTAGTTGATGGTACCCCGATCTCAAATCTATTTTCGAGAAAACTGAAGCTCCTCGCATCTGATCGAACAGGTCGTCAATCCTTTGTAGCGGGTACTTGTTCTTAATAGTCAACTTGTTCAACTGGCGATAGTCTATGCACATACGCATCGACCCATCCTTTTTCTTCACGAACAAAACTGGCGCTCCCCACGGAGATACACTTGGTCTGATAAATCCCCGGTCCAACAGTTCTTGGATCTGAGCCTTTAGTTCTGCCAGCTCCTTCGGTGCCATCCTATAAGGAGCGATGGACACTGGAGCCGTTCTTAGAAGTAGCTCAATGCCAAATTCCACCTCGCAATCCGGAGGTAACCCCAGAAGCTCTTCAGGAAATACGTCCGAGAACTTCTTCACGGTTCTGACATCTCCAACAGATAATTCCTTGGCATCAAATGCCTGACGAAAGCCAAGAATGCCCTACACCCTTTTCGCACCATCTTCTCTGCCTTTAATGCCGAAACCACATTGGACAGGTAATTCCTCCTTTCTCCTAACACAATTACTTCCTCATCCTCTAGAGTTCTTAAAACCATCCGCCTAGCAGCGCAGTCCGAATTCGTACGATGCTTAACTAACCAGTCCATGCCTAAGATAAGGTCAAACTCACCGAACGGTAGTTCCATCAAATCGGCCAGAAATACCACTCCCTGAACTTCTAGAGGAACATCCCTAAACAATTTATTCACTACCACAGATTGTCCTAACGGACTAACCACAGACATTTCTCTAGCAGCAATCTTAGATTTAATACCCAGAGTCCCAGACACAGTACAAGCAACATATGAATGTGTAGACCCAATATCTATCAAAGCTATAAAGGGTACACCAAATATAAGAAACGTACTGGTTATGGCGTCCGGTGCGTCGCCATCCTCTCGATGTCTAGCCGCGTAGACCAGTCCAGGTTGTCTTGCATCTGTGTTACCAGCACCTCTGCCCGGTGCTCCATGACCTCGACCAAAACCATTTCCTTCTCTGGCTGGACCACGACCTCTCGGCGGCTGCTGACCACCCATCCTTGACTGTGCAAAACCCCGACCTATCGTCCGCATCTTTTCCAACTCTTGTGGACAGTCCTTTATCAGATGATCCCTAGACCCACACTTAAAACATCCTCCCGTTCTTCTCCAACACTCTCTTGGATGCGTTTTCCCACACTGTGCACACGGTCGCAACTGACCTACAGCAACAGGCATCCCCACTCGAGCTGGCCCATCGAACCTAGGCCTCTTTTGAAAACCCCTAAAAGAACCTGACGACCCAAAACTTCTCTTACTCTTGCCCCTATCCTTATCTCGGTTCTGCCTCTCAGAACGTTTCACCTCTTCGGCGATTTTTGCTTTCTCGACCAGAATGGCGAAATCTCTTTCTCGTTGCGGAGCTATCAGTACTTGCAGCTCATCCCGCAGACCATCCTCGAACCGAACACAACGTTCATAATCAGTTGTGACAATACCCCGAGCGTAACGACTCAAGCGCAGGAACTCCGCCTCATATTCAGCCACAGACTTATTCCCTTAGACCAAGTTCAGAAATGCCTTCCTCTGGGCGTCCACATAACTTGCCCAACATACTTTCACTGGAGCACTGTCTTAAAGAAGTCCCAGGTGATACGGTCCACTGAAGTACCTTCCCTCACTGTGAGCCACCACTGGTACGCCTCATCTCGAAGGAGGAGAGCGCTCCTTTCAATTTTTCCTCTCACATGCGATCCCGGGTCATCCATAATTTGTTCAACCGCTTCCAGCCAGTATTCAGCTACGTTTGGGGCCACACGAGAAATACCCCTAAATATCTCAGCCCTATTTTCCCGGAGTCACTCAGGAATAGATTTCCGGGCTACCGATCCAGTGCTTGCTCCAGCAACCCGTTCCAACAACCGCAGCATCGCTTGGGACAAAGCATAATCCCCTCCAGTTCTGTCCTGAGACCCTGCCTCCGCTACTGGTGATGCTGGCACTTCGCCTTCTGGCACATGTCTTGATTCTGAGGATCCAGCCTCAGCACCCCAGCCTCTACCACGGTCGCGTACACCACGTCCACGTCCTTTGGTGCTCATGTTCGCTAGATCGAATTAATCTGATTAAAAATTTTATGAATTAGAATATCATTTCAATGTTTATTAACAATGTTTTCTGCAAAGTGAGTATAGTAGTTCTTTTCGCAAATCGAATTTCCTAATCTCTCAGTCTCTAAAGTCTTAACCCTTATAGCTAGTAGTCATAATACACTAATTCTAATAATTCCTTCTAAAATCATTTCATAATATCAAACAAAGTCAGGAGACTTACAGATTTGGTGCCGGAGACTCATGTGCCATACTTCCAAAAAGACATATATTTTCCTAAACCATATTTTAAACCAATTTTGGAAAACATTTTTGAACCCATTTCACAGCCGAGTTTTGCAACCGGGCTCTGATACCACAAAATGTAACACCTCAAACCTGGCCTAGACGTTACGACCGGATCTGGCATGCCACATGAAAGGTTATTTTAAAGAAACTGCACGATTGTTGAAAAATTCGAGTTTTGTTTTCATTTTGAAAATCGAAAATGTGACGTTTTGAAAGTAGTGGTTGTAGTTTTAAGAAAATCCCGTGTTTAATTATCAATAGGTTGTGGATCGCTCATTAATATTTTGGAAAACAATTATTTACGTTTTTAGGAAAGCCCCGTTTTGATCAATTCATAATAGACAATAACTGCATTAAAACAGAAACCAAATTAAAATCCCAGTGGCCTTATTACAGAACATAATCTCAAACTAAGATAAGTTTAAAGTAATGAAAAGCAGAGTTTACTTAAGAAGCAATGTATGGCCACCACAGAGTCCACCTCGGCTCCAAATCCTCAAAGCTAGGGATCACCTAAAAAAATTAAGCAGAGGGGTGAGTTACTAGAACTCAGTGTGTAACCCCTACACGAACATTAACTGGGCCCGAGCCCATTCAGATACCAACTGGGCCTTAGCCCTTACGAAATCACATTCTGAGCCCTATTAAGCATGGTATAGTAGATAATGAATGCAATGCAACCCAGCCCAACCTAAATATCCATCCGCTACACACCACCCATTCCAGCCAAAACACACCGGTGAGGATTTCTACAATCAACCCTCATCCGCTACACACCATCGATGGCGATCCACGTTGCTCATCGCAGCGAAATTAATGGCGGTGCCACTTGGGAAATAATGTGACATGAGTCACTCGAAATATGTGGCGAGCCACCAAATACACTTCCCTTTCATCAATATCATATCCCCACCCCATGCAACATGTTATATCCTCAAAAGGTGGTGCATGCATACATATATCAATGTACATCAGATAATCAGAACACACATACAATCATACTAATTTATCCAAATGGTATAGTCATAAAGGTTACTTACCTGGTATATCTCTAATCTTACCCACTTGGGTATCTCAACTGCATGCTCGTTAAAGTATTTCGGCTCTTAGCTGACACATAGTATAATACGAAACAAAACGAAATAAAGGTGTGGGATTACACACCTGATTACGCGAAGAACTATACACTCCTGATTATCGTTACCCTCACTATCACGAACAACTACGATCTGTCTATTCAGATCCGATGTCGCCCCTTTTCCACAACCCGGTGGGAAATCCCGAACGACTAACACTCTACGCCGTTTGAACTTAGGAGCAGAGGCTACAAATCCACTCCCCTCAGGCTCCTTTGTCGATACCTCCTTAGAATGGCTAGCACTCGCATCCATGAAGAGAGTCTTGATCAGTACAGTACTTTCAGAGAGAAGCGATGGTTGTCTAACAAGGAGGTTTGGTTATGGTAGAGAGAATGAAAAGAGAATAGACGAGCAAAAATCAGAGAGACCTCCTTACCTTGATAAATGAGGAACCGCACCACACCCGATTCATCCTCGAATCAGAGATGAGTCGCGAGAGAAGCAGAGGTTCGGCCTAACAGTCAAAGGTTACTCTTGAGTATTTCGGCTTAAGAGAGAAAAGCAGAGGAAGTAGAGATGATGAAGGGAAAAGAAAGTGTTAATTATTATTCGGAAGAAACCAAGTAGGAGAGGAAGGTTCGGCAGCACAAGATAGTAACCAAAGATGGAACGTAGAGCAGGAAACGAACAAGAAAGACTTAACTTCTCTGAACGTCTACCACAAAGAATGTAGAAGAGAGGTTATGCAATCGGCTAAGGTGGAGGAAAACAAAGAAAGTTGAAAGAAAAGAAAGCAAATACAAGGGAAATTCGGCAACACCAAAAGAGAAAGATAGGCGAAAATGTTTGAAAAGGAAAGAGTAAAAGTCACTAGGCAACTTGAAGTTTCGGCAAAGAGAAGGGAAGCAGTCGAAATGTTTTTAGCCCAAAAAGTAAAAGAATAGAAGTCACTCTCTCAAATGACTACTTAGAGGAACGACACTCTCCCTACACACTTATGACCGAATGCTGAAAATGCCTAAAGAGCCAAGGGAAAACGGCACACACACCTACTAGCAAAAACTGAAAATGCTCCCTCACACCTCCCCACTTTCGGCCAAACACTTCCACACACCCACTCCCACAATTTTCTCCCTCATTTCCTCCACAATTCACTCTCCACCCATCATTTGAAATGGTTGACCAATTCAAACTCCCCAAACTCCTCTCCTCCATCCATTCAAACCTGTTTGACCCATTCAACTCCTCCTTGGTAGAGTCCCAGCCGAAAACCACCTCTCCTCCCTCCTGGCACAAAAATAAATACTCTAAAATGCAGCCTGTAGGATTCGAACCCCACTCCCCCATTCCATGCTCCCTTGTGACGCCAACACCACTCCACCAAAAGCTCCTTTTGTGTCATCAAACACAAATAATTATTCTTAAGGCCTGCTTCCACTAGCTCTCTCCCCTTATGCCCAAAAAGAAAAATTTTACCAAAGCTCTGGCTCAAACCCGAGCCTTTCCAGGACCCCCAAAAACACCTAAATAACAAGCTAAGCGAGCTAAACGCATGCAACATGTAACACCCCAGACCCGGCCTAGAAGTTAGGCCCGAATCTGGTGTGTCACATGGGAGTAAAAACTTGCTTGAAAAATACAGCCTCTTTGTTAATAACCCAAAACACTTAAGCAATTCATGTCTAATTTAAAACGTAATTATCTTTAAAAACCTTTTCGATTGCGGAAGCATATTTTAAATAAACAATTTATGAAAATGTGACGTTTAGAAATAGAGTTGCAGAAGCATTTTGAAAACGTGGCGGAAACATAGATAAAATGCAAGTATTTTTGAGAGGTTGTTTGATAAATCGATAATCGAACTAGTAATCTTTTAAAACCGTGACTTTTGAAAATATCGTTGATAATTTGAGAGAAAATTTCCAATGTTAAAAATATTTGTAAAAGTTTGTTATGAAATCCATATGTTAATCAATTTTGGAAAACCTTTATTTAGGTTTTAGAAAATTCTCGTTTTAAACAATTTAAGCAAAATAATAAGTATATCAACCATAAAGCAAATAATAAAACACTCCAGAGGCCTTATTACAACATAAAAACCCAAAATAGTAAAGTGAACAGAATTAAAAATCTAAAGTTCAAAATAAAACACCGTTTTCAAGTATGGCCTCCACCGAGTCATCCATGGGCCCAAGTCCTCTCATCACTTGAGCATTACACGCAAGGGTTAAGAAAAGGGGTGAGTTACAAGAACTCGGTGTGAAATCCCCTTACAGTCATCCATTGGGCTGAACCCGCTTAGAAATATCTTGGGCCTAAGCCCATTTAAGATAATCTTGGGCCGAAGCCCAATTACAAAACATTATATATATATGAATTCAAAGTATGCAACCCAACCCATCCATCCAATCTCTCCCCCGTACCAGCCAGTCTCTCCTGTGGGGATCAAGTCAACCCACCCCGCCAGTCTCTCCAATTTGCAGTCAAGCTGCCATTTATACTATTTGTGGCTGAGCCACCAGATTCATATACGGTAAAATGATCGACACAGAGTCGTTAATTCATATGTTAGGCACATAGCCATTATCAGAATTTGTGGCAAAGCCACCGGTCTATACTTCTCTTAATTCAAATTTTCCCATCCCATGCAATATGTAAAGATGCATCATACATAATCGTAAAACATCCATATAAAAATAACATCCATTAACCTATTGAATACTTTTTATGAATCAGCCCATTAAAGTAATACGATCATTCGGCCCATAGGGGAATTTCGGTAATTCGGTCCATAAGGACATTTCGGTAAATCGGCCCACTAAAGCATTCTCTCAATCGGCCCATAGGGGCATTTCGGTAAATCGGTAATTTTACCCACTAAGAGTAATTCGGTAAGCTCGCAACCTAGTGGTATTTTGGTAATTTACACTCTAAGGGTATTTTGGTAATTTCGCAACCCCGGACTTAACTACTAATTTGGGCATAAAAATTTGAAACTGTCCATATGCGTCATACTGACTAAATTGACTATAACTCGAGTTAGAGAACTCGAAATTTAAATCCGTAAATTTTCCTTGAAACTAGAGTCATATATCTTCTTACTATAATTATTCCAAAATTTTTGGCTTAGCCGTTTAATACAGTTTATTCTTTAAAATTTCTCTTGTTTTACTATCCAACGATTCTGACCTCTCTTACCTTAATTTCAAATATCTCATTGTACGGTTTTCATATACTGCTCCCACTTGTTTCTATTGAAAATAGGTTATCTAAGGAATCCATACATATAACTTATAACTCATAATTCACTTTTTACAATTTTAGCCAATTTTTCCAAGACAGAACAGGGAACCACGAAGTCCATCAGAACCAGTCTCACTAAAATTAAGATATCACAGAATATACAATTCCTCTTCCTCTTCCGTTTCTTTCATATAAAAATAGACATAGTAAACTTTATTTCGATATCTTTTTCACTTTCTAACTCCCTTTATCCTATTTTTTGTGATTTTTCCAAAATCACGTCACTGCTGCTGACCAAACTGTTTCTTTGCAAAATATGGTTACTACTATGAACATACGCACTCCGAGTGGTCTCGGATGCTTGGTTTTCGATTTTCTTCGGTATTTCGACCGAATCATAGAACATATCATACAAACATTCAGAGAGGTATGAGATTACACACCATTTCAAACATGTATTCGGAAGGGTACGGGATTATAGACCTTGATTACAAGTTGTGCTTTCTATCGTTTCAACACCACGAATGTGATCTCCCTCAGTGCACCAAAAATCGATCCTACCCTTTGGCTACTGAAATCCCGTCCTAACAATACTTGGTGAGCGAAAGATTCGTTAGCAATTATCCCACCTTTGATCAAAACAAATCTTATAACAACGCTCTTACCCCACTTGCTTGACAAGTCGACGATAACGATTTGGTTAATACAAATCACTTGTGCTCCTTCACCTTGTTGAAAGCCCTAAATCCAACGATGGCCATATCACAGAAAAGAATGTAACTCAGACCCAACAAGAGAGAAAGAAGAACACTCGATTATTAAGGATAAACTCGGATGAAACAAAGTTATATATAAAGAGAGAACTACTACTTACCGATTGTTAATTTCCTTGTAGCGCCACTCACTTAAATCACTACGAAAAGAGGATGATTTGATCACAAGGTAATGTCGAATTAAGAATAGAGAAAATGTTGATGAAAAGGTCAAAAGAAAAGAATGGATGGAGAGAAGAGTGCTAGATTGTTTCAGCTATCTAAGGGGAGATGAACAAAAAGGTGAGTGATTCAGCCAAACAAAGGAGAAAGATGTACACTCAAAGCTTGAAGATTCGGCAAGAAGGAGAAGGAAATTTGGAGAGAAAAGAAAAATGACACAAAAGTTGCAAATAGGAGTTTTTGGCCAAAACAACACCAAAATTTTTACCAATTGCCAAAGAAAATTGGCTACCTCCTCTACACCCAAAGCTGTCACATTCATGACCATAATGGTCAAAAATTGGCCAACCACACTTTCCATAACACTTCCCTTGAAAAAGGCCACATGTTCCCCTTACTTTCCCCTTTCTCTTGATTTCTTTCCTCATCTTCATCCTTTCCTATTTTCCTTAGCCATCTTGCCAAAAATAAAAGTCCACCTTGCCTTATTTACATGCTTGGCCGACACTTAGGGAAAGAATACAAAAATAATAGTCAAAATTTGCACACAATGGGATTTCAACCTCTTCCCTCAAGGTAATTCATGTGGCGCCATAACCTTCTTACCAATTGTTCAATTATGCTAGCAATTACTCATTTAATTCCATAAACATTGAGATCTCTTACTATCTCTCCTTAAAGTGCTTAAACACAAAATTCTTCCTATAACTTAACTTGAACCGGGAACTTCCTAGAAACCTCGTAACTCTCCAAAATCACCTTCCTAATAAGTCCAACTTGAAATAATGCCGTTCTCTTGTTCTCAAAAATTCTAAACTCTCCTACGCCCAAGGCCCATTGGGCCCAATACTACTAGGCCCAATTTCGGGTCGTTACACAACAACACAAGAATGCCAGACCCCTAATTTAAGGATGTTACAACAACAATAATTTAACCATTCAAACCTCATGTCCGAATACATATGAACATCCAATGAAGAATATAAACTCCAAACTAAGTCAATGCCATGGCCGAATATTACAAGTAAGTATACTATAAATTGATCATTAATATTTCACACATAACATAATATGAAATCAACTTTCATGATAAGTTTATAATATATCCGAACATGCACTACTAATAACACCATAATCAAGCATGACTAAACCATATTCAAGCATAGAAGTATAGCCATTTTCGCATGGCCTTTATACATCATATTCAAAATAAACTCAAAAGAGTAAAATAGCCTATACATGCCATAGTTCCAAAAGTTCAACTTATAAAAAGGGTACCAAAGATAGTTGATAGTGTGATTGACTTTGACGATGATCCCCGAGCTCGAACGTAGACTTCAAAATCTATAAAATAGTCAAATGAACACACAGAGTAAGCTAACATAGCTTAGTAAGTTATAAGCAATTGTAAAACATACAATTTAACATTATACAATTTAAATCAATTTAATATGATTATCAATGAAACTCATAAACATAAGTATGAATCATGTCACCTTTCATTAACTATCATATTTAGTAATCTCAATACTGAATACCTATGCATCATTATTCCATCTCAAACAAACTCAAAAATTTATAATCACATCTCATTTCTTTAGTTTCTTAAACAAGAATAACTTACCTCTTTAGTACTAAATTTATCCAACTATCATGAATCACTTACATGTTTATTTCATCTCATTTATCACAATTCACTAGTTGATATCCGTGGAGGATCCGTAAACCCGCACACTTAGTGCAAACCATGTAACGTATCGCACACTTAGTGCCGTTACTTTGATAAAGTGCACACGTAGTGCCATCTACTTGTAATGTGTCGCACACTTAGTGACATTACTTGTAATGTATCGCACACTTAGTGCCATTACTTATTTTCCGCACACTTAGTGTCAGACGATCGATTTCGCACACACAGTGCTCGATATTTAAGCTCGTACACATAGTGCCCATTAACCGATCTTTTCTTCATTCATATAAACACATATGATTTCATTTTCATTCGTATATACACATATATGTACATGTTCAAAACAACTTATTCTTCCTATAAATTACCATCACATTCGACCATACTCAATAAACATGTATACTCACATATTCAAATACATCCATCACCCATTACAAATTCCACATTTAACTACCTCTTAATCTATATGTACTCATTCAACTCAAATAAATCAAGGCTTATATATAAATCAATCTTATATTCGGCTAGCACATAACTTATCAAATGTCACATTCGGCCTTAAGTAATTTAACATGCTTATTTCTATTTAACATATACACCTTAATATAGATTAAAATTCAATTCACCCCAATTGCTTAAAAACTTACCTTGAAAATCGACGGATTAGGTTTCCCGGCTATTTGTTCAACTTTGCTTTTCCCCGATCCAATCTTGATTATTTTTGTTCTTGATCTAAATAATTTCAAATTAAGCTTATTCAAATATAATCTCATTCAATTTAATACAAAAACACATAAATGGGCAAATTCCTATTTTACCCCTGACATTTACAATTTTTACAATTTAGTCCCTATTGCACAAAACACAAAATACTCAAAATTTACACACACTCCTTTAGGGCTGAATGTTACTCATGTCCATACAAGTCCATACAATCCATTTATTTCACATTTTGACCCTTCAATTTACAAATTTCACAATTTAGTCCTAATTACTCAAAATCATCAAAATTTTCAATATAAAACATGTTAATCTAAAACATATCTTTAATATATAATCATCAAACATCACAAAACACAAGTTTTCATCAATGGTAAAACACCACACATGCATCAAAATCAGACATTCTAACATGGGTCGGATAGTATTCGAAGCAACGATTTCAAAAACGTAAAAATTATCAAAAATCGAACTCAATTACATACCTTAATCAAGCATGCAAGGACCGAATGTTTTGAGAGCTTAAGTTCTTCTTTCTTCTTTAGTTTCGGTGATGAAGAAATAAAATGATGATGAATAGCATGTTTCTTTATTTTAATATTATTAACTTATATTATAATATAACATTTTAACTTATAATTTATGTATATAAAAACATATTAATATAAAATTAAAGCCAAATGTTGTCCACTAACATGCTAATTGGTTAATTTACAACCTAAGTCCACATATAAAAGAAGACAAGTTAATTAAACCACTCAATTAAATAGAAGACTACTTTTACCACTTATGCGGTTTAGTCCTTTTCCTTAAATTAAACACACAAACAGGCAAATTAGTTCACGAAATTTTTGCACATGCTCACTCATAGATCATAGACACCAAATATAATATAAAAATATTCTATAGACTCAGATTTGTGGTCCCGAAACCACTGTTCTGATTAGGGTCAGAATTGGGCTGTTACAACTCTCCCCCTTAAGGGATTTTCGTCCCCGAAAATCTTACCGATGAATAAATGTGGGTAGCGTTCTTTCATTGAATCTTCAAGCTCCCAGGTTGCTTCCTCAACCCCGTGCTTATGCCATATAACTTTAACCAATGAGATTTTCTTATTTTGTAACTCTTTCACTTCACGAGCCAAAATGCGAATCAGTTCTTCCTCATAAGTCAGGTCAGGCTGAATCTCAATCTCTGACGGGCTAATCACATGAGAAGGATCATATCTATATCGTCGAAGCATCGATACATGAAAAACATTGTGGATCTTGTCTAACTTAGATGGCAACATCAGCCTGTATGAAACTGGCCCGATACGCTCAATAACCTCGTACGGCCCAATAAATCTCAGCCTCAGCTTTCCTTTACGGCCAAATCTAAGTTTCTTCTTCCACGGTGAGACTTTCAAAAATACTCGGTCACCCACTTGAAACTCTATATCTTTACGTTTCAAGTCCGCATATGATTTCTGACGATCTGACGCGGCTTTCAAACTTTCTCAGATCACTTTTACTTTCTGTTCAGTCTCTTTGATTAAATTAACCCCGTGTATCTTGCTTTCACTTAGCTCGGTCCAATATAAAGGCGACATTTACGACCGTACAAAGCTTGATAAGGTGCTATTTTGATACTCGATTGAAAGCTGTTATTGTACGCAAATTCAATCAAAGGCAAGTATCGTTCCCACGTACCCTCGAACTCAAGAACACAACATCTCAACATATCCTCGAGTATTTGAATAATACGCTCGGATTGACCATCCGTTTGAGGGTGAAAAGCAGTACTGAAATGCAATTTAGTACCTAGAGCATCTTACAGTTTCTTCTAAAACTGCGATGTAAACCTTGGATCTCTATCTGAAATAATAGAAATAGGTACTCCGTGTAATCATACAATCTGAGAAATGTACAATTCAGCTAACTTATCAAGCAAGAAATCCGTACGTACTGGAATAAAATGAGCCGATTTCGTCAATCTATCAACAATAACCCAGATTGCGTCTTTCTTGCTTAGTGTCAACGGCAACCCAGATACGAAATCCATCGTGACTCGATCCCATTTCCACTCAGGTATCATAATAGGTTGAAGTAATCCCGATGGTACCTGATGCTCGGCTTTTACTTGTTGACATATTAATCACTTCGACACATAGTCTGAAATATCTCGTTTCATACCGTGCCACCAGTAATGCTGTTTCAAATCATTATACATCTTTGTACTACCCGGGTGGATTGACAATCTACTATTATGAGCTTCATTACAAATCATTTGAATCAACTCAGGATTCTTTGGCACACATATTTAGTTTTTGAACAGTAGACATCCCTCAGCATCAATCTGAAATTCTGAATCAGTATTCGAACCACAATGATTCATTTTTGCTAATAAATCATTATCAACCTTTTGAGCTTTACAAATCTGTTGAACGAATAACGGTCTCGCTTTCAACTCTGCAATAATCACACCGCCATCAGTCATAACTATATCCGCATTCATTGCACGTAGAGTAAATAGTGATTTTCGACTTAGTGCATCAGCAACCACATTAGCTTTCCCCGGGTGATAATCAATGACGAGCTCGTAATCTTTTAACAGTTCCAACTATCATCGCTGTCTCAAATTTAGATCTTTCTATAACAGCTTTGTCATCAGAGCTGCAATCATAGAAAACCCTTTCACAAAGCGTCTATAGTACCCGGAAAGCCCTAGAAAACTCTGAACTTCAGAAACATTTCGCGAGGGTTTCCAATCAAGTATAGCCGAGATTTTACTCGGGTCAACCCAAATGCCTGATGCTGAAACAACATGCCCCAAAAAACTCACTTCACGTAACCAAAACTCACATTTGTTGAATTTCACGTACAACTGTTTATCACGCAAAATATGTAACACAAGTTTTAAGTGTTCGGCATGTTCAGTTTCGTCACATGAATAGATCAAAATATCATCTATAAATACAACCACAAACTGATCTAGATACGATCTAAATATCCGATTCATCAAATCCATGAATACAGCAGGGGCATTAGTGAGTCCGAACGGCATCACCAAAAACTCGTAATGGCCGTATCTCGTCCGAAAAGCAGTCTTAGGTACATCTGAGTCTCTAACTCGCAGCTGATAATAACCTGATCTCAGATCGATCTTCAAAAATACTGAGGCTCCCTTTAGCTGATCAAATAAATCGTCGATACGTGGCAACGGATATTTATTCTTTATGGTCACTTTATTGAGTTGTCGGTAGTCGATGCACATTCTCAAAGTTCCGTCTTTCTTTTTCACAAAAAGAACTGGCGCACCCCAGGGAGAGAAACTAGGTCGAGCAAAACCTCTATCTGTCAATTCTTGCAACTGAGCTTTCAACTCTTTAAATTCGGTCGGTGCCATTCTATACAGAGCTATCGAGATTGGGGTCGTCCCTGGCACTAACTCAATACCAAACTCTACCTCCCGAACAGGTGGCAATCCCGGTAATTCCTCTGGGAACACATCTGGATACTCACATACAATTGGTACAGATTCAATCTTCTTTTCGGTCACTTTACTATCGATCACATAAGCAAAGTAAGCTTCGCAACCCTTTCTCAAATACTGTCGAGCCAACATCGAAGATATCACTGCTGGTAACCCATTCAAATCCGCAGATTCAATTCGAATTATCTCATTATTCTGACATCGCATATCAATAGTCTTTCGTTTGCAATTCACTACCGCATCGTGCACGGTTAGCCAATCCATACCGAGGATTATATCGAACTCATCAAATGGTAGCAACATCAAATCAACCGGAAAACATGAATCTCGAATCATTAAAGGGCAATTTTTGCACACTCTATCAACTAGCACACACCGGCCCAGGGGGTTCAAAACTCAAATCACAAACTCAGTAGACTCAACAGGTAGAGCCTTGCTGGATACTAATGTTTCATACACATAGGAATGGGTTGAACCGGGATCAATCAGAGCAATTACACTAGTATTAAAGAGAGTAAATATACCGATGATGACATCTGGAGATGAAGCCTCCTCTCTGGCACGAATGGCATAGGCTCTAGCTGGCACATAAGACTCTGATCGAATAGCTGTGTCCGAAGTCCCTCTCTGAGTGCCGCTCCTACCTCCCACATTTTTGGGTGGTCAACCTCTAGCTGCAGTACCACTTGGTCTTGTACTCTGAACATTATCCTTTTCAGCTAACTCCGAGCAATCCCGAATGAAGTGATCCTGTGAACCACACTTGTAGCAAGCTCGGTTGTTGGATTTGCCCCAACATTCACCAAAATGTTGTCTACCACACTGTTGACACTCGGGCTTATTCAGTCGAGTATTGCCGACACTAGCAAACGAGGTAGCTCGTGAACTCACTGGTGGTCGTTCTCGTATAGAGATCCCTATATTAGCTTTGGATCGACTACTGTCATTTTTGAACTTCTTTGATGACAATTGAGAAAATTTACCCGCTGATCTCTTACAAAAATCTCTAGCTTCAAACTCAGCTTTTCGTTTTTCTTTCCCCAACTCTTCGGCTTTACAAGCTCGCTCAATAAGTACCACGAACTCATTTAATTCAAGTATGCCAACCAGTAGTTTTATATCTTCATTTAACCCTTCTTCAAATCTTCTTCACATAGAAGCCTCAGATGAAACACACTCACGGGCATATCGGCTAAGTCTCACAAACTTGCGCTCATACTCAGATACAGTCATACGACCCTGTTTAAGCTAGAGAAATTCCTTGCGTTTCAAATCTATGAATCGCTGGCTGATGTATTTCTTACGAAACTCTATCTAAAATAAGTCCCAAGTAACTCATTCCTTTGGAACAACCGATACGAAAGTGTTCCACCAATAGTAGGCAGAATCTCGTAATAAAGATATAGCACATCTTAGGCACTCATCAGGTGTACAGGAGAGTTCATCAAAAACACGAATTGTATTATCGAGCCAAAATTTAGCTCGTTCTGCATCATCATCATCTTCGGCTCTAAACTCTTGAGCCCCGTGTTTTCTGATTCTGTCGACCGGAGGCTTATTTATTCTCTTAGGATTAATGGTCGGGGGTACCACCGGTGCTACAGGTGGAGTATTTGGATTTGGGGATTTTTGAACAGAGGGATTGGTCCGGATGTATTGGTTGAACTAATCATTCATTATGCTAAAGAAGGCTTGTTTAGCCCCCTCATCAGGATTACTCACAGCTGGTTGAGATTCATCCGGCGCGGTCCCTTGCGCGAGAGTAGGCGCCACACTCTCGACATCGTCTGTAACATCCTTAAATTAGGGGTCTGGCATTTTTGTGTTGTTGCATGTGTTTAGCTTGCTTAACTTGTTATTTAGGTGTGTTTGGGGGTTCTGGAGAGGCTCGGGTTCAAGCCAGAGCTTTGGTAAAATTTTTCTTTTTGGGCATAAGGGGATAGAGCTAGTGGAAGCATGCCTTAAGGATAATTATTTGTGTTTGATGACACAAAAGGAGCTCTTGGTGGAGTGGTGTTGGCGTCACAAGGGAGCATCAAAGGGGGGAGTGGGGTTCGAATCCTACAGGCTACATTTTAGAGTATTTATAGGAGAGGTGGTTTTCGGCTGGGACTCTACCAATGAGGAGTTGAATGGGTCAAACGGGTTTGAATGGATGGAGGAGAGGGGTATGGGGAGTTTGAATTGGTCAACCATTTCAAATGATGGGTGGAGAGTGAATTGTGGAGGAAATCAAGGAGAGTATCATGGGAATTGGTGTGGGGAGGTGTTTGGCCGAAAGTGGGAAGGTGTTTAGGGGGGCGTATTCGGGTGTGTGTGTGTGTGTGTGTACCGAAATTCCCTTTAGTTTCTTAGGCATTTGTAGCATAATCGGTCATAAGTGTGTAGGGAGAGTGCCGTTTCTTCAAGTACTCATTTGAGAGAATTTACTCTCTTTTTTCGTATTGGTTAAGAGCTTTTCAAGTCTTGTGTTGCTTCCATTTCTTCTTGCTGAACCTTAAACATTTTTAGTAACTCTTTCTTCTTCTCATTTATTTTTGTTTTAGACACCATCTTCCCTCGGTTTTTGCCAAACACCTGTAGCCGAATCTCTCCAGCATTCCATTTCTTCTCCTCTTGACCGAATCATCTTCCACACCCTTCCACTTTCTTTGACTTCCCTACACCTAGCCGAATTACTCAGTTGAATCGGGTCATCTTGTTATTTTGCTAGTAGCCGAATCCTATGTCTTCTTCTTTGTTCCTTTATTTCTTCCTTATTCATTTTCTTTTGCAAGCCAAAACCCCTCTTGTGTCAAACAAAACTCATTTCTTTCACCTTTTGCTATTAGCCGAACATTAAGAAGCAAAGTGCTAGGATCTCTTGGTTTGCCGAAGGTCCCTCTTCAATCGGTTTTGCTTGTTGCAAGGCCGAATCTGAATACCCCTCTCCACCTTGAAGCATGTTCATTCTTTCGTAGGAAGCCGAAGCTCTTGTTAGCAGTGGCCGAATCTAGGGCATCTTGGGACTCATCTGAAATCGCAAGCCGAATCCGTTGGTGTTCGGTTCTCCATTGATCAAGGTAAAGAGTTTTCTCTGATTTCTGCTCATCTATTCTCTTTTCATTCCCTCTGCCATAACCAAACCTCCTTGTTAGACACCCATTATTCCTCTCTGAAAGTACTGTACTGATCAAGACTCTCTTCATAGATGCGAGTGCTAGCCGTTCTAAGGAGGTATCGACAAAGGAGCCTGAGGGGAGTGGACTCGTAGTCTCCACTCCTAAGTTTAAACAATGTAGGGTGTCAGCGGTTCGGGATTTTCTACCGGGTTCGTGCTAGTGAGGGCGACGACAAGTAGGAGTGTATAGTTCTTCGCGTAGTCAGGTGTGTAATTTCACACCTCTATTTTGTTTTTTCTGTGTTATACTATGTGTCTGCTAAAAGCCGAAATACCCTTAAAAGGAAAGCAGTTGTGGTACACTAGTGGGTAAGATTGGTGATATACCAGGTAAGTAGAATTTATGACTATACCATTTGGATAAATTAGCATGATAAATGCGAAGTGTTACGATTATCGATGTACATTAATGTATGTATGCATTCACCACATTATGATGATATGACATGATGCATGGGAAAGGGATAATGATTGATCGGGGAAGTGTATTTTGGTGACTCTGTCACATTATTTCGGTGGCTCTGCCACATATTTCGGTGACTCTGTCACATTATTTCGGTGGCACTGCCACAATTTCGGCGATGAGCAGCGTGACTGCCATCGATGGTGTGTAGCGGATGAGGGTTGATTGTAGAAATCCCCACCGGTGTGTTTTGGCTGGAACGGGTGGTGTGTAGCGGTTGGATATTTAGGTTGGGCTGGGTTGCATTGCATTGCATTCTTTATTTGCTATACCATGCTAATAAGGCTAAGGCTCAGTTCGTTTCTTTGTGGGCATAACTCAGTTTGATTTCGTAAGGGCTAAGGCCCAGTATGTATCTGGATGGGATCGGGCCCAATTAACGTTCATTTAGGGGATTACACACTGAGTTCTCGTAACTCACCCCTCTGCTTAATTTTTCAGGTAATCCTTAGCTTTGAGGATTTGGAGCCGAGACGGACTCTGTGGTGGCCATACGTCGTTGCTTAGTAAATTCCATTTTACTTTACTTTAAATTCTATTTTAATTAGGGATTATGTTTTGTAATAAGGCCACTGGGATTTTAATTTGGTTTTTGTTTTAATGCGGTTAGTACCTATTATGAAATGATCAATACGGGGTTTTCCCTAAAAACGTAAATAACTATTTTTCCAAAATACTAATGAACGGTTTACAAACTATAGATAAATAAATTCAGGATTTTCTCAAAACTACAACAATTGTTTCAAAACGGCACATTTTTGAAAACCACGGAACCTGATTTTTGGTGTTATAAAACAAATTTTCGGTCTTAGTAATATTTATAATAGTTTGTAAGAAAACCTTTAAAATGAACCTGATTTTCAAAATGGAAACAAAATTTGAAATTTTTAAACGACCGCGAAGTTTATTTAACAACCTTTCCATGTGACATGCCAGATCCGGTCATAACGTCTAGGCCAGTTTTGGGGTGTTACATTTTGTGGTATCAGAGCCAGGTTGCAAAACTCGGCTGTGAAATGGGTTCAAAAACGTTTTCCAAAATTGGTTTAAAATATGGTGTAGAGAAATGTATGTCTTTCTGGAGGTATGGCACCCGAGTCTCCGGCACCAAATCCGTAAGTCTTCTGACTTTGTTTGGTATTATGAAATGATATTAGAAAGAAAATATTAGAATTGGTGTTGTATGACTGCTAGCTATAAGAGTTAAGACTTTAGAGACTGAGACATTAGGAAATTCGATTTGTGAAAACAACTACTATACTCACTTTGCATAAAATATTGTTAATAAACATTGAAATGATATTCTAATTCATAAAATTTTTAATCAGATTAATTCGATCTAGCGAACATGAGCAACAGAGGACGTGGACATGGTGTACGCAATGCGGAAGAGGAAGAGGCAGTGCGAGGTGGATCCTCGAATCGGGACATGTCTTTGGAAGGTGAAGTGCCAGCATCACCAGTAGCGGAGGCAGGGTCTCGGGACAGAACTGGAGGGGACGATGCTTTGTCCCAAGCGATGCTGCGCGTGTTGGAACGGGTTGCTGGAGCAAGCACTGGATCGGTAGCCCGAAAATCTATTCCTGAGCGACTTCGGGCAAATGGGGCTAAGATATTTAGGGGTATTTCTGGTGTGGCCCCAAACGTAGCTGAATACTGGCTGGAAGCGGTTGAATGAATTATGGATGACCTAGACTGCACAGCAGAGGAAAAATTAAAAGGAGCAGTGTCCCTCCTTCGAGATGAGGCATACCAGTGGTGGGTCACAGTGAGGGAAGGTACTTCAGCGGACCATATCACCTGGGACTTCTTTAAGACAGCATTCCAGGGGAAGTATGTTGGTGTGAGTTATGTGGACGCTCAGAGGAAGGCATTTCTGAACTTGGTCCAGGGGAATAAGTCCGTGGCTGAATATGAGGTAGAGTTTCTGTGCCTAAGCCGTTACGCTCGGGGTATCGTCGCAACTGACTATGAACATTGTGTTCGATTTGAGGATGGTCTGCGGGATGAGCTGCGAGTACTGATAGCTCCGCAGCGAGAAAGGGATTTTGCTATGCTGGTTGAGAAGGTAAAAATTGCCAAAGAGGTGAAACGTTCGAAGAGGCAGAACCGGGATAAGGATAGGGGCAAAAATAAGAGAAGTTTTGGGTCATTAGGTTCTTCTGGGGGTTTCCAGAAGAGGCTCAGGTTAGATGGGCTAGCTCGAGCAATGGTGCCGGTTCGCCAGAGGTCGATTTGCGACCTTGTGCTGATGTGGGAGAAACGATCCGGGAGAGTGTTGGAGAAGAACTGGAGGATGTTTTAAATGTGGATCTAGGGATCACCTGATAAAGGACTGTCCACAAGAGGTGGCTAGGGCACAGACGTTAGGTCAGGGTTTTACACAGTTAGGGAGAGGTGGTCAACAGCCGCCAAGAGGTCGTGGTTCGGCCAGAGGAGGAAATGGTTTTGGTCGAGGTCGTGGAGCACCGGGTAGAGGTGCTGGTAATACAGATGCAAGACAGTCGGGTTAGTCTATGTAGCTCGACGGCGAGAGGATGGCGACGCACCGGACGTCATAACCGGTACGTTTCTTATATTTGATGCACCCTTTACAGCTTTGATAGATATTTGGTCTACACATTCATATGTTGCCTGTACTCTATCTGGGACTTTGAGCATTAAATCTGAGATTGCTGCTAGAGAAATGTCTCTGGTTAGCCCTCTAGGACAATCTGTGGTAGTGAACAAACTATTTAGGAATGTGCCTTTAGAAGTGCAAGGGATTGCTTTCCCGGCAGACTTGATGGAACTACCGTTCGGCGAGTTTGATCTGATCTTAGGCATGGACTAGCTAGTTAAGCATCGTACAAACTTGGATTGTACTGCTAAGCGCATGATATTGAAGACTTCCGAGGATAAGGAGGTGCTGGTGATAGGAGAAAGAAGGAATTATCTGTCCAATGTGGTGTCGGCATTAAAGGCTAAAAGGATGGTGCGAAAAGGGTGTGAGGCGTTCTTAGCTTTCATCAGCGCTTTGGATGCCAAGGAATTGTCTGTAGGAGATGTTAGAACGGTAAAAGAGTTCTCAGACGTCTTCCCTGAAGAGCTTCCAGGGTTACCTCCGGATCGCGAGGTGGAATTTGGCATTGAGTTATTGCCAGGAACGGCTCCTGTGTCCATCGCTCCTTATAGGATGGCACCGAAAGAATTGGCAGAACTAAAAGCTCAGATCCAAGAGCTGTTGGACCGAGGATTTATTCGACCAAGTGTATCTCCGTGGGGAGCGCCGCTTTTGTTCGTGAAGAAAAAGGATGGGTCGATGCGTGATCGTTGTTTTCGCGATGTCAAAGTCTTAAAATTTATAAAAAGAATGATCGAACCTGGAAACTAACTATGACAACGATTTGAGGCAAGCGCACTTATCGAACAGTAGTATAGCTTAGGCAAGACCGGATTGTCGAACCAAAAGTACTAATACTAACTTTCTTTTTATTATCTAGCCTAAAATAAGTGAAGTTGTTATTTAATCTAAATTTAACTAACTACTAAACTAAAGACGCAAAGACAAAAAGAATGAATTGGGGAAATACTGTTGGAAAAACTCTGTTGATTAAGACGATACCCTTAGGAAGAATCCACCTAGACTTCACTTGTTATCTAACTCTGAACCAGACGATTTATTCACTTGACTTGATCCGTAAGACTCCCTAATGTATATTAAACCCTCTCTCGAAGCGAATAACGTCTAACCCTAGGTTGATTAATTGAAATCTCTTTCTAATTAAAACCCTTAGAATTGCATTAACTCGATCTATGGACTCCCATATTAGGTTTCACCCTAATCCGGCAAAATCTCGTCACCCTATCTCTAGGCGCGCGATCAACTCCGCTTAATTATGCTAGATCTACTCTTAAGCAGGGACTTTTTCTCCTCCACCTAAGCACATCAAACTTGAATCAATATCCCGGAAATATCAACACAAGAATTAAGAACACATAATTAAGAACAAATCAAGTATTTATCATATAGTTCAGCAAACGATAACAAGATTCATCTAAGTTTCATCCCCTTCAGGTACCTGAAGGGTTTAGTTCATAACAATAAAAGAAAACATCTCAGAAGAAAAGATAAAACAAAACATAAGAAATCCCTAAAACCCCCTGAAGGAATTGAAGGAGAGATCCACCGTCTTGAGTAGAATTTTGGCTTCTTGAGATGGATCAACGGCTATCTTCGAGTGTTTCCCACAAATCGACCTTTTCGGCTCGGCTCCTTGGCCTAGCTCACCGCCCCCTTCTAGGTTATACTTAGGGTGTTTATATGGGCTTTTGAAATAGGTTTCTTTGCCCCTAAGTATCCTTTTCCGAGTGAAATTGCTCTTCTCAGCGGTAGGGACACGACCATGGCGCACGCCCGTGTGAATCGTGATCAGGCCGTGTTCTAGTCTATCAGGGAGACACGGCCGTGTTGGCTCAAGTCAAGGCCGTGTCGATTTTCACTTTGGCCTGATTTGGTCCGTTTTAAGTCCGTTTCTCGTTCTTTCCATCCTCCGGTGCTTTCCTGAGTATAAAACTTGAAAAGAAAAGATTAAGAGCACATTTTTACATAAATCAAGGGATAAATCATCCAAAAGTATGCTAAATGTGGGATTAAAATATGTTACTTTTACGGTTTATCACATACCCCCACACTTAAGCTTTTGCTTGTCCTCAAGCAAATTTCTCAACTTACAATTAAAACGAACTTTCCATGATTCAATATTTCTATCAACAATGCTTCATCATAATTCATAGATAGTTTATACATGGATAATTTAACTCAAAGAGTCCTAAAGATTCAAACAATATAAGTCACACATTTGTAGCACAAAACATATGTGTTTTCCCCTCATTTAAATAATTACCTCTGATCCAAAACCTGTAACACCACTTATCCGAGTTCTACGCCGAAACTGGGCCCGAGGCGTTACCGAACTCAAACCACTTGATCGCCACTTAGGCTCGTCGTAACTACTCTCTGAAGTCATCTCAACAACCTCATTCTCGACTTACGAGGCCTCACTCATAAACACGAGGGCTCTCGAGACTAAACCAGAACTTTTTCCAATCATAAAAATTTTCTCTTTATACAGGTCTCACACGCCCGTGCAAGATTAGACATGTAAAACCCCTAACCCGTGTCCATCACCGGATAGGGTTATGAGGTGTCACTAAACTATCCACCAAGTTCATTCAGTCGCATGGATTCTAATACTTAAGGAATAATATTACAATAAACCAGTCATCACAAAAATAATATCAATCCCATTATATACACTAAAATAAATAAGCTTGATCAAATTAATAGTCATTATTCATTTGGTAAGTATACCATAATGGCCGAATATGCACCCAACTAAAATTCATTCAACAAGTTAAGTACCGAACACTTTAGGCAATTAACTCATACCCAAATCAAACATATAATATCCATTCTCACTCAAAATCACATGAACATTGTAATTTAATATATATACAACTCGCATACATATCCTATAGTATTATTTACCCATAATTATAATTAATAATTACAAAGCGCACGTATATGTCAAAACTAAATGATTCAATATAAAATTTTAGCTAACTCATATAAACAACTTATTTTCAATATTCCATAGGTGTCATGACTTAGTCTATGGAATGAAATTTCTTGACCAAACATAATATCACCTAAGAAGAATTTTTAAGCTCCAACCAAAACAATCCCTAGCCGAATATCCACAAGTAAATACACATCAATTTGCTCGTTAATAAATCACCTTTGATATGTAGATACACAGATGCAACTTATTTCATTCATAACTAAAAGCATATTACTTTCAAAACATGTTTAAAACATAATCAACTCAACCAAATACTTGTAAGCTTACTAGGCACATCTCATATATATACCATAATCAAATTTGTACAAACTTAAGCTTTATAACTAGCCATTTTCGCATTGCTTGTAATTACAACATCAAAAATTTACCAAAACATAACTAGCTTATACATGCCATAAACTTTAGGTTTATAAACAAAAGAAGTACCAAAACTTTGATGATAATGTGATGAGCTTCAACTGAGATCCACGAGCACGAGATGAGCACCCAAATGAAATCTACAATACTTAAACAACCACATTCAAAGTAAGCTTCCAAAGCTTAGTAAGATTTAAACAATTCATAAGCAAAATAGGCTAATTTAAAATTTCATGACTAAACCCTTTTTGCCATCCCCTTGCCGAATAGCCAAATATTCAAGAATAAATTCATAACAACATAAAAAAAATATATAAATACATTTACAAACATACTTATACCTATTTCCCTATATCATTATCACATAATAGATAATTTGCATACAAATCTACTAATTACCAAATCTTAAACTACCATTTCAAGCCACCATAAATTTCAAGATAATATATATATATCACCTACCTTCAATTTGCATACCTTTTACAACTTAACCATTCATGCGTAATATACGATACATTATCCGATCCTTTCCGTATACATAATAACATTTGTAATTAAGGTCATTTAACGAACCTCTTACCTGCATACTTAAATATAAGCTTTAGTAACATATCGCACACTCAGTGCCGTTACTTATCATTTCCGCACACTTAGTGCCAATTTCCCGATAACGTATCGCACACTTAGTGCCGTTACTTAACATTTTCGCACACTTAGTGCCAATTTCCCGTAACGTATCGCACACATAGTGTCGTTACTTAACATTTCCACACATTTAGTGCGAACTTTCCGTAACGTATCGCACACATAGTGCCGTTACTTTAATAATCCGCACACATAGTGCCTTGTGACCGATTTCGCACACTTAGTGCTCGGTGATATGTTCTCGCACTCAGTGCCTTTCATAACCTGTTGTTCGTTCAATTCCATACATGTATAAATGAAAACCAATCCATTTAATCACATATAATTTCATACACCAAGATATATCCATAATATTTTCTATCCAATTATTATATCACATTCGGCCAAACTTTTATCATGCATCCAGCCAATCCATTAAAAATCAATCACATTCAAGCTTAATATCCCACATAATTTAATTACGTTATTAACATTCAAATGCCCTTTTCATGCAATTATGCCCAAGCTATAAACAACATCACATTTGGCCAATTTATATCCAACACCATGACACATTCGGCAATGTATAAATTAACATACTTGTCTCCTCTTAATAAAAGTTTGTATTATAAAATAAAATTCAATTTAACTCAATTGCTTAAATCTTACCTCGAAAGTTGACAAATTAAGCTTCCCGGCTACTCGTTTAATTTTGCCTTTGCCCGATCCAATTCCTTTTCCTTTTGTTCTTGATCTAAACAATTCCAATTTAAAATCATTCAAAAATATATTCATCCAATTTGATCCAAAATCATTTAATTATGCAATTTACCATTTTGCCCCCAACATTTACAACTCTTACTATTTAGTCCCTAATACACAACTCATAATTTACTCAAAATTTGGACATCTTCCAATAAGGCCGAATCTTCCTCCTCCTATTATAAGTCTATACAACCTATTTTTTTTTTAACATTTTAACCTCTAAAATTCTTCTTTTTACAAATAAATTCTTAATTAACAATATTCATCAAAAGCTCAAAAGATGTTCATTTAGCTCCAAACTTTTATTTAATATCAAAAACCATCACAAAACTCAACCTAACATCAATAGCATTTCTCACATACATGATCAATGTACAAAAGTAATACATGGGCTTGATAGGAAAATGATCAACAATCACAAAAATGCAAAAATTATCAAAAATCCAAGACTTAAGCTTACCAAATTTTAGTTGATGAATGCTGAACCCTAAGGAGCTTTTCTCTTCTTTTTCTTTTGCAATATTCAGCCAAGGAAGCTCAAAAAGATGAACATGCAATGGCTCCCTTAATTTTTTTATGTTTTATTCCACTATACATAATTAATTTTAATATAATATTAACATATTCCACTAACTATAATATAATATAATATATTTACATATATCACACCACTTTGCCGTCCACTAGAGTAATAATAGGGATAATTGCAATACAAATCCCCTTAATTAAAATTAAAAAGACACTTTGTTTTAATCCCCCCAATCAAGCAAATGGCTAAATTTACCACTCATATGATTTAGTCCTTTTTCTTAAAATAAACAAATTAACAATCAAATTATCTCATGATATTATAACACATGCTAAAACATATATCATAAATATTAAATAAAATATAAAAGTTATTTTTCTAACTCAGATCTGTGGTCCCAAAACCACCGTTCCGATTAAGGTCGTAATTGGGCTGTTACAACTCTCCCCCCTTAAGGAATTTTCGTCCCTGAAAATCTTACCAGTGAATAAGTGTGGGTAATGTTCTTTCATTGATTCTTCGGTTTCCCAGGTTGCTTCCTCAACCCCGTGCTTATGCCACATTACTTTAACCAGTGATATCTTCTTATTTCGCAAATCTTTTACTTCACGAGCTAAGATGCGAATCGATTCTTCCTCATACGTCAAATCGGGCTGAATTTCAATATCTGTTGGACTGATTACATGAGAAGGATCGGATCTGTATCGTCGGAGCATCGACACGTGGAAAACATTATGAATCTTGTCTAACTCTGATGGCAACCTCAATCTGTACGCAACCGGCCTGATACGCTCTATAATTTCATACGGCCCAATAAATCTCGGACTCAACTTTCCCTTACGACCAAATCTAAGTATCTTTTTCCACGGCGATACTTTCAAGAACAATCGATCACCCACTTGAAACTCTATATCCTTTCGTTTCATATCCGCGTACGACTTCTGACGGTCTGATGCAGCTTTCAAACTTTCTCGAATTACTCTAACTTTCTGCTCTGTTTCTCTGATTGAATCAACCCCGTGTATCTTGCCTTCACTTAGCTCGGCCCAATATGAAGGTGTACGACATTTCCGTCCGTACAATGCTTCATAGGGTGCCATTTTAATACTTGATTGAAAGCTATTGTTGTACGCAAATTCGATCAAAGGAAAATATCGTTCCCGCGTACTTTCAAACTCAAGAACGCAACATCTCAACATATCCTCGAGTATTTGGATAACACACTCGGATTGACCATCTGAATGAGGGTGAAAAGCTGTACTGAAGTGCAACTTGGTACCTAAAGCATCCCGCAGCTTTCTTCCAAAACCGCTGATGTAAACCTCGGATCTCTATCCGAAACAATAGAAATAGGTACTCCTCAGAATCGCACAATTTGCGATATATATATCTCAGCTAACTTATCAAGTGAGAAATTCGTACGTACCGAAATAAAATGAGCCAATTTCGTCAATCTATCTACAATAACCCAAATTGAATCTTTTTTACTTACCGTCAAAGGCAAACTCGATACGAAATCCATCGTGACACGATCCCACTTCCACTCTGGTATCATAATCGCTGAAGTGGTCCTGATGGTACTTGATGCTCAGCTTTCACTTGTTGGCATACTAAACACTTCGACACATAGTCTGAAATATCTCGTTTCATACCATGCCACCAGTAATGCTGTCTCAGGTCGTTATACATCTTCGTACTACCCGGATGAATCGACAATTTACTATTATGAGCTTCATCACAAATCATTCGAATCAACTCAGAGTTCTTAGGCACACATATCCGATTCTTAAACCGTAGACATCCCTCAGCATCTAACTGAAAATTTGAATCAGTACTCGAGCGACATTGACTCCTTTTTGCTATTAGGTCATTGTAAACCTCTTGAGCTTCTCGAATCTGCTGCACAAACAATGGCCTCGCTTTCAACTCAGCAATGATCACCCCATCCTCAGTCACAACTATATCCGCATTCATTGCGTGTAGAGCAAATAGTGACTTTTGGCTAAGTGCATCGGCAACCACATTAGCCTTTCCCGGGTGATAATCAATCACGAGCTCATAGTCTTTCAACAGATCTAACCATCGTCGCTATCTCAAATTCAAATCCCTCTGAGTCATTAAATACTTTAGACTCTTATGATCTGAATAGACGTGGCATTTCTCACCGAATAGATAGTGACGCCATATTTTCAAAGCAAAAATTATAGCAGCCAACTCAAGGTCGTGCGTCGGATAATTCCTCTCGTGCGGTTTCAACTGTCTCAAAGCGTAGGCTACAACTTTACCCTCCTGCATCAAAACACAACCCAGCCCATTTAAAGATGCATCGCTGAAAATAATAAACTCTTTACCCGATTCTGGCTGAACGAGCACTGGGGCTTCCGTTAGTAAGGTCTTCAGTTGATCAAAACTCTTCTGACACCTTTCTGACCATTCGAATTTCACGTCCTTCTGTAATAGCTTTGTCATCGAGTTCGCTATCATAGAGAATCCTTTCACGAAGCGTCTATAATATCCTGCAAGCCCTAAAAAGCTACGTACCTCAGAAACATTCCGTGGAGGTTTTCATTCCAATATAGATGAGATTTTACTCAGGTCAACCTGAATACCCGATTCTGTAATGACATGCCCCAAAGAGCTGGATTTTTTCAACCAAAACTGACGTTTACTAAATTTCGCGAACAATTGCTTATCACGCAAAATTTGTAACACTAGCCTCAAATGCTCAGCATGCTCGGTTTCATCTCGTGAATAGATCAGTATGTCATCTATGAATACAACTACAATCCGATCTAGATACGGTCTAAATACCCGATTCATCAGATCCATAAAAATAGCAGGGGCATTAGTGAGCCAAAACGGCATCACCAAAAACTCGTAATGACCGTATCTAGTCCGAAAAGCAGTCTTCGATATGTCCGATTCCCTAACTCGCAGCTGATAATATCTTGACCTCAGATCAATTTTCGAGAACACCGAGGCTCCCTTAAGCTAATCAAATAAATCTTCGATACGTGGCAATAGGTATTTGTTCTTAACTGTCACTTTATTGAGCTGCCGATAATCAATGCACACTCTCAAGGTTCCGTCCTTCTTTTTCACAAATAGAACGGGCGCACCCCAGGGAGAGAAACTCGGTCGGGCGAAACCTCTATCCGTCAATTCTTGCAACTGAGCCTTCAATTCTTTTAATTCAGTCAGTGCCATTCTATACGGAGCTATCGAAATCAGAGTGGTCCTTGACACTAGCTCAATACCAAATTCTACCTCACGAACGGGTGGCAATCCCGGTAATTCCTCCGGAAACACATCTGGATACTCACTAACAACCGGTACATATTCAATCTTCTTTTCGGTTACCTTGCTATCAATCACATATGCAAGATAAGCTTCGCAACCCTTTCTCAAATACTGTCGAGCCAACATCGAAGATATCACAGCCGGTAATCCATTCAAATCCCCAGACTCAATTCAAATTATCTCGTTATTCTAACATCTCAAATCAATATTCTTTCATCTGCAATTCACTACCGCGTCGTGAACTATTAACCAATCCATACCGAGGATAATATCGAACTCATCGAAAGGTAATAGTATCAGATCGGCCGGAAAACATAAGTCTCGAACCATCAAAGGGCAGTTCTTCCACACTTTATCAACTAGTACACATCGACCCAGGGGGTTCGAAACCCGAATGACAAACTCAGTAGACTCAACAGGTAGAGTCTTACTGGATACTAATGTTTCGCACACATATGAATGAGTTGAGCCGGGATCGATCAAAGCAGTTACACTAGTATGAAAGAGAGTGAAAATACCGGTAATGACGTTTGGAGATGAGGCCTCCTCTCTACCACGGATGGCATAAGCTCTAGCCGGTATACGGGCATCTGATCGAATAGCCACATCTGTAGTCCCCCTCTGTGCACCACTCCTACCTCCTCCAATACGAGATAGTCTGCCTCTAACTGCAGTGTCGCTCGGTCTCGTACTCTGAGTAGTACCCTTTTCAGCAGTCTCCGGGCAATCCCGAATGAAGTGATCCTGCGAGCCACACCTATAACAAGTGCGAGTAATAGATTTACCCCAGCACTCTCCAAAATGTCGTCTACCACACTGCTGACACTCAAGTTTGCTCAATTTAGTATTGCCAACACTAGCAACTGATGTAGCCCGAGAACTCACTGGTGGTCACTCTCATATAGAAATCCCGGTGTTAGGTGTGGATCGGCTACCATCATTCTTTAACTTCTTCGTTGCCATCTACGAAAATTTACTCGCAGATCTCTTTCGGAAATCTTTAGATTCAAGTTCAGCTTTCCGTTTTCTTTCCTCTTTCTCTTGACTTTACAAGCTCGTTCAACCAGTACAACAAACTCGTTAATTTCAAGAATGCCAACCATAAGCTTTATATCTTCATTCAGACCATCTTCGAATCTCCGGCACATAGTAGCCTCAGATGAAACACATTCACGAGCGTAGTGACTAAGTCGCACAAACTTGCGCTCATATTCGGATACGGTCATACGTCCCTGTTTGAGCTCGAGAAATTCTTTACGCTTAGAGTCTACGAAGCGCTGGCTTATGTACTTCTTACGAAATTTTGTCTGAAAGAAGTCCCAGGTAACTCTCTCATTCAGAACAACTGGCACGAGAGTATTCCACCAATAATAGGCAGAATCCCGTAATAATGATATGGCACACTTCAGACACTCATCGGGTGTGCAGGACAACTTTTCGAAAACACGAACAGTATTATCAAGCCAAAATTCAGCTCGCTCTGCATCATCATCATCCTCGGCTCTAAATTCTTGAGCTCCGTGTTTTCTAATGCGATCAATCGGAGGCTTGCTTACTCTCTCAGGATTTATAATCGGGGGTACCACCGGTACTACAGGGGGAATATTCGGATTCAGGGGTGGTTGAACAGCCGGATTGGTTCGTATGTACTGACTGGACCAATCATTCATCATGCTATAAAAGGCTTGTTTAGCCCCCTCATCAGGATTACTCGTAGCCGGTCGAGATTCCTCTGACGTGGTCCCTTGCGCGGGAGCGGGCGCCACACTCTCAACATCATCAGCTACAGCTCGCTCGGGATCGGGATCCATTACTATATAAAAGAAACGAATACATTTCACTGTCAGAAGTCATCACATTATCATATCACAGTATATGGCATGTATAGCTAGACTCTCACGCGCTACGTTAGTCCGAGAACCGACTAAACCGTAGCTCTAATACCAATCAAATGTAATACCCCTAACCCGTGTCCATCGCCGGATAGGGTTATGAGGTGTCACTAAACTATCCACCAAGTTCATTCAGTCGCATGGATTCTAATACTTAAGGAATAATATTACAATAAACCAGTCATCACAAAAATAATATCAATCGCATTATATACACTAAAATAAATAAGCTTGATCAAATTAATAGTCATTATTCATTTGGTAAGTATACCATAATGGCCGAATATGCACCCAACTAAAATTCATTCAACAAGTTAAGTACCGAACACTTTAGGCAATTAACTCATACCCAAATCAAACATATAATATCCATTCTCACTCAAAATCACATGAACATTGTAATTTAATATATATACAACTCGTATACATATCCTATAATATTATTTACCCATAATTATAATTAATAATTACAAAGCGCACGTATATGTCAAAACTAAATGATTCAATATAAAATTTTAGCTAACTCATATAAACAACTTATTTTCAATATTCCATAGGTGTCATGACTTAGTCTATGGAATGAAATTTCTTGACCAAACATAATATCACCTAAGAAGAATTTTTAAGCTCCAACCAAAACAATCCCTAGCCGAATATCCACAAGTAAATACACACCAATTTGCTCGTTAATAAATCACCTTTGATATATAGATACACAGATGCAACTTATTACATTCATAACTAAAAGCATATTACTTTCAAAACATGTTTAAAACATAATCAACTCAACCAAATACTTGTAAGCTTACTAGGCACATCTCATATATATACCATAATCAAATTTGTACAAACTTAAGCTTTATAACTAGCCATTTTCGCATGGCTTGTAATTACAACATCAAAAATTTACCAAAACATAACTAGCTTATACATGCCATAAACTTTAGGTTTATAAACAAAAGAAGTACCAAAACTTTGATGATAATGTGATGAGCTTCAACTGAGATCCACGAGCACGAGATGAGCACCCAAATGAAATCTACAATACGTAAACAACCACATTCAAAGTAAGCTTCCAAAGCTTAGTAAGATTTAAACAATTCATAAGCAAAATAGGCTAATTTAAAATTTCATGACTAAACCCTTTTTGTCATCCCCTTGCCGAATAGCCAAATATTCAAGAATAAATTCATAACAACATAAAAAAATATATAAATACATTTACAAACATACTTATACCTATTTCCCTATATCATTATCACATAATAGATAATTTGCATACAAATCTACTAATTACCAAATCTTAAACTACGATTTCAAGCTACAATAAATTTCAAGATAATATATATATCACCTACCTTTAATTTGCATACCTTTCACAACTTAACCATTCATGCATAATATACGATACATTATCTGATCCTTTCTGCATACATAATAACATTTGTAATTAAGGTCATTTAACGAACCTCTTACCTGCATACTTAAATATAAGCTTTAGTAACGTATCGCACACTTAGTGCCGTTACTTAACATTTCCGCACACTTAGTGCCAATTTCCCGTAACGTATCGCACACATAGTGCCGTTACTTAACATTTCCGCACACTTAGTGCCAACTTTCCGTAACGTATCGCACACATAGTGCCGTTACTTTAACAATCCGCACACATAGTGCCTTGTGACCGATTTCGCACACTTAATGCTCGGTGATATGTTCTCGCACTCAGTGCCTTTCATAACCTGTTGTTCGTTCAATTCCATACATGTATAAATGAAAACCAATCCATTTAATCACATATAATTACATACACCAAGATATATCCCTAATATTTTCTATCCAATTATTATATGACATTCGGCCAAACTTTTATCATGCATCCAACCAATCCATTAAAAATCAATCACATTCAAGCTTAATATCCCACATAATTTAAGTGCGTTATTAACATTCAAATGCCCTTTTCATGCAATTATGCCCAAGCTATAAACAACATCACATTCGGCCAATTTATATCCAACACCATGACACATTCGGCAATGTATAAATTAACATACTTGTCTCCTCTTAATAAAAGTTTGTATTATAAAATAAAATTCAATTTAACTCAATTGCTTAATCTTACCTCGAAAGTTGACAAGTTAAGCTTCCCGGCTACTCGTTTAATTTTGCCTTTCTCGATCCAATTCCTTTTCCTTTTGTTCTTGATCTAAACAATTCCAATTTAAACTCATTCAAAAATATATTCATCCAATTTGATCCAAAATCATTTAATTATGCAATTTACCATTTTGCCCCCAACATTTACAACTCTTACTATTTAGTCCCTAATACACAACTCATAATTTACTCAAAATTTGGACATCTTCCAATAAGGCCGAATCTTCCTCCTCCTATTATAAGTCTATACAACCCATTTTTTTTTTAAACATTTTAACCTCTAAAATTCTTCTTTTTAGAAATAAATTCTTAATTAACAATATTCATCAAAAGCTCAAAAGATGTTCATTTAGCTCCAAAATTTTATTTAATATAAAAAACCATCACAAAACTCAACCTAACATCAATAGCATTTCTCACATACATGATCAATGTACAAAATTAATACATGGGCTTGATAGGAAAATGATCAACAATCACAAAAATGCAAAAATTATCAAAAATCCAAGACTTAAGATTACCAAATTTTAGTTGATGAATGTCGAACCCTAAGGAGCTTTTCTCTTCTTTTTCTTTTGCAATATTCGGCCAAGGAAGCTCAAAAAGATGAACATGCAATGGCTCCCTTAATTTTTTTATGTTTTATTCCACTATACATAATTAATTTTAATATAATATTAACATATTCCACTAACTATAATATAATATAATATATTTACATATATCACACCACTTTTCCATCCACTATAGTAATAATAGGGATAATTGCAATACAAATCCCCTTAATTAAAAAGACACTTTGTTTTAATCCCCCCCAATCAAGCAAATGGCTAAATTTACCACTCATACGATTTAGTCCTTTTTCTTAAAATAAACAAATTAACAATCAAATTATCTCACGATATTATAACACATGCTAAAACATATATCATAAATATTAAATAAAATATAAAAGTTATTTTTCTAACTCGGATCCATGGTCCTGAAACCACCGTTCCGATTAGGGTCGTAATTCGGCTGTTACAAGACACGCCCGTGCATGGACACACACGCCCATGTCCCCAAATCGTGCCTAAAAACCCAGCATTCTGCCAATGCCCCACGGCCAAGGCACACGCCCGTGCTTACCACCCGTGGTGCACACTGACTACTTTAACACGACCTAGAGTCTAGACACATGCCCGTGTGGCTAGCCCGTGGCTAACACTGGATAATCCCACACGCCCTAGACACACGCCCGTGCAGCTAGTCCGTGGTCTATTCTGATTTATAATACTAACATGCAGGGGACACACGGCCAAAGCACACGTTCGTGGGCTGACCGTGTGTCACACATGGCCTAGACACACGCCCATGTGTCTATCCACATGGCCAAGAACAAAGCTATTTGCTAAGCTCTTTTCACCCTTATAGCTTACACAACATGCACTCATACAACACATCCATAAACAACTCAAATGAAGTGCAATCTCACATAGAAAACTACATCTTTCTTTCATATAATGTAATAGCCAACAACCATGGCATTATACAAAATACACTATCCATCTAAAGGCAAACACATCTTAGCCATTTACAACAAAATCCACTAACTTGCCTAGCTCCTATACATGCCATATACAAAACATTAAGTCTAATGTACCAGAGTGTGCTGATAGTGTGGGCGATCTTCCAAATTATCCTCGTATCTCGATTCAGCACCTTTACTCTATAAGACAAGGGAAAAGAAAGAGAGTAAGCTTTGAGCTTAGTAAGTTTACACATAAAAAATTAAGCAACATAGTATAAGCTAAGCAACAATTAGCATTATACCGACATAAGTAATTCACAACTATGCTTACTCTTTCTATCCCTTACCACATTTCCAACACATCATGAGTCACATACTCATAACCATCGAAATGCACCCCTGCATTCAATGTCACATTTACACAATATACAACACATCATTATTTCTCAATAATTCATCCACACAGCTAATTAACTTAATTATACATCCACGCAGCTATTTTACTTAATGATGCAATTACATGGCTAATCCACACAGTTAACCCACACAGCAAATGTCTCGTTGGTTTCGCACTTAGTACACCACAACCGATTAATAAGGTGGTATCGCACTTAGCCTACCACAAAGGTAATCATAGGGGTTTCTCACTTAGCCCACTAAACGATATACCTCAAGATAGCATCGCACATAGCCAGCTCATCGTCAATATGCATTAGGATGGTATCACACTTAGCCTACCATCTAGCATTATCACTACACATTCACATGTCTACTTACTCAATTAAACATCCATTCACAATTCTACTTCATTCATTCTACTTGGACCACATAGGTTCTCAATCAATCTCGAACAAGCTACACACTAGCTATCATCAACAATTTGTAAGTATGAATGCACTGTTTATGCATAGACTTACCTCGATACTCAAAAGTATTGAGACTTGCAATTTATTTCACCACCTTGCTTTTGCCTCGGTTTCGATCCGGGCTTTGTCTTTCTTGATCTATAATGAATAAATCAGCTTATTCAATACATACATTGACTAAATTGACCCACATCTCATACTTTAGCAAAATTACTATTTTGCCCCTAAACTTTCTCATATTTACACTTTAGTCCCAAAGACTCGTAAAGTGATTTTTATTCAACTTTCTAGTCTTTCATGCTTAGCCGAACCACTTATTCAACTAAAGCTATCATCAATTCTCACTAAACCACATATGTATGACGAAACTAAAGTTTTTCACAAACTAGTCCCTACATGCATTTTCATGGAAAATCACTTAGCAAAAGATGTTTCTACTACATCAAGCTTTCATATTCTTCCATAAAACATCAAAATACATGCATGTCATACATATGTACATTTTTGAACATCTATAATAGCTCACCAAATAGCTAAAAATAGCTTACTCGTGCTACTAGGACTTCAAAAATACGAAGAATATCAAAAACCGGGCTTAGGAGCACTTACTAGCAAGCTTGAAAAATTGAAAGAGCCCTAACAAAGGCTATTAGAATTTTAATGACTTGGTGGAGAAGATGAGCATGATTTTGTCATCTTTTCTCCTTTTTAATCACTTATTTGACAAATGACTAAAATGCCTTTTTTGATAAACTTTCTAATTTAACTCATCCATGCCCATTTTTGTCCAAAAACTAAAAATTGGGAAAATTGCTCATTAAGGACCTTTAATTAATAATCTAAAGCTATTTCACACATATAGCTTCTAGAAACACACATTTTGCAACTTTTTCAATTTAGTCCTTTTGGACAATTCAACCACAATTTCACAAAATTGCTTCATGAAACTTTCACACTAGCATGCATACAAGGCATAAACCTCAATAACTCATTTATAACCCTCGAATTTGTGGTCTCGCACCACTATTCTGACTAGGCTCTAAATCGAGATGTTACAACTCTCTCCCCCTTTAGAGATTTTTGTCCTCAAAAATCTTACCTGTAAAGAGGTTTGGATGTTGCTCTCTCATAGCTTCTTCCGTTTCCCACGTAGCCTCTTCCACACCATGTTTCTGCCATAACAGTTTCACTAGTGCTATGCTCTTATTTCTCAATTGTTTCACTTCTCGAGCCAAGATCTTAATCGGCTGCACTTCATAAGACATATCCGGTATTATCTCAATTTCCGTCGAAAGAATCACATGTGAAGGATCGGAGCGATACCGTCGCAACATCGACACATGGAACACATTATGAATCTTTTCCAACTCTACCGGTAAAGCCAACCGGTATGCTACAGGCCCAACTCTATCTGTAATCTCATACGGCCCTATGAACCTTGGACTCAATTTCCCTTTTCGTCCAAATCTCATAATCTTCTTCCACGGGGACACTTTCAAAAACACTTTGTCGCCCACTTCAAACTCAATTTCTTTTCTTTTCAAATCCGCGTACGACTTCTGTCGGTCCGAAGCAGCTCTCAGACTATTACGGATTACTTTCACCTTCTCTTCGGTTTCTTTCACTAGATCGACTCCATGGATCCGCTTCTCACTAAGCTCGGTCCAATACAAAGGAGTCTGACACTTCCGACCATACAAAGCCTCATACGGTGCCATCTGTATACTCGACTGATAACTATTGTTATAGGCGAATTCGACCAAAGGTAGATATCTCTCCCAACTACCTTGAATTCTAACACACAAAGATCGAAGCATATCTTCCGAACTTGAATCACTCTTTCGGATGACCATCGGTTTGCGGATGGAACGCAGATCTTTGAAATTCAATCTCTCGTACTCCATGGCCTCTTGCAACTTATTCCAAAATCTCGAAGTAAACCTCGGATCTCTATCCGATTTAATAGACACAGGTACACCATGCAATCTCACTATCTTTGCCACATACAACTCAGCTAACTTATCCAGTGAATAATCAACACGTCTTTCGAATAAAGTGAGCCGACTTTGTCAATCTATCCACAACAACCCACACAAAGATCTCTCTTTTTGAGTCATCGGCAACCCGTTACAAAATCCATGGTAATTCGATCCCACTTCCATTCGGGTACCATTCTCGGGTCAAGCAACCCGAAGGCACTTGATGCTCGGCTTTCACTTGTTGACAAATTAAACACTTTGTCACATACTCGAAATATCTTTTTCATACCCGTCCACCAATACAACTTTCTCAAGTCGTTGTACATTTCGCATCTTGCCGGATGTCTTGACAAACATCCACTTTGTGGGCCTCATGCAAAACCTTTTGAATCAACTCCTCATCTTTAGGAACACAAATTCTGTCACGAAACATCAGACAACCATTCAAATCAACTCAAAAATCAAAATCACTTTCTGATCCGCACTTAGCTATCTTAGCTTGCATCTCACTGTCATTTTTTTGAGCCTCACATATTTGTTGAACAAATAGCGGCTTAGCTCTCAACTCTGCCAAAATAGCACCACCGTCTGACAATGCTAAACTCGTGCTCATAACTCTTAGGGCATACAAGGATTTCCTACTCAGGGCATCTGCAACCACATTCGCTTTTCCCGGGTGGTAGTCAATGACTAACTCATAGTCTTTCAACAACTCAAGCCACCGTCTCTGTCTCAGATTCAGATCATTCTGATCCATCAAATACTTTAAACTCTTGTGATCCGTAAAGATTCGACACTTCTCACTTTACAAGTAATGTCGCCAAATCTTTAACGCAAAAACAATCACAGCCAACTCTAAATCATGAGCCGAATAATTCTTCTCGTGCAGCTTTAGATGCCTCGAGGCGTAAGCGACTACCTTACCCTCTTGCATCAACATGCAACCGAGACCATTAAACGACGCATCACTGTAAACCACGAACTCTTTCCGCGATTCTGGTTGAACCAAAATCGGTGCCTCAGTCAACATTGTTTTCAGTCTCTCGAAGCTCTGTTGACATGTCTCAGCCCATTCAAACTTGACATCTTTATGCAATAGTTTCGTCATCGGGGTGGCAATCACAGAGAACCCCTTTACGAAACGTCTGTAATATCCCGCTAATCCCAAGAAACTTATGATTTCTGACATGTTCCTCGACAGTTTCCAATCCACAACAACCGATATCTTACTCGGGTCAACTCTGACACCATCACCTGACACCATGTGTCCTAGGAATCCGACCTCTCGGAGCCAAAACTCACTCTTGCTAAACTTAGCATACAATTGCTTATCTCTTAAAGTTTGCAAGACAATTCTCAAATGCTCTTCGTGATCATTCTCATCCCGAGAATAGATCAATATGTCGTCAATGAAGACAAATACAAACTTGTCCACATACGGTCTAAAAACACGGTTCACCAGATCCATAAAAATCGCCGGTGCATTCGTCAAACCAAACGGCATAACCAAAAACTCATAATGGCCATACCTTGTCCGAAATGCAGTTTTCAACATATCTTGCTCTTTCACTCTGAGCTGATAATAACCAAACCTCAAGTCTATCTTGGAGAACACTGTAGCTCCCTTTAGTTGATCAAAAAGATCATCAATCCTTGGTAAAGGATAATTATTCTTCACCGTCACCTTGTTCAGTTGTCTATAGTCTATACACAACCTCATAGACCCATCTTTCTTCTTCACGAATAATAATTGGGGCACTTACGGCGAGTAGCTCGGTCTTTCAAAACCTTTATCTGTCAACTCTTGCAACTGAACCTTCAGTTCTTTCAACTCTACAGGTGCCATTCTATATAGAGCAATTGAAATAGGTGCCGTTCCTGGAACCAACTCAATTCCAAACTCGATCTCTCTCACTGGAGGTAATCCGGGTAACTCTTCCAGAAATACATCCGGATACTCACATACCACTGCACTTTGCTTTCAAACTCTACTCCAACCTCTCGAGTATTCAACACAAAAGCAAGATAGGACTCACATCCTTTTCTCAAACATTTCTCAGCCACTAGGGAAGAAATCATCACTGGTAGACTATCCGATCCATCTGATTCAACCCGAACCACATCTCCACTCTCACATTTCAATTCAATAAACTTACTACCACAGTTCACTGAGACATTATGGGTAGTCAACCAACCCATGCCTAGGATTAAATGAAACTCATCAAACGGTAACAACATAAGGTTTGCCAGAAAATAATGATTCTCAATAAATAAAGGATAATTCTTACACACTCTGTCCACTAACACATGCTTCCCTAACGGGTTTGACACCTTAACCATTATGTCTGTAGACTCAACGGTCATACTCAAACTAGATGCTAATCTCATGCAAATATAAGAATGAGTAGACCCTGGATCTATTAAAGCAATAACGAAGGTGTTATAGAGAGAAAAAGTACCCGTTATCACATCAGGGGAGGATGCTTCTTCGCGAGCGCGAATAGCATACGTCCTCGTAGGTGCCCGACCCTCTGGTCTCACAGCAGAGTCTCTGGCCGCACCTCTACCATTATTCTCGCCTCTCGAGTTCCTTGGTGGTCTACCCCTCGTAGACACATCACTAGGTCTCAACTCTTGCCTCTCTTCCTTTTCATCCCTCTCGGGACAGTTAAGGATAAAGTGGTCAGGGGAACCACACTTATAACATTTTTGAATATTTCCCCAACACTCTCCGGTGTGATACCTACCACAACTTGTACACTCCGGTTTACTCTTTGTATTGCCCACACTTTCCATCGAGGGAGCTTGGACTCTCGAACCCGAGCGAGTATTGCCCAAGTCTCGATGCGAATAACCCACCGTGTCTTTGTCGTCCGAGGATTCACTTCCTTGGATCTTTTCGACTGGGCTTGGTATGACTTGCCCATCGGCCTCTTTCTAGCATCTCGGGCTTCACTCACAGCCCTCCTCTTTTCTGAACTCAACACTTCGGCCTTACTTGCCCTCTCAACTAATACCATAAATTCTTTCAACTCCAAAATGCCTACTAGGAGTTTGATGTCCTCATTCAGCCCATCTTCGAACCTCTTACACAAGATAGTCTCAGTCGATACACATTCTTGAGTGTATTTGCTAAGCCTAACAAACTCACGCTCATATTCCACCACTGTCATTCTTCCTTGTTTCAACTCAAGGAATTCCTTCCTTTTTCGATCAGTAAACCTCTGGCTTATATACTTCTTCCGGAACTCTTCCAGAAAGAAGTCCCACGTCACCCGCTCTCTCGGGACCACTAACGTCAACATCTTCCACCAATGGTATGTCAAATCTCTCAACAAGGATACGGGACACTTCAAACTCTCTTCAGGCATACATAAAAGTTCATCGAACACCCTCATCGAGTTTTCCAACCAGAACTCCGCCCTCTCTGGGTCATCATCTACCTTAGCTCTAAACTCCTCAGCCCCGTACTTCCTAATCTTATCCACTGGGGGCTTCGATATCCTCACTACATCCATACCTTGAGGAGCCACTAGATTTGACTGAGGTATAGGAGGAGGAGGTGGAGAAGGTTGAGCATTAGGGTTCGCTCGAACATAATCCGAGTACCAATTGCTCATCATCTAGAGAAAGGCTTCCCGTGCCTCTTCCCCTTGACCCCTAACCTCGGGTCCACTCTCAACGGGTGCGATTCCTTGCGCAGGAGCCGGCGCGTTACTAGCTACTTCATCAGCAGTCAATGGATCAGAATCCATATACTATATAAAACAAGATTTAAAATCATCAGAAACCACCACACTATCATTGTACACTTATGGCATGTATAGCTAGACTCTTACACCCGCTACGGTAGTCCTAGAACCGACTAAACCATAGCTCTGATACCACTAAATGTAACACCCCTTACTCGGGTTCTACACCGGAATCGGGCCCTAGGCGTTACCGAACTCAAACCACTTGATTGTCACTTAGGCTCGTCGTAACTACTCTCTGAAGTCATCTCAACAACCTCATTCTCGACTTACGAGGCCTCACTCATAAACACGAGGGCTCTCGAGACTAAACCAGAACTTTTTCCAATCTTAAAAATTTTCTCTTTATACAGGTCTCACACGCCCGTGCAAGATTAGACACGCCTGTGCATGGACACACACGCCCATGTCCCTGATCGCTGTAAATTAGAGTTTTAAAATTTATAAAAGAATGATCGAACCTGGAAACTAACTCTGACAATGATTAAAGGCAAGTGCACCTATCGAACAGTAGTATAGTTTAGGCAAGACCGGATCATCGAACCCAAAGGAACTAAAAGTACTAATACTAACTTTCTTTTTATTATTTAGCCTAAAATAAGTGAAGTTGTCTATTAATCTAAATTAATTAACTACTAAACTAAAGACTCTAAGACAAAGAAGAATGAATTTGGAAAATAACTTGGGAAAAACTCAGTTGATTTAGACGATACCCTAGGAAGAATCCACCTAGACTTCACTTGTTATCTATCACTGAACCATATGATTTTATTTACTTAGTTTGATCCGTAAGACTCCCTAACGTATATTAAACCCTCTCTCGAGGCGAATAACGTCTAACCCTAGGTTAATTAGTGGAACTCTCGTTCTCTTATAATAACCCCCTAGAATAGTAGTAAATCGATCTGTGGATTCCCATATTAGGTTTCACCCTAATCCGGCAAAATCTCGTCACCCTATCTCTAGGTGTGCTGTAACAGCCCGATTTAGGGGCTAGTCGGAACAGTGATCTCGGAATCACTAATTTGAGGTTAGAGAAAATTATTTTCATGTTATGTTATGTGTTATAACATGTTTATAAGGATGCATGGAAATTTTGGTGCTTTAATTTTAGCGATTTCATGTTTAATCGCTAAAAAGGACTAAATCGCATAAAGTGCGAAAGTTCTATTTTATTTGCTAGAGGTACCAAATAGCTATAGATTATTATTTGGAGGTCCCAAATGTGCAATTTGGCCTTGTTTAAGTGAGTTTGCCGGCCATGTGACATAGGGGGACAAGAGCATTTATTTTTTGGTCAAAATAGGTGGGAATTAGGTGATAAAATGAATAAAATAAGATGAGTAAAAGATGTTATCATCTTTCACTATTCACCTATCTTCTCTCCACCAAAAATTGAAGAAGAAATGGAGCTTTGGGGGTTTGAACTTTTAGCCAAGCTATCTCCCTTATTAGTAAGTGATTTTGATGACTTTTCTTGATAAAAATTGTACTTTTGGAGTCCCCAAAGCTTAATCTAGCTAATGAGGGGACTAATTTGCAACATGGTTGAAAGTCTAGGGACTTACCATGATAGAGTTTATGTCGTTTGATGAGTTTTTATGGAAGAAAATGGATGATAGGATGTTGATAAACAACTTTTGTGAAAGGTGTTGTTATGAAAACACCTAATTTGGGCTAAAATGTAAAAGTTGTAAATTATTCATTAAGGCATGAAATAGTTGGAATTGTGGATAGTTGTAAGAGGATTAAATATTCAGCTAGGCTTGTTTAATAAGAAAATGTGATGAAAATTTATTTACGAGCCTAGGGGCAAAATCATAATTTTGCCAAAGTGTAGGGGCAAAATAGTCATTTTGCCTAAAGTGTAGTTTATGGTGAATTATGAATTATAAGTAATTAAATCAGTAAATTCCATTGTTCTAGATCAAAGAAAATAATTTTCGGGCCTAGAACGGATGAAAAGAGAAATGTGGGCAAAAAGTCCATATCGGCCCTTTTGACATCGAGGTAAGTTCATGTGCAAATATTGCAATTAATTACGAGTTAACTTAATATTCCAATGTTGTATGAAATGTTTATTTATTATATGAATGTATGAAATAGCTTTTGATTAGATGTCAAGAGAATTGAATTTAAGAATAATGGAAAAGTATATAGCATGATATGGTGACAGTTAAGGTCGTGTGTAAGACCATATTGGGAATATGGCCTCGTGTAAGAACTCGTATAATACCATGTCGGGGACATGGCATCGATATGTTAATGTATGAAAGACCCTACTGGGGTACGATGTCAACGAGAACTATGTGTAATTAATGTACCTTAGTTGCATGAGATAGATTTATTGATGCATTGTGTGAATGCGAATGAGTATCGTAGAAAGTTAAGTAAGAATAGAAGTGTGTGAGGATGTTCTCAGATGAATAGTTGAAATAGAGATATACTTGTGGATTTCTACCCACGAATGATAAATGACGGTGAGCTATGTGCGTTACCACCTGATTAATTAGTAATCGATAGGCTGTGTGCGATACCATCGCTTATAAATGATTGGTGTGCTAAGTGCGAAAACACAATAAGTATAAATGATTGGTGGGCTGTGTGTGATACCACCTCATTAGAGAGTTAATGGTGGGCTAAGTGCAAAACCACCGAGAGATTAGTAGTATGAGTAGCTTATTGAAAATGCTCGATGTGTTGTTTTATGTAATTACATGACAATCAGTGCAGGAATGTATGCTAGTAAACGAGCAGTTGGCTTGTAGCATGGTAAGAACGTGGTAAGAGATAGAATGAGTAAGCTTCAAGAGTGGTTGAGTAAGCAACCATGAGTTAATGGGAAAACCCAGTATAATACCTTGTGGTTATCTATATTCAATAAATATCAGTATTTGTCAGTTTATGCAGATGAACTTACTAAGAATTATTGCTTACTCCTTTTCTTTTCCCATCTCTTATAGGTTAATTTGACTAGCTCGGGTTGGAGGCCGCAGGAGATGTTTTCACACTATCGAATAAATGCTTGGTATGGTGTTCCAAGTCCTTTTGAGTGATGGCATGTATAGGGATTCTTTTAGAGTTGATTAAGTTCTAATTGATGTAGCCAATTGTGTTGGCCTAAGAGAACTTAGAGATTGGTTGTGAATAGCCATAGATGATGGCTTAAGTTGTTTGAATTTGTATTGGATATAGTTCTACCCCATGTGTGGGAGGAAGATTTCACTGTTATGAATCAAATGTGTTAATTTATGTGTTTTGATTTAAGATTTGAGAATGATTTGAAATAGCATATGAATGTATGCAATGTAGAGTGAAAAAGGGCTTGGTAGATAGCCTGATAATTGTCCACATGGGTAGACACACGGGCGTGTGTCTAGACCATGTGGGAGGCACGACCAGTACATGGGCGTGTGACCAGGCCGTGTAAAGTTTGCACTTTGCACTTGGGATTCAATTCGCCCCACGGCCGGGATACACGGGCGTGTGTATAGGCCGTGTGGATTAAGTTAGAATGCTAAGTTTTTGCACACGGGTTACGGCCATGGGCATGTCAAGACCGTGTGAAATTAGTCAGTGTCGACCACGGGTGTCGAACACGGGTGTGTGATTAGGCTTTGAGGCCGTGTTTATACACCACGGTTGGTAAGCACGTGCGTGCCTTGGCCGTGGGTAAATTGGCATAATGCTTGGGTTTTTAGACACGGTCTGGGGACATGGGCATGTGTGTCTATGCATGGGCGTGTCTAATCTTGCACGGGCATCTAAGACTCGTATCAAAGAGAAAAATTTTAAGATCAGAAAAAGTTTTGGATCAGTCTCGGGAGTTCTCGTGTGTATGAGTGAAGCCTCGGAAGTAAAAAATGAGGTTATAGAGAATAATTACGTTGAGCCTAAGTGGCGATTAAGTGGTTTGAGTTAGGTAACGCCTCGAGCCCGGTTTCCAGGGTAGAACCCGGGTAAGGGGTGTTACACGTGCGATCAACTCCGCTTAATTATGTTGGATCTACTCTTAGGCAGGGTCTATTCCTCCTCCACCTAAGCACATTAAATTTGGATTAAGCTCACATAAGTAAGAACAAACTAAGTATTTATCATATAATTCAAATAATCAAATAACAAGATTCATCATAGGTTTCATCCCCTTCGGGTATCCGAAGGGTTTAGTTCATAACAATAAAGGAAAACATCTCAAGAGAAAAGATAAAACAAAACATAAGAAATCCCTAAAACCCCCTGAAGGAATTGAAGAGGAGATCCTCCGTCTTGATTAGAATTCCACTTCTCGAGATGAATCAACCTGGCTATCCCCGAGTGAATCCCCACAAATCGCCTTCTGCGGCCTAGCACGACGCCCCTAAACGATGGCTTTGGGCTCCCCTTTTCAGTCATACTTAGGTGTATTTATAGGCTTTTGAAATACGTTTCTTTCTCCCTAAGTATCCTTTCCTGAATGAAATTGTTCTTTTCCACGGCAGAGGCACGGCCATGGCACACGCCCATGTAAATCGTGGCCAAGCCATGTTTGGATTTCTTTAATGAGACAGGGCCGTGTGAGTCGGGGTTGGGCCGTGTTCTAGATGATCAGTGAGGCACAGCCGTGTGATCTTTGGTCCAGGCTGTGTCGATTTCATGCTTTGGCCATTTGTCCCGTTTTAAGCCCGTTTTGCGTTGTTTTCATCCCCTGGTGCTTTCCTGAGTATATTTCATGAAAAGAAAGGATTAAGAGCACCAAATTACATAAAATAAGGGATAATTCATCCAAAAGCATACTAAATGTGGGCCTAAAATATGTTACTATTTCGGTTTATCAAATACCCCCACACTTAAGCTTTTGCTTGTCCTCAAGCAAAATTCTCAACTTACAATTAAAACGAACTTCCTGTAATTCATAATTCCTATTGATAGTGTCTCAGCATAATTCAGAGATAATTTATTCATGGATAATTCAACTCAAAGAGTCCTAAAAATTCAAACATTATAAGTCATAGATTTTGTAGCTCGAAAACATAGGTGTCTCCCCTTATCTAAATAATTACCTTTAATTTGAAATCGACAAGGATTGACATCCTCACAAAAGATTCACTCAAATCACTCAAAGTGTTTAAGGTTCAGAATTTAGGCACTCAAAAGTCGAACATGAAGAGTTAATCCCATAGGCTTGCATGAAAATCAAATCTCCACCACTAAAATATGAGATGAAACACAAATCAAAAGGTCTATGTTAGGGTTGTAACGGGGCTAGGGTTAAGGTATGGAGTAAGGCTGAATTAGAGGGTTAGAATCGAGTTTGAATTGACAAATTACCTAACTAAGAACTAATGAACTAATAATAATTACATCAATTGAAAACTAATAGTTCTTAATAATACGAGATTCTTCTTCGATATTTGGAATTTATGTATAAGCTCATTTAATCACATAACTAATAATGAATAATGGATATACTTGTTTTTTTTTAAGAACAATCATAAATACATAATAAAAGATAAATTACTGAAATAAAAACATAGTTAGGCTATTAATCAAATCAAATCTCGATATAAGGGTAGTCAAAAGGAATGGTGATAACAAAAACAAAGGGGTTCTGGGTTAATATTAGTGGTTATGTCAATAAATAGGGTTGTTAGGATTAAAAGGGGTTCACTAGGGGTTAATTTTTGAAGGTAGGCTTTTAGTGGAGTAAGTGGGTTAAAACCTAGGTGCCTTCATCATCTCTGTATATCAAATCATAGGTGTGGTCTCGACATGTATAATTGATGCAAGTTCTAGAATAACAACTCAATGTTGACATACTCAAAATCAATAAAGTGAGCAAGAAAAAGAATATATGCTCTATAAGGCTCAAAATCTCACAAAAATTATGGTTATTTTGACGTCAACCTCATAAAATTCAAACTTCAAAGTAATATTTAAACTCAGTTCGACAACCTAGCAAAATTTTAATTTCTTAAAAATAGACTTATCATGCTTGATTCTTTAGTATTCTTAGAATTTAATTATCAATGCACAATTATCAGTGACTTAACCTAAAACATATCAATAAAAATCATAAATCATCAGAAATTTTATCCTAATTAGTAATATGAGTAATTTACTTTAAGACAAGGCTAAATTCAAGCTTTGAGTTAGATGTCTTTTTAGGTTGTTCACCCCCCACACTTGAGATGTACATTGCCCTCAATGTACAAAAATATATAATAACCTTTTAATAAAATCATCAGATATAGGGATAAGTGAAAACTTCCTGAATTTTCGGATGATTCCTTGAGAGGAGATTGTGCCTTTGGTGGTGGTGATGGGCCGTCTGGATAACGAACCTGCGTTAGATGAAGAAATTGGGAGTCTCATGCAGGATTAGCCAAGAAATCTAAAGAAACCTTAATAATATACTAATAATATAATTAAAGACAAGAAAGATAAAGAGAAGGAGACTAAGAAGGAAAATAAACTAAGTTTAAAAGATAAAGGCCTGAGAATCCTTATGGTAGATGGTTTGAGAGGTGGGTGTGACTTTGAAGGTGACTTGAGTTGTTGGTGATGGTGGAAGTGGCGTGATTCCCAAGCAAACCTTAAGAACCTAAAAACAAGGAACTAAAACAAAATAAACTAAATTAAGTAGAAGAGAAGTAAAGATAAAGAAAATAAAGGAGAAGATAAAAATAAAAAAATAGATAATTGGTCTCAAAGACCCTTGGCTTGTTGTTTGGATGAAGTCACAAGCATGAACTCTCGGGTGAATCGGTCTCCATTGAGGAGATTGGCCTTTACGCTTCTTTGCCATGGATATGATTTTGTTGTAGCTCAAGAGTCTGAGGATTTATTAGGAAAAGGAAAAAAAAACAAAAGGGAGAAAAGAAAGAAATGAAGAAGAAGAAGAGTAGGTAAGGAGAGAAACGAGAGGGGCATGGTATTTAAATAGAATCTCAAGTCTGGAAATTTACCATGCTCGTGGGTTGAGGGTGTGTCGATTCACACGGCCGCATCGCACGGCCGTGTCGCAGGGTGTGTTGATTCTCTACGTTTGTTTTCGAGTCGACCATGGTTGGAAGACACAGGCGTGTTCTGCCCGTAGTGGCAAGTCAGTAGCTTCGTACGGTCGTAAGGCACGGGCATGTTCTTCCTGTGGTTGGAAAGTCAGTAGGTTCACACGTTTATGGGGCACGAGCATGCCCCTTTGTCGGTGCCCGTGGTGTAGTGGTTGGATCCGTGACGTCAAAAAGTAGTTAGAATTAATTCGCACGGCCTCTGCTATGTCAGTACGGGGATTCTTATGGTCCACACAGCCATGGCCACGGCCGTGTGTAAGGCCGTGTGTCCTGAAATTCTGCACCCCTTGTTAGTTTATAACTAAGTGTTCAGAAAGAAGAGAAGAAAAGAAAAATAAATTTAAAGCGAAATGTGAGAATAAATTATGTTAGTGCTCGGGTTGCCTCCCGAGAAGCGCTAGTTTATAGTCTTAAGCTAGACTCTCCTCTCATTTGCATTGTCAGGGTGGTTTGAGGAGTTGGAAGTCCTTCCTCATGCTATAATTTGCGTCTTCGTGAAAAAATTTAAGTCGAGATGTGTTTATAGTAAAAGTACCAAAAATAGGATTACTTACCTCGACTGTTCCGTGTGGGAAAACACTGGTTACCCTAAAAGATATTTCTTTGTTTGTGCTAGGGTCCGGAGGAGATATTCGAGGATCTGCCTGATCTAACATTACCTGGTCCCCTATTTTAAAGTGGTTTGTTGTTCCTATTAGCTCTTTTGGGGGCTCCTTCGGTTTTATCTTGTGTGGTTCCGGTTCTTCGTTGTGTATCCCTAATTTCGCCTTGAAGTGTGTCTTCCACTCGTCTAGATCATCGAAATGAATCCCTCGATCTCCATGAGTTATTTCTTTGTTGGCATGGGGTTTAGGATCAGGTTCAGTTGTATTCTTTGGTGGTGCTTCCTAAAATAAGGGTTAACCGAATGGTTATCAGTAGAATTTACGTTCTCATCTTGATTACTCGATGTTCTTGCCGAGTCGGAAGCCTTGATGGTGACTGTCTCATTACCTACACAAAGTATGAGTTCTCCTGCATCAACATCAATTTTAGTCCCGCGATCGCTAAAAGGGTCTTCCTAAGATTAGGGGATCGAATTATCCTCATCCATGTCTAAGACAACAAAGTCTCATCGGGAAAACGAATCATCAATTTTCACAAGAACATCTTCGATAATACCCCTAGGAATTCTAACAGTTTTATCAGCTAATTGAATGCTCATCCTAGTTTGTTTGGGTTTCCCTAGACCTAATTGTTTAAACAATTTATAAGGCATGACATTTATGCTTGCCTCTAAATCACTAACGATTATCAACAGTTAGTCTACCAATTAAACATGGAATTGTAAAACTCCCTGGATCTTTTAGCTTTTGTGGTAGCCTATTTTGGAGAATTGCTGAGCACTTTGCGTTAAGTTCCACATGTGACGACTCGTCTAACTTCCGTTTGTTTGTCGAAGCTCTTTTAAAATTTCCTAGAATCGCATCCGTGAAAGAGCTTCAAGTAATGGTAAGTTAATATGTAATTTCTTTAAAAGTTTAAGAAACTTACCGAACTGTTCTTATGTGTCGTCTCTTCTTAATGCCTCGGTGTAAGGTACGCGAGCTTGGTACTCCTTGATTACAGGTTTTGGCTTGTCTTGTGTTACCTCTACTTTACCTTTTTCTACCTCATTTTCTTGTGTTGCACTGGGTTTTTCTACTTCTTCGCTTTCTTGAGCTGTTATGGCTTGGATTTGCTCCTTTTGATTAATTTCAGTATTACTCAGTAGACGCCCTTGCGGTCGTTCGGATAATAGCTTTGCAATTTCTCCGATCGATCGGGTAATTTCCCGATTGCCTTTGTAAGTCCTCCAACTTGGTTTTTGATCTTTTTGATCGATGTTTGTTGGGTGTCGAGTGTTACCTCATTTTGTTGGAGACGGGCTTCTGTGGATGCTATGAATTTGTTCAACGTCTCTTCAAGATTAGGCTTCTTTTCCTATGGATAGGGCTGATTTTGGAAATTTTGAGGAGGTTGTTGTCTTTGATTTCCTTGATTTCCTTGTCCTCCCACGAAAAATTTGGGTGGTTCCTCCAACTCGGATTATAATTATTACTATATAGGTTATTATTAGATCTCGAAATTGTTACCTATATAGTTCATCTGCTCGCTCTCGTGCCCGGTTGGTAGGGTGGGTACTCAGGATTCGCCACAGTTCCACTTGTGTCGCACTGCATGACTGGATGTACCTGCGAAGGACACAAACTATCAATCTTCTTATTCATCAACTCTACGATTTGATAGCATGGTTATCTGCGTCGAGGTTGTAAACTCCACTGCTTTTGTTGGCCTTGTTCTTGTAACTTGCCACCGATAGTTATTTAGCGACATCTCTTCAATAAACTCGTAGGTCGCCTCGGAGTTCTATTATTCAAGGTTCCACCCCGTGGTGAGTCGATTAGTTGTCTCGTTGAGGGGTTCACACCGTTATAAAAGTTTGGACTTGGAGCCACAATGGTAAGCCATGGTGTGGACACCTTCTCAAGAGATCCTTATATCTCTCCCATGCATCGTATAATGTCTCTAAATCATCTGCACAAAAGAAGAGATATCATTACGTAATTTGGCCATTTTTGCCGGTGAGAAATATTTTAATAAAAAATTTTCGGTCATTTGTTCCCATGTAGTGATTGACCCTCGTGGTAACGATTTTAACCACTGTTTAGCTTTATTCTTTAATGAAAAGGGAAATAACCGAAGTCGTATGGCATCATCAGAAACGCCATTTATTTTGAAGGTATCACAGAATTCTAAAAAATTAGCTATATGAGCGTTTGGATCTTCGTCCTGTAAACAATCAAATTGAACAAACTGTTGAATCATTTGTATAGTGTTAGGCTTTAATTTAAAATTATTAGCAGCTATAGCAAGCCTAACAATACTAGATTCGGCTCCTGTTAAATGCAGTTTCGCATAATCAAACATAGTACGAGGAGCATTATTTTCTCCCACATCTTTCGGTGGAAGATTATTTTAAATCCATCCCTTGTTAGGATTGGATCTGTCTTCTCGCTCTCCTTGGTAATTTAGGGCTCGCCTAATTTCTCTGTGATTTTTTGAGCGGTAGCTTCAATATCACTGTCGTATTCTAAAGGTCCTCTCGGGTTCCTTCTAGTCATAAACTAGAGGTACCTACTAGGAAAAGAAAGAAAGAAAGTTTAGCAAAATTAAAACAAAAACTAAAAATAGATTGCGAAAAATAAAAATAATGGCTAAAGTAATAAAAATAGAGTTTTCTTAATATTTTAGTTCCCCGGCAACGGCGCCAAAAACTTGATCATTTGTAAATCGAGTTTTAAAATTTATAAAAGAATGATCGAACTCGAAACTAACTCGACAACGATTGAGGCAAGTGCACCTATCGAACAAAGAGTATAGCTTAGGCAAGACCGGATTATCGAACCCAAAGGAACTAGAAGTACTAATACTAACTTTCTTTTTATTATTTAGCCTAAAATAAGTGAAGTTTGTTTATTAATCTAAATTAATTAACTACTAAACTAAAGACTCTAAGACAAAGAAGAATGAATTTGGAAAATAACTTGGGAAAAACTCAGTTGATTTAGACGATACCCTAGGAAGAATCCACCTAGACTTCACTTGTTATCTATCACTGAACCATATGATTTTATTTACTTAGTTTGATCCGTAAGACTCCCTAACGTATATTAAACCCTCTTTCGAGGCGAATAACGTCTAACCCTAGGTTAATTAGGGGAACTCTCGTTCTCTTATAATAACCCCTAGAATAGTAGTAAATCGATCAGTGGATTCCCATATTAGGTTTCACCCTAATCCGACAAAATCTCGTCACCCTATCTCTAGGCGTGCGATCAACTCCGCTTAATTATGTTTGATCTACTCTTAGGCAGGGTCTATTCCTCCTCCACCTAAGCACATTAAATTTGGATTAAGCTCACATAATTAAGAACAAACTAATTATTTATCATATAATTCAAATAATCAAATAACAAGATTCATCATAGGTTTCATCTCCTTCTGTATCAGAAGGGTTTAGTTCATAACAATAAAGGAAAACATCTCAAGAGAAAAGATAAAACAAAACATAAGAAATCCCTAAAATCCCCTGAAGGAATTGAAGAGGAGATCCTCCGTCTTGAGTAGAATTTTGGCTTCTCGAGATGAATCAACTGGCTATCCCTGAGTGAATCCCCACAAATCGCCTTCTCGGCCCCTGCACGACGCCCTAAACGATGGCTTTGGGCTCCCCTTTCAGGTCATACTTAGGGTGTATTTATAGGCTTTTGAAATACGTTTCTTTCTCCCTAAGTATCCTTTCCCGAATGAAATTGTTCTTTTCCACGACAGAGGCACGACCATGGTACACGCCCGTGTAAATCGTGGCCAGGCCATGTTCGGATTTCTTTAATGAGACACGGCCGTGTGAGTCGGGGTTGGGCCGCGTTTTAGATGATCAGTGAGGCACGGCCGTGTCGATTTCATGCTTTGGCCCATTTGTCCCGTTTTAAGCCCGTTTTGCGTTCTTTTCATCCCCTGGTGCTTTCCTGAGTATATTTTATGAAAAGAAAGGATTAAGAGCACCAAATTACATAAAATAAGAGATAATTCATCCAAAAGCGTACTAAATGTGGGCCTAAAATATGTTAGTATTTTGGTTTATTAGTCCCCAAACCGTGCCTAAAAACCTAGCATTCTGCCAATGCCCCACGGCCAAGGCACACGCCCGTGCTTACTACCCGTGGTGGACACTGACTACTTTAACACGGCCTAGACTCTAGACACACGCCCGTGTGGCTAGCCCGTGGCCAACACTGGATAATCCCACACGCCCTAGACACACGCCCGTGCAGCTAGTCCGTGGTCTATTTTTATTTATAATACTAACATACAGGGGACGCACGGCCAAAGCACACGCCTGTGGGCTGACCATGTGTCACACATGGCCTAGATACACGCCCGTGTGTCTATCCACATGGCCAAGAACAAAGCTATTTGCTAAGCTCTTTTCACCCTTATAGCTTACACAACATGCACTCATACAACACATCCATAAACAACTCAAATGAAGTGCAATCTCACATAGAAAACTACATCTTTCTTTCATATAATGTAATAGCCAACAACCATGGCATTATACAAAATACACTATCCATCTAAAGGCCAACACATCCTAGCCATTTACAACAAAATCCACTAACTTGCCTAGCCCCTATACATGCCATATACAAAACATTAAGTCTAATGTACCAGAGTGTGCTGATAGTGTGGGCGATCTTCCAAATGATCCTCGTATCTCGATTCAGCACCTTTACTCTATAAGACAAGGGAAAAGAAAGAGAGTAAGCTTTGAGCTTAGAAATTTTACACATAAACAATTAAGCAACATAGTATAAGCTAAGCAACAATTAATATTATACCAACATAAGTAATTCACAACTATGCTTACTCTTTCTATCCCTTACCACATTTCCAACACATCATGAGTCACATACTCATAACCATCGAAATGCACCCCTGCATTCAATGTCACATTTACACAATATACAACACATCATTATTTCTCAATAATTCATCCACACAGCTAATTAACTTAATTATACATCCACGCAGCTATTTTACTCAATGATGCAATTACATGGCTAATCCACACAGTTAACCCACACAGCAAATGTCTCGGTGGTTTCGCACTTAGCACACCACAACTGATTAATAAGGTGGTATCGCACTTAGCCTACCACAAAGGTAATCATAGGGGTTTCTCACTTAGCCCACTAAACGATATACCTCACGATAGCATCGCACATAGCCAGCTCATCGTCAATATGCATTAGGATAGTATCACACTTAGCCTACCATCTAGCATTATCACTACACATTCACATGTCTACTTATTCGATTAAACATCCATTCACAATTCTACTACATTCATTGTAACACCCTGATTTAGGGGCTATGCAATTTGGGTATAATTCCAGTGTTGGAAGGTTTTTGGTGTTTTTGGATGTGTTTTAGAGGTTTAAGAATGCTTGGATGAGAAAGGAAGGGCTTAGGAAATTTTTGAATTTTAGTGTAAGAAGGGGAGCTTGGCTTTGGAGGTCTTAAGAGAAAAATTTGGAAGGTTAAGACGCAAGAATGGCTTTGGTGGAGTGGCATGGGGCGCCACTTAGAGCATGGGGAAGGTGACGCCTCATGGTGGTTAGGGTCTCATGTTCGATTTGCGCAAAAGCTGACCTTTTGGTTTTATTTTGCGTCAATTAGGGGGAAACTGGGCTAGGTATGCCTTAAAAATAAACGGCAGGGTTAATGGACATGAAAGTCCAGTTGGCAAAGTGGCTCCTTGCGCTGCTTAAAGGCTTGGTGATGACGCTAGTGAGGGCCTGGGTTCAAATCCAGTGGCAAAGATGAAGGGTTTTTATTTTTATTTTTTTTAGCGTTAAAGGAAGGGACTAAGGAAGTAGGGCTTAAAACAATTTTGTGGGCATTAGTGGACAAGAAAAATGGGCTGGTAAAGTGGCCTAAGGCGCTACTTGAAGAGGCGCTAGGTGCGCAGTCGCGGTTCGAGGGGGAGAAGCATTTGGCGTTTTATTTTGTTTTGGGCGTTGGGTGTGTAAGGTCTTAAAGGTATATGGTGAGGAATTCGGACAAGAAAGATGGGGTGGTGGAGTGGCTAGCGTCGCGGCACTTAGCTAGCTGGAGGAGAGCAAGCGCGGGTTCGAGCGCTGGAGCTGCGAGCTAAGCGTTTTTATTTTTGTTGGTGGTTATGGGCTTGAGTTAAGAAGGGTTTATAGATAAACGTCGGGGGTTTCTAGCAAGAAATTCAAAGTGGCCGAGTGGCACAGGCGTTGTGGGGGCAAGGAGTGCGTAGATTGGTCCTGTGTTCGAACTGGTGTGTGGCATTTGGAGTTTTGATTTTTTTGTTATTTTGGGCAGCCAATTTGAAGGTGTTGGGACGGCTAGAAGACTTTGATTTTGATGAGGATTTTGTTTTATTTTTTTATTATTTATTTATCTATTTAAGTGTGGGATAATTATTTATTATTTATTATTTATTATTAATTAGATTAAGTAGGGATAATTATTATTTATTTGGTTTTTTTATGATAAGTGGGATAATAGTAAAACAATTCAAGTTGTTTTGAACTAATTCAAATGGAATTGAATTAGTGAGGTGTTGGCCAAATCTTGGAGACTTCAAGGGGTTGGTAGAATGCTATAAATAGGGAGGGTAGAGTGCTAGTTATTCATCAAGTCTTTTGCCTCTCCCTCTTAGTGTGTAGAAATTCCTTCCCATATTTAGTGTCATCTTGGCCGAATAGTGGAGTGGTGCTGATCTCCTCGGTGTCCTAGTGTGGTTGGCCGAATCTTAAGCAAGAGTGGTAAGTATGTTACGCCCTTAGTAATCGATTTATGAATTCCTTGTTGTAGTGGGCAAAACCGAATGGTTGGCCTTAGTTTTGGCATGGCCGAATGTCATAGTGCCATTAAGTATGTTCTCTGTGTGTAGCCGAAAGAAGGAAGCATTGAGGAAGTCTCTTGGATTCGATCATCTAAGGGCATATCGACAAGAGCAAGGGAAGCCTTTCCGGGATCTCGGGATTATTTCGGTAAGGATATTAGTAAGTGACTTAGAATTAGTTGATTATGACTTCGTTGATTAATCGTGTGGTTCCGATTAAGTGACTTTCGATGGAGGCGAATACTACCAAAGTGGGCAAGGGAAAGCTCCCATCCCAAAGTTCAAGAAGAGATCCGTTCATTGTTCGAGATTGGCCACCTGTGGTGTGGGCCAACAAAGAAGAAACGTTAGCAAAAAGCCGTAGTTTCGCTAAACGATAGCGCCGAGGATCGAGAGTCTAGAACTCCTAGTAATAAGGTGTGTAGTTAGCCATTGTTTCCGGATTTGCGTGATAAATGTCTATTTTATATGTATGCTAACCAAAGGCGAGATAAATGTGAAAATGGTACCCTTAAGGGGTATGAAGATGATCAGGTTAGTAGCAAAGTTTGTAAATATGTGATCACTGATCTTATTATGTGAGTATGCCGATGATTGTGTTTAATATGTACATGCACCACCTTATCATCATTTTATGTTACATGTGCATGGGTGGGTTTTGAAAGAAGGTGCGGGTGTACTGAGTACGTGGTTGATGTCGACTTTGTGCTACATCGTGGATTGGCGCTGACTGAGGTCGCGTTGTGGATCTTTGCGATTTAGTTCGCGTGGTTACCTTGATTGATATGGGCTTTATGCCATATCGTGGCTTGATGGATTGCTGTGTGCTCCATCGTGGTTTGATGTTGGCTATACGCTACATCGTGGATGGCATTGGTTGCCTTTTTGGAGGAAAAGGAGAGGGTGACTCGATAGTCCCCGTGTGTGGTAGGTGGATAAGGGGGTGTGTAGCGGATGGACCCTAGGTTGGGTTGGGAATCATGTTGCATTATTTTTGTGATAATATGGAAATGGGCCAAGCCCAATATGACATATGGATAGGTATGTTTTGGGAACATACGTGGAAATGGGCCAAGCCCAGTTGATATGTGGTTTATTAAGAAATGGGCCTAGCCAAGATTTGAGTATGATTTGAATGTGGGCCAAGCCCTGCATTGTGGCAAATGTTTAAATGAATATATATATACTTGTTGCCGTTGATAATTGGGATATTATGTGGCTAAGCATGTGGGTGGATTTCGGTGGTTATCTTACACATCGAGTGCGTATGACTCACCCAACTTTTTAATCATCGCGGTGAGTCGTGACTAGTGGACGGGTTGGAGTGGATACAAGGTGGCCCATGCATGAAGGAGATTTTCATCTGAGAAGATGTTTTACTTTATTTAAGCATTTTATATTATCAGTATTTTGGGATTTTATTTGATGTAATAAGGGCCACTATGATTAAAGTACTCTATTTAATTTTGTTGAAGTTTACATTATATTCAGAAATATTTTTATTAAAAAGGTTCATATTATAGTAATTTATAACAATGTTTTAATTCGGAAGTTTTCAACAAGCTTATATTATTTATTAAATTTTAAATGGACACGATTTCCAGAGATATTAAAATTTTCAAGTTTAATTCTAAAGTCTAAGATTTCCAACCGTCTTTCCCAGTGACATATCCAGATTCGGTCGTAGTGAATGGGCCGGGTTTGGGGATGTTACATTCATTCTACTTGGACCACATAAGTTCTCAATCAATCTCGAACAAGCTACACACTAGCTATCATCAACAATTTGTAAGTATGAATGCACTGTTTATGCATAGACTTACCTCGATACTCAAAAGTATTAAGACTTGCAATTTATTTCACCACCTTGCTTTTGCCTCGGTTTCAATCCGAGCTTCATCTTTCTTGATCTATAATGAATAAATCAGCTTATTCAATACATACATTGACTAAATTGACCCACATCTCATACTTTAGCAAAATTACTATTTCCCCTAAACTTTCTCATATTTACACTTTAGTCCCAAAGACTCGTAAAGTGATTTTTATTCAACTTTCTAGTCTTTCATGCTTAGCCGAACCACTTATTCAACTAAAGCTATCATCAATTCTCACCAAACCACATATGTATGACCAAACTAAAGTTTTTCACAAACTAGTCCCTACATGCAGTTTCATGGAAAATCACTTAGCAAAAGATGTTTCTACTACATCAAGCTTTCATATTCTTCCATAAAACATCAAAATACATGCATGTCATACATATGTACATTTTTGAACATCCATAATAACTCACCAAATAGCTAAAAATAGCTTACTCATGCTACTAGGACTTCAAAAATACGAAGAATATCAAAAATCAGGCTTAGGAGCACTTACTAGCAAGCTTGAAAAATTGAAAGAGCCCTAACAATGGCTATTAGAATTTTTAGTAGCTTGGGGGAGAAGATGAGCATGATTTTGTCATCTTTTCTCCTTTTTAATCACTTATTTGACAAATGACTAAAATGCCCTTTTTGATAAACTTTCTAATTTAACTCATCCATGCCCATTTTTGTCCAAAAACTAAAAATTGGGAAAATTTCTCATTAAGGACCTCTAATTAATAATCTAAAGCTATTTCACACATATAGCTTCTAGAAACACACATTTTGCAACTTTTGCAATTTAGTCCTTTTGGACAATTCAACCACAATTTCACAAAATTGCTTCATGAAACTTTCACACTAGCATGCATACAAGGCATAAACCTCAATAACTCATTTATAACCCTCGGATTTGTGGTCTCGCACCACTATTCCGACTAGGCCCTAAACCGGGATGTTACAAAACCTATAAGGATTGACATCCTCACAAAAGATTCACACAAATCACTCGAAGTGTTTAAGGTTCAGAATTAAGCACTCAAATGTCAAACCTGAAAAGTTAATCCCATAGGCTTGCATGAAAATTAAATCTCCACCATTGTAATATGAGATGATGCACAAATCAAAAGGTCTTTGAAAGGGTTGTAACGGGGCTTGGGTTAAGGTGTGGATAAAGGCTGAATTAGAGGGTTAGAATCGAGATCGACCTGAAAAATTACCTAACTAGAAACAACAAACTGAAAAATAAATAATTACATGAATTAAAACTTTGAAACTAATAATACGAGCTTCTTCTTCAATAAATAGACGTTAACTGTACAAGCTCGCTTTTCATCATACTAATACTGAATATACTTCAATATTTTTTAAGAATAAATAATCAAATATTTACAATAATAAGAAAGTACTTTAACAACTAAAATATAGAACATAGTTAGGCAACTGCTCAAAATCAAATCTAGACAAAAGGGTAGTCAAAAAGGATGGTGATAACAAATACAAAGGGTTTTGGGTTAATATTAGTGGGTGAGTCAATAAAAAGGGTTGTTAGGATCAAAAGGGGTTCACTAAGGGTTAATTATGAAGGTAGGCTTTTTATGGAGTAAGTGGGTTAGATCCTAGGTGCCTTTATCATTTCTGTATATCGAATCAAAGATGTGGTCTCAACATGTATAATCGATGCAAGTTCTAGAATAACAGTTCAATGTTGACACACTCATAATCAAGAAGTGAGCATGAAAAAGGATATATGCTCTTATAAGGCTCAAAATCTCACAAAAATTATGGGTATTTTGATATCAACCTCGTAAATTTCAAATTTCAAAGTAATATTCAAATTCAGGTTAACAACCTAGAAAAAAAATTTAATACCGAAAAATAGACTTATCATGCTTGATTCTCTAGTATCTTAGAATTTAATTATCAATACACAATTATCAATGACTTAATCTAAAACATGTCAATAAAAATCATCAATCATGGGAATTTCATTCTAATGATAATATGAGAAATTTACTTTAAGACAAGGCATAATTCAAGGATTTGAGAACAATGCAAAAAGTTTGGCACCTAATTTCAGGAATTTGAGAATAATGAAAAAAAGTTAGGCACCTTTTTAGGTTGTTCACCCCCCCACACTTAAGATGTACATTGCCCTCAATGTAGAAAGATATATATATAGACAATTAAGTATAAATTCAAAAGATATGGAGAGAAGTGAAACTCCCTGAATGATGGATGAAATCCTTGCGTTGGAGGTAAAAGATAAGTTGGAGGGTTCGTTCTTTATGACGATCCTGCACTAGATGAAGAAATTGGGTAGCTCACGGAAGATTAGCCAGGATATAATAATCATAATTAAAACTATACTAATTAAATAATTAAAGAAAAACAAGCTAAAGTGAAGAAAAATAAAAAGTGAACTAAAATTAAAAGAAAAGATAAATGGACCGTAGAGTCCTTATTGTTGGGTGTGATTTCTAAGGCTGTGGATATGGTGGTGGTCGTGGTGTGATTCCCCCAACCAAGAACCTAAAACCAAGAAACTAAAATAAAATAAGTTAAATTAAGCGTAAGAGAAGTAAAGATAAGGAAATTGAAGAAAAGAGAAAAACGAAATAAAAACTAAATGGCCTCAAATATCCTTGGCTCGTCGAATGATTGAAGCGGCCGGCATGAACTTATATAGATCGGTCTCCCTCTGGGAGACTCTGCTTGATTCCTTCCGCTTCTTCGGCATTTGGTGTAGCTCAAGGGTTTTGGGAATGTATTAGAGAAGAAAAGTAGGGAGAGGGTTGAGAAAGAAAAGAAAAACTAAATGGGCTGAATGGGTGAGAAGAGGGTAGGGTGGGTGGTTTAAATAGAATTCTCAAGTCAGGTACATTCCCACGCCCGTGTACCATGGGCATGTTAATTCACACGACCGCCTCGCACGGCCATGTTATGCATCGTATCGTTTCTCCCACGCCCATGTTCTGATTGCCACGCCCGTTGGTGATAAGTCAGTGTCGTCCACGGCTGCGTCGCACGGCCGTGGCATTTTTTCGGTGCCCGTGGGGTAGTGGTTAGAGTCCGTGACTCTGAAGATTTGATTCTTTCTGACTTGTACCTCTTCTGGCATTGTCAGTACGGAGATTCTGTACCTCCACACGGCCACGGCCACGGTCGTGTGGGCTAGAAACCTTCACTTTTGGTTAGTTTAAAACTAGGTGTTTAAGACTAAGATAAGAGAAGAAAAATGAAAACAAATACGAAAGTAATTAGGGTTAGTGCTCGGGTTATGATAAACCGTAAAAGTAACATATTTTAAGCCCACATTTAATATGCTTTTGGATGATTTAAGCCCCAATTTATGTAAAAAGGTGCTCTTAATCCTTTCTTTTCATGTCTTATACTCAGGAAAGCACCCGATGATGAAAAGAACGAGAAACGGGCTTAAAACGGACCAAATTAGGCCAAGCCACGAAATCAGCACGGCCTGGACTTCAAGCCACACGGCCGTGCCTCCTTAATTATCTAGAACACGGCCTAGCAATGATTTACACGGCCGTGCCTCATCAACGGAGTCCAACACGGCCTAGCCACGATTCACACGGGCGTGTGCCATGGCCGTGTCCCTGCCGCGGGAAAGAGGAATTTTACTCGGATTTGGATGTTTGGAGGCAAAGAAATACATTCCTAAGTCTATTTAAACTCCCAAATAGGAATTTCACTCAAATTAGGATACTTGGAGGCCAAGTAAGGCATCTCAAAGTCTATATAAACACCCCAGGGGGCAACTTGTGAGGGGAGTTTGGCAGAAGCCTCTGCCAGGGCTTTCATTTAGGGGCGTCGTGCTAAGCCAGAGAAGGCAGATTTGTGGGTATTCACTCAAGGATAGCTAGTTTATCCATCTTGTAATATCCCGGGTTAGGGGGCTGTTTTGGTGTTGCATGATATTGCATGTTTGTAGTGTGCTGTGTTGCTGTTTTTATGTCTTAGGGGCTTAGCTATAGCTTAGGTGTATGGCTGAGTAAATTAGAAAATTTTGGTTTTTGAGCTAGGGCATTAGGAGCTGAGGAAGCTGGGGGCTTTTAAATTTATTTTGGGAGTTTGTTAGCACAAGAAATTAATTGGTGGAGTGGCAATGTAGGCGCCACTAAGGCTTGGAGTGGGTAACGCCTAAAGCAAGGTGGAGGCCTTGTGTTCGAGTCATGGAGTGGCCACTTTTTGGCACTCATTTTGACGGCATGGAGGGAGGAGTTTGTAGGCGGTTCAAACTCGCCTATGACTTGGTCTCCACTTTCAAATGGAAGGTGTGGAGTGAAGATAGGAGTGTGACTTGGTCCACTCAATTCAAATGAGTGTATGGGAGCTTTTGGGGGATATGGCCGAATATTTGGGGAGTTTTGGGAGTGGCCGGTTGTGGTAGTAAGTGGGAAGGCTAGGCCGAAATTCTATTTGGCATTTTGTTGTTTTGGTCAAAAAGGTAGGGAACAAAATTTCTTCTTTTGTCAACGACTTAAACTGAAAATTCAAGAGAGTCTCTTATTCTTTTCTTCTTTGAAAACCGAAATACCAAACCTCTAAGGCTTGCCGAATTTGTTTTGCTTTTCTTCCAACCTTCTTGTAGCCGAATGCACTCTTGCATTTTCTCTTCTCCTTCACTGCATAAGTCAAAACTAGTACCAATTGTCTTCTTATTCATTTTCTTCTCTCTTCTTGAAAAACACTAGTGCCGAAACTCACCACTTCCCCAACCGATTTCTCCATTTCTTCTTGTCTATCTTTTTGGGTGTCGAACCCATATCAACTTGCAAAACTTTCTTTTGTTCTTCTCAAAACCTGTTGTCGTAGTCTCTAATTCTTCTCTTGTTTGCACTCCATTTTTTCACCTTTGGAAGCCGAATATAGGTGTGTGTAAAACACCAAGGCCGAACCTTCTCTCCCTCCCCTAGTGGTTTCTTGGCCGAATTTTGGTGTTGGGTGTTGGTAAGTGCAAGGCCGAATGGCCATATCTCCCTCTTTTGGTTCTTTATTTGGTTATGTTTTTTGGGTTAAGGGCCGATTATGGTCGGGTTTGGAAGGATGTTAACCTTTGGTTATCATCTTGTGTTAGGGTCTTGGATATCAAAGATCAGGTGGAGCCTTCTCTCTTTGTGAACCGATTAGGTAAGTGATGGTAAGATATCATTCGCAGATTATTCGTTTAAATCTGATTAAGTCAAGGTGACAAAGGATTAACCATTCTCTCTTAAGGTGTAGCCGATTGGTGATCAAAGAAGGGGCTATTAGTTGGTTCGGGTTTGGTAGGAAACCAAACTTTTGCAAGGTAAGGGTCCAACGCTAACCCTTGTGGTTCATTTGGTTATGGCCGAATGGTCTTAGTGCCTAACCCCTATGTTGGCGAATATTGTGGTTGCCTAATGGTTTACTTTTGGCCGATTCTAGGAGCCGGATAGTCAAGGGACTCAGAGTGATTCGTAGGGATCTTTAGACTCAGTAGCTATCGTGTGTGTATACTAACACACTTATATTTAGTAATATCGTTAATAACTTTGTGCAATGACTAATGGAGCAGTGGTGACTATTATGATACCCTCATGGGTACGAGTTTGGACTCGGGTAAGTCAGTGCTATTATTATGAGTTATTGATGATCCGTATGATACCATGGTTATGGATATGTGACATGGGGTATGAGATTAGACATATTGGCATGATATGCATGATAGTATGATATGCATGATAGCATGATATTCATGATTACATGAGTTTGGCATGTTAATGGGTGATACGAGAGGAGGGAGCAGTGATGTATTGTCTCGACGAGCACCAAAGTGCTTTGGTAGCACACTTTGTGACTTTGGGTCACAGAGGTTTGGCACCTCCAGAGGTTTGGTACCTCAGCGTCTCGCCCCGATGGCTCAGCACCACGATGGGTTGGCCCCACAGATGATTATACTGGGATTGGCGCCGGTGTTTTGGTAACACACGATGGGTTGGCCCCATCACCGATTTGTGACTACGGTCACGGTGCTTTGGTAGCACATCGTGTCTTTGGGACACGGAGTGAGGTTTGGCACCTCATTGCGACTTGTCCCCGTGGTTTGACCACCGTGGGTTGGCCCCACTTGAGATATGGGATAAATGCGCTAGTGTTTTGGTAACACACGATGGGTTGGCCCCATCATCATTGGATTCGTGACTTTGGTCACCAGTGCTTTGGTAGCACAATTGTGTCTTTGGGACACCGGTGCTTTGGTAGCACATTGACGGATATTGTGTCTTTGGGACACCGGTGCTTTGGGAGCACATTGTGACTATATGTCACCAAAGGGTTTGGTACCACACGGGGTAGAAAAGGAGATATGGATGGTTAGGTTCGGGTTGCATTAATCATGTTGCTATGTATGATGTGTGTTAGCATGTTGATTCTTTGGGAGCGGGATTTGCACTTTGAGTCACTCGACTCACCCTCCCTTTGGCATTTCAGGTGACTCGTGAAGCTTGGACTTGGAGCCGGATGGACTCGGGGTGCACATGCCATGCTTTAATAAAGTTTTACTCAGACTCTACTATTTGGGTACTTTAGTTATTACTTTACATTGGGTTTTATTTCGGATTGTAAAAGGCCTTTTAAGTTATGTTTTATGTTGTTTATATTTTAAAGTGATTTTGATATGCCTTAACAAAATAACTCGGAATAAATTTTACTAAAACACGGAAAGATCATGTTTTCAAAATTATAACGCTGACGTGTTTTTAAACTATACCATCGGGTATCACACTAAGTCTTTTTGACAAACAAATTCAACCTGGTTTCCAATTCTAACTTGTAATTCACCTAAGTTCAAAAGTGTTTTATGTATCATTAAGTAACTAAGGAGGTTTTAAATGGTTTTAACTTGTTTTAACTACAAACTCTAGCTAAGTTTTCAAAATCTCCAGGTTTCAAATACATCAACTGTTTTCCAAACAAGACTACTCAAATTTGTTTCAAACACACTGTGTTTTCACCCCACTTTTAAACGAAAAATCTAGTTTTCCCAAGACGTTTTCCCCGTAGCATACCAGATTCGGACGTGGTGTCTTGTCCGGGTTTGGGGTGTTACATTTGTGGTATCAGAGCCAAGTTCAAAGGCTCGGCTGTGGGCCTGAGGCCCAAAATGGTTTCAAAAGCCTGTTTAAGTGTTTGTTTTGAAATATATGGTTTTGAAAGGCATGGCACCGAGTCTCCGGCACTGATTCGCCTGTAAGTACCCGTACTATTACTTGTGATTTGATTGGATATGATTTGATGAATAGCTATAGTATGCTACTTTAGAGATTGAAACTGATAGGATTCTGTACACTTGCGAGAACAAATCCTCTTTAAATATTCATAAGACTTGCTTTTTAAACAAGTGGAATAAACAACGATGCATAAAACTCTTTAATCAGATCCAGTAGAAAGATTTGACATGAGCACTCGAGGCGGACGTGGTCGTAACACACGTGGTAGAGGTAGGGGTAGAATGACAGTTTACGAGCCCGTAGGATCCGGGCAGGCGGTGGTTCGAGAAAATGAGATACTGGCCCGCCACCGGTGGAGGTGGTGAGTTCCAAGATCGAGCGAGGAGGCACGCAGTGTCACAGCGCGATTTGCGAGTGTTGAAAAGGGTAGTGGGGCTAGTGGTGGTGCGGGAGTTAGGAAATCGGGTTCTGGCGACTCGGGCTAACTGAGTGAATTCTTCCGAGGTGTTTACGGTGTTGCTCCTAGCATCACTGCGAATATTGGCTGGAGGCAACCGAGCGGATCATGGATGATCCGGACTTGACGACGGAAGAGAAGTGAAGGGTATCGTATCTCTTCTCCGGGATGAGTCATATCAATGGTGGCTCACGGTGCGAGGCAGTGTGGCGGTGAGGATTTGACATGGGATTATTTGTGAGTTGCATATCAAAAGAAGTACATCGGAGCTAGTTATATCGACTCTCAAATAAAGGCATTTACGAGGCTTGTTCAGGGAGTAAGTCCGCTGTCGAGCACGAGGCCGAGTTCTGAAGCCGAGTAGGTATGCCGGGGGCATTGTGGGCCACATGAGCATGAGAGGTGTGTTCGTTTCGAGGATGGTGCGAGACGAGTTGAGGTGCGATTGCTCCTTAGCAGGAGCGAGTTTCTTGTCTTAGTTGAGAAGGCTAAGGTGGCCGAGGTGTCAAAGAATCGGTAAGACGAGCATGGACAGGAGTAGGCTTAAGAGGAGCTTTGGGTCTTACGGTTCGTCGGCAATCCGCGAGAGGGCTAGACCGAGTGGGCGAGAATCGATGCGCTAGGTTTGTTGTTGCGAAGGCGGGGACCACCGCAGTGTGTCGGTGTGGGAAATCTCATTGGGGTGGTTCTTTGACTGGAGGTAAAGGTTGCCGAGTGTGGTTCTCCGGAGCATCGCATTAGGGATTGTCCGCGTAGGATGGCCGAGGATTGATCGAGAGTCGGGCCGTAATCGGTTCGAGGTAATGGACCGCCACTGCAGAGGGGCCGTGGTAATGGCAGAGGTGGTTATGGATCCGGTGGGGCCGTGGAGCACCGGCAGAGGTGCGGTAGTTACGAGGCTAGGCGGCACTGGGTTGGTGTCTGCGCGACGCCGAGAGGAGGCGACGCACCGGGACGTCATAAGCGTACGTTTTTGATTTTTGGTACTCCTTATACCGCTTTAATCGATGTGGGTTCTACGACTCTTATGTTGCCGGTAGTATAGTAGAGACAATGGATTTAGACTCGAGATATCTTCTAGGCGGATGACGCGTGATTAGTCCTCTAGGTCACTCTGTAGTAGTAGATAAACTGTTTAGAGAGGTACCCCTAGAACTCCAAGGGGTAGTGTTTCTTCAGCGATCCGATGGAACCGCCGTTTGGGGAGTTCGATCTAATTCTCGGGATGGATTGGCTAGTTAAGTACCGGCGAGGTTGGATTGCGCGGCTAAGCGTATGGTTCTTAAGACGGTTGATGGCGTTGAGGTGGCTATGATAGGTAATAGGAGGGATTACTTATCAAATGTGGTATCCGCTCCAAAGCGGAGAAGATGGTCGGGAAGGAAAGCGCGGGCGTATGTGGTTCATGTGTATGCCTTGGAGGCTAAAGAGTCCGCTGTTGAGGAGGTTCGTCTTTGTTAAGGAATTTCTTGATGTGTTTCTGAAAGAGCTTAGGGTTTGCCGCCGATCGAGAGGTAGAGTTTGGGATTGATCATTGCCGGGACGGCGCCGGTGTCTATTGCTCAGTATAGGATGGCACCAAAGGAATTGGTGGAGCTTAAGGCTCGAGATCCAGGAGTTATTGGATCGAGGTTTTATCAGCCGAGTGTTTTTGCAGTAAGAGTGCGCCGGTACTCTTTGTTAAGAAGAAAGATGGTACGATGCGGATGTGTATAGACTACGCCGATTGAACAAGTCGACGATTAAAAACAAGTATCCGTTGCCACGGATAGATGATTTGTTTGATCAGGTGAAGGGAAGGGTGCTCGCGGTATTCTCGAAGATCGACTTGAGGTGCAGGTACCATCGGCTAAAGGTTAAGGAGGTTGATATCCATAAAACAGCGTTTGGACTCGGTATGGGCACTACGAATTCTGGTAATGCCATTCGGGTTGACTAACGATCGGCAGCGTTTATGGATATGATGAATAGGGTGTTTCAGATGATCTGGATCGGTTCGTGGTGGTTTTTATAGACGACATCTTAGTATACTCAAGGTCGGAGGAAGAGCATGATAAGCATTTGAGGGTGGTGCTGCAGATTACGAGGAAAAGCAACTCTATGCTAAGTTTAGTAAGTGTGAGTTACGGCTTAGGAAGTGACGTTCTTGGGGCATGTAGTGTCGGTGAGGGTATTCGAGTAGATCCTCGTAAGATTGAGGCGTGTTCGATTGGAAGCCACCTAGGTCGGTGGGTGAGATTCGTAGTTTTCTGGGTTTGGTGGATACTCGTGAAGATTTGTTGAGGGTTTCTCGTTGATAGCAAATACCGATGACTAAGTTGTTAAGGAAAGAGGTTCCGTTTGTTTGGGTGAGAAACAACAGAAAGCTTCGATAGGTTAAAGAAGATTTTGACCGAGGCTCGGTTCTAATTCAACCCGAGGTGGTAAGGAATACACAGTCTCTGCGATGCATCACACACAGTGCAGGTTGTGTCTTTGATGCAGAAGGTAAGGTTGTGGCTTACGCTTCTAAGCGGTGAGGCCACATGAGGTCAACTATCCGACGCACGATCTGGAGCTAGCGGCCGTAGTTTTCGCCTTAAAGATTTGGAGGCACTACTTATATGGAGAGAGATCGATAGTCTACACGGATCATAAGAGCTTGAAGTATCCATGACTCGAAGGATTTGAATTTGAGGCGGCGTAGATGGGTTGAGTTCTTTGAAGGATTACGATCGTTCTATTGAGTATCATCAGGGCAAGGCTAACGTGGTGGTGACGCGTTGAGCCGTAAGGTTGTTTTCAGATTTAAGAGCTTTGTTTGCCCATTTGAGCTTGTATGACGACAGGAGTATTTTGGCGAGCCGCAAGTTAAGCCTACTTGGGTTGAGCGGATCAGAGAAAGCAGATTAGAGGATGAGGTTCAGGTGCGCGAAGGTTGCAAGTGCGAGAATGGTGGTGTGGATGGTTACAGCTTGTCTAGTGACGAGGTTACGTGTTTTCAGTGGTAAGGCTTGTATGCCTAAAGATGTTGAGTGAGAGGCAAAAGATTCTTCAGACGCACACATATAGTCCTCATGCTATGCATCCCGGAGGTAGCAAGATGTATAAGGATCTTAGAGAGCGATTTTGGTGGCACAGTTCAAGAAAGAGGTGACGGAGTTTGTTGGAAAATGTCCGACTTGTCGCCAGGTCAAGGTGAACATCGATTGCCGTCGGGTTTGCTTCACTGTAAAGATTCCTCGATGGAAGTGGGAAAGGATAACCATGGATTTTGTCGGTGGGTTACCGCTTACGCCAAGCAAGAAGGATTCGATTTGGGTAGTGGTGGATCGTCGACTAAATCACTCACTTTATTCCGGTGAGGGTTGACTACTCACTTCGAAGCTAAGCGAAAGCTGTATGTTTCGAGAGATAGTGAGGTTGCACGGTGTGCCGATTTCGATAATCTCGGATAGGGATCGAGTTTACTTCAAGGTTACGGAAGGCATTGCATCAAGCATTGGGTACTCGTTTGGATTTCAAAGACGGCTTTTCACCCGCAAATCGGCGGACAATCGAAAGGGTTATTCGGATCTTAGAGGATATCTTTGAGAGGTCGTGTGTCCTGGATTTCGTGGGTAGTTGGGAGGAGTTTCTACCGTTGGCGAGTTTGCCTACAACAACGATTATCAAGCGAGCATCAAGATGGCTCCGTATGAGGCGTTGTATGGTAGGAAGTGTCGCTCACCTACGTGTTGGGCGGAGTTAGGTGAACGGCGGTTGTTGGGACCCGAGTTGGTAGGCGAGGCAGAAGACAAGGTTAAGTTGATTCGGGCTCGATTGAAGGAAGCTTTGGCCCGCAGAAGTCTTATGCCGATCTTAAGCGAAGAGATATAGAGTTTCTTGTTGGGGATCGAGTGTTTCGAAGGTCTCGCCTTGGAAGAAAATGCGAGAGTTCGGAAAGAAAGGCAAGCTTAGTCCGAGGTTCATTGGGCCGTATAAGATTTTGTGGACGAGTTGGACCGAAGAGCGTATCGGCTTGAGTTGCCGCAGAGCTTAGTCGATTCACGACGTTTTTCATGTTTCGATGCTTGGAGGTATCGTTCGGATCCGTCACATGTGGTAGCGATGGAAGAGATCGAGGTAAATCCGGACTTGACTATGGAAGAAGAACACCGCATGATTCTTGATCGAGATGTAAAGGTTCTACGTAGGAAGTCTGTGCCTTTGGTTAAGGTACTTTGGCGGAATCATGGCGTAGAGGAAGCGACGTGGGAACCCGAGGATACGATGAGACACAGCAATACCCGCAACTCTTTTGACTGTAATTTGAGGCCGAAATTATTTTTAAGGGGGTAGAACCGTAATATCCCGGGTTAGGGGCTGTTTTGGTGTTGCATGATATTGCATGTTTGTAGTGTCTTTGTGTTGTTTGTTTTTATGTCTTAGGGGCTTAGCTATAGCTTAGGTGTATGGTGAGTAAATTAGAAAATTTTGGTTTTTGAGCTAGGGCATTAGGAGCCGAGGAAGTGGGGCTTTAAATTTATTTTGGGAGTTTGTTAGCACAAGAAATTAATTGGTGGAGTGGCAATGTAGGCGCCACTAAGGCTTGGAGTGGGTAACGCCTAAAGCAAGGTGGAGGCCTTGTGTTCGAGGCTGCATGGAGTGGCCACTTTTGGCACTCATTTTGTGGCATGGAGGGAGGAGTTTGTAGGCGTTCAAACTCGCCTATGACTTGGTCTCCACTTTCAAATGGAAGGTGTGGAGTGAAGATAGGAGTGTGACTTGGTCCACTCAATTCAAATGAGTGTATGGGAGCTTTTGGGGATATGGCCGAATATTTGGGGAGTTTTGGGGAGTGGCCGGTTGTGGTAGTAAGTGGGAAGGCTAGGCGAAATTCTATTTGGCATTTTGTTGTTTTGGTCAAAAGGTAGGGAACAAAATTTCTTCTTTTGTCAACAGACTTAAACTGAAAATTCAAGAGAGTCTCTTATTCTTTTCTTCTTGGAAAAACTGAAATACCAAACCTCTAAGGCTTGCCGAATTTGTTTTGCTTTTCTTCCAACCTTCTTGTAGCCGAATGCACTCTTGCATTTTCTCTTCTCCTTCACCGCATAAGTCGAAACTAGTACCAATTGTCTTCTTATTCATTTTCTTCTCTCTTCTTGAAAAACACTAGTGCTTGAAACTCACCACTTCCCCAACCGATTTCTCCATTTCTTCTTGTCTATCTTTTTGGGTGTGCCGAACCCATATCAACTTGCAAAACTTTCTTTTGTTCTTCTCAAAACTCGTTGCCGTAGTCTCTAATTCTTCTCTTGTTTGCACTCCATTTTTCACCTTTGGAAGCCGAATATAGGTGTGTGTAAAACACCAAGGCCGAACCTTCTCTCCCTCCCCTAGTGGTTTCTTGGCGAATTTTGGTGTTGGGTGTTGGTAAGTGCAAGGCCCGAATGGCCATATCTCCTCTTTTGGTTCTTTATTTGGTTATGTTTTGGGTTAAGGGCCGATTATGGTCGGTTTGGAAGGATGTTAACCTTTGGTTATCATCTTGTGTTAGGGTCTTGGATATCGAAAGCGATCAGGTGGAGCCTCTCTTTGTGAACCGATTAGGTAAGTGATGGTAAGATATCATTCGCATTATTCGTTTAAATCGATTAAGTCAAGGTGACAAAGGATTAACCATTCTCTCTTAAGGTGTAGCCGATTGGTGATCAAAGAAGGGGCTATTAGTTGGTTCGGGTTTGGTAGGAAACCAAACTTTTGCAAGGTAAGGGTCCAACGCTAACCCTTGTGGTTCATTTGGTTATGGCCGAATGGTCTTAGTGCCTAACCCCTATGTTGGCCGAATATTGTGGTTGCCTAATGGTTTACTTTTGGCCGATTCTAGGAGCCAGATAGTCAAGGGACTCGAGTGATTCGTAGGGATCTTTAGACTCAGTAGCTATCGTGTGTGTATACTAACACACTTATATTTAGTAATATCGTTAATAACCCGTGCAATGACTAATGGAGCAGTGGTGACTATTATGATACCCTCATGGGTACGAGTTTGGACTCGGGTAAGTCGGTGCTATTATTATGAGTTATTGATGATCCGTATGATACCATGGTTATGGATATGTGACATGGGGTATGAGATTAGACATATTGGCATGATATGCATGATAGTATGATATGCATGATAGCATGATATTCATGATTACATGAGTTTGGCATGTTAATGGGTGATACGAGAGGAGGGAGCAGATGATGTATTGTCTTGACGAGCACCAGTGCTTTGGTAGCACACTTTGTGACTTTGGGTCACAGAGGTTTGGCACCTCCAGAGGTTTGGTACCTCGGCTCGTCCCGTGCTGGCTCGGTACCACGATGGGTTGGCCCCACAGATGATTATACGGGATTGACGCCGGTGTTTTGGTAACACACGATGGGTTGGCCCCATCACCGATTTGTGACTACGGTCACCAAAGTGCTTTGGTAGCACATCGTGTCTTTGGGACACCAGAGGTTTGGCACCTCATTGCGACTTGTCCCGTGGTTTGACCACCGTGGTAGGTTGGCCCCCCACTTGAGATATGGGATAAATCGCTAGTGTTTTGGTAACACACGATGGGTTGGCCCCATCATCATTGGATTCGTGACTTTGGTCACGGTGCTTTGGTAGCACAATTGTGTCTTTGGGACACCAAAGGTGCTTTGGTAGCACATTGACGGATATTGTGTCTTTGGGACACCAGTGCTTTGGGAGCACATTGTGACTATATGTCACGGTGGTGGTTTGGTACCACACGGGGTAGAAAAGGAGATATGGATGGTTAGGGTTGGGTTGCATTAATCATGTTGCTATGTATGATGTGTGTTAGCATGTTGATTCTTTGGGAGCGGGATTTGCACATCGAGTCACTCGACTCACCCTCTCCTTTGGCATTTCAGGTGACTCGTGAGACGCGGACTTGAGTGGGATGGACTCGGGGTGCACATGCCATGCTTTAATAAAGTTTTACTCGAGACTCTACTATTTGGGTACTTTAGTTATTACTTTACATTGGGTTTTATTTCGGATTGTAAAAGGCCTTTTAAGTTATGTTTTATGTTGTTTATATTTTAAGTGATTTTGATATGCCTTAACAAAATAACTTTCGGAATAAATTTTACTAAAACCTGGAAAGATCATGTTTTCAAAATTATAACGCGACGTGTTTTTAAACTATACCATCGGGTATCACACTAAGTCTTTTTGACAAACAAATTCAACTGGTTTCCAATTCTAACTTGTAATTCACCTAAGTTCAAAAGTGTTTTATGTATCATTAAGTAACTAAGGAGGTTTTAAATGGTTTTAACTTGTTTTAACTACAAACTCTAGCTAAGTTTTCAAAATCTCCAGGTTTCAAATACATCAACTGTTTTCCAAACAAGACTACTCAAATTTGTTTCAAACACACTGTGTTTTCACCCCACTTTTAAACGAAAAATCTAGTTTTCCCAAGACGTTTTCCCCGTAGCATACCAGATTCGGACGTGGTGTCTTGTCCGGGTTTGGGGTGTTACACATCTCAAGAAGCCAGAGTTCTACTCAAGACGGAGGATCTCTCCTTCAATTCCTTCAGGGGGTTTTAGGGATTTCTTATGTTTTGTTTTATCTTTTCTCTTGAGGTTTTTTCCTTTATTGTTATGAACTAAACCTTCGGATACCCGAAGGGGATGAAACCTATGATGAATCTTGTTATTTGATTATTTGAATTATATGATAAATACTTAGTTTTTTCTTAATTATGTGAGCTTAATCCAAATTTAATGTGCTTAGGTGGAGGAGGAATAGACCCTGCCTAAGAGTAGATCCAACATAATTAAGCGGAGTTGATCGCACGCCTAGAGATAGGGTGATGAGATTTTGCCAAATTAGGGTGAAACCTAATATGGGAATCCACAGATCGATTTACTGCTATTCTAGGGGTTATTATAAGAGAACGAGAGTTCCACTAACTAACCTAGGGTTAGACGTTATTTGCCTCGAGAGAGGGTTTAATATACGTTAGGGAGTCTTATGGATCAAACTAAGTAAATAAAATCATATGGTTCAGTGATAGATAACAAGTGAAGTCTAGGTGGATTCTTCCTAGGGTATCGTCTAAATCAACTGAGTTTTTTCCCAAGTTATTTTCCAAATTCATTCTTCTTTGTCTTAGAGTCTTTAGTTTAGTAGTTAATTAATTTAGATTAATAAACAACTTCACTTATTTTAGGCTAAATAATAAAAAGAAAGTTAGTATTAGTACTTTTAGTTCCTTTGGGTTCGATGATCCGGTCTTGCCTAAACTATACTACTGTTCGATAGGTGCACTTGCCTTTAATCATTGTCAGAGTTAGTTTCCAAGTTCGATCATTCTTTTATAAATTTTAAAACTCTAATTTATAGCCATCAGGTTGCCTCCCGAGAAGCGCTCGTCTAAAGTCTTAAGCTAGACTTTCCTCGTATTCGCAATAATTTAGGGTGGTCTAAAAATTTGAATATCTTTCCTCATGCTATCAGTTCTATTTCCTTGATAAAGTTTAAATCGAGAAGCGCTTATATTGAAAGTACCAAAAATAGGATTACTTACCTCGATTGTTCCGCATGGGAAAATATTGTGTACCTCAAGAGGAATTTCTTCGTTTGTGTTCAGGTCTGATGTGATGAGGTGAGGATCTGCTTTATCTAACAGTACCTGGACTCCTATTTTGAAGTGGTTTGTTGTTCCTATGAGCTCTTCTGGGGGCTCCTTCGGTTTTACTTCGTGTGGTTCTAGTTCTTCTTTGAATTGTGTTTTCCACTCTTCTAATTTTTCGACCCTAAGGCTTCGTTCCTCATGTAACTCTTCTTTGTTGTCAAGGGGTCCATTATTCGGATCAGGTTTGTAACCTTGTGGTGTTTCTTGTGGTGAAAGTTGAACAACTTGGTAATCAACTGAATTTACTTTCTCACCTTCATCAATTGTTGTCCTGGCCGAGTCAAGAGCTTTTAAACTGATCGATTCGTCACCTACACGAAGTATGAGTTCTCCTGTACCAACATCAATTTTTGTTCTAGCAGTTGCGAAAAAGGGTCTTCCTAAAATTAAGGGAATTGAATTATCCTCATCCATGTCTAAGACAACAAAATCTACTGGGAAAATGAATTTATCAATTTTTACAAGAACATCTTCGATAATACCCCTAGGAATTCTAACAGTTTTATCAGCTAGTTGAATGCTCATCCTAGTTTGTTTGGGTTTCCCTAGACCTAGTTGTTTAAACAATTTATAAGGCATGACATTTATGCTTGCCCCTAGATCAGCTAACGCATTATCAAAAGGTAAACTACCAATTAAACATGGAATCGTAAAACTCCCTGCATCTTTTAATTTTTGTGGTAGTTTATTTTGCAAGATTTCTGAGCACATTGCGTTTAGTTCCACATGTGATGCTTCGTCTATCCTTCACTTTTTCGTCAACAGCTCTTTTAGGAATTTTCTAGAGTCTGGCATCTGCGTAAGAGCTTCAAGTAACGGTAAGTTAATATGCAATTTCTTTAAAAGTTTAAGAAACTTACCGAACTATTCCTCTGTGTCGTCTCTCTTTAATGCTTCGGGGTATTGTATGCGAGGTTGGTACTCTTTGATTACCGGTTTTGGCTTGTTATTACTTACCTCAACCTTACCTTCTTTTACCACATTCTCTTGCCTTGAATTGGGCTCGTCTAACCCTTCACTTTCTTGAGCTGTTATGGCTTGGATTTGCTCCTTTGGGTTAATCTCAGTGTTGCTTGGTAGACGCCCCTGCGGTCATTCGGAAATTAACCTTGCAAGTTGTCCGACTGTCTTAGTAAGTTCCCCGACTTGATTCTCGATCCCTTTGATCGATGCTTGTTGATTCTTAAGGGTGGTTTCAGTGTCTTAGAGACGGTTATCTGTGGCTTCCATGAATTTTGTCAGCATCTCTTCAAGGTTCGGCCTCTTTTCCTGTGGATAGGGCTGATTTTGGAAATTTTGAGGAGGTTGTTGTCTTTGAATTCCTTGATTTCCTTGTCCTCCCCATGAAATATTTGGGTGGTTCCTCCAACCTGGACTATAAGTATTACTATAAGAGTTATTATTAGATTTGAAATTATTACCTATATAGTTCATCTGTTCGCTTTCTGTGCCCGGTTGGTAGGGTGGGTACTCAGGATTCGCCACAGTTCCACTTGCGTCGCACTGCATTTCTGGATGTACCTGCGAAGAACACAAACTATCAAGCTTTTTATTCATCATCTCTACCTATGTTGATAGCATGGTTACTGCGTCAAGGTTGAAAACTCTGGCTGATTTTGTTGGTTTTGTCCTTGTAACATGCCACTGATAGTTATTCAGTGACATCTCTTCAATAAACTCGTAGGCTACTTCAGGAGTTCTATTGTTCAGGGTTCCACCGGCGGCTGAATCAATTAGTTGCCTCGTTGAGGGGTTTACACCGTTATAGAAAGTTTGGACTTGGAGCCACAAGGGTAAAGCATGGTGCGGACATCTTCTCAAGAGATCCTTGTATCTCTCCCATGCGTCGTATAATGTCTCTAAATCCATCTGCACAAAAGAAGAGATATCATTCCGTAATTTGGCCGGTGGGAAATATTTTAATAAAAACTTTTCGGTCATTTGATCCCATGTAGTGATTGACCCTCGTGGTAATGAGTTTAACCACTGTTTGGCTTTATTCCTTAATGAAAAGGGAAATAACCGAAGACGGATGGCATCATCAGAAATGCCATTTATTTTGAAGGTATCACAGAACTCTAAAAGATTAGCTATATGAGTATTTGGGTCTTCGTCCTGTAAACCATCGAATTGAACAAATTGTTGAATCATTTGTAGAGTGTTAGGCTTTAATTCAAAATTATTAGCAGCTATAGCAGGCCTAACAATACTTGATTCTGCTCCTGTTAAATGAGGTTTAGCATAATCATACATAGTACGCGGAGCATTATTTTCTGCCACTTCTTGTGGTGGTGGATTATTCTCGCCCATCCCTTCAAGAGGATTGGATCCGCCTTCTCGCTCTTTTCTCGTGTAATTTAGGGCTCGCTAATTTTTTCTGCGATTCTCATGAGCGGTAGCTTCAATATCACTGTCATATACTAGTGGTCCTCTCAGGTTCCTTCTAGTCATAAACTAGAGGTACCTGCTAGGAAAAGAAAGAAAGAAAATTTAGCAAAGTTAAAAACAAAACAAAAATAAAAATAAGAATAAAAATAAAAGTAAATTGCGAAAAATAATGGCTAAAGTAATAAAAATAAAGCTTTCTTAATATTTTAGTTCCCCGGCAACGGCGCCAAATACTTGATCGTTGTTTTCGCGATGTCAAAGTCTTAAAATTTATAAAAAGAATGATCGAACCTGGAAACTAACTATGACAACAATTTGAGGCAAGCGCACCTATCAAATAGTAGTATAGCTTAGGCAAGACCAGATTGTCGAACCCAAAGGAACCAAAAGTACTAATACTAACTTTCTTTTTATTATCTAGCCTAAAATAAGTGAAGTTGTTATTTAATCTAAATTTAACTAACTACTAAACTAAAGACGCAAAGACAAAAAGAATGAATTGGGGAAATATTGTTGGAAAACTCTCGGTTGATTAAGACGATACCCTTAGGAAGAATCCACCTAGACTTCACTTGTTATCTAACTCGAACTGCAGACGATTTATTCACACGACTTGATCCGTAAGACTCCCTAATGTATATTAAACCTCTCTCGAAGCGAATAACGCCTAACTAACCTAGGTTGATTAATTGAAATATCTTTCTAATTAAACCCCTAGAATTGTATTAACTCGATCTATGGACTCCCATATTAGATTTCACCCTAATCGGCAAAATCTCGTCACCCTATCTCTAGCGCGATCAACTCCGCTTAATTATGCTAGATCTACTCTTAAGTAGGGACTTTTGCTCCTCCACCTAAGCACATCAAACTTGAATCAATATCCCGGAAATATCAACACAAGAATTAAGAACACATAATTAAGAACTAATCAAGTATTTATCATATAGTTCAAACAAACGATAGCAAGATTCATCTAAGTTTCATCCCCTTGTGTATCTGAAGGGTTTAGTTCATAACAATAAAAGAAAACATCTCGGAAGAAAAGATAAAACAAAACATAAGAAATCCCTAAAACCCCCTGAAGGAATTGAAGGAGAGATCCACTGTCTTGAGTAGAATTCCGGCTTCTTGAGATGGATCAACTGGCTATCTTCGAGTGTTTCCCACAAATCTGACCTTTTTGGCTCGGCTCATTGGCCTAGCTCACCGTCCCCTTCTAGGTTATACTTAGGGTGTTTATATAGGCTTTTGAAATAGGTTTCTTTTCCCCTAAGTATCCTTTTCCGAGTGAAATTTCTCTTCTCTGCGGCAGGGACACGACCATGGCACACGCCCGTGTGAATCGTCTTTAGGCCGTGTTCAGACTTTTAATGAGGCGACACGCCCGTGTAAATCGTGATCAGGCCGTGTTCTAGTCTATCAGGGAGACAGGGCCGTGTTGGCTCAAGTCGAGGCCGTGTCGATTTTCACAGTGGCCCGATTTGGTCCGTTTTAAGCCCGTTTCTTATTCTTTCCATCCTCCGGTGCTTTCCTGAGTATAAAACATGAAAAGAAAGGATTAAGAGCACCTTTTTACATAAATCAAGGTATAAATCATCCAAAAGTATGCTAAATGTGGGATTAAAATATGTTACTTTTACGGTTTATCAATGCGTATGTGCATTGACTATCGCCAGTTGCACAAGTTGACTATTAAGAACAAGTACTCACTACCAAGGATTGACGACTTGTTTGATCAGCTGCGTGGAGCTTCGATTTTCTCGAAGATAGATTTGAGATCGGGGTACCATCAGTTAAGGGTCAAGGAGGCGAATATTCACAAGACTACTTTCCGAACTTGTTATGGACATTACGAGTTTCTAGTGATGCCGTTCGGATTGACTAATGCACCAGCCGCTTTTATGGACATGATGAACTGGGTCTTCCAACCCTATCTAGACCGATTCGTGGTAGTGTTCATAGACGACATTTTGGTGTATTCGAGAATGGAGGAGGAGCATGATTCTCATCTTCGGGCAGTTTTACAGATTTTGAGAGAGAAGCAACTGTATGCCAAAATCAGCAAGTGTGAATTTTGGCTGAAGGAATTGACCTTTTTAGGGCATGTTGTTTCTGCCGAAGGGATTAGGGTTGATCCTCGAAAGATCGAAGCTGTTTTGGACTGGGAACCGCCGAAGTCTGTGTCAGAAATTTGAAGTTTTCTGGGTTTGGCTGGGTACTACAGAAGGTTCGTTGAGAGGTTTTCATTGATTGCTGCACCTTTAACAAAGTTACTGCAGAAAGGAGCACCATTTGTTTGGGCTGATAAGCAACAGGAAAGTTTTGAGAAGTTAAAGAAGATTCTGACTGAGGCATCGGTGTTGATTCAACCTGAGGCAGGGAACGAGTTTGTTATTTACTGTGATGCATCGCACACAGGTTTGGGTTGCATGTTGATGCAAGAAGGGAAGGTAGTAGCGTATGCATCTCGTCAACTAAGGCCGCATGAGATGAACTATCCCACTCATGATTTGGAACTAGCTACCGTAGTGTTCGCCCTGAAAAAATGGAGACACTATCTGTATGGAGAAAAGTCGATTATCTACACCGACCATAAGAGACTGAAATATCTCCTTACCCAGAAGGAGCTGAATTTAAGACAACGGAGGTGGATTGAGTTGCTGAAAGACTATGACTGCTCGATTGAGTATCACCCGGGTAAAGCTAACGTGGTGGCAGATGCATTAAGTCGTAAAGTGATATTGGATTTGAGAGCAATGTTTGCTCATCTTAGTCTTTACGAAGATGGCAGCTTGTTAGCGAAACTTCAAGTAAAACTGTTATGGATAAGACAGATTAAAGAGAAGCAGTCATTGGATGAATCGTTGGGTTCTCAACTGCAGCAAGTGGAGAGTGGGGAGACAGTGGATTTTGGGTTGAACAATGAAGGGGTATTATGTTTTCGTGGAAGAATTTGTATGCCGAAGGACTCTGAGTTGAGGCAGATGATTCTGCGGGAAGCGCATAGTAGCCCATACGCTATGCATCCTGGTGGAAGCAAGATGTATCGAGACTTACGTGAACTGTATTGGTGGCCTGGTCTGAAACGAGAAGTTACCGACCTTGTGGGTAAGTGTTTGACATGCCAGCAAGTGAAGGCAGAACATCAATTGCCTTCGGGGTTGCTGCAATCGGTGAAGATTCCACCTTGGAAGTGGGAGAGGATAACGATGGACTTTGTTAGTGGGCTACCCCTAACGCCAACTAAGAAAGATTCAGTGTGGGTAATCGTTGATCAGTTGACTAAGTCTGCACACTTCATACCGATTCGTACCGACTATTCGTTACAGAGGTTGGCCAAGCTGTATGTGGCAGAAATCGTGAGGTTACATGGGGTACCAGTGTCTATCATATCAGAAAGGGACCCTAGGTTTACATCGCGGTTCTAGAAGGCTTTGCATGAAGCTTTGGGTACAAGGCTAGATTTTAGAACAACGTTTCACCCACAGACTAATGGTCAGTCAGAAAGGGTAATTCAGATCCTGGAAGACATGTTAAGGGGCTGTGTGATTGACTTCAGAGGTAGTTCGGAAGAATACCTGCCGTTGGTTGAATTCGCGTACAACAACAGTTATCAGTCCAGCATTCGAATGGCACCTTATGAGGCGTTGTATGGTCGTAGGTGTCGTACCCCTACCTGTTGGACTGAGTTAGGTGAGCGACAGTTGTTGGGTCCAAATTTGATCTCAGAAACGGAGGAAAAGGTTAAGCTGATTCGAGACCGATTAAAAGAAGCTTCTGATAGACAGAAATCGTATGCGGATCTGAAGCGAAAGGAGATTGAATTTTTAGTGGGGGATTGTGTCTTCTTGAAAGTCTCACCTTGGAATAAGGTTTTGAGGTTTGGACGGAAGGGCAAGTTGAGCCCCAGATTCATCGGGCCTTATCGGGTGTTGAAACGTGTAGGACCAGTGGCTTATCAGCTTGAGTTACCCCCGGAGTTGAAACAGATACATAATGTATTCCATGTTTCGATGCTGAGGCGCTATCGCTCAGATCCATCTCACGTGGTGCTGGTGGAAGAAATTGAGGTAAGACCTGATCTGTCTTTTAAAGAAGAACCAGTGCAGATCTTGGATCGGGATACTAAGCTATTGAGAAGGAAATCAGTTCCATTGGTTAAAGTATTATGGCGTAATCATGGTTTAGAGGAAGCCACGTGGGAGCCAGAAGATGTGATGCGACAGCAATACCCTCACCTCTTTTAATAGGGTAAATTTTGAGGCCGAAATTTCTTTAAGGGGGTAGAACTGTAACATCCTTAAATTAGAGGTCTGGCATTTTTGTGTTGTTGCATGCGTTTAGCTTGTTATTTAGGTGTGTTTGGGGGTTCTGGAGAGGCTCGGGTTCGAGCCAGAGCTTTGGTAAAATTTTGGTTTTTGGGCATAAGGGGAGAGAGCTAGTGGAAGCAGGCCTTAAAGATAATTATTTGTGTTTGATGACACAAAATGAGCTCTTGGTGGAGTGGTGTTGGCGTCACAAGGGAGCATGGAAGGGGGGAGTGGGGTTCGAATCCTACAGGCTGCATTTTGGAGTATTTATTTTGTGCTAGGAGGGAGGAGAGGTGGTTTTCAGCTGGGACACTACCAAGGAGGAGTTGAATGGGTCAAACGGGTTTGAATGGATGGAGGAGAGGAGTTTGGGGAGTTTGAATTGGTCAACCATTTCAAATGATGGGTGGAGAGTGAATTGTGGAGGAAATCAAGGAGAGTATCGTGGGAATTGGTGTGGGGAGGTGTTTGGCCGAAAGTGGGAAGGTGTTTAGGGGGCGTATTCGGGTGTGTGTGTGTGTGTGTGTGTGTGTGTGTCAAAATTCCTTTTAGTTTCTTAGGCATTTGTAGCATAATCGGTCATAAGTGTGTAGGGAGAGTGCCATTTCTTCAAGTACTCATTTGAGAGAATTGCCTCTTTTTTTTCATAATTGTTAAGAGCTTTTCAAGTCTTGTGTTGCTTCCATTTCTTCTTGCTAAACCTTAAACATTTTTAGTAACTCTTTCTTCTTCTCATTTCTTTTTGTTTTAGACACCATCTTCCCTCGGTTTTCGCCAAACACCTGTAGCCGAATCTCTCCAACATTCCATTTCTTCTCCTCTTGACCGAATCATCTTCCACACCCTTCCACTTTCTTTGACTTCCCTACACCTAGCCGAATTACTCAGTTGAATCGAGTCATCTTGTTATTTTGCTAGTAGCCGAATCCTGTGTCTTCTTCTTTGTTCCTTTATTTCTTCCTTATTCATTTTCTTTTGCAAGTCGAAACCCCTCTTGTGTCAAACGAAACTCGTTTCTTTCACCTTTTGCTATTAGCCGAACATCAAGAAGCAAAGTGCTAGGATCTCTTTGGTTTGCCGAAGGTCCCTCTTCAATTGGTTTTGCTTGTTGCAAGGCCGAATCTGAATACCCCTCTCCACCTTGAAGCGTGTTCGTTCTTTCGTAGGAAGCCGAAGCTCTTGTTAGCAGTGGCCGAATCTAGGGCATCTTGGGACTCATCCGAAATCGCAAGCTAAATCCGTTGGTGTTCGGTTCTCCATTGATCAAGGTAAAGAGTTTTCTCTGATTTCTGCTCGTCTATTCTCATTTCATTCCCTCTGCCATAACCAAACCTCCTTGTTAGACACCCATCGTTCCTCTCTGAAAGTACTGTACTGATCAAGACTCTCTTCATGGATACGAGTGCTACCCGTTCTAAGGAGGTATCGACAAAGGAGCCTGAGGGGAGTGGACTCGTAGTCTCCACTCCTAAGTTCAAATGACATAGGGTGTTAGCGGTTTGGGATTTTCTGTCGGGTTGTGGTAGGGAGTCGACATCTGCTTGGAATAGGCAAATCGTTGTGGTTCGCACTAGTGAGGGCGACGACGAGCAAGAGTGTATAGTTCTTCGCATAGTCAGGTGTGTAATTTCACACCTCTATTTCGTTTTGTCTGTGTTATACTATGTGTCGGCTAAAAGCCGAAATACCCTTAAAGGGAAAACAGTTGTGGTACCCTAGTGGGTAAGATTGGTGATATACCAGGTAAGTAGAATTTATGACTATACCATTTGGATAAATTAGCATGCTCGTACGGGTGTTCTGATTATCTGATGTACATTAATGTATGTATGCATTCACCACATTATGATGATATGACATGATGCATGGGAAAGGGATAATGATTAATCGGGGAAGTGTATTTCGGTGACTCTGTCACATTATTTCGGTGGCTCTGCCACATATTTCGGTGACTCTGTCATATTATTTCGGTGGCACTGCCACAATTTTGGCGATGAGCAGCGTGACTGCCATTGATGGTGTGTAGCGGATGAGGGTTGATTGTAGAAATCCCCACCGGTGTGTTTTGGATGGAACGGGTGGTGTGTAGCGGTTGGATATTTAGGTTGGGCTGGGTTGCACTGCATTGCATTCACTATTTGCTATACCATGCTAATAGGGCTAAGGCCCAGTTCGTTTCTTTGTGGGCATCGCCCAGTTTGATTTCGTAAGGGCTAAGGCCCAGTATGTATCTGGATGGGCTCGGGCCCAATTAACGTTTGTTTAAGGGATTACACCCTGAGTTCTCGTAACTCACCCCTCTGCTTAATTTTGCAGGTAATCCTTAGCTTTGAGGATTTGGAGCCGAGACGGACTCTGTGGTGGCCATACGTCGTTGCTTAGTAAATTCCGTTTTACTTTACTTTAAATTCTATTTTAATTTGGGATTATGTTTTGTAATAAGGCCACTGGGATTTTAATTTGGTTTTTGTTTTAATGCGGTTAGTACCTATTATGAAATGATCAATACGGGGTTTTCCCTAAAAACGTAAATAACTGTTTTTCCAAAATACTAATGAACGGTTTACAAACTATAGATAAATAAATTTGGGATTTTCTCAAAACTACAACAATTGTTTCAAAATGGCACATTTTCGAAAACCACGGAACCTGATTTTTGGTGTTATAAAAAAAATTTTCGGTCTTAGTAATATTTATAATAGTTTGTAAGAAAACCTTTAAAATGAACCTGATTTTCAAAATGGAAACAAAATTCGAAATTTTTAAACGATCGCGAAGTTTCTTTAACAACCTTTCCATGTGACATGCCAGATCCGGTCGTAACGTCTAGGCCGGATTTGGGGTGTTACATCATCAGCTATAGCTCGCTCGGGATCAGGATCCATTTACTATACGAATGAAGAAAACACATTTCATTGTCAGAAGTCATCACACTATCACATTATAAATTATGGCATGTATAGCTAGACTCACACGCGCTACGTTAGTCCGAGAACCGACTAAGCTGTAGCTCTGATACCAATCAAATGTAGCACCCGTAGCCCGTATCCGTCGTCGGATTAGGGTTACGAGGCATTACTCGTCAAACCACCAGTCAACACACTCATAAAAATATTATTACATTAATTAATACATAATTAATCCATGCTATCACGATCAAACATGTACTTTCATTTTTAAAATTTAAAGCGTTAACAAACTTATCACAAATAATATCATTAGTATCATATAAAAACAAATCTAAATCAAATAGTAAAAATACTATTCATTTGGTCATTTTGAATACAATAGCCGAATATGTACATCTACCATTGTTCAATTTATACCAATCAAATGCACTAATATTTAAGACAAATATACCTATATGCCAAAGCTTTGCTAATTACCATTATCATCCATCTACATTATCAGTCAATTCCTTATAGATGACATGATCAAATTACTCAAAACCAAGCTCATATATGACCTAAAACATGAAAGATTAAATCCCTCATATAAACCTACTCATATCATTTTCGAATGTACTTAACTCAGGAATATATCTATAATGTTATTTATACCAATCATATAACTATATTTATTTAATCACATGCGCACCATCACTAAATGTTCACAACAATAATTTAACCATTCAAACCTCATGTCTGAATACATATGAACATCCAATAAAGAAGATAAACTCCAAACTAAGTCAATGCCATGGCCGAATATTACAAGTAAGTATACTATAAATTGATCATTAATATTTCACACATAACATAATATGAAATAAACTTTCATGATAAGTTTATAATATATCCGAACATGCACAACTAATAACACCATAAGCAAGCATGACTAAACCATATTCAAGCATAGAAGTATAGCCATTTTCGCTTGGCCTTTATACATCATATTCAAAATAAACTCAAAAGAGTAAAATAGCCTATACATGCCATAGTTCCAAAAGTTCAACTTATAAAAAGGGTACCAAAGATAGTTGATAGTGTGATTGACTTTGACGATGATCCCCGAGCTCGAACGTAGACTTCAAAATCTATAAAATAGTCAAATGAACACACACAGTAAGCTAACATAGCTTAGTAAGTTATAAGAAATTGTAAAACATGCAATTTAACATTGTACAATTTAAATCAATTTAATATGATTATCAACGAAACTCATAAACATAAGTATGAATCATGTCACCTTTCATTAACTATCATATTTAGTAATCTCAATACCGAATACCTATGCATCATTATTCCATCTCAAACAAACTCAAAAATTTATAATCACATCTCATTTCTTTAGTTTCTTAAACAAGAATAACTTACCTCTTTAGTACTAAATTTATCCAACTATCATGAATCACTTACCTGTTTATTTCATCTCATTTATCACAATTCACTAGTTGATATCCGTGGAGGATCCGTAAACCCGCTCACTTAGTGCAAACCATGTAACGTATCACACACTTAGTGCCGTTACTTTGATAAAGTGCACACGTAGTGCCATCTACTTGTAATGTGTAACACCCTTAACCCGTATCCGTCGCCGGATTAGGGTTATGAGGTGTTTTTATAGGAAACACATCTTTCATACATTCACATAATCTCATAAATCTTATTCGTAATTATCTATATATAAATAACATTTTGTTAACTAATAAAGAAATACTAACTCAAAGTTCAATCGAATTCATTTTAAACATATAACATATTTATTAAAGACTAAACAATTTAATAACATAATAGTAAGTCCTTATAACATATCAACTTATTTGTACTCAACTAACTCATTACATTAACCATTATAGTATATGCGCATACTCATTCATACTCCTTAGCTAGTTTATAAGGAAAAATCTCATAAACATTCATTCTACGATTTAAACTTACTAATGTGAGCTAAATCATGAATCATTTACGGTGAAACCAAGTAAGCATACGATCAAGATACCAACCATACAAGTTATGCCTCATATCATATATATATATACCAAGCCGAATCATCAAAACCAAATATGTAACATCCTAAAATTTGGAATTTTATGTGTTGTATTATTTTTGGTGCTAAGCTAGTTAGATTATTAATTGTGTATGTTTAGGAGGTCCTGAGAAGGCTCGGGGTTTATTTGGACCTAGTAAAAATTTTTGGCATTTAGCACTTTAAGGAGATAGGGTAAGTGACATTAAAGCTTATGGAAATAATTGAGTAAATAGCTAGCATAAATGAGCAATTGGTAGAAAGGATATGGCGCCACATGATGGACTTTGAGGGAAGAGGTTCAAATCCCATTGTGTGCAAATTTTGGCTATTATTTTTGCACTCTTTCCTTAAGTGTCGGCCAAGCATGTAAATATGGCAGGGTGGACTTTTTATTTTTGGCATGATGGCTAAGGAAAATAGGAAAGAATGAAGGTGAGGAAAGAAATCAAGAAAAAGGGGAAAGTAAGGGGAACAAGTGGCCATTTTCAAGGGAAATGTTATGGAAAGTGTGGGTGGATAATTCATGACCATTATGGTTATGTATGTGGACGGTTTTGAGTGTTAGGGGGGATAGCCGAATTTTGTCTTTGGCAATTGGTAAAAGCTTTGGTATTGTTTTTGGCCAAAATTCCTATATGCAACTTTAGTGCCATTTGGTGACATTTTCTTTTCTTTCTTCTCTCCAAACCTTTTCTTTTCTTTACCGAAAATTTCAAGCCTTTAGTGTACATTTTGTTCCTCTTTTCTTTCTTATTGCCGAATGTAACTAAGCCATTGAGATCACATTGTTCACTCTTTCTTCTTTGAAAAATCGAAACCTCACAAACACTTCTTTTCATCTCTCTTTTCTTTTTACAAAATTTTCCAAACCCTTTCTTCTTCCTCTCAAATCAATATTTTTCCATAGCCGAATATTATTGTTTGTTTTTCCTCCATAGCCGAATCCTTCATCTCTTCCTTATTTTCTTCTCAACCGTATTAATACTCATTCTTTAATCAATCGGTAAGTGGTTCTCTTCAACACTTAATTTTTTTTCTTAGTGCCAAATTTATGTCTTGGTGTGGGATGGTCATATTGACGAGACCATCACTTTGTTCTATTTTTTTCAAACGAGTTTGTTTTTCCCTTTTGTAGTAATCTAGTGGGAAGCCGAACATCACTCTTGTCTTAAATTGAACGGCAAACATTGGATCCAATATCGTTTCGGTAAGAAATCGTTATGGATTATTGATAGTACTCAATATTTGATTGATGGCTTAAGGAGTGATAAATTGAAATAATTGACTTTATGTTTTAGGGATTTAATCGCTCGATCTACCCAATCGTTGATCACTCAGAAATTAGTGGTAAGTCGATCTTTACCATTTTGATAGTCCATATTTTATTGTAATATCAATCTATATAAGATCTAACCGAATGGAGGCTTGTGGTACCGATTCGAAAGGAAAGCTGAGTAGAGATCTAAAAAGGAGTGGATTAGCGATCCCTACTCCTAAATTCAAGCGAAGGGCGGTATCGGCGATTCGGGACTTTCCACCGGGTTGTGGACCCTCATCCGGTGAGAATCGACTATTCAAGGTCGTTCGCAATTTTGAGGCATCAGCGATTCGGGATTTTCCACTGGGTTGTGGACCGTCAACCGGGGAAAACTGACAAATCGTAGTTGTTCACGATCCTGAGGGTAAAATTTTAGATCGTTTGTTTTAAAGTAGATTTATTAAATCGCGTACGTTGACTAATCGAGCGTTATAATATTTTAGGTGTCGACAATCAAGAAAGCGTAGTGCTTACCGTAATCAGGTGTGTAATCTCACACCGTTTTTCGTGGGTTAAAGATTAATATCATATTGGTAGTAAATCGCTCGACTAAAATCAGATCATGGTAAAATCAGGAAAATTGGCTTAGATATCACAATTTTGATAAAATTGACAAAATCGATATTAACAACGTGAAAGATTACGAAAATGCCCCTAATGGGCCATATCGTTATAATTTGCTAGATGGGCCGATTTGATAATTTTTTATATGGGCCGATTTGATAATTTTCTATAAGGGCCGATTTGATATTTTGCTAAATGGGCCAATCTGAAATTTTGCTAAATGGGCCAAATCTGATATTTTGCTTGATGGGCTTTTTTTGATAAATTGTTATAATGGGCCATAATTTTGCAATAAATATCCTAATAAATTAATGTTGTTATATTGTGAATTTATAAGCATTATATACATGATTTTGCATGGGATGGGATAATATTGAAGAAAAGTTCTGGTGGCTCTGCCACATAATTTTGGTGGCTCTGCCACAAATCTGTATAGTGGCAATGCCACGTATATTCTGTTATTCTGGTGGCTTGTCTACAATTCAAATTTGATATAAATGGCTAAATTCCTGCGATTGGTGTGTTGGCGGGGTGGGTTGACAAAAGATCCCCACAGGTGTGTTGGTTGGTACGGGTGGTGTGTAGCGGATGGATTACTAGGTTTGGTTTGGGAATTGCATTTCATTCACATGATATAATTGATACATTATTATTATTGCAAATGGGCTTAGGCCCAAATTATCGCTTAATGGGATTTTGGCCCAGTGGACAACGGTAAGTGGGTTATACACTGAGTTCTAGTAACTCACCCCATTTTTCCTTATCCCTTTTCAGGTAATGATCAGTGATGGAGACTTGGGCCATGGATGACTCGGTGGAGGCCATACTACAAAAAAATGGTTTAATTTGAAATTTGGATTTCTTTTGGTATTTTTTAACTACTTTGCTATTTTGAGTTAAGGTTTGTAATAAGGCCTCTGGATTAATTTTTGTTTTGTTTTATGTTTGTTAATTTATAAATTACTCTAAGTATTTTAATTGAGATCTTTTTCTAAAAACTCAAATAAACGTTTTTCTTAAAATGGATATATAAAAAGGGTTTCATAATAAACTTTCATAAATATATTTTTAACTCGGAAATTTCTCTTTGAAATTTTTATCAACACCTTTCGAAAATTACTTCCAAATTATTCTCGAACTATTAACAATATTTCTAAAGTTGCGGTTTATAATATTTTATCTCAAATTTATCGATTTATCAATTAATCTTTATTCAATAATACTTTATTAAATTTTTTTTAAATGGGAGTTTTTTAAAATGATTTTAAATCTAAATCTTTTTATGTACAAATGAAAAAGGACTTAGTAGTATTTTTCTCATGTAACATGTCAGATCTGGCCTTAACGCATGGGCCGGGTTTGGGGTGTTACATTTTATAGTATCAGAGCCCGGTTCAAAACTCGGCTATGGTTTGGGTTCAAAAACATTTTTTTTAAAACTATTTTGAAATGTAAAATTTATAATGTATGTTTTTTTTAGGAAGTATGGCACCACGGGTATCCGGCACCAAGTCAAGTAAGTGTATGTTATTATTGTATGATTATAATGATTATGATATGACTGTAGGAATACTCTAGAACTTCTAGTTTTAGGTATTGAAACTATAGAGATTGAGACTATAAGATGCGACTACGAAAACGACTTTACTTATTATGTTTCATAAAACATTATTTAATAAACACCGAAATAGTATACTGATACATAAGACTTATAATCAGATTAAATCGAATTACCCAACATGAGCGCTAGAGGACGTGGACGCGGTAGACGTGGTCGTGGTAGAGGCCGAGGCGCTAGAGTTGCGTCTGAAGCGTCGGGACATATGCCGAAAATGGACGCACATGCGTCACCCGTGACTGAAACTGGATCACAAGACCGTATGAGGGAGGACATTGCTCTGTCCCAAGCAATGTTGCGAGTCTTGGAAAGGGTTGCTGGGGCTAGAACTGGGCCAGCAGCTCGTGGATCAATTTCAGAGCGACTCAGATCAAATGGTGCTGAGGTTTTTAGGCGTATCTCGGGTGTAGCCCCAAATGTCGCGGAGTATTGGCTCAAGGCAGTGGAGCGGATCATGGATGATCTGGATTGCACCGTCGAGCAGAAACTAAGAGGAGCTATGTCCTTATTGAGAGACGAGGCGTATTAATGGTGGCTCACTGTTCGGAAAGGCACACAGGCCGATCGTGTTACTTGGGATTTCTTCAAAACTGCATTCCAAGGAAAGTATGTCGGGGCTAGCTATGTGGATGCTCGAAGGAAGGAATTCTTAAATCTGGTCCAATGAGGTAAGACTGTGGCAGCTTATGAGGCGGAATTTCTACGTCTGAGTCATTATGCCTGGGGTATAGTGCCAACTAACTACGAACGCTGTGTGCATTTTGAGGACGGGTTGTGTGATGAGTTACGGGTACTGATAGCCCCACAACAAGAAAGGAATTTTGCCACACTTGTGAAGAAAGCCAAGATAGCTGAAGAGGCTAAGCACTCGGAGCAGAAAAACTGAGAAAAGGATAGAGGCAAGAGTAAGAGGGACTTTAAGTACTCAGGTCCTGCTAGAGGGTTTCAGAAGAGGCCCAGGAATAATGAGCCAGCTCGAGCTAGAGTACCAGCTGCGACCAATCAGATACAACCATGTGCTGACTGTGGAAAACGACACCCGGGTGAATGCTGGAAGAGAACCGGTGGTTGTTTCAAATGTGGTTCCAAGGACCATCAACTCAAAGATTATCCTCGACAGACTAATCAGACTCAGGATGCTCGTAACTATAATGCACAGCCAGCTAGAGGAGCTCAGAAGCCACCGAGAGGCCGTGGGCCAGGTCAAGGTGGTAATGGGGTAGGACGAGGACAGGGTGCACCGGGTAGAGGTACTGGTTTCAGGGGTAACGCGGAGGTGAGGCAGCCAGGGTTGGTTTATGCGGTCAGACGCTAGGAGGATGGCGATGCACCTGATGTGATAACCGGTACGTTCTTCATATGTAATGTACCTGTCACTGCTTTGATAGATATCGGATCCACCCATTCGTATGTTGCTAGTGCTGTGTCTGGAAATCTGAACATTAGATTTGAGATTACTGCTAGAGAGATGACGGTAATTAGTCCTTTAGGACAGTCTGTGATAGTGAATAGATTGTTTAGAGATGTGACCTTAGAAATTCAAGGAGAAACATTTTTGGCAGATTTGATGGAACTGCCTTTCGGCGAGTTCGACCTTATTTTGGGCATGGACTGGTTGGAGAAACACCGTGCGAACTTTGATTATGCTGCAAAGCGGATGACACTAAGAACTTCGGAAGATAAGGAAGTGGTGATAATAGGTGAAAGGAGAAACTATCTATCAAATGTGGTATCTGCTTTAAAGGCAGAAAAGTTAGTGCGAAAAGGGTGTGGAGCATTCCTAGCCTTCATTAGTTCGTTGGATGCTAAGGAAATGTCGGTGGAAGGTGTTAGAACAGTGCAAGAGTTTTCGGAAGTCTTTCCCGAGGAACTTCTTGGATTGCCTCTAGATCGGGAGGTAGAGTTTGGCATTGAGTTATTGCCAAGAACGGCTCCAGTGTCCATTGCTCCTTATAGAATGGCACCGAGGGAGTTAGCGGAGCTTAAAGCTCAAATTCAGGAGTTGTTGGATAGGGGATTCATTCGACCGAGTGTGTCACCGTGGGGAGCACTGGTCTTGTTCGTCAAGAAGAAGGATAGGTCGATGCATATGTGCATTGATTATAGGCAGTTGAATAAATTGACAATCAAGAATAGGTATCCGTTGCCGAGAATCGATGACATGTTTGATCAATTGAGAGGAGCTTCGATTTTCTCAAAGATAGATTTGAGATCTGCTTATCACCAACTTAAGGTCAAGGAGGCGGATATTCATAAGACCGCGTTTCGAACTCGTTATGGACATTATGAGTTCTTGGTGATGCCGTTTAGGTTGACCAATGCGCCAGCTGCATTTATGGACATGATGAGCCGGGTCTTCCAACCTTACTTAGATCAGTTTGTGGTGGTGTTCATAGATGACATCTTGGTATACTCGAAGAATGAAGAAGAGCATGATTCGCATCTGCGGGTGGTATTACAGATATTGCGGGAAAAGTAACTTTATGCCAAATTCAGTAAGTGTGAATTTTGGCTGAAGGAAGTGACCTTCTTGGGGCATGTTGTGTCGGCTGAAGGAATTAGAGTTGATCCCCGAAAAGTAGAGGCTGTGATGGATTGGAAACCACCGAAGTCAGTGGCTGAAATTTGGAGTTTCCTAGGATTGGCAGGTTACTACAGGCGTTTTGTTGAGGGGTTTTCGTTTATTGCTGCACCTCTAACTAAACTGTGCGCAAGGGAGTACCATTTGTGTGGTCAGATCAGCAACAAGAGAGCTTTGAGAAATTGAAGAAGATTCTGACGGTAGCGCCAGTATTGATTCAACCTGAGGCTGGAAAAGAGTTTATTGCTTACTGTGATACGTCACACACGGGCTTGGGATTTGTGTTGATGCAAAGTGGAAAAGTGGTGGCTTATGCATCTCGTCAGTTAAGGCCGCACGAGGTGAATTATCCCACTCATGATTTGGAGTTGGCTGTAGTGGTGTTTGCTTTGAAGATTTGGAGACACTACCTGTACGGTGAGAAGTCGATCATCTATACGGATCATAAGAGTCTAAAGTACCTCCTTACCTAAAAGGAGTTGAACCTAAGACAGCGGAGGTGGATAGAGCTGTTAAAGGATTATGACTTCTCAATTGAGTATCATCCCGGAAAGGCTAACGTGGTGGCAGACGCGTTGAGTCGTAAGGTGATATCAGATTTGAGAGCAATGTTCGCTCATCTCAGTTTGTATGAAGATTGAAGTCTGCTAGCTGAACTTCAGGTGAAGCCTGCGTGGGTAGGTCAGATTAAGGAAAAGCAGTTATCAGATGAAAAGTTGGGTTTTATACTTCAACAAGTGGAAGGTGGTGTGATAGGGGATTTTGGATTGAATAACGATGGAGTATTGTGTTTCCGCGGAAGAATTTGTATGCCCAAAGATTCGGAATTAAGACAAATGATTTTGCGTGAGGCGCATAGTAGTCCTTATGCTATGCACCCCGGGGGAAATAAAATGTATCGAGAACTCCGTGAGTAGTATTGGTGGCCAGGGTTGAAATGGGAGGTTATTGATTTTGTGAGTAGGTGCTTGACATGTCAGCAAGTGAAGGCGGAACATCAATTGCCGTCGGGATTACTACAACTGGTGAAGATTCCATTATGGAAATGGGAACGGATAACGATGGACTTTGTTAGTGGGTTACCCTTATCGCCTACTAAGAAAGATTTCGTCTGGGTAGTAGTGGATTGATTGACGAAGACTGCCCATTTCATACCTGTTCGTACAGATTACTCATTGCAGAATTTGGCCAAGTTGTACGTAGCAGATATCGTGAGGTTACATAGGGTACCAGTGTCTATTTTATCGGACAGGGACCCTAGGTTTACATCACGATTTTGGAAAGCCTTACATGAAGCTTGGGAACCAAGTTGAATTTCAGTACGGCATTTCATCCTCAGACAGATGGTCAGTCGGAGAGAGTAATCCAGATTCTGGAAGACATGTTAAGGGGCTGTGTGATTGACTTCAGGGGTAGTTGGGAAGATTTCCTACCGTTGGCAGAGTTTGCATATAACAATAGCTATCAATCCAGCATCCAGATGGCACCCTGCGAGGCATTGTATGGTCGTAGATGTCGTACTCCTACTTGTTGGACTGAATTGGGGGAGCGACAGTTATTGGGCCCTGAGCTGATATCAGAGAAGGAGGAAAAAGTAAAGGTAATTCGGGCACGGTTAAAGGAAGCGTCGGATAGACAAAAATCTTATGCGGATCTGAAGCGTAAGGATATTGAGTTTGCGGTGGGAGATCAAGTCTTTCTAAAGGTCTCACCTTGGAAGAAGATCTTCAGATTTGGAAGGAAGGGCAAGTTGAGCCCTAGGTTCATCGGACTGTACCGTGTTTTCAAGCGTGTTGGGCCAGTGGCTTATTAGCTTGAGTTACCTCTGGAGTTGAGTCAGATACACAGTGTATTTCATGTCTCAATGTTAAGGTGTTACCGATCGGATCCGTCTCATATAGTACCGGTAGAGGAAGTTGAGATAAGACCTGACTTGTCGTTCGAGGAGGAGCCAGTGCAAATTTTAGATCGGGATGTTAAGGTGCTGAGAAGGAAGTCGGTACCATTAGTCAAGGTTTTATGGCGCAATCACGGATCAGAGGAAGCTACATGGGAGCCTGAGGACGCGATTCGGCAGCAATATCCTCACCTCTTTTAATCAGGTAAATTTCGAGGATGAAATTTTCTTTAAGGGGGTAGAATTGTAACATCCTAAAATTTGGAATTTTATGTGTTGCATTATTTTTGGTGCTAAGCTAGTTAGATTATTAATTGTGTATGTTTAGGAGGTCCTGAGAAGGCTCGGGGTTTATTTGGACCTAGTAAAAAATTTTGGCATTTAGCACTTTAAGGAGATAGGGTAAGTGACCTTAAAGCTTATGGAAATAATTGAGTAAATAGCTAGCATAAATAAGCAAATGGTAGAAAGGATATGGCACCACATGATGGACTTTGAGGGAAGAGGTTCAAATCCCATTGTGTGCAAATTTTGACTATTATTTTTGCACTCTTTCCTTAAGTGTCAGCCAAGCATGTAAATATGGCAAGGTGGACTTTTTATTTTTGGCATGATGGCTAAGGAAAATAGGAAAGAATGAAGGTGAGGAAAGAAATCAAGAAAAAGGGGAAAGTAAGGGGAACAAGTGACCATTTTCAAGGGAAATGTTATGGAAAGTGTGGGTGGATAATTCTTGACCATTATGGTTATGCATGTGGACGGTTTTGAGTGTTAGGGGGGATAGCCGAATTTTGTCTTTGGCAATTGGTAAAAGCTTTGGTATTGTTTTTGGCCAAAATTCCTATATGCAACTTTAGTGTCATTTGGTGACATTTTCTTTTCTTTCTTCTCTCCAAACCTTTTCTTTTCTTTACCGAAAATTTCAAGCCTTTAGTGTACATTTTGTTCCTCTTTTCTTTCTTATTGCCGAATGTAACTAAGCCATTGAGATCACATTGTTCACTCTTTCTTCTTTGAAAAACTGAAACCTCACAAACACTTCTTTTCATCTCTCTTTTCTTTTTACAAAATTTTCCAAACCCTTTCTTCTTCCTCTCAAAACAATATTTTTCCATAGCCGAATATTATTGTTTATTTTTCCTCCATAGCCGAATCCTTCATCTCTTCCTTATTTTCTACTCAACCGTATTAATACTCATTCTTTGATCAATCGGTAAGTGGTTCTCTTCAACACTTAATTTCTTTTTCTTAGTGCCGAATTTATGTCTTGGTGTGGGATGGTCATATTGACGAGACCATCACTTTGTTCTATTTTTTTCAAATGAGATTGTTTTTCCCTTTTGTAGTAATCTAGTGGGAAGCCGAACATCACTCTAGTCTTAAATTGAACGACGAACGTTGGATCCAATATCGTTTCGGTAAGAAATCGTTATGGATTATTGATAGTACTCAATCTTCGATTGATGGCTTAAGGAGTGATAAATTGAAATAATTGACTTTATGTTTTAGGGATTTAATCGCTCGATCTACCCAATCGTTGATCACTCGGAAATTAGTGGTAACCTGATCTTTACCATTTTGATAGTCTATATTTTATCGTAATATCGATCTATATAAGATCTAACCGAATGGAGGCTTGTGGTACCGATTCGAAAGGAAAGTCGAGTGGAGATCTAAAAAGGAGTGGATTAGCAATCCCTACTCCTAAATTCAAGTGAAGGGCGGTATCGGCGATTCGAGACTTTCTACCGGGTTGTGGACCCTCATCCGGTGAGAATCGACTATTCGAGGTCGTTCGCAATTTTGAGGCATCAGCGGTTTGGGATTTTCCACTGGGTTGTGGACCGTCAACCGGGGAAAATCGATAAATCGTAGTTGTTCACGATCCTGAGGGTAAAATTTTAGATCGTTTGTTTTAAAGTAGATTTATTAAATCGCGTACGTTGACTAATCGAGCGTTATAATATTTTAGGTGTCGACGATCAAGAAAGCGTAGTGCTTACCGTAATCAGGTGTGTAATCTCACACAGTTTTCCGTGGGTTAAAGATTAATATCATATTGGTAGTAAATCGCTCGACTAAAATCAGATTATGGTAAAATCGGGAAAATTGGCTTAGATCTCACAATTTTGATAAAATTGACAAAATCGGTATTAACACCGTGAAAGATTACGAAAATGCCCCTAATGGGCCAAATCATTATAATTTGCTAGATGGGACGATTTGATAATTTGTTATACGGGCCGATTTGATAAATTGCTATATGGGCCAATTTGATAATTTGTTATATAGGCCAATCTGATATTTTGCTAAATGGGCCAATCTGATATTTTGCTAAATGGGCCAATCTGAAATTTTGCTAAATGGGCCAAATCCGATATTTTGCTTAATGGGCTTTTTTGATAAATTGTTATAATGGACCATAATTTTGTAATAAATATCCTAATAAATTAATGTTGTTATATTGTGAATTTATATGCATTATATACATGATTTTGCATGGGATGGGATAATATTGAAGAGAAGTTCTGGTAGCTCTGCCACATAATTTTGGTGGCTCTGCCACAAATCTGTATAGTGGCAATGCCACGTATATTCTGTTATTCTGGTGGCTTGTCTACAATTCAAATTTGATATAAATGGCTAAATTCCTGCGATTGGTGTGTTGGCGGGGTGGGTTGACAAAAGATCCCCACAGGTGTGTTGGTTGGTACGGGTGGTGTGTAGCGGATGGATTACTAGGTTTGGTTTGGGAATTGCATTTCATTCACATGATATAATTGATACATTATTATTATTGCAAATGGGCTTAGGCCCAAATTATCGCTTAATGGGATTTTGGCCCAGTGGACAACGGTAAGTGGGTTATACACTGAGTTCTAGTAACTCACCCCATTTTTCCTTATCCCTTTTCAGGTAATGATCAGTGATGGAGACTTGGGCCATGGATGACTCGGTGGAGGCCATACTACAAAAAAAATGGTTTAATTTGAAATTTGGATTTCTTTTGGTATTTTTTAACTACTTTGCTATTTTGAGTTAAGGTTTGTAATAAGGCCTCTGGATTAATTTTTGTTTTGTTTTATGTTTGACGAATTTATAAATTACTCTAAGTATTTTAATTGAGATCTTTTTCTAAAAACTCAAATAAACGTTTTTCTTAAAATGGATATATAAAAAGGGTTTCATAATAAACTTTCATAAATATATTTTTAACTCGAAAATTTCTCTTGGAATTTTTTATCAACACCTTTCGAAAATTACTTCCAAATTATTCTCGAACTATTAACAATATTTCTAAAGTCACGGTTTATAAGATTTTATCTCAAATTTATCGATTTATCAATTAATCTTTATTCAATAATACTTTATTAATTTTTTTAAATGGGAGTTGTTTTAAATGATTTTAAATCTAAATCTTTTTATGTACGAATGAAAAAGGACTTAGTAGTATTTTTCTCATGTAACATGTCAGATCTGGCCTTAACGTATGGGCCGAGTTTGGGGTGTTACAAAATACTCAATCATTTTGCCAATAACTTAATATATAACAAGATTAAACATAATAGTCTAACCACTTTCATATATCTTATTACATATACAACTTTTAAATGATCCAAACGAAAGTTAGCTTATACATATATTGCATGATATTGTCATTTCATAACTTGACATACGGTACATACATATAATTGTACAGAAGTTCATCCAATTACCTTAATATACTATATGCATTACTCAAAATCATATTCATGCATTCGTACATGACACATATATATATAATATCATGGTATAAACTACCAAAAATGTTTACCACAAAACCGTACATACCCAAAACATTATAGTCATGCTTGATAATTTTAAACCAACCTAAAACATAGTAGTATGCCATTTTTGCATTGCAATTTATACATCAAATTCATAATAACTCAAAAGATTAAAATATATAGCTTATACATGCCATAATTCCAAAAGTTCAACTCATAAAAAGGGTACCAAAAGTAGATGATAGTGTGATTGACTTTGACGATAATCCCGAGCTCGAACTTAGACTTCAAAAACTATAAAATAGTCAAATAAACACATACGGTAAGCTAATATAGCTTAGTAAGTCATAAGCAATGGTTTAATATACAATTAAACATTGTACAAACTAAATTAGCCCACATGACCAATAATGAATTATAACCGCAAGTATATATATACATATCTTAGCATCATTCCACAAATACCATACCTATAGGTCTCACAACTGAATATTCATGCATACCACATTATATTTCATTAGATACCATGTAACACCCCATACCCGAGTCCGAGGTTTAGACCGGATACGAGACATTACTATGCTTGAACTTGCTTAATCATGTACTTACCGGATATAAAATTTCATTCTGAATTAAGAACTTCTCTTTCTTAATCAACTTGTACTTTTCATGGGCCTACGAGGCCTAAAACTCATGTCCGTAAACTTTTGGAACTCAATCAAAAACTTTTCATGGAAACAGGGGTCACACGCCCATGTGAGTTAGGACATGCCCGTGTAACTCTGAGACACACCCATGTCTCCCAACCGTGCTTAAAACTGGAGTTTACTGCCGAATTTCACACAGCCATGGCACGCCCGTGGTCCTAGCCCGTGTGAAAAACCTTAGCATTCTGACTTATAACACATGGCCACGGCATGCTCATGGACTCAGACCGTGTACTACATCTTGATATACTGTCTTATTTCACACGACTGGGCACACGCCCATGTTTTAACCGTGTGACATACACAGCCTTAACACACGGCCGTGGGATTGGTCCGGGGCCTATTCTGACTTATAAGACTAAGGTGCAGTTTATGCACGGCCTAGACACACGCCCGTGTGTCTAACTGTGTAGGCACTTAGGGGCTATTTACTAAGCCAATTGCCATCCTAAAATTAAGACCAAACTCAAGCTCAATTCAGCAACTCAATTATTACATCTTTCATGAACAATATAACATGCTTCATTGATATTAATAACATATATTCTTAGTCAAACTTGGCCAATCACTTAGCCATTTACAAAAGAATAATAAACTTGACAGCCTATACTTTTGCCCCTTTCTAAGACATATACTCAAAATGAAATGTTTCCTATACATGCCATACTTAAAATCAACTTGGCTATACCAAAATGGCGATTGACAGTGTGCTACGAGCTCCGACTTCAATGATCCACAGTTTAGCTTGGCGGGACTACATGAAAAGAAAGAATTAAAGACGTAAGCATTTAGCTTAGTAAGTTTGCATATAAAACACATATCAACATACTTGCTTAAATAAACCATTTGACATAATCAATGGTATCATAATTTCAACTATAAAGCTTATTTGCTCATACTTGGTTCGTACATGCCTTGTAATACTTACTAGTCTCATACTTGTGAAGTAAATAAGATACTTGTATCACTTGATCACATTGATCAGCATACTTTAACATAGTAATCATAATCTCTATTTTATCATTCATAATATGACTAATATTTTTCCCCACTTGATAATGATTTTGCTTACTAAACTTTCTTGTTATCTCTTGTGAGCTTATCTCATTTGCCCGATGAATTCCTATGAATAACTGAGAATACCAAATCTCTTACCATGAACTTGATGCTAAAGCCATATTTTGGATATGGTCTTACATGGGATATCTCATCTTGGTTTCAAGGCCATGTCTTGACATGGACTTATATGAAATCTTCCTCTTGATAACTTGTTCAATGCCAAGCTTGGATCCTTGGACTTACATGATAACTTGTTCAATGCCAAGCTTGGGTCCTTGGACTTACATGATAAACTTGTCAATGCCAAGCTTGGGTCCTTGGACTTACATGATAAACTTGTCAATGCCAAGCTTGGGTCCTTGGACTTACATGATAAACTTGTCAATGCCAAGCTTGGGTCCTTGGACTTACATGATAACTTGCTTGATTGCCGATGCCATGCCTCGGCTTGGTCTTATACGGACTTTCTCATACTTGATCTCATTAATTTCATTGTTTAACTTAACGTTAAACGATTTCATAATAACATAATACATTATACTAAGCAATTCAATGATATAAATCATAAAGCTTAGAAATCATACAAACTTACCTCAATATACAAAATGTAGCTAGGTATGTAATTTAGTCCTCGACCTTGTTCTTGCCTCGATTTCGATCCGGGCTTCGTTTTTCTTGATCTATAGTCATAAATAGATCATTTAATACTCACATTGACTAAATTGACTCTTAAATCATACTTTGGCAAAATTACTATTTTGCCCCTAAGCTTTCTTATATTTGCACTTTTGCCCCAAGGCTCGTAAAATAATTTTCATTCAACTTTCTTAAAATTCTTGCTTATCCGAATCATTTTCTCTGCTATAATAATCATCAATTCTTGCTATTTTTAACATGTATGACCAATTTTCATAACTATTACAAAATGGTCCATACTATCATCTTTCATGAAATTCACTTAGAAAAAGATGTTTATCTAACATCAAACTCTCATAAACTTCCATAAAACATCATTTAACATGCATATCAATCATGGGTAGATTTTTGAACATGCACTTTAGCTCACCTTATAGCTAAAAATAGCTTACTCATGCTACTGGGACTTCAAAAATACGAAGAATATCAAAAACGGGGCTAAGATGAACTTACTAGAAAGCTTGAAAGATGAACAAACCCTAGCTATGGGTTCTTCAAAATTTCGGCACACACACAAGGAAGAAGATGAATGATTTTTATCATCTTTTTCCTTTATTAATCATTTAATAGGTAAATGACCAAAATGCCCTTCTCTTAAAAATATCACCATTTACTAGCTCATGTCCATTTTTGTCCAAAAATTATGATTTGGGCAAATTGCTATTTAAGGACTTATAATTGCTATTCTAGAGCTATTTCATACAAAATGCTTCTAGAAACTCACATTTTACAACTTTTGCAATTTGGTCCTTTTTGACCATTCAACTTCAATTTAGCAAAATTGCTTCATGAAACTTTCACACTAACATGCAAACATGGCATGAACCTTAAAAACTCATAAATTCACCTCGGATTAGTGGTCTCACACCACTATTCCAGCTAGGCCCTAAATCGGGCTGTTACAATTCTCCCTCCCTTAGGGATTTTCGTCCTCGGAAATCTTACCAGCAAACAGATTTGGATACTGGTTTCTCATACTCTCTTCTGGTTCCCATGTAGCTTCTTCTATCCCATGTCTTTGCCACAATACTTTCACTAGGGCAATGCTTTTATTTCTTAGCTGCTTGACTTTTCGAGCCAAAATCTTGATTGGTTCCTCACCATAAGTCATGTCGGGATAGATTTCTATCTCTGACGGGGTAATTACATGTGAAGGGTTTGATTTGTAGCGTCACAACATAGACACGTGAAACACATCATGTATCTTTTCTAACTCTGATGGCAAAGCCAATCGGTAAGCTACCGGCCCAACTTTCCCGGTAATCTCATATGGTCCAATATAACGTGGGCTTAACTTACCTTTCCGGCCAAATCTGAGAACTTTTCTCCATTGTGACACTTTCAAGAAAACTTTATCCCCGACTTGGTACTCTATCTCTTTTCTCTTTAAATTCGAATAGGATTTCTGTCTGTCTGAGGCAGCTTTTAAACATTCTCGTATCACTTTCACTTTCTCTTCAGCTTCTCTAACCAAATCAACCCCGTGAATTTGGTTTTCTTTGAGTTCAGTCCAAAACAAAGGTGTTCTGCACTTACGCCCATAAAGAGCCTCATAAGGTGTCATCTTTAAACTCGACTGAAAACTATTGTTATAGGCAAATTCTGCTAATGGGAGGAACTTTTCCCAACTGCCTCGGAATTCAAGAATACAACATTTGAGCATATCTTCGAGTACTTGAATTAACCTCTCGGATTGACCGTCAGTTTGAGGATGAAAAGCGGTACTAAAGTTCAACTTTGTACCCAAGGCCTCTTGTAACTTCTTCCAAAATCTGGATGTGAATCTCGAATCTCTATCCGATATGATTGACAAGGGAACTCCATGAAGTCTTACTATTTCTGAAACATACAAGTTTGCCAACTTTTCGAGGGAGTAATCCACTCGAACAGGTATAAAATGGGCTGATTTCGTGAGTCTATCAACTACAACCCATACGGTATCTTTCTTGCTCGGAGATAGTGGTAAACCCATTACAAAATCTATAGTAATACGGTCCCACTTCCACTCCGGAACTAAAATGGGTTGAAGCAAACCCGAAGGTACTTGGTGTTCAACCTTTACTTGTTGACAAATCAAGCATTTGGAAACAAATTCTGAAATATCTTTCTTCATTCTCGGCCATCAATATTGTTGCTTCAAGTCATTATACATCTTGGTACTACCCGGATGTACAGATAAACATCCATTATGAGCCTCATGCAAAATTTTCTGAATAAGCTCTTCTTTTCTCGGTACACAAACTCTGTCTTTGAACATCAGACTTCCATCGGGACTAATCCAGAAGTCAGACTCAACATCTGTCTTGCACTGATCTCTCTGAACTTGCAATTCACTATCCTCTTTTTGGGCTTCAATGATCTCTTGGAGGAAAATTGGTCTAGTTCTCAACTCAGCTAGAATAGAACCATCGTTGGATAAAGTAATCCGTGAATTCATTGCCCTTAATGCAAATAAGGATTTTCTGCTCAAAGCGTCAGCGACCACATTCGCCTTCCCGGGATGGTAATCAATGACCATCTCATAATCTTTTATCAACTCTAACCATCTCCATTGTCTTAAGTTCAACTCTTTCTGCGTCATCAAGTACTTCAAACTTTTATGATCAGTGAAAATCTGACATTTCTCACCATATAGGTGATGTCTCCATATCTTCAATGCGAAGACTATGGCAGCCAATTCTAAATCATGCGTCGGATAATTCTTTTCATGAGGCTTCAACTGTCTAGAGGCATAAGCAATAACTTTGCCTTCTTGCATAAGTACACAACCTAATCCATTTAAGGATGCATCGCTGTAAATCACAAATTCTTTCCCTGTCTCAAAGTTGTACTAAACCGGAGCTTCACAATAATGCTTTCAATTTTTCGAAACTTTGTTGGCATATTTCTGTCCACTCGAACTTCACATTTTTCTGTAACAACTTCGTCATCGGGGTTGCAATTATGGAAAACCCCTTGACAAATCGTTTATAATAGCCGGCTAGGCCTAGGAAACTTCTAACCTCAGAGACATTCCTCGGAGGATTTCAGTCCATTATGGCCGAAATCTTACTTGGGTCTACTCGAACTCCTTCTCCCGAGACAATGAGTCCCAGAAATCCTACCTCTCTGAGCCAAAATTCACTTTTACTGAACTTGGCATATAACTGATTTTCTCGAAGAGTCTGTAAAACTGTCCGTAGGTGCTCAGCATGCTCATTCTCATCTTGGGAATAAATCAGTATGTTGTCAATAAAAACGACTACAAACTTGTCGAGGTATGGTCTAAAAATGCGATTCATTAAGTCCATGAATACTGTAGGAGCATTGGTCAAACCAAAGGGCATGACTAAAAATTCATAATGCCCATACCTTGTTCGAAAAGCTGTCTTGGACACGTCTGAGTCCTTTACTCTCAACTGGTAGTACCCCGATCTCAAGTCTATCTTGGAGAACACATTGGCTCCCTTCAATTGATCGAACAAATCATCGATCCTTGGCAAAGGGTACTTGTTCTTTACTGTCACTTTATTAAGCTGACGGTAATCTATGCACAATCTCATAGTGCCATCTTTCTTTTTCACGAATAAAACCGGAGCACTCTTGCAAAGCCTTTATTTGTCAACTCTTGTAACTGTAACTTCAACTCTTTTAATTCTGACGGAGCCATTCTGTAAGGAGTAATAGATATCGGTACAGTACCGGGAACTAACTCAATATTGAACTCAACCTCTCTGATTGGAGGTAATCCTGGTAATTCCTCAGGAAAGACATCCAAGTACTCACATACTATCGGTACTGACTCAATCTTTGACCATGTTTCTTTATCATTCATCACAAAAGCCAGATATGCCTCATACCCCTTTCTCATGTATCTTTGTGCCGTCATATGAGAAATCAATACCGATAATCTACTCTATTTCTCTGATTCTATGTGAAGGGTATCCCCATTCTCACATCTCATCTCAATGTATTTCTTCCCATAATTAACTATTACATTATGGGCAGTCAACCAGTCCATACCGAGAATGAGATCAAATTCATCAAATGGTAACAACATAAGGTTCGCTTTAAAACAATGACCTCTAATCATTAATGGACAATCTTTACATATTTCATCAACTAACACACTCTTGCCTAAGGGATTAGACACTTTAATCATAAATTCTGTAGAGTCTATAGGCATACTCAAATCGAATGCTAACCTCATGCAAATATAGGAGTGTGTGGATCCGGGATCTATTAAAGTAATAACTTTAATATCATGAAGAGAAAAGGTACCCGTAACAACTTCATGGGAAGATGCCTCTTCGCGAGCGCGAATGGCGTAAGTCCTCGCAGGTGCTCTACCCTCGGGTCTCGCAGCCTACTCTCTAGGGTTACCCCTTCCTCTTACCCCACTTCCTAGGTTTCTCTACGGTCTTTCTCTGACCATACTCCCAGATTTCGGATTCTGAGCTCTCTCTTCTTTCGTCATCTCTGGACAATATTTTATGTAGTGGTCTTGCGAACCACATCTGAAGCATACATTTTCATGCACTCGGTATTCTCCAAAATGGTGTCTGCCACACTGTGGGCATTTGGGTCTGTCAAATCGAACATTCCCCACACTAGCGACTGAAGTAGTCTGTGCCTTATTTCCCGAATACTGCTTACTCTTGTCCTTCCATGAAGATCTAGTGGAAGTAGCCGATCGGGTAGGGAATTCTTTTGACTTCTTGGATGAGGATTGGAATGACTTATTCCATTGTCTCTTTTTGGAGTCACGAGACTCTGCTTTAGATTTTCTCTTCCCTTTTACTAGTTCTTCGGCTTTGCAAGCCCTCTCGACTAGTACCACGAATTCCTTCAATTCTAGGAGAGCAACAAACAATTTGATGTCCTCATTTAGTCCATCTTCAAACCTCTTGCTCATGATGGCCTCAGTGGACACACATTCTTGAGCGTATTTGCTGAGTCTTACAAACTCACGCTCATAGTCATCCACGACATCTTGCCTTGCTTCAGTTCTAGGAATTCTTTTCTTTCTCGGTCCACAAACCTTTGACTAATATACTTTTCTTGAACTCTTCTTGGAAAAACTCCCATGTGATCTTTTCCCTCGGTATACCGACACAAGGGTGTTCCACCATTGGTAAAGCAGAATCTCTTAGAAGAGAGACTACGCACTTCATGCATTCCTCAGATGTGCATGACAACTCATTAAATACCCTGATGGTATTTTCTAACCAGAACTCTGCTCTTTCCGGATCGTCATCTTTCTTAGCCCGGAATTCTTCAGCCCCATGTTTCTTAATCCTACCAATTGGAGGTTTAACTCCTCTTGCCACCTCTATCACTTGAGGGGCTGCAGGAATAGGTTGCGGAATAGGCGGGGGTGGAGGGGGTTGTACATTTGGATTCGTACGAACGAACTCCGTATACCATGTGTTCATCATATGTAGGAAGGCTTCTCTAGCCTCTTCTCCTTCTTGACTCACCGTAGTGGGTCTATTCTCATTCTCATTTGGCACCGTCCCTTCTGCGGGAGCTAGTGCATTACTTTCCACATCATCCGCCACATCTCTGTCGGGATCCATTACTATATGTATAAACACAATTTAAGTCGTCAGGAGTCGTCACACTATCATTATAAAAACATTATTACGTATGGCATGTATAGCTAGACTCATGCTCATGTTACGTTAGTCCTAGAACCGACTAAACCGTAGCTCTGATACCACTAAATGTAACACCCCATACCCGAGTCTGAGGTTTAGACTGGGTACGAGACATTACTGTGCTTGAACTTGCTTAATCATGTACTTACGGGATATAAAATTTCTTTCTGAATTAAGAACTTCTCTTTCTTAATCAACTTGTACTTTTTATGGGCCTACGAGGCCTAAAACTCATGTCCGTAAACTTTCGGAACTCAATCAAAAACTTTTCATGGAAATAGGGGTCACACACCCATGTGAGTTGGGACATGCCCGTGTAACTCTGAGACACGCCCATGTCTCCCAACCGTGCTTAAAACTCGAGTTTACTGCCAAATTTCACACAGCCATGGCACGCCCGTGGTCCTAGCCCGTGTGAAAAACCTTAGCATTCTGACTTATAACACACGGCCATGGCACGCCCGTGGACTCAGACTGTGTACTATATCTTGATATACTGACTTATTTCACACGACCGGGTACACGCCCATGTTCTAACCGTGTGACATACACGGCCTTAACACACGACCGTGGGATTGGTCCATGGCCTATTCTGACTTATAAGACTAAGGTGCAGTTTATGCACGGCCTAGACACACGCCCCTGTGTCTAACCGTGTAGGCACTTAGGGGCTATTTACCAAGCCAATTGCCATCCTGAAATTAAGACCAAACTCAAGCTCAATTCAGCAACTCAATTATTACATCTTTCATGAACAATATAACATGCTTCATTGATATTAATAACATACATTCTTAGTCAAACTTGGCCAATCACTTAGCCATTTACAAAAGAATAATAAACTTGACAGCCCATACTTTTGCCCCTTTCTAAGACATATACTCAAAATGAAATGTTTTCTATACATGCCATACTTAAAATCAACTTGGCTATACCAAAATGGCGATTGATAGTGTGCTACGAGCTCCGACTTCAATGATCCACAGTTTAGCTTGGCAGGACTACATGGACAGAAAGAATTAAAGACATAAGCATTTAGCTTAGTAAGTTTGCATATAAAACACATATCAACATACTTGCTTAAATAAACCATTTGACATAATCAATGGTATCATAATTTCAACTATAAAGCTTATTTGCTCATACTTGGTTCTTACATGCCTTGTAATACTTACTAGTCTCATACTTGTAAAGTAAACAAGATACTTGTATCACTTGATCACATTGATCAACATACTTTAACATAGTAATCATAATATCTATTTTATCATTCATAATATGACTAATATTTGTCCCCACTTGATAATGATTTTGCTTACTAAACTTTCTTGTTATCTCTTGTGAGCTTATCTCATTTGCCCGATGAATTCCTATGAATAACCGAGAATACCAAATCTCTTACCATGAACTTGATGCTAAAGCCATATTTTGGATATGGTCTTACATGGGATATCTCATCTTGGTTTCAAGGCCATGTCTTGACATGGACTTATATGAAATCTTCCTCTTGATAACTTGTTCAATGCCAAGCTTGGATCCTTGGACTTACATGATAACTTGTTCAATGCCAAGCTTGGGTCCTTGGACTTACATGATAAACTTGTCAATGCCAAGCTTGGGTCCTTGGACTTACATGATAAACTTGTCATTGCCAAGCTTGGGTCCTTGGAATTACATGATAAACTTGTCAATGCCAAGCTTGGATCCTTGGACTTACATGATAACTTGCTTGATTGCCGATGCCATGCCTCGGCTTAGTCTTATACGGACTTTCTCATACTTGATCTCATTAATTTCATTGTTTAACTTAACGTTAAACGATTTCATAATAACATAATACATTATACTAAGCAATTCAATGATATAAATCATAAAGCTTAGAAATCATACAAAATTACCTCAATATACAAAATGTAGCTAGGTATGCAATTTAGTCCTCAACCTTGTTCTTGCCTCGGTTTCGATCTGGGCTTCGTTTTTCTTGATCTATAGTCATAAATAGATCATTTAATACTCACATTGACTAAATTGACTCTTAAATCATACTTTGGCAAAATTATTATTTTGCCCCTAAACTTTCTCATATTTGCACTTTTGCCCAAGGCTTGTAAAATATTTTTCATTCAACTTTCTTAAACTTCTTGCTTAGCCGAATCATTTTCTCTACTATAACAATCATCAATTCTTGCTATTTTTAACATGTATGACCAATTTTCATAACTATTACAAAATGGTCCATACTATCATCTTCCATGAAATTCACTTAGAAAAATATGTTTATCTGACATCAAACTCTCATAAACTTCCGTAAAACATCATTTAACATGCATATCAATCATGGGTAGATTTTTGAACATGCACTTTAGCTCACTTTATAGCTAAAAATAGCTTACTCATGCTACCGGGACTACAAAAATACGAAGAATATCAAAAACGGGGCTAAGATGAACTTACTAGCAAGCTTGAAAGATGAACAAACCCTAGCTATGGGTTCTTCAAAATTTCGGCACACACACAAAGAAGAAGATGAATGATTTTTATCATCTTTTTCCTTTATTAATCATTTAATAGGTAAATGGCCAAAATGCCCTTCTCTTAAAAATATCACCATTTACTAGCTCATGTCCATTTTTGTCCAAAAATTATGATTTGGGCAAATTGCTATTTAAGGACTTATAATTGCTATTCTAGAGCTATTTCATACAAAATGCTTCTAGAAACTCACATTTTACAACTTTTGTAATTTGGTCCTTTTTGACCATTCAACTTCAATTTAGCAAAATTGCTTCATGAAACTTTCACACTAACATGCAAACATGGCATGAACCTTAAAAACTCATAAATTCACCTCGGATTAGTGGTCTCGCACCACTATTTCGACTAGGCCCTAAATCGGGCTGTTACATACCAAGCATAATTATTTCATCACGAACATAATTTAAGTCTAATAATCACATCTCATTTCATTAATTTCTTAAAGTCGAATAACTTACCTCATTAGTACCAATTCATCCCACAATTATAAATCACTTACCTGTTTAGTTTGTCTCGTTTAACAAAATTCACAAATGGATTTCCTTGGAAGATTCGTAACCAGCACACTTAGTGCAATTTATGTAACGTATCGCACACTTAGTGCCGTTACTTTGATAAAGTGCACACTTAGTGCAAATTTTCTCGTAATGTATCGCTCACTTAGTGCCATTACTCATTTTCCGCACACTTAGTGCCAGACGGCTGATTTCGCACACTTAGTGCTCAATGTATGAGTTCATATACTTAGTGCTCATTAATCCGATCTTTTCATCTCTCATATCAACATATAAATTCACATTATACACATATGAACACACATATATACACATAATCGAATCAAGCCATTCTTCCTATAACTTACTATCACATTCGACCATAATCAATAAATACATATAGTCATATATTAGAATACACCCATCTCTTAACACAAATTACACATTTAACTACTCCTCACTCTATAAGTACTCATTCAACTCAAATACATCAAATTTCATATATAAGTCAACCAAACATTCAGCTATCACATATCTTGCCCAATACTACATTCGACTTTAGGTAATTTAACAAGCCTCATTCTATTTAACTTAATCACATTAATATAGATTAAATAAAAATTCAAATCAACCCAATTGCTTATAAACTTACCTCAGAAATTGAGGGTTTAGGTTTTTCGGCTATTCGTTCAACTTAGCTTTTCCCCGATCCAATCCCGTTTCTTTTTGTTCTTGATCTAATCATTTCAAAATGAGCTCATTCAAATAGAATTTAATTCATTTTAGCCCAAAACACGTAATTGAACAATTTACCAATTTTATCCCTAACATTTTGCACTTTTACAAATTAATCCAATTTTCACAAAACACAAAATATGCTAAATTTGCATATATTAAGCTAGGGCCGAATATTCACTAGGCTTATACAAGTCTCCATATTTCATAAATTTCACAATCTAGCCCCTCAATTCACTATTTTTGAAATTTAGTCCTAAATACTCAATTTAATCAAAATTTCTAATCAAAATTTAATAATCTAACACATATATTTTATTTAAAGTCATCAACCATCACAAACACAAATTTCCATCCATGGCCGAACATCACACATACATCAAAATCAAAAATTCTAACATGGGTCGGATAGTATTCGAAGCAACGATCTCAAAAACGTAAAAATTATCAAAAACCGAACTCAAATACATACCTTAATTAAGCATGCAAGGGGCCGAATGGTTGAGAGCTTAAGTTCTTCTCTTTTCTTTTGTTTTCGGTGATGAAAAAAGAAATGGGATTAATAAAACATGTTTCTTTATTTTAATATTATTAACATATATTATAATATAACATTTTTAACTTATAATTATATAATATATAAAAACATGTTATCATGAAAATAAAAACCAAATGCCGCCCACTAACATGCTAAATGGTAAATTTCCAACCTAAGTCCACATATAAAAGAAGTCAAATCAATTAAACCACTCAATTAATAAAAGGCTGCTTTTACCACTTATGCAATTTAGTCCTTTTCTTTAATTTAAACACACAAACGACCAAATTAATCCATGAAATTTTTGCACATGCTCACTCATAAATCATAGACACCAAATATATTATAAAAATATTCTATTACTCAGATTTGTGGTCCCGAAACCACTGTTCCGAGTAGGGTCATAATCGGGCTGTTACAACTCTCCCCCCTTAAGGGATTTTCGTCCCCGAAAATCTTACCGATGAACAAATGTGGGTAGCGTTCTTTTATTGAATCTTCGAGTTCCCAGGTTGCTTCCTCAACCCCGTGCTTATGCCACATAACTTTAACCAACGAGATTTTCTTATTTCGTAACTCTTTTACTTCACGAGCTAAAATGCAAATCGGTTCTTCCTCATAAGTCATGTCAGGCTGAATTTCAATCTCTGACCGGCTAATCACATGAGAAGGATCGGATCTGTATCGTCGAAGCATCGATACATGAAAATTATTATGAATCTTGTCTAGTTCAGTTGGCAACATTAGTCTATACGCAACTGGCCCGATACGCTCAATAACTTCATACGGCCCAATAAATCTCAGACTCAGTTTTCCTTTACGACCAAATCTAAGTATTTTCTTCCATGGCGAGACTTTAAAAAATACTCGGTCACCCACCTGAAACTCTATATCTTTACGTTTCAAGTCCGCATATGACTTCTGACGATCTGACACGGCCTTTAAACTTTCTCGGATCACTTTCACTTTCCGTTCAGTCTCTTTAATTAAATCAACCCTGTGTATTTTGCTTTCACTTAGCTCGGTCCAATATAAAGGTGTACGACATTTATGACCGTACAAAGCTTCATAAGGTGCCCTTTTGATACTCGATTGAAAGCTATTATTGTACGCAAATTCAATCAAAGGCAAGTATCGTTCCCATGTACCCTCAAATTCAAGAACACAACATCTCAACATATCCTCGAGTATTTGAATAACACGCTCGAATTGACCATCCGACTGAGGGTGGAAAGCAGTACTGAAGTGCAACTTAATACCTAGAGCATCCTACAGTTTCTTCCAAAATCGCGATGTAAACCTCAGATCTCTATCTGAAACAATAGAAATAGGCACTCCGTGCAATCGTACAATTTGAGAAACGTACAATTCAGCTAACTTATCAAGCGAGAAATCCATTCTTACCGGAATAAAATGGGTCGATTTCGTCAATCTATCAACAATAACCCAGATTGAGTCTTTCTTGCTTGGTGTCAACAGCAACCCAGATACGAAATCCATCGTGAGTCAATCCCATTTCCACTCGGGTATCATAATCGGCTGAAGTAATCCTGATGGTACTTGATGCTCAGCTTTTACTTGTTGACATATTAAACACTTCGACACATAGTCTGAAATATCTTGTTTCATACCATGCCACCAATAATGCTGTCTCAAGTCGTTATACATCTTCGTACTACCCGGGTGAATTGACAATTTACTATTATGAGCTTCATCACAAATCATTCAAATCAACTCAGGATTCTTAGGCACACATATCCGGTTTCTGAACCGTAGACATCCCTCAGTGTCAATCTGAAACTTTGAATCAATACTCGAACCACAATGATTTCTTTTTGCCAATAAATCATTATCAATCATTTGAGCTTCGCAAATATATTGAATGAATAACGGTCTCGCTTTCAACTCTACAATAATCACACCATCATTAGTCATAGATATATCCGCATTCATTGCACGTAGAGCAAATAGTGATTTTCAGCTTAGTGCATCAGCAACCACATTGGTCTTTCCCGGGTGATAATCAATCACGAGCTCGTAGTCTTTTAACAATTCCAACCATCGCCGCTGTCTCAAATTCATATCCTTTTGAGTCATTAAGTATTTTAAACTCTTGTGATCGGAATAGACATGGCATTTCTCACCGAATAGATAGTGACGCCATATTTTCAAAGCAAAAACTATGGCAGCCAACTCGAGATCGTGAGTCGGATAGTTATTTTCGTGCGGCTTCAACTGTCTCGAGGCATAGGCTAAGACTTTACCCTCTTGCATCAAAACACAGCCCAAACCATTTAAAGATGCATCGCTAAAGATAAAGAACTCTTTGCCCGATTCTGGTTGAACAAGCATTGGAGCTTCCGTTAGCAAGGTTTTTAACTGATCAAAACTCTTCTGGCATCTCTCTGACCATTCGAGCTTAACATCTTTTTGTAACAGCTTTGTCATCGGAGCTGTAATCATAGAAAACCCTTTCACGAAGCGTCTATAGTACCCAGCAAGTCCTAGAAAGCTTCGAACTTCAGAAACATTTCGCGGGGGTTTCCAATCGAGTATAGCCAAAATTTTACTCGGGTTAACCCGAATGCCTGATGCTGAAATAACATGCCCCAGGAAACTAACTTCATTCAACTAGAACTCACATTTGCTGAATTTCACATACAACTGCTTATCACGCAGAATCTGTAACACAAGTCTCAAGTGTTCGGCATGCTCTGCTTCATCACGCGAATAGATCAGAATGTCATCTATGAATACAACCACGAACCGATCTAAATATGGTCTGAATACCCGATTCATCAAATCCATGAAAACAGCGGGGGCATTAGTGAGTCCAAACGGCATCACCAAAAACTCGAAATGGTCGTACCGCATCTGAAAAGCAGTCTTAGGTACATCAGAGTCTCTAACTCGCAGCTGATAATAACCTGATCTCAGATCAATCTTTGAAAATACTGAGGCTCCCTTAAGCTGATCAAATAAATCACCGATACGTGGCAATGGATATTTATTCTTTATGGTAACTTTATTGAGTTGTCGGTAATCTATGCACATTCTCATAGTTCCATCTTTCTTTTTCACAAAAAGAAATCGCGCGCACTCGGGGGAGAAAAACTCTGGTCGGGCAAAACCTCTATCTCACAATTCTTGCAATGAACTTTCAACTCTTTTAATTCATCGATTGCCATTCTATACGGAGCTATCGAGATCGGAGTCGTCCCTGGTACTAATTCCATCCCAAATTCTACCTCCCGAACAGGTGGCAATCCCGACAATTCTTCCGGGAACACATCTGGATACTCACAAACAACTGGCACAAATTCTATCTTCTTTTCAGTCACTTTACTGTCAATCACGTAAGCAAAGTAAGCTTCACAACCCTTACTCAAATACTATCGAGCCAACATCAAAGATATCACCGCTGGTAACCCATTCAAATCTATAGATTCAATTCGAATTATCTCATTATTCTGACATCGTAGATCAATAGTCTTTCGTCTGCAATTCACTACTGCATCGTGCATGGTTAGCCAATCCATATCGAGAATAATATCGAACTCATCAAATGGTAGTAACATCAAATCAGCCGGAAAACATGAATCTTGAATCATTAAAGGACAATTCTTGCACACTCTATCAACTAGCACACACCGACCCAGGGGGTTCGAAACCCGAATAAAAAATTTAGTAGACTCAACAGGTAGAGTCTTGCTGGATACTAATGTTTCACACACATAGGAATGGGTTGAACCGGGATCAATCAGAGTAACTACACTAGTATTAAAGAGAGTAATTATACCGGTGATGATATCTGGAGATAAAGCCTCCTCTCTAGCACGAATAGCATAGGCTCTGGCTGGCACACGAGCCTCTGATCGTATGGCTGTGTCTGAAGTCCCTCTCTAAGTGCCACTCCTGCCTCCCACATTGCGAGACAGTCTACCTCTAGCTGCAGTACCGCTCGGTCTTGCACTCTGAGTATTATCCTTTTCAACTGTCTCTGGGCAATCCCAAATAAAATGATCCTGCGAACCACACTTATAGCAAGCTTGGTTGTTGGACTTGCTCCAACATTCACCGAGATACCGTCTACCACATTGTTGACACTCAGGCTTATTTGGTCGAGTATTGTCGACACTAGCAATCGAGGTGGCTCGTGAACTCACTAGTGGTCGGTCTCCGATAGATATCCCTGTGTTAGCTTTGGATTGGCTACTATCACTTTTTAACTTCTTTGATGACGTTTGAGGAAATTTACCCGTTGATCTTTTACGAAAGTCTCTAGCTTCAAATTCGGCTTTCCGTTTTTCTTTCCCCAGCTCTTCACCTTTACAAGCTCGCTCAACAAGTACCACGAACTCATTTATCTCCAGTATTCCAACCAGTAGTTTTATGTCTTCATTTAACCCTTCTTCAAATCTTTGGCACATAGCAGCCTCAGATGAAACACACTCACGGGCATAGCGGCTAAGTCTCACAAACTTACGCTCGTACTCAGATACGGTCATACGACCCTGTTTGAGCTCAAGAAATTCCTTGCATTTCGAATCTATAAATCGCTGGCTGATGTATTTCTTACAAAACTCTGTCTGAAAGAAGTCCCAAGTAGCTCGTTCTTTTGGAACAATCGATACGAGTGTGTTCCACCAATAGTAGGCAGAATCCCGTAATAAAGATATAACACACTTCAGACACTCATCAGGTGTGCAAGATAATTCATCGAAAACACGAATTCTGTTATCAAGCCAAAATTCAGCTCGTTCAGCATCATCATCATCTTCAGCTCTAAACTCTTGAGCCCCATGTTTTCTAATTCTGTCAACCGGAGGCTTATTTACTCTCTCAGGATTAACGGTCGGGGGTACCAACGGGACTATAGGTGGAGTATTCGGATTCGGGGGTTGTTGAACAGCCGGATTGGTCCGAATATATTGATTAAACCAATCATTCATCATGCTATAGAAGGCTTGTCTAGCCTCCTCATCAGGATTACTCGCAGCGGGTCGAGATTCATCCGGCGCGGTCTCTTGCGTGGGAGCAGGCGCCACACTCTCGACATCGTCAGCTATAGCTCGCTCGGGATTAGGATCCATTTACTATACGAAAGAAGAAAACACATTTCACTGTCAGAAGTCATTCACACTATCACATTATAATTTATGGCATGTATAGCTAAACTCATACGCGTTATGTTAGTCCGAGAATTGACTAAACCGTAGCTTTGATACCAATCAAATGTAACACCCCTAACCCGTATCCGTCGCTGAATTAGGGTTATGAGGTGTTTTCATAGGAAACACATCTTTCATACATTCACATAATCACATAAATCTTATTCGCAATTATCTATATATAAATAACATTTTGTTAACTAATATAGAAATACTAACTCAAAGTTCAATCGAATTCATTTTAAACATATAACATATTTATTAAAGACTAAACAATTTAATAACATAATAGTAAGTCCTTATAACATATTAACTTATTTGTACTCGACTAACTCATTACATTAACCATTATAGTATATGCGCATACTCATTCATACTCCTTAGCTAGTTTATAAGGAAAAATCTCATAAACATTCATTCTATGATTTAAACTTACTAATATGAGCTAAATCATGAATCATTTACGGTGAAACCAAGTAAGCATACGATCAAGATACCAACCATACAAGTTATGCCTCATATCATATATATATATATATACCAAGCCGAATCATCAAAACCAAATACTCAATCATTTCGCCAATAACTTAATATATAACAGGATTAAACATAATAGTCTAACCACTTTCATATAGCTTATTACATATACAACTTTTAAATGATCCAAACGAAAGTTAGCTTATACATATATTACATGATATTGTCATTTCATAACTTGACATACGGTACATACATATAATTGTACATAAGTTCATCCAATTACCTTAATATACTATATGCATTACTTAAAATCATATTCATGCATTCATACATGACACATATATATATATAATATCATGGTATAAACTACCAAAAATGTTTACCACAAAATCGTACATACCCAAAACATTATAATCATGCTTGGTAATTTTAAACCAACCTAAAACATAGTAGTATGCCATTTTCGCATGGCAATTTATACATCAAATTCATAATAACTCAAAAGATCAAAATATATAGCTTATACATGCCATAATTCCAAAAGTTCAACTCATAAAAAGGGTACCAAAAGTAGATGATAGTGTGATTGACTTTGACGATAATCCCGAGCTCGAACTTAGACTTCAAAATCTATAAAATAGTCAAATAAACACATACGGTAAGCTAATATAGCTTAGTAAGTCATAAGCAATGGTTTAATATACAATTAAACATTGTACAAAATAAATTAGCCCACATGACCAATAATGAATTATAACCGCAAGTATATATATACATATCTTAGCATCATTCCATAAATACCATACCTATAAGTCTCACAACTGAATATTCATGCATACCACATTATATTTCATTAGATACCAAGCATAATTATTTCATCCCGAACATAATTTAAATCTAACAATCACATCTCATTTCATTAATTTCTTAAAGTAGAATAACTTACCTCATTAGTACCAATTCATCCCACAATTATAAATCACTTACCTGTTTAGTTTGTCTCGTTTAACAAAATTCACAAATGGATTTCCTTGGAAGATTCGTAACCAGCACACTTAGTGCAATTTATGTAACGTATCGCACACTTAGTGCCGTTACTTTGATAAAGTGCACACTTAGTGCAAATTTTCTCGTAATGTATCGCACACTTAGTGCCATTACTCATAATGTATCGCACACTTAGTGCCATTACTCATTTTCCGCACACTTAGTGCCAGACGACTGATTTCGCACACTTAGTGCTCAATGTATGAGTTCATATACTTAGTGCTCATTAATCCGATCTTTTTATCTCTCATATCGACATATAAATTCACATTATACACATATGAACACACATATATACACATAATCGAATCAAGCCATTCTTCCTATAACTTACTATCACATTCGGCCATAATCAATAAATACATATAGTTATATATTAGAATACACCTATCTCTTAACACAAATTACACATTTAACTACTCCTCACTCTATAAGTACTCATTCAACTCAAATACATCAAATTTCATATATAAGTCAACCAAACATTCGGCTATCACATATCTTGCCCAATACTACATTCGGCTTTAGGTAATTTAACAAGCTTCATTCTATTTAACTTAATCACATTAATATAGATTAAATAAAAATTCAAATCAACTCAATTGCTTATAAACTTACCTCGGAAATTGACCGTTTAGGTTTTCCGGCTATTCGTTCAACTTAGCTTTTCCCCGATCCAATCCCGTTTCTTTTTGTTCTTGATCTAATCATTTCATAATGAGCTCATTCAAATAGAATTTAATTCATTTTAGCCCAAAACACATAATTGAACAATTTACCAATTTTATCCCTAACATTTGCACTTTTACAAATTAATCCAATTTTCACAAAACACAAAATATGCTAAATTTGCATATATTAAGCTAGGGCCGAATATTCACTAGGCTTATACAAGTCTCCATATTTCATAAATTTCACAATCCAGCCCCTCAATTTACTATTTTTGAAATTTAGTCCTAAATACTCAATTTAATCAAAATTTCTAATTCAAAATTTAATAATCTAACACATATATTTTATTTAAAGTCATCAACCATCACAAACACAAATTTCCATCCATGGCCGAACATCACACATACATCAAAATAAAAAATTCTAACACGGGTCAGATAGTATTCGAAGCAACGATCTCAAAAACGTAAAAATTATCAAAAACCGAACTCAAATGCATACCTTAATTAAACATGCAAGGGGCAGAATGGTTGAGAGCTTAAGTTCTTCTCTTTTCTTTTGTTATCGATGATGAAGAAAGAAATGGGATGAATAAAACATGTTTCTTTATTTTAATATTATTAACATATATTATAATATAACATTTTTAACTTATAATTATATAATATATAAAAACATGTTATCATGAAAATAAAAACCAAATGCTGCCCACTAACATGCTAAATGGTAAATTTCCAACCTAAGTCCACATATAAAAGAAGTCAAATCAATTAAACCACTCAATTAATAAAAGGCTACTTTTACCACTTATGCAATTTAGTCCTTTTCTTTAAATTAAACACACAAACGAGTAAATTAATTCACGAAATTTTTGCACATGCTCACTCATAAATCATAGACACCAAATATATTATAAAAATATTCTATTACTCGGATTTGTGGTCCTGAAACCACTGTTCCGAGTAGGGTCATAATCGGGCTGTTACATAATGTATCGCACACTTAGTGCCATTGCTTGTAATGTATCGCACACTTAGTGCCATTACTTATTTTCCGCACACTTAGTGCCAGACGACTGATTTCGCACACACAGTGCTCGGTATTTAAGCTCGCACACATAGTGCCCATTAACCGATCTTTTCTTCATTCATATAAACACATGATTTCATTTTCATTCGTATATACACATATATGTACATGTTCAAAACAACTTATTCTTCTTATAAATTACCATCACATTCGGCCATACTCAATAAACATGTATACTCACATATTCAAATACATCCATCACCCATTACAAATTCCACATTTAACTACCTCTTAATCTATATGTACTCATTCAACTCAAATAAATCAAGGCTTATATATAAATCAATCTTATATTCGGCTAGCACATAACTTATCAAATGTCACATTCGGCCTTAAGTAATTTAACATGCTTATTTCTATTTAACATATACACCTTAATATAGATTAAAATTCAATTCACCCCAATTACTTAAAAACTTACCTCAGAAATCGACGGATTAGGTTTCCCGGCTATTCGTTCAACTTTGCTTTTCCCCGATCCAATCCCAATTCTTTTTGTTCTTGATCTAAATAATTTCAAATTAAGCTTATTCAAATATATTTTAATTCAATTTAATACAAAAACACATAAATGGGCAAATTACAATTTTACCCCTGACATTTACAATTTTTACAATTTAGTCCCTATTGCACAAAACACAAAATACTCAAAATTTGCACACACTCCTTTAGGGCCGAATGTTACTCATGTCCATACAAGTCCATACAATCCATTTATTTCACATTTTGACCCTTCAATTTACAAATTTCAAAATTTAGTCCTAATTACTCAAAATCATCAAAATTTTCAATATAAAACATGTTAATCTAAAACATATCTTTAATATATAATCATCAAACATCACAAAACACAAGTTTTCATCAATGGCCGAACACCACACGTGCATCAAAATCAGACATTCTAACATGGGTCGGATAGTATTCGAAGCAACGATTTCAAAAACGTAAAAATTATAAAAAACCAAACTCAATTCATACCTTAATCAAGCATGCAAGGACCGAATGTTTTGAAAGCTTAAGTTCTGCTTTCTTCTTTAGTTTCGGTGATAAAGAAATAAAATGATGATGAATAGCATGTTTCTTTATTTTAATATTATTAACTTATATTATAATATAACATTTTAACTTATAATTTATGTATATAAAAACATATTAATATAAAATTAAAGCCAAATGCCATCCACTAACATGCTAATTGGTTAATTTACAACCTAAGTCCACATATAAAAGAAGACAAGTTAATTAAACGACTCAATTAAATAGAAGACTACTTTTACCACTTATGCGATTTAGTCCTTTTCCTTAAATTAAACACATAAACGGCCAAATCAGTTCACGAAATTTTTGCACATGCTCAATCATAGATAATAGACACCAAATATAATATAAAAATATTCTATTGACTTGGATTTGTGGTCTCAAAACCACTGTTCCGATTAGGGTCAGAATCGGGTTGTTACAAATTTTCTCACATATAATCAAGCATCCCAAAGTGCATCAAACCGTGCAACAACAAGCTATCCAAATAAAGTATATATTCATACAACCAATATGCCCAAAATGCACCTCAATCACAACAATTAAACATGTATAACCATATGCATAGTTTAGTCAAAACATACCATTTTGTTCGCATATCAAATCCACACTCATACCACCAAATTGACCATTTAACATTTAGCACCATTAGCCTTATATGTCAACTACATTCCATATACCAAAATGACCACATGTAACCATATCAAAGAACATACCATTACATACATTTTAAACACCATATCAACTTCTATCATTTAAGCATCATAAAGACAACAAAATCAACCATCATAAGGCCACATACATATATCAACCTAACATCCATTTCAATCACTCAAAATACTATAATTACAAGCCAAAACATAATGGCTATAATATGAACTAAAACAACTATACATGCGCATATTTAAATAATTATCACTTAACTTATTTTCATGCCAAAACATAACATAATTGATACATAATAACCAAACCATTTTGGCCATTTAAAGATACAAATCTAATCATATCCAGATGGTTCCAACATTCAACCATATTTCAATCATGCACATCTATTCAAAACCTTTCCAAAGCATACCATATCTTGACCATGTTGAGGTCAATTCATCATATATCACTTTAGTCATTCAAACATGCTTTAACACATTATCAAATTAACACATATCAACAAGGCACCAAATGTACCAAAGCTACATCACCCCAAATGACATATACATGCCAAACTCATCAACTAACATTCAACCAATCATCAACCATAAGTCCACCTATACATGCCTAGTCGGTTGTTTAACGTCACAACAATAATGTGCAAGCGTACACTGTCAATGCAAGTATAGTAGACAGATATGAGTCTGTCAGATATCAATCCCACGATGATGGTTATCTTTTGTCTATCACTGTCAGTGCAATAAATGGATAGAATTGAGATAAATTGTGAGAGTAGGTGTCGAAGAAATGATTTAAAAATAATAAGATAAAATATGATAGTGAGAAACTGGGGTCCCCAACGTGAATATTCAATAGAATGCTAAGTGTTCACAAGGTATAAAAGGATAGGTGATTGTCGATGCAATAAATTACAATGAATATCTTACCAAGCTTAACTTCTATATTTAATCTAAGACTTAAACATACACATTAACCCCACCTTCCGATGCTGGCAATGGAACACTATTAAGAACAAGTGGATTAAATTCCTCTAACCCTTAAATAACTTCCGTTTTCATGCTTGTTAGCTTGAACTGTCACTGCACTTTCCAATGTCAGTGACTACAATAACACTTCCATGTTCAAAACATTAAAACTCAAAGATTAAACAGTAGAAGCAAGATTGAATAAAATAACATTTAACCCAGAAATCATGTGCACTTCTGTACAAACATGAAATAGAAAGTAATCACCAGCGTTTAGAAAAGAAAAATAAAAGAAACAAGTGGAGAATACTATTCCTTGACAACTCGACTTGAATCTATCTATTCCCTCTTGTGCCGCACTCAGGACTCTTCATCAAGAGCTAAGTTGCATCCTTTTCACGTCAGTTCACCCGTCGGAGCTTAAGCCGCCATAGCTCAAAGCTTCAAAGGATAGGCTGAGGAAGATGATAAAACCCCAAAAAAACTCTCTCCTCCTTCTTCCTTTTCACGTGAATATTAATATTTATCCAAATAGCCCAAGTGTCCTTTCATCAGAATCATGTTTCCTCTATACGTACAAGTTAGTTGTACCAGACTAGACAACTCACTCATTTTTGTTCCCATTCGGACAGCTGTCAAGTGCGGTGACAATTATGGGCACAATCTGAAAATACTCATGCAGCGACAATATCAGTACCTAAACATGACAAAATTAAGGATAAATAAGCTAAGATCCACTAAGTTATAAAATGTAAATTACTAAACTGAAAATGCTAAAATATGTGCTAAAGATAACTAAATGGGAACAAATTAACCAATAAGTAAGGAGGAAACATACGTTCTTTCTAGTACTATCACACCCCCCAACTTGAGTTTTTACTTGTCCTCAAGTAAAACAGAAACTGGCAAGGCTATACAAGAATTCACTAAGGTAAATGATCATTTTAGCAACTTGAATCAACTAAAATCCCAATGAATGGTTCACATTCAGATGATAGAATATTGCATCGACAATACATAAATATGAATGAATAATATTGCATCTTCATCAAAACCAGCATCATGCTTCAAAACCTAAATTCTATCTACCAATCCAACATTTATTGTACAATATATGTCTCTATTTTTTTATTGTGTGAACAAGGGATATCATTGAATTACTGTACCCTTATTCCTGAGAAGTAACGATGGAGAGCAACAAACCCTAAATTCTATCTACCAATCCAACATTTATTATACAATATATGTCTCTTTTTTTTATTATGTTAACAAGAGATATCATTGAATTACTGTACCCTTATTCTTGAGAAGTAACGATGGAGTGCAACAAACCCCCAGGGAGTATGTAATTGCACCGACACACTGTAACAGCCCGATTTAGACCCTAGTCAGAACATTGGTTTTGAGACCACAAATTTGAGGTTAGAATAATATGTTAATATTATTTTCTGAGTTTACCGTATGTGATTTAGCCTGTGTGAAATTTCTATGTGAAAATTTTATTGATTGTGTGTTCAATTATGATAAAAGACTTAATCGCATAAAGTGTAAAATGTTGTGTGCTGATTTTCATATGCTTAATTGATGTTGTCTTTATACTTTGGAGGACTCATGTTGTAAATAACCCCAAAACAATGATAGTGGGTGGCATTATTATGATGGATATTTATATGGTTTATATTATAAATTATAAATGTTAAAATAATAAAAGATATAATATAATGTTATATTGTAATAAAAGAAAGGCATAAAAATAAGAGAGTGGATTGTTCATGCATCCTTGCTGAAAATTGGAAAGAAAAAGAAGAGAAAAAGGGCTAGCTAGGTTCGGCATTTGAAGGCTTTAATTGGTATTTGTTTTTAACTCGGTTTTTGATAATTTTTACATTTTTATGATCGTTGCTTCGTGCTCTAGCTTACCCATGCTTCAATTTTGTGAATTGGTGAAGATTTTGAGATGTGCCATTGATGAACATGTGAGCTTTGTGTTGATAGTTGGTAAAATATGAAAGCTTGGTGTTGGGTTAACATAGTTTGTATTTGGATTTTTGGTGAAATTGAGTAAATTAAGCTAATTTGAGAAAAGTCTAAATTGAGGGACTAAAATGTAAAATAAATGAGATGTGTGGACTTGTATGAGTATAGTAAGAATTCAGCTAGGCATGTGTAGAAACAAATTGTGTGTATTTGGTGATTTGATGAATTAGGGACTAAAGTGTCGAAATGTGAAAATGTGAGGGCTATTTTGTAAAATGCCCTAACTAAGTGTGTATGAACTAAATTGAATGAATTGGTGATTAAATGGATTGAATTTGAATGTGTATAGACCAAGAAAAGAGAGGTTTGGATCGAGATCGAGGCAAAGACAAAGTGCTCGATTAATCGACCATTTCGGTATTTCAACGTCCGAGGTAAGTTCGGATATAATACTAGTCATTAAATTTATATCAATGTGATGAGAAATGAATGAATGTATAGAGTTTTATTAATACTGTATTACATATGAGATCAAGTATTGAGGCACTAAGTGTGTGGAATTAGAAAAGAGACTAAAATGAATAGCACTGTGTGTGTGAAAAGATTGAAGCTTCGGCTTACCAAATTGGCACTATGTGTGCAATACCGATGTAAGTTTGGTTTACCGAATTGGCACTGTGTGTGCGATACCGATGTAAGTTTGGTTTACTAAATTGGCACTGTGTATGCGATACCGATATAAATTCGGATTGTTGAATTGGCACTAAGTGTGCGTTGGCAATTATGCTTTGATTACGAAATTAGCACTAAGTGTGCGAATAAATCAAAAGAGTAGCAAAGATTGAGCAGAATGTAAAACTGAATGGTTGAGAAGCTAAGCTTTGAAAGCTTACTGTGTGATTTGTTCTCTATTTTGCAGTGTCAGTAAAGCTAGCTCGGATCCGGGGATTGTCAGCATCTTTATCACACTATCTTGGTACTTTGGAATGATGTATATAGTTGAATTATGGCATGTATAGGCTAGTGGTTAAGATATGTCTTGAAATGTTTAATCCTTGCCAAGTGAGTTAGCTTGGAAGTTGAATGTTGTTGAATTTATTAATGAGTTATGAAAATGGTATATCTCAAAATGGTGTGGTTGATGAAATGATGTGGTTGAATATAGTTTATGAATTTGGTATATGCATGTTTGAGTTGTATAATTGTCATTTTAAATAGCTTTAGTTGTGATGATTATAAGCATGAAAGTAAATGGATTAGTTTGTGAATGAATAATGCATGAAATGGTATGATTGAAGGCATTTGTAAGCTTGATCTGGTATTGTATTGATGCTTGTAGGCATGAACCTATTGAGGATGGCAATTTGGCCTTGCATATGGCCTGTTTTGTCTACACGGTCATGGCACACGAGCGTGCCTAGTGACCGTGGGATAAAGTCAGTAGTTAGCTTAGTTGCACACGGCCATGGCACACGGGCGTGTTTAGTAGCCGTGGGGATAAGTCAGTATATGGCCTAAGCGCACACGGCCTTAGCACACGGGCGTGCCTGGTGGCCGTGTGAAGAAGTCAGTATACTTGCTCTGTTTTGGAACGACCTGGACACATGGGGGTGCCTGGTGACCGTGTGAGGCACACGGCCTGGTTGCACGGGCGTGTGACCTCAACAGACTTGGTGAATATTTAAAATTTTGAAAACTTTCGTAAATGTTCGGTTTAGTCCTGACCCCTCTCTAGTATGTGTTAAAGGTCTCGTGGACCTCAATAAGGGACTATTTCATTATGTTTTGATGTGCTTGGATGATGATTGACTTTGTGTCATGAATTGGATATGAAATGATTCGATTGTTTGGTAATGCCTCTTAACCCTATTTCGGCGATGGTTTTGGGTTAGGTGTGTTACATTTTATTGGTATTAGAGCTACAGTTTAGTCGATTCTCAGACTAACGTTGCGTGTGTGAGTCTAGCTATACATGCCATATATAAAATTGTGATAGTGTGATGAATCCTGACAGTTATAAATGTGTTTTTGTATAGCAAATAGATCCTGATCGAGCAGTTGCTGACGATGTAGAGAGTAATGCGCCTGCTCCCGCTCAAGGGATAGCGCCGGCCACATCCAGGCCAAATGAAAGTAGTGAGGGAGGAGAGGCTAAGCAAGCCTTCTTCCGTATGATGAGTGAGTGGTTTTTGGAGTTCGTTCAAACGAATCCGGCTGCTCCACAACCTCCACCCCCACAAGTACCTATTGTGCCTCAAGTTGTAGATCCGATCAGATTAAATAAACCTACTGTAGATAAGATTCGTAAGTATGGGGCCGAAGAATTTAGGGCCACAACTGATGAGGATGCTGAGCGAGCTCAGTTTTGGCTCGAGAATACAATTTGGGTATTCGATGAGATGTCGTTTACCTCTGATGAGTGTATTAAGTGTGCAGATTCTTTGTTGAGAGATATGACTTATAACTGGTGGAAGACGTTGACGTCTGTGGTTCCGAGAGAGAGAATCACCTGGGATTTCTTTCAAGTTGAGTTCAGAAAAAAGTATATCAGTCAAGGATTCATTGATCAGAAACGTAAAGAGTTTCTAGAGCTGAAACAAGGCTGTTTTTCAGTTATTGAGTACGAGCGAGAATTTGTGAGATTGAGTCAGTATGCACGAGAATGTGTTTCGACCGAAGCTACTATGTGTAAACGCTTTATAGAAGAGCTGAATGAGGATATTAAGCTGTTAGTTGGGATACTTGATATCAATGAATTTGTTGTGTTAGTTGAAAGAGCTTGCAAAGCCGAGGAGCTCAGTAAAGAAAAGAAGAAAGCTGATTCTGAAGCTCGAGATGAAAGAAAATGATCGATGAGTAAGTTGTCTCAGCCTTCGACAAAGAGATTTAGAGATGCAAGCAACCAATCAAATACTTCATTTCGACATCCGTATAAAGACCACGCAAGACTAAGTATTGGTCCGAGAACTCAAGCTCAAATTGAATCAAATGTTGAAATTGCTAAAAGCAACAAACCTGAGTGTAGACAGTGTGGAAGACGACATGTGGGAGAATGTTGGGGCAAATACAATAATAGAGTTTGCTATAAATGTGGATCACGAGAACATTTCATTCGAGATTGCCCAAAGTTAGCTGAGGAAGAAAATGGTCAGAATGTGAGATCGAGTAATGTGATGGCTAGGGGTAGACCACCCAGAAATGTCAGGAATATGAGTGGAAGTCAAAGAGGGACTACTGATACAGCTGTGAGATCAGAGGCGAGAGCACCTGCCCGAGCTTATGCTATACGTGCACGAGAGGAAGCATCATCTCCAGACGTCATTACTGGTACTTTTACTCTATTTGATACTGATGTGATTGCATTAATAGATCCGGGTTCAACTCTTTCCTATGTGTGTGTGAATTTAGTATCAAGTAAGACTCTACCTGTTGAATCTACTAAATTGGTAATTAGAGTATCAAACTTTTAGATAAGTGTGTCTTGATGGATAAAGTGTGTAAGAATTGCTTCTTGATGTTTCGGGATATTTGCTTTTCGACTAATTTGATGATGCTACCATTCGATAAATTTGATATAATTTTGAGTATAGATTGGCTCACTTTGCATAATGCCATTGTGAATTGTAAATGAAAGAGTATAGATTTGAGAAGTCAGAAAGGTGAGATAGTTTGAATTGAATCTAGTGATATGAAAGGGGTACCAGTTGTTGTATATGCGATGAAAGCTTTGAACTATGTGAGAAAGGGTTGCGAAGCTTATTTGACATATGTGATTGATATAAAAGTGACTGATAAGAAAGTTGAATCTATGCCTGTGATTTATGAATTCTTAGCTATGCCTTTCGGATAAGCGAATGCTCCTATAGTGTTTATGAATTTGATGAACCGTATATTCAGACCGTATTGAGATTGTTCTGTTGTAGAGTTTATTGATGACATTCTAATTCATTTATGTGATGAGATGCAACATGCCGAGCATTTGAGAGTTGTGTTACAGATTTTGCGCGAGAAACAATTATATGCTAAGTTTAGGAAATGTGAGTTTTGGTTGCGTGAGGTTAGATTTCTAGGCATATTGTATCAGCTGCGGGAAATACGAGTTGTTAAATTTATATCTAAAAGTTATGAAATGAATGACTATGTGATTATTGACTAGAAATGATATATGTGGAATTGAGAAATGTGGCACTAAGTGTGTGAAATTAAAAATTGAGATGAAGGTGAATAGTACTGTGTGTACGAAGTAATGGAAGCCTCAGCTTTATCAATCGGCACTGTGTATGCGATACCCAATTAAATTCACTTTAAAGTAAAGGCACTAAGTGTGCGATTAATTCGAATAAATAACAAAGAGCAATTGATGTGTAGTATCGAGCATGGAATGGCATGTATGATTGTTAACTAAGTGTTGGAAAAGGTATATATGGAACCTACGTGGTTGATGAATTTGAGAATAGATGAATGGATGGTTATGTGAGTATCGGATATGGTTAAGTTTAAGCATTTTGGTGAAACTATCTATGTGATGATTTACTTTGTATATTGATTTGATTCAGTGAGTTGAACGTATTATATTACGAATTTGTGATTGATTATCATTCAGGAAAAGATAATCTTATAGTTGATGCCTTGAGTCAGAAGTCTTTATGTGCTTTACGAGCTATGAATTCTCAGATAGATCTGTGTGATGATGGTTCAGTTATGGCTGAGTTGAAGATGAGACCGATGTTCGTGCATCAGATTCATGATGCCCAGAAAATGGATGATGAGATGATAGAAAAACGAGCTCAATGTGATTTGAATTCTGATTCAGAACTTCGAGTTGATAGTGATGATTGTTTGAGATTTAGAGATCGGATTTGTATTCCGAAGAAATCAGAGTTGATTTAGTTGATTTTGAAAGAACCTCACAATAGTCGATTGACTGTTCATCTGGGGAGTACAAAAATGTATAATGATTTGAAACAGTTTTATTGGTGGCATGGTATGAAACGGGACATCTCTGACTTTGTGTCAAAGTGTTTAGTTGTCAGCAAGTTAAGGCTGAACATCAGGTTCCGTCCGGTTTGTTACAACCAATTATAATTCCTGAGTGGAAATAGAAGAGAATCACAATGGACTTTGTGTCGGGATTGCCTTTATCTCCATGGAAGAAAATATTTCGAATTGGGTCGTATGAGATCGTTTAACGAGTTGGGCCAGTTGCTTATAGATTGATGTTGCCACCTGAGTTAGAAAAGATTCATAACGTGTTTCATGTGTCAATGCTTCGTCGGTACCGATCTGATCCGTCTCATGTAATTGCTCCTACTGAGGTTGAGATTCAGCCAGATTTGTCATATAGTGAAGAACCGATCCGAATTTTAGCACGAGAGATCAAAGAATTGAGAAACTAAAGAATTTCATTAGTGAAAGTGTTGTGGCACAAACACGAAGTAGAAGAGGCTACGTGGGAGCCTGAGAACATTATGAGAAAGCAATATCCACACTTATTCATTGGTAAGATTTTCGGGGACGAAAATCCCTAAGGGGGAGAGTTGTAACAGCCCGGTTTAGACCCTAGTCAGAACAGTGGTTTCGAGACCACAAATTCGAGGTTAGAATAATATTTTAATATTATTTTCTGAGTTTACCGTATGTGATTTAGCCTGTGTGAAATTTCTGTGTGAAAATTTTATTGATTGTGTGTTCAATTATGAAAAAGGACTTAATCGCATAAAGTGTAAAATGCTGTGTGCTGATTTTCATATGCTTAATTGATGTTGTCTTTATACTTTAGAGGATTCATGTTGTAAATAACCCCAAAACAATGATAGTGGGTGGCATTATTATGATGGATATTTATATGGTTTATATTATAAATTATAAATGTTAAAATAATAAAAGATATAATATAATGTTATATTATAATAAAAGAAAGGTATAAAAATAAGATAGTGGACTGTTCATGCATCCTTGCCGAAAATTGGAAAGAAAAAGAAGAGAAAAAGGGCTAGCTAGGTTCGGCATTTGAAGGCTTTAATTGGTATGTGTTCTTAACTCGGTTTTTGATAATTTCTACGTTTTCGTGATCGTTGCTTCGTGCTCTAGCTTACCCATGCTTCAATTTTGTGAATTGGTGAAGATTTTGAGATGTGCCATTGATGAACATGTGAGCTTTCTGTTGATAGTTGGTAAAATATGAAAGCTTAGTGTTGGGTTAACATAGTTTGTATTTGGATTTTTGGTGAAATTAAGTAAATTGGGCTAATTTGAGAAAAGTCTAAATTGAGGGACTAAAATGTAAAATAAATGAGATGTGTGGACTTGTATGAGTATAGTAAGAATTCGGCGAGGCATGTGTACAAACAAATTGTGTGTATTTGGTGATTTGATGAATTAGGGACTAAAGTGTCAAAATGTGAAAATATGAGGGCTATTTTGTAAAATGCCCTAACTAAGTATGTATGAACTAAATTGAATGAATTAGTGATTAAATGGATTGAATTTGAATGTGTATAGACCAAGAAAAGAGAGGTTTGGATCGAGATCGAGGCAAAGACAAAGTGCTCGATTAATCGACCGTTTCAGTATTTCGACATTCGAGGTAAGTTCGGATATAATACTAGTCATTAAATTTATATCTATGTGATGAGAAATAAATGAATGTATAGAGTTGTATTAATACTGTATTACATATGAGATCAAGTATTGAGGCACTAAGTGTGCAGAATTAGAAAAGAGACAGAAATGAATAGCACTGTGTGTGCGAAAAGATTGAAGCTTCGGCTTACCGAATTGGCACTGTGTGTGCGATACCGATGTAAGTTTGGTTTACCGAATTGGCACTGTGTGTGCGATACCGATGTAAGTTTGGTTTACCAAATTGGCACTGTGTATTCGATACCGATATAAATTCGGATTGTTGAATTGGCACTAAGTGTGCGTTGGCAATTATGCTTTGATTACGAAATTAGCACTAAGTGTGCGAATAAATCAAAAGAGTAGCAAAGATTGAGCGAAATGTAAAACCGAGTGGTTGAGAAGAATGGTTGGTGAGTAACTATGTGTTGACAAAAAGGTATGTATTTAACCTTTGTGGTTGATGAGATTGTGTATGAATTTATGAATGGTTGAGTAGGATTATTGGCTATGAATGATGGTATGTATGATACCTATGTGGTTGGTGAATTTGGAAGTAAACGAATGAAATGCTATGTGAGTATTGGATTTAGTTGAATTTGTGTATCATTGGTAAATTATCTATGTGATAGTTCAATTTGTACATTGATTTGATTCAATGAATTAATTGTATTGTATCTTGAACTTACTAAGCTTTGAAAGCTTACTGTGTGATTTGTTCTCTATTTTCCAGTGTCAGTAAAGCTAGCTCAGATCCGGGGATTGTCAGCATCTTTATCACACTATCGGCAATCTATTTTGGTACTTTGGAAAGATGTATATAGTTGAATTATGGCTTGTATAGGCTAGTGGTTAAGATATGTCTTGAAATGTTTAATCCTTGCCATGTGAGTTGGCTTGGAAGTTGAATGTTGTTGAATTTATTAATGAGTTATGAAAATGGTATATCTCATGATGGTGTGGTTGATGAAATGATGTGGTTGAAGATAGTTCATGAATTTGGTATAAGCATGTTTGAGTTGTATAATTGTCATTTTGAATAGCTTTAGTTGTGATGATTATAAGCATGGAAGTAAATGGATTAGTTTGTGAATGAATAATGCATGAAATGGTATGATTGAAGGCATTTGTAAGCTTGATCTAGTATTGTATTGATGCTTGTAGGCATGAACCTATTGAGGATGGCAATTTGGCCTTGCATATGGCCTGTTTTGTCTACGCAGTCATAGCACACGGGCGTGCCCAGTGACCGTGGGATAAAGTCAGTAGTTAGCTTAGTTGCACACGGCCATGGCACACGGGCGTGCTTAGTGGCCGTGAGGATAAGTCAGTATATGGCCTAAGAGCACACGGCCTTAGCACATGGGCGTGCCTGGTGGCCGTGTGAAGAAGTCAGTATACTTGCTCTGTTTTGGCACGGCCTGGACACATGGGGGTGTCTGGTGACCGTGTGAGGCACATGGCCTAGTTGCACGGGCGTGAAACCTCAACAGACTTGGTGAATATTTGAAATTTTGAAAACTTTCGTAAATGTTCGATTTAGTCCCGACCCCTCTCTAGTATGTGTTAAAGGTCTCGTGGGCCTCAATAAGGGACAATTTGATTATGTTTTGATGTGCTTTAATGATTATTGACTTTGTGTCGTGAATTGGATATGAAATGATTCGATTGTTCGGTAATGCCTCTTAACCCTATTCCGGTGACGGTTTCGGGTTAGGGGTGTTACACACACACTCATGCAGCGATAGCCTTTGTCCAGATTCATTTTTTCTAACGCTTGAATTGGAGTGCTCCATCTTTAACATTTCACAATACACCCACTTTAGAGTGTCTCCTATTCATAACTTTATATATATGAGTAGCTGAAAAAGGCAGATTCATTCAAGATTCAAGGAATGCTACTAGTTATTCATTACTAATGGAACCTAAATCATTCATCAAAGAATTGAAGATACAAAATTCAGTCAAATTTATCCGACTCATTCGTTGATAGTTCACATGATTCAAGAATTAATCATCGACTGTAACAAAAATTTTCAAACACATTTTCATAAACCACCAATAAACCTTGCATGCTTCATTAATATTAAAAAAATAATATAAAACGTGGGTGTATTTCCAAACCCCATATGCATTCCCCCAAACTTAAAGTTTGCATTGTCCCCAATGCACTAACATTAAAATGCGATGACAATAACAATGCAACTACAATGTTCACGAACAAAATGAAAATTACAGCTACATGCAATGCATGAATACTTCAGCTAAAACTTAAAATAAACTAACTCAGTTTTCCTCGGCCATCAATGTGGTTGCACGATGTTTCTTCTTCCTCCTCTTTTTCTACTCCTTCTTACAATAAACTAACTCAGCTTTCTCTTCTTTTCTTTGGGTTTCGTACGGGCCTCAAATCGCTCCTCAGTTTCTGGCGCTGCTCCAGCATCATCGGCTGCTTCTTGTATAGGAGAGGTCACCTTGAGTGGTCTGGTGTAGACCACTATAGCCAATGAATTCTAGTGCTCCTCACTTGTTACATCTGTAGCTTCTGCCTGTCTAGCTCCATCTCGCTCCAGATTATCATTATTTGCATCCAAAAACTTGAATACATTGACAATGTTCTTAAAATATTCTTTCTCAGTAGCTACTGTCTCAGTATTTTCTTCTTCAGCCTTCTCATTCACAACTTCAACACGGACATCTTCCTCTTCAACAGCAGACGCCTCTTGAGCAGCAATTGTGTCATCCTCGATTAGGCTATCAATCCTTCGCATGCACTCCTCAAAATCCCTTGAGTTCTCTTCTTTCTCAACATCAGAGACATGTACAATGGGATGGGATTCCACCAGTCTGTCTCGGTCCCCTAGGCCATCTTCCTCGGAGGAGGGTTCATACTCTCGGATGATTGGTGGGAACACTGGAAATTCTGGGAGTGGGGTCGGGCTTAATTGACGTAATGTGGCTACAATAGAATTGTTATAGGCCCTGGTATAAGCATAGAACAAATTTTCTGATCTGTCCATATCCTCTATTATAGCTACAAGCCTGATCTACTTATTGTTGATGGAATTGGCCAACTTCTCAATATCCTTCATTTCGTGCAGCAACGATGTTTCTGCAATCAAGTTTGTTCCCTTGCTTTCTGCTTTGGTTTTGCCCTTCCTTATCTAGCTAGTCACTGCCTCAATTGTCGGCGTATCTTTGCCATGAGTCATTCTTTCAATAGACACTTCATCGATCAGACCCTTATTTTCCAAGACCTCTTTATCATCATGGGGTACGATTCCTTTCTATTGGTACAGTAGCATCACCAACGATTGGAAAACCAAAATTCTAGTTTGCCTTGCGCCACAGTCAGCAATTTCCTAGTGGAGTATTACGCCGACATCAATCTTTCTGCCCTTGATAATTGAATGTATCAGGCACATTCTATCGAGGTTGACTGTGGTGCTGTGAGTACAAGGCAGTAGCCTACAGTTGACAAAATAAAACCAGATTTTGCTTTGCAGTGTCAGGAAGCGGCGGTGCATCGTATAATTCTTTTGATGTGAACCCGTCCATAATGCTCCTTCGACACATAAATCATTCATCAATAGGGTCCCTTTTGTTGTCTGTGATATCCTCAATAAACTTGGAGTGTTTATCGACATCCACTTTAGTTTTGTACAGCTCATTAATTTTTTGTAACATCCCATGGGATTAAACCTTCCCGAACAAAGATAAACTCCAACTCATGGTCATAAAGGTTAGCGTAAAACTCACATACTAATGAAGGGGAATAACTTTCAGGATGCATGCAGAAAGTCTCCCACTTCAACTTAGAGATGGTTATAGAGACTTGTTTTCCCAAGTCTTGCTGTTGCGAAAGGAGAATGCCATGTTCTAGGTGGAAGTTTAGCATTAAAATATTGTTTTGAAATAAGTCTTTGGCCGCTTTGGTTAAAAAGATCACTGGTTCCTTTTTGTCCGTTGGCATGGAGGATTCCGACTTACGAACTGCAGTTGCAGAGGATGAGCGTTCTTCAACAGGCTTGGTGGCTTTCTTGACTGATCCTCTCGCTCTTGCCATTTTTTTTTGTTTTGTGGAGTGAAGATGGTTTAAAGGTGTAAAGGTACGAACTTGGGGAAGAGAAAGTGAATAAAAATGGCTGCTTGGGTGTTTTACAGTCGGCATAGTGAAGAGGAGTTTATAGTGAGTGAAAGAAGAAGATGGAAAGGCGTGATTTTTCTGAAGGAAAATAAAGCTGGCAGGATTCATTACGTCCAATGAGAATTGCGCCCGCTTAGATAGATCAAACAGCTAAGTGACTTTTGATCAAATGGTGGAATTTGAAATTTTTGATCTGTCATTATTCTTGCTAAGTCAGAAGTGACAGTACAATAGTACGAACTACGTTGACAATAAATCCCAAGTGCGTCGACGATGGTACCTAATTATTCTGCAAAAAATAGAAATAAAAAAAAAGAATGAAACGAACTTCAACAAAAAGAAAATAAAAAGAAAATTACAAAATAAATTTCATAAGAATTAAGATTTTTCGACCAATTTAAAGGTCTCTGCCTACTTGTGATCAATATTCCCAATATAATGTTTCAATCACTAGCCCGTCACTTTGAATTGGTGTCCATCATTTAAATCTCTAATTGTGACTGCACCATGAGGAAATACTTTGACAACTTCGAAAGGTCTAGACCAACAAGAGCACAATTTACCCAGGTGTAGCTTTAGTCTAGAATTGAATAATAAAATTTGTTGACCCGTAATAAATTACCGCTGCAAAATAATTCTGTCATGCCATCGTTTGGTCTAATTTTTTGTAAATTGCAACGTTTTCATAGGCATTTCACCTGATCTCCTCTAGTTTGGTGATATCCAGTAGCCTTTTCTTTCCAGCAGTTTCATAGTCCATGTTCAGTTGCTTAATTGTCCACATTACTTTGTGCTCCAGTTCAGCTGGCAAGTGACATGCTTGACCGAAAACCAATTGATACGGTGACATCCCTAATGGAGTTTTGTATGTTGTCCGCAATGCCCATAAAGTGTCATCCAGTCTGGAAGACCAATATTTCCTCGAAGGGTTCACAACCTTCTCAAGAATGGTTTTAATTTGTTGATTTGATACTTCAGATTGTCCATTAGTTTGCAAATGATAAGTAGTAGCCATTCTATGATTAACTCCATATCTCTTCAGTGCGGCTGCCACTTGGTTGCAATGAAAGTGTGTACCTTGATCACTAATCAATGCCTTTGGTATGCCAAAGTGGGTGAGTATATGCTTGTGAAAAAATTTAAGCATTGTCTTTGCATCATCCTTCGGGACCGCAACAGCTTCAACCCACTTCAAGACGTAGTCAACAGGTACTAATATAAAAAGATTTCCAAATGAGCTTGGAAATGGTCCCATAAAATCCATACCCCAAACATCGAAAATTCAACCTCCATAATTGGCTGCTACAACATTTCATTACGTCGGGATATAGAAATAGTGGGCTGACATCTATCGCATTGATTCACAAAATTATGGGCGTCTTTGAAGGCCAATAGGATCCTGATTGGAGAACCTTAGCAGTAGTTTGCATGCCACCAAAATGACCTTCATAAGGGGCACCATGACAGTGCTTCAGGATTGAAAGCATCTCCTCTTTTGGAACCCAACGCCGAATAATGTTGTCATTGCATACCTTGAATAAATACAGCTCGTTCCACTGATACTTCACTACTTCACGAAGAAATCTTTCTTTTTTATGGCCTGTGACACCCAATGGGAGTTCTCCACACACTAGATAATTAACCAGATCTATATACCAAGGGGTTGCATCTACAGCAAATAACTTCTCACCGGGGACTGCATCAACAATTTGAAGTATGTTTCCATCTTCGCTACCAACTTCCAATCGAGACAGATGGTCTGCAACTTGATTCTCTGAACACTTACGGTCTTTTATCTCAATGTCGAATTCTTGCAACAGTAAGATCCAGCGTATCAATCTTGGTTTTGCAACCTTTTTCGTAAAAAGATATCTCAACACCGAGTGATCAGTAAATACAGTAACCCTTACACCGACAAGATAAGAACAAAACTTGTCGAAAGCAAAGACTACAGCCAACAATTCTTTCTCTATAGTGGTATAATTGATTTGAGCCTCTGTAAGAGTTTTGCTAGCATAATAGATGGCGTGAAATATTTTTCCTTTGCGTTGTCCTAAACAGCACCCACAGCAAAGTCGCTTGCATCACACAATACTTTAAAAGGTTGAGACCGATCTGGTGCAACGACAATGGGTGCATTTACTAGTTGCGTATTTAATTGAATGAATGCATCAAGACATGCATCGTCAAAGAAGAATTTTTGATTCTGTTCTAGCAATGAGCATAAAGGCTTCGCAATTTTTGAGAAATCTCTAATAAATCTTCGATAAAACCCCGCATGCCCAAGAAAACTGTGAATACCTTTCACATTTGTCGGTGGAGGTAATTTCTCAATGATTTCCACTTTAGCTTTGTCTACTACAATGCCTTGACTAGAGATACGATGGCCTAACACAATGCTTTTAGTTGCCATGAAATGGCATTTTTCCCAATTTAGAACAAGATGTGTGTCTTCACATCGCTGCAATACTTTATCCAAATTGGCAGCGCAATGCTCAAAATCATTTTCATAGACTGAGAAATCATCCATAAAAACCTCTAAAGAATCTTCAATCATATCTGAGAATATTGTCATCATGCACCTGTGAAATGTGATTGGTGCATTGCAAAGACCGAAAGGCATACGGTGAAAAGCAAAAGTACCAAAGGGACAGGTGAAAGTTATTTTCTCTTGATCTTTCGGTGCAATAGCAATCTGATTGTAACCAGAATAGTCGTCTAAGAAGCAATTATAGGATCTTCCAACAAGCCTGTCCAACATTTGGTCAATGAAAGGAAGTGGGAAGTGGGAAGTGGGAAGTGGTCCTTCCTTGTGGCAGCATTAAGCTTGCGATAATCCATACAGACTCGCCATCCCGTAGGAATGTGTAGGAATTAATTCATCTTTGTCGTTGCTAACCATTGTGATGCCACTCTTTTTAGGAACGCATTGCACTGTACTTACCCAATTGCTATCAGAAATAGGGTAGATAATTCTAGCATCAAGCCACTTTATAATTTCTTTCTTAACAACTTCATTCATCTTCTCGTTTAATCTTCTTTGTTGCTCAACTGATTGCTTGCCTTCATCTTCCAACTGGATCTTGTGTATCCAAAAAGATGTACTAATGCTTCAGATATCAGTAATATTCCAATCAATAGCTCGTTTATGTTGCTAAAGAATATGGACTAATTTCTCTTCTTGAGTTACATCCAGTGCTGCGGAGACAATATCTCTGAGAGTATTATTATCACCAAGAAAGACGTATTTAAGATGAGTAGGTAGTGGTTTCAATTCCAGAGTAGGAGCTTTGTCATAAATGGTTTTAAAATTAGAGTTATTTTGTAGTAGCCCGATTTAGGGCCTAGTCAGAATAGTGGTGCGAGACCACGAATCCGAGGTAAATTTATGAGTTTTTAAGGTTCATGCCATGTTTGCATGGTAGTGTGAAAGTTTCATGAAACAATTTTCCTAAATTGAGGTTGAATGGTCAAAATGGACCAAATTGCAAAAGTTGCAAAATATGAGTTTCTAGAAGCATTTTGTATGAAATAGCTTTAGAATAGAAATTATAAGTCCTTAAATAGCAATTTTCCCAAATCATAATTTTTGGACAAAATTGGACATGAGTTAGTAAAATAGAGAATTTTTAAGAGAAGGGCATTTTAGTCATTTGTCTATTAAATGATTAATAAAGGAAAAAGATGACAAAAATCACTATCATCTTCTTCCTCATTCTTAGAAAATTTCAAAGAACCCATAGCTAGGGTTTGTTCATCTTTCAAGCTTGCTAGTAAGTTCATCTTAGCCCCATTTTTAATATTCTTCGTATTTTTGAAGTTCTCGTATTATGAATTAGCTATTTTTAGCTATAAAGTGAGCTAAGATGCATGTTCAAAAATCTACCCATGAATGATATGCTTGTTAAATGATGTTTTATGGAAGTTTATGAGAGTTTGATGTTAGATAAACATCTTTTTCTAAGTGAATTTCATGAAAAATGAGCATAGGGACTAGTTTGTAAAAGTTATGAGATTGTTCATACATAGTAGAAATAGTGAGAATTGAGGATTGTCATAGTAGAGAAAATGAATCAGCTAAGCATAAAGTCTAAGAAAATTGAAAGATAATTATTTTACGAGCCTTGGGGCAAAAGTGCAAATATGAGAAAGTATAGGGGCAAAATAGTAATTTTGCCAAAATATGAGTAAAGAGTCAATTTAGTCAATGTGAGTATTAAATGATCTATTTATGACTATAGATCAAGAAAAATGAAGCCCGAATCGAAATCGAGGCAAGAACAAGGTCGAGGACTAAATTACATACCTAGCTACATTTTGTATATTGAGGTAAGTTTGTATGATTTCTAAGCTTTATGATTTATATCACTGAATTGCTTAGTATAATGTACAATGTTATTATGAAAATGTTTAATGTTATGTTAAACAAAGAAATTAATGAGATCAATCATGAGAAAGCCCGATTGAAGTAGAATAGCTTAGGATACTCGATCTACCACATGAAACAGGAAAGTCTGTATAAGACCAAGCCGAGGCTTGGCATCGGCAAGCAAGCAAGTTATCATGTAAGTCCAAGGCAAGCTTGGCATTGAGAAGTTATCATGTAAGTCCAAGGCAAGCTTGGCATTGAAAAGCTATCAGGAGAAAGAGATTTCAAGTAAGTCCAAGCCAAGGCTCGGCATTGACCAGTTCATGAGCAAAGATACCAAGTAAGACCATGTCAAGACATGGCAATGGTAAGTTCCCAAGCGAACTCATGAGAAAGACTTCGTATAAGTCCATGTCAAGACATGGCCTCGAAACTAAGATGAATTTAGTATCCTCGGTTATTCATATAAATTCATCGGGCAAACGAGTTAAGCTCCATTGAGATAACAAGAAAGCTAAGTAAGCAAAGTTATTGTTAAGTGAAAATGAGTATTATTCATGTTATGAATGATGAATTAGAAATTATGAGTATTATGTTCAAGTATGCTGATCAAAGTGATCAAGTGATATAGGTACTTTGGTTGCCTATCAAGTATGAGATATGTAAGAATCAAGTATGAGTAAGTAAGCTTTATAGCTGAATTTATGATACCATTGTTTATATCAAATGGTCTATATTAAGTAAGAATGTTGTTATGTGCATTATGCAAACTTACTAAGCTAAACGCTTATATCTTTCTTTTTTTTCTTTCCATGTAGTCCCGCCAAGCTAATATCAAGGATCACCGTCATCGGAGCTCGGAGCACACTATCAATCTCTATTTTGGTATAGCCAAGTTGTTTTATTAAGTATGGCATGTATAGGAAGCATTACATTTTGAGTAAATGTTTTAAGAAGAGCCAAAATATAGGCTATTAAGTTTGTTATTCTTTTGTAAATGGCTAAGTGATTGTTCAAGTGTGTATGTTTATAATTATCAATGAAGCATGTAGTATTATTCATGAATGATGTAGTATTGAGTTGTTGAAATGAGTATGAATTGGATCTTAATCTCAGGGAGCAATTGGCTTGGTAAATAGCCTCTAAGTGCCCACATGATTGGACACACGGGCGTGTGTCTAGGCCGTGCGTAACCTGCATCTTTGCATCTTAAGGCAGAATATCAAGTTGTAGTACACGGTCTAAGTCCATGGGCATGCTATAGCCGTGTGAAATAAGTCAGTATATCAAGATATAGTACACGGTCTAAGTCCACGGGCGTGTCTTGGCCGTGGGCAAATTGGCAGAATACTAAGTTTTTAGGCACGGTCTGGGGACATGGGCGTGTATGTCTATCCACGGGCGTGTCTTATCTTACACGGGCGTGTGACCCCTGTTTCAAAGAAAATTTTTTCGATTGGGTTCCGAAAGTTTATCAGCACGAGTTTAAGGCGTCGTAGGCCCATGAAATGTACGAGTTGTTTAAGAATGAGAAGTTTTAATTTTGGAACGAAATTTTATAGCCCGTAATGTCATGATTAAGCAAGTTCAAGCATAGTAATGTCTTGTATCCTGTCTGAGCCTCGGACTCGGGAATGGGGTGTTACATTTAGTGGTATCAGAGCTACGGTTTAGTCAGTTCTAGGACTAACGTAGCACGAGCACGAGTCTAGCTATACATGCCATACGTAAGAATGTTTTTATAATGATAGTGTGACGACTCCTGACGACTTAAATTATGTTTATATGTATATAGTAAATGGATCTGAAAGAGATATGGCGGATGATGTAGAACTTGTGGCTCCTCTTTGAAGGGACGGTGCCGAATGAGAATGAGAATAGACCCACTACGGTGAGTCAAGGAGGAGGAGAAGAGGCTAGAGAAGCCTTCCTCCATATGATGAACACATGGTACACAGAGTTCGTTCGTATGAACCCGAATGCACAACCCCCTCCAACCCCGCCTATTCCTCAACCTATCCCAGTAGCCCCTCAAGTAATAGAGGTGGCAAGAGGAGTTAAGCCTCCAGTTGATAGGATCAGAAACATGAAATTTGAAGAATTAGGGCTAGAAAAGATGACGATCCGGAAAGAGCTGAATTCTGGTTAGAAAATACCATCAGGGTATTTAATGAGCTGTCATGCACACCTGAAGAGTGCATGAAATGCATAGTTTCTCTTTTAAGAGATTCTACCTATCAATGGTGGAACACCTTGGTATCAGTAGTCCCAAGAGAGAAGATCACGTGGGAATTTTTCCAAGAAGAGTTTAAGAAAAAGTATATCAGTCAAAGGTTTGTGGACCAGAAAAGGAAGGAATTCCTAGAACTGAAACAAGGTAAGATGTGCATGAATCGACTACGAGCGTGAGTTTGTAAGACTCAGCAAATACGCTCGAGAATGCGTGTCCATGAAGCCATCATGAGTAAAAGATTTGAAGATGGGCTAAATGAGGACATCAAACTGTTTGTTGCTGTCCTAGAATTGAAGGAATTTGTTGTGCTAGTCGAGAGGGCTTGTAAAGCCGAAGAACTAGTAAAAGAGAAGAAGAAATCTGAAATGGAGTCTCTTGACTCTAGAAAGAGGCAGTGGAACAAGTCATTCCAACCTTCATCCAAGAATTTAAGAGATTTCCTGCCCGATGGCTACTTCCTTTGGATTTTCCGGGAAGGATAAGAGTAAGCGATGATTCGGGAAATAAAGCCTGCACTACTTGATCGCTAGTGTGGGGAATGTTTGATCAGATAGACCCGAATGCCCACATTGTGGCAGATTCCATTTAGGGGAATGTCGAGCACACGAAAATGCATGTCTCAGATGTGGTTCCCAGGACCACTACATAAAAGATTGTCCAGAGATGATGAAAGAGGACTGAACTCAGAACCCGAGATCCGGGAGTATGGTCAGAGGAAGGTCGCAGAGAAACCCCGGAAGTGGGGCAAGTGGAAGAGGTAACCCTAGAGAGTAGGCCACGAGACCCGAGGGTAGGGCGCCTGCACGGACTTATGCCATTCGCGCTCGCGAAGAGGCATCTTCCCATGATGTTATCACGGGTACCTTCTCTCTTCATGATGTTAAAGTTATTGCTTTAATAGATCCCGGATCCACACACTCTTACATTTGCATGAAATTGGTATCCGATATGAGTATGCCTGTAGAGTTTACAGAATTTGTGATTAAAGTGTCTAATACTTTAAGCAATAGTGTGTTAGTTGATGAAGTATGTAAAAATTGCCCATTAATGGTTAGAGGTCATTGTTTTAAAGCAAACCTTATGTTGCTACCATTTGATGAGTTTGACCTCATTCTCGGTATGGTAGTTGTTGCTCATAATGTAATAGTTAGTGCAGGAAGAAATACATTGAAATGAGATGTGAGGATGGGAACACCCTTCACATAGAATCGGATGAACAGAGTAGATTGTTAGAATTGATTTCTCACGTGATGTTACCTGAGAGATACATGAGAAAGGGGTATGAAGCATATTTGGCCTTTGTGATGAATGAAAAAAAAATAGAGTTAAAGATTGAGTTAGTGCCAATAGTATGTGAGTACGTGGATGTGTTTCCCGAGGAATTGCCGGGACTACCACAGTTAGAGAGGTTGAGTTCAAAGCATTGAGCTAGCTCTGATGCTGCACCAATATCTATTACTCCTTACAGAATGGCTCTGACGGAGTTGAAGGCTGAAGTCGCGATTACAAGAGTTGTGAGATAAAGGCTTTGCATGGTCAAGTTGTTCTCCACAGGGTGCTCGGTTTTATTTGTGAAAAGAAAGATGGCACTATGAGATTGTGCATAGATTACCGTCAACTTAATAAAGTGACGATAAAGAACAAGTACCCATTGCCTAGAATTGATGATTTGTTCGATCAATTGAAAGGAGCCTTGTGTTCTCCAAAATAGACTTGAGATCGGTACTACCATCTACGAGTAAAAGAATCACATGTGCCTAAAAGCGACCTTAGAACAAGGTATGGGCATTATGAATTTTTAGTCATGCCCTTTGGTTTGACCAATGCTCTGGTGGTATTCATGGACTTAATGAACCGCATGTTTAGACCATACATTGACAAGTTTGTAGTCGTTTTCATTGACGACATCTTGATTTATTCCGAGATGAGAATGAACATGCCGATCACCTACTGATGGAGCTTTTTACAAATTCTGAGAAAATCAATTATATGCCAAGTTCAAGTAAAAGCAAATTTTGGCTCAAGGAAGTAGGGTTTAGGACATATTGTCTCGGAAGAAGGAGTTCGAGTAGACCCAGTAAGATTTTGGCCATAATGGATTGGAATCCACCAGAAGAATATTTTCGAGATTAGAAGCTTTCTAGGCCTAGCCAGAAGCTATTATAGACGATTCGTCAAGGGGTTTTCTGTTATTGCAACCCCGATAACTAAATTATTCTGAGAAAAATGTGAAATTTGAGTAGGTGAAAGATGCCAACAAAGTTTGAGAAACCGAAAGCGATGTTGACAGAAGCCCCAGTTTTGGTTCAACCTGAGACAGGGAAAGAATTTGTGATTTACAGCGATGCATCCTTAAATGGATTAGGCTATGTACTTATGCAAGAAGGCAAAGTTATTGCTTATGTCTCAAGACAGTTGAAGCCTCGTGAGAAGAATTATCCGACGCATGATTTAGAGCTGGCTGCCATAGTCTTTGCATTGAAGATATGGAGACATCGCCAATATGGTGAGAAATGTCGGATTTACACTGATCATAAAAGTTTGAAGTACTTAATGACGCAGAAAGAGTTGAACTTAAGACAACGGAGATGGTTAGAGTTGATAAAAGATTATGAGATGGTCATTGATTACCATCCCGGGAAGGCGAATGTGGTCGTGACGCTTTGAGCAAGAAAATCCTTATTTGCATTAAGGGCAATGAATTCACGGATGACTTTGTCCGAACGATGGTTCTATTCTAGCTGAGTTGAGAGCTAGACCAATATTCCTCAAGAGATCATTAAAGCTCAAAAAGAGGATAGTGAATTGCAAGTTTCAGAGAGATCAGTGCGAGACAGATGTTGAGTCGGACTTCCGGATTAGTCCCAATGGAAGTCTGATGTTCAAAGACAGAGTTTGTGTACCAAGAAAAGAAGAGCTTATTCAGAGAATTTTGAATGAGGCCCATAATGGATGTTTATCTGTACATCCGAGTAGTACCAAGATGTATAATGACTTGAAGCAACAGTATTGGTGGCCGAGAATGAAGAAAGATATTTTAGAATTTGTTTCCAAATGCTTGATTTGTCAACAAGTAAAGGCTGAACACCAAGTACCTTCGGGTTTGCTTCAACCCATTTTAGTTCTGGAGTGGAAATGGGACCGTATTACTATGGATTTTGTAACGGGTTTACCATTGTCTCCGAGCAAGAAAGATGCCGTATGGGTTGTAGTTGATAGACTCACGAAATCAGCCCATTTTATACATGTTCGAGTGGATTACTCCCTCGACAAGTTGGAAAACTTGTATGTTTCAGAAATAGTAAGACTTCATGGAGTTCCCTTGTCAATCATATCGGATAGAGATCCGAGATTCACATCCAGGTTTTGGAAGAAGTTACAAGAGGCCTTGGGTACAAAGTTGAATTTTAGTACCACTTTTCATCCTCAAACTGACTGTCAGTCAGAGAGGTTAATTCAAGTACTCGAGGATATGCTCAGATGTTGTATTCTTGAATTCGAGGCGGTTGGGAATAGTTTCTCCCATTAGTAGAGTTTGCCTACAATAATAGTTTTGATCGAGCTTAAAGATGGCGCCTTATGAAGCTTTATATAGGCGTAAGTGCGAAACGCCTCTATATTGGACTAAACTTAAAGAAAACCAAATTCTGAGGTTGATTTGGTTAGAGAAGTGAAGAGAAAGTGAAAGTGATACGAGAAAGTTTAAAAAGTGCATCAGACATGATGTAAGTCCTATTCGAACTTAAAGAGAAAAGAGATAGAGTATCAAGTCGGAGATAAAGTTTTCTTGAAAGTGTCACCTTGGAGAAAAGTTTCTGATTTGGTAGGAAGGCAAGTTGAGTCCACGTTTTATTGGACCGTATGAGATACCAAGAAAGTTGGGCCTGTAGCTTACAGATTGGCTTTGCCATCAGAGTTAGAAAAGATACATGATGTGTTTCACGTGTCAATGTTGAGACACTACCGATCAGACCCTTCACATGTAATTCCCCAGTCAGAGATAGAGATTCATCCCGACATGACTTATGGTGAAGAACCAGTCAAGATTTTAGCTCGGGAAGTTAAGCAGCTAAGAAAGAAAAGTATTGCCTTAGTGAAAGTACTGTGGCAAAGACATGGAAAAGAAAAAGCCACATGGGAACCAGAAGAGAGTATGAGAAACCAGTATCCAAACCTATTTGCTGGTAAGATTTTCTGTAACACCCCAAACCCGGTCAATACGCTACAACCGAATCCGACATGTCACAGGAAAAACATTTTTAAAGAAGACAGGAGGTTGTTCTAATTTTGTAAAGAATCGTTATTGAAAACAAGTTGCCGTCTCTTATTTTCAGAAAACAATTGATTTTCATGAAAACCCGAATTAGTTTAAGTAATAAAGCTAAAGGCCGTTTCGCACTTGGTCTTAAAGTAAAACTTAGTTTCACAGAAAATTGAGTTAGCTTGTTGTCACCACTTGTTTGTTGTTACCCGATGGTAAAGTTTAGAAAACCCGATACTTTTTAAAAAGTTTAGAAAACATTCATTAATAGATTTTGTAGGCATGCCGTTTTGTTGAACTTAAGCAGGATATAATGGAAATTCAAAGCAGATAAATAATTCCGAAATCAAAACCTAGTGGCCTTATTACAATCCGAAAACTAAATGTAAAGAAAAGTAAAACCAAGATAGAAATTTAAATCAAAACCTGAAAAAGAATGCGCATGGCCACCTCGAGTCCGCCCCGGCTCCGTATCCGCGATTTACGAATCATCTGCAAAATGTAAAAGAAGGGGTGAGTCACCGAGACTCAGTGTATAAATCCCCATCCCGATAATATTAATGCCCTTACGCAATTTCATAAGCCAATATGCAAGTCATGCAACCCACAACCTAACCATCCGAACTCCTGTACCTACCCCGTGTGGTACCAAACCACTGGTGGTCAAAACCACTGGTGACCGTAGTCACAGATAATATGTGTGGGGCCAACCCATATTGTGGTCAAAACCACTGGTGACAATCCCGTATATCGTCATGTGGGGCCAACCCGCCGTGGTACCAAACCACTGGGATGAGTCACAAAGATAGAAATATGTGGTCAAAACCACTAGTGGTCAAAACCACTGAGACTTAGTCACAATAATAATATAAAAAGCGGGGCCAACCCACTGTGTGGTCAAAAAACTTGGTGGTGACAGTCTAGAATCATGCCTTCCCCTCCTCTCATTACACCGTTTCATGAACATGCTTTTCATGGCATAATAATCATACTTAACATACAAAAATCATACGGCATGGCATATACAAATTTACGTAGGCATTTAACGCTAGCCAATCAAGTGGACTTACCCGAGTCCTCGCTTTTATCCACAAGGGTAGCATACCAATTTCAAAGTTATTAGGCTTTTAACAGTATACATGACAAGCATATTACCTATGAAGTGTGTAAGAGTTACACACACGATTACCGTAGTACGACGCTCTCGTCGTCGACACCGATCGTCGACACTCACGCTATCGCCTACTACTTTGCTCGGATCTGGCCCACACCGGTGTGGCCAATCGCGTATCGCGAGCACCTGACCCTCTTCTTGAATTTAGGGTGGGGTCTCGAATCAACCCCTCCTAATGTTTGGCTAGCATTAGGGTCCATAAAACCTTTGGTCACTAAATCAGTTAACACAGAGAATAACTAAGAATGGAGATTTAACTCGAAAGAGCAGATCCCTTACCTAGATCGTGCAGATCTCAAGATCAAGATCTAAACTACGAACCGAGCAAGTCCGAGAATCCAAGCGTATCGTCACCCCCTTCCTATATTCAGCCAAACACATCACTATCAACAAATAGCCATTCGGCTTTGGTCATGAAATCCCGAAAGAAATAACGTAAGAAGATGATCGCCCCTTACCTCAACACCTTTCAATCACCAAGCCAAAAGCCGGGAAACAGCAAGAGCGAGTCCCCCTTCAATCGGCCAAGAACCTATATGATTAGCTCGCCTTGAGCATTTTAACATAATAAGAAAAGATTGAATCGGCGGGAACCTTACCACAACACTTAACGAAACCGATTGGGAGTGGAAGGTTGATGACGATTTCTTTGCTACAAAAGCGAAGAAAGCGACTATGAGAACCAAGGGTATTCGGCTAAAGCACTACCCACACAAATGCCAAATCCCGGCTTTTCTCCCTATAGAAAGCGATAGAGGAAGGAGTAGAGATAAAAGATTCGGCCAAAGTGCCAAGACTTACCCGAATCTTTGAAAGTGTTCCATTTAAGCGAGGAAAAGATGAGATCAAAGGGAATCCTTAACAGATGGTATTCAGCCAAAGATTTAGAAAAGAAGAAATGAGACACAAAGGTTTCGGCAAAGATTGAGGCTAAAACGATTCGGCTATGGATCCAAAAGAAGAGGAAAGAAGAAATTGCAAGAGAGGGAGGGTGATGGTTTCGAATGGAAGAAGAGAAGAAGTATGATTTGGTTTTGAGGAGGTTCGGCTATTGAGGGTTTCAAGAAAGAAGATGAAAACAAAAGTGAAAAGGGATTGATGTTTTCAACTTTTGCAGGAAATGGCAATTGGAACACAACAAATGGGTGAAAGGCAAGGTTGATTCGGCTGACCAACAAAATAGAGAAGAAAATGAGAAAGGCTTAGGAGAGCATTCAGTTTTGACCAAATAAGAGAGAAGAAGAAAATGAAACAAATACCAAATGGGAGGGGTTTGATTTCGGCACACAAAAACTAAGAAAGAAGGCTCAAAGTGCTCCCCCAACTAGCCGAATTTGCACACCTCACTAGGCACATTCGGCCCCCCTAAAGCACCCAAAACTGATTGCTCCTCTCCCCTTCAGAGTTTAGATTTTGGCCAACTCTAAGCTCCCATGTCCATCTCCTCAATTTTCTCCTGACCACTCATTTAAACAGATTTGAATGTGTCAAACTCCTACAATTTCTCCCCACCACTCCTTTGAATCTGTTGACTCTTTCAACAGCTATCCACTAGAGTCCATCCTGAGCACATCTCCTCCAGGTCCTGGCGTCAAAAAGAATAAGCAGAAAGGAATTCCTACAGCTCGAACCAAGGCTCTCCCACCTGCATGTGGCGTCACTCCCCTTGTGCTTAAGTGGCGCCTCCCTTGCCACTTTACCACTGGGATTCTTGTGTCAAATCATACCACTAATTTCCCTTAACACCTAACTCACTCAGCTCCCCCTTCTTAGAAGCCCAAAACAAAAATTTTTGCTATGACTCAGGCCTACCCCTAGCTCACGCCTGGACCCCAAAACACCCTAAACTAGCTCAACAACCATACCATCACATGCGAACACACATAAATGCAAAGACCCCGATTTAAGGATGTTACATTTTCGAGGACAAAAATCCCTAACGGGGGAGAATTGTAACAGCCCGATTTAGGGCCTAGTTAGAATAGTGGTGCGAGACCACGAATCCGAGGTAAATTTATGAGTTTTTAAGGTTCATGCCATGTTTGCATGTTAGTGTGAAAGTTTCACGAAGCAATTTTGCTAAATTGAGGTTGAATGGTCAAAAAGGACCAAATTGCAAAAGTTGCAAAATATGAGTTTCTAGAAGCATTTCGTATGAAATAGCTTTAGAATAGAAATTATAAGTCCTTAAATAGCAATTTGCCCAAATCATAATTTTTGGACAAAATTGGACATAAGTTAGTAAAATAGAGAATTTTTAAGAGAAGAGAATTTTAGTCATTTGTCTATTAAATGATTAATAAAGGAAAAAGATGACAAAAATCACTATCATCTTCTTCCTCATTGCCGAAAATTTCAAAGAACCCATAGCTAGGGTTTGTTCATCTTTCAAGCTTGCTAGTAAGTTCATCTTAGCCCCATTTTTAATATTCTTCGTATTTTTGAAGTTCTCGTATTATGAATTAGCTATTTTTAGCTATAAAGTGAGCTAAGATGCATGTTCAAAAATCTACCCATGAATGATATGCTTGTTAAATGATGTTTTATGGAAGTTTATGAGAGTTTGACGTTAGATAAACATCTTTTTCTAAGTGAATTTCATGAAAAATGAGCATAGGGACTAGTTTGTAAAAGTTATGAGATTGTTCATACATAGTAGAAATAGTGAGAATTGAGGATTGTCATAGTAGAGAAAATGAATCAGCTAAGCATAAAGTCTAAGAAATTTGAATGAGAACTATTTTACGAGCCTTGGGGCAAAAGTGCAAATATGAGAAAGTATAGGGGTAAAATAGTAATTTTGCCAAAATATAAGTAAAGAGTCAATTTAGTCAATGTGAGTATTAAATGATCTATTTATGACTATAGATCAAGAAAAATGAAGCCCGGATCGAAACCGAGGCAAGAATAAGGTCGAGGACTAAATTGCATACCTAGCTACATTTTGTATATTGAGGTAAGTTTGTATGATTTCTAAGCTTTATGATTTATATCACTGAATTGCTTAGTATAATGTACAATGTTATTATGAAAATGTTTAATGTTATGTTAAACAAAGAAATTAATGAGATCAAGCATGAGAAAGCCCGATTGAAGTTGAATAGCTTAGGATACTCGATCTACCACATGAAACAGGAAAGTCCGTATAAGACCAAGCCGAGGCATGGCATCGGCAAGCAAGCAAGTTATCATGTAAGTCCAAGGCAAGCTTGGCATTTAGAAGTTATCATGTAAGTCCAAGGCAAGCTTGGCATTGAGAAGTTATCATGTAAGTCCAAGGCAAGCTTGGCATTTAAAAGCTATCAAGAGAAAGAGATTTCAAGTAAGTCCAAGCCAAGGCTCGGCATTGACCAGTTCATGAGCAAAGATAGCAAGTAAGACCATGTCAAGACATGGCAATGGTAAGTTCCCAAGGGAACTCATGAGAAAGACTTCGTATAAGTCCATGTTAAGACATGGCCTCGAAACTAAGATGAGATTTAGTATCCTCGGTTATTCATATAAATTCATCAGGCAAACGAGTTAAGCTCCATTGAGATAACAAGAAAGCTAAGTAAGTAAAGTTATTATTATGTGAAAATGATTATTATTCATGTTATGAATGATGAATTAGAAATTATGAGTATTATGTTCAAGTATGCTGATCAAAGTGATCAAGTGATATAGGTACTTTGGTTGCCTATCAAGTATGAGATATGTAAGAATCAAGTATGAGTAAGTAAGCTTTATAGCTGAATTTATGATACCATTGTTTATATCAAATGGTCTATATTAAGTAAGAATGTTGTTATGTGCATTATGCAAACTTACTAAGCTAAACGCTTATATCTTTCTTTCTTTCTTTCCATGTAGTCCCGCCAAGCTAATATCAAGGATCACCGTCATCGGAGCTCGGAGCACACTATCAATCGCTATTTTGGTATAGCCAAGTTGTTTTATTAAGTATGGCATGTATAGGAAGCATTACATTTTGAGTAAATGTTTTAAGAAGAGCCAAAATATAGGCTATTAAGTTTGTTATTCTTTTGTATATGGCTAAGTGATTGTTCAAGTGTGTATGCTTATAATTATCAATGAAGCATGTAGTATTATTCATGAATGATGTAGTATTGAGTTGTTGAAATGAGTATGAATTGGATCTTAATCTCAGGGAGTAATTGGCTTGGTAAATAGCCTCTAAGTGCCCACATGATTGGACACACGGGCGTGTGTCTAGGCCGTGCGTAACCTGCATCTTTGCATCTTAAGGCAGAATATCAAGTTGTAGTACACGGTCTAAGTCCACGGGCATACTATAGCCGTGTGAAATAAGTCAGTATATCAAGATATAGTACACGGTCTAAGTCCACGGGCGTGTCTTGGCCGTGGGCAAATTGGCAGAATACTAAGTTTTTAGGCACGGTCTGGGGACATGGGCGTGTCTTATCTTACACGGGCGTGTGACCCCTGTTTCAAAGAAAAGTTTTTCGATTGGGTTCCGAAAGTTTATCAGCACGAGTTTAAGGCCTCGTAGGCCCATGAAATGTACGAGTTGTTTAAGAATGAGAAGTTTTAATTTTGGAACGAAATTTTATAGCCCGTAATGTCATGATTAAGCAAGTTCAAGCATAGTAATGTCTTGTATCCTGTCTGAGCATCGGACTCGGGTATGGGGGTTACATTTAGTGGTATCAGAGCTACGGTTTAGTCGGTTCTAGGACTAACGTAGCACGAGCACGAGTCTAGCTATACATGCCATACGTAAGAATGTTTTTATAATGATAGTGTGAAGACTCGGCGACTTAAATTATGTTTATATGTATATAGTAAATGGATCACGAAAGAGATATGGCGGATGATGTAGAAATGTGCGCGGCTCTGCTTTGAAGGGACGGTGCCGAATGAGAATGAGAATAGACCCACTACGGTGAGTCAAGGAGGAGAAGAAGAGGCTAGAGAAGCCTTCCTCCATATGATGAACACATGGTATACGGAGTTCGTTCGTATGAACCCGAATGCACAACACCCTCCACCCCCGCCTATTCCTCAACCTATCCCAGTAGCCCCTCAAGTAATAGAGGTGGCAAGAGGAGTTAAGCCTCCAGTTGATAGGATCAGGAAACATGGGGTTGAAGAATTCCAGGCTAGAAAAGATGACGATCCGGAAAGAGCTAAATTTTGGTTAGAAAATACCATCAGGGTATTTAATGAGCTGTCATGTACACCTGAAGAGTGCATGAAGTGCATAGTTTCTCTTTTAAGAGATTCTACCTATCAATGGTGGAACACCTTGGTATCAGTAGTCCCAAGAGAGAAGATCACGTGGGAATTTTTCCAAGAAGAGTTTAAGAAAAAGTATATCAGTCAAAGGTTTGTGGACCAAAAAAGGAAGGAATTCCTAGAACTGAAACAAGGTAAGATGTCTGTAACTGACTACGAGCGTGAGTTTGTAAGACTCAGCAAATACGCTCGAGAATGCGTGTCTGCCAAAGCCATCATGAGTAAAAGATTTGAAGATGGGCTAAATGAGGACATCAAACTGTTTGTTGCTGTCCTAGAATTGAAGGAATTTGTTGTGCTAGTCGAGAGGGCTTGTAAAGCCGAAGAACTAGTAAAAGAGAAGAAGAAATCTAACATGGAGTCTCGTGACTCTAGAAAGAGGCAGTGGAACAAGTCATTCCAATCTTCATCTAAGAATTTAAGAGATTTCCTGCCCGATCGGCTACTTCCCTTTGGATTTTCCGGGAAGGATAAGAGTAAATGATGATTCGGGAAATAAAGCACAGACTACTTGATCATTTGGTGTGGGAATGTTCGATCGATAGACCCGAATGCCCATATTGTGGCGAGGACGCCATTTAGGGAATGTCGAGTACACGAAAATGCATGTTTGGATGTGGTTCCCAAGACCACTACATAAAAGATTGTCGGAGAGATGATGAAAGAGGTGAACTCGTAACCCGAGATGCGGGAGTATGGTGAGAGGAAGGCCGCAGAGAAACCCGGAAGTGGGGCAATTGGAAGAGGTAACACTAGAGAGTAGGCCACGAGACCCGAGGGTAGGGCGCTGCATTGGACTTATGCCATTCGCGCTCGCGAAGAGGCATCTTCCCATGATGTTATCACGGGTACCTTCTCTCTTCATGATGTTAAAGTTATTGCTTTAATAGATCCCGAATCCACACACTCTTACATTTGCATGAAATTGGTATCCGATATGAGTATGCCTGTAGAGTTTACAGAATTTGTGATTAAAGTGTCTAATCCTTTAAGCAATAGTGTGTTAGTTGATGAAGTATGTAAAAATTGCCCATTAATGGTTAGAGGTCATTGTTTTAAAGCAAACCTTATGTTGCTACCATTTGACGAGTTTGACCTCATTCTCGGTATGGACTGGTTGACTACTCTTAATGTAATTGTTAATTCTGGGAAGAAATACATTGAAATGAGATGTGAGGATGGGAACACCCTTCACATAGAATCAGATGAATAGAGTAGATTGTTAGAATTGATTTCTCACGTGACAGCACAGAGATACATGAGAAAGGGGTATGAAGCATATTTGGCCTTTGTGATGAATGAAAAAGAAATAGAGTTAAAGATTGAGTTAGTGCCAATAGTATGTGAGTACGTGGTTGTGTTTCCCGAGGAATTGCCAGGACTACCACCAGTTAGAGAGGTTGAGTTCAGCATTGAGCTAGCTCCTGGTACTGTACCAATATCTATTACTCCTTACAGAATGGCTCTGACGGAGTTGAAGGAGCTGAAGTCACAGTTACAAGAGTTGACAGATAAAGGCTTTGCAAGGTCAAGTTGTTCTCCCTGGGGTGCTCCGGTTTTATTTGTGAAAAAGAAAGATGGCACTATGAGATTGTACATAGATTACCGTCAACTTAATAAAGTGACAGTAAAGAACAAGTACCCATTGCCTAGAATTGATGATTTGTTCGATCAATTGAAAGGAGCCTTGTGTTCTCCAAAATAGACTTGAGATCGTGGTACTACCATCTACGAGTAAAAGAATCGGATGTGCCTAAAATAGCCTTAGAACAAGGTATGGGCATTATGAATTTTTAGTCATGCCCTTTGGTTTGACCAATGCTCCGTGGTATTCATGGACTTAATGAACCGCATGTTTAGACCATACCTTGACAAGTTTGTAGTCGTTTTCATTGACGACATACGATTTATTCAGAGATGAGAATGAGCATGCCGATCACCTACGGACGGTTTACTGATTCTACGAGAAAATCAATTATATGCCAAGTTCAGTAAAAGCGAATTTTGGCTCAATGAAGTAGGGTTTCTGGGACATATTGTCTCGGAAGAAGGAGTTCGAGTAGACCCCAGTAAGATTTCGGCCATAATGGATTGGAATCCACCGAAGAATATTTCTGAGATTAGAAGCTTTCTAGGCCTAGCCGGCTATTATAGACGATTCGTCAAGGGGTTTTCTGTTATTGCAACCCTGATGACTAAATTGTTACAGAAAAATGTGAAATTTGAGTGGACTGAAAGATGCCAACAAAGTTTCAAGAAACTGAAAGCGATGTTGACAGAAGCCCCGGTTTTGGTTCAACCTGAGATAGGGAAAGAATTTGTGATTTACAGCGATGCATCCTTAAATTGATTAGGCTGTATACTTATGCAAGAAGGCAAAGTTATTGCTTATGCCTCCAGACAGTTAAAGCCTCGTGAGAAGAATTATCCGACGCATGATTTAGAGTTGGCTGCCATAGTTTTGCATTGAAGATATGGAGACATCGCCTATATGGTGAGAAATGTCGGATTTACACTGATCATAAAAGTTTGAAGTACTTGATGACGCAGAAAGAGTTAAACTTAAGACAACGGAGATGGTTAGAGTTGATAAAAGATTATGAGATGGTCATTGATTACCATCCCGGGAAGGCGAATGTGGTCGCCAACGCTTTGAGCAAAAAATCCTTATTTGCATTAAGGGCAATGAATTCACGGATGACTTTGTCTGACGATGGTTCTATTCTAGCTGAGTTGAGAGCCAGACCAATATTCCTCCAAGAGATCATTAAAGCTCAAAAAGAGGATAGTGAATTGCAAGTTCAGAGAGATCAGTGCGAGACAGATGTTGAGTCGGACTTCCGGATTAGTCCCAATGGAAGTCTGATGTTCAAAGATAGAGTTTGTGTACCAAGAAAAGAAGAGCTTATTCAGAGAATTTTGTATGAGGCCCATAATGGATGTTTATCTGTACATCCGAGTAGTACCAAGATGTATAATGACTTGAAGCAACAAAGAGTATTGGTGGCGAGAATGAAGAAAGATATTTCAGAATTTGTTTCCAAATGCTTGATTTGTCAACAAGTAAAGGCTGAACACCAAGTACCTTCGGGTTTGCTTCAACCCATTTTAGTTCTGGAGTGGAAATGGGACCGTATTACTATGGATTTTGTAACGGGTTTACCATTGTCTCCGAGCAAGAAAGATGCCGTATGGGTTGTAGTTGATAGACTCATGAAATCAGCCCATTTTATACCTGTTCGAGTGGATTACTCCCTCGACAAGTTGGAAAACTTGTATGTTTCCGAAATAGTAAGACTTCATGGAGTTCCCTTGTCAATCATATCGGATAGAGATCCGAGATTCACATCCAGGTTTTGGAAGAAGTTACAAGAGGCCTTAGGTACAAAGTTGAATTTTAGTACCGCTTTTCATCCTCAAACTGACGGTCAGTCAGAGAGCTTATTTCAAGTACTCGAGGATATGCTCAGATGTTGTATTCTTGAATTCCGAGGCAGTTGGGAAAAGTTTCTCCCATTAGTAGAGTTTGCCTACAATAATAGTTTTCAGTCGAGCTTAAAGATGGCACCTTATGAAGCTTTATATGGGCGTAAGTGCCGAACGCCTCTATATTGGACTGATCTTAAAGAAAACCAAATTCACGGGGTTGATTTGGTTAGAGAAGCTGAAGAGAAAGTGAAAGTGATACTAGAAAGTTTAAAAGCTGCATCAGACAGACAGAAGTCCTATTCGGACTTAAAGAGAAAAGAGATAGAGTATCAAGTCAGAGATAAAGTTTTCTTGAAAGTGTCACCTTGGAGAAAAGTTCTCAAATTTGGCCGGAAAGGCAAGTTGAGTCCACGTTTTATTGGACCGTATGAGATTACCAAGAAAGTTAGGCTCAGAGCTTCTGATTGGCTTTGCCATCGAGTTAGAAAAGATACATGATGTGTTTCACGTGTCAATGTTGAGACACACGATCGAGACCCTTCACATGTAATTCCCGATCGAGAGATAGAGATTCATCCCGACATGACTTATGGTGAAGAACCAGTCAAGATTTTAGCTCGGGAAGTTAAGCAGCTATGAAAGAAAAGTTTTGCCTTAGTAAAAGTATTGTGGTAAAGACATGGAAAAGAAGAAGCCACATGGGAACTAGAAGAGAGTATGAGAAACCAGTATCCAAACCTATTTGCTGGTAAGATTTTCTGTAACACCCCAAACCCGGTCAATACGCAACAACCGAATTCGACATGTCACAGGAAAAACATTTTTAAAGAAGACAGGAGGTTGTTCTAATTTTGTAAAGAATCGTTATTGAAAACAAGTTGTCGTCTCTTATTTTAGGAAAACTATTGATTTTCATGAAAACCCGAATTAGTTTAAGTAATAAAGCTAAAGGCCGTTTTGCACTTGGTCTTAAAGTAAAACTTAGTTTCACAGAAAATTGAGTTAGCTTGTTGTCACCACTTGTTTGTTGTTACCCGATGGTAAAGTTTAGAAAACCCAATACTTTTTAAAAAGTTTTGAAAACATTCATTAATAGATTTAGTAGGCATGCCGTTTTGTTTAACTTAAGCAGGATATAATGGAAATTCAAAGCAGATAAATAATTCCGAAATCAAAACCTAGTGGCCTTATTACAACCCGAAAACTAAATGTAAAGCAAAGTAAAACCAAGATAGAAATTTAAAACAAAACCCGAAAAAGAATGCGCATGGCCACCTCAAGTCCGCCCCGGCTCCGCATCCGCGATTTACGAATCATCTACAAAATGTAAAGGAAGGGGTGAGTCATCGAGACTCAGTGTATAAATCCCCATCCCAATAATATCAATGCCCTTACGAAATTTCATAAGCCAATATGCAAGTCATACAACCCACAACCTAACCATCCGAACTCCTGTACCTACCCCGTGTGGTACCAAACCACTAGTGGTCAAAACCACTGGTGACCGTAGTCACAAATAATATATAAATATATGTGGTCAAAACCACTGGTGATCGTAGTCACAGATAATATGTGTGGGGCCAACCCACATTGTGGTCAAACCACTGGTGACAATCCCGTATATCGTCATGTGGGGCCAACCCACCGTGGTACCAAACCACTGGGACGAGTCACAAAGATAGAAATATGTGGTCAAAACCACTAGTGGTCAAAACCACTGAGACTTAGTCACAATAATAATATAGAAAGCGGGGCCAACCCACTGTGTGGTCAAAACCACTGGTGACAGTCTAGAATCATGCCTTCCCCCTCCTCTCATTACACCCGTTTCATGAACATGCTTTTCATGGCATAATAATCATACTTAACATACAAAAATCATACGGCATGGCATATACAGATTTACGTAGGCATTTAACGCTAGCCAATCAAGTGGACTTACCCGGAGTCCTCGCTTTTATCCACAAGGGTAGCATACCGATTTCAAAGTTATTCCGGCAGTATACATGACAAGCATATTACCTATGAAGTGTGTAAGAGTTACACACCTGATCACCGTAGTACGACGCTCTCTACGTCGACACTGTCGTTAATCAACACTACTGCTATCTGCCTACTGCTTTGCTCAGATGCCGGCCCACACCCAAGTGGCCAATCGCGTACCGCCGACATAGCCCTCTTCTTGAATTCAGGGGCTGGGGTCTCAGATCCAACCCCTCCTAACGTTTGGCTAGCATTAGGGTCCATAAAACCTTTGGTCACTAAATCAGATTAACATAGAGAATAACTAAGAATGGAGATTTAACCCGAAGGAACAGATCCCTTACCTAGATCGATAGATCTCAAGTTCAAGATCTAAACTACGAACCGAGCAAGTCCCGAGAATCCAAACGTATGCGTCACCCCCTTCCTATATTCAGCCAAACACATCACTATCAACAAATAGCCATTCGGCTTTGGTCATGAAATCCCGAAAGAAATAACGTAAGAAGATGATCGCCCCTTACCTCAACACCTTTCAATCACCAAGCCAAAAGCCGAAGCAACGCGAAGACGAGTCCTCCCTTCAATCGGCGAAGAACCTATATGATTAGCTACTGCCTTCGGCATTTTAACATAATAAGAAAAGATTGAATCGGTAGGAACCCTTACCACAACACTTAACGAAACCGATTGGGAGTGGAAGGTTGATGACGATCTGCTGCTACAAAAATCGAAGAAACGATGAGAACCAAGGGTATTCGGCTAAAGCACTACCCACACAAATGCCAAATCCTCGACTTTTCTCCCTATAGAAAATGATAGAGGGAAGGGAGTAGAGATAGAAAGATTCGGCCAAAGTGCCAAGACTTACCCGAATGCCGAAAGTGTTCCACTTAAGCGAGGAAAAAGATGAGATCGAAGGGAATCCTTAACAGATGGTATTCGGCCAAAGATTTAGAAAAAGAAGAAATTAGACACAAAGGTTTCGGCAAAGATTGAGGCTAAAAGGATTCGGCTATGGATCCAAAAGAAGAGGAAAGAAGAAATCGCAAGAGAGGGAGGGTGATGGTTTCGAATGGAAGAAGAGAAGAAGTATGATTTGGTTTTGAGGAGGTTCGGCTATTGAGGGTTTCAAGAAAGAAGATGAAAACAAAAGTTAAAAGGGAGTGATGTTTTCAGCTTTTGAAGGAAATGGCAATTGGAACACAACAAATGGGTGAAAGGCAAGGTTGATTCGGCTGACCAACAAAATAGAGAAGAAAAGGAGAAAGGCTTAGGAGAGCATTCGGTTTTGACCAAATAAGAGAGAAGAAGAAAATGAAACAAATACCAAATGGGAGGGGTTTGATTTCGGCACACAAAAACTAAGAAAGAAGGCTCTAAGTGCTCCCCCAACTAGCCGAATTTGCACACCTCACTAGGCACATTCGGCCCCCTCTAAAGCACCCAAAACCGATTGCTCCTCTCCCCTTCAGAGTTCAGATTTTGGCCAACTCTAAGCTCCCATGTCCATCTCTTCAATTTTCTCCTGACCACTCATTCAAATAGATTTGAATGAGTCAAACTCCTACAATTTCTCCCCATCACTCCTTTGAATCTGTTGACTCTTTCAATAGCTATCCACCAGAGTCCATCCTGAGCACATCTCCTCCAGGTCCTGGCGTCAAAAAGAATAAGCAGAAAGGAATTCCTGCAGCTCGAACCAAGGCTCTCCCACCTGCATGTGGCATCACTCCCCTTGTGCTTAAGTGGCGCCTCCCTTGCCAATTTACCACTGGGATTCTTGTGTCAAATCATACCACTAATTTCCCTTAACACCTAACTCACTCAGCTCCCCCTTCTTAGAAGCCCAAAACAAAAATTTTTGCTATGACTCAGGCCTACCCCTGGCTCACGCCTGGACCCCAAAACACCCTAAACTAGCTCAACAACCATACCATCACATGCGAACACACATAAATGCAAAGACCCCGATTTAAGGATGTTACATTTTCGAGGACGAAAATCCCTAAGGGGGGAGAATTATAACAGCCCGATTTAGGGCCTAGTCAAAATAGTGGTGCGAGACCATGAATCCGAGGTAAATTTCTGAGTTTTTAAGGTTCATGCCATGTTTGCATGTTAGTGTGAAAGTTTCATGAAGCAATTTTGCTAAATTGAGGTTGAAAGGTCAAAAAGGACCAAATTGCAAAAGTTGCAAAATATGAGTTTCTAGAAGCATTTTGTATGAAATAGCTTTAGAATAGAAATTATAAGTCCTTAAATAGCAATTTTCCCAAATCATAATTTTTGGACAAAATTGGACATGAGTTAGTAAAATAGAGAATTTTTAAGAGAAGGGCATTTTAGTCATTTGTCTATTAAATGATTAATAAAGGAAAAAGATGACAAAAATCACTATCATCTTATTCCTCATTGTCGAAAATTTCAAAGAACCCATAGCTAGGGTTTGTTCATCTTTCAAGCTTGCTAGTAAGTTCATCTTAGCCCCGTTTTTAATATTCTTCGTATTTTTGAAGTTCTCGTATTATGAATTAGCTATTTTTAGCTATAAAGTGAGCTAAAATGCATGTTCAAAAATCTACCCATGAATGATATTCTTGTTAAATGATGTTTTATGGAAGTTTATGAGAGTTTGATGTTAGATAAACATCTTTTTCTAAGTGAATTTCATGAAAAATGAGCATAGAGACTAGTTTGTAAAAGTTATGAGATTGTTCATACATAGTAGAAATAGTGAGAATTGAGGATTGTCATAGTAGAGAAAATGAATCATCTAGGCTTAAAGGCTAAGAAAATTTAATGAGAATTATTTTACGAGCCTTGGGGAAAAAGTGCAAATATGAGAAAGTATAGGGGTAAAATAGTAATTTTTCCAAAATATGAGTAAATAGTCAATTTAGTCAATGTGAGTATTAAATGATCTATTTATGACTATAGATCCAGAAAAATGAAGCCCGGATCAAAACCGAGGCAAGAACAAGGTCGAGGGCTAAATTGCATACCTAGCTACATTTTGTATATTGAGGTAAGTTTGTATGATTTCTAAGCTTTATGATTTATATCACTGAATTGCTTAGTATAATGTACAATGTTATTATGAAAATGTTTAATGTTATGTTAAACAAAGAAATTAATGAGATCAAGCATGAGAAAGCCTGATTGAAGTTGAATAGCTTAGGATACTCAATCTACCACATGAAACAGGAAAGTCCGTATAAGACCAAGCCGAGGCATGGCATCGGCAAGCAAGCAAGTTATCATGTAAGTCCAAGGCAAGTTTGGCATTGAGAAGTTATCATGTAAGTCCAAGGCAAGCTTGGCATTGAAAAGCTATCAAGAGAAAGAGATTTCAAGTAAGTCCTAGCCAAGGCTCGGCATTGACCAGTTCATGAGCAAAGATACCAAGTAAGACCATGTCAAGACATGGCAATGGTAAGTTCCCAAGGGAACTCATGAGAAAGACTTTGTATAAGTCCACGTCAAGACATGGCCTCGAAACTAAGATGAGATTTAGTATCTTCGGTTATTCATATAAATTCATCGGGAAAACGAGTTAAGCTCCACTAAGATAACAAGAAAGCTAAGTAAGCAAAGTTATTATTAAGTGAAAATGAGTATTATTCATGTTATTAATGATGAATTAGAAATTATGAGTATTATGTTTAAGTATGCTGATCAAAGTGATCAAGTGATACAGGTACTTTGGTTGCCTATCAAGTATGAGATATGTAAGAATCAAGTATGAGTAAGTAAGCTTTCTAGCTGAATTTATGATACCATTGTTTATATCAAATGGTCTATATTAAGTAAGAATGTTTTTATGTGCATTATGCAAACTTACTAAGCTAAACGCTTATGTCTTTCTTTCTTTCTTTCCATGTAGTCCCGCCAAGCTAATATCGAGGATCACTGTCATCGGAGCTCGGAGCACACTATCAATCGCTATTTTGGTATAGCCAAGTTGTTTTATTAAGTATGGCATGTATAGGAAGCATTACATTTTGAGTAAATGTTTTAAGAAGAGCCAAAGTATAGGCTATTAAGTTTGTTATTCTTTTGTATATGGCTAAGTGATTGGCCAAGTGTGTATGTTTATAATTATCAATGAAGCATGTAGTATTATTCATGAATGATGTAGTATTGAGTTGTTGAAATGAGTATGAATTGGACCTTAATCTCAAGGAGCAATTGGCTTGGTAAATAGCCTCTAAGTGCCCACACGGTTGGACACACGGGCGTGTGTCTAGGCCGTGCGTAACCTGCACCTTTGCATCTTAAGGCAGAATATCAAGTTGTAGTACACGGTCTAAGTCCACGGGCGTGCTATAGCCGTGTGAAATAAGTCAGTATATCAAGATATAGTACACGGTCTAAGTCCACGGGCGTGTCTTGGCCGTGGGCAAATTGGCAAAATACTGAGTTTTTAGGCATGGTTTGGGGACATGGGCGTGTATGTCTATCCACGGGCGTGTCTTATCTTACACGGGTGTGTGACCCCTGTTTCAAAGAAAAGTTTTTCGATTGGGTTCCGAAAGTTTATCAGCACGAGTTTAAGGCCTCGTAGGCCCATGAAATGTACGAGTTGTTTAAGAATGAGAAGTTTTAATTTCGGAATGAAATTTTATAGCCCGTAATGTCATGATTAAGCAAGTTCAAGCATAGTAATGTCTTGTATCCTGTCTGAGCCTCAGACTCGGGTATGGGGTGTTACATGTTTTGTTAGCTAAGTCTAAGGATTCAATCTGCCATCCATGCCTGAGTTCAATATTATTAGCTTCAACCATGCTGTGAGAATTATCTATGAATTCATCATTAGATGTCACTACAAACTCTTCAGACAGTATTGTGCTTTGGTTATTGAGTTCTTCCGCAATTAGATCATCTAGTACATTGACAGTTTAGCATTCTTCTTTGTCCTTGCATTGAATAAATTTGAAAACACTGAAGGTAACGTATTCATCATTCAGTCGCATGGTCAGTTCACCTTTGTAAACATCAATAAGAGTTCGTCCAGTGGCTAAAAATGGTCGTCCCAAGATTATGGCAACCTCCTTGTCTGCCTCACAATCAAGTATGATAAAATCAGCCAAAAAACAAATTTATCCACACGAACTAAGATATTTTTATTTTTTCCTTCAGGTTGAGCCAAAGATCAATCAGCTAGTTGCAATGTCAATGTAGTAGATTTCATGTGACCTATTCCCAACTTTCTAAAAATCAATAACGGCATTAGATTGATGCTAGCTCCTAAGTCGCATATAGCCTTGCTCAAATAATGGTTGCCAATTGAACATGGGATAGTAAAGCTCCCAGGATCTTTCATTTTGGGGGGCAACTGATTTGTCAAAAGAGCACTACAACCCTCTGTGAGTGCAATAGTTTCTATATCACTGAGCTTCTTCTTCTTGGACAAGAGTTCCTTCATAAATTTCCCATAATTTGGGATTTTCACAAGAGCGTCTACTAAAGGAATATTACTTGAAGTTGCTTCAGTGTGTTTAGAAATTGTTGGTACTGCTTATCTTGCTCATTCTCCCTGAATATTTGTGGAAAAGGTAAGGGTGGAATACATTTGATTACGCCGACACCTTTGGTTGTGTTGATAATTTCGAGGGTCGGACATTAGGCATATTAGTAACAATTTGTGGAACTTCTTTATCTGATGCCTCAACAAGCTTTTCAGATTCAACCTCCTCACTAGAGGTCATTTCACCAGTAGTTTGAGGTACGACAGTAGAGTCTGTACTCTGTAACAGTCCGGTTTATACCCTAGTCGGAACAGTGGTTTCGAGACCACAAATCCAAGTCTGAATAATATTTTTAATATTATTTTCTGTGTCGTTGATAAGTGATTAAGCATGTGGTAAATTTCCGTAAGCTAATTTGTCTGTTCGTATGTTTAATTTGACAAAAAAGGACTGAAATGCATTAAATGTGAAAGTTGCTTACTAATTGTTAAGGTACCAATGTGTTGTGCCTTTGTAAAGGTGAAGGCTTTATGTGGCAATTAAGCCAAAAATTTGGTTAGTGGATAGCAACATGTATATATTATGCTTTTATATGTCATTTTTTTTATTAGTTAATATTAATAGTTATTATATTATAAAACAAAAGCATAAAATAAAAACCATAGTGCTCATTTCTTTTATTTTATTTGTTCTTCCACCATTTCTATTGAAAGAAAAAGAAAGAATAAAACTCCAAGGGTTTCGGCCTTTCTAAGTTCAAATTAAGGTAAGAATTTTGTTTAGTTTTCGATAATTTTTACGTTTTTAAAATCGTTGTTTTGAGAGCTACAAAACCCATTTCTTAATTTTGTGTATTGATGATGTTTGTGTAAAATGCCATTGATGATATGTTGAGTTTTGAGATGAGTTTAGTTGTTAAATGAAAGATTTGAGCTAGATGAATATGTTTTGTTCTTGAAGTTTTGATGAATTTAGCTAAATAGGGCTAAATTGTGAAAATAGCAAATTGAGGGACTAAATTGCTAAGTTGATGAAAAGTATGGGTTTGTATGATGTACATATATATTCGGCTAAGCTTGGTTGCGTATAGATTTTGTGAATTTGATGTTTTGAGAAAAATGGACTAAATTGATAAACTATGCAAATATGAGGGTTAATTTGCAAATAGCCCTAAATGTATGTCTTTGGATTAAATTGAGTGAATAAGTGAATAAAAGAGTTAATTCTGAATATGTTTAGATCAAGAACCGAGGAAAATGAACTTAGATCGGGGGAAAGCGAAAGTAAACGAGTAGCCGTTTCCATTCCCGATAAATCGAATCTGAGGTAAGTCACTATGCAAATAAACATATATGTATGCAATTGTATTTGCTCATATGACTAATGTAGATAGTGAATGCTTGTGAGAGGTTGTGCATATGAATTACGAGATAAGGCCGATATAGTGATAAAGTCCGAAAAGCCCCGTACGAACCTAGGAATAGAGAGGATTAGCTATGTCATGACACAGTATATCACATTACGTTTTATCATGTAAGACCACGTGCGGGGCGTTGGCGTTGATTTGAGATTTTGTGTAAGACCTCAAATGCGGGATGAAGGCAACGATACAAGCTTTATGAGTAAGACCACGTGCGGGGCGTTGGCATCGATATGAGCTTTACGTGTAAGACCATATGCGGGACATCGGCATCATATTGATTCGTGTAAGACCACATGCTGGGACGATGGCATCGATATCCGAGTGCATGTAAGACCTCAAATGCGGGGCGTTGGCATTGTACGACTATTCCGGGCTTTACGAGTATCCTACTAAATTCCTAATGGTTCAACGGGCAAGTTTGTGATACGAATTACAAATCCGATCTATGAACAATTAGGTGATATTAAATCCGATTCAGGTACGTTGATTATACACTATTTGTGTATATATGGTAAGCATCTAAGTGATCTTACTATGATGAGATGTATATGGAATTTATGATATGATAAGAATTGTTTTGGCTAGATGAGCTATATGTCTATATGATTCTTGAATGGTGAAAATGGCTAATGTGGTTAAAATTGTATGAACCAAAGTAAATAAGTGAGAGTTTGCTAAGTGATTGATATATGCCTTCCATATCAAGTTTATTTGTATATGACTTACTAAGCTTTTGGAAAGCTTACTCTGTGTATGTTTTCTCTATTTTATAGGTCGTCAAAGCTACTGAAGGCTCGTGACCATCAAGGATCGTCATCACACTACTAAACTTATTTTGGTACACTTTGAAAATGTATATGGCCAGATATGGCATGTATAGACTAGTCATTGGTATGAATTGTTATGTGAACTTAGCCATGTGATTTGGCTAGTTATGTTTTGGTAATATGCTTAAAGGAATGTGATATGTGAAGTTGTTTTGGTAAGATTAGTTGATATATGAAATGGTTATGATATGGTAAGTATATAGATGAATGGTGTTTGGGCATAATTGTGATTTGGTCATGCAAATTGGTATGTTGGAATTGGTTTTGAATGTAAAGATAGAATGGATATTGAATGTATTATTATGTGATTTTCTTAGTTGTCAAATATGCATAATTTGGGATGGCTATTTGGTATATTTTGGTGGTTATATGTGAATGAAATGGGATGATATATGTTGCTTGTAGGTTGACCCTTATGGGTGGCATTTGGCCTTGTAAATGGCCTATAATGTCACACGGTTGTGGCACACGGGCGTGCCTAAGACCGTGGTTGAATTGGCATCGTTGTTGAATTGGCAGAATATAGCTTAAATAGCACACGGCCTCGACATGGGCGTTGATAAACCGTAAAAGTAACACATTCTAAGCCCACATTTAGTATGCTTTTGGATGATTTAAGCCCTAATTTATGTAAAAAGGTGCTCTTAATCCTTTCTTTTCATGTCTTATACTTAGGAAAGCACCGATGGCGAAAGAACGAGAAAGCGGGCTTAAAGCGGACCAAATTGGGCCAAGCCACGAAATCGACATGGCACGGACTTCAAGCCACACGGCCGTGCCACCATTCCTACTAGAACACGGCCTTACCACGACTTACGGCCGTGCCTCATTCAACGATGTCGAACACGGCACGAAGGCGATTCACACGGGCGTGTGCCATGGTGTGTGTCCCCGCGGGAAAGAGGAATTTTACTCAGATTTGGATGCTTGGAGGCAAAGAAACACATTCCTAAGTCTACTTAAACTCCCAATTAGGAATTGCACTCAAATTAGGATACTTGGAGGCCAAGTAACACATCTCAAAGCCTATATAAACACCCTAGGGGGTAACTTATTCGAGGAGTTTGGCAGAAGCCTCTGCCAGGGCTTTCGTCTAGGGGCGTCGTGCAAAGCCAGAGGAGGCAGATTTGTAGGGATTCACTCAGGGATAGCCAGTTGATTCATCTCGAGAAGCCGGAATTCTACTCAAGACGGAGGATCTCTCTTTCAATTCCTTCAGGGGGTTTTAGGGATTTCTTATGTTTTGTTTTATCTTTTCTCTTGAGATGTTTTTCTTTATTGTTATGAACTAAACCCTTCGGATACCCGAAGGGGATGAAACCTATGATGAATCTTGTTATTTGATTATTTGAATTATATGATAAATACTTAGTTTGTTCTTAATTATGTGAGCTTAATCCAAATTTAATGTGCTTAGGTGGATGAGGAATAGACCACGCCTAAGAGTAGATCCAACATAATTAAGCGGAGTTGATCGCATACGCCTAGAGATAGGGGTGACGAGATTTTGCGGATTAGGGTGAAACCTAATATTGGAATCCATAGATCGATTTCATTGCTATTCTAGGGGGTTATTATAAGAGAACAAGAGTTCCACTAATTAACCTAGGGTTAGACGTTATTCGCCTCGAGAGAGGGTTTAATATACGTTAGGGAGTCTTACGGATCAAACTAAGTGAATAAATCGTATGGTTCAGTGTTAGATAACAAGTGAAGTCTAGGTGGATTCTTCCAAGGGTATCGTCTAAATCAACTGAGTTTTTCCCAAGTTATTTTCCAAATTCATTCTTCTTTGTCTTAGAATCTTTAGTTTAGTAGTTAATTTATTTAGATTAATAAACAACTTCACTTATTTTAGGCTAAATAATAAAATGAAAGTTAGTATTAGTACTTTTAGTTCCTTTGGGTTCGATAATCCGGTCTTGCCTAAACTATACTACTGTTCGATAGGTGCACTTGCCTTTAATCGTTGTCAGAGTTAGTTTCCAGGTTCGATCATTCTTTTATAAATTTTAAAACTCTGATTCACAGCGATCAGGCGTGTCAGCTGGCCGTGGTGTACAAGTCAGTAGCTAGCTAAGAGCACACGGCCATGGCACACGGGCGTGCTTGGTGGCCGTGTTGGAAAAGTTAGTATAAAGTCTGGTAGCACACGGTCATGGCACACGGGCGTGCCTAGTGACCGTGTTGATATAGTCAGTATATAGACACGGAGGGACACACGGGGGTGTCTAGAAGCCGTGGAGGGCACACAGTCTCCTACCACGGGCGTGTCTCCCCTGAAAGTTAGAAAAGTTTTTAATTTTCATGAAATTTCATATGTGTTTCAGTTTAGTCCCAACTCGGTTTATATGCATGCTTTGGGTCTTGATGACTCATCTAAGGGACACTATGATTGTTAATGATGAATGTAATGTATGAAATGTTATGTAAGTTTCTGATCTGTCTGGTAACGCCTTTAACCCTAATCTGGCGTCGGATACGGGTTAGGGGTGTTACATACTCGGCCCGCCAATTTGTTTACCAGTCCTAAGCGTGATAACTTTACAGTGTTCTTTCCCCATCGAACTGGGTCTTTTTGTGGCGCTAGGTAGTGTCCCTGGTGGTCGAGTATTCAGATTCAAAGCAAGTTTTCCTAATTGTGCCTCCAACGCCCGAATAGAAGATGAATTCCCTTGCACAATAGCTTCTGTGCAACTCATATGCTCCCGCATTAAAGCCTCAAAAGCAGCTAACTGGTCAGAAGGAGAAGCTTGCGTGTACTATTTTCGTCGATGTTCTAAAGTATGCTGATTCAATATTGAATAGTGTTGTGATTGCGTCTGACTCTGGTGTGGGTGCATCTGCCTTTTTTGTGGCTGTATTTTAGTGTTCTGATTGTAGTTCTGCTGTTGTTGATTGTAGTTGCCTTGTCTTGAATTATAATTGCCTTAAGTAGATATATTCCCATATCGAATGTCATGACATTTTGTCACGCATTCGAATTCCCAAGAATTATTGATTGCATCTTTGAATTATTATAAGAGTTGCCATAAAAATTGTTACGGATGTTACTGCCATAAAAGGCATTCTCTACATGTTGTGGACAATCTTCATAGTTGTGGTTGTCATTGCAAATCTCACAACAAAAGGTAGGAACATCAACTTGTTAAGCAACTTGTATAGGTGCGACGTCACTAGTTCCTTGCATATTTTTTATCATATTTGCAAAACAAGAAACTTGAGCACTAAGTGCAGATATTGCATCCAATTCAATAACTCCTGGAGTAGCTTTTGCTTGTGTAGCTCTAAATATTGGATATTGGTAATCATTCGGAGCAATTCTATCCAGAATTCCAATAGCATCATTATAAGTACAACCCAGCAAAGGTCCATTGGCTGATACGTCGACAAGATTCCTCATGTGTGAATTCAGCCCATTATAAAAAAATCTCAATTTGTGTTTCTTATCGAATACCATGCATAGGACAACGTCGAAGTAAAGATTTATAACATTCCCATGTGGTGTGAAGATTCTCATCGTCCAGCTGATGATAAGCTGTAATATCATTTCAGAGATGAGCATTCATTGTCGGCAGGTTAAATCGCAAAACAAACTGTGTTGCTAGTGCATTCCAAGAATTAATTGATCTGGCAGGTAGCCTAAGGAACCAAGTACGAGCTCTTCCTTGCAGGGAATAAGGGAATAATTGCATCTTCAAAGCGTCATCAAGAACGCCTTGTTGACTAAAGGAAGCACAAATCAATAAAAATGATTTAAGATGTTCTCATGCATCTTCATGTGGCAGTCCAGCATATTGCTTATTAGAATTCAGCATTTGAAACATTACTAGCTTGAGTTCAAATTTTCCAACTTGGATTGTTGGCCTAACAACTCTCGGTTGTAAGTCATCCAAGAGAGGTACCACAAAATCTCGTATAGCCCTATTTTGTATTTGAGCGTCTTGCGGCAACTGTTGGTCATTAGCATTTTGTTGCTGCATCGAGGGTATAACATCATAGTTTCTTGGTAAAGCCATATTCCTTTATTCTTGAAGTCTCCTTCGAACGGTTCTTTCAATTTTGGGATCAAAATCGGCAATAAACTCTGAATTGCTTCAGATCATACAACACCTAAAATAAAATGTGCAAATAATGACACAAAAAAAAGAAAACAAGTTAGTAACAACTAAATATTATAAAATAAAAACAAACAAACAAACGTCATCCTCGGCAATGGCGCCAAAACTTGGTCGGCTGTTTAACTTCACAGCAATTATGTGCAAGCGTACACTGTCAATGCAAGTATAATAGACAGATATGAGTCTGTCGGATATCGATCCCATGAGGATGGTTGTCTTTTGTCTATCACTATCAGTGCAATAAATAGATAGAAACAAGATAAATTGTGAGAGTAGGTGTCGAAGCAATGATTTGCAAATAATAAGATAAAATATGATAGTGAGAAACTGGGAACCCCAACGTGAATATTCAACAAAATGCTAAGTGCTCACAAGGTATAATAGGATAGGTGATTGTCGATGCATTAAACTGCAATGAATATCTTACCAAGCTTAACTTCTATATTTAATCTAAGACTTAAACATGCACATTAACCCCACCTTCCGATGCTGGCAATGGAACACTATTAAGAACAAGTGGATTAAATTCCTCTAACCCTTAAGCAACTTCTGTTGTCATGCTTGTTAGCTTGAACTGTCACTGCACTTTCCAGTGTCAGTGACCGCAATAACACCTCCATGCTAAAAACATTCAAACTCAAAGATTTAACAGTAGAAACAAGATTGAATAAAATAACATTTAACCCATAAATCATGTGCCCTTTCATACAAACATGAAATAAAAAGTAATCACCAGTGTTTAGAAAAGAAAAATAAAAGAAACAAGTGGAGAATGCTACTCCTAAACAACTCGACTTGAATCTATCTATTCCCTCTTGTGTCGCACTTAGGACTCTTCGTCAAGAGCTAAGCTGCATCCTTTTCACGTTAGTTCACCCGTCGGAGCTTAAGTCGCCATAGCTCAAAGCTTCAAAAGATAGGTTGAGGAAGATGATAAAACCCTAAAAAACTCTCTCCTCCTTCTTCCTTTTCATGCGAATATTACTATTTATTCAAATAGGCAAGGTGTCATTTCATCAGAATCATGCTGCCTCTGTACGTACAAGTTAGTTGTACCAGACTGGATAGCTCACACATTTTTGTTCCTATTTCATCATTTTACACTTCGAGTATGAACTTACTATTTCATTACCTTTCCACACCCGTTTCGTATGCATAACACACAAGAAATACGCATATCATTCAACCATAACCACAAGCTAGTGCATTTAAACATAGCTCTTTTGGGAATTAACCATATGATAAATCATTTCATAAGAAATTTCATAATTTAAACCTTACCACTCTTTCATGAACACAAGCACATTTCCATTTTGGCTCTTACCATTTCAATGCAACTTATAAGTAAACATAATACCATTCAACCAATAGCTTGACATATGCTTAAGCATCAAACAACAACACATGTTAGCATACATGAACATATTTCATAAAAATTCAACATGGATAACCATTTATTCTCAACATGTAACACTTGAGTTTATTACTCATCCCAACTTACATAATTTCCATGTATCATCATATCAAGGATGTTCATATATGTACATGTCATAATACATATCACTCTCTTACCATTTCTTATCTGAATAATGCCAGTTGAACCATTCAGAATACCGTTGGATACCAATGATAGCTCACACATAGTGTGCTACCTCATATAACTATAATCTATCAATTCATGTACATGTACGCTCACATGAGCTGTGAATCAAAATGCTCACACGAGCTGTGAAAATGGGCCTACTCACACGAGCTGTGGGTCAGAATGTAGTTACACGATGCTGCTCACATGAGCTGTGGAGTATCCGCAACACATGCCAGACCTTAGCCATTGGTAGGATGTTCAAGACCAACACCCGAATCATGTAAGCCCTAATGACATGTCATTTGTATCCTACGAATTCTTAAGGTTCAAACAAGGCTCGGTAATCGTCGTACGTCGTTGGATTTACTTCGTTTCATAACACAGTAAATTGCATACTAACATATATATATTGATTTAATCACAATTATTCACATATTAACATTCAATTTAATCAAATTATACAGAATACAGTTCATACGAACTTACCTGGCTAAATTGCAGAAATACCAAAGTTTAGGGGCATTTTGGTAATTTTTCATTTTTCTCGATTTTCCACCCGATCTTGATCTAAATTAATAATTTCATTCGATTTATCAATTTAGATAGTAAAACAATGTATTTCATGCAATTTGGTATTTTTATATTTTTACAAAATTTTCTCTACAGTTTTACTTTTATTTAATTTAGTCCCTGAGCCCAAAACATGCAAATTAATCATTTTTACCCAAAATTGAGCCTAGTTGAATACTCATGGTATCCAAAACAGACCCTTCATGCAAAAAATTCACATTTAATCCTTGTACTTTTACTATTTTAACAATTTAGTCCCTAATCGAAAAATTCATCAAAAATCACTTAATAAAATAGTTTTAAATAACAACTAATATTTCAAATTCATCATTTAACACCTAAAATCACAAGGTTCATCAATGGCAACATTCAAAATCTTTAACAGTTTCAAAATCGAAGGTACGGGCTAGCTGGACCTAGTTGCAACGATCTCAAAAACATAAAAATTACAAGAAACGGGGCTAAAATCACATACCAATTTTGCTTGTGAAGTTGCTAAAACCTCCAAGCTAAAAAAAAAATGGCTTCTTCCCCCATTACAATCGGTTATCAAGCTTTGATGAATAAAACTTTTGTTTTATTTATTTTAATATAATTATCAAATTATCATATTAACCTTAGTTAATAATTAAATAAAACATCAAATTCATGTCCATTATTGTCCACTAACACCTTGAATGATCTAATTACCATTTAATTCCTTTTTCCTTTATTCAATTAACCATTTATTCACTCAAATCAAATAGTGATCAAATTTTACATCTTTTACGATTTAGTCCTTTTTAATTAATTAACTATCGAAACGTTAAAATTTTTCAAAGAAACTTTAATACCACCTTAATGACACTCCGTAAATATAAATATAAATATTTATGGCTCGGTTTATAGAAACAAGGTCCCTATACCTCATTTTCTAAAACCACTTGACCTTAGGGTCTTACAACTTGAATTTAATAAATCGCTTAAATAACATAAATTATCAAATCAAAAACTTTTTTAAAACCATGTTTGACTCATAAATATTAAATAATAATATTTTTGAACTTACTCGTCGGAATTGGTGGCCCCGAAACCACTATTTCTGACACCACTAAAAAACGGGCTGTTACAACTCTCCCCCTTACAAAAATTTCGTCTTCAAAATTTCTCACCTGATAAAAACCATCACATCGAATCTTTCTGTCATCTTCTTAATAGTAATCCATAAATAAATCAATATAACTTATCTCGATTTAGAAATCGCATCAGAACTTAAAAAAAACTTGATACTATATCTGAACTTAACTAAGCAGCTATGGTGTTCTCCTGTCATCACTTATCATTAGTAGTATAACTACCGAGAAATTCCCAGTGATCGTCTGTCGAAACATAACCGAGAAACCTGGATTATCAAACTCTGACTGATGCTTCTGACATGTTTGCATCTGTAACTTTCAACTGATATTTGCTCCCCTTACATAGAAAGAGTCAAGCAATATTGTTTAATACAAGCGCGATAGCTTCAACTATCGAGACAACTTTAACCCATAATAACATTTCCCGATTAGAACTGATCTGATAGATATATTTCTGTATCATGTCTTCTAAAATACGATTCCCTCATTCTGACTGTTCGTCAATTTACCCGTGAATGCCCAAAATTTATTCCCGGACCTGAGGATAAACTCAAATGCGTATAACTCACTTAACTTTTCAAATGAAAAACCCGCTCTGATTAAAACAATTGAGTCGATTTTATCTATCGGATAATAACATTTCAAAATAATCCTTTCTTCTTGTTGTCAGTACAACCCAGACATACAATCTATCATAATTCCCTGAAAATACTAATCAAATATCTTTACAAACTACATTAATTCAACGAAACATAACATCCCGTTTTAACTCTGACATAAATCGAGGTTACCTGGGAAATGAGAACCAATATAGAGGTTTATTCTTGATCTTCCATCGTCTATACTTTTGTCGATGCCTACTTCTTCACAAAAGCTAGAAAGGGATATATAATAAAGTTATCTCAATTATTAACATCAAAGCGTTGAACCATACCGGAGCCACAACCATCAGATGAATTAAAACCTTGGTGCTTTAAAAAGACTGACGTTACAACCGTATAGATAGAACAATACCCCAACATCAATAGTGCACTATAACACCCCTTACTTGTATTCAACGCTAGAATAGGGCTCGAGGCATTACCGAACTTTTATCACAACAATCATACAAATCGAGTCATAAATTTGTGTCCAAATTAAAACCATTCATATTCAATCATAAAGTCCCTAATACGAGACTAAAAGGCCCAAACCATGCTTTAGTAGTGGCCCGGGACAAAACCGAGAACTCAGGAAATTTTTATAGAACTTAGAAAATTTTTGCTAGAAACAGGGCTCACACGCCCATGTGGTCCAAGGGACACGCCCATGTGACCACGGGACACGCCCGTGCTACAGGCTGAGTTCGATTTAGGTAGCTCCCTGACATGCACAACACGGCCATGCCACACGCCCGTGTGCTAAGCCGTGTACTTAATTAATTTAATTTGAATTAGGTGCAGGTTTCACACGGCCAAGACACACGCCCGAGTTCTAGGCCGTCTAGCACACACAGCTGAGACACACGCCCGTGTCTCTGCTCGTGTGCTCAATTCTGGACATTCTGGTTCTCAAAATTAAGGTGCAGGGGACACACAGCCGGAACACATGCCCGTGGGGCAGACCGTGTGTCACACACGGCCTAGACACACTGATACAGCCACGCCCGAGAACGCCCTTGGACCAGCTCACCAAGAGTGGCTTGCAAACTCTTGCAAGCTGACTTAGTTCGATTCCAGCTCAATGGAGCTCAATTCACCTCAATTCTAGCTCACTGAGCTCAATTTTATCCTTTTAAATTTATTCGTTTTAGTTGCTGGAATAATTTCATGCTTTAGCTAAGTCAATTAATTTAGTTTTAGCTCATAAATTAATGTGTTTAGTTAATTTAGGTAGCTTAGCTTAAGTTAATAAATGAGTGTTAATAAATATGTCTTAATCTGAATATGTTAAAATTAGAAGTGTTTAAATGTGTCCAAAGTTGAGACAAATTAATTTCATGTTTTAATTAATTTGTCTTAGTTGCTGTTGAATTTAATTTGTGTCTTAGTTATTATCTGTTTTTATTGTGTCTTAGCCTCGGAAAATTAATTACATGTTCCAAATTAATGTGTCTTAAGATGAATTAATTTTCTGACTTAATTAGGTGCAGGTACATTGTAACACCCCAAATCCGGCATGTCACAGGAAAAACGTTTTTAAAGAAGACAGGAGGTTGTTCTAATTTTGTAAAGAATCGTTATTGAAAACAAGTTGCCGTCTCTTATTTTAGGAAAACTATTGATTTTCATGAAAACTCGAATTAGTTTAAGTAAAAAAGCTAAAGGCTGTTTCGCACTTGGTCTTAAAGTAAAACTTAGTCTTGAAAGAAATTGAGTTAGCTTGTTGTCACCACTTGTTTGTTGTTACCCGATTGTAAAGTTTAGAAAACCCGATACTTTGTAAAAAGTTTAGAAAACATTCATTAATAGATTTATTAGGCATGCCGTTTTGTTTAACTTAAGCAGGATATAATGGAAATTCAAAGCAGATAAATAATTCCGAAATCAAAATCTAGTGGCCTTATTACAACCCGAAAACCAAATGTAAAGAAAAGTAAAACCAAGATAGAAATTTAAAACAAAACCCGAAAAAGAATACGCATGGCCACCTCGAGTCCGCCCCGGCTCCGCATCCGCGATCTACGAATCATCTGTAAAATGTAAAGGAAGGGGTGAGTCACCGAGACTCAGTGTATAAATCCCCATCCCGATAATATCAGTGCCCTTACGCAATTTCATAAGCCAATATGCAAGTCATGCAACCCACAACCTAACCATCCGAACTCCTGTACCTACCCCGTGTGGTACCAAACCACTGGTGGTCAAAACCACTGGTGACCGTAGTCACAGATAATATGTGTGGGGCCAACCCACATTATGGTCAAAACCACTGGTGACAATCCCGTATATCGTCATGTGGGGCCAACCCACCGTGGTACCAAACCACTGGGACGAGTCACAAAGATAGAAGTATGTGTTCAAAACCACTGGTGGTCAAAACCACTGAGACTTAGTCACAATAATATAGAAAGCGGGGCCAACCCACTGTGTGGTCAAAACCACTGGTGATAGTCTAGAATCATGCCTTCCCCCTCCTCTCATCATACCCAACTTTATGAACATACTTTTCATGGCATAACAAACATGCTTAACATACTAACATCACATGGTATGGCATATGCAAATATTGTAGAGGCATTTATCGTTAATCAATCAATAATGGACTTACCCGGAGTCCTCGCTCTTACCCACAAGAGTAACATAACAGTTTCTACGGTAAATCCGGCTTTTGACAACATACATGATAAACATATTAACTAATGAAGTGTGTAATAGTTACACACCTGATTACCCGTAATACGATGCTCTCTACACCGACACTGTCGCTAACCGACACTACCGTTATCTGCCTATTGCTTTGCTCAGATGCTGGCGCACACCCCGGTGTCCAATCGCGAACAGCCGACACCGCCCTCTTCTTGAACTTAGGGGCTGGGGTCTCAGAACCACCCCCTCCTAATGCTTGGCTAGCCTTCGAGTCCATGAACACACCTTAGTCACTAACTCAGATTAAAGAAACGAAATTGAATCTAAGGGGTTAACATAACTCGTAGAGCGAAAGCCCTTACCTAAATCGAAAAACACCAAGCCTTCCCTAACACCCTTCAATCGGCCAAGATCTACAAGCTTTAGTTACTGCCTTCGGCATTCAATGCAATAAGAAATGTTGAAATGACAGCAACACTTACCACACACTAGCAGAACCGATTGGAAGTGATGGCAACCCTACGATAGTGATCTACTGCAACAAGAGTCAAACAAGAGAGTTTGAGTGCCAAGAGATTTCGGCTTCCCCTTTCAAAGAAAATGATAAAGAGAAGAGATAAGAGAACGAGAGAGAGACAAGGAGATTCGGCCAAAGTTCCAAGATCTTACCCAAATGCCGAAAGTGTTCCCTACGTAAAGAAAAACATGGAAAAGAAAGGTACCCTTTAACAGGTGATATTTGGCTATGGCTTTTGAGAGAGAAGAAAATGAAGAATGATGTTTCGGCAGGCTACAGAGGGTTTCCGGCTTTTGAAGAAGATGGCAATTGGGACACAATTGATGAATGGTAACAAGGTAGATTCAGCCAACAACAAAATAGAAAAGAAAAAGAGGCCTAGGAGAGTATTCGGTTTTGGAGTAGATGAGAGAAAAGAAGAAAATGCAAAAATGCCAATTGAGAGGAGTTTAATTTCGGCAACAAAAAAAAATGGAAAGAAAAAACTCTAAGGTTCCCTAACTAGCCGAATTTACACACTCCACCAAGGCCTACACCCACATTTGGCCAACCCCCTTAGATTAGCACCCAAAACCGAAAATAGAAGGAACCCACACCCCAAATTTTGGCACACTCCTAACACACAAGAACCGAATGCTCCAACACCTTTTAGCCACTACAAGATTCGGCTAACACTCACCCCAACTCAATCCCTTTATTTCCTCCTCACTTTTCTCCTGACCACCCATTCAAACAAATTTGAATACTTCAAACTCCTAGTTTTTCTCTCTTCCACCCATCCAAATCTGTTGACTCCTTCAACCCTTATCCACCAAAGTCCTTCCTGAGCACAACTCCTCCTGGCCTTGGCGTCAAAAAGAATAAGCAAAAAGGGGATTCTTGCAGCTCGAACCAAGGCCCTCCAGCTTTATGAGGCGTCACTCCCTTGTGCCTTAAGTGGCGCCTCCCTTGCCACTTTACCACTTGGATTCTTCTGTCAAATCATACCACTAATTTCCCTTAACTCCTGCCCCAAACGTCTCCCCCTTCTAAGTGCTCAAAAAGAAAATTTTTGCTATAGCTCTGACCTACCCCCAGCTTATGCCAAAACCCTAAAACCATGACATCCATGCTATCTACATGCAAACAGATAAAATGCAAAGGCCCCGTTTTAGGGATGTTACAGTTCTACCCCCCTTAAAAATAATTTCGGCCTCGAAATTACCTGGTCAAAAGAGTTGAGGGTATTGCTGCCGCATCACATCCTCTGGCTCCCACGTGGCCTCCTCTGTTCCATGATTCCGCCATAACACCTTCACCAAAGGAACTGATTTCCTACGTAAGACTTTGACATCCTGATCCAGAATCTGCACTAGTTCTTCCTCAAAAGACAAATCCGGACTCACTTCAATCTCCTCTACTGGCACAACATGAGACGGATCCGAACGATAGCGTCTAAGGATGGAAACATGAAATACGTTGTGAATCTGGCTCAATTCTGATGGTAACTCAAGCTGGTAAGCTACTGGTCCTACCCGCTTCAATACCCGATAAGGCCCGATAAACCTAGGGCTCAGCTTGCCCTTCCGACCAAATCTCAGCACTTTCTTCCACGGTGACACCTTCAAAAAGACATTGTAACCCACTGCAAACTCTATATCCTTCCGCTTAAGATCGGCATAAGATTTCTGCCTGTCCGCAGCTTCCTTCAGACAAGCTCGAATCAGCTTAACTTTATCTTCTGTTTCAGTAACCAACTCTTGGCCCAACAATTGACGCTCGCCCAACTCCGTCCAACACGTAGGGGTACGACACTTCCGTCCATACAATGCTTCATATGGTGCCATCTGAATACTTGCTCGATAACTATTGTTGTACGCGAACTCCTTGATGGTAGAAATTCTTCCCAACTACCTCTGAAATCCAAAACACAACCCCTCAACATATCTTCTAAAATCTGGATCACCCTTTCTGACTGCCCATCTGACTGCGGATGAAATGCCGTGATGAAATCCAACCTTGTACCTAATGCCTGATGCAACGCTTTCCAAAACCTTGACGTGAATCTAGGATCCCTATCTGAGATAATCGACACTGGCACTCCATGTAGTCTCACGATTTCTGCCACATACAACTTAGCCAACCTTTGAAGTGAGTAATCAACCCGAACCGGTATAAAATGAGCAAGCTTTCTCAGACGATCAACAATCACCCAGACCGAATCCTTCTTGCTAGGCGTAAGGGGTAGCCCACTGACGAAATCCATCGTGATCCTTTCCCATTTCCACTGCAGAATCTTCACCGGCTGTAACAGACCCGAAGGTAACTGATGTTCAGCTTTGACTTGCTGACACGTCAGGCACTTACTTACCAATTCTGTTACCTCCCGCTTCAGACCCGGCCACCAAAACTGTTCCCGCAAATTCCGGTACATCTTACTACCTCCAGGATGCATAGCGTATGGGCTGCTATAAGATTCCTGAAGAATCCTCTACCTTAACTCAACGTCCTTTGGCATACAAACTTTCCCTTGGAAACATAACACTCCATCGCTGCACAAACCATAACCCTCCAATCCACCATTCTGCACTTGCAAACACCGAGCACTTAAAACTTCATCCACTAACTGTTTCTCCTTAACATGGTTTACCCAAGACGGCTTCACTTGCAATTCCGCTAACAGGCTCCCGTCATCATACAGACTAAGATGGGCAAGCATTGCTCTTAAGTCCGCTACCACCTTGCGGCTCAACGCATCAGCCACTACGTTAGCCTTACCCGGATGGTATTCAATCGAGCAGTTGTAGTCCTTCAACAACTCGATCCACCTCCGCTGCCTCAAATTCAATTCCTTCTGAGTCAAGAGATACTTCAAACTCTTGTGATCCGTGTAGACTATAGACTTCTCCCCATACAAGTAATGCCTCCAAATTTTTAAGGCGAAAACCACTGCAGCCAACTCCAGATCATGTGTCGGGTAGTTCGCTTCGTGAGGTCTCAACTGTCGAGACGCATACGCCACTACTTTCCCTTCTTGCATCAGCACACATCCCAATTCTGTATGCGACGCATCACAATACACCGTAAACTCCTTCCTGCTTCAGGCTGAATCAAAACCAGAGCTTCTGTCAAAATCCTTTTTAACTTGTCAAAACTTTCTGTTTTTATCGACCACACAAATGGAACCCCTTTTCTCAAAGAACTTGGTCAACGTAGCTGCAATCAAGGAAAACCCTTCCACAAATCTTACGTAATATCCTCGCCAAACCCGAAAAACTCGAATCTCTCACATCGACTTAGGTGGTTTCCAGTCCAATACCGCCTCAATCTTCCGAGGGTCCACTCTAATCCCCTCAGCTAACACCACATGACCTAAGAAGGTTACTTCCTTAAGCCAGAACTCGCACTTACTAAACTTTGCGAACAGTTGCTTCTCCCTCAGAATCTGCAAAACCACACGTAGATGTGCATCATGCTCCTCCTCAGATTTCGAGTACACCAAAATGTTGTCTATAAACACTACGATGAACCGGTCCAAGTACGGCTGAAACACCCGATTCATCATGTCCATGAACGCTGCCGGCGTATTGGTCAACCCAAACGGCATTACCAAGAACTCGTAGTGCCCATAACGAGTGCGAAACACCATCTTATGAATATCGGCCTCCTTTACCTTAAGCTGGTGATACCCCGACCTTAAATCAATCTTAGAGAAGACTGATGCACCCTTAAGTTGATCAAACAGATCGTCTATCCTCCGCAACGGGTACTTGTTCTTGATCGTCAACTTATTTAGCTGTCGGTAATCTATACACATCCGCATTGTACCATCTTTATTCTTAACAAAAGCACAGCGCTCCCAAGGTGATACACTCGGCCGATAAAACCCCGGTCCAACAATTCCCCGAACCGTGCTTTCTGGTTCCACCAACTCCTTCGGTGCCATCCTATATGGAGCAATAGACACTGGCGCGATTCCGGGTAACAGGTCTATACCAAACTCAACTTTGCGGTCCGGAGGCAGACCCGGAAGTTTTTCTAGGGATACATCGGTAAATTCCTTCACCGTTCGGACATTCCCTACAGTTGAATCCTTGGCCTCCAATACACAAACATAAACCATGAACGCCTCACAACCCTTCCTCACCATTTTCTCGGCCTTCAGAGCAGATACTACGTTGGATAGATAATCCCTTCTATTACCTATCATCACCACCTCTTCACCCCCAATAGACCTCAACACCATGCGCTTGGCTGCACAATCCAAACTTGCTTGGTACTTCACTAGCCAGTCCATCCCAAGGATCAAATCGAACTCCCCGAATAGCAGTTCCATCAGATCGGCCAAAAACTCTACCCCTTGAAGTTCTAGGGGTACATCCCTATACAGTTTGTTTACTTCTACAGAGTGACCTAGAGGGCTAATTACTGTCATCTCCCTAGAAGAAATCTCAAAGGCTAAGTTCATAGTTCCCATTATACTACTGGCAACATAAGAGTGCGTCAAACCAACATCTATCAAAGCAGTATAAGGCAGTCCAAAAATTAAGAACGTACTGGTTATGACGTCCGGTGCGTCACCCTCCTCCCGACGCCTCGCTGCATAGACCAACCCAGGCTGTCTTGCCTCTGTGCTCCCAGCACCTCTGTCGGTGCTCCGCGGCCTCGTCCAGAAACATTACCACCCCTGGCTGAACCGCGACCCCTCTGTGGTAGCTGACCATCCCTCCTGAACTTTGTACGGCCTTGACCCTCAGACTGGATCCTAGCTGACCTCTGCGGACAATCCCTTACCCGGTGCCCCATTGACCCACACTCGAAGCACCCTCTGTTCCCGGTCCAACACTTCCCCGAATGAGACTTCCCACACCGAGCACACCGTGGCGGCCACTGAGTAGTAGCAGCAGGCCTTGCAGCTTGAGTCGGCCCACCATATCTAGCCCTTTTCTGTGAATTCCCGGCAGACCCTGATGACCCAGAACTCCTTTTAGTCCAATTCCTATCATGGTTTCGTCTCACCGACTGTTTCACTTCCTCAGTAATCTTGGCCTTCTCTACCAAGACCGCAAATTCTCTCTCCTACTGTGGAGCAATCAACATCCGCAGCTCATCTCTCAACCCATCCTCAAACCTGACACAGCACTCGTGTTCCATAGCCACAATACCCTGAGCATAGCGACTTAACCGAAGAAACTTTGCCTCATATTTCGATACTGTCTTACTCCCCTTAACCAAATTTAGGAACGCCTTGCGCTGCACATCAATGTAACTAGCCCCGATGTACTTCCTCTGATAAGTTGCCTTAAAGAAATCCCAGGTGATGTCATCGGCCACTGCTCCTTCCCTGATCGTGAGCCACCACTGATAAGACTCATCTCAAAGAAGAGACATTATCCCCTTCAGCTTCTCCTCAGCCATAAAATCCAAGTCGTCCATTATATGTTCTGTCGCCTCCAGCCAATACTCAGCTGTATTGGGAGCCACACCGGATACACCCTTGAATACCTCTGCGCCATTAGCCCGGAGTCATTCGGACACAGATTTCTGAGCTCCCATTTCGACGCCTGCACCCGCGACTCTCTCTAGAACCCTCAGCATCGTCTGCAACATTGCGTCATCACCACCCGTCTGATCCTGAAATTCTGCGCCCACAGCTGGCGGCGGTGGTACCTCATTTTCTGACCCATGGCCAGACCCTACCGGTTCCGACACAGTCATCCTACCTCTACCGCGACCACGCGTATCACGCCCACGTCCTCGAGCGCTCATGACTACCGTTCACGATTTAATCTGATTTAAGAATTTTATGCGTTAGACTTATTCCATTGTTATTACAGCACAGTCTTATGAACAGGTTATTATAGGGATTGTTTTCGCAAGTTCACACAATCCTACAAGTTTCAGTCTCTAAAGTATTTTCCTATTACTATCAGTCATATCACCATCATCACAATCATATAAACAGCAGTTAGGGGTACTTACCTGTGCGGATCAGTGCCGGAGACTCGGTGCCATGCTTCCCTAAATCATGTATTTTCAATCAAAATCATTCTAGAACCCCTTTATTAAAACATTTTGGGCCTCGAGCCCACAGCCGAGCTTTTGAACTTGGCTCTGATACCAAAATTGTAACACCCCAAACCTGGTCAATACGCTACAACCGAATCCGGCATGTCACAGGAAAAATGTTTTTAAAGAAGACAGGAGGTTGTTCTAATTTTGTAAAGAATCGTTATTGAAAACAAGTTGCCGTCTCTTATTTTAGGAAAACTATTGATTTTCATGAAAACCCGAATTAGTTTAAGTAATAAAGCTAAAGGTCGTTTTGCACTTGGTCTTAAAGTAAAACTTAGTTTTACAGAAAATTGAGTTAGCTTGTTGTCACCACTTGTTTGTTGTTACCCGATGGTAAAGTTTAGAAAACCCGATACTTTGTAAAAAGTTTAGAAAACATTCATTAATAGATTTAGTAGGCATGCCGTTTTGTTTAACTTAAGCAGGATATAATGGAAATTCAAAGTAGATAAATAATTCCAAAATCAAAACCTAGTGGCCTTATTACAACCCGAAAACCAAATGTAAAGCAAAGTAAAAACAAGATAGAAATTTAAAACAAAACCCGAAAAAGAATGCGCATGGCCACCTCGAGTCTGTCCCGGCTCCACATCCGCGATCTACGAATCATCTGCAAAATGTAAAGGAAGGGATGAGTCACCGAGACTCAGTGTATAAATCCCCATCCCGATAATATCAGTGCCCTTACGCAATTTCATAAGCCAATATGCAAGTCATGCAACCCACAACCTAACCATCCGAACTCTTGTACCTACCAGTGTGGTACTAAAACCACCGTGGTCAAAACCACTGGTGACCGTAGTCACAAATAATATATAAATATATGTGGTCAAAACCACTGGTGACCGTAGTCATAGATAATATGTGTGGGGCCAACCCACATTATGGTCAAAAACACTGGTGACAATCCCGTATATCGTCATGTGGGGCCAACCCACCGTGGTACCAAACCACTGGTGACAGTCTAGAATCATGCCTTCCCCCTCCTTTCATCATACCCAACTTTATGAACATACTTTTCATGGCATAACAAACATGCTTAACATACTAACATCACATGGCATGGCATATGCAAATATTGTAGAGGCATTTATCGTTAGTCAATCAATAGTGGACTTACCCGGAGTCCTCGCTCTTACCCACAAGAGTAACATAACAGTTTCTACGGTAAATCTGGCTTTTGACAACGTACATGATAAACATATTAACTAATGAAGTTTGTAAGAGTTACACACCTGATTACCCGTAATACGATGCTCTCTACGCCGACACTGTCGCTAACCGACACTACCATTATCTGCCTATTGCTTTGCTCAGATGCCGGCCCAAACCCCGGTGGCCAATCGCGAACAGCCGACACCGCCCTCTTCTTGAACTTAGGGGCTGGGGTCTCAGAACCACCCCCTCCTAATGCTTGGCTAGCCTTTGAGTCCATGAACACACCTTAGTCACTAACTCAGATTAAAGCAACGAAATTGAATCTAAGGGGTTAACATAACTCGTAGAGTGAAAGCCCTTACCTAAATCGACAAACACCAAGCCTTCCCTAACACCCTTCAATCGGCCAAGATCTACAAGCTTTAGTTACTGCCTTCGGCATTCAACACAATAAGAAATGTTGAAATGACAGCAACACTTACCACACACTAGAAGAACCGATTAGAAGTGATTGCAACCCAACGATAGTGATCTACTGCAACAAGAGTCAAACAAGAGAGTTTGAGTGCCAAGAGATTTTGGCTTCCCCTTTCAAAGAAAACGATAGAGAGAAGAGATAAGAGAACGAGAGAGAGAGACAAGGAGATTCGGCCAAAGTTCCAAGATTTACCCAAATGCCGAAAATGTTCCCTACGCAAAGAAAAAGATGGAAAAGAAAGGCACACTTTAACAGGTGATATTCGGCTATGGCTTTTGAGAGAGAAGAAAATGAAGAATGATGTTTCGGTAGGCTATAGAGGGTTTCTAACTTTTGAAGAAGATGGCAATTGGGACACAATTGATGTATGGTAACAAGGTAGATTCGGCCAACAACAAAATAGAAAAGAAAAAGAGGCCTAGGAGAGTATTCAGTTTTGGAGTAGATGAGAGAAAATAAGAAAATGCAAAAATGCCAATTGAGAGGAGTTTAATTTCAGCAACAAAAAGAAATGGAAAGAAAAAAACTCTAAGGTTCCCTAACTAGCCGAATTTACACACTCCACCAAGGCCTACACCCACATTCGGCCAACCCCCCTTAGATTAGCACCCAAAACTGAAAATGGAAGGAACCCACAACCCAAATTTTGGCACACTCCTAACACACAAGAACCGAATGCTCCAACACCTCTTAGCCACTACAAGATTCGGCTAACACTCACCCCAACTCAATCCCTTTATTTCCTCCTCACTTTTCTCCTGACCACCCATTCAAACAAATTTGAATACTTCAAACTCCTAGTTTTTCTCTCTTCCACCCATCCAAATCTGTTGACTCCTTCAACCCTTATCCACCAAAGTCCTTCCTGAGCACAACTCTTCCTGGCCTTGGCGTCAAAAAGAATAAGAAAAAAGGGGATTCTTGCAGCTCGAACCAAGGCCCTCTAGCTTGTATGAGGCGTCACTCCCTTGTGCCTTAAGTGGCGCCTCCCTTGCCACTTTACCACTTGGATTATTGTGTCAAATCATACCACTAATTTTCCTTAACTCCTGCCCCAAACGTCTCCCCCTTCTAAGTGCTCAAAAAAAAATTTTTGCTAAAGCTCTGGCCTACCCTCGGCTTATGCCAAAACCCTAAAATAGCCCAACCTACCATGACATCCATGCTATCTACATGCAAACAGATAAAATGCAAAGGCCCCATTTTAGGGATGTTACATACATACAATGGAGGGCATGAATAAAGTGAACTGATGGTTTAGCTCACCCAAGCACCATTTTGTGGACACCAATGACCAAAGATGTGCTGCTGATTCTTCTTCCCAAGCTGACTGTCTAGCTCTCCAAGGCAACTTTGAAGATGTTGACACTTGCTGGGAAATGCCTTTCACATGGAGTGACCATTCGGCTATGCATGTTCACACCCAAGGGACTTCTCCAATTCGGTTTCACACCTACATGGCCCTTGCAATGCTCCAAGCTGCTCATTAAGGCTTCAAACCGTCAACTGAACAAGAGACTTGCATTTAAGCCTATTAAAGCATTATGGCCGAACATAGACATGGCTAATCAGCTCCCATTCATTCTAATAAACTCCAGCTGCATGAAGACACTCTAGAAGTTGTCTAATGGCGTCCCCAATGCAAGGACGGTTCAAGGAAATTGCTTGGAATTTTCCAGGAAGCTTCAGCACATTTAATCTTAATAATTGTTGCCCATTCAGCTCCCTAAGTGCCTATTCAGCTAGACATTTTATTTAGCTATAAATAGCTTGTTTTTTGAACATTTTTGAGTTAGACAATTTAGACAAGATACTTTTTATCCTTTTATGGATGTTTATAACATTGGAGTTTAAATCAACTCTCTTTGTTTCTTTTAAGACTCAGCTTGACTTATCTAGCCTAGCTAGTGGCGTCACCCTATTTCTTGTGAACTTATCACTCACTGAGTGTGGCGTTCACCCGTTTGATACCTTTGGTTCCTGACCCCCTATAGTTAGCGGGTCAAGGTCCTTTTCACCATCTTAAGTGTCATATAGTGTTCGGGTCAATAGTCCCTATAGTATTGGTTCTTCCTTGGCCTTAAGCCGATTCAATCCATCAACCTATTCCATCTATTCGACTTATCCATTTTCAGAGTTAACCTATTTCCTTGCTAGCCGAATCAACCTCATATTTTCACTTCTCCCATTCAACCAACCTCTTTGTTTTATTTTGTTCCAATACCTAGTCGAACCAATAACCATCCTATCTCTAAATTCTTTCGCAACCTTTATTCACTATCTATACTTAGCCAAATCCGTATTTGACCGCACCATAGCCTATCATCACCCTAAACCCCTTGCAAATGTTTGTTTATCCTATACTTAGCCGAATATACTCAAACATCAGGTAAGAACGATACTTCTCAGATTTTACGATGGGCAACTTCAACTACTCGACTCAACAATGAGGCCGTGGTTGTATCATTTGGTGTCAGAGCTTGCAAAGATGAGAAGTACGGACGTTCGGAGCTATCCCAGAATAGGTTCGTAAAAAAATTTGAAAAAAAATCGTACATATATATTATTCAGCATATTGTAGTACAAAAAAAAGAAAAAAATTTGAAGGTTCAAAAAAAAAGTGTTTGAAGTGGTCAATTCTATTTTCCATATCTACAAAAGTCCTCTTCAACCGAAACCAACACCATTTCGCCACACTCAAACACCCTATATTTTTCTTTAAGCCCACCTTACACCCATTAATCATCTACCTTGCAAAACCCCTTGAAGTCGACCCCTAGACTAGTAGTTAAGTCTAAATGAGTCTTCTACGATACTTCGAGAGTCTAATCGAGTGGTAAAAGGCATGAGAGTTGTAAGAGCATTAGAGAGAATAAAAGCCAAGTGAAGAGTGCAAACACGAGTGGAGTGCTATATTATTTTTCTTTGTGAGTGGATTCGTGAGGTTTTTATTGGTGAGGTACTCATTTTCTATTTTAAATCACTTTTCTTTTCATCAATAAATCATGTTTCAAAAAGAGCTTTCAGAATTAGATTTTCAATATGTGATGAAAGAAATGCATAGAATTGTGAGATCTAAATTTGAAAGGTTGCGTGAACTATTAGACTGATTGGAGGAAAGAGACCAACAGGAACGACTGTCTCCAAGTCAAAATGTAACACCCCAAACCCGGCCCAAACACTACGACCGGATTTGGCATGTCACTAGGAAGAAGTTTAGGAAGTTTGACAGGTTTCAGAAAATTCTAAGTCATTTTAAAATCTCGAATTTCGTGGTTCAGTTGACAACCCGTTATTTAGTTAACTTTAAAAATTTAGTTAGTCGAGCCCTTGCGATTAGGTGACATTTGAAAACACTTACCAATTATTCGTTTATCAGGTTTTCAATGAAAATGTCTTTTATTGTATGAAACGTTATTGGGCAGGTTATAAGAAAACTTTAGTTTGCAGTTTTAAAAATGTTCCACTGAGAAGTCTATAATTAACATTTCCAAAATTAAAACCCGAAAGTAAATTCCAAGTTTTGTAGTGGCCTTATTACAAATCAAAGAAAAATACCCAAAAGTTATAAACGATATATATAAAATAAAGTTTACTAGTAACCCATGCGTGGCCACTTGGGTTCCTCCTCATTGATCCATCATGCTAAGAATTACCTGCAATTGTTTAAACAAAAGAGTGAGTCACAAGACTCAGTGTGCAATTAGTCCACATACTCCACAATTGGGCCTAAGCCCCCAAAACACCATCGGTCGAAGCCCAATCATACAGCACAAACAAATAATTAACATGCTAGCCCAACCCAGCCTAGTTTTTCCATCCTCTACACTCCACTTCATATCTCCAACCTCAACACACCTGGGGATTTCTACAATCAACCATCCATCCTCTACACTCCACTTTGGCAGTCATACTGACAGACACACTGCTCAAAGACAATAAAACGTGGCCTAGCCACCTATCACTATGTGACCAAATCACCGATACAATAATGTACCATCAATAGGTGTGACATTGTCACCCATAAGCACTTCCCCTTCATATCATAACATCCCGATATCCCATGCATATGCAACATAGTATAATAAATAGGTTATATGTAATGTCACACACAATCATGCTATCGAAATGTTAAGGTTTAACCAAGATTCACTAACCTGATGTTTTGGTTTTACCCAACAGGGATAACTCAATCACCATTGTCGGGATTTCCGGCTTTCATAACACATACACGATTATTACAACAAACAAAAGGGGTAGTGTGATAATTACACACCTGTAAACCTGAAGAACTAAACTATCGATCTCGCTAACGTCCTCACTTGCAGGGATTACAGCGACCTGCTTATCCCTTTCTAAAGCCGGACCACAACCCGGGAGCCAATCTTGAACTGCCGATACTGCTCGCTTCTTAAACTTTGGAATCGAAACCAAGGGTTTACTCCCTTCCCTAACTTGCACGTTTCTTGCATCCATGAAAAGTCTTGCTCAGTAAATCGCTATACGGAAGAAATAATTGTTTAACCACTTAATTGGGTTAAGGCAACGAACGACTCACAGATAGGCTAATTGAATAACTAAGGAGGAATCCCTTACCTTACAATCCCGAAAAGAGTGATGGGATTCGGAGATTGGTAGAACCTCAGACTTGGAATCTAAATGGTTCGGCTAGCGATGTTTCCCGAAATAAGTGCCCCCAATAAGAAAAGACGATAAAGAGAGCGAAGTCAATAAAATTGTAACACCACGCCAATTAGCCATTCGGCTTTGGCTACCAAATACCGATTGAAGAACAGGAAATGATAGCAGAGTCTCTTTACCTTAACAACCAAGTCGATGGAAGATCCGAAGCAGACCCCTAACACCTTGCTCCACAGTATTCGACTAACACCGACGATAACTCTAAAGGAAGAATAAGAACCACCTTCAGAAATTTGGCAAAGAATAAGAAAAAGGAGAAAACTTCAATAGAAACATGAGCAAAAGATTCGGCCTTGAGAAGAGAGAAAATAGAAGAGAACGATAACTACTTACCAAAGAGTGGGATGAGGATTCGACTAGAACGATAAGCAAAAGAAATCTCAAGGAGAAGAATTGAGAGATGGGTTTCGGTTTGGCAGAAGAAATTATGATAGGAGAAAAATAAGGAATGAAGAACAAAGAAGAAGTGCAACAAGTTTCGATTTTTATCGAATGCAAACGAAGCAAAAAGCTCTTGGGAGTTGCAGCACTCAAAGAAGAAAAAGATGTAAAGAGGAGAGGCAATTGTGCTTCGGTTTTTGGCTATCAAAGGAATGAAGAAAAAGATGCAAAGCAAAGGAGAGAAAAGAGTGTTTTCCCTAGTCGGTTTCCAACCTTATGCACCATGCTACTCCAAGGAAATATCGGCACACCAAAGCACCTCAAGAACCCGATCGAACCACTACCAAGAGAGGGACCTAGAGCTACCGACTTTAAGATTCGGCTCACCTCCCTCCTAGCTCAAAACCGAACCTCTCCCCCTTCCAACATCCAAGAAAAATTCAGCCAACAACCCACTAGCTACCCACTCCTTGCTTCCCTTCCTACATTCACTCCCAACCCCTCATTCAAAATAGTTTGAAAGCTTCAAATCCCCCTTTTCACTCTTGTCCATCTATTCAAAATGTTTGACCAAATCAACACCCACTCTTCAAGGTTCCTAGCCGAATCCATCACTTCCCCTCCAAACGCCAAAAAGAATTCCAAAAGTGAAACCAGTGCGACTCAAACCTGCTCCCTCACTGCCCACTGAGGCGTCACTCACCTACCTCCTAAGTGGTGCCTCCTTGCCACTTTACTAAAGCCCTTCTTGTGATAACAAACACAAGAATAAACCCTTAAGTCCTGCCCCAGACAGCTTCTCTCCTCAAATGCCTAAAATTGAAAATTTTGACCAAGGTTCCAACTTAACCCCGAGCCTTCACGAGGACCCCAAACACACTCAAACAACATACGAGGCATACCAAACACACAGATACAAAGTAAATGCAAAGCCCCTAAATCCCAGATGTTACACAAAAGACGGAGTTAAGATCATCACAGAGACAAACATCCAATGACTATTCGAGAAGAGATCCATACCGTGATTCCTACTCGTCGAGGCATTTGAGTAGAAAGAAAGAAAGCTTCGAGTCTGAGGTCTTTTAAGATGACAAACGAGAAGGTAGATATATCTCTTCAAGAGCATCAAAGTACTCATCCACGGAGGATTATTCACGAAAAGTTGATCGTGACCCATATGTAGATGCTTTCCCTTCCTTTGAACGAAAAGCTTGTCGATCTGATTCATTTGTATCATCTCCATCTTGTAATGAAAGGAAGAGACAAAAAGAAATAAAAAGAAAAGAGAGGCAAGAAATGTTAATGCGAGAAAATGAGCGGATCTTAAACGAAATCGAGAGAAGAAAAAGAGAGATGAAAGAAAATGAAATTGAAAAGAAAAAAGAGATAGAGATTGAAAAAGAGTGTAAGCAAGAAACGCAAATTGAAAAAGAAAGTGAGACTGAAGAAAAAAGAGAAATTGTGAAAGAAACGAGTGTCGTTGAGTTCTCAAAAAAAGAGACCGAGGTAAAAGAGAGAGAATTTGAAAATAAGTTAGAAAAAGAAACAAGTGAAAAAGACGAGAGAGAACAAGAAAAAGTGAGGAATGTCTTTACTAACCAACATGTGAGTTTTCCTCGTATTATTTCTTCTTTTTAGGATTCTAGAAATTCAAATGACAAGTTTCAACTTCATTACCTTCCTGATGAGAGACGATTCCGATTGAACGAAAAAGGTAAGGTTGAAGATGAAATCAAACCACAAGTGCTCAAAGGTAAGCAAGGTAAGGATTCTTTAGCCATTGAATCACAGCAACCAAAATTAAATGATGACGAGGTAATTGCTGGTGACTTATTGATTGAAAGATCTCCTCACTTTGATTTGATTAATTGTCATTCTATGATTAATGTTGATGAAGTCATTCCAACTAGTGGAATTAAGAGTTTTTCTCATGATTTTTATTGTGTGGCAAGCCTGTTGGTGAAGTGAGATTAACTCGACATCCACAAAATTTGATCAAGTTTGATAAAGAGTTTTTACGTGAAACGCTCAATCTATTTGATTGTGATGGTTATGTGAATTCTTTGAGTCTGAGTGAGAAATCCTCATGTAATATGCTTGTTCGGATGAATTTTGAGAAGACTGATTGTTTGAATGTATGTATGCCTAAATCTTGTTTGCTTGGCATGTGTGATGTCTTGGTGAAAATGAAATTTTTGTTGCGTTGCGGAACAACCGATCAAAATCGTGTTTTTAAACCTGGAGCATGTATTCCTAAGTTGATGACAAGCGAAGGTGAGTATCAAAATTGTATTTTGAATCAATGTGCTGACCCCTTCTATTTGCTCTGAGTTTTATCTTTATTTTGTTTGAAAACAAAGCATGTGAATCTTGTTGGCTTGCAAAGTCAAAATCTGATTTATGATTCTGGAAATTGCTCCATATTGTGGTTTAAAAGGTTTGAACATGTTTTGCATGATAATGACTTAAAATTGCATTGTGTCCTTTCTATGATGCCTGTCTTGAAATTGTCACATCAAATTGAAATGGCAAGAGAATACTTTGTCTTTGATCCCGGTGCACATCATTCTATATCATTGTCTAAGGGGCTCGAACCATGGAAAGTTGATTTCCAAAACTATAGCTATCGAATGCCTTGTGATTCAGGTTTGTTGCCATCAATGAATTTCTTGATTCATTATGATAAGGTGAGACCAACTTCTATTTTTGAACCCTGGATTGGATTACGGGATCAATTTTTTATTCATGGTGGAAAGGTAAAATCAATTTCTATTTTTGATCCTGGAATTGGTTTATTTGCTCAATTTTTGAATAAGATTCTAAAAAGTTCTCTTGAGATTATAATTTCTAGTGTCACTAAACTATTTCATTCTTGTATAGGTGACACCTTAAAATGGTTTCCTCCTAAAGAGGGACGGTATGCAAACAACTGACTCTTTTTTTGAGGTAATTGTGAATCTCAGGTTCTTGAGAGCATTTCTGTCAAATTCATCACCCAAGAGGATCGTGACAAAGAAAGATTTTTCGCGAGCAAGTGGCCCGATTTGAGGACAAATCGCTTTAAAGAGGGAGGGGATGATACGGCCACGCTCGAGAACGCCCTAGTGTCACGGGTCAGAGTACAAAGCCCGTGACCATCGAACCAAATGCATCCGATGGAGGTCTATTGATTAGATGGGGATCATTTGGCCCACGAGAACTGGCCCGATTCAATGAACTGTTGGAGAAGCCTATCAGATTGAAGCCTGGTTGGCCCGATAGCGAAAATATGGCAACTTAGGCGGATATGGTAACTAATCTTAAAAGATAGAGGGAATCATATCTTGTAAAGATTAGATAGGATTTGATATGGCATAATCTTGTAAATCCCTTAAATTAGGGGATATGGTTAATCTCGTCCGTCGATGTAAATGTATCTTGACCGTCGGTTTTGGGGGAGCTCAACTATAAATAGAGAGCCTCCCCCTCATTTGTACTCACTCCATTCATTGTTTCATATTCTTTGTGAATAAGAATAGAGAGCATTTACTCAAACACTTTGCGAGCGTCCCTTTCTGTTGTTCTTTGGTTGGCTTCTTTTGGCATAAGTTTGCTTCCGCTCTTTTGTTGGTGCCTTGGAGGAGTTCTTAAGGAATCCTCATTCGAGTTAAAGGCTGACTTAGGCGAGTTTGAACGAGCAAATCGTCTAAGGCCGCACGGATTGCGAGACGAAAGGTCTAGCCCGTGACAAGTGGTATCCGAGCTATTGGTTCGAAGGCACTGTTGGGATGTCGAAAGAAGGGTTCGAACAAAGGTTGGTGAGAAAGTCTTTGAGGGAGATGCTGTCGGCAGTAGAGGAACGTGTGGATAAACTCGAGGGATCCATGGAGGGCGTAAAGGAGGCACTCGATGGGATCGAGGGTCACATATACAACTGGGAGGAACAGTCCAGAGACTATGTGAAGATGTCTCTTAATTCCACCATGGACAAGGTAAACGAGTTGTTTAATTCACATAGAGATAAACTGTCGAACAGGAACGATGCTCTTGAGGCCATGGTGATGGCTTTGAAGGAGGAAACAATGGCCACGACGCTAGCGTTGAGCACAAGAATAGAGGAGCTCGAGGGAGAGCTGGCCTTGTGTCGAACAGCGGTGGGGGAAGGAGTGTCAAGTGCAGCACTCAGTAGCGAGTATGTCCCAAAGCCGAAAGAGTTTGTGGGGACAAGGTCTGCATGCGATGTGGATAATTTCTTATGGAGGATGGAAAACTACTTCCGTGCCAAAGGCATCTTGGATGATGCGGGTAAGGTAAATACTGCTTCATTATTTCTTACTGATATTGCACTTTTATGGTGGCGAGGAAGGACCACAGATAAAAGGCAAGGTAAGATTGGGACGTGGCAAGAGTTCCAATGTGAGTTGAAGGGACAGTTTTACCCAGAGTTTGCCGAGGAAGAAGCTCGGGCAAAGTTGCAAGGGATAACGCAACGGGGCACAGTGGGGGAGTATGTTCGAGAGTTCAAGGAACTCATGCTCCAAGTTTCGAGTGTGACCGAGAAAGAAGCATTGCTTGCTTTTCAAGAGGGATTGAAGCCGTGGGTCAGACAGGAGGTGGAACAAAGAGGTGTCCAAAAGCTGTCGGAAGCCATGACGGTAGCGGAATCCGTGGTTAAGCTTGGTCTAGGGAAAGACAAGCTTGGGTCTTCCAAGTCCGAGGAAAGGGGCGTACGTGAAGGGAATCACAAGGAAGACATTGTTGATGGCAATGGCAACGGCGACAATTGTGGTAATGGGAAACCACGAGTTGGGAAGAAGAAACCCAAGAGGAAAAGGGACAAGCTGAAATGCTTTCTCTGCGACGGTCCACACATGTTAAAGAAATGTCCAAAGAAATCCGCGCTTAGGAAGAAGCCGGTGGGAAAGGCCTTGGGACTTGGTTCGAGCGCAAGGGGTGTCGAAGCCAGGGAGGCCGAAAGCGAGAAGAAGCCAGTTGAGTGCTTCTTGTGTCATGGCCCGCATAGGTTGCGGAAGTGTCCGAGGAAGTCTGTCATCGAAGGGAACGATGGAGCAGACACGGAGCCCAAGAAACTTGGTTCGAGCAAGGGAAAAGCCGAAGCCAAGAGGGCAAAGAGGAGCAAAAAGAAGCGAGTAAAGTGCTTCTTGTGCCGTGGTCCGCATGAGTTGCGGAACTGTCCAAAGCAAGCCGTAGTCAAAGGAAAGGCAACGTCCGAGCATGGTGAGTCGTCGGAGGGGCTTCCACCCAAGGTAGAGGTGAGTTTGTCATCGAACTTAGAGGAAAAAGTTGCGATGAAAACAGTGAAGCTGGGACCAATGAGGCTCAAGTCGAGTGAAGCGTTGGAGTTGGCCGAGTCATCGACAAGGCTTCCACCTATGGGAGAGGTGGGTGATGCATCGGACTTCAAGGAAAATGAAGTGATGCATGTGGGACAGTTGACCCGAGTAAATGCAAAGGTACATTCCGAACACTCTGATAGTGTGTTGCATTCTAACTTGTTGACTTGGCGAGAACGTGGGGGCCCTTTCGAAGTTCTTGAGCAAGGAGGCCAAGAGATTATGGGCAAAGCGAAGCCAAGTGTTGTGAATCACGAGGATTCTATTCGAGGGAAGTTAGAATGTGGGCAAGGGAGTGACATAACTCCTTGTCATCGAGATGTACAAACGAGTAGGACGGCTCGAGTGAAGAGGCGACAGAAGCCGAGGCAAAAGTCCCGAAGGAAGGGAAGAGCTAAGGCGTCAAGACGAGATCGAGGCGAATCAAGTCAGTGTCATTCGGAAGTCGCAACGAGGACGTTGCGAGAATGGGTGGGGGAGAATGTCACGGGTCAGAGTACAAAGCCCGTGACCATCGAACCAAATGCATCCGATGGAGGTCTATTGATTAGATGGGGATCATTTGGCCCACGAGAACTGGCCCGATTCAATGAACTGTTGGAGAAGCCTATCAGATTGAAGCCTGGTTGGCCCGATAGCGAAGATATGGCAACTTAGGCGGATATGGTAACTAATCTTAAAAGATAGAGGGAATCATATCTTGTAAAGATTAGATAGGATTTGATATGGCATAATCTTGTAAATCCCTTAAATTAGGGGATATGGTTAATCTCGTCCGTCGATGTAAATGTATCTTGACCGTCGGTTTTGGGGGAGCTCAACTATAAATAGAGAGCCTCCCCCTCATTTGTACTCACTCCATTCATTGTTTCATATTCTTTGTGAATAAGAATAGAGAGCATTTACTCAAACACTTTGCGAGCGTCCCTTTCTGTTGTTCTTTGGTTGGCTTCTTTTGGCATAAGTTTGCTTCCGCTCTTTTGTTGGTGCCTTGGAGGAGTTCTTAAGGAATCCTCATTCGAGTTAAAGGCTGACTTAGGCGAGTTTGAACGAGCAAATCGTCTAAGGCCGCACGGATTGCGAGACGAAAGGTCTAGCCCCGTGACACTAGGACCAGCTCACCAAGAGTGGCTTGCAAACTCTTGCAAGCTGACTTAGTTCGATTCCAGCTCAATGGAGCTCAATTCAGCTCGATTCTAGCTCATTGAGCTCAATTTTATCCTTTAAATTTATTCGTTTTAGTTGCTGGAATAATTTCATGCTTTAGCTAAGTCAATTAATTTAGTTCCAACTCATAAATTAATGTGTTTAGTTAATTTAGGTAGCTTAGCTTAAGTTAATAAATGAGTGTTAATAAATATGTCTTAATCTAAACATGTTAAAATTAGAAGTGTTTAAATGTGTCCAAAGTTGAGACAAATTAATTTCATGTTTTAATTAATTTGTCTTAGCTGCTGTTGAATTTAATTTGTGTCCTAGTTATTATTTGTTTTTAATGTGTCTTAGCCTAGGCAAATTAATTACATGTTCCAAATTAATGTGTCTTAAGATGAATTAATTTGCTGACTTAATTAGGTGTAGGTACATACAATGGATGGCATGAATGAAATGAGCTGATGGTTTAGCTCACCCAAGCACCATTTCATGGACACCAATGGCCAAAGATGTGCTGCTGATTCTTCTTCCCAAGCTGACCGTCTAGCTCTCTGAAGCAACTTTGAAGATGTTCACATTGAAGATGTTCACATTGCTGGAAAATGCCATCCACATGGAGTGACCATTCGGCTATGCATGTTCACACCCATGGGACTTCTCCAATTTGGTTTCACACCTACATGGCCCTTGCAATGCTCCACGCTGCTCATTAAGGCTTCAAACCGTTCAGCTTAACAAGAGACTTGCATTTAAGCCTATTAAAGCATTATGGCCAAACATGGACATGGCTAATCAGCTCCCATTCATTCCAATAAACTCCAGCTGCATGAAGACACTCTAGAAGTTGTCTAATGGCGTCCCCAATGCAAGAAAGGTTCAAGGAAATTGCTTGGAATTTTCCAGGAAGCTTCAGCACATTTAATCTTAATAATTGCTGCCCATTCAGTTCCCTAAGTGCCTATTCGGCTAGACATTTTAGTTAGCTATAAATAGCTTGTTTTGTGAACATTTTTGGGTTAGACAATTTAAACAAGATACTTTTTATCCTTTTATGGATGTTTATAACATTGAAGTTTAATTCAACTCTGTTTGCTTCTTTTAAGACTCAGCTTGACTTATCTAGCCTAGCTAGTGGCGTCACCCTCTTTCTTCTGAACTTATCACTCACCGAGTGTGGCGTTCACCTGTTTGATACCTTTGGTTCTTGACTCCCTATAGTTAGCAGGTCAAGTTCCTTTTCACCATCTTAAGTGTCATATAGGGTTCAGGTCAATACTCCCTATAGTATTGGTTATTCCTTGGCCTTAAGCCGATTCAGTCCATCAACCTATTCCATCTATTCGACTTATCCATTTTCAGAGTTAACCTATTTCCTTGCTAGCCGAATCAACCTCATATTTTCACTTCGCCCATTCAACCAACCTCTTTGTTTTATTTTGTTCCAATACCTAGTCGAACCAATAACCATCCTATCTCTAAATTCTTTTGCAACCTTTATTCACTATCTATACATAGCCAAATCCGTATTTGACCGCACCATAGCCTATCATCACCCTAAATCCCCTACAAATGTTTATTTATCTTATACTTAGCCGAATATACTCAAACATCGGGTAAGAACGATACTTCTCAGATTATAAGATCGGGCAACTTCAACGACTCGACTCAACACCGAGGCCGTGGTCGTATTACACACGCCCGTGTGTCTACCCGTGTGGACAAAATAAAGGCTATTTACCAAGCTATTTGTCACTCTCATTTACACCTACACTTACACCAATTCAATGGCACAATTCATAGCACAAACAAGCAACCAATACAATCATAACTAAGGCCTAAACATGTCATTTAAAAGCCAACATCTATCATACTTAAAACACCATACTTTGCCAAACTCAAACATACCACAAGTGTATCCACAAGCATTCAATATGATTACTTTCAATATGTATAGTCTAGCCCAATTTCACTAACTTACCATCAAGCCAATTCTCCCCATTTAACACCTAAGTTACTAAGCCACAATCATTCATCCACCAAGATGTAACACCCCTTACCAGTAACCATCGTCGGTCTAGGATTAAGAGGCATTACTAGAAAAATCGAAAACTTTTACGAATATTTAACATCAATAAGTATATCATCACCATATCATAGCAAAATACAAGCATATAGTCCCTTAATGAGGTCTGCATGACCTTAAATATGCATTAGTAAGGGGTTGGAACTAAACCGAGATCATGCAAAAAAATTTTGAAAATCAAACATTTTTCAAAGTTACAAAGGTCACACGCCCGTGTGGGTAGGCCATGTGCCTCACACGGCCTCAGACACACCCGTGTGTCCAAACCGTGGCAAAACAAGGCATACATATTGACTTGTCCACACGGCCGAGGACACGCCCGTGTGCCTCACCCGTGGTCGACACTGACTTGCGTCACACGGCCAGTCACACGCCCGTGTGTCCAGCCCGTGGTCGACACTGACTTGTTTTGAATTACAAACTCAAATGACACGGTCGAGCCACACGCCCGTGTGCTCAACTGTGTGGGAAAATATAGGCTATTTTCAAGGCCAATTTGCCACCCATTTTAGGGTCAAACCTTTATGCAAAAACAATCATCATTTCAAGCACCAAAAGCAACCAAAACATACCAAAATTACCATCTTTTCTAACCATTCAAGAGCATATCAAACATGCCAACTTATGTACCATTTATCTCATTCTCATCACAAGTATTTCTAAGTATCATCCATCCAAAAACCTTACCAATTCAATTTGACAACCTTTCATCAATAATATACCAACCTTGCATCTTAAAAAAACATAGATTAAAATTTACATATTCAAATCCATTAACAAGCCATATCTCGTGGCTTATATATACATCTCAAAACATCATCTAATTCTACTAGTCTATACATGCCATACTTAAAATATGTACACATTCAAAAGGTACCAAAATATGATTTGATAGTGTGATGACGATCCTCGACAATCCCCGAGCTTTCCGTAGCTTCGATAATCTATAAGACAAAGCAAACACACACAAAGTAAGCTTTCCAAAAGCTTAGTAAGCCATATACAAATAAGCTTATCATATATAACATTTATAACCATTTCAATTACAAGAACTTTAGCATATCTCATTAGCATATTCACATTTCTTCTTTAGCTCAAAAGTATCTAACATTTATTTGACAACAATTCATATCTCCATGTATCTCATTAGATTATAGCACATTCGTATAAGTATCTCATTTTGTCTCAATAATTCTATGCACATATCTCACTTCTGCAAATTCACATATACTTACCTTTCATACTCAAACATAGAGTATATTTTAAACGTACCTGAATCGGTTGCACATTTCACATAGTCTTTTATTTCTCGGAATTGCCCGTTGAACCATTCAGAATCAAATAGGATACTCGAATAACTCAGAATACTCGTACAATGCCAACGTCCCAGACATGGTCTTACATGTAATCAAATATCGATGCCAATGTCCCAGACAGGGTCTTACACGAAATGTAACATCCCGAAATTGGGCCTAGTAGGATTGGGCCCAATGGGCCTTGTTTTTAAAATTTTTGAGAACGGCAGTAATACAAGTTAGACTTATTAGGTAAGTTATTTTGGAAGGTTAGAGGGCTTCTATGAAGTCCCGGGATCAAATATTAGCTTTGGGGAAATTTTGGTTTTAGGTGAAAAAAACCCTGGAAGTTGGCAAGTAGGCCTTAAGAATAAAATGTGGGAAAAATGACACAAGTGGAGTGTGTGGTGTAGTGGCAAAGTGACTCCACTTAAGAGGCAAGGGGGATGACGCCACAAGGAAGGAAGGAGGTCCAAGGTTCAAGTCTTGGCTTTTGCATTTTGGTTTTCTTTTTACTTGGACCTCGAATTTGGCTATAGATTTATATTTAGTTGCGCATGGTTTAAGACACAAGAAGAGCTTGTGGCCAAGTGGCTAGCAGCGTGGATTATGTTGCAAGGGAGCCAGGTTCGAATCTCATGAGAAGCAAGGGAGTATTTATTTTATGGTGCGGACGGGAAGAGTTTGATTGAATTTAAACTCTCTTGTGAAGGATCCCACATCGGAAAGATACAAAGAAGGAAGGTGAAGAGCTAGCTATTTATATAGCATTCTAGGAGGAGGATGAATACACCTTGGAGGGTTTGGGCACAGGAGTGGTCGGAGCGTGGATTAACACGAGTCCTATCGGTGTGTAACTCTCTACTCTAGTTGTAGAGCGGTAAATGCCGAAGTGCTTGTCCACGGCAATAGTAGCCACACGAGCGCGGCGCGGCGCACGTGTGGGGCTTCACGCGATAGTTGAGGCCATCGGTAGTATTCTTGTGGGTTAATTTTGCTTGGGCGCGATGGGCCGAAGTGGGCCCAATGGGCCCGTGAGGCCCTTATGAGTAAATTGTGCGATTGTGTAGAATATAGTGAACTAGACTAGGTGGAACTTATATACATGGCTAGATTTGTGCTAGGTGGGCCACACGAAGCGCGTGTGGCCCGAATGGGCCAGAATCGAGTTTTAGGCCCAAATGTGTCATGACGACAGGAAATGTAGTAAATGAGTCATTTCGGGCGACATTTGGGCCTTTGGGAAAGGCCATTGCAGGTGCAAAATTACCGATATACCCTTGGTGGGTAAATTACGAAAATGCCCTTGGTGGGTAAATTACCGATATACCCTTGGTGGGTAAATTACGAAAATGCCCTTGGTGGGTAATTACCGATATACCCTTGGTGGGTAAATTACGAAAATGCCTTTGGTGGGTAAATTACGAAAATGCCCTTGGTGGGTAAATTACCGATATACCCTTGGTGGGTAAATTACGAAAATGCCCTTGGTAGGTAAAATTACGGTTATACCCTTAGAGGTTGATTAGGGTGATTATGTTGTTTTATGTCTATCCGATTATGATGGTAATTCATGTTATACTTATATTTGATATATGTCTAGCATACATGACATAACGCATACACGAATTATTATGTCATATTGCATGGGTTATATGAGTGGGGCGGTATTAATTGTGCCGACGGGCACCCGATGTTTTGGTAACACACCGTGACTACGGTCACCAGAGGTTTGGTACCTCCAGAGGTTTGGTACCTCATAGCGACTCGCCCCCGTGGTTAACACCACCGCGGGTTGGCCCCACTTGAGATATGGGATCGTCGCGGTGATTTGGTATCACACGATGGGTTGGCCCCATCAATTGATTCGTGGTCACGACACACGGTGTTTTGGTAACACATCGTGACTACATGTCACCAAAGTGGTTTGGCACCACCGGTGGTTTGGCACCGCATGTATTGACGGATATTGTGACTTTAAGTCACCGGTGGTTTGGCACCACCAGTGGTTTGGTACCACACGGGGTAGAAAAAAGAGTTGCGGATGGCTAGGTTTGGGTGCATGATATGCATATTTTCATATGAAATTGTGTAAGGGCCTGTTGGATGGGATTTACACACCGAGTCTCGATGACTCACCCCCTTAGTTAAATTTTTACAGTAATCATTAGATCGCGGATTTGGGAGCTGAGGTGGACTCGTGGAGGCTATACATATGTTTACTCGTAAATTCATTTCTTTTATTTGGACTTATTTTTATTTGAGTTTTTGTTATGTAATAAGGCCTTGGGTATTTTATTTGGTTTCAGCTTTCAATTTGTTTATTGCTTGTTATTAAATGATCAATATGGGATTTTCCTAAAATGATAATAAACCATTTCTTATTCAAAATTACTTAATCTCGATTTCTCACCACAACTATAAAGAATATGAGCTTTTTAATGAATGCACAGTTTTTAGACATTCCTTTCATGTGACATGCCAGATTTGGTCGTAACGTTTAGGCCGGGTTTGGGGTGTTACAATTATGGTATCAGAGCCTAGGTTCAAAAACTCGGCTGTGGGTTTGGGTTCAAAAAATGTTTTCAAAAGATGGTTTGGAAAATGGTTTAGAAAAATATATATCTGTTCTTTTTTGAAATATGGCACCGAGTCTCCAAAGCACCAATCCGCACTTTGTAAGTTTCCGATACTTTTCTTTGTTATATCTTTGTATTTTGAATATCTATTCTGTGTGTTTGGGTTGGATGTGATGTTCGGATATAGAGTTGATTGCATACGAAATATTTGTCTGCTTTAATGGTTAGGTGTTTTTAAGTATGTGTAGGATTTCTAAATTCTAGTTAAAAGTACATTAGGGTTATTGGAATCAGAGTGCGCAGCGTGAGCACAGCGTTGTAGGTTAGGTGGTACGAATGTTCCTATAGTTGGAAATTTCGAGGACGAAATTTCTTTAAGGAGGGTAGATTTGTAACATCCCGAAATTGGGCCTAGTAGGATTGGGCCCAATGGGCCTTGTTTTTAAAATTTTTGAGAACGGCATTAATACAAGTTAGACTTATTAGGTAAGTTATTTTGGAAGGTTAGAGGGCTTCTATGAAGTCCCGGGATCAAATATTAGCTTTGGGGAAATTTTGGTTTTAGGTGAAAAAACCACGGAAGTTGGCAAGTAGGCCTTAAGAATAAAATGTGGGGAAAAATGACACAAGTGGAGTGTGTGGTGTAGTGGCAAAGTGACTCCACTTAAGAGGCAAGGGGGATGACGCCACAAGGAAGGAAGGAGGTCCAAGGTTCAAGTCTTGGCTTTTGCATTTTGGTTTTCTTTTTACTTGGACCTCAGAATTTGGCTATAGATTTATATTTAGTTGCGCATGGTTTAAGACACAAGAAGAGCTTGTGGCCAAGTGGCTAGCAGCGTGGATTATGTTGCAAGGGAGCCTGGGTTCGAATCTCATGAGAAGCAAGGGAGTATTTATTTTATGGTCTGACGGGAAGAGTTTCAGTTGAATTTAAACTCTCGACGACGAGGGATCCTACATCGGAAAGATACAAAGAAGGAAGGTGAAGAGCTAGCTATTTATATAGCATTCTAGGAGGAGGATGAATACACCTTGGAGGGCGTTTGGGCACAGGAGTGGTCGGAGCGCGGATTAACACCAGAGTCCTATCGGTGTGTAACTCTCTCTACTCTAGTTGTAGAGCGGCAAATGCCGAAAGTGCGGTCCACGGCAATAGTAGCCACACGAGCGTGCGGCGTGCGACGTGGGGCTTCACGCGATAGTTGAGGCCATCGGTGAGTATTCTTGTGGGTTGGGGTTGCTTGGGCGCGATGGGCGAAGTGGGCCCAATGGGCCCGTGAGGCCCCTTATGAGTAAATTGTGCGATTGTGTAGAATATAGTGAACTAGACTAGGTGGAACTTATATACATGGCTAGATTTGTGCTAGGTGGGCCACACGAGCGTGTGGGCCCGAATGGGCCAGAATCGAGTTTTAGGCCCAATTGTCCGGTACGACCGGAAATGGTAGCTGAGTCGCTCGGGGCGACATTTGGGCCTTTGGGAAAGGCCATTGCAGGTGCAAAATTACCGATATACCCTTGGTGGGTAAATTACGAAAATGCCCTTGGTGGGTAAATTACCGATATACCCTTGGTGGGTAAATTACGAAAATGCCCTTGGTGGGTAAATTACCGATATACCCTTGGTGGGTAAATTACGAAAATGCCCTTGGTGGGTAAATTACGAAAATGCCCTTGGTGGGTAAATTACCGATATACCCTTGGTGGGTAAATTACGAAAATGCCCTTGGTAGGTAAAATTACGGTTATACCCTTAGAGGTTGATTAGGGTGATTATGTTGTTTTATGTCTATCTGATTATGATGGTAATTCATGTTATACTTATATTTGATATATGTCTAGCATACATGACATACTGCATACACGAATTATTATGTCATATTGCATGGGTTATATGAGTGGAGGCAAGATTAATTGTGCCGACGGGCACCAGTGTTTTGGTAACACACTGCGTGACTACGGTCACACGGAGGTTTGGTACCTCCAGAGGTTTGGTACCTCATAGCGACTCGTCCCTCGTGGTTAACACCACCGTGGGTTGGCCCCACTTGAGATATGGGATCGTGCGCGGTGATTTGGTATCACACGATGGGTTGGCCCCATCAATTGATTCGTGTCTCACGGACACCGGTGTTTTGGTAACACATCGTGACTACATGTCACCAAAGTGGTTTGGCACCACCGGTGGTTTGGCACCACATGTATTGACGGATATTGTGACTTTAAGTCACCAAAGTGGTTTGGTACCACGGGGTAGAAAAAGGAGTTGCGGATGGCTAGGTTTGGGTGCATGATATGCATATTTTCATATGAAATTGTGTAAGGGCCTGTTGGATGGGGATTTACACACTGAGTCTCGATGACTCACCCCTTAGTTAAATTTTACAGGTAATCATTAGATCGCGGATTTGGGAGCTGAGGTGGACTCGTGGAGGCTATACATATGTTTACTCGTAAATTCATTTCTTTTATTTGGACTTATTTTTATTTGAGTTTTTGTTATGTAATAAGGCCTTGGGTATTTTATTTGGTTTCAGCTTTCAATTTGTTTATTGCTTGTTATTAAATGATCAATATGGGATTTTCCTAAAATGATAATAAACCATTTCTTATTCAAAATTACTTAATCTCGATTTCTCACCACAACTATAAAGAATATGAGCTTTTTAACGAATGCACAGTTTTTAGACATTCCTTTCATGTGACATGCCAGATTCGGTCGTAACGTTTAGGCCGGGTTTGGGGTGTTACACGAAATCATATATGATGCCGATGTCCCAGACATGGTCTTACACATAATTCTCAAATCGACGCCAACGTCCCGGCCGTGGTCTTACACGATATCACATATCGGAACCCTATGTCATGACATATTAATCCTATCTATTCCTAAGGTTCGTACGGGACTTTTCGGACATTGTCACATTGTCGATACTTTTCTCGGTTTTCACATGTATATCTTCCAAAGCCATTCATCACAATTCAATATTATATGAACATGAATAAATCAACTTAAATAAATTTATTTGTATATAGACTTGCCTCGTACGGATATAAACGGACGGATTCGACTACTCGATCACTTTCGACTTTCCTCGGTCTAAATTTGTTTTCTGTGGTTCTTGATCTATACATATTCAAATTTAACTCTTTTATTCACCAAATCATTCAATTCAATCCAAAGACACACATTTAGGGCATTTTACAAATTAGCCCTCATATTTTCACATTTTGACATTTAAGTCCCTATTTCACAAAATCACAAAATACACATAATTTCTTTGTACCCATGCTTAGTCGAATATTCACATCCTTCATCTAAGTCCTCGCATTTCATTTATTTCACATTTTAGTCCCTCAAAATATTATTTTCACAATTTAGTCCAAATTACTCAAATTCATCAAAAATCCAATGACAAAACATGTTAATCTAACACATATATTTAATATTTCATCATCAACTATGACAAAACTCAAGCATTCATCAATGGCACATTTCAAAATCATCATCAAATTCCAAAATTAAGGCATGGGCTTTAATATGGGCACGCCCCATCATGAGCCGAGTTCGAGCCGAGACCCGATGGTGTTACCTCAAGGACCGATTACGAGAGCTCGTGCGAAATAGTTTAAAGAGGCAATCGGAGCTTTAATCTAACAAGCATAGGATGATGCTAAGACTAGTTCAAATGATATTTCAACTCCGTGTTGCATGCTTCTATGAGCTCACGTTCCGGAAGAATCCCATATGGCCAATTAGCCTTAGTTAACTAATTAGTTGAAATTAAATTAAAATAAATTTGGACAAAATTGTTTTAATTATTTGTTGCATTTAAATAAGTATAATCATTGCATAAATTAATAGTTAGTTTTAATATGTCTTATATATTACATAATTAATGAGTAGTAGTTATTATGACTAAATTACGACCAAATTAATGGTTGGACGCCTACCCCCTTTAATTGGCCGAAACATGCATTTAAGGTGTCTTAAAACTTCCAGCCGAAATTAATATGAGTATTAGACATCCTTTATTTAATGTGTCCAGCCAAGAAAACATGTTTTAAGTTGTATTTAATTGTTGGACATTAATGGTCGAATGTTTCATGTGCAGGTGCTTTTTGGGACATTTTTTTAATGCATGGGTGGCAACTTCATTAAAAGAAGTGTTGGAGCATGCAAGGACTTCAATTAGCTGTTTGTTTGTGCTTCCAACGTGGCTTTTTCCTCTTCCCTAAACGCACATTAAAGGAGATCAATAAAACAGCAGCATGCATGTCTTGGACGGCACAAACAATGGCTGAATATTCAATTTTCCTAGGCCACTTTTTCGTAAAACGATAAAAGATTAAATGAGCTCATTGATGCATGCGTGGGACATCATTTAAGGTCATGTTCGGCCACCATATTTAAGGTACAAAGGGGCTGACGTTTTGCTTCCCAACAAGACTTTTTAAGTTCCCCAAAAGAGCATTAACAAAGAGACATCAGCAGCAAGCACGAGACCCATTCAAAGCCATGCGTATTGAGTTTATCCAAGCATCATCCCTTGAAGCATTGGACGGCAACATAGAGGACTGGACGTTTCGGCTTCCAAGGAGTCATTTTCATGAATAACAAAGAACATCAATTAAGAGCCGAATTAATGGCTGTTGGGATGTTTACTTCGTGCAAGTAAAGGGCATATTTAATATGTTGTTTTCTTTCTTCAAGGCGTAATTAAGTGAGCTGGTACGTCCCTCCATGCATGTGAAGCATCTAAAAGGTGACATGGTAGTTTGGGAGGGACCATTCACGTCCCCAATGCAGCCTTGAATGAAGGCATGGCCATTCAGTTTTCAAGGCAAGCCATGCACGTCCCTAGGCCGAATCTTAAGGGCCATTCAGCTCATTTCTCCCTTGCATGGAATTCGGCTGCACAAAGCCTTCTAGAAGGAGACTCTTGAAGCTTGAAGGATGAACGTGGACAGCAACTTAAGGGCCGAAAATTCTAGATTAATTTAGGGACATTAAAGACCGAATTTTACTTAGAAGTTAAGCTAATTTTTATGACTTTTCGGTTGGTTTCTTAAGGATTATAAATTTTGGAAAATTGCCAATTGTAAAGAACTTTTGATGAATTTTATACCGTTATTCTGTCGAATTTGTGAGAACACTTCTCCAATTTCGTTTTAGGATCCGTTGGCTTATCTAGCGAGCTAGTGGCGTCAACCCTTCCTTTTCTTATCCCGATACCGAGGTTCCTATCGTATTTCGATAGTGGGTCGAGGTCCGTTTTATATCCAAAACTGAACCTTAGGAAACGTATAAGTAATCCGGGTCGATACCTTTTCGGTATTGGTTCATACTTGTTTCTTAAGCCTTAAATCGAAACCTTTCTTACTAAAATCGAATCCCGAACATCCCTCAAACTATTTCCGTATCCTTCTCGTAATCATCCTAAAATCGAATCCCCTTCTTTCATCTCAACTTTAACGAACCCCCTTCGAACTAATATTCAGATTTACAATCCCGATTTAATTTCCAACCTTAACCCATCCATATCAATTTTCGAACTAACTCTGAAACCGAGATCATTTCTGAATACCCTTCTTAAACCCGAGCTAATCCCGAACCTCTCTTACTTTAGCTTAACCGAACTTCATACCTTCTTCTCTAAAATTGTACTTCTTCTATTTCTCGATATTTATTCTTCTCCTATCTTCAATTTCCGTATTTCTCGATTACGATCGGGCAACTAAGCATACATCTCGATTTCATCTCGAGACCGGGACTGTATCAGGCTTGATAATACACGAAGCAACGATCACAAAAACGTAGAAATTATCAAAAACCAAACAAAACTCATACCTTAATTAAGACTTGCAAGTGCCGAATGTAACAAAGCTTTAAACCCTTCTTTTTCTTTCAATTTTCGGTGCAACAAAGATGAATGAATACTTTATTTTAGCTTTTGTTTTATTATAATTAAACTTATTAACTAATTTACCTTTTTATCCTTATTATTAAACATATAAAACTTATATAATGGTTGGTTATAAATGTCCATTAACATATTAATGGCATAATAACCTCTTAAGGACTTCACATATTAAAGACAATAACAATTCGGCACTTATTCAATTAAAAGGCCATTTTTTTCATTTTCTGCGATTAAGTCTTTTTCTCAAATTAAACACACAAACAATAAAATAAATTCACGGAACTTTCACACATGCTTAATCAAATACTATAATCATGGAAAATAATATTAAAATATTTTTCTGACATGGATTTGTGGTCCTGAAACCACTATTCTGACTAGGGTCTAAACAGGACTGTTAGAATTCTCCCCCCTTAGGGTTTTTCGTCCCCGAAAATCTTACCGTTAAACAAATTCAGATATTGTTGTCTCATAGCATCTTCAAGCTCCCACGTAGCCTCTTCCACTCCACGCCAATGCCACAGTACTTATACTAACGGAATTCTCTTATTTCGTAATTCTTTATTCTCGTGAGCTAATATACGGATCGGTTCTTCTTCATAAGTCATATCAGACTGAATCTCTACCTCAGACGGGGAAATCACATGCGAGGGATCGGATCTGTATCATCGAAGCATTGACACGTGAAACACATTATGAATCTCTTCTAGCTCAGGTGGTAGCGACAATCTAACTTGTCCACACGGGTGTCCAAACCGTTACAAAACAGGGCATACATACTAACTTGTCCACACGACCGAGGACACGCCCATGTGCCTCACCCGTGGTCGACACTGACTTGCATCACATGGCCAGTCACACGCCCGTGTGTCCAGCCCGTGGTCGACACTGACTTGTTTTGAATTACAAACTCAAATGACACGGTCGAGCCACACGCCCGTGTGCTCAACCGTGTGGGAAAATATAGGCCATTTTCAAGGCCAATTTGCCACCCATTTTAGGGTCAAACCTTTATGCAAAAACAATCATCATTTCAAGCACCAAAAGCATCCAAAACGTACCAAAATGACCATCTTTTCTAACCATTCAAGAGCATAACAAACATGCCAACTTATGTACCATTTATCTCATTCTCATCACAAGTATTTCTAAGTATCGTCCATCCAAAAAGCTTACCAATTCAATTTGACAACCTTTCATCAATAATATACCAACCTTGCATCAAAAAAAAAACATAGACTAAAATTTACCGTATTCAAATCCATTAACAAGCCATATCTCATGGCTTATATATACATCTCAAAACATCATCTAATTCTACTAGTCTATATATACATGCCATACTTAAAATATGTACACATTCAAAAGGTACCAAAATATGATTTGATAGTGTGATGACGATCCTCGACAATCCCCGAGCTTTCCGTAGCTTTGATAATCTATAAGGCAAAGCAAACACACACAAAGTAAGCTTTCCAAAAGCTTAGTAAGCCATATACAAATAAGCTTATCATATATAACATTTATAACCATTTAAATTACAAGAAATTTAGCATATCTCATTAGCATATTCACATTTCTTCTTTAGCTCAAAAGTATCTAACCATTTATTTGACAACAATTCACATCTCCATGTATCTCATTAGATTATAGCACATTCGTATAAGTATCTCATTTTGTCTCAACAATTCTATGCACATCTCACTTTTACAAATTCACATATACTTACCTTTCATACTCTAACATAGAGTATATTTCAAACGTACCTGAATCGGTTACACATTTCACACAGTCTTTTATTTCTCGAAATTGCCCGTTGAACCATTCAGAATCAAATAGGATACTCGAATAACTCAGTATACTCGTACAATGCCAACGTCCCAGACGTGGTCTTACATGTAATCAAATATCGATGCCACTATCCCAGACAGGGTCTTACACAAAATCATATACGATATCGATGTCCCAGACATGGTCTTACACGTAATTCTCAAATCGACGCCAATGTCTCAGACGTGGTCTTGCACGATATCACATATCGGAACCCTATGTCATGACATATTAATCCTATCTATTCCTAAGGTTCATACAGGACTTTTCGGACATTGTCACATTGTCGATACTTTTCTCGGTTTTCACATGTATATCTTCCAAAGCCATTCATCACAATTCAATATTATATGAACATGAATAAATCAACTTAAATACATTTATTTGTATATAGACTTACCTCGTACGGATATAAACGGACGGATTTGACTACTCGATCACTTTCGACTTTCCTCGGTCTAAATCTGCTTTCTTTGGTTCTTGATCTATACATATTTAAATTTAACTCTTTTATTCACCAAATCATTCAATTCAATCCAAAGACACACATTTAGGGCATTTTACAAATTAGCCCTCATATTTTCACATTTTGACATTTAAGTCCCTATTTCACAAAATCACAAAATACACATAATTTCTTTATACCCATGCTTAGCCGAATATTCACATGCTTCATCTAAGTCCTCACATTTCATTTATTTCACATTTTAGTCCCTCAAAATATTATTTTCACAATTTAGTCCAAATTACTCAAATTCATCAAAAATCCAATGACAAAACATGTTAATCTAACACATATATTTCATATTACATCATCAACTATCACAAAACTCAAGCATTCATCAATGGCACATTTCAAAATCATCATCAAGTTCCAAAATTAAGGCATGGGCTTGATAATACTCGGAGCAACGATCACAAAAACGTAGAAATTATCAAAAACTGAACAAAACTCATACCTTAATTAAGACTTGCAAGTGCCGAATGTAACAAAGCTTTAAACCCTTCTTTTTCTTTAAATTTTTGGTGCAACAAAGATGAATGAATACTTTATTTTAGCTTTTGTTTTATTATAATTAAAATTATTAACTAATTTACCTTTTTATCCTTATTATTAAACATATAAAACTTATATAATGGTTGGTTATAAATGTCCATTAACATATTAATGGCATAAAAACCTCTTAAGGACTTCACATATTAAAGACAATAACAATTTGGCACTTATTCAATTAAAAGGCCATTTTTTTCATTTTATGCAATTAAGTCCTTTTCTCAAATTAAACACACAAACAATAAAATAAATTCACGGAACTTTCACACATGCTTAATCACACACTATAATCACGGAAAAAAATATTAAAATATTTTTCTAACTCAAATTTGTGTTCCTGAAACCACTATTCTGACTAGGGTCTAAATCGGACTGTTACACAAGCAATTAAAAGACACATAACAAATAACATTAGCCCATGCATAACTCACATCCAATTTAACCAAGATATGCCATCTTTCAAGGCCTTATACAAAATAAAACATTTATCAATTACAAGCCAATACTTTTGGCCAAATCATAATGACACATATACCCAAAATGACCAAGTCCCTATACATGCCATATACTCAAAATGCTAAATTTCATCAATACCAAAAATGATATTTTTGATAGTGTGAGGCGAATCTCCGACGATCCCCAATCCGAGCTAGCTTGGCGACACTATAAAACATGGAAAATAAACGAAGTAAGCTATATAGCTTAGTAAGCTCGTATGCAAGAAATAAGCAAGCCATACCATACAATCAACATTCAAAAGATATAATGTAAGATGATATAATTTACCATTAGTTTCACCATTATAGTTCATTCCTTCATAAACTTACCTTGAATTCATCATTTCTCAAAATTCAATAAACATAGGGTTTATTTACATACCTGTACCATCTCGAAATGAATTTACACATATTCTCGTCTTTGACATACCCGTGAACCACTCAGAATAATAATGTCGGATACTCAGGAATTTTTCACACTATGGGCCACATATGTAGCCAATGCTACCTAAGTCTCATATCTCATAATTGCTCGCTCTCGAGCTATCGCCGGGCCTGCTCACACAAGCTGTCAGTCTAGACATAGCTATACGGTGCTGCTCATACAAGCTGTCGAGTAACCGCAACATATGCCGGAATACTCAGCCACCGGTAGGACGTACAGGACCAGCACCCAGATCACATAATCACATAACACATGGTACCTTAGTGACATGTCACTTGTATCCTAATCTATTCCTAAGGTTCAAACGGGATTTCTTACTTGTCGAATCATCATTGAACTCATTTGTAGAATTAGACTCGTTCACATAATCAATCATACAGTTCATGCAATATTAAAGCATTTAAATACAATTATATTAAAGCTTATTTAACTTACAAACTTACCTCGGTTACAAAAACGACTATTAGTTCAATTTAGTCCACAACCTTGTTCTTTCCCCAGTCTAAACTCGAACTTCGTTTTTCTTGATCTATAATATCAAATTTAACTTATTTAATCATCACATTATTCAATTCAGCCCAAAAACGCCTTATGGCAAAAATTTCATTTTTGCCCCTAAACTTTTAACATTTTACATTTTAGTCCCTAGGCTCGTAAAATGAATTTCATTCAATTTCATCACAACCCAAGCCTAGTCGAATATCATTAGTACTCATAACAGCCCACAATTTTCATTTATTCACACTTTTCTACACATTTTACAACCTTTTACAAATAGGTCCATTTTTTACATTTCCATCAAAAATCACTTTGTAAATGTTGTTTTCCTAACATCAAACATGCATTTTCTACCATAAAACATCAAAATACATACATATTCTACATGGGTAAATTTTTAGACTTTGACATCTTTTCAAATTAGTCCTTGATATAGCTAGATTAGGTTAAGACAACTTTAAAAACATAAAAATCATCAAAAACGGGACAAGAACGGACTTACAATCGAGCTTGAAAGTGGCCAAAACCCTAGCTATGGACTCCTTGTGAAATTCGGCTATGGGAGGATGAATTTGGGAAGATGGACATCTTTTTATTAGTTAATTTTGTCTTTATTTACCAAATGACCAAAATGTCCTTCACTTAAACTTTGAAATTTTACTTACTCCATGTCCATTTTTGTCCATCTTAAGGTATAATGGTCTAATTACCATTTAAGGACCTCCAATTTAAGAATTCATTACAATTAAACACCCTTAGCTTCTAGAACACACATTTTGCACATATTGCAATTTAGTCCTATTAGTCAAATTGGACACTCTATCGATAAAAATTTTTAACGAAATTTTCACACAATCATTCAATCATACTGTAGACCTTAAAGAAATAATAAAATAAATATTTTTACTTCAAATTTGTGTTCCCAAAACCACTGTTCCGATTTGACCCAAAAATGGGTTGTTACATGCACTCCCAAATAAAAGAGGAAAACCGAAGGTAGTCCCAATAACAACCAATGCAGTAACAAAACCTCTATAATTTGAGATCTATATCACCGAGCTCCCATGATCAAACCAGGATTTATAATTGTAATAAATGTAATTACCTCCGGCCAATGAATATCCTTTACAGATGAACCATGCTTGATAAATAAGATTAGACCATATGAATGATAAGAAAATCGAGATAATGAAATCCAAGATTTGAAACTCTGCTAAATTTTTGAGGCTATAACCCATATTGAATGATAAAGAGATCGATGATTCCTCAGAGAAAACCCAGAAGAAGAATACCGCTCATACGTACTGGAATTAGTTGTGACAGAGACAACATAATTTGCATATATATAAAGCAGAGCGACAACCAATAGAAACAAATAATAGCATCATATGAGTTTTATAGTCAAATTTTCTACTAAACATAATGGAATAAAATGCCAAAGAAAGTTAGAGCAATGCCGATCATAAATCAACCAGACTAACAATACTTCCGTCTAACATTATGGTCAGCTAGCATTCTCTTATGATAAGAATCACATCTGAAAATGAACAATTGCACATACCTCTGAGGATAAAAGAAAATATAGAATACCCAGAAGAGATCATCGTAAGCTACTCGACTATAATCGCTGCATTCAAATATCTTTGCAATTCAAACATTATTCCACTGACTACTACAGTCATCAATAATCCCACATTATCCCATTCACTAAAGAAATCAATTCAGAAGAAATTCTGGTTAACTCGTTCTTTAAATACCATACCTGAATAAGTAGATTACTCATGAATAACTTCTTCCTTAGCAGCAACATTACGTATCCCGAATGATCTTCAGAAAAATCTAATATCTCTTCTAGAACCATCTTTACTTGCTAACCCATTCTCAGCTCTAACCGTATTATTAATCATTCAGCCACTAAACTCTTCGGTTTCATACTTGTGGGCTTAATCAACATAAATCTTGTGAATTCCATTGTATAAAACCTTGAAGATGATGGGGTAAAGGTCATAAAGCCTCTAAATTTGACTCTCATATATATACACGTAACATAACATTCATCATTAACATAATCATTATAAACATTTATTCATACCTCAATGAGTTTTCTACTCATCTATAGCAACATTTTTACTAAGATACTTGAGTATCGCATTCAGCATTATCGGAATTAGCTTGGTTGGAAAACATCTCTGTCTAAAATGAAACAAATCTCATCAGAGTCAGAAGATATCACACTATCAAAGGTTATATAATGGCAAGTATTTCTAGACTTCACACATGCTACGTTCAGTCTGAGAACCGACTAAACCATAGCTTTGATACCAATACATGTAACACCCTTAACCCGTATGCGTCACTGAAATAGGGTTACAGAGCATCATCGAGGTTAACATTTTAAAACTATCAAAAATTTAAATCATTTACTTCACAACATCAATCGTATCAAATTCCATCAATAATATACATATTGACCCCTATACGAGCCCTCAAGGCCCTAAAAACACATTAGAAACAAATCGGGACTAAATCAGAAACATATAGAATTTTTAGGAAAAATATGAAAATTTTCAAACTGCAGGGGTCATACGACCATGTGGCCAGGCCGTGTGCGCATTCAAAGCATTCATTGCTTACGTAGTTGTTTTTCATTACTTTTCAGATTATCGGAAGCTCGATTGGGTTAGAAGCTCGTCGAAGATCTATCATACTATCCAGCGATTATATCGATAAATTTTATGTCTTGGTTAAGGTTATAATGGCATGTATAGGTGGACTTATGGTTGATGATTGGTTGAATGTTAGTTGATGAGTTTGGCATGTATATGTCATTTGAGGTGATGTAGCCTTGGTACATTTGGTGCCTTGTTGATATGTGTTAATTTGATAATGTGTTAAAGCATGTTTGAATGACCAAAGTGATATATGATGAATTAACTCAACATGGTCAAGATATGGTATGCTTTGGAAAGGTTTTGAATAGATGTGCATGATTGAAATATTGTTTGTATACATGTTGAATGTTGGAACCATCTGGATATGATTAGATTTGTATCTTTAAATGGCCAAAATGGTATGGTTATTATGTATCAATTATGTTATGTTTTGTCATGAAAACAAGTTAAGTGATAATTGTTTAAATATGCACATGTATAAGTGTTTTGGTTGATATTATAGCCATTATGTTTTGGCTTGTAATTATAGTATTTTGAGTGATTGAAATGGTTGTTAGGTTGATATATGTATGTGGCCTTATGATGGTTGATTTTGTAGTCTTTATGATGCTTAAATGATGGAAGTTGAAATGGTATTTAAAATGTATGTAATGGTATGTTCTTTGATATGGTTAAATGTGGTCATTTTGGTATATAGAATGTAATTGACATATATGGCTAATGGTGCTAAATGTTAAATGGTCAATTTGGTGGTATGAGTGTAGATTTTATATGCGAACAAAATGGTAAGTTTTGGCTAAATTATGCATATGGTTATACATATTTAATTATTATGATTGAGGTGCCTTTTGGGCATATTGGTTGTATGAACATATACTTTATTTTGATAGCTTGTTGTTGCACGGTTTGATGCACTTGGGGATGCTTGATTATATGTGAGAAAATTGGCTTGGAAATGGCCTATTTTTTTTCCACACGGCCAAAGACACGGGCGTGTGTCTCAACCGTGTGTGACACACGGCTATGTGACACGACCATGTGTCCCCCGTAGGTTTTTAAAGGTTGCATTTCGAGAGTTACACGACCTGGCACACGGGCGTGTGGCTTGGCCGTGTGACCTAAGTCAGAAAGTTAAATGGGCAAGGACATAAGCTGGGGCACGGCCATGTGTCCCTACTTCGAATGCCCACATGGCCTGAGACACGAGTGTGTGTCTCATCCGTGTGAATCACATGGCCTAGCCACACGGTCGTCTGACTACAGTTTGAAATTTTTCATATTTTTCCTAAAAATTCTATATGTTTCCGATTTTGTCCCGAATTGTTTCTAATGTGTTTTAGGGCCTCGAGGGCTCGTATAAGGGACAATATTTATGTTATTGATGGAATTTGATATGATTGATGTTGTGAAGTAAATGACTTAAATTTTTATAGTTTTGAAATGTTAACTCTAGTAATGCTTCGTAACCCTATTCCGGTAATGGATACGGGTTAGGGGTGTTACAACCACAATCTATATTTAACAAAATTTATAATCCAAAAATAAAAACCATAATAAATAAAGTAAAATGAAAAATACTTTAATAAATAGAAATACGAGATGAGACCTCCATATGCTGAGTTCATTCCTAACCTTGAGGATTATCTATAAGAAGTAAACTAAGGGGTGAGCTTGAAAAGATTAGTGTGAGTCTAAACATATATAAACATTGTATAGGCATACAATCAGTCAATGAAGCATACAGCCATTATAATGTAACATATAATAAAATCATGGCATTACATCTCTTAGAATTACAATATTTTGTACATGGAATACTCACATGAAACAGTGCAAAAGTCCTGCCTATCCATCCGTTACACACAACGAGTTCCCTAGAACCCATCATCTGAACACCAAAAACAATAAGAGCCAAAGCTTAATGTGTTGGAACGCCGGCATCCCTTGGCGCAGCAAAATAAAATTAAATTCCGGCGATCCAAACCATGAATCCATGTGTGAGGAATGAATCGGGGTGAAATAAAGGTTTTGAAATTACCGAAACTTCAATCTGAGTAGACAGCGACGCCTCGATAACACGAACTTTGATCCACTTTCAAACCAAGCCACAACCTTTTGCGATGTCGGCCTCTACGTAATCCACCTGGTTTGACTATAAACGGAAGAAATCTCCAAAACTGTTTTGGAGGTTTTTCTTGCTTGACGGCTGCTAGACCTTAAAGCAATACCTTAGGGTTTTTTCTTAATAAGCTCTATATATCCTATTACCTTTTATAATCGGTATCTTTTTAATGAATCATAAAATTAAATAAATATAATAATGTTTTAACCGAAAATTATAATTACATTAATTATATCCAAAAACAAATTATAATTACATTAAGTATAACATGGATTTTTTGTAAACTATATTTATTTAAATCTATATACTGAACCAAATTCATATATTAATTCTCATTATGTGTACAACATCCTTGTACATATAATATGTTCAATATTTGATTGCCCAATTTAAATTAATTCTTTAATTAATTTAATTCATGTGACAATCAAACACAATACCAACTATGTTTTATTCCGTTCATTTCAACCATAGGGTGTGACCCTGTAGGTTCTTGTAACGTTAGCAGTAATACTAGAACGATTCTAATGTTACAAACAATGAGTGGCATCTAGCAATGCATCATTTCTACCTAAGTTACAAGGAGTCATGGTTCGACATAACCTTTTTGTGATTAACCTTTCATGCATTAATCCTTAAGTCCTTTATCTCTGGAATGGACACAAGTCATGGAATAGTCACACTTGTATAGTCCATCCCATGTTTCTTGATATCTTGAGTAGACTATGATATACAAATTAGTATGACATCTCATGTCAACTTATTTGAGCATGGCCATGCATTTCTAGTCTCACTCAATCAAGTGGCCTAAGATATTACTCCCATTATGTAGGAGGGACTTATCCTATATTGATCAACCATATCCCTCTACATAGATTGTGGTATATCCAACATCAGCCTTTATAGAACAACCAGTTACGGTGTACGTTTGACTGTATCAAAATATACAACTCACGATGTTGGGATAATGATGATCTCAAGTCTGAGGATCATATACATATTAATCACTATGAGTAATGTTGTGACAATTACATAATAATCCAAGAAACATACTCATAGCTGGTCACCCAATATGTTGTTCTCTAACACACATATTCATGCATTGATTTTGACACTCCATATCAATGACAACTCTTTATCATCAATCAACTACATGTTAGTCTTAATGCATTATTGTTGTCCTAGTCAACAATAATACTTGACTAAGGATCTTTTAAGAATAATCATATTATTCTCAGGACATTATTATAAAACAGTTTATTTGTACACATAGAAAGAAAAACTGAAATAATAATGACAACGCTTTATATTAATAAACATGGTAAATCAAGTATTTTATTACAACCATCTCATGATTGATCTTTGGGCATACTCTTACATAATATGGATAAACCACCAATAATGATATACCGTAAAACTACTTATAATTTGCAGACAAGCTACCAGTAAGTTGCGGATAAACCGCAAGTACTCTAACAATACTCCGGGGAAGCAGATTAACTACCAGTATAATATTGCGAATAAACGGCCAGTACTCCACGAAATTCCTCTATCACCCATCAAACCCAATCCCCTTGTAATGCAAGATGCCATACCATTAAAATAGCATATCATGCTATTCATTAATAGTTCCAATAACAGTGGCATGCTTAACATGCTTTCAATTTACCAATTTTAGTGGCATGATTTACATGCAATCGATATACACAGTAAGATTCAGTGACATGCTTTTACATGCAATCAACAACATTAATACATCATACATTCCAAAAAAAAACATACAATCAAAAACTACATTCGGCACTTACACAACCAATTAATCACAAATAAAAGCCTATAAACATTCAGCCATCACTTCTTAACACTTACCATGTGCGGCAATCCCTTATCCAACACAAGGCCATTTGGCCATGCACAAAATCAGCATGTACAATTGACCAACATGCATATCACATAATTTCAATAATCACCAAAACACCCAAAGGTAAGACCCACACCTGATTACGCAAATTCACAGCTCTAGACTTAACTCTGTAGCTCTTAAGACTCAAATCTAATTAGATCTAATTTAAATTTGTACCCAACATAGAGAATAATCGTTAAAAATAAGCCCTAAACCACCCTATAGGGTTCGACCATAACAGAGAAAGAGATCATATTTTTAGAACTAGTGTTGGAGATCAATAATTACTCTACTTTGGCTTAAAATGGGATTGCAAATAATTTCCAATTATATTGTTGATCCGAATGATTTGGATCTGGACCTTCAATCAACAAAACACATAAAAGAAAGGAACATGAGAGGTTTTTCCATGGCAAGTATCAATCGGCCATTACAGAAAATAGAAAAGGAGAAAAAATGACTTATATCTGACTTAAAAAAAACTTCACTTACACTACTCAATTCAGATCTATAATGATTGGAATGCAGAACTGATAGCAAATATAAAAGAAAATAATGGTGATTGGAATGCTTCAAGGGGTGACAATGGTGTAAAATGGGTAGCAATGGTGCAGCAATGAAGTGGAAAAAACAACAATGGTTGATGGTTTCTAGTGGACAATGGTAGCTGTAATAGTCTAGTTTAGACCCTAGTCGGAATAGTGGTTCTGGGACCACAAATCCGAGTCAAAAAAATATTTTAATATTATTTTCTGAGTCTCCGGCATATGAATTGATATGTGTGAAATTTCTGTGATTTAATTTGGTCATTTGTGTACTTAATTTGAGAAAAGGACTAAATCGCATAAAAAGTAAAAGTGATATTTTATATGTTAAAGTGCTTAATTGAGTTGGCTTTTGAATGAGAGGGCCTTCAAATGAAATTAGGCCATTTACCTAATGTATGGACGGTAGTGGACCTTAATTTTAAAGGTTATGAAATGTTTTTATTAAGGGTAAATATGTAATTTAATTAATATTATATGCTATAATAAAACAAAGGCTAAAAATAATAGCCATTTTAAGTGCTCATCCTCTGAAAGTAGAAAATAAAAAGAATGTTTGAAGCTTTGTGATTTTCGGCTAGGTTTGAGCTTGATTCAAGGTATGTTTTGCTTCAGTTTTTGATAATTTCTACGTTTTTGTAATCGTTGCTTCGTGTTCTTCAAAACCCATGCTTCAATTTTGTGAATTGATGAAGATTTTGAAAAGTGCCATTGATGAATTCATGAGTTTTGTGATGTTTGATGATGAATTATGAAAGATATGTGATAGATTAACATAGTTTGTCTTTGAATTTTTGATGATTTTGAGTAATTTGGACTTAATTGAGAAAATAATATTTTGAGGGACTAAAATGTGAAATAAATGAAATGTATGGATTTGTATGATATTAGTGAACATTTGGCTAAGCATAGGTATAAGCAAATTATGTGTATTTTCTGATTTTGTGAAATAAGGACTAAAATGTCAAAATGTAAAAATGTGGGGGCTACATTGTAAATTGCCCTAAATATGTGTTTTTGGATTGAATTGAATGAATTAGTGAATAAATGAGTTAAATTTGAATATGTATAGATCAAGAATCGAAGAAAACGGACTTAGATCGTGGGAAATCGAAAGTAATTGAGTAGCCGAGTTCGTTTCCGTTTATCCGAATCCGAGGTAAGTCTATATACAGATAAATGTATTTACATTGATATATGTATGTTCATATGAAAATTTATAATGATGAATGTATAAGAGATGATGAGTACATGAAATCCGAGATAGTATCGACATGGTGTCAACATCCAAAAAAGTCCCGTAAAAACCTAGGAATAGATAGGATTACATATGTCATGACATAGGTGTCCGATATGTGATATCGTGTAAGACCACGTTTGGGACGTTGGCATCGATTTGAGATTTACGTATAAGACCATGTCTGGGATATTGGCATCGTATTGATTCGTGTAAGACCCTGTCTGGGACAGTGGCATCGATATCTGGTTGCATGTAAGACCACGTCTGGGACGCTGGCATTGTACGACTATTCCGAGCATTCTGATTATCCTATTTGATTCCAAAGGGTTCAACGAGAAAATCTGATAAATGAAAGTCAACGTGAAATGTATAAACGAATCAGGTACGTTTGAATTGTACACTAAGCAAGTGTACGAAAGGTAAGTGTTTATATGAACTTACCTAGATGAAATATGTGAATAGATTTGATAAGGTAAAATGTGTTATATGTGTGAATAAGCTATGATCTAAAGAAGTACATGGTGACAAATATGTTGGTAAGCAAATGACTAGATAAATGAGCCAAGAAGAATCATGAATGTGCAAATGAGCTAGTAGTAAACTCATATTTGTTATGAATAATGAATGCCTATATGTTAAGTTTATTTGTATATGGCTTACTAAGCTTTTGGAAAGCTTACTTTGTGTGTGTTTACTCTGTTTTATAGGTCGTCAAAGCTACGAAAGGCTCGGGGATCGTCGAGGATCGTCATCACACTACTCAATCCTATTTTTGGTACCTTTTGAAAGTGTATATACTAAATATGGCATGTATAAGCTAGTTGTTTTTGGAACATGTTTGAGATATGTACATAGCCATGTGATATGGCTAGATAAATGGTTGTGTTATGAATTACTAGTGTAACAGCCCGATTTAGGGCCTAGTCAGAATAGTGGTGCGAGACCACGAATCCGAGGTGAATTTATGAGTTTTTAAGGTTCATTCCATGTTTGCATGTTAGTGTGAAAGTTTCATGAAGCAATTTTGCTAAATTGAAGTTGAATGGTCAAAAAGGACCAAATTGCAAAAGTTGTAAAATGTGAGTTTCTAGAAGCATTTTGTATGAAATAGCTCTAAAATAGCAATTATAAGTCCTTAAATAGCAATTTGCCCAAATTATAAATTTGGACAAAAATGGACATGAGTTAGTAAAATAGAAATTTTTAAAGAGAAGGGCATTTTGGTCATTTGTCTAATAAGTGATTAAAATAGGAAAAAGATGATAAAAATTTCATTCATCTTCTTCCTTCCCTTGCCGAAAATTTGAAGACTCCATAGCTAGGGTTCTTCATTTTTTTCAAGCTTGCTAGTAAGTTCATCTTAGCCCCGTTTTTAATATTCTTCGTGTTTTTGAAGTCCTCGTATTATGAATTAGCTATTTTTAGCTATAAAATAAGCTAAGATGCATGTTCAAAAATTCATCTATGAATGACATGCTTGTTAAATGATGTTTTATGGAAGATTAAGAGAGTTTGATGTTAGATAAACATCTTTTCCTTAATGAATTTTATGAAATATGATAGTATGGACTAGTTTGTAAAAGTTTTGAAATTAGTCATACCTATTAGAAATAACGAGAATTGATAATGGCTATAGTAGAGAAAATGAATTAGCTAAGCATGTAGTCTAAGAAAGTTGAATGAAAATTATTTTACGAGCCTTGGGGCAAAAGTGAAAATATGAGAAAGTATAGGGGCAAAATAGTAATTTTGCCCAAGTATGAGTAAAGGGTCAATTTAGTCAATGTGAATATTAAATGATCTATTTATGAATATAGATCAAGAAAAACGAAGCCCGGATCGAAACTGAGGCAAGAACAAGGTCGAGGGCTAAATTGCATACCTAGCTACATTTTGTATATTGAGGTAAGTTTGTATGATTTCTAAGCTTTATGATTTATATCATTGAATTGCTTAGCATAATATATAATGTTATTATGAAAATGTTTAATGTTATGTTAAACAAAGAAATTAATGAGATCAAGTATGAGAAAGTCCGTATAAGACCAAGCCGAGGCATGGCATCGGCAATCAAGCAAGTTTATCATGTAAGTCCAAAGACCCAAGCTTGGCATTGAACAAGTTATCATGTAAGTCCAAGGACCCAAGCTTGGCATTGAACAAGTTATCATGTAAGTCCAAGGACCCAAGCTTGGCATTGAACAAGTTATCATGTAATTCCAAGGACCCAAGCTTGGCATTTAACAAGTTATCATGAAAGTCCAAGGACCCAAGCTTGGCATTGAACAAGTTATCAAGAGGAAGATTTCATATAAGTCCATGTCAAGACATGGCCTTGAAACCAAGATCAGATATCCCATGTAAGACCATATCCAAAATATGGCTTTAGCATCAAGTTCATGGTAAGAGATTTGGTATTCTCGGTTATCCATAGGAATTCATCGGGCAAATGAGATAAGCTCACAAGAGATAACAAGAAAGTTTAGTAAGCAAAATCATTATCACGTGGGGACAAATATTAGTCATATGATGAATGATAAAATAGAGATTATGATTACTATGTTAAAGTATGCTGATCAAGTGATACAAGTATCTTGTTTACTTCACAAGTATGAGACTAGTAAGTATTACAAGGCATGTAAGAACCAAGTACGAGCAAATAAGCTTTATAGTTGAAATTATGATACCATTGATTATGTCAAATGGTTTATTTAAGCAAGTATGTTGATATGTGTTTTATATGCAAACATACTAAGCTAAATGCTTACGTCTTTAATTCTTTCCTTTCATGTAGTCCCGCCAAGCTAAACTGTGGATCATTGAAGTCGGAGCTCGTGGAACACTATCAATCGCCATTTTGGTATAGCCAAGTTGATATTAAGTATGGCATGTATAGGAAACATTTCATTTTGAGTATATGTCTTAGAAAGGGGCAAAAGTATGGGCTGTCAAGTTTATTATTCTTTTGTAAATGGCTAAGTGATTGGCCAAGTTTGACTAAGAATGTATGTTATTAATATCAATGAAGCATGTTATATTGTTCATGGAAGATGTAATAATTGAGTTGCTGAATTGAGCTTGAGTTTGGTCTTAATTTTAGGATGGCAATTGGCTTGGTAAATAGCCCCTAAGTGCCTGCACGGTTAGACACACGGGCGTGTGTCTAGGCCGTGTATAAACTGCACCTTAGTCTTATAAGTCAGAATAGGCCACGGACCAATCCCACGACCGTGTGTTAAGGCCGTGCATGACACACGGTTAGAACTTGGGCGTGTGCCCGGTCGTGTGAAATAAGTCAGTATATCAAGATGTAGTACACGGTCTAAGTCCACGGGCGTGCCATGGCCGTGTGTTATAAGTCAGAATGCTAAGGTTTTTCACACGGGCTAGGACCACGGGCGTGTTATGGCCGTGAGAAAATTGGCAGAATACTGAGTTTTAAGGGCACGGTCTGAGGACATGGGCATGTATGCCTATACACGGGCGTGTCTTATATTACACGGGCGTGTAACCCCTATTTCAAAGAAAAGTTTTTCGATAAGGTTTCGAAAGTTTACCAGTACAAGTTTAAGGCCTCGTAGGCCCATGAAATGTACGAATTGTTTAGGAATAAGAAGTTTTAATTTTGGAACGAAATTTTATAGCCGTAATGTCATGATTAAGCAAGTTCAAGCATAGTAATGTCTCGTATTCGGTCTAAGCCTCAGACTCGGGTATGGGGTGTTACATTTAGTGGTATCAGAGCTACGGTTTAGTCAGTTCTAGGACTAACGTAGCACGAGCACGAGTCTAGCTATACATGCCATACGTAAGAATGTTTTTATAATGATAGTGTGATGAATCCTAACGACTTAAATTATGTTTATATATAGTAAATGGATCCTGAAAGAGATATGGCTGATGACGTGGAAAGTAATGCGCCAGCTCCCGCTGAAGGGACGGTGCCGAATGAGAACGAGTTTAGGCCCACTATGGTGAGTCAATGAGGAGGAGAAGAGGCTAGAGAAGCCTTCCTCCATATGATGAACACATGGTACACGGAGTTCGTTCGTACGAACCCGAATGCACAACCCCCTCCACCCCCACCTGCTCCACAACCTATTCCAGTAGCCCCTCAAGTAGTAGAGGTGGCAAGAGGAGTTAAGCCTCCAGTTGATAGGATCAGGAAACATGGGGCAGAAGAATTCCGGTCTAGAAAAGATGACGATCCGTAAAGAAGTGAGTTCGGTTAGAAAATACCATCAGGGTATTTAATGAATTATCATGCACACCGAGGAAAGCATGGCGTGTGTAGTCTCCCTTTTAAGAGATTCCCGCCTATCAATGGTGGAACACCCTTGTATCGATGGTACCAAGGAGAAGATCACATGGGAATTCTTCCAAGAAGAGTTCAAGAAAAAGTATATCAGTCAAAGGTTTGTGGACTAGAAAAGGAAAGAATTCCTAGAACTGAAGCAAGGCAAGATGTCAGTGACTGACTATGAGCGTGAGTTTGTAAGACTCAGCAAATACGCTCGAGAATGTGTGTCCATCGAAGCCATCATGAGTAAAAGATTTGAAGATGGGCTGAATGAGGACATCAAACTGTTTGTTGCTGTCCTAGAACTGAAGGAATTTGTGGTGCTAGTCGAAAGGGCTTGTAAAGCCGAAGAACTAGTAAAAGAGAAGAAGAAATCTGAAACGGAGTCTCGTAACTCTAGAAAGAGACAGTGGAATAAGTCATTCCAATCTTCATCCAAGAAGTCAAGAGATTTCCTTACCCGATCGGTTACTTCCATTGGGTTTTCAAAGAAAGACAAGAGCAAGCAATATTCAGGGAATAAAGCACAGACTACTTCAGTTGCAAGTGTTGGGAACATTAGATTCGATAGACCCGAATGCCCATATTGTGGCAAACGCCATTTAGGGGAATGCCGAGCACACGAAAATGCATGCTTTAGATGTGGTTCTCAAGACCACTATATAAAAGATTGTCCAGAGATGATGAAAGAAAAAGAACTCGTAACACGAGATCCGGGGTATGGTCCGAGGAAAACCGCAGAGTAACCCGGGGAAGTGGGGCAAGGGGAAGAGGTAACCCAGAGAGAAGCGGTGCGAGACCCGAGGGTAGAGCACCTGCAAGGACTTATGCCATTCGCGCTCGCGAAGAGGCATCTTCCCATGATGTTATTACGGTTACCTTTTCTCTTCATGATATCAAAGTTATTGCTTTAATAGATCCCGGATCCACACACTCTTACATTTGCATGAAATTAGTATCCGATTTGAGTATGCCTATAGACTCTACAGAATTTATGATTAAGGTGTCTAATCCTTTAGGCAAGAGTGTGTTAGTTGATGAAGTATGTAAAGATTGTCCATTAATGATTAGAGGTTATTGTTTTAAAGCAAACCTTATGTTGTTACCATTTGATGAGTTTGACCTCATTCTTGGTATGGACTGGTTGACTGCCCATAATGTAATAGTTAATTGTGGGAAGAAATACATTGAGATGAGATGTGAGAATGGGGACACCCTTCACATAGAATCAGATGAACAGAGTAGGTTGCCGGTTGTGATTTCTTATATGACGGCACAGAAATACATGAGAAAGGGGTATGAGGCATATCTGGCCTTTGTGATGAATGATAAATAAATCGGGTCAAAGATTGAGTCAGTGCCGATAGTATGTGAGTACTTGGATGTCTTTCTTGAAGAATTACCGGGATTACCTCCAATCAGAGAAGTTGAGTTCAGTATTGAGCTAGCTCCCGCTACTGTACCAATATCTATTACTCCTTACAGAATGGCTCCAACGGAGTTGAAAGAGTTGAAGACACAGTTGCAAGAGTTAACAGACAAAGGCTTTGCAAGGTCAAGTTGTTCTCCCTGGGGTGCTCCAGTTTTATTTGTAAAAAAGAAGGATGGCACTATGAGATTGTGCATAGATTACCGTCAGCTTAATAAAGTGACAGTAAAGAACAAGTACCCATTGCCAAGGATCGATGATTTGTTCGATCAATTGAAAGGAGCCACCGTGTTCTCTAAGATAGACTTGAGATCGGGGTACTACCAGTTGAGAGTAAAGGATTCAGACGTGTCCAAGACAACTTTTCGAACAAGGTATGGGCATTATGAATTCTTAGTCATGCCCTTTGGTTTGACCAATGCTCCTGCAGTATTCATGGACTTAATGAACCGCATTTTTAGACCATACCTCGACAAGTTTGTAGTCGTTTTTATTGACGACATACTGATTTATTCCCAAGATGAGAATGAGCATGCTGAGCACCTACGGACAGTTTTACAGACTCTTCGAGAAAATCAGTTATATGCCAAGTTCAGTAAAAGTGAATTTTGGCTCAGGGAAGTAGGATTTCTGGGACATATTGTCTCAGGAGAAGGGGTTCGAGTAGACCCAAGTAAGATCTCGGCCATTATGGACTGGAAACCACCGAAGAATGTCACTGAGATTAGAAGTTTCCTAGGCTTAGCCGGTTATTATAGACGATTCGTCAAGGGGTTTTCTATGATTGCAACCCCGATGATGAAATTGTTATAGAAAAACGTGAAGTTTGAGTGGACAGAACAATGCCAACAAAGTTTCAAGAAGTTGAAGGCAATGTTGACAGAAGCCCCAGTTTTAGTACAACCTGAGACAGGGAAAGAATTTGTGATTTACAGCGATGCATCCTTAAAGGGATTAGGCTGTGTACTTATGCAAGAAGGCAAAGTTATTGCTTATGCCTTCAGACAGTTGAAGCCTCATGAGAAGAATTATCTGACGCATGATTTAGAATTGGCTGCCATAGTCTTCGCATTGAAGATATGGAGACATCACCTATATGGTGAGAAATGTCGGATTTTCACTGATCATAAAAGTTTGAAGTACTTGATGACGTAGAAAGAGTTGAACTTAAGACAACGGAGATGGTTAGAGTTGATAAAAGATTATGAGATGGTCATTGATTACCATCCCGAGAAGGCGAACGTGGTCACCGACGCTTTGAGCAGAAAATCCTTATTTGCATTAAGGGCAATGAATTCACGGATGACCTTGTCCGACGATGGTTCTGTTCTAGCTGAGTTGAGAGCTAGACCAATTTTCCTCCAAGAGATCGTTGAAGCCCAAAAAGAGGATAGTGAATTGCAAGTTAATAGAGCTCAGTGTGAGACAAATGTTGAGTCTGACTTCCGGATTAGTCCCAATGGAAGTCTGACGTTCAAAGACAGAGTTTGTGTACCGAGAAAAGAAGAGCTTATTCAGAAAATTTTGCATGAGGCCCATAATGGATGTTTATCTGTACATCCGGGTAGTACCAAGATGTATAATGACTTGAAGCAACAGTATTGGTGGCCGAGAATGAAGAAAGATATTTTAGAATTTGTTTCCAAATGCTTGATTTGTCGACAAGTAAAGGTGAACACCAAGTACCTTCGGGTTTGCTTCAACCCATTTTAGTTCCGGAATGGAAATGGGACCGTATTACTATGGATTTTGTAACGGGTTTACCGTTGTCTCCGATCAAGAAAGATGCTGTATGGGTTGTGGTTGATAAACTTACGAAATCGGCCCATTTTATACCTGTACGAGTTGATTACTCACTAGACAAGTTGGCAAACTTGTATGTTTCAGAAATAGTAAGACTTCATGGAGTTCCCTTGTCAATCATATCGGATAGAGATCTGAGATTCACATCTAGATTTTGGAAGAAGTTACAAGAGGCCTTGGGTACAAAGTTGAACTTTAGTACCGCTTTTCTTCCTCAAACTGACGGTCAATCAGAGAGGTTAACTCAAGTACTCGAGGATATGCTCAGATGTTGTATTCTTGAATTCCGAGGCAATTGGGAAAATTTTCTCCCATTAGTAGAGTTTGCCTACAATAATAGCTTTCAGTCGAGCTTAAAGATGGTGCCTTATGAGGCTTTATATGGGCGTAAGTGCCGAACGCCTTTATATTGGACTGAACTTAAAGAAAACCAAATTCACGGGGTTGATTTGGTTAGAGAAGCTGAAGAGAAAGTGAAAGTGATATGCCAAATTCACGGGGTTGATTTGGTTAGAGAAGCTGAATAGAAAGTGAAAGTGATATGAGAAAGTTTAAAAGTCGCATCGATGCATGAGAAGTCTTATTCGGACTTAAAGAGAAAAGAGATAGAGTATCAAGTCGGAGATAAAATTTTCTTGAAAGTGTCACCTTGGAGAAAAATTCTCAGGTTTGGCCGAAAAGGCAAGTTGAGTCCACGTTTTATTGGATCGTATGAGATTACCAAGAAAGTTGGGCCTGTAGCTTACAGATTGGCTTTGCCATCAGAGTTAGAAAAGATACATGATGTGTTTCACGTGTCAATGTTAAGAAACTACCGATCAGACCCTTCGCATGTAATTCCCCAGTCAGAGGTAGAGATTCATCCCGACATGACTTATGGTGAAGAACCAGTCAAGATATTAGCTCGGAAAGTGAAGCAGCTAAGAAAGAAAAGTATTGCCTTAGTGAAAGTATTGTGGCAAAGACATGGAATAGAAGAAGCCACATGGGAACCAGAAGAGAGTATGAGAAACCAGTATCCAAACTTTTTGCTGGTAAGATTTTCGAGGACGAAAATCCCTAAGGGGAGAGAATTGTAACAGCCTGATTTAGGGCCTAGTCAGAATAGTGGTCCGAGACCACGAATCCGAGGTGAATTTATGAGTTTTTAAGGTTCATGCCATGTTTGTGTGAAAGTTTCATGAAGCAATTTTGCTAAATTGAAGTTGAATGGTCAAAAAGGACCAAATTGCAAAAGTTGTAAAATGTGAGTTTCTAGAAGCATTTTGTATGAAATAGCTCTAGAATAGCAATTATAAGTCCTTAAATAGCAATTTGCCCAAATTATAAATTTTGGACAAAAATGGACATGAGTTTGTAAAATAGAAATTTTTAAAGAGAAGGGCATTTTGGTCATTTGCCTAATAAGTGATTAAAATAGGAAAAAGATGATAAAAATTTCATTCATCTTCTTCCTTCCCTTGCCGAAAATTTGAAGACTCCATAGCTAGGGTTCTTCATTTTTTTCAAGCTTGCTAGTAAGTTCATCTTAGCCCCATTTTTAATATTTTTCGTGCTTTTGAAGTCCTCGTATTATGAATTAGCTATTTTTAGCTATAAAATAAGCTAAGATGCATGTTCAAAAATTCATCTATGAATGACATGCTTGTTAAATGATGTTTTATGGAAGATTAAGAGAGTTTGATGTTAGATAAACATCTTTTCCTTAATGAATTTCATGAAATATGATAGTATGGACTAGTTTGTAAAAGTTTTGAAATTAGTCATACCTACTAAAAATAATGAGAATTGATAATGGCTATAGTAGAGAAAATGAATCAGCTAAGCATGTAGTCTAAGAAAGTTGAATGAAAATTATTTTATGAGCCTTGGGGCAAAAGTGCAAATATGAGAAAGTATAGGGGCAAAATAATAATTTTGCCCAAGTATGAGTAAAGGGTCAATTTAGTCAATGTGAATATTAAATGATCTATTTATGAATATAGATCAAGAAAAATGAAGCCCGGATCGAAACCGAGGCAAGAACAAGGTCGAGGGCTAAATTGCATACCTAGCTACATTTTGTATATTGAGGTAAGTTTGTATGATTTCTAAGCTTTATGATTTATATCATTGAATTGCTTAGCATAATATATAATGTTATTATGAAAATGTTTAATGTTATGTTAAACAAAGAAATTAATGAGATCAAGTATGAGAAAGTCCGTATAAGACCAAGCCGAGGCATGGCATCGGCAATCAAGCAAGTTTATCATGTAAGTCCAAGGACCCAAGCTTGGCATTGAACAAGTTATCATGTAAGTCCAAGGACCCAAGCTTGGCATTTAACAAGTTATCATGAAAGTCCAAGGACCCAAGCTTGGCATTGAACAAGTTATCAAGAGGAAGATTTCATATAAGTCCATGTCAAGACATGGCCTTGAAACCAAGATCAGATATCCCATGTAAGACCATATCCAAAATATGGCTTTAGCATCAAGTTCATGGTAAGAGATTTGGTATTCTCGGTTATCCATAGGAATTCATCGGGCAAATGAGATAAGCTCACAAGAGATAACAAGAAAGTTTAGTAAGCAAAATCATTATCACGTGGGGACAAATATTAGTCATATGATGAATGATAAAATAGAGATTATGATTACTATGTTAAAGTATGCTGATCAAGTGATACAAGTATCTTGTTTACTTCACAAGTATGAGACTAGTAAGTACTACAAGGCATGTAAGAACCAAGTACGAGCAAAAAAGCTTTATAGTTGAAATTATGATACCATGGATTATGTCAAATGGTTTATTTAAGCAAGTATGTTGATATGTGTTTTATATGCAAACTTACTAAGCTAAATGCTTACGTCTTTAATTCTTTCTTTTCATGTAGTCCCGCCAAGCTAAATTGTGGATCATTGAAGTCGGAGCTCGTGGCACACTATCAATCGCCATTTTGGTATAGCCAAGTTGATATTAAGTATGGCATGTATAGGAAACATTTCATTTTGAGTATATGTCTTAGAAAGGGGCAAAAGTATGGGCTGTCAAGTTTGTTATTCTTTTGTAAATGGCTAAGTGATTGGCCAAGTTTGACTAAGAATTTATGTTATTAATATCAATGAAGCATGTTATATTGTTCATGGAAGATGTAATAATTGAGTTGCTGAATTGAGCTTGATTTTGGTCTTAATTTCAGGATGGCAATTGGCTTGGTAAATAGCCCCTAAGTGCCTGCACGGTTAGACACACGGGCGTGTGTCTAGGCCGTGTATAAACTGCACCTTAGTCTTATAAGTCAGAATAGGCCACGGACCAATCCCATGGCCGTGTGTTAAGGCCGTGCACGACACACGGTTAGAACTTGGGCGTGTGCTCGGTCGTGTGAAATAAGTCAGTATATCAAGATGTAGTACACAGTCTAAGTCCACGGGCGTGCCATGGCCGTGTGTTATAAGTCAGAATGCTAAGGTTTTTCACACGGGCAAGGACCACGGGCATGCTATAGTCGTGTGGAAATTGGCAGAATATTGAGTTTTAAGGGCACGGTCTGAGGACATGGGTGTGATGCCTATGCACGGGCGTGTCTTATATTACACGGGCATGTAACCCCTATTTCAAAGAAAAGTTTTTCTATAAGGTTCCGAAAGTTTACCAGTACAAGTTTAAGGCCTCGTAGGCCCATGAAATGTATGAATTGTTTAAGAATAAGAAGTTTTAATTTCGGAACGAAATTTTATAGCCGTAATGTCATGATTAAGAAATTTCAAGCATAGTAATGTCACGTATCCGGTCTGAGCCTCGGACTCGGGTATGGGGTGTTACAACTAGTCATGTCCTATGATGCTTAGTTTCAGTATAGCTTGATAGCAAATGAAATGGTCATATGAATGGTAAGCTTATTGATGCATAGTTAGCATATTATTGATGGTAAGTTTGGGATGGATTATACTTTGATGTGCTTGTGTTTTAGTTGAGCTAAATTGTATATCAGTTGGTATGTTTGAAGAGTACTTGAATGAGTTGAAAAGGATGACCATTTGGTATGTTTTTGGTTGCCAATTGTGTTTGGTATGATGCTTGTATGTGTTGTATGGATGACCCAAAGTGTGGGTGGCATTTTGGCCTTGGAAATGGCCTATATTTGCCCACACGGTTGAGTACACGGGCGTGTGGCTCGACCGTGTCCCTCGTGGTTGTATTTCAAAACAAGTCAGACTTGACCACAGGCTGGACACACGGGTGTGTGACTGGCCGTGTGGTGCAAGTCAGGCTCGACCACGGGTGAGGCAAACGGGCGTGTCTTAGGCCGTGTGGTCAAGTCAGTATGTATGCCCTGTTTTGACACGGCTTAGACACACGGGTGTGTCTAAGGCCGTGGGAGGCACACGGCCTTCCCACAAGGGCGTGTGACCTCTGTAACTTTGAAAAAAAAATTTGAGAATTTCTATATGTGTTCGGTTTAGTTTCGGCCCCTTTCTAAAGCATGATTAAGGTCTCGTAGACCTATTTAAGGGACACTTTGATGTGGTTTGTCAAAATATGTTATGAAATGTCTTTAAAAGTTTTTGATTATCTGGTAATCCCTCTTAACCCTAAACCGGTGATGGTTATGGGTTAGGAGTGTTACAGTAGCAATGGTGGACGGTCTACTAGGCAGCGGCAACAAATGGGGAAAAAAGAGAATATGGGAGGAGAATATGGTTTATGGGGGCATAGTGGAGAAGAAAAGAAAAGAAATTTCAAAGAAGAGAAGGAAAAAATAGGGTGGGATGACATAGACAGGGAACAAATGGTCAATAGAGGCTGAATTGTGAAGAAAAATAAATTAAATACCTAGGGTTACGGCATGAGACGATAACTGCTAGGGTTTTAGGCAAAAATACAGTAAATAAAAATTATACAGGAGAGGAGAATCGAACTCGGGTCTCAAGGATAGTTTCACTAACTTTTAACCATCTCTTAACCATCTAACTAGTAACACAATCTTGCAACAACCATACAAAGTTAACAATAAAATTCGGGATATGACAACTCTCTCCCCTTAAAGGAAATTTAAGCATCGAAATTTACCTAATTCGAACAAATGAGGATATTTTTGACCAATCGAGTCCTCCAGTTCCCAAGTAGCTTCTTCGATGCCATGATTCTGCCAAAGAACCTTAACCAATGGAACCAGTTTCCTCCTCAGAACCTTTACCTCTAGATCCAAAATCTGAGCAAGTTCCTCCTCAAAAGTCAAGTCCAATCTAACCTCAATATCCTCAATAGGGATAATATGAGAAGGTTCAGATCGATACTGTCTTAACATCGAAACGTGGAATATGTCATGAATACAGTCCAGCTCTTGAGGTAACTCAAGGTGATAAGCCATTGGTCCAGTCTTCTTAAGAATCCGATAAGGTCTAATAAACCTAGGGCTCAACTTGCCCGTCCACCCAAACCTCAGAACTTTCTTCCATGGAGATACCTTCAAGAAAAGCTGATCACCGATACTAAACTCAATATCTTTTCTCTTCAGATATGCATAAGACTTCTATCTATCCAAAGCCACTTTTAATCTGTCCTAAATCAATCTGACTTTACTATGAGTCTCTTGAACCAAATCCAGACCCAAAACCTTTCTCTCGCCCAACTTAGTCCAAGACAATAGGGTATAGCACTTACAACCATACAAAGCCTCGTAAGGTGCCATTTGTATGCTAGACTAGAAACTGTTGTTGTAACACCCCAAACCTGACTGACAGGGTTCGACCCAAATTTGGTGTGCCACATTAGTCACTGTAGTGACTCTCCATTTACTCCCAACCTAACCTCCAACACACCACTTAAAGATAGAAAATAATGTGTTAAATTAAACATTGCGACGGAATTGTTTCATACACAGAATATAAACATGCAAGCTCACAAACCATAAAGAAAGGTTCACATACATTTTAAGTTTGCAATATACAGTTTCGCAAATGAATAAACTTAGTAACTAGAAAACACTCATGTGAAGCTTATCATAATATAGTAGGGTTCCCATAAATACACGGTTCGTACAATTACTTTGGTTCGCAATCTATAGGTGTACGCATGTAATTTTTGAAGTCACAGAAAACTATACTTCCAAAAAATTAGACTTACATATTATGATACATAACACTCATGAATGACTAAACTTTGATCTTTATTCATTACACTTAATAATAAGTTATTCCAAATATGGTTTGCAACAACATGTAAACTTAGCATAAAAGAGATTAGTTCAGACAGAGTCAGCTTATGGTAATTCTAAACCCTCATAAATTTCTAAACCCTATCGCCTATTTTCCCAAGTTTGCCAATATCTAGTCAGGAGTGAGCCTCGCCAAGTCGTCTACCTCGCCACTACTAAACGTGACCTACTTACCTACGAAGTAAGAGATAAGTGGGTGAGTTCATTGCGAACTCAATGAATAACCAAAAATCCACATGATATGATTTAAAACAAATCTCAAAACAGAAAGAAATCTTAGTCTTAAAATCATTTTATGTGTTGGGTTTGTGGGTAAAAGCACGAGACCTAGTTCGCAGATCCTATCAGAAAACATAAGTTTTGTAAAAACAATTTCAAAAGCTTAACAGTCGAATCTCAAAGTTTGTGAATAGAGCACGCCTTAGGTCGCGAGGTCTGTTTCACCTAAACAAAAACATTTAATAACTCGAGTCTGGGTTCACCTTAGGTCGTGAAGCCAACTCGTACATACTTTTTAGAGAACACGAACAAGGTCTACCTTAGTTCGCAAAACCGATTCATTTACCAGAATCTTGTCGCATTGGATATGCGGATCTCCATATAACGCCTCAGAATGACTCAAAGAGTCTAGAAACATGACCTATAAGTTCAACACGAGGCAATACACTCTTCTATACCCCAACATATCCCAATGAATGGAGCACAGCTTGACATTCCCTTATCTCTCTACATGTCCTAGGGCCTCAACTCCCAAAATCACAGAAACAAAGTGGTAAGTACTCACAATCCTTTTGTGTACCAATATATCCAACATTGCTTGCAAAGGAACACACACAGAGACTTATCACAAACAGCTTGCATAGGGAGCTTAATTATCGCAGAGAGCTCACATAGGGAGCATGCTTGAAAACACTTGTAAAGAGTTCGCACAAAAGTTTGTAAAAACAGAATTTATAAAACTGTACTTTAAAAACATCTTTTAAAACATACGCTCACTTAAGAGCATGCGTAAAACCTATCTTTAAAATCATAACTTAAAAACATATCTTGAAAATAGGGTTTCGTTGAAAACTAACTTTCAAAACATAGTTTAAAAGCAAAGTTCTTGAAAACCACCACAGTCCGCACACAAGATACAAACTTTAAAACATCCATGCTAAAAAACATTATAGTGTACATACTTATGACGAATCCCAGATCACTCACTGAAAAACATGATAGTTTAGCATATTTTTTATGAATCCCCGATCACTCATCGAAAATGAAGAATTAAACAAGCTTAGCTTTGCCTTTATCCTTGTTGGTATATGGTCTGGCTGGCTCACAATAAACACACATAGATTACGTAAAAAGACAAAACTTACAGAATTCACACATGTAAGCGAACTAACTTTCTGGACAATCAAACCTAACAAGATAGAGACTTACCTTGGGTGTTACAAACTTGACTCAAAACAAAGAATTTATGGTAGAATATTCAATGAGAGAATTCTTATGAATTAAGGGTCATATTTATAGACTTAAGTGTCCTGGAAATCTTAGGATACCCTACCTGACTTAAGAAAGGTGTTACTTGCACGTAAAGTATCCCTAAATATACCAAATCTTTATTTCCTAATTCGAGTCTACCTCAATCTTTGACTGGTGAACCCCCAATTTGCAACTTACCTGGAAAACCCTAGTTCACCAAACATACTGGCGAACCTTCTTACTGTGTCTTTTCGCATATAAATGTTGAAACACTTGGCAAACTTCTTACTGATACTCTTTTGGCAAACCCCCCTTTGGTGAACTCCTTAGTTCGCCAAAGTACTGGCAAATACTTACTTGCAAGGACAAATCTTTCAAGTCCATTCTCGGGATGTTACAACTATCCCCCACTTAAGACATTTTTTCCTTGAAATGTTCTTCGTCAAATAGTTGAGGATATTGCTGTTTCATTGATTCTTTTGTTTCCCAATTAGATTTGTTGGTCATGTGATTTTGCCACAACACTTTGACTAAGGGAATTCTCTTGCTTCACGAGCCACAATCTTTATTGGTTCTTCCTCATAAGTCAAGTCAGGTCGTAGTTCTAGTCCATCTGTTGCCACCACATTGGATGGGTCTGTGCGATATCTCCTTAGTAGAGACACATGGAACACATCATGGATCTTATCTAGTTCACAAGGAAACTTGAGTCGATATGCTACAGAATTGATTCTTTCTACCACTTCATAGGGACCAATAAACCTTGGGCTTAGCTTTCATTTATGCCCAAACCTTAGGACTTTCTTCCATGGCAATACTTTAAGAAACACATGCTCGCCCACTTGATACTCAACATCTCACCATTTCAAGTCAGCATAGGACTCTTGTCCGTCTGAAGCAGTCTTAAGTCTTTCACATATTATGTAACACCCATTACCCGTATTCAACGCCAGAGCAGGGTACGAAGCATTACCGGACATAAACACAAGCAAACATATATTTTCGAGTCATAAATTTTCATCCAAATTAAAAAATTTTCATACACATTCATATCGTCCCTAAAACGAGCCTACGAGGCTCATTACATACTTTGGAAGTGGTTTGGGACTAAACCGAGAACTTTAGAAAATTTTACAAAACTTAGAAAAATTTTCATGTTGCAGGGCTCACACGCCCGTGTGGTCCAAGGGACACGCCCGTGTGACCCTTAGACAAGTCCGTGCTATAGGTCGTGTTCAAAATAGGGTGCTCTCTGACTTGTGCCACATGGCCGTGCCACACGCTCGTGTGCTAGGCCATGTGGTCAATTTAATTTCCATAATTTTTCATAAAATAGGTGCAGACTTTACACGGTCGAGACACACGCCCGTGTCCAAGGCCGTGTAGCACACACGGCCGAGACACACGCTCGTGTCTCTGCCCGTGTGCTCAATTTTGGACATTCTGTTTTGCAACAATTAAGGTGCAGGGAACACACGGCCGAAACACATGCCCGTGGGGCCGGCCGTGTGTGACACACGCCCGTGTGTCTACCTGTGTGGACAACAATAAGGCTATTTACCAAGCCATTTTTCCACCATTACTTGTACATACATGCACAACATCATATGGCACCAATCCAAGCATATTACATACAACCAAATCAGCCACAATCAAAACATAAACACATCATTCACATGCTACCATCTATCATACACAAACATCACATGCTTATCAACTCAAATCATGTAAATTCCCACATCCATGAAAGGCATCATCATATAAATTGCTCATACCAATTGTAGCCAATTTTCAATGGCCTTATACAAAATGAACTTTCAACCAATATAAGCCAACACATTTGGCCAAATCAATTATGACACATAACAAAATGACCAAGTCTCCTATACATGCCATAACTCCAAATGCTAAATTCATTGGTACCCAAAATAATTGTTGTAGATAGTGTGGATGGATCTCCGACAAATCTCCAATCCCAAGCTGGCTTGGTTACACTATAAGATAAAGAAAAAGAAGGGGAGTAAGCTTTATAGCTTAGTAAGTTCACATGCAAATAATAAGAAACATTAAACATGAATATCATACAATTAGTATAACACAAGTTACATATTTGTCATCATAGGTTCATAAACGTACCTCAATCATTCTTAATCTTACCAAGTGTTCATCACATACCGAGCTCATTCTTATGATTTTTTCGTACATACCTGTACCAACTCGTAACATATCATACTCTTTCTCGTCTTTAACATACCCGTTGAACACTTGGAATACTAATCGGATACACGAAAAGTCTTGCACATAAGTGCCACATACGTAGCCAATGCTACCTCATATCTCATAACACATAAGGGTTCGCTCTCGAGCTAATCACGGGCTTGCTCACACAAGCTGTCAGTCAAGACGTAACTATGCAGTGCTGCTCACACAAGCTGTCAGGTATCCGCAACACATGCCGGACTACACAGCCACTGGTAGACGTACGAGACCAGCACCCAGATCACATAAATCACATATATCACATGGTTTCCTAGTGACATGTCACTCGTATCCTAATCCATTCCTAAGGTTCAAACGGGATTTCTCACTTGTCATTTCGTTGTCGAACGTATCCACATTGTCATTTATACAATTCATGCATAATAAAACATATAAAAATACAAATATAACATTGCCTTTATTTACACACGAACTTACCTCGGTACAAAATAGTAGAAAAGGATTTAATCGTCAAACACCTTATTCTTTCCCTGATCAAGGTCCGAACTTCTTCTTTCTTTATCTATAATAGCAAATTTAGCTTATTTAATATTCACATTACTCAAATCAGTCCAAACATCACATTATGGAAAAATTACATTTTTGCCCCTAAAGTTTCACATTTTTACAAATTAGTCCCTAGGCTCGTAAAATGAAATGTATTCAATTTCTTGATAACCAAAACCTAGCCGAACCAATTTCATACTTATAGAAGCCCATATTTTCCATTAAATCAGATTTTTACTACCCATTTTACAACTTTTTACAAATAGGTCCTTTTTAGGTATTTTCATAAAAAATCACTTAGTAAAAGTTGTCTATCACACATCAAACATGCATAACCTACCATTAGCCATCAAAACACATACATTTCTAACATGGTTCAAACCCTAGACATCAACCATAACTCAAATTAATGGTAGAAATAGATAGATCGGATGATAACGACTTCAAAAATGTAAAGAGCATTAAAAACGGGGCTAGGATGTACTTACAATCAAGCTTGGAAGTTGAACAAACCCTAGCTATGGTGACCCTCTAAATTTTGGCACATGAAGAAGAAGATGGACAAAAATTTTGGCTTTATTTTCCCTTTTTATTCATTTATTTACCAAATGACCAAAATGCCCTTAATGCATAACTTTGAAATTTCACCTATTCATGTCCATTTTTGTCCACTAACTTATCCAATGGTCTAATTACCAACTAAGGACCTCTAATTTAAAATCTCATAGCAATTGGACACCTTTAACAAGTAGAACTCAACTTTTGCACTTTTTACAATTTAGTCCTTTTTACTAAATTAAGTGCCCAAATGTCAAAATTTTTTGTCAAAATTTTAGAAAAAAATTTTCACGAAATCATTTCATAAAACTGTAGACCATAGAAATATAATAAAAATAAATTTTACTGCGTCAAATTTGTGGTCCCGAAACCACTGTTCCGACTAGACCCAAAATCGAGCTGTTATATATTAACTTTATCTTGTCTTCAATTTTGCAAACCAACTCAGGTCCAACGATTCGCTTCTCATCCAACTTAGCCCAACACAGAGGTGTTTGACACCTCCTTCCATACAGTGCTTCAAAAGGCGTCATCTGAATACTTGCTTGGTAACTATTGTTATAGGTGAACTCTACTAAGATAAATAATTGTCACTCCCTATATTTTATTTATTTATTTGCATTAGTTCATGACACAAGGGATTAAATAGCCTAGTGGTTAAGTGTATGAATTTATTCCAAGTGGTCCCAAGTTCAAGCCCCCATAATCTCACCTCTTTAATTAAATTTTTGACAACTTAGGCTAGTGTGAACACCCTTTCCGTCCAACCCAAATCTTGCCATACTTGGGAAGATTCTTTCCTTGATTACAAGGTCAACATTCTCCTTTTTCTCCCCTTTCCACTCCTATGATCCCCTTTCCATGCCTTTGTCCCCTCAACATACCACATTTCCTACCTTACCTTACCTTGGTCAGCCATGTACCTAGACATATCCATTTAACTTTTTATTTTTAGTTTTTTTTCATTTTTCTCTCCTCCCCTCTTTTGGTCGTCCACCACCTTGCTCCTCCTATTTTATCTTTTTTTTTCTTCCATTTCACCACCTAAGTCACCATTTTCTTCTCATTTCTCCTCCACTCCACCACTACATAAGGTCGCCGCACCTCTACCTCACCACCATCTCTCCTTCGTTGTCGTTGCGCCGCCACCGCCAACCACCATCGAAAATTCTCGATTTTCTTCTTTTCTCCTCCTCTTTTCATAATTGATTTCTTTAACCTCTCAATTCTGATTTTTGTTCATAAAAAGATTATCCCACACTCTATTTTTTTATTTCTAACTTTTATTTTTATAATATGATTTTCTCTATTTAGTGACGAATCCTTTTCTCTAATCAACATTTCGTGGGAAGAGTTGAGTCATTTTCCTCCGTTACTACGTAAGTATTGTCGACCCTCTATTCTTGTTACACTCTCATATATTATATACATGCATACTCGATTAAGACAACGCTAACCATTTCAATTTATGGGTTTCACTGAAGTGCAAATCAAAAATCCTGGATTCGTGCCCTCCCTTGTAGAAGTGTGCGAATAAGTTGAAGGATTACGTATCTCACCGAATCGAATAATTGAAGGATTATTTATTTTAGTTACCCATTCTAACACGTGTGAATGGTTTTAACCTTAAAGGCTTGAGAATCAAACTCTCTCATTAGAAGTTGGAATCAAGATCATTGCGAACAAAATTGCAAAGGTGTGGGGATTTATTTTTGTTAACAATGGTTGATATCATATTTAATCAAGATAAAGACATTACTTCAAATAATTAATTAATGTTTAAATAATTATCTGAAAAGTGATATTGGGCAAATACTTTAAGTGTTCGTATGGATTGGTAAAAATCCATTAAAGGAGGATTTCAAGTAAGTGTTTCCAAAACTTGAGATTTGTGATGAAATATTGGTTTGTGTGATTTTTCTGTTAAAAATATTTATGTGTGATTTCCTTACACTCATGACATGTGATATATGGCGATTTGGATAATACATGCATTGTAAACATGTTATTGTTACATTGATATTCTGATTCGTATGTGATTATGAATATTCTGATTATGACTTACATGTTAAGCATGCTACTTTTCTGCCTATGATTCGCATGTTAAGCATGCCATAATTCTGATTCTGATTCGCATGTTAAGCATGCCATTGTGTTAAACCGAAAATAAATATGATTCCCATGAAAAGCATGCCTACTGTAAAGTTTGTTTTGTATGCCATATCACATGCATGAGGTTGGGATAATGTGTACGGAGGAAGTATCTGGCAGTATATCTGCAATTTCTAGTGGCTTGACCACAATATTCTGCATTTGACAGTTATTTGGTGGCTCGACCACAATATTCTGTTTTGGCAGCTCGACTGCTCCATATGGTGGCTTGTCCACAATATTGATATGTTACTAGATGGACGAGTTCTGGGGAACTCATTATGGTGTGTAGCAGAGATGGGTAGGATCTGTTTTCTGAAATATCTGCACTGATTTTGAAAAAAAAAGGTTGCATGGACGTCGTCATTATGCATTCTGATAAATGTGATTCTGTGAACTGAATATTGTAAGAATATGATTTGCTTAAACTGATGATGTTATCTGTTAATTTATGTTATTATGAATTGCAACCCACACTGGGCTTTTTAAGCTCACCCCTTTTTGTTCTGACCTTTCAGATAATAATCGAGGTTAGGATAGTTTCGACTTTCGGAGGTACTCTCGGACATTTTTAGAAAAACTTATTTATTTGGTACTTGATATACTTTGGGATGTGTTTTTATTTCTGTGGACTTTGGCTTGGGACTTTCGTTTCGACTTTGGTTTTTGGATGGTTTTTGCATGATTTACATTTTTAAACTATCACTTAAGAAGACTTGCGAAAATGATAATTAAAATGGATTTTTCACAATAATTTTAAATTCATCTCAACAATGATGTTTTCAAACATAATACTTCGATTTCAAAACTCAACGCTACTTACCCAACAACTTAGTATTTTATGAAATACATATATATATTAAACCTACGTTTTCAAAATGTCCAAAACGAGTTTTAGTATGTTAATTTCCACTGCAACGTTTACTTTGAAAATGATGTTTTCTACAAACTATCAATACTAGAGTTTTCTAATTTAGACGATTTGACAAAATCTTTCAAAAGGAAATTATAAACGATATTTGGGTTTTCTTAAAGTGAAACGAAATGACATTTTAAAAATAAAGACGATTATTAAGGAAAAAGTGAAAATGATTTTCTGCACTAACAACTCTACCAATGTGATCTTCAAGATTCAGTCATAACGTCTAGGTCAGGTTTAAGGGGTTACAATAATGTTCCCAACTTCCTGCGGACTCCAAAACACAGCTTCATAGCATGTCTTCTAGCACTTGTATCACTCTCTCAGATTGGCCATCTGTTTGAGGATGATAAGCTGTACTGAAATTTAGCTTCCAACCCAAAGCTTCTTCCAAACTCTTCCAGAATCTCGAAGTAAATCAAGGATCTCGATTAGAAGTAATGGAAACTAGCATGTCTTGAAATCGTACTATCCCAGCAACATAAATCTCTACTAGCCTTTGCAAAGTATAGTTTGTGCGACCAGCTAAGAAATGTGCACTCTTGGTGAGACGATCCACAATCACCCAAATAACATCATTCTTGGTCGTGGTCAGAGGTAATCCCGTCACAAAATCCATGATGATCCTTTCCCACTTCTACTCTGGAATCTTAAGTGGTGGTAAAAACCCTGAAGGAAATTGATGTTTTACTTTGACTTTTCAACTAAATAAACACTTCACCAAAAATTCTGTAACAGCTTACTTCAAACCAGGGCACCAATACAATTCACGGAAGTCACGGTACATCTTGTTATTGTCTAGGTGCATCACCTAAGGACTATTGTGGGCCTCTTTAAGAATCATCTGTCGAAGCTCTTCATCTCTAGGCACACATAACCTTCAACAGAAGCAAAGTATCCATTCGTTGTTAAGTGTGAAATCACCTTGCACTCCTTACTCTACTTGGAAAACCCTCTTTTCCAACTCTTCATCAAAAACTTGTTTCACCTTAATTGCTATGACAATGTTGGTTTCACTTGCAATTTCACGAGCAGTCCTCTATCTTTTGTCACACTTAGTTACGCAAACATATCTCGTAACTCACTTACTGACTTCCTGCTTAACACATCAGCTATCATATTTCCTTTGTTAGGGTGATACTCTATCACACAATCATAACCCTTCAAAAAATCTATTAGCCTTCTCTGTCGTAGATTCAACTCCTTCTATGTAAGCCAGTAGTTGAGACTTTTGTGGTTTGTGTAGATGGTACATCTTTCTCCATATAAGTGTCACCAAATCTTGAGTGCAAACACCACTGCTACTAGCTCCAAGTCAAGGTTTGGGTAGTTACACACATGAACCTTCAGTTTCCTAGAAGCATAAACTATAACATTTCTTTCTTGCATCAGCACATATCCAAGCCCCGTATAAGAGGCGTCACTACAAATCACAAACTCCTTTCCTAGTTCTGCTTGGATCAACATAGGTGCTTTAGTGAGGATCTCTTTAAGCTTTTCGAAGCTCTGATGTCTTTCTTATGTCCATACGAACTTTTCTTTCTTCTAGAGCAACTTTGTTAAGGGTGTTGTAATAGTGGTGAATCCCTCAACAAACCTATTATAGTACTATGCGAGCCCTAAAAAGCTTCGCACCTCAGTTACACTCTTTGGTGATCTCCACTCTACAATGGCTTTAATTTTCTTTTGGTCCACGCGAACCCCTTAGCAGAAACGATGTGCCCCAAAAACGTCACTTCTTTTAGCCAAAACTCGCACTTGTTGTACTTCGCAAACAACTGCTTCTCTCACAGAATCTACAACACAGTTCGTAGATGGGTGTCGTGCTCTTCCTCAGTTCACAAATATACAAGAATGTCGTCAATGAACACCACCACGCAGTGGTCTAGATATTCATGGAACACTCGATTCATCAGGTCCATGAAAGTAGCAGGTGTACTTTTCAAACCAAAAAGAATCACAAAAAACTCGTAGTGCCCATACCTCGTTCTGAAAGTTGTCTTCAACATATCAGACTCATTCACCTTGAGTTGGTAGTAACCAGATCGCAAATCGATCTTTGAAAACACAGTGGCACCTCACAGTTGGTCAAACAAATCGTTGATTATTGGCAATGGGTACTTAGTTTAATAGTTAACTTATTTAACTGTCTGTAGTCGATGCACATCCTCATGCTGCCATCTTTCTTCTTTACAAACAACACTGGCAAACCCTAAGGTGATATGCTCGGTCGAATGAAGCCTTTATCAATCAGCTCTTAAAGTTGTATCTTCAACTCCTTAAGCTCCTTGGGTGCCATGCAGTACAACATAATCAAAACTGGAGTACTACCAAGGTACAACTCAATGGTGAACTCCACTTCGCGATCTGGAGGTAACCCAGTAACTCATCAGGAAACACATCAAGAAATTCTTGCATAGTTCGCATCTCACGAACACTTTTCGTCTCATCCTGTAAACCATCACAAAAGTGAGATAGGCTTCGCAGCCTTTACCCAGCATCTTTTCTACCTTCATTGCTAAGACTAAATTAGTCATAAACTGAGCTCGCTCACCAACCACCACAACTACATGGCCTTCACTGCTTTGTAAGGTAACTCTTTTCAGCTTGAAGTCAATTTTCATTTTATGCACAGTCAACCAGTACATTCCCAAAATCACTTCGAACCCATAGAATGGTAATCCCATCAAGTTCGCATCGGATACTTGACATTGAATCATTAGTTGACACTGATGGTATACTCTATTGACCAACACTGTAATGCCCTCTGCCTGACCCGATGAACCAGATTCGGGTGTTGGGTGTTATGTACTATAACAAATGTAACTTAAACTTTTTTCCTATGTACAAGTTCTATCTATGAATATGATTACATTTACAGTTCATGATAATAAAATTTCATCGATTTCTCTATTTTATCTCTCAATCTAATGTAAACTCATTAGAACATTGTTTAAACAACTTATGCTCTATCTTGAACTCGCCACTTAACTTCATTTATTTGCATAATAGCTCATCAAGCCACTTTCTTTTGGCATAGCCCCGGCATCGTTCCTCCTGGCGTGTACTTCTTTGCAACCAGAAACATGAAATAACCTTTATAAGTTCATAAGAACTTAGTGAGTTAAACCTTTAATACATGATTCATTATATCAAAGCGTGATAGATGCTTCGCTTGTCCTTTATATGTCCTTTGACTTTTCCTTATCCCTTCTGGTGGTTACTTCACTAAGATTTCCCCTTAAGCAAACTGTAATTACTCTTTTCTATTTTAAACCTTTATCTTCCTCTCAAGGTCCTTAGTGACTTATCTTCCTTTCATATTCATTAAGCTTTCACTCTATTAGGCTCCAGATTCAAGGTCCAAACTCAAATGGTCATTTCTTTCCTCTGAGCGTACTATACTCAAATCTTATCTTTACATAGTTCTTAACCATTTTGTTTACCTTAACAGACATAAAATCTTATCTCATACTTACTGACTTTTCCACGAACTTCGGGTGAGGTAAACTATGCCCATTACTTAACACAGAGTTCGTCTAGATCTTCCTTACTTCAAAAGGTTATCTATACATGCCTATAACACATATCCCGGATTTTCCACCTATTCTGGCGCGCCCTAGATTCATTGTTCTTTTCTTATTAATATATGGGGTTAGCCATTTCATTTACATACAGTGTCTTTCTTTTAGAGTTCACTGAATACTTAGTTTTTTCCTTGTCCATACATCGTCTCTTACACTTACCTTACCTTCAGAGTCATATATTACTTTGCCTTCAGAGAAACGTTCATGTCATTCTTTCCTAATTCCTTACACGCCACTCATTCAAAATTTATCATGAAGGCATTCCTTCATTTACATAGCCACAAAGGCTTATTTTGTATTCTCCACAAAGAGCTCACACAAAAGTTCGTGAAAACACAATTTATAAAATTGTACTATAAAAACATCCTTTAAAGCATAGGCTCACTTAGGAGCATATGTAAAACATATCTTTGAAATCATAGCTTAAAAACATATCTTGAAAATAGAGTCTTAGAACTTGAAAATAGGGTTTCGTCGAAAACTTACTTTTGAAACTTAGTTTAAAAACAAAGTTCTTGAAAACCATCACAGTTTGCACGCAAGATACGAACCTTAAAACATTCATAACGAAAAACATGATAGTGTACATACTTCTAATGAACCCTAGATATCTCACTAAAAAACATGATAGTTTAGCATGTTTTTTATGAATCCCCGATCAGTCACCAAAAAACTAAGAATTAAACAAGCTTAGCTTTGCCTTTATCCTTACTGGTATATGGTCCGGATGGTTCGCAATAAACAGACACAGATTACTTCAACAGACAAAACTTACAGAATTCACACATGTAAGCGAACCTAGCTTTCTGGACAATCAAACCTAACAGGACAAAAACTTACCTTGGGTGCTACAAACTTGACTCAAAACAGAGACTTGACGGCAAAATATTCGATGAGAGGAATTCTCATGAATTAAGGGTCGTATTTATAGACCTAAGTGTCTTGGAAATATTAGGATACCTTACCTAACTTAGGAAAGGTGTTACTTGCACGTAAAGTGTCCCTAAATACACCAAATATTTATTTCCTAATTCGAGTCTGACTCAATCTTTGACTGGCGAACCCCCAGTTTGCAACTCAACTCGCGAACACTAGTTCGCAACTTACCTGGCGAACCCTAGCTCACCAAACACACTGGCGAACCCTCTTACTGTGTTTTTTGGTGTATACAACAATGCTGAAACACTTGGAAAACTTCTTACTAATATTCTTTTGGTGAACTCCCCAATTCATCGAAGTACTAGTGAATACTTACTTGCAAGGCCAAAAATTCCAGGGCCGTTCTCGGGATGTTATGGTTGTTATAGGAAAATTCAACTAACAGCAAATGCTCCTCCCAACTTCCCCGAAACTTAATTACACAACTCCTTAACATATCCTCCAAAACCTAAATAACCCGCTCAGGATGGAATGTTGTACTGAAATCCAAACGAAATATAGACATAAAATTTTGTCCAAGTCCACCCATAGTTGTAAAGAGCTAACCCAAACCCATTTTAGGTCCACCCATATTATTTTAAAAAAATTAAAAATATATTTATATTTTTTCCATTTAATATTTAATAATTTAATATATTTTATTTATTAAAATTTTTACATATAGTCATCTTAACAATTTTTAATGTTTACATTATAGTACTATTATATACTATAAAATTAATTTTATATGTTATAAATTACATAATATATAAAAATAATATAATATAAAATATTACAAACTTAAAAATACACTGAACTTGAGTCTTAAATCTTCAAACTAAGATCTACCCTATATTTTAAACAAGTTTTTTTTACTCAACCCTTTTAATATAATATTTCAATATAAAACTTCTCAAATTTCGAATAAACATTCTAATATTTAAAATAATATAAAAAACTGAGCCCAACATTATCATCAAAATTTCTGACACAATTTGCATTAGAATTTTAATAAAGAACTGATAGCTACTTAGTTTTATATATATATATATATATATATATATATTTCAGATTTGCAGACTTCAGAGAACTCGAAAGTATGGGGGAAAAGGGTAATAAGAAGAAAAGGGAGACTAAATTTTAGATGGTTGATCTTGTATCTGAAATGTAACTCTTCCCTATTTATCAATTATTTTAAATACAACTAGATAGATAATTATTTATTTGTATAATCTATAAATGCGAAAGAGAAGGTACATACTAAATATTTTAATTTAATATTTTAAAATATTTTGAAGTAAATTTTATAATTTACTTTACAAACTGAGAGAAGGAAAAATCATTGGCAAAACTTAAGCCTTAAACCTTAAATGCTAATCCAAAATTTTTAACCACTTACTCTTTTAAATTATTAGCAATCTTTATAATAACATTTTCCTATGAAATTCTTTTTCATTTTAATTTTTAATAATACATTTGATTTGGTTTTTTCAACTATATTGTATTTGATTAACTTAAAAATAGCAATGGAAGACACCATAATTAGTATTCTCTATTGGATGACCCCCTCGACTCAACAATGAATAATCTTAAAAATTATTATTATTTTCATTTTCATGGATATTGAATATATCATACATTCATCTCTATTTCCATCCCACTTTTACTTTAATTGTTTATAATATTTTGATTTTTAAAATAAAATTTAAAAAATAACAACGTTGGAAATTAGGTTCCGTGAAATTAATTTCTCTTAATTTTTGTATATTAAAAATTAAACTAATAAATAGATCGAAGATATGAAAGTAAACTTCTTTCTCAAACATTTGAACCAAGTTTGAATCTTGAAGTCCACGTTGTTGGAATGAATTTACATGGATACCACCTCAAATCATCGAGAAAAAACTCAAACAATAAAAAAGATGATGACACTTACAGTTATTTCAACCAAAAAATAAATCTAAAAACCAAAAATAATTAACTGAATGCTAAATTTTGACTTAGGTGTAAATTAATAAACTAAAAATTTAGTAATGAAAAATTAAATATTAAATTTTTAATACTAAACTTTATAAGTACTGAACTAAATAAAATTGTTTGAATATTGATAAAAAAGAATAAAGTACAGAACAAAACTTACTTATTTGATAAAAGTTTCGGCTTTTTGAAAATTATTAATTTTGTGATTTTAATCTCAAATATAATAATTTATATTATTAGGATAATAAAAGAATCATTTATTTTCAAAAAGATTAGTTAAAATTATCCTTCCAACATTTTCATTTTGTTGAAAATTTGAGATTAATTAAAAAATTATTATCATAATCAAAAACATTAAAAAAATCAAACATTGAACATTTGGTTTTTGAAAATTTTAGTTCTTCATGATTTAGAGTTCTATTTATTGATCAGATTAAAGATAATTTAAAAAACGAATGAGGAGGACAAACAAGTGCCGTAATGAGAGTAAATATCGTAAATTCATCAGTGATGCAATCTGAAAAAGTAACAAATCTAAGGTAGGTTAATACCAAACATTAACATATCAAAACTTTGGGACATAATAACTTAAACCTCTCATATAATTCACCAACATAATAATGGGGACTTATGGATTCCACGCCTGCCAAATTACCGGATCAAATTTTAAACAGGTTACATTCATCAAATCAAAATGTTATAGAAGGAAAGAAATGCATTAACAAAAAGCATCGTAATTGAAAACTTTATGTGAATCTCAAGACATTGATTCACAGATTCCAAGAATAATATGCGTAGCTAAATCCAATCCTATAAAACATCTCATGGAAACACGAGGGGGAAAGAGGATTTTATATGACACGAGACCAACCACTAAGAGGCCTACCTACTGTATCCTGTAACAGATGAATGAAAACGAAATCTGTACTTAGAATTCCATCTTCACATTTGCATCATAACTCTGGGATGGTCCCCCATACTGGAGCCAGTCCTTAGCACAGATGAGAGCTTCAAGTGTCACAGGACGTAATGAACTGAGGTAGTTATCCATCTTTTTTCTCTCTGTGTCGAAAACGGAATCAGAACCAATGGTGGAAAACGGCATTGACAAAATGTCAGAAGCCATCCTCGAAAGTGTAGGATACTTTGTCTTGTTTAATTTCCACCAGCCCAAGATATCGAAATCTTGTACCCGAGGCAAAAGGGACTCTTCAAGATATTGATCCAGTTCTGATTTCATCTGATGGCTACCACTGATCTCAGAGATATAGACCTCAAAATCTGAAAGTCCATCTCCAATGGAAATAAGGGGATCTTGAGAAGGTACCTCTTGAGAGGCTTCTTCCTGATGGGTTATTTCTTGACTGGCTACTTCTTGATCGGACACTTCTCGATGAGCAACTTCGTGATGGGAATCTTCTTGATGAGCTACTTCATGATGGGATACCTCCTGAGGAGCTGCTTCATGAGTTTGTTCCTCTTGAAGGTATCCTTCTTCATGTAGGTATCCGTCTTCAGGGGGTTCAGTTTTGAGGATGACACCCCCATTCTGTTCTGGGATGATGCTCCCATTCCGTTCTTCAACAAATGTTTCAGGTGGAGGAAGTGCTTGTGCAATATATTCAAGGTAGAGCTCATGAATCCCATCATCAACAATCTTAATCCACATTCCAGCATCATCACCATATATCCTAGAGAAGCTAAATTCAACAAGTTTCATTTTGAATCTAGGATCCATTACCACGGCAATAGCCAAAACTAAGAAGCAGTCGCTCCAGTATCTATCAAACTTCTCCTTCAAAGGCTTGGTCAAGTTGCTGATGAAGGGGTCATTGCTCATTGCTGCATGTGTCAGCTCCAACTGAACTTTTGACACTTCATGGTAGAATGCACTGGCATTTGGGTATGTTGGGCCAGTTAAAATGCTGACAGCATCAAAGAAAAGCTTCAAGTATGTGCAGAGAATTTCTATCTGCTTCCAATCATCCATTGACGGGGCTATGTTATAATCAGGAATAGAGGTTTCCAAGCAAAGAAATACTTGCTTTAGTTCACAGGCGGCAGCCAACATGTCATATGTTGTGTTCCATTTTGTTTGGTCATCAATGAATATGTCTTTCATGCTGGGGACTTTAAGTTGTTCCTTCAGTCCAAAAAATGTCTCTTCATGAGTATCTGAAGTTTTCACAAACTTAACACTATCCCGTATTTTCTTCACTGTTTCCCCCACAGACCATAGTGCCTCTTGTGCAAGAAGACTTATAACACGAGCAAAACAATTTCCAATCAAGAACTGACCATGCAGCATATAAGGGTTCCTCACAGAAAATAGAGCTCTTAGGTTTTGATTTATGCTAACATTTGAGAAGGACTGATCAAGACCAAGTGTAAATAGCCGATTCTCCAAATGCCAATCTGATAGGCAAGACACAACAGCTTGCTGTAAGGCAGAGTCTGAATCAAGAGAAGGTACCATGACTACATTAAGCAGGCAGCGGTGCAAATTCCATTCCATATCAATGAACTGTCCTGTTATGAAAACATAGCCCACAGTTTGATTTGAAATACGTAAATCTAACGTAAGGCTTATCCTTCCTGGAATTTCATTGATAAAATTGAGAAGCCTTTGCTTCTCATTCAGGTACATGGCAACACAATCTCCTTGAATAGTATTGAAACTCACCATATTAAACTGAGGTTGAAGAGTCCGTGCAAAATCAATAAAGCCAGGGTGTTCCACAATGTGGAGGGGATACTCGTGCATTATGATCATCTTAGCTATCTCATGGTTGCAGCGTTCCTGGTTAAAAGGGATGTTAGCAAATCCAGGAGTTGCTCGTTGTCTTTTTCTTGGTTCGTATGTGGCATTAGCAGTTTTAATGTCTGATGCCTGTTGATTCCTCTGACGGCTTACCGGGCAGATTCCTAAGGCAATGTGTCTCTTGAGGTGGCTAGTTCCAGCTAGCTTTGAACCAGTAATGTAAGCAAAAGATTTCTTGCATTGATTACAGCAGGCCCTGATACATCCATCTCCTACGGTCTCAACAGTGAAATGATCCCAGACAATAGACTTCTTCCTCCTGCGTTTATTGGGCTGTACTTCGGAACTAACAAGGTCATTGTTGTCTGTAGGAGTAATAGGTGTAACCGGAATGATTGCAGTCTCCATCTCAATGTACTGTCCTGCAATAAAGATGAGACAGCAGATGATAAAGTTCTCAAAAGTCAATGAAAAAACACAAGACAGACACCATGAAGACAGCATATTGTAGTAGAAGAGAATACTACTATTGATGATACCCAAATGCAAGTTTAGATATTCACAGTAGATTCAAAACTCATAGAAAAATGACAAGCTTCTTAGAATGTTTCCATTATCTACGAGACAATAGTTATTCAAATTTACAAAATAACAAACAAGAGCAGGAGTTAACTAATTTTTATGATCCTCAGATAGATATTAGTAACCAGACAAATTTGAAGAGATGGCTTAAAAGACTGAGCAATTGAATATTAAAAGGTATGCAGAGTAGCTGGCTTTACAGTGAACATTTAAACTACAACATTCAGGTTAAAAGACAAACTTGAAATGATTCTTAGCCAAGCCTAGAATTCAAAAAGCCTTCAAGAGTCTACGGTAAAAAAAAGCAGATGCGTTTTAGCCAGAAAAATAATAGTTGGAACTTGATAAACACATCAACTAGACTTGGTAACCCAAAGCTGCAAAGTCTAAAGACCAGTTTATTCCCACATCTGGACATGAAAGACAACCTAAATAAACCAAAAAATAAAAACCACTGCTCCCATATATCTTGCTAATTGGCAGGATCAAACCCAGCTTTTATATACCTAAAAATGTGGGCATGCCCAGATTGATGAGCTAACCTTATCATTATGGACCAAAAAGCCCAGTGGATATGCATAAGCAACTTGACTAAAATGCCTTCAGCTGAAGTGAAAATCCACAGGTCCCCAACCCAAAGACACAAAAACCAAATCTCTTATTTATCTATTTATTGTCTAAGACCCCCAGTATCAACCTATTCCGGAGCACCTAAATGGGAGGAAAGCTTTGTTAGCACCTACTTTCTCCACACAAGATCGAAATTAAGGAACATTGAACTCCTTACCACTCAGTCCAACAAAAACCAAATCTCTACCTTCCACATGGACTTTGTGCTGGAAAAAACCGTCGTTTGACCATTTATAAATTGAGAAACGAGAACCCACGAAAACAGGTAACAGAAAACAACTGTTTCTCAGAGGATGTAATGAGAAAAATAAATCCTACCACACTCATCCTATGAGTTCTACCAAGAAAAAATTTTCAATGAAACCCCATTGCAACACAAACAAGGAAATAACTATCAGTCTCACACACTAAGAAGCCCATAAGAAAAGCAATTACAGTGAAATAAATTATGTGGAAAAAAAAAGGCGAAAAACTGATAAGAAAATGCACATGAAGCAAAACATAAGCCAAATATAAAAACCACCAAGAAACATAATTTTGATTAACGTAAGCCAATATAAAAACCACCAAGAAACATAATTTTGATTAACGCCAAGAATAAATTTAAAAAAAAAAAGCCTCACAAAAAGAAATACTCAATAAATCCCAGATCCAAAAAACTGAAAACAAACTCTAAAAGTGCAAAATTAGACAGAAATAAACAAAACCCAACATATAAATCAAGGATTAAAAAAATAGTCGATACCTCGTTGTATCACCAAAAAAACCCTGAAAGCAGATCCAAAACAACAGTTTCACAGATTTAGAGGCTTGTTTTCTCCCGGAAACCGAAGGAATTAAAAAAATAATATATTTGAATTTCCGGTAACAGAGGGAAGCGCAAAGGAGGAAGATGAAGGAGGAGAACAAAGTCGGTTAATTGGGCTGAAGCACCCAAAGGCAAAAAAAAAGGTTCAGAGCTTTGAAGTTTAAAGCTTTTGTTTGTTTGTTTGTTCGCTGTTCGAGCGAGGGAGAGAAAAACAAAACCCTAAATTGGAATTGGACCTGAGCTGGGGTAGCTAGGGCTAAAACTATATATAATAAAAAAGATCTCGAGTTTAGGCCTTTTGAATGAGAGTGAGGGGGGCGAAAGGGGCAATTATGAGAAAAGAAAAAGAGAAAAAATCGTAATTGGATATGGACTGACTGACTCTCTCAAGGTCCAAATTTAATTTTTCTTTTTTCATTCATTCTGTGGAGGCGGTTCCATAGTATTTTTCATCAGCCACCCACTTGGTTTAATCTTGACCGTTCCTTTTACCGATTCATCTCGGCTTACGGTTCTCATGACTCACGGGTAGGTTAAACAATTATATTTTAATTTTCTCAGAAAATTCAAAAAATCTAAATTAAACTTTTTAGAATCATGATTCATCAATGTATATTTATCTATCTATATACGGTTATAATACTCCCGACTGAACTTAATTAGGAAATCATAAAAATATATATATTTCTTACAATCACGTTTTCTAATTAAATTTTTAAAGTAAATAACTAAAAATAAAGAATCCCACCTTTAAATATTATAGTGCTATTATAAATTAGTTAAATCTCATGCATCTTACTTATAATAAATTACACATTTAATCATTAAAACAATGAACAAATTTCAACTATAAAAAAAAGTTAAGTTATAATATGATGGTACATGTTTTCGATTTGTAACATTTTGGTTAGTCGTTCATTAACAAGATGATGAAGTGGTACGTAAATCAACATTTTTAAAATTGGATTAATAGTCGAATTAATCAAACTATCAGTTCTTAGTTTAATTGATTTACTGTCTAATAGTATAAAATAATAATAATTAAAAAATTAAAAAACAAGCAAACCTCAAATAAACTTTGGGCTAGGCTTTAAAGTTTAATTTAAATCAGCCCACCGACTTTAAGTCATAGGCCATAACCAACATAAAGTAAGAAAACCTCAAAAATTATTATCGTTAACTCCTTTTAATTCTCACTTGTCCTTTACCACCAAACCCATCTTTCTGACGTTCTCATTTTTCAGCTGGGACGGTCGTCGAAGAAGCAGATGGCTAAAGGCGGCTGAACTGGAGGCTGAAAGCCGGAAGGTGGAGGGAGATTGGAGACTAAAGAGTGAAGAGAGGTTGAGAGAGTCAGAGAGGCCGGATGGACGAGTGACGAGAGTGGTGGTTGACCGGGTGGGGGTGGGTCTCGGGTTGTTTGTTTTTATCGGCTTGCGCAGACGAAAGAACCGGTCGGACAGGTTTTTTACCGATTTTTCAGTTCACGGTTCAAACGGTTTTTTCTAGTGTTGGGACTATTCTCAATCCAACCGAGGGATCCAATTCGATTTAAATATCATTGACATTAACTTAAGTTGAATAGCTAACTCTGCCTCTAAGCTAGTCAATATCGAATCGGTAGTTGCATCAGTTTTTTATTAGAATGTATACGTGCAGGTATTAAATCGTTTTGTATTTATCAAAATTTTAAAAATATCAAATGAATGAAATTAAATAAATTCTAAATATAAAAATATTAATTAATTATATAAAATACCCTTCAATAAACTTCACAAATAAAATTTCATCCTTTAACAAATTCAAAATAAATAAAGAAAAAATCATAACACACTGTTAAACAACAATATTCCCACAACTTAATTCAAAAAACAATTTAAAATAATATCATCTCATACTAAATATATAAAGGGCTTAATGGTGTAGAAAATTCTCAAATTTTTTCAAAAAAAAAAAAGTAATTAAGCCATTCTTCTTTTTTCACTCAATTGAGTACTTAAACTTTCAAAATACATCAAAAAGATTCTCAAACTTTTTCAAAAAAAGCAATTAAGCCTCTGTTTTTTTCACTCAATTGAGTACTTAAACTTTCAAAATGCATCAAAAAGATCCTCAAAATTTTTCAAAATAGCAATTAAGCTCTTGCTCTTATTAAAAATTAGAAAAAAAATTGTAAAAAAATAAATACATTTTGGAAAAATTATTAAATTTTAATAAGAATATAAAACTTTTGAAATTTATTAAAAATTGGAAAAAAATTATAAAAATCGAAAAAAATAAAAATTATAAAATTTTATAAAAATCATAAAAATTTATAAAATGTATCAAAAAGTCCATTTACCAATTAACTTTAATTGTTGATCGTTAAAGTTAACGACCCCTAGTTTTTTTAATTAAAGTTATTATGTGTCGCAACACAACGTGACATATGGCGAAAAATGATAAAAAAAATAAAAATCAATAAAAGTTATATAAAAATTATAAAATGTTTCTTTTAGTACAATAATTTTTATAATTTTTTTATGAAATTTATATTTCTTTACATTTTTAAATATTTTACTTTTTTATATATAAAAATTCCATTTTTTATTATTCATTAATTTTAAAGTCAATAAACTCTAACAAGTTAGTTTTTTTATTTATTTATTACTATAATGATAAAAAAATAGTAAATTTAAATATTTTTTAATATTATTTATGCACCAAACGTTACATATTATTCCGACCGATAAAATTGGAATTGGGCACAATGAGCCAATGTAATTTTACAAACTAAAAATTTTATTGATGTGAAAAAATGAATTGATCGTTTCGGTTTACTACTGAAATGGTGTGTATTGATTGGAATAATTAAATCAGTGCGGAACCGGCTGTATTTGTAACAGCCCAATTTTTAGTGCTGTTGAAAATAGTGATTCGATATCACTAAATTCGACGAGTGAGTTCGAAAATTTTATTAATTATTATTTAGGAGTTAAATGTGAATTTAGGAAGACTTCTGAATTAGTGGTTTGTGTTTTAGAAGAATTATTAGGTAAAGTGATTTTGAAAACGAGGTATCGAGACCTCGATTTTATAAACCAAGCCGTAAATATTTTTATAAATATTTACGGAGTGTCATTGAGTTAGTATTAAAGTTTCGTTAGAAAATTTTGACATTTTGATAGTTAATTAATTAAAAAAGGACTAAATTGGAAAAGGTACAAAACTTGCTAAAATGATTAAATAGCTCAAGTGTTAAATGAGGGAGGACTTAAAAGGAAAATTAGCCCAAAGAAGATGGCTTTGACGGCATGGGCAGAGAAAAATCACAAAAATTAGTGTGAACTAAGGGTAAAATAGTAATTTGGTTAAAATTAAAAATAAAACAAGTGACTAAATTGAATTCTAGACATTTCTTCTTCAAATTTTCAGTCCAAAAACGCCATTCAAGGTCCTCTAAGTTGATTTTTCATATTTTACATCATGTGAGTTCAATTCTTGCTCTTTTCTTGATATTTTTGTGTTTTTGAGACTTTTACAATTTAGTCCAACTATTTAATTCATTAGTTTTTTATTTCATGGGTAATTTTGAAAGTTACCATTGACGAGTGCTAGGTGTTTGAGATGAATTAACATGGAATTAAAGCTTTAATTTTGTTATGTGATGATTTTATCAAGTGATTTTAATAGAAATTGATTTTTAGGACTAAATCATGAAAAGGTTAAGAATTAGAGTTTGGTACTAAAATTCTGAATAACAAAGGTTGTATAGTAGCCTAAAATAATTAGATAAATTGTGAATTTTAAAAAAATTAGCTTATTTCGTGGGAAAACTGATAATGGACTAAATTGTAAAAACTGTAAAAGTTGGGGTAAATGTGTAATTTTGAAAATTGAAGGGAAAAAATTGTGAAGTGAATTAGAATTGAATTAGATGCTAATGAATGAATAATTTTATATTATAGATCAAGAACCCGAAAAAAATAGTGAAAAAGGGAAATTAGCTTAATAGTCCCTAAATTACAACAAATTCTACAAATTGGCCCAGGTAAGTTCATATGGTTGAACCTTCATGATTAATTGTTAATTTAGGAATGATATAATGTATTATTTCATATTTTTGTTATTGAATTATGATTATTGTAAAAATATGAAAATTGAATTGAAAGTTCAAATTAAGTGGAACGCATGATTGAGTACGATCATTCCGTGACACAAGATGAATTGATGGATAAGACCATGGTTGGACCATGGCAATATTTGAATGTAAGACCATAGTTGGGCCATGGCATTTTAATGAAAAGATCATAACTGGGTTATGGCACCTTAAACGTAAGACTATGGTTGGACCATGGTAGAATATGTATACGTGTAAGACCATAGCTGGGCTATGGCATCCTGATGATAAGACCATAACTAGGTTATGGCATTATGAGTGTAAGACCATGTCAGGGCCATGGCAATTGTGTAAGACCATAGTTGGACTATGGCATCAAGAAAACGTTGTACTCAAATCCGTAAGATGTTCTCTAATTTGACAAGGATTGGTAAGTATTACATGGATTAATGTGAAAGAAATTAAATAGTTATTGATATTGAGCTCAATTATGTGAATTCATCAATCGAAGTTGTGGTTGGCAAGAAATGTTGTGAAATGCTTAAACTAAATGAATTATTTAGTATGTTCGGTAAGATTTATATTTAAAGCCTATGAACTTACTAAGCTTCATTAAGCTTACTCGTGTTGTTTAATGTTCTTTGAAGATTAGCGTGAGGTCGGAGGATCGGATCAACACATCAAGCCACACTATCCAGATTAATCCGGTAGTTTTTTCAATGTAAATTTTGGTTTATATGGCATGTATAGAGTTTGTTTGATAATGACCTAGATTAAAATGTGGTTATGAATCTTAAATGTTTGTATGTAAGTAGTTAGAAATAGAATTTAATAAATCTATGGAATGAGTTAAATAGGTAAGTATAAGTAATGGAAATGTTTGAGATGTTATGTCATGTTGAGAAAATGTTTTGGCTTGCATTGGTTGTATGGTTGGGATATATTGGTATATGAGATTGTTGTGTGCGGGTTGATGTTAAAAAAAGTAAGAAAAGTGGCTTTAAAATGGCCTATTTTTGTCCACACAGGCAGAGACACGGGCGTGTGTCTCAGCCGTGTGTGACACACGGCCTGGCACATAGGTATGTGGTCTGGCCGTGTGTCCCCTACACTTTGAAATTTCAAAACAGAATTGTAACAACTCGATTTAGACCCTAGTCTGAACAGTGGTTTCGTGACCACAAATCCGAGGTCGAAAAAATGTTTTAATATTATTTTTGGTGATTACAGTATGTGATTAAGCATGTGTGAAATTTCTGTGTGAAAATTTTATCGATTGTGTGCTTAATTTACAAAAATGACTTAATCGCATAAAATGCAAAAGCTGTGTGCTGATTGTTAAAATGCTTATTTGGCATGGCTTTTTAAATGAGGAGTCCTTATGTTGTTATTATTCCATAAGATAAATGGATGGACATAAAAACCTTAAGTTAGTGGATTTTAAATGAAATTAAAAAGGCTAAAATTGGTATTTTAAATTTATGTTGATATAATTTAAATAAAACAAAAAGATGGCCATTTTATCATCATCATTGGCCGAAATTTAGCAAGAAAAGAAAAGAAAAAGAACATTAGGGTTCGGCTAGAAGTTGGCTCAATCAAGGTATGTTTTGAGCTCAGTTTTTGATAATTTCTACGTTTTCGTAATCGTTGCTTTGTGTTCTAGCTAGCCCATGCTTTAATTTTAGAATTTGATGATGATTTTGAGATATGCCATTGATGAATGTTTAAGCTTTGTGCTAGTTAATGGTGAAATATGAAAGTTTGATGTTGGGTTAATATATTTTGTTCTTGAATTTTTGATGAAATTGGCTATGTTGGGTCAAATTGTGAAAATAAGAAATTAGAGGACTAAAATGTGAAATAAATGAAATTTGTGGGCTTGTATGGATATAAAGAGAAATCGGCTAGGCATGGGTGAAATGAAAGTATGTGTATTTGATGATTTTATGAAATAGGGACTTAAGTGTCGAAATGTGAAAATGTGAGGGCTATTTTGTAAAATGCCCTAAATATTTGTATTTGGATTAAATTGAATAATTTGGTGAATGAATGAGCTAAATTTGAATATGTGTAGACCAAGAAAGGAGAGATTCGGATCGAGATCGAGGCAAAGACAAAGTGCTCGATTGATCGACTAGTCTTGGTATTTCTACGTCCGAGGTAAGTTCGGATATAATATGAATTGTTAAATTCATATCAATGTGTTATGAAATGAATGAATGTATGGTTATTGAATTAGAAATGTTATATGTGAGATTGAAATATGTGACACTAAGTGTGCGTAAATAAAATCGAGACAGAAATGAATAGCACTGTGTGTGCAAAGTAATAGAAGCTTCGGCTTTATTGATTGGCACTGTGTGTGCGATACCGAGTTAGATTCGGTTTAAAGTAAAGGCACTAAAGTAAAGGCACTAAGTGTGCGATAATATTTGAGCTTCGGCTATAAATTTGGCACTAAGTGTGTGAATAAATCGAATGAATAACAATGGTTGATCGAAATGAAGTGTTGAGCATTGAGTAGCATGAATGGTCAATAACTAAGTGTTGGCTAAGGTACGTATGGAACCTATGTGGTTGATGAAATTGTAAATGGATATATAGATGGTTGAGTAAGCATATTAGCTATGGATAATATGGTACATATATTTATGAATTGATCTATATGATGGATTAATTTGTATATTGTAGTTGAAACATTAAGTTAAGTGTATTATATTACGAACTTACTAAGCTCTAAAGCTTACTGTGTGAAGTGTTTCTCTGTTTTACAGTGTATTTAAAGCTAGCTCGGATCCGGGGATCGTCAGCGACTCAATCACACTATCGACTATCTATTTTGGTACTTTTGGAAGATATATATATATGGTATATGGCATGTATAGGCTAGTGTTTATGGCATGTTTTGAGATGTTTGGATCTTGTCATGTGTCATGGCTAGTTAAGTTAATGAATTTGGTATATGTTTTGGGTTTGAGTAAAGGTTGGTCAAGATGTGTAAGTAAATTCTAAGTGAATGACCTTATGATATGTTTTGGTAGAATGGAGATGGTCTGTTTATGCTATGATATGGTTGAGAGTAATTGGTGCATGAATTACATGTTTTTGATATGTAAATTATATCTTTGGATTGTTGTGCTTAGATGGATTTGTAGAGGATGATGATTGATGCTATTAAGAGATTCAGTTAGAGTAAGTTTTGGTATGTTTAAATGCCAATTAGGATATGAATGGTATTGATTTATGCATGTAGGTGAGACCCAAGTGTGGGTGGCAAATTTGGCCTTGCAAATGGCCTATAATTGCCCAAACGGTTGAGCACAAGGGCGTGTGGCTCGACCGTGTCATTCGAGTTTGCAAATTGAAGCAAGGTAGGCTCGACCACGAGCTGGACACACGGGCGTGTGACTGGCCGTGTGATGCAAGTCAGGCTCGACCACGGGTGAGGCACACGGACGTGTCTCAGGCCATGTGGACAAGTCAGTATGTATGCCCTGTTTTGCCACGGCTTGGACACATGGGCGTGTCTGAGGCCGTGTGAGGCACACGGCCTACCCACACGGGCATGTGACCTCTGTAACTTTGAAAAATGTTTGATTTTCGAAAAAAATTTGTATGATCCCGGTTTAGTCCTGACCCCTTTCTAGTGCTTGTTTAAGGTCTCGTAGACCTCGTTAAGGGACTATATGTATATATTTTGATATGTTTGAATGATGAAATACTTTGTGTTGTAAAATGATTGTAAACGTCCAGGTTTGTTCGGTAATACTCCTTAACCCTATTTCAGCGACGGTTACGGGTTAGGGATGTTACAAGTATACCTAAGTTTTTGCACATAGCCTAGCACACGGGTGTGTGGCTTGGCCGTGTGACCCCTGCATTTTGCACACGGCCTAGCACATGGGCATGTGGTTAGCCGTGTGGCACAATTCAGAGAGTTACACGGGTAAGAACACAGGCTGGGACACGGCCGTGTGTCTCACAAAGAATACCCACACGGCCTAAGACACGGGCGTGTCTCTTGACCGTGTGAGCCACACGGTCTGACCACACGGGCCTGTGTCCCCTATTTTTAAGAAAATTTTTGATACTTTGCGAAAAATTCTTGAAGTCTCCGGTCGAATTTTGGTTTACTTCTAACGCCTATTTTGGGTTTTGAGAGCCCATATAAGGGACCATATGAGTGTTTTATGAATGAGTTATGATATATGTATTAAAGATTATGAAATGTTCGTAATTAATCCGTAAAGTTCTGTAATGTTTCATAACCCTATTTCGGCAACGGATATGGGTCAGGGGTGTTACATTTATTAGTATTAGAGCTTCTGTTTAGCCGATTCTCAGAACGAATGTAACGTGTAAAGTGTCTAGAAATACATGCCACATAAATCTGTGATAGTGTGATGTGTATGATCCGATCTAATCTTTGTTTTTCTTATAAATTGTAAAGATGTCAGATAGATCCGAACATGCTGAACGTGATGAAGCTAATAGCAGAGTACAAACATTTGAGCATGGGACAAGTAGTAGTGTCCCAATTTCTCCGATGCAAGAGCAAGAACTTAAAAATATGTTTTATGGGTTTGTGAACCAATAGTTTAATGAGTTTATGCAAGAAAGAAATCAGGCTCAGCAACCTCCTCCCCCTACTGCACCATCTGTAGCACCCCCGGTTGCACCTCCACCTCCTCCGGTAATTGAATCCAGTAAGCGTACTCCGATAGAAAAACTTAGAAAGTTTGGAGCCGAAGAATTTTGGGGTAGGTCAGATGATGACCCCGTCAAAGCTGCGTATTGGCTTCAGAATACAGTAAGAGTTTTTGAAGAAATAGCTTGTTCCCTAGAAGATTATTTGAGATGTGCCGTTTCCTTACTGAAAGAGGAAGCATATAATTGGTGGATGACCATTGTGGCTGTGGCGTCAAAAGAGAAAATCACTTGGGAATTTTTCCAGAGTGAATTTAAAAAGAAATATGTTGGCAAGAGGTATTTAGACAAAAAGAAGAGGGAATTTCTTGACTTGCGACAAGGTAACAGATCGGTAGCCGAGTATGAAAGGGAATTCGTATACCTCAGTAGATATGCTCGAAAAATTGTATCAACTGAAGAAGAAATGTGTATTCGATTTGAGGAAGGGTTAAATGATGAAATTAGAATGATGATTGGGGGCACTGAAATAAGGGAATTTGTTGTTCTGTCAAGTCGTGCTCAGAAAATGGAAGAGGTATACAATAGAAAAATGCAACGGGAAAGAAGGAATAAAGAATCCTACAAGAGAAGCTCTTCCAAGTCATTTTCAACATTTCCAGCTAAAAATTCTAGAGATGATCCCAGTCGACCTACTTCAATGCCGGAACGATCAAGTAAGAATAAGGCGACTCAATAGGATTTCAGGTTAACTATTAAATCTGCAGCTAGTGTGGGCAGTGTACAGAATGCTCCCAGGCCTAAATGCAAGTATTGTGGGAAAAGTCACTTCGGTGAATGTAGAGGCAAGGCAAGAGCTTGTTACAAATATGGGGCCACTGATCATTTTATTTGAGACTGTCCTCAACTGTTAAAAGAGGAGGGAGAACAAAAAGAAAAGCAAATAGTCACTTCTAAAAAAAGCAAACGTTTAGGCCAAAGCAGTGCTACTGGGACTGCTCGTCCGGGTATGAAAGATTCGACTGCCCGGTCAGAGGCTAGGGTACTTGCACGTACATATTCTATCCGAGCTAGAGAGGAAGCAACATCTCTAGACGTAATTGCTGGTACTTTCTATCTTTTCGATGTTACTATGTATGCATTGATTGACCCTGGGTCTACACATTCTTATGTTTGCACTGCATTAGCATCAGAAAATAAATTGTATGTTGAACCTACTGATTATGATGTTCAAGTCACTAATCCATTAGGTCAAAGTGTAATAGTTAATTTGGTGTGCCGCGACTGTCCACTGAAAAAAAAGGCTGTGAATTCCCTGCTGATTTGATGTTACGACCTTTTTTTGGGAATTTGATGTTATATTGGGAATGGATTGGTTGACGAAGCATGACGCTGTAGTAAATTGTAGAGAAAAACGGATTGATTTAAAATGTCAGACAGGAAAGATGATTACTATTGAGTTTGCAAATCCGAAAGAAATAGTCAGAATTATTTTAGCTTTTTCAGCTCAGAGGTTAATGCGGAAAGGTAATGAGGCATTTTTAGCCTACATTCTTAATACGGGGTTCTGAATTGAAGTTAGAATAGTTACCTGTTGTTAATGAGTTTACTGATGTGTTTCTTGAGGAATTGCAGGGTTTACCACCTGATCGTGAAGTTGAATTTGTGATTGATGTGATTCCAGGAACAACTCTGATATCAGTGACACTATACAGAATGTCACCAGCTGAGTTAAAAGAATTAAAGACATTGCAAGAGTTGCTAGATAAATGGTTCATCAGACTGAGTATGTCTCCTTGGGATGCACCTATCTTATTTGTGAAAAAGAAAGACGGCTCTTTAAGATTGTGTATAGATTATAGACAGCTGAACAAGGTCACAATTAAGAATAAATATCATTTGCCTCGTATTGACGATTTATTTGATCAGCTGAAAGGTGCTGCAGTATTTTCAAAGATAGATCTCAGATCCGGGTATTACCAGTTGAAGGTTAAAGAGTGTGATGTACCGAAGACTGCTTTCAGAACTCGATATGGTCATTATGAGTTTTTGGTAATGCCTTTTGGTTTGACCAATACTCCTGCTGCTTTTATGGATTTGATGAATCGGATTTTTCAACCATATTTGGATAGATTTGTGGTTGTGTTTATTGATGATATACTGATCTATTCTAAGACAGAATCCGAACATGCACAACATTTGAGAATTGTGTTACAGACTTTGAGGGAGAAACAGTTGTATGCAAATTTCAGTAAATGTGAATTCTGGCTTCATGAGGCCGGATATTTGGGTCATATTGTGTCAGTTGAAGGGATTCGAGTGGACCCGAGCAAAGTATCTACAGTGGTGAATTGGAAAATTCTGAAGAATATAACAGAAGTGCGAAGTTTTCTAGGTTTAGCAGGATATTACCGCCGTTTTGTCAAGAACTTTTCAATGATTGCTTCACCATTGATCTGTTATTACAAAAGAATGTTGAATTTGTGTGGTTCGATGAGTGCCAACAGAGCTTTGATCAATTGAAGAAGATGTTGACAGAAGCACCAGTTTTGACTCAACTAGAATCGGGTGTGCCGTATGTTGTATATAGTGATGCGTCTCTAAATGGATTGGGTTATATACTGATGCAGTCAGGAAAAGTAGTGGCCTATGCTTCTCAACAGTTAAAATCGCATGAGAGGAATTATCCTACGCATGATCTGAAGTTGGCTGCAATTGTATTTGCTTTAAAGATTTGGAGACATTATTTATACGGTGAGAAATGTTTTATATACACAGATCATAAAAGTTTGAAATACTTGATGACTCAGAAGGAACTGAATTTAAGACAGAGACGGTGGTTAGAGTTACTGAAAGATTATGATCTGGTTATTGACTACCACCCGGGAAAGGCTAATATGGTGGCTAATGCACTTAGTCGAAAGTCGTCTTTGTTTGCACTTCAGGCGATGAACACTAATTTGTCTCTTAATGAAGATGGTTTTGTATTAGCAGAGTTGAAAGCAAAACCTGTATTTCTTCAGCAGATTCGAGAGTTGTAAGATGAAGATTCGAAATTAGTGTTGAAACGATAGATGGTACAAGACAATCTGAGTTCAGAGTTTAGCATTGATGATAGCGGTATGTTGTATTATCGTAACAGAATTTGTGTTCCGAATAATTCAGACTTGAAAATTAATATTCTTTCTGAAGCTTACAGTAGCATGTACTCCATTCATTCGGGTAGTATAAAAATGTATTGTGATTTGAAAAGAATGTATTGGTGGCCGGGTATGAAACGAGAAATTTGTGAGTTTGTAGCAAAATGTTTGATTTGTCAGCAAGTGAAAGCAGAACATCAGGTACCAACGGGTTTGTTACAACCTGTCATGATTCTTGAGTGGAAATGGGAGCATGTCACGATAGATTTTGTATCTGGATTACCTGTGACTCTGAGAAAGAAAGATTCAATTTGGTTGATTGTTGATAGATTGACTAAGTCAGTACATTTTATCCCGGTCAGAACAAACTTTTCACTTAAGAAGTTAGCAGAATTATATATGTCTGAGATGGGTACTAAGCTAAATTTCAGCATAGCATTTCATCCTTAGACTAACGGGCAATCAGAATGAGTGATTCAGATTCTAGAAGACATGTTGAGATGTTGTATACTTGAGTTTGGAGATAGTTGAGAAAGGTATTTACCCTTGGCCGAATTTGCCTATAATAATAGTTATCAGTCCAGCATAAATATGGCACCATCTGAAGCTCTTTATGGAAGAAAATGTAAGACTCCATTGTATTGGTCCGAATTGAGTGAATCTAAGTTAGTGAGAGTCGATTTGATCCGAGAAACTGAAGAAAAAGTTCGAATCATCCGAGACAGTTTGAAAGCTGCTTCAGACTGTTAGAAATCATATGCAGATTTGAAAAGAAGAGATATAGAATTTGCGGTTGGGGATCGAGTGTTCTTAAAAGTTTCACCGTGGAAGAAAGTCACACGTGATTCCTCATAGTGAAATTGAAATACGACCGGATATGACGTATTTAGAAGAACCGGTGAAGATTTTGGCTCGAGAGATTAAAGAATTACGAAATAAATGAGTACCATTAGTTAAAAGTGTTGTGGCATCGTCGTGGTTCGGAGGAGGCAACCTGGGAAACAAAGGAATCGATGAGATCACAATATCCGAATCTATTCTCAGGTAACAAATTTCAAGGACGAAATTTCGTAAAGGGGGAGAGTTGTAACAGCCCAATTTTCAGTGATGTCGGAAATAGTGATTTGAGATCACTAAATCTGACGAGTGAGTTCGAAAATTTTATTATTTATTATTTAGGAGTTAAATGTGAATTTAGGAAGACTTCTGAATTAGTGATTTGTGTTTTAGAAGAATTATTAGGTAAAGTGATTTCAAAAATGAGGTATAGAGACCTAGATTTCATAAACCGAGCCGTAAATATTTTTATAAATATTTACGGAGTGTCATTGAGTTAGTATTAAAGTTTCGTTAGAAAATTTTGACGTTTTGATAGTTAATTAATTAAAAAAGACTAAATTGAAAAATGTGCAAAACTTGCTAAAATGATTAAATAGCTCAAGTATTAAATGAGGGAGGACTTAAAAGGAAAATTAGCCCAAAGAAGTTGGCTTTGGCGGCATGGGCAGAGAAAAATCACAAAAATTGGTGTGAACTAAGGGTAAAATAGTAATTTGGTTAAAATTAAAAATAAAATAAATGACTAAATTGAATTCTAGACAATTTCTTCTTCAAATTTTTAGTCCAAAAATGCCATTGAAGGTCCTCTAAGCTGGTTTTTCATATTTTTGCATCATGTGAGTTCAATTCTTGCTCTTTTCTTGATATTTTTGTGTTTTTGAGACTTTTACAATTTAGTCCAACTATTTAATTCATTAGTTTTTTATTTCATGGGTAATTTTGAAAGTTACCATTGATGAGTGATGGGTGTTTGTGATGAATTAACATGGAATTGAAGCCTTAATTTTGTTATGTGATGATTTTATCAAGTGATTTTAATAGAAATTGATTTTTAGAACTAAATTGTGAAAAGGTTAATAATTAGGGTTTGGTACTGAAATTCTGAATATCAAAGGCTGTATAGTAGCCTAAAATAATTATAGAAATTGTTAATTGAAAAAAATTAGCTTATTTCGTGGGAAAATTGATAAGGGACTAAATTGTAAAAACTGTAAAAGTTGGGGTAAATGTGTAATTTTGAAAATTGAAGGGCATAAATTGTGAAGTGAATTATAATTGAATTAGATTCTAATGAATGAATAATTTTATATTATAGATCAAGAACCCGAAGAAAATAGTGAAAAAGGGAAATTAGCTGAATAGTCCCTGAATTACAACAAATTCTACAAATTGGCCCAGGTAAGTTCATATGGTTGAACTTTCATGATTAATTGTTTATTTAGGAATGATATAATGTATTATTTCATATTTTTGTTATTGAATTATGATTATTGTAAAAATATGAAAATTGAATTGAAAGTTCAAATTAAGTGGAACGCAGGATTGAGTACGATCGTTCCGTGACACAAGATGAATTGACGGATAAGACCATGGTTGGACCATGGCAATTTTTGAATGTAAGACCATAGCTGGGCTATGGCATTTTAATGAAAAGACCATAACTGGGTTATGGCACTTTGAACGTAAGACCATGGTTGGTCCATGGTAGAATATGTATACGTGTAAGACCATAGCTGGGCTATGGCATCCTGATGATAAGACCATAACTAGGTTATGGCATTATGAGTGTAAGACCATGGCAGGGCCATGGCAATTGTGTAAGACCATAGTTGGACTATGGCATCAAGAAAACGATGTACTCAAATCCGTAAGATGTTCTCTAATTTGACAAGGTTTGGTATGTATTACATGGATTAATGTGAAAGAAATTAAATAGTTATTGATATTGAGCTCAATTATGTGAATTCATCAATTGAAGTTGTGGTTGGCAAGAAATGTTGTGAAATGCTTAATCTAAATGAATTATTTAGTATGTTCGGTAAGATTTATATTTAAAGCCTATGAACTTACTAAGCTTCATTAAGTTTACTCGTGTTGTTTAATGTTATTTGTAGATTAGCGTGAGGTCGGAGGATCGGATCAACACATCAAGCCACACTATCCAAATTAATCCAGTATTTTTTGCAATGTAAATTTTGGTTTATATGACATGTATAGAGTTAGTTTGATAATGAAATAGTTTGAAATGTGGTTATGAATCTTTAATGTTTGTATGTAAGTAGTTAGAAATAGAATTTAATAAATCTATGGAATGAGTTAAATAGGTAAGTATAAGTAATGGAAATGTTTGAGATGTTATGTCATGTTGAGAAAATGTTTTGGCTTGCATTGGTTGCATGGTTGGGATATATTGGTATATGAGATTGTTGTGTGCAGGTTGATGTTAAAAAGGGTGAGAAAAGTGGCCTTAAAATAGCCTATTTTTGTCCACACGGGCAGAGACACTTTTTCTTGGCGTGTGTCTCAGCCGTGTGTGACACACGGCCTGGCACATGGGCATGTGGTCTGGCTGTGTGTCCCCTGCATTTTGAAATTTCAAAACAGAATACCCAGGTTTTTGCACACGGCCTAGCACACGGGCGTGTGGTTGGCCATGTGGCACAAGTCAGAGAGTTACATGGGTAAGAACACGGGCTGTAACACCCCAAACCCGGGCTAGACGTTATGGCCGAATCTGGCGTGTCACATTGAAGTGTTTTTCGAAAACCATGTTTTCATTGAAAACCCTTCTTGAAATTTAAAACTTCTTGCCATTTAAAACTTGTACAAAACCTCAGTTTGCGTTTGTTTATTTTCAATCATGGTTTATTAAAAAGTTATTCCCTTTTAAAATGTTATTACCTTTAAAACCTTATTTGTTGCGGAAGCTTAATTTAAAACAAATGATTTACGAAAATGTGATATGTAACATCCCGAAATAGGGCCTAAACGGAACAATGGTTGTGAAACCACGAATCCGAGATAGAAAAGTTTATTTTGATTAATTTTTATGATTTACTAATTGATTGGATGCATGTGTTAGAGTATTGATAGAAAATTTTATGAAATTCATGTCTAATTTGCTTATTAGGGTTAAATTGTAAAAGTTGATAAATGAGAGTTCTAGATACTAAAGGATTTAATTGAAGAGCATAATTGAAGTAGAGGTCCTTAAATGGTAATTATACCATTAGGCTTTCATGGACAAAAATGGACAAATATAGGTAGAAAGAACCAAAGTTTTTAATGAAGGGTAATTTAGTCATTTGGTAATAAAAAGAAATTAAAAGGGAAAAAGATGGCAAAATATGCTCATCTTCTTCCTTAGGCCGAAACTTCAAAGGGGACTCCATAGCTAGGGTTTCCAAGCTTCCAAGCTCCATAGTAAGTCAATCCAAGCCCCGTTTTTCATGTTCTTTACGCTTTTAGAATCCCGGTAACTTGGTTTAGCTTATTCTAGCAATAATTTAACTTAGGGTTCATATTTGGAAAAATACCCATAGGTGAAATGTGTTTATTTTGATGTTTTATGATAGAATGTGAAGGCTGAAATTATGTTAAACAACTTTTGCTAAGCGATTTTACGTGAAAACGAGTAAAACGACATAATCGGTAAAAATACCTAATGTTCATAAGTACATGTTATAGTGAGAATTTGATGTTGCCATAGAAGGGAAAAATGATCAGAATGTTACAAAACATAAGAATAGGGGCTGAAGTTTAATTTTCGAGTATTGGGGAAAAATTGTAAATATGTGAAATTTTAGGAGCAAAATTGTAATTTTGTCATAGTGTGATTTTTGGACTAAATTGAATAATATGAGTATTAAATGAGTTAAATGTGTTGTCATAGATCAAGAAAGACGAGGAATTGACCTTGATCGGGGAAAAGAAAAGGTTGTGGACTAAATTGCAAATTTGCCATATTTTGTACCGAGGTAAGCTTGTATGTAAATAATACACTATTTTTATTTACGTTTTGATATTTTGGTTATATTATATGAGATATAGTTGAATATGGAGTAATTACTTGATGCAAATTATGAATTGTGATTGATTAGGGATGAATTGGAAAAATGTTGAAAAGTGAGAATTCCCGATTGAACCTTCGGAATAGAAAAGATACGAATGAGGTAGCTAGGTCACATGTGTGGTACTAAGTGTAGGCCACTATGTGTACAAGAGAGCTACAATATGGTTTTAGGTCACGTGTGTAGTACTAAGTGCAGGCTACTATGTGTACCAGACGGATAGGTCGCATGTGTAGTACTAAGTGTAGGCTACTATGCGTACCCGATAGTTTCGATCACATGTGTGGTACTAAGTGCAGGCCACTATGTGTAAGTGATGGTTTTGGTCACAAGTGTAGTACTAAGTGCAGGCTACTATGTGCACTAGATAGCTTCGGCTGCAAGGGTGGTACTATGTGCAGGCCACCGTGTATCAGTTATTATTCCGATGAGTTCAACGAGAAATTGACTAAGTGAAAATACATGTGACTATGTAACGACTAAGTGTAATTGAATATGACTAAGTGATGGATAAGTGCAGGTATAAGTGTGAAAATTTATGAACAATATGCTCGATATTTGAGCGAACTTTCGGTAAGAGGAAATGGAGTAAGTGAAATTATGAAATAGTAAATTTAAAAATAAAACAGTTTAGGACAGCAGCAGTAGAGTAACTTTGAAAAATCACCAAAAATGGTAGAAATGGAATTAGTAGTTGAGTGAGATATGAAATTAAATCTTATTGAGTCTATTTTTATATGAAAGAAACAGAGAAAGCAAAGAAATTCTGTATTTTGAGACATTTAGATTTTTGTGAGACTGGTTCAGAGTGATTTTGAGATCCCCTGTTCTGACTTGGAAAAATCATTTAAAATTGTAAAAAAATAATTTTGGGACATAATTTATATGGTTATATTACTTAATGAGTATATTTTTATAATAAACAAACTAGAACATCATTTGAATTCTTTACAAAAAGATAATTAAATTTTACCGAAGAATGGTCGGAATTGTTGGACAGCAGAACAGGGGAGACTTTGAAGAATAAACTGTACTAATTGGATAAACAAAAAATTCTGAAAATTTTATGGTAACAAGATATGTGAGTCTAGTTTCAGGGAAAATTTACGGATCTTAATTTGGAGTTTCGTAGCTCCAGATAAAAATAATTTAGTGACTGCAACTCTAATAGACAGCTTGCTCCGAACTTGAATAAATAGTGACTTTGAATGTAGATATGGTTGTGTTATTTTGTAAACATGTTAAATCCATTATTTATTATTTACATACTTACTTACTAAGCTATATGCTTGCTCTCTTTTCTTTTCCTTGTCCTATAGTGTCATCAAGCTAGCTTGGGATTCGGTGATCGTCGGAGATCCATCCACACTATCAACCTTCTTTTGGTATTTTGAAAACAATATTTTGGGAATTATGGCATGTATAGAAGGCTTAATTGTTTTGTTACTTGTAGTAATGAATTGGGCTAAAATACTGGCCTTTAAAAAGAAAAATTTTGATGGTTTATTTTGCTTATGGGTATTGATAATGTTCAATATTAATCAAGTTATATGTTTATGTTAATGCTTGAATTGGTCGAATGAGAATGTGATGATTATGTATGGAAAAATCTTAAGTTTATACGGATTTTACATATTAAATTTTGTACAATTGTGTGGATAATGTCCGATAATGCCTCGTACCCTGTTCCGGTGACGGAATCGGGTAAGGGGTGTTACATGATATTTAAAATTTGAGTTGCGAAAACGTAGCATTTGAAAATAGTTATTGTTTTGGAAAACCGTGTTCTACTTCTAGCAGATATAAATCACAATCAATAAAATCCCAAATTCAAAATCCAGAAATTATAGAGGCCTTATTACAACCCGAATCAAAATCAAAGTGCTTAAGTAGATGAGCAAAACAGAATAAAACTTGTGCAGTTGTGTGGCCCTCTCAAAGTCCCTCGCAGCTCCGAACTGTCTACGCTGGGGATTACCTGAAAGGTTAAAAACGGGGTGAGTTTACGAAAAACACAGTGTGTAATCCCCTTATTAAAGAAGCAATCAAGATATCTGTAAAACAGAATCGATGCTGGGCTCGAGCCCTTTAATGATAACAATACATTTCAGTTCAGAGTATAAGTGGGCCAAAGCCCAAGACAATATCTGTAACAGTCCGAATTTGACCCTAATCGGAACGGTGGTTTCAGGACCACGAATCCGAGTTCGGAAAAATTTTTAATATTGTTTTCGGTGTTTGTTATATGTGAATTAATGTGTGTGAAAGTTTCGTAGGAAAATTTGATTGTTTGTGTGTTTAATTTAGAAAAAGGATTTAATCGCATAAACTGTAAAAGTTGCATATTAAAGTGAAATGTGTTAAATTGATAATGGCTTCTTTAAATGAGGTGTTAAAAGGGAAATTAGCCCATTTTAAGAGTTAGTGGCCGGTCATGGACAAAACTAACCTTAAAATATAAAATTTGGTTATGTTTTAATAATGGCCAAATATGTAATTAGATAAATATTGATATATATGTTAATTATAATAAAATAAGAAGCCATAGTTCATCTTTTTTGGCCGAAAGTTAGCAAGGGAGGAAGAAACAAAAGCTTCAAAACATTCGGCCTTGCTCAAGCTTAATTAGGTATGAATTTTAGCTCGGTTTTTGTCGATTTTTACGTTTTTGAGACCGTTGTTTCGAACATTAGTTGACCCATGCTAGAATTTTTAAATTTGAGCATGCTCGATGTTCGGCCATTGTCATGTTCTTTTGGTTTTTGATGTTTGATGATTTTATATTAAAGTTATGTTAAAGATTAGCATGTTTTGCGTTGGAAATTTTAGTGAATTTGTGTATTTTGGGCTAAATTACAAAGAATAAATTTTTGAGGGGCTAAAATGCTAAATAAATGAAATAAATGGACTTGTATAGTCCCTATGAACATTCGGCCCTTAGGTGATGTAGAGAAATTTTGTGTATTTTGTGTTTTGTGCAAATAGGACAAAATTGTAAAAATGTGAAACATTAGGGGTAAAATGGTAAATTGCCCTTTTATGTATTTTGGGACTAAATTGAGATGAAATGTGCTTGAATGAGCTAAATTTTAATGTGTTTAGATCAAGAACAAAGAAAAACGGATTTGGATCGGGGAAAGGCAAAGGTTAACGAGTTGGTTTGGTAAAATAAATATCGGGCTTATTGCTCTTGAGGCCTTGTGCTTGAGTGATTTGTATCGGGCTTTGATGCCTAGCAGGCCTTGTGCGGTGAAATGTTTCGGGCTTATTGCCTAGCAAGGCTAAATGCCAGGTGATTGAATTTCGACCTTTGGTCTAGGGCTTAATAATGGTGTATATTTCGAGCTTTGATGCCTAGCAGCTTGATGCGGTGATGTATTATAATTGGAGAAATCATTAATCATACAAGGTGAAACATAGTTAATGTATCAAGCTAAAAGCTCAGGTAAGTATATGCCCTTTTATATTTACAAGGAGTAAGGTAAGTTGGTATAATACTATTTGAGTTAAGATAATACGATAAGAATTTAGTTATGTGCTATTGAGCTTACTATTGATGTGTATGAACATTATATAATGGAAATTGAGTTTAAATGTACTATTTTGGAGATTCGGCTACAAGTTGAAATGTTAAGGGTGAAAAGATTTGGAGTGTGATTGTATATGTGTATAAATAAGTTAATGAGGTTGATATGAATGTTGTACTCATATGATTTGGAGTATGCGATTACATGTAATATATTTTTGTGTTTCGATGAGTTACATGTTTATGGTAATAAAGTGCAAATACTTAGGTTAATAATTTGATAGTATCCAGCATGTTTAAATTCACATATTGTAATGTATATATATTCAATGCCATAAGCCTAAAGATTAAAAAGGTTTAAGTGTTTGATTGTTATATTAACATTTGCTTGAGACTTACTAAGCTAGTAAGCTTTACTCCGTATGTGTTCATTGTTCTGCATTTTATAGATTTTGATCAAATTCACGGGCTCAGAGGATCGTTGGTGAAGTCAACCACACTATCATCCCTTTTTGGTACTTTCAAGCTAGTTTTTGAATCAAAGGCATGTATAGGCTAGTTAAATGTTTAAATGATGTTCGGTTTACATATATATATATATATATATATAGCCATGCGAAAATGGCTTGATCATTTTGTTTAAGTTTGGTTTTATTTGTTCTTGGCTATGTGTATGGTGTGTTTGGTTTCAATAATTCGGCTATGGTCTGTTTCTTTTAGTCAAGTATATGTAATATGCATTCGATATAATTGCTTGTTTATAATACTAATGTTTGAGTTACTTTAGTCATGTATTTTGGCATTTAGGGTAATGGTTGAATTTCATTTGAATGTAAATCTTTATATGTATTAGGTCATGATTCGAATTGTTGTAAAGTATGCTTCATGGTTGTATTCTTGAGAAGGTTGGTCTAGGTAAATTTTAAGTAATGGAAATGTTAAGGGTATTCAACTTTGTAAATAATTTATTTGGGAATTACATTTAAGGTACGGTTTGGGTGTGATTGTAAAATGAGAAATGCATATAAGCTATATATGATTCGGTTATGATATTCGACCATTTGTTTCGGTTTTCAAAGTGCATATGTGTATTTGGTTTGTTAATGGATATGATGTGGTGGATGGCATAATTACATAAGTATAATGAAATAAAGGTTTCTTATATAACCTAATAGGTAGTTAATTTATTGGTTGAATGTGCATATTTTAATTATGCTATTAGATCATTCGTAATAAGTGAATTATTAATTGTTATATGTGTTCAAGATGCTTAAAATTATCATAGTTTATGTGCCTGATCTTGTATTGAATCAAAATGGTAGAGTATATGATAAGTTTGGTAATAATTTAATACGACTCATGAATGTTTTGGTTTTAAAATGCGCTTGTATAAAAGTGATATGTTTGATATCCAACTTATGAAATATTAGTTCTAAGCTGTGTTTTGTTGGTAACGCCTCATAACCCTAATTCGGCGACGAAGACGGGTTAAGGGGTGTTACATTTGATTGGTATCAGAGCGACGATTTAGTCGATTCTAGGACTACCGTAGCGCGTGTGATTCTAGCTATACATGCCTTAATTATATAAACGATAGTGTGTTGACTTCTGACATTTCAAACTGTGTTTTATATAGTAAATGGATCCTGACAGAGCCGTAGCGGATGATGTAGAGAGTGTAGCGTCTGATCACGCACAAGGGTCAGCACCGGTAGACTCTCGGCCTGTCTCGGGTAGCCATAAGGGGGAGGCTAAGAAAGCCTTCTACCAGATGATGAATGAATGGTTTACCCAGTTCATACAGACTAACCCGGCTGTACAACAACCTCCGCCCCCGAATAATCCAACTCCGGTAACTTCAAAGACTCTCAGATGTTAGATCCGATGAGATCTAGTAGGCCTCTGTTGATAAAATCGGAAATATGGGGCGAAGAATTCAAAGCTAATGATAATGACGACGCGGAACGAGCTGAGATGTGGCTCGATAATACTATTCGGGTACTTGATGAGCTATCCTGTACTCCAGATGAATGCCTGAAGTGTGCTATATCTCTACTTTGGGACACTGCATATCACTAGTGGAATACACTAGTATCAGTGGTTCTGAAAGAAAAAGTGACTTGGGATTTCTTCCAGATCGAGTTCCGTAAGAAATATATCAGTCAGAGATTCATCGATCAGAAACGAAAAGAATTTCTGGAACTAAAACAGGGTCATATGACTGTAACAGAATATGAGCGGAAGTTTGTCAGATTGAGCCGATATGCCCGAGAGTGTGTATCAACTGAAGCCATTATGTGCAAAAGATTTGAAGACGGTCTGAATGAAGACATAAAGTTGCTTGTGGTCATTCTTGAGATCAAAGAGTTTGTAGTACTTGTCGAACGAGCTTGCAAAGCTAAAGAGCTTGGGAAAGAGAAAAGAAAGGCTGAAATAGAAGCTAGAGACACTCGAAAAAGATCATCGAGTAAGACTTTCCATTCAGCGTTTAAGAAGTTCAAAGATGACTTCGGCCGACATAAAGCTACTTCAGACCTGTCTAGACGACCTCCAGTGAGTTCCCGAGCCACTTCGATGGCTAGTGTTGGTAATGTTTAGCAGAATCGGGTTGAGTGCAAGCATTGTGGAAAATGGCATTCTAGGAGTTGTAGATTCCATGATCGGTCCTGCTTTAAATGTGGATCGTCAGACCATTTTATTCAAGAGTGCCCGATGCTAGCCGACCAAAATACAGTTCAGAACACTAAACCGAGCAACAAGTCAGCACGAGACAGACCACCCAGACATTCAGGCAATGTAGGTGGTAGTCAGAGAGGGACGAAGGACACTGCAGTTCGATCAGAGGCTTGAGCACCAGCTAGAGCTTATGCTATACGAGCCAGAGAGGATGCTTCTTCCCGAGATGTCATTACCGGTACTTTCACACTTTATGATACTACTGTGATTGCATTGATTGATCCTGGTTCGACTCATTCATATGTGTGTGAAACTCTAGTATCCAGTAAGACTCTGCCTGTTTAATCCACTGAGTTTGTGATCCGTGTGTCCAACCCTTTGGGTAGATGTGTTTTTGTTGATAAAGTGTGTAAAGGTTGCCCGTTGATGATTCAGGATTCCTGCTTTCCAGCTGATTTAGTATTATTGCCTTTCGACGAGTTCGATACAATTTTGGGAATGGACTGGTTAACTTTGCATGATGCAGTGGTGAATTGCAAAAGAAAGATTATTAATTTGAGATGTCAGAACGGTGAGATCATCCGGATTGAATCTAATGACTTGAATGGGTTACCGGCAGTAATATCCTTGATGTTAGCTCATAAGTATGTGAGAAAAGGATGTGAAGCTTACTTTGCTTATGTGTTGGATAATAAAGTGTCCGAAAAGCAGATTGAATCCGTACCAGTTGTATGTGAATACCCAGAGGTGTTCCCTGAAGAATTGCCGGGTTTACCACCAGTTCGAGAGTTAGAGTTTGGTATTGAATTAGTACCGGGGACGACTCCGATTTCGATAGCTCCGTATCGGATGGTACCTACTGAATTGAAAGAGTTGAAAGCATAGTTGCAAGAGTTGACAGATAGGGGCTTTGCACGACCGAGCTTTTCTCCTTGGGGTGCACCAGTTCTATTTGTGAAAATGAAAGATGGAACTATGCGAATGTGTATTAATTATCGACAGCTGAATAAGGTGACTATAAAGAATAAATACCCGTTGCCTCGAATTGATGACTTGTTTGATCAGTTGAAAGGGGCTTCAGTGTTTTCGAAGATAGATTTGAGATCGAGTTATTATCGATTGCAGTAGTCGAGATTCCGATGTGCCAAAGACTGCATTCCGAACGAGGTACGGACATTTTGAGATCCTAGTCATGCCTTTTGGACTTACTAATGCACTTGCTATTTTTATGGATTTGATGAATCGGGTGTTTAGACAGTATTTGGATCGGTTTATGGTAGTGTTTATAGACGATATCCTGATCTACTCCAGAGATGAAACCGAACATGTCCAGCATTTGAGATTGGTGCTACAAACTTTGCGAGATCAACAGTTGTATGCAAAGTTTAGTAAGTGTGAATTTTGGATGAAGGAAGTTAGCTTTTTGGGTCACGTCGTTTCAGCATCAGGTATTCGGGTTGATCCGAACAAAATATCGGCTATACTTGATTGGAAGCCACCAAAGAATATTTCTGAAATTTGAAGCTTTTTGGGACTTGCGGGATACTACAGACGATTCGTCAAAGTTTTTTTTTCCATGATAGCTACACCTTTGACAAAGCTACTATAGAAAGATGTCAAGTTCAAGTGGTCGAAAAAGTGTCAGAAAAGTTTTGATCAGTTGAAAGCCCTTTTGACCGAAGCTCCAGTATTAGCTCAGCCTGAATCGGGCAAAGAATTTATTGTTTGTAGTGATGCTTCTTTAAATGGTTTGGGTTACATTTTGATGCAGGAAGGCAAAGTCATAGCCTATGCTTCGAGACAATTGAAGCCTCATGAAAGAAATTATCCGACTCATGATCTGGAATTAGTAGCCATTGTTTTCGCATTGAAAATTTGGCGTCATTACTTATTCGGTGAGAAATGTCATGTTTATTCAGATCACAAAAGTCTGAAGTACTTGATGACTCAGAAAGATTTGAACTTGAGACAATGCAGATGGTTAGAGCTGTTGAAGGACTATGAACTAGTGATTGATTATCATCCGGGGAAAGCTAACGTGGTTGCGGATGCCTTAAGTCGAAAATCATTGTTTGCTCTTCGTGCGTTGAACGTACATATGGCTATGTCTGGTGATGGTTCGATCATAGCCGAGATGAAAGCAAGACCGATGTTTATTCAGCAAATTTGTGATGCACAAAAAATTGACAAAGATATGATTGCTAGACGAGTTCAGTGTGAAAATGATACAGAGTTAGAGTTTTGAATTGATGCAAATGATTGTTTGAACTTCAAAGGCCGAATATGTATTCCGAGGAATGTGGATTTGATTTAGATGATTTTGAACGAGGCTCATAATAGTCGACTATCGGTACATCCGGGTAGCACGAAAATGTATAATGATTTGAAACAGTTCTATTGGTGGCTGGCATGAAAGCGGGATATATCCGAATTTGTTTCAAAGTGTTTAATTTGTCGCAAGTAAAAGCCGAGCATCAAGTGCCTACAGGTTACTTCAAACCGATCATGATACGAATGGAAATGAGATAGAATCATTATGGATTTTGTATCCGGTTTGCCTTCGACACCGAGCAAGAAAGATGCGATGCAGGTTATAGTGGATAAAGCCCGACCAAATCACTCACTTTGTACCGGTCGCATGCATTATTCGCTTGATAAACTTTCTGAGTTGTATATATCTCAAATTGTGAGATTACATGGTGTGCCGAGTTCCATTGTTTCAGACAGAGATCCGAGATTCACATCGCGTTTTGGAAGAAGTTGCAAGATGCTTTAGGTACTAAACTCCACTTTAGCACAACTTTTCATCCATGAGATGGACGGTCGATCTGAACGAACCATTCAGATACTTGAGGACATGTTGAGATGTTGCGTCCTTGAGTTTGAAGGTACGTGGGAAAGATACTTACCTTTGATTGAATTTGCTTATAATAACAGTTTTCAATCTAGTATCAAAATGGCACCTTATGAAGCTCTATATGGCTGCAAGTGTCGTACACCATTGTACTGGACCGAGCTCAGTGAAAATAAGATACACGGGGTTGATTTAATTAAAGAGACGGAGCAGAAAGTGGCTATAATCAGAGATAGTTTGAAAGCTGCCTCGGGTCGTCAAAAGTCATACGCTGATTTAAAACGTAAAGGCATTGAGTTCCAGGTCGGAGACCGGGTATTCTTTAAAGTTTCTCTGTGAAAGAAAGTACTCCGATTTGGTTGGAAAGGCAAACTAAGTCCGAGATTCATCGGACCATACGAGATCATCGAACGTATTGGGCCTGTTGCTTATAGATTGAAGTTGCCCTCTGAATTAGAAAAGATACACAACGTATTTCACGTTTCGATGCTTCGTAGATATAGATCAGATCCGTCACATATGATCGTTCCGTCCGAGATTGAAATTCGATCCGATATGATGTACGAGGAAGAACCGATCTGTATTTTAGCTCGGGAAATGAAAGAGTTGAGAAACAAGAAAATTCCGTTAGTGAAAGTGCTATGGAATCGGTACGGAGTTGAAGAGGCTACGTGGGAGCCTGAGGATTCAATGAGGCAACAATATCCGACTTTGTTTAACGATAAGATTTTCGGGGACGAAAATCCCTAAGGGGGGGAGAGTTGTAACAGTCCGAATTTGACCCTAATCGGAACGGTGGTTTCGGGACCACGAATCCGAGTCCGAAAATTTTTTTAATATTATTTTCAGTGTTTGTTATATGTGAATTAATGTGTGTGAAAGTTTCATAGGAAAATTTGATTGTTTGTGTGTTTAATTTAGAAAAAGGATTTAATCACATAAACTGTAAAAGTTGCATATTATAGTGAAATGTGTTAAATTGATAATGGCTTCTTTAAATAAGGTGTTAAAAGGGCAATTAGCCCATTTTAAGAGTTAGTGGCCGGTCATGGACAAAACTAACCTTAAAATATAAAATTTGGTTATGTTTTAATAATGGCCAAATATGTAATTAGATAAATATTGATATATATGTTAATTATAATAAAATAAGAAGCCATAGTTCATCTTTTTGGCGTAGAAAGTTAGCAAGGAGGAAGAAAGAAAAGCTTCAAAACATTCGGCCTTGTTCAAGCTTAATTAGGTATGAATTTTAGCTCGCTTTTTGTCGATTTTTACGTTTTTTGAGACCGTTGTTTTGAACATTAGTTGACCCATGCTAGAATTTTTAAATTTGAGCATGCTTGATGTTCGGCCATTGTCATGTTCTTGTGGTTTTGATGTTTGATGATTTTATATTAAAGTTATGTTAAAGATTAGCATGTTTTGTGTTGGAAATTTTAGTGAATTTGTGTATTTTGGGCTAAATTACAAAGAATAAATTTTTGAGGGGCTAAAATGCTAAATAAATGAAATAAATGGACTTGTATAGTCCCTATGAACATTCGGCCCTTAGGTGATGTAGAGAAATTTTGTGTATTTTGTGTTTTGTGCTAATAAGACAAAATTGTAAAAATGTGAAACATTAGGGGTAAAATGGTAAATTGCCCGTTTATGTGTTTTGGGACTAAATTGAGATGAAATTTGCTTGTATGAGATAAATTTTAATGTGTTTAGATCAAGAACAAAGAAAAACGGATTTGGATCGGGGAAATGCAAAGGTTAACGACTAGTAGGTCTTCATTTGTAAAGTCGATAGTCGAGGTAAGTCTTTAAGCAAGTTAATATCATCAGTATCGACTATAACCTAGTATACATGTTGAATTATGAACTTGTGGATTGAAATATGATTAAGCCGAATGTGTGGAAGTAGCTTAGCAATGATATGTAATCGAAGTATTTGAGTTCATTAAATGAAGTGATGTAAATTATATGTGATATTTGTGATCTTGTTATTGTGTAATGTGAATGAGTTGGTTTGGTAAAATAAATATCGGGCTTATTGCCTAGCAGGCCTTGTGAGTGATTTGTATCGGGCTTTGATGCCTAGCGTGCCTTGTGCCGATGAAATGTTTCGGGCTTATTGCCCAGCGTGCTAAATGCCTGGTGATTGAATTTCGGACCTTTGGTCTAGCAGGCTTAATGCTTAATGGTGTATATTTCAGTGCTTTGATGCCTCAGCGGAGCTTGATGCCTAGGTGATGTATTATAATTGGAGAAATCATTAATCATACAAGGTGAAACATAGTTAATGTATCGAGTTAAAAGCTCAGGTAAGTATATGCCCTTTTATATTTACAAGGAGTAAGGTAAGTTGGTATAATACTATTTGAGTTAAGATAATACGATAAGAATTTAGTTATGTGCTATTGAGCTTACTATTGATGTGTATGAACATTATATAATAGAAATTGAGTTTAAATGTACTATTTTGGAGATTCGGCTACAAGTAGAAATGTTAAGGGTGAAAAGATTTGGAGTGTGATTGTATATGTGTATAAATAAGTTAATGAGGTTGATATGAATGTTGTACTCATATGACTTGGAGTATGCGATTACATGTAATATATTTTTGTGTTTCGATGAGTTACATGTTTATGGTAATAAAGTGCAAATACTTAGGTTAATAATTTGATAGTATTCGACCATGTTTAAATTCACATATTGTAATGTATATATATTCAATGCCATAAGCCTAAAGATTAAAAGGTTTAAGTGTTTGATTGTTATATTAACATTTGCTTGAGACTTACTAAGCTAGTAAGCTTACTCCGTATGTGTTCATTGTTCTGTTTTATAGATTTTGATCAAGTTACGGGCTCAGAGGATCGTTGGTGAAGTCAACCACATTATCATCCCTTTTTGGTACTTTCAAGCTAGTTTTTGAATCAAAGGCATGTATAGGCTAGTTAAATGTTTGAATGATGTTCGGTTTACATATATATATATATATAGCCATGCGAAAATGGCTTGATCATTTTTTTTAAGTTTGGTTTTATTTGTTCTTGGCTATGTGTATGGTGTGTTTGGTTTCAATAATTCGGCTATGGTCTGTTTCTTTTAGTCAAGTATATGTAATATGCATTTGATATAATTGCTTGTTTATAATACTAATGTTTGAGTTACTTTAGTCATGTATTTTGGCATTTAGGTTAATGGTTGAATTTCATTTGAATGTAAATCTTTATATGTATTAGGTCATGATTCGAATTGTTGTAAAGTATGCTTCATGGTTGTATTCTTGAGATGGTTGGTCTAGGTAAATTTTAAGTAATGGAAATGTTAAGGGTATTCAACTTTGTAAATAATTTATTTGGGAATTACATTTAAGGTACGGTTTGGGTGTGATTGTAAAATGAGAAATGGATATAAGCTATATATGATTCGGTTATGATATTCGACCATTTGTTTCGGTTTTCAAAGTGCATATGTGTATTTGGTTTGTTAATGGATGATGTGGTGGATGGCATAATTACATAAGTATAATGAAATAAAGGTTTCTTATATAACCTAATAGGTAGTTAATTTATTGGTTGAATGTGCATATTTTAATTATGCTATTAGATCATTCGTAATAAGTGAATTATTAATTGTTATATGTGTTCAAGATGCTTAAAATTATCATAGTTTATGTGCCTTATCTTGTATTGAATCAAAATGGTAGAGTATATGATAAGTTTGGTAATAATTTAATACGAATCATGAATGTTTTGGTTTTAAAATGCGCTTGTATAAAAGTGATATGTTTGATATCCAACTTATGAAATATTAGTTCTAAGCTGTGTTTTGTTGGTAACGCCTCATAACCTTAATTCAGCGACGAAGACGGGTTAAGGGGTGTTACATTTGATTGGTATCAGAGCTACGGTTTAGTCGATTCTAGGACTACCGTAGCACGTGTGAGTCTAGCTATACATGACTTAATTATATAAACGATAGTGTGTTGACTTCTGACATTTCAAACTGTGTTTTATATAGTAAATGGATCCTAAAAGAGCCGTAGCGGATGATGTAGAGAGTGTAGCGTCTGATCGCGCACGTGGGTCAGCGCCGGTAGACTCTCGACCTATCTCGGGTAGCCATGAGGGGGAGGCTAAGCAAGCATTCTACCAGATGATGAATGAATGGTTTACCCGGTTCATTCAGACTAACCCGGCTGTACAACAACCTCTGCCCCCGAATAATCCAACTCCGGTACCTTCAGCACCTCCGATGTTAGATCCGATGAGATCTAGTAGTCCTCCTGTTGATAAAATCAGGAAATATGGGGCTGAAGAATTCAAAGCTAATGATAATGACGACGCAGAACGAGCTGAGATGTGGCTCGATAACACTATTCGGGTACTTGATGAGCTATCCTGTACTCCGGATGAATGCACGAAGTGTGCTATATCTCTACTTCGGGACACTTTGCATATCACTGGTGGAATACACTAGTATCAGTGGTTCTGAAAGAAAAAGTGACTTGGGATTTCTTCCAGATCGAGTTTCGTAAGAAATATATCAGTCAGAGATTCGTCGATCAGAAATGAAAAGAATTTCTGGAACTAAAATAGTGTCATATGACTGTAACGGAATATGAGCGAAAGTTTGTCAGATTGAGCCGATATGCCCGAGAGTGTGTATCAACTGAAGCCATTATGTGTAAAAGATTTGGAGACGGTCTAAATGAAGACATAAAGTTGCTTGTGGTCATTCTTGAGATCAAAGAGTTCGTAGTACTTGTCGAACGAGCTTGCAAAGCTGAAGAGCTTGGGAAAGAGAAAAGAAAGGCTGAAATAGAAGCTAGAGACACTCGAAAAAGATCATCGAGTAAGACTTTCCATTCAGCGTTTAAGAAGTTCAAAGATGACTTCGCCGACATAAAGCTACTTGCACTGTCTCAGACGAAATCAACCTCCGGTGAGTTCGAGCCACCGATGGCTAGTGTTGGTAATATTCAGCAGAATCCGGGTGAGTGCAAGCATTATGGAAAATGGCATTCGGGAGTTGTAGATTCCATGATCGGTCCTGCTTTAAATGTGGATAGTTAGACCATTTTATTCGAGAGTGCCCGATGCTGGCCGACCAAAATACGGTTCAGAACACTAAATCGAGCAACAAGTCAGCACGAGGCAGACCACCCAGACATTCAGGCAATGTAGGTGGCAGTCAGAGAGGGACGAAGGACACTGCAGCTCGATCAGAGGCTCGAGCACCAGTTAGAGCTTATGCTATACGAGCCAGAGAGGATGCTTCTTCCCCAGATGTCATTACCGGTACTTTCACACTTTATGATACTACTGTGATTGCATTGATTGATCCTGGTTCGACTCATTCATATGTGTTTGAAACTCTAGTATCCAGTAAGACTCTGCCTGTTGAGTCCACTGAGTTTGTGATCCGTGTGTCCAACCCTTTGGGTAGATGTGGTTTCGTTGATAAAGTGTGTAAAGGTTGCCCGTTGATGATTCAGGATTCCTGCTTTCCAGCTGATTTAATGTTGTTGCCTTTCGACGAGTTTGATACAATTTTGGGAATGGACTGGTTAACTTTGCATGATGCAGTGGTGAATTGCAAAAGAAAGATTATTAATTTGAGATGTCAGAACGGTGAGATCATCCGGATTGAATCTAATGACTTGAATGGGTTCTGCAGATAATATCCTTGATGTTAGCTCGTAAGTATGTGAGAAAAGGATGTGAAGCTTACTTGGCTTATGTGTTGGATAATAAAGTGTCCAAAAGCGATTGAATCGCACTCAGCTTGTATGTGAATACCCAGAGGTGTTCACTGAAGAATTGCCGGGTTTACTGCGATTCGAGAGATAGAGTTTGGTATTGAATTAGTACAGGGACGACTACGATTTTGATAGCTCCGCATCGGATGGCACCTCTTCGAATTGAAAGAGTTGAAAGCACGATTACAAGAGTTGACAGTAGGGGCTTTGCACGACCGAGCTTTTCTCCTTGGGGTGCACTAGTTCTATTTGTGAAAAGAAAGATGGAACTATGCGAATGTGTATTAATTATCGATAAAGTGAATAAGGTGACTATAAAGGATAAATACATTGCCTCGGATCGATGACTTGTTTGATCGGTTGAAAGGGGCTTCAGTGTTTTCAAGATAGATTTGAGATCGGGTTATTATCGGGCCATGCAGTCGAGATTCCGATGTGCCAAAGAGCGCATTTCGAGCGAGGTACGGACATTTTGAGTTCCTAGTCATGCCTTTTGGACTTACTAATGCACCTGCTGTTTTTATGGATTTGATGAATCTGGTGTTTAGACAAAGATTTGGATCGGTTTGTGGTAGTGTTTATAGACGATATCCCGATCTACTCGGAGATGAAACCGAACATGTCCAAAGATTTGAGATTGGTGCTACAAACTTTGCGAGATCAACAGTTGTATGCAAAGTTTAGTAAGTGTGAATTTTGGATGAAGGAAGTCAGCTTTTTGGGTCACGTCGTTTTCAAAGATCAGTATTCGGGTTGATCCGAAGAGAATATCGGCTATACTTGATTGGAAGCCACCAAAGAATGTTTCCAAAATTCGAAGCTTTCTGGGACTTGCGGGATACTACAGACGATTCGTCAAAGTTTTTTTCTATGATAGCTACACCTTTGACAAAGCTACTACAGAAAGATGTCAAGTTCGAGTGGTCGGAAAAGTGTCAGAAAAGTTTCGATCAGTTAAAAGCCCTTTTGACCGAAGCTCCAGTATTAGCTCAGCCTGAATCGGGTAAAGAATTTATTGTTTGTAGTGATGCTTCTTTAAATGGTTTGGGTTGCGTTTTGATACAGGAAGGCAAAGTCATAGCCTATGCTTCGAGACAATTGAAGCCTCATGAAAGAAATTATCTGACTCATGATCTGGAATTAGCATCCATTGTTTTCGCATTGAAAATTTGGCGTCATTACTTACTCGGTGAGAAATGTCATGTTTATTCAGATCACAAAAGTCTGAAGTACTTGATGACTCAGAAAGATTTGAACTTGAGACAACGCAGATGGTTAGAGCTGTTGAAGGACTATGAATTAGTGATTGACTATCATCCGGGGAAAGCTAACGTGGTTGCGGATGCCTTAAGTCGAAAATCATTGTTTGCTCTTCGTGCGTTGAACGCACATATGGCTATGTCTGGTGATGGTTCGATCATAGCCGAGATGAAAGCATGATCGATGTTTATTCAGCAAATTTGTGATGCACGTAAAATTGACAAAGATATGATTGCTAGACGAGTTCGATGTGAAAATGATCTGAGTCGAGTTTGAATTGATGCAAATGATTGTTTGAACTTCAAAGGCCGAATATGTATTCCGAGGAATGTGGATTTAATTCGATTGATTTTGAACGAGGCTCATAATAGTCGACTAACGGTACATCCGGTAGTACGAAAATGTATAATGATTTGAAAATGATTCTATTGGTGGTCCGGCATGAAACGGGATATATCCGAATTTGTTTCAAAGTGTTTAATTTGTCGACAAGTAAAAGCCGAGCATCAAGTGCCTTCTGGGTTACTTCAGCCGATCATGATACCTGAATGGAAATGGGATAGAATCACTATGGATTTTGTATCCGGTTTGCCTTCGACACCGAGCAAGAAAGATGCAGTCTGGGTTATAGTGGATAAACTGACCAAATCACTCACTTTGTGCCGGTCGCATGCATTATTCGCTTGATAAACTTTCTGAGTTGTATATATCTCAAATTGTGAGATTACATGGTGTGCCGAGTTCCATTATTTCAGACAGAGATCCGAGATTCACATCGCGTTTTGGAAGAAGTTGCAAGATGCTTTAGGTACTAAACTCCACTTTAGCACAACTTTTCATCCGCAGACAGACGGTCAGTCTGAACGAACCATTCAGATACTTGAGGACATGTTGAGATGTTGCGTCCTTGAGTTTGAAGGTACGTGGGAAAGATACTTACCTTTGATTGAATTTGCTTATAATAATGAGTTTTCAATCTAGTATCAAAATGGCACCTTATGAAGCTCTATATGGCCGCAAGTGTCGTGAGTACCGTTGTCTTGGACCGAGCTCGGTGAAAATAAGATACACGGGGTTGATTTAATTAAAGAGCGGAGCGTAAAGTGGCTATAATCGAGAGATAGTTTGAAAGTCGCCTCGGATCGTCAAAAGTCATACGCTGATTTAAAACGTAAAGGCATTGAGTTCCAGGTCGGAGATTGGGAATTCTTGAAAGTTTCTCCATGGAAAAAAGTACCCCGATTTGGCCGGAAAGGCAAACTAAGTCTGAGATTCATCAGACCATACGAGATCATCGAACGTATTGGGCCTGTTGCTTATAGATTGAAGTTGCCCTCTGAATTAGAAAAGATACACAACGTATTTCACGTTTCGATGCTTCGTAGATATAGATCAGATCCGTCACATGTGATCGTTCCGTCTGAGATTGAAATCCAATCCGATATGACGTATGAGGAAGAACCGATCTGTATTTTAGCTCGGGAAATGAAAGAGTTGAGAAACAAGAAAATTTCGTTAGTGAAAGTGCTATGGAATCGGCACGGAGTTGAAGAGACTACGTGGGAGCCTGAGGATTCATTGAGGCAACAATATCCGACTTTGTTTAACGGTAAGATTTTTGGGGACGAAAATCCCTAAGGGGGGAGAGTTGTAACAGTCCGAATTTGACCCTAATCGGAACGGTGGTTTCGGGACCACGAATCCGAGTCCGAAAAATTTTTAATATTATTTTCGGTGTTTGTTATATGTGAATTAATGTGTGTGAAAGTTTCGTAGGAAAATTTGATTGTTTGTGTGTTTAATTTAGAAAAAGGATTTAATCGCATAAACTGTAAAAGTTGCATATTAAAGTGAAATGTGTTAAATTGATAATGGTTTCTTTAAATGAGGTGTTAAAAGGGCAATTAGCCCATTTTAAGAGTTAGTGGCCGGTCATGGACAAAACTAACCTTAAAATATAAAATTTGGTTATGTTTTAATAATGGCCAAATATGTAATTAGATAAATATTGATATATATGTTAATTATAATAAAATAAGAAGCCATAGTTCATCTTTTTTAGCCGAAAGTTAGCAAGGGAGGAAGAAAGAAAAGCTTCAAAACATTCGGCCTTGTTCAAGCTTAATTAGGTATGAATTTTAGCTCGGTTTTTGTCAATTTTTACCTTTTTGAGACTGTTGTTTCGAACATTAGTTGACCCATGCTAGAATTTTTAAATTTTAGTGAATTTGTGTATTTTGGGCTAAATTACAGAGAATAAATTTTTGAGGGGCTAAAATGCTAAATAAATGAAATAAATGGACTTGTATAGTCCCTATGAACATTCGGCCCTTAGGTGATGTAGAGAAATTTTGTGTATTTTGTGTTTTGTGCAAATAGGACAAAATTGTAAAAATGTGAAACATTAGGGGTAAAATGGTAAATTGCCCGTTTATGTGTTTTGGGACTAAATTGAGATGAAATTTGCTTGAATGAGCTAAATTTGAATGTGTTTAGATCAAGAACAAAGAAAAACAGATTTGGATCGGGGAAAGGCAAAGGTTAACGAATAGCCGGTCTTCGCTGTCCGTCGATAGTCGAGGTAAGTCTTTAAGCAAGTTAATATCATCAGTATCGACTATAACCTAGTATACATGTTGAATTATGAACTTTTGGATTGAAATATGATTAAGCCGAATGTGTGGAAGTAGTTTAGCAATGATATGTAATCGAAGTATTTGAGTTCATTAAATGAAGTGATGTAAATTATATGTGATATTTGTGATCTTGTTATTGTGTAATGTGAATGAGTTGGTTTGGTAAAATAAATATCGGGCTTATTGCCTAGCAGGCCTTGTGCCGATGATTTGTATCGGGCTTTGATGCCTAGCAGGCCTTGTGCCGGTGAAATGTTTCGGGCTTATTGCCTAGCAGGCTAAATGCCGGTGATTGAATTTCAGACCTTTGGTCTAGCAGGCTTAATGCCGGTGTATATTTCAGGCTTTGATGCCTAGTAGGCTTGATGCCGATGATGTATTATAATTGGAGAAATCATGAATCATACAAGGTGAAACATAGTTAATGTATTGAGCTAAAAGCTCAGGTAAGTATAAGCCCTTTTATATTTACAAGGAGTAAGGTAAGTTGGTATAATACTATTTGAGTTAAGATAATACGATAAGAATTTAGTTATGTGCTATTGAGCTTACTATTGATGTGTATGAACATTATATAATAGAAATTGAGTTTAAATGTACTATTTTGGAGATTCGGCTACAAGTAGAAATGTTAAGGGTGAAAAGATTTGGAGTGTGATTGTATATGTGTATAAATAAGTTAATGAGGTTGATATGAATGTTGTACTCATATGACTTGGAGTATGCGATTACATGTAATATATTTTTGTGTTTCGATGAGTTACATGTTTATGGTAATAAAGTGCAAATACTTAGGTTAATAATTTGATAGTATTCGCCATGTTTAAATTCACATATTGTAATGTATATATATTCAATGCCATAAGCCTAAAGATTAAAAGGTTTAAGTGTTTGATTGTTATATTAACATTTGCTTGAGACTTACTAAGCTAGTAAGTTTACTCCGTATGTGTTCATTGTTCTGTTTTATAGATTTTGATCAAATTCTACGGGCTCAGAGGATCGTTGGTGAAGTCAACCACACTATCATCCCTTTTTGGTACTTTCAAGCTAGTTTTTGAATCAAAGGCATGTATAGGCTAGTTAAATGTTTGAATGATGTTCGGTTTACATATATATATATATATATATAGCCATGCGAAAATGGCTTGATCATTTTGTTTAAGTTTGGTTTTATTTGTTCTTGGCTATGTGTATGGTGTGTTTGGTTTCAATAATTCGGCTATGGTCTGTTTCTTTTAGTCAAGTATATGTAATATGCATTCAATATAATTGCTTGTTTATAATACTAATGTTTGAGTTACTTTAGTCATGTATTTTGGCATTTAGGTTAATGGTTGAATTTCATTTGAATGTAAATCTTTATATGTATTAGGTCATGATTCGAATTGTTGTAAAGTATGCTTCATGGTTGTATTCTTGAGATGGTTGGTCTAGGTAAATTTTAAGTAATGGAAATGTTAAGGGTATTCAACTTTGTAAATAATTTATTTGGGAATTACATTTAAGGTACGGTTTGGGTGTGATTGTAAAATGAGAAATGGATATAAGCTATATATGATTCGGTTATGATATTCGACCATTTGTTTGGTTTTCAAAGTGCATATGTGTATTTGGTTTGTTAATGGATATGATGTGGTGGATGGCATAATTACATAAGTATAATGAAATAAAGGTTTCTTATATAACCTAATAGGTAGTTAATTTATTGGTTGAATGTGCATATTTTAATTATGCTATTAGATCATTAAGTAATAAGTGAATTATTAATTGTTATATGTGTTCAAGATGCTTAAAATTATCATAGTTTATGTGCCTGATCTTGTATTGAATCAAAATGGTAGAGTATATGATAAGTTTGGTAATAATTTAATACGACTCATGAATGTTTTGGTTTTAAAATGCGCTTGTATAAAAGTGATATGTTTGATATCCAACTGATGAAATATTAGTTCTAATCTGTGTTTTGTTGGTAATGCCTCATAACCCTAATTCAGTGACGAAGACGGGTTAAGGGGTGTTACATTTGATTGGTATCAGAGCTACGGTTTAGTCGATTCTAGGACTACCGTAGCGCGTGTGAGTCTAGCTATACATGCCTTAATTATATAAACGATAGTGTGTTGACTTCTGACATTTCAAACTGTGTTTTATATAGTAAATGGATCCTGACAGAGCCGTAGCGGATGATGTAGAGAGTGTAGCGTCTGATCGTCCACGCGGGTCAGCGCCGATAGACTCTCGACCTGTCTCGGGTAGCCATGAGGGGGAGGCTAAGCAAGCCTTCTGCCAGTGTCCAGATTCATTTAAGAGCAAAAACTAAAAATTTTGCAAGGGCCAAGACTTGAACCTAAGCTTCTCAAACACTCCCCTACACACCCAAATCACTTAGCCATTAAAGCAAACAAGCAACTTATGTCATTTTCTTGCACACATAAATATTTATGTGCAGTCTCCTAGCTAATCCCACGCTCAAGGCCCAATCCTTTTAGGCCCAAATTCGGGGCGTTACACGGGCTGAGACACGGTCGTGTGTCTCACAAAGAATACCCACACGGCCTAATACACGGGCATGTCTCCTGACCGTGTGAGCCACACGGGCGTGTGTCCCCTGTTTCTAAGAAAATTTTTGATATTTTACGAAAAATTCTTGAAGTCTCCGGTCGAATTCCGGTTTACTTCTAACGCCTATTTTGGGCTTCGAGGGCCCATATAAGGGACCATATGAGTGTTTTATGAATGAGTTATGATATATGTATTAAAGATTATGAAATGTTCGTAATTAATCCGTAAAGTCCGGTAATGCTCCATAACCCTGTTCCGGCAACGGATATGGGTTAGGGGTATTACAGTATTGCTTTAAACTATAGCTAAAATATTAGTTTTGCGTTTTTTTAAAAAAAAACTGTAATTCTAAATGAAATTAAAAAAAAATATTTAAAATATAAAAATTATAATTTGTTATTTAAAATTATAAAAATATATATTTATAATCATGCAAAACTTTCATAAAATTCTAGAAAATACCAAATTATTAAATAATTAATCAATAACTATTAAAAATTATTATTTTTATTAATATAAATAGATTTTTTGATTCTACCCAAATAAAATGTTTGGTTGAGGCTTTTTCTACCGAAGGATGATTGAGTTTAATATCATAAATCAAACGGTGTAAACTCAATAAAATAAAATATATTAAATTATAAGTCAAATATTAATATAATAAATTTTTTATTTTTATATGAATAATTTTTTAGTGATTATGCATTCTATCATAAACTATCCACTAATTTGAAAAATTAGTTATGACCTCATGTTACTGCACTCTCCCATGGTTTTGTGAATGATGATGAAAATAGTAACAAATATGATAATAATAAAAAAAATTAAAGCCTAAAATAGTTATCACTTTCCTCAACTACACACAAGTATATAAGATCGTTGTCAAATAATAAATTATAATAAATAATTTGATGATCAAACAACAAAGAGATTAAAAACCAACCAAATAAATAGGAAACACATAGACAACTTAATTAATTAAACTCACCAAATATCAAATCTAAAAACTAAGAACAACCAAAGAAACAAATAAAGGAAGTCTAACTAAGAAAAAGAGAGAGAGTAAAATCACAAGTAATTATTAAAGAGAATTCATAGACTTCAATTAATAAGACTTAAGAATCTATTTTAGTTATTAATGAATCTGGGTCTGGGTTTATAATGAATATGATCATCTATGTATAGATATCCTGATATGATGTATAGCTTACTTGTATCTAGAGAATTCTCTGGTTGGTGTATAACTTATAAGAATTAACTAAACTGTTGATTGTCATTATCATCGATCTCCCACTAAAGTTGGCTAATATCTTATATGTAACTTAATAGTTAGTGTATATCTGAGTGAGTTAGGTAACTATACAATTAATTCGTTAAGGTTTAAGAGCATCTTGTTGCATTCTCCTCTAGTGTAGTATCCCTTATCCAAACTTGTAATGATCTCATATAAGAGATCTCACATTTGGTGCCTAAGAAATTTTAAATACTTTCGATTTTTTAATTCGAATGAATTTAATTATAAAAATTCATTTCTATTTTGCCACTTTTCATTATAGGTCACTTCAATGTTTTACAATTTTTATATATCTTATTTCAATGTGCTTTTTCCTCCAACAATTTTTTTTTAAGAGCGTGTTTGGAAGAAAAATTTTAAAAATTTTGAGATTTTTAAAATGTTAATATTTTAAAATCAGTCAATTCAAAATGTTAGGATTTGTAACTTTGTTTGGATAAATAATTAATTTAGAAAAATTAGGCTAATGGAACTTTACCAATTAAAAAATAATTATATTAAAAATAAATAATATAAAATATTCAATACGAATATCATTATATTTTTTAAAAAATTAAATAGTTTTAATAAAATAAAATTTTAGAATATATATTATAATTAAATAAAAATAATTTTTAAAGTTTAAGTTTTTATCTTATAATGAGATCATTTGTATTAAATCAAATAAAATTATGAGGAATTTTGAAGGGAAAAAAAAACACCTATTTAGGTGGGATTTGAAAAAGGAATTTGAGCTATTAAAATTCCCTCTTGAAATTACTCAAAAATTTTAAAATTCTCCAATATATTTATTCAAACAAGTAAATTCACTTTTAAAAATATGAAAATCTTGATAAAAATGAAATCCGTCCTATAAATTTCTCACCCAAATATACTCTTAAGCTGTGCTTGGACGAGGAATTTGGACGAAGAATTTCATTTACATCAAGGTTTTTAAAATTTTAAAAATGAATTTACCAGTTGAGATAAAACTAATGGAAGATTTCCAAATTAGTGAGAAATTTTAAAAGGAAAATTGAGTTAATTTTTAAATTCCGTGGTTTTTCAAAATTCATTTAACTTAGTACCTCATTATAACAAAAAAAAAAAAAAATTAACCTTCAAAAATTATTTTAAAAATATTTATAAATTATAACAAATTTAATTATTAAATATTTTTATATAATTTGTTTTTAATATTATTAATTTTTTATAATTTGTAAAATCCAATAAAACATCTTAAAAACTTAAATTTTTTTCATCCAAACACTTACACTTTACGTAACTTTAATGAATGTTAATTTTACTTTCTTTTCTAATTTTGTAATTATGAATTACCAGATCATTGGATAAAATACGTTAGCGAATAAGTATAAATATAAATAATTATATAAATAAATAAAACAAATTAATATAAGTAAATATTTATATAAACAAATATTTATATTTATGTAGAAACAATAAATTTAAATAAAATAAATTAAATAAATATTTATATTTATTTAAAACATCATATTTGAAAACAATTAAATAAACAAGATTTTGGAAAACCAAAATCGAATAAGGGAATCGAGTTTTACTATATGTTGAGGCCTATTTTCACAGTTTCCTTAAGATAGATTCGGCCGCTCCTATGGTATTTGGAGAAACGTTAGTCGACTGTCTCCCAAGATACAATAACAAAATGATCTCGGCAGTAGTACCTTTGCAGTGATCAACGAACAAATTTTGCCTTCTTCTATCACCGAAAAGTTTGAAAATTTGGAGAGGAAAAAGAAAAGAATTTTTGAGAGTGGAAAAATTTGTTATGTCTAAAGATTTCTGCAACATTCTTTAGGCTTTTTATAGGCATTCAATATGGATGAATTTTAAAAATTTCTATGAATAAATATACAAATTTGCATTAAAGGAGCTTTTATATAATATCTGCTGATATGAGAAGAATTAATTTCGTATTAGGCTAAAATATCAACAGACACCTACCTTTTAGGCCCGACATTTCACGTCGCCCACGTCGTACGGGTGCACCCTCAACCCCGATAGATTTGGATTCGCACCCCCTACACACGAGGCAATGTTTCAAACTTAGTCATTCAATAACCCTCATGTGGGTTCTCAATATATATATATATATATATATATCTTACACTTGGTCTTTAACCAATGTGAGATCTAAGTTTTTCTTTTCCTCAACAAATATTCACAAGTGGCTTACTTTGAGCATCAATTTTTCATCCATCACTCATTCATTTTGAGCATATGGTATACCATTGTAAAAGTCTCATAGAGTAGAATAAAAAACCATAATTTTATGATTCAACTCTCTACTTTTACTAATCGAGAATATGCCTCAAAGTTTTCAAAAATTAGATTTTTTCCATCACATATTTCAGTATTACTTATCATGATATTTCTTTTTAATTACTAGATTACTATATTTTATCTTATTCAAAGCATTCATTTCAAAATCAATAAAATAGATAAAAAGAATATATACATCTACAGCACTGTAGATGTTCTACCTTCAAAACATAACAACTGTCTAGGGCGTAAAAGGTAATTTACTACTCTCAAAGGTTAACTTTGACAATTTTTTGGGTTTGTGGGTTGGGCTGGAAGCTTGGAACGTGGGGAAAGAAAGGTAAGAAGGAAAAGGAGAGAAAATTAATAAATTATTATTACTTTATTGAAATAATTTTTTGACGTAATATTGATTTTTATTTTTTATTATATTTTAATATTTTTATGGTGTATTTGCATCATTTACAAATTCATTACTTTTTTACATATAAAAAATCCGTATTGTGGTTTATAATAATTTGATTTTAAAATATTTAAATAATTTTTCATAATAATTTAATTTAGAGAAAAACATATAACTTTTAATTTTTTTTTAAAAATAATTATATACTTATAAATTGAGTTTGCAAAAGGGTCAAGCTACATGATTTTTTGGTCACCAGAATTTTTTTATTTTTTAAATGATATATTAACATATATTTTTTAAAATTTTTAAATGATATATAAAATTAATTAATATATACCATCATTCCATGTTTAGTTAAATTATTTATTTTTAGGGATTAGTTAGCAAAATTTAAAGGGCTTAGATAAATCATATAATTTTTCGTTTTAGTATTACTTTTTTATCGTGTTTAAATTTCTCATTTTATCATATTATAAAATTTATTATAGTTATTTAAATTTATTTGTGTAAAATTATAAAATATAAAAATATTTAAATAATAATTATTTAATATAATTATAAAGTAAATTTCGAAAGCAGTAAAATCTAGTGTTTATTCATTTCACAATCTTATAATCAAATATTTAAGGGATAAATCCCAAAACTATATATGAACTATGGTTTAATGTGCGATTGTATATATTAACTTTGATTTGGTATAATTTTATACATGAAATTTTGATTTGATCCTTATTAATACAATTATTGATATAACATCATTTTAAGTTTATATATTGCAATAATAAATAATTAAATTTATTCAATATAAAAATAAATTGATGTATTTATTTCTTTAAATGTATATGATTAAATCAAAATTAAAGTTTCAAGTATACATTTGAACCACACATGTATAATTGCACCGAATTAAAGTTCATATACACAATTGCATATTGAATAAAAAATTATATATAATTTTAAAATTTATCTCAATATTTAAATATCTAACTTATATTTATTACTAATCAATGTGAATTACACTATTAAATCAAAACTTCCTAAACTTTTATAATAATCGATAATAATTCTATTTTATTATTTACCATATTAAAATCACTTTATACCTTTCATATTTTACATTCGTTGTTATTCGAAATTCCACCAAAACCCATAACTACTTAATAAAGTTATCATAGATTTTATATTTTCTATTTCTTACTCACATTTCTAACTCTCCCTACTATCATATTTATTCATATTTCATCATATGTCTCTACCTTAGCCAAATAATTACCAAATCCTTTTTTGCACATACTCTAATTATATCAATTAACACTTTCACAATATATCATTTCTTTTTTCTAATTTGTACAAAATTTCTAATAATGATTAGAATTCTTTTATTAGCACCAGATCCCAATTATCAAAATAATTTATATATGTTAATTCTATTTTTTAATTATTATTTTAATTTTTTTATTATTATAATATTTGAATTGTTAAATAAATTTAATATATTTTAATTATATTCAATAATTTGAATAACCAATATCACTTTACACTAATTACAATAATTAAAAATATATTATTTAAAAATTAATTAAATAATAGACACGTATAATCACATCTGACATTGGAAACTAATTTTTCTTATTTTTTTTTTAAAAAAGCCTTATTGAAGAGTATTAATAATTTATTTTATTATAATAAAAATGTAAATACCTCTTACTTACAAGTAATTTTTATGCTAATATTATACTATTTTTATAATTTACTTAATTAATGGTAAACATTAATTTTAAATTTAATCTTATTAATAATAATTCTTAAATAATTTTTATTATCATTGAAAATAAATTTATTATAATTATTTAGAATTTGATATTGGTTTTAAATTTATCTACAAGTTAATGCATTCACTAATTATTTTAAATACATTATTCAAAAAGTAAACGAAAAAACTTTAGTAGATGGTATCATTATACAATGTTGTAAGAATGAAATTGGTGATTGAATGGGTCAAACCATTAATTCTCAACTTAATCATAAAAATATTCAAAAATTTTAAAAAATTCATAAAAAAAAAACCAAACACAAATGCATAATAATAGAAACATAACCATTTTATAAATTATAACAATAAAATTAATTATCTAAACTAGCTTGAACCTGGTAAAAATAGTTTCTTAATTTGTTTAAATTGTTTTTAGCGGTTCAATCGATTTTTTACTAGTTCAATATTTTCCAGTTTTATGGTGCCGGTTGAATTGATTGGACCACTTATTCTTTATTCAACCAATTCAACCGAATGGTCTGATCTAGTTTTGACAACCATGTTAATAAATAAATAAAAATGTTTTCCAAGTAGATTGGATATAGATCTATCTTTGAGTAAATGTATAGATCAAATGTAACACTCCATACCTGACTCGATCGTCAGGTCCGAGTTATAGGATGCCACATTCGTTTCTGAAGCAACTATGATTTAATACAACCAATTTATACCATTATACATTTAAATACGAGCAATACATGAATATGATATGATATACAAACCTTTCGGGTCTTATACGAGCTTATGAAAGCTCTAATGCTAACCCGAGGTCGAATTAGGAATAAACTCTAATATTTTCAAAATATTGGGTTGACGTCGTGACTACGGGGGTTCCTCGTTGCGATGCAATATACTGACTAGGCCTATCACGACATTGAGAGTATGTTGTCATGATGTAACTCTCTATTTAATCTCGTTGCGACGACGCATAACATTGAGAGGACATCGTTGCGACGTGACTGACTATTTCTAAAGGGTCCAATTTGGTACCTATTCCATTTACTCATTTATACAAGGTATCCCTCCATTCAATCAATTAAGCAAAATACCATAATTCAATACTCCATCCTAAGCAATTAACACAACTTATGCATCAATATTACTACCATTTCACCATTTCATTCAAACATACAAGTAATTAACATGTTGATAACCATTTAACCCTTTAAACCTACTTATATTTACATAAGTTAAAACTTAGCATTATCTCATGCATTTCAAGTATACCAAAATCATCTATACAACTATTTCATTTTCCTATTATTGAAAATTACCAATTCTAACTTCCAAAAGTTCACAAGATAGCATATTATACCAAAAACTGACTCAACCTAGGTATATGCCATATATTTAACAAAACAGGACTATACAAACTTTGTTGAGTCAAGGATCGGTTCCTAGATGTTGGAAGTACTTCTCGTATTCTCGAGGATCACCTATACCTGCGTATGAAGAAAACAAATTGTACATTGAGTAAAAAAGCTCAGTGGTATTTCCATGATTCAAGACAATATAATGCAAGTTAAACCAATGCATACATCAAATTTCAAACTCAATTTACACCAATTCATATACAAATTTCTTGTCAAAAGCTTCCATTAACATATTTCTCATACTTATCATGCCATTACTCATTCAATCCACCTATTACATAGTCATTTCTTATAAATAATTGTAAATATATGCTTATCCACATACATTTTGTAACACGCCAAACCCGACCCTATATTTGGATCCGAGTATGGTGTGTCACTACTTCAAATCAAACTAACTTTAAAATATTTTGGTGAAAGCTTTATATAATTCTTACAAAGTTATAAATATAAAGCATATATTAACTATTACTTTACCAAGGTTTGAATGAAAAACGTCAACAGTTTAAAAATAATGTACAAGCTATATGACATATAAGTTCAAATGTAATAACTTCATTAAACAGAATGTATTAATTTAAAACCAATCATTAATACTTCATAGAAATCTCATAAAAACATAGTCTTATCAAAACGGAAGTTCTTTGTACAAATCATTTCCAAATACACTTATACGCCACCCCCACGAGTCATACATGATACAAAAAAAAGCAGTTATCTCACAATAGTAGTAGCACTATGGCATAGTCCTTCTAACAAAGCCTTCCTTCAGTCAGCAAGCTTGAGAAGGAAAAGGTAACAAAGTAAGTTCATACGAACTTATTGAGTTCCAAAGAGAAATCATACATAGCATTACTGATAGTAAATCTGAACCTTTTTGAAGGATTTATGCACATTCACATAGTGCACACAATGACGTATACAGAATACAGACAAACTCAATACGCCAACTTACTTATCATTTAGGCATGTACTGTACACTAGTTCAACACAACTCAGACAAATTCATTCTCATGCCAGCCATGTACCCATAATTCAGAATCAGAAGCATATCATTCAGTCTTATTGACATACATTCTCCTCCTTAACTTCTCATATCATTTTCATTTAGAACAACATTTTTTATTGTGATATGCCAACCCGATTTGCAATATAGTTGCCCTACCGGAGGCTACATAAACATATCTCCTTATCTCCATCACCTCATAGCAATTCATATCATATCATACATAACAGAAGCAGATGGTAGTGGCTTAAGCATGAAGAATGACGCTTACTTTATATCACAAACAACCTGCACTCAGACTGAAGACTTTGGATAACCATTACCCACACAAAATCTTTCATCCATTATAGAGGAGGATTACTTACCTTACATGAATTATAAAATAAAGAAAATTACAACACATGGAAATAAGAAGGGACTCACTAGAAACTCTAGCACAAGTCTATAAAGCAGATCATTTCCTTTTATCACTTGGACCTTCATTAACTTCTAGAACTAAAATAAAGACAATTAAACATATCAGATCATCAATCGATCAAATCTAATCATGCATGCAAGAATCAACAACACTTAATCCAGAATCAGGAAGTTTCCTTCCCCACATACTATTCTAACATCTATGCATGCAGAACAAGAAACATGTAAATAACTTAGAGGGTAACATAGGGTTCATTAGTAATTACCAGTGAGCTGGTACTAATGTAGAAGTTAGCTGAATATTGCGAACCTTAATTCGAAGATGTTTTCTGAACTTAGGTTTTTAAAAAGTTTTCAGAGGAAATCAAGGAAGAAGAAGAAAACATAAAAGTGTTTAGAAAGACCACTACTATCCTTACATACTTAAGCTCGAAGACAAGGATTAATGGAAAAATCAGATAATTCCACTAACTCTCTTGATTCCCATGATTAAGTGCACTTAACATAATTTAAATCTTATCATATACAGTAGTCTAGTTCCGTTCTAACTAAATCTCAACTTAACTAACCAAATTACCATACTTAAATAATAAACAAATCTAAATAGCTGCAAACTTAACGAGTTCGCCCAAAACAACTGGTTTCGGCGGATACTTAACAGAAGAGTCCACCAAACCATAAAACTCGCCAAAACTAAGAGTTCGCCAAATGACGCAATACACAAAATTCTATACTTAACCAAGACAAACATTTTACTTACTCATATCTATCCTTATTTTATCAACTATACGCCAAACAGTAACCAGATATAGAGACTTCGTCAGGCGGGCTGTTACACATTTAACAATTATATGCACAATTACTCCATTTCATTTCGTCCTTTCCAATCATTTCCAAGCTTATTAGCTTGTTCACAATTAATCAGCCTTTGGGGCTCATTTTAACTCATTTCATATACCAAATAGCCAATTCATGTTTTATAACCATATTAACCAGACACAAACTCAGAATGGATACGCAGATCTATCACCCCGAGTTGCCCGACAATGATGACACTGGACATGTACATACTACCACCCCAGGTTGTCCAGCAATGATGACTTTCACAATCTGATTATTCTATCACCCCGGGTTGCCTGGCAACAATGAATTTATATGTACAATCTACCATCCCGGGTTTCCCAGTAATAATGGTTTTCAATCAATATCCTGACTTTATGGCATGCTAACTATATCCGACTCTGTCCAAATAGCTAATAAGGTAACCAAATTTTCGATTTCATTATATAGTTCAATTCACATTCTACCATTCTCAATTTATCATCAATTCATTTCATCACATCATATAGCATATTTCAACACAATTTCATACCAATTATCATATATTAATTAATTCATGCAATTTTTATTCTACTCAATTTAATTCATATCTCTACATTCAATCTCAATTATAGCAATTCACTTCAAATAATCATTGTCAACTCACCTCAATGTCATATTATGCAAACATCACAATATGCAACAATTAAATTGATCCTGAATCATAGAAATACAAACTAAAAGTTCGTGTCACTTGTCTTCGACTTTTGCCTTTCTTTTCCCTCTTGATGGCTCAGCATTGTCTTTAGCTATGAATAATAATTCAACAATAAAACAATATCAAATTCCATCCAAATAAAGTTCAGTTACAAAGTCAAACATATTTTTCAATTTATTCAATTTAATCTCTAAACCCAGGACAAGCATAACTTTCAATCTAAAGCTTTAGAATAAAATTCGATTTCACATATATTTATTAGGTACCTCCTACTTCCTATTACTATCGAAATTTTATAACAATTTTTCATTTTATTTAGTATGGTCCCTAATGTACGAAACTAACAATTAAGCTTTACAATTTATTCTTTTTCATAATCTAAGCTTAATTTCTATCAAATTCACACAAATTTCTTTAATTATCAATAATGACAACTTTCAAAAACTTTAACAATTTCAAAAATTGGTACATGGGCTACCTAAATCAAGCTCCCATGACCTCAAATTTATAAAAATTATAAGAAAATGACCTAAATTACCTTAATAATAGTTGTCCAAAAGCTTGAAAGAAAAACTTGAAGAACTTTGCTTAGGTTTCTACGGCTTGGGGAAGAAGATGATGATATTCACATATTTTCCCACTTAATTTCCTATATATACATTAACTAACATTAGTTAATCTTGATTCACTATAGGAAATTAAGCATTTAGCGGTATTTTTAGTGGCGTTTAGACTGAAAACATCGTAAATATTTACAATTAGTGGCGCTAACCAAAAAACGCCGCCATAAGTCGTTATATAGTGGCATTTTTCCTACAAAGGCTGTAAAAGGTAAAGAAATAACGACATTTTTCCCATAAACACCGCTAATTTATTTAATTGTTATTGAAAAGGCGCCATTTTTCACAAAGAAATCAAAAACCCTTTTCTTCTCAAATATCGTCTCCCACGATTTACATGCTCTCTTTCTCAGTTTGAATTTTTATACCCCAAAATCCTATCCCTTTTCTTTCTCATTTTTTTACTTTACTTGACTAAAATATACAAAAAAAAAATCTTCCCCATCCATATTATTTGATTTCCAGAAACCCTAAACATATACCGTGCCTCATTTCCTCAAAAGCTATTTCCGAGCAACCGATCGACGCTTAGCCACTTTACCCAGCAGTCAACGCACTCGCCAACTTCCACGAGTCTTAGGAAAATTTATCTTCTATTACATTTTAATTTGGGTAGATTAAGAAGTTACATGCTTTCCTAACTATGGGTTGCTTCTGATTTCAATTTTGAATTTTGGATTTTATTCATTTCTTCTATGTGTTTTTCATGTTTTTTGGTTTGGGCCTATTTTTTAAAACAGTTATGGGCGGGTGTTGAAACATATGATGTCTTGAGAAAGGAGAACTTTTATTTACGTGCAACTTTGTTGTGGACTATTAATGATTTCCCGACTTATACCAAATTATCTGGTTAGAGTACCAAAGGACGTTATTCTTGTCCTTGTTGTGCGGCGCAAACATGTTCGAAGTGGTTATATAATGGGAAGAAGTTCTCTTATATGGGGCATCGTCGGTGGTTAGATGAAAATCGTAGATTTATATTTCAGAGGACTCTATTTGATGGTACTGAAGAGTTTAGAGAAGCTCCTGAGTAGACCATTGGATCTGAAATCATGTTCATGTTAAAAGATATCAATTTTAGTTATGGGAAGATGAATCAACCACCCAACATGCAAACAAAGAGAAGACCAATGGAGGCGTATGTTGGCGATGTTGACCGGCAGATTGATGATGAATCTGATGAAGAGGATGATCCTAATGAGGCGGACTTGTGGAAAAAAAGAAGTATTTTTTTGAGTTGCCTTATTGGGAGCATCACATTTTGCGACACAAACTTGATGTCATGCATATTGAAAAGAATGTTTGCGAGAACATCATAGGGACAATTCTGAATGTCGATAGAAAATCGAAAGACAATCTTCAGAGTCGACTTGATCTAGTTGACATGGGAATTTGATGTGATCTTCATCCCCAATTACTTTCGAATGGAAAATCTTGGTTGCCGCCTTTTATTTTTGCAATGTCAAAAAAAGAAAAAGAAGTGTTCTGCACGGTGTTGAATGATATAAAGGCCCCAGATGCGTATGCATCAAATATATCTCGATGTGTGAGTCTTAAAGATCGAAGACTATATTCCCTAAAATCACATGATTATCACGTCTTGATGCAAGATTTATTGCTAGTTGCTTTACAGTGTTGTATGTCAAAAAAGGTGACGTCTTGTATAATTGAACTCTCCAATATAATGAAAGCTATTTTTGGCAAATTTTTGATTGTTGAAGAACTTGAGAAAATATAAGATCAAGCCGCCTTGACTTTATGCAATTTGGAAAAGATCCACCTTCCTTCTTCACTATTATGGTGCACTTGCTAATCCATCTCCCTCATGAAGCAAAACTTGGTGGACCGGTTTTCTATCGGTGGATGTATCCTATAGAGAGGTGCTAATTTATTTGTAAAGTTTTCATTCATTCATGAATATACCTTTAGTTACAACTTTTGATAATGTTGTATATCGTGTTTAGGTTCCTATGCAAATTGAAGTCTTATCGTCATAATAAGCGTTATCCAGAAGGATCAATTGCTGAAGGTTACTTGGCAGAGGAGTGTATAACTTATTGCTCTAGATATTTAGAAGATGTTGAAACAAGACTGAATAGACCAAGTAGAAATGCTGGGCTCACTAATCATAACTTAGCCGAAACTTATCTATTTCGAAGTTATAGAGAACCAATCGGTAAAGTTGAAATTGCACACTTAGATGATAGATCATGGGTACAAGCACATCGATATGTTCTTTTTCACCACGATTCAATTGAACCATTACGTAAGTAAGTTTTAGAATTTGATAAATATTCATCTTTTTAATTTGTTTATCTTCTAACCAAGTAATCCACTTTTTAACATAGTGAGTACAAACAAGTCTTGAGATCTTGTTCATGCTCCCGAAGATTACAACATCAAGAGATTCATAAGTTATTCATAGAATCTTTTCATGAATGGTTAGGGCAAACGGTATGCAACTGAAGCTTTCATTGACAAATAATAATGTTTTCGTATAGCATTTATAATTAATCAATTTACTTTCGATTCAATAGGTTTGGAGTGGAAAGGACGTCAATGACGAAGTTAAATGGCTTTCCCAAGGTCCGAATAGAGTAGTAAAAAGATATATTGCCTTCCTTATTAATGGATCATACAAAATCTCACGAAAGATTGAGGAGGACTCAAAATTGTGGAATAGTTGTTAATTCTTCAATTACAAGTTATGCTAGTGCTAGGGACAGTAATCCTGTTGAGGGAAATGTGGAGTATTACAGACTTCTTACTGACATTATTGAGTTGGAATACTATGGCAAATGGAAGGTTGTCTTATTTCGATGTGATTGGGCTGATGTTAATACTGCTTGCGAAATTAAAAAAAGATCAATTTGGTTTTACAATGGTGAACTTCTCTTGATTAATTCACACTGGAAAACAATTGATAGACGAGCCGTATGTATTTTCTTCTCACGTCAAACAAATTTTTTTACTCGAAAGATCCAACTGATGAGGGTTCGTACGTTCGTACATTGGCAATGGAAGTAGAGATGACATCGACGAAAGATCAGAAACTTTGCCTTTTCTAGAAGAAAACTTAAATGAAACTATCCCTAGTACTAGTACACAATTTCAATGGGTTCGCCAGGATGTGGATGAAGATATTTATGAATCATGATGTAGTAAGATTTTACGATTTTTTAATTATATGTAATATTATAATTTAAATCTTGATCTTGTTAAATATTTCAACTATTTTATATGTACCATTATTGTTGTAATTAGTTACTAATATTTCAACTATTTTATATGTACTATTATTGTTGTAATTAGTTACTAATATTTCAACTATTTTATGTGTATTGCAGATAAAATGCCTAGAAGAAGATTGCGAGATCTAAGTATTATTCAAAATCCTCCAAATTTGGAAGAAACAAATAGTGAACAACAGACTGCTATTGGATCTTCGAATGTTCTGAATACAGCTGACGAACCTGCAGAAATTCAAAGTAATGTTAACTTTAATTTACATGCATGTTGACTTTTATTATTGATTTTTGTTTCAAATTCTTATATTATAATATACCATTTTTTTAACTGAAAGTGGTGGGTGGTGCAAAACTCGAGGACGTACGCTATTAAAAGATTTATACGAGTTAAATTCTGTCAAGTGTGTCAAAGTAGCTAGAAACAGTCATGGTCAACCTGTAACACCCCTCACCCGTATTCAACGCTGGAATAGGGTTTCGGAGTATTAACAGACTTATAACACAATTACATATACATTTACTCATACATTTCCAAATTTCATTCAAAAATCAATCAACACATTCATATCGTCCCTAATACGAGCCTATGAGGCCCTAAACATGCATTAAGAGTGGTTCGGGACTAAATCGAAAACTTTGGAAATTCTTAGAACACTTAGAAAATTTTCTCAAAAACAAGGGACACACGCCCGTGTGGCCCGGCTGTGTGTCTCACACGGCCAACAGACACGCCCGTGTCACAGGCCGTGTGGACATTCGAAATGGGATCACATGGCCGTGTCCCAGCCCGTGTTCGACCTCGTGTAACTCTCTAACTTGGGTCACACGGCCAACACACACGCCCGTGTGCCCTAAAAATGGCCATACACGCTTGTGTGCCAGGCTGTGTGCTAGGCCGTGTCAAACCTTTAGGGTATACTGACTTATGCCATACGGCCAAGTCACACGCCCGTGTGTAAGGCCATGTGGAGCATACTGACTTGGTTTTATTTTCAACACCAGGGGACACACGGCCGTGTACATGATCGTGTATCACACACGGCTGAGACACACGCCCGTGTCTCTACCCGTGTTGACAAAAATAGGCTTTTTACCAAGCCAATTTGCCACCCAAACTTGTGCACACCTACATCAACCCAAATGGCACTAAAACATAGCATAATTTGACATTATAACCAACTAATTCAAGCTTAATTCATGCATAATCTATACTACTTTTCTCAATACACACAAGTCACAAAATATACCATACCATTTATACCAAATTCACATACACAATTTAACTTGCTAGACACTTCCAAACATACATCATTAAGCATCAAACTCACAAGCATATAACTACTATAATATCAACCAATTGACCTCCACAATATTTATAATTCACAAGCATCATTTACCTATCCATGAACTCACAACACAAGCCATATATTTACATATATATACATGATTCAAACATATCAAAATAAGCCAACTTATATGGCAATATACAAAGCTAAACTTAGAACATTTACAAGCCAACTCAAATGCTACAGCCAATACCAACATAACCAAAGTGACCAAATTCCCTATACGTGCCATATACTCAAAACATAAGTTTAAAAGTACCAAATTGATAGACGGATAGTGTGACGTAGTCTCCAATGATCCCCGAATTCGAGCTAGCTTTGAAATCACTATAAAACATGAAAAAATAAACAAAGTAAGCTTTATAGCCTAGTAAGCTCGTATAAAATAAACTCAATCTTAACATGAATATACAAATCATCAATTTGAACATATCATCATGTAATTCATTTAACTAACAAACCTTTCACATTTTCAATCATAATCTTAAATATAAACTTCACAACTTTTTCGATTTAAGCTTATACGGTTCATGTACATACCTGTACCATCTCGTATCAATCTCATACACAATCACATCTTTCATTCACCCGTTGAATCATTCGGAATACTATTGGATACATGGGAAACTTACACTCGAAGTGCCACATATATAGCTGAAGCTATCTCAGTCTCATATCACATATACTGCTCACACTAGAGCTATCAATGGGCCTGCTCACACAAGCTGTCAAGTATCCGCAACACATGCCGATATACTCAGCCACCAGTAGGACATACGGACCAGCACCCGGATCACATAATCACAATAATCCCCTAATGACATGTCACTAGTATCCAAATCTATTCCTAAGGTTCAACCGGGATTTCGAATGTCGAATCGTCGTCGAATCATTGTCGAATATGTCCGTAGTCTCGTAATCACAGTTTATGCAATATCAAAGCATTTAAAACATAATTATATCAATGTTTATTACATACGAACTTACCTCGGATGTAAAAACAACGACACGAGTCGATTAGTCGAGAAATTTGTTTTTCCCTCGATCTAGATCTGAGTTTCGCTTTTCTTGATCTATATGTAATCAAAATTAACTTATGAGAATGGGAATTGGACTCTATGAGATCTAATCTCCCGTTGTTCCTCAATAGCTCAGCGGTAGAGTGGTCGGCTGTTAACTGACTGGTCATAGGTTCGAATCCTACTTGAGGAGATTTGATTCATTCGAATTAAAGAATTGAGAATGTCAGAATGAAAGGGTTCGCTTTGGACCGTTAAGAGCGAGTAACCCGTTCCTTGTGTCTTTGTTTCTATTGCATTCTATCTCATTGTGTCACATTCTGTTCTGCGATATTTGAGAATCACCATCAATACCTCAATGTAGGTGTCCGGGATAATCTTTTGTTCCATAGTCCCGGGGCTATTTACAACCAGCCAATTAAGAATTCTCAGATGTACTAGTACTAGCAAATGCCTCAAAGATGCAGTCATCGATTCTTCCGAGAGGCCACAATTACCGCGAGCAAACACATTAATTTAATAACGAGGAGTGCATTTTTTCTATGCTACTAATACTTGTACTTGCTCTGCTATTCTGCCCAACCTGGTTAAGGAAGAGTTACAGGGCATAAAACAAAAAAAATATGCTTATTTTATTTTGTTTTGGCCTGTAATAATATATATAAATAGAAAATAGAAAATTAAATATATGATAAATAATAAATAAAAGGCCACTCCAATTCGAAAAAAGACCCACGCCCAAGTTCTAGAGCTTTGGGTCCGTTAACCTGATCATGATTTTCCTACCCCCAGAGGGAAAGGTCCTTCCCTTTTGGGCTGGTTGTGGACGAGGAGGGATTCGAACCCTCGACACCGTGGTTCATAGCCACGTGCTCTAATCCTCTGAGCTACAGGCCCCACCTCGTCTCCACTGGATCTGTTCCCAAGAGTACCCTAAAAAAAGGAACCTTTCCTCTCCCCAACCATTTCGGCGTTTGTGGGAAAGGCGCTGCTAAAGGTCATGTTCTTTAGCAGCGTTTGTGGGAAAAGCGCCGCTAAAGGTCATGTTCTTTAGCAGCGTTTGTGGGAAAAGCGCCGCTAAAGGTCATGTTCTATAGCGGTGTTTTTCCACATAAACGTCGCAAAATTTAGCGGCGTTATCTATAGCGGCGTTTTTTGCGGCGCTTATAAAAACACCGTAAATTGTTTTAGCGGCGCTTATAAGCGCGGGCCAAAAAATGCCGCTAAAAACATGTTTTGCTGTAGTGATTTATTAACTTAATTAAAGCTTTATTATTTTAATTTTACTTTTAATTAAACTTAGTGGACTATTCATCGACATCCACTAACCACTATTTATTATTGGTATAGTAACCATTTTAGTACCTTGGGTAATTTCTATTTAAGTCCCCAAGCCTTTTCCTAATTAAAAATCTATAGCGGTTGAACTTTTACAATGTAATCCCTAGGCCTTAATTAAACACATTTTTGACTAAATTGCTTAACCGATTTTTAATTCATCAATATACTAACTCTGTAAATATCTCTACTTAATATTTACGAACTCGTCTTATGAAAGCTGGATTCCGAAACCACACTTTTTGACACCATTGGAAATCGGGTCTTTACATCAAACTATTTAATTATCTATAATATATATAAAAGCACGAGTTTGGAGAATTTTTTTAATTAACAAAAACACCTTTTAATGTTCATTTAATTACTAAACTAACATTAAATAAATACTTTTTTTAAATAATAGAGTTTTTATCCATTTGAACTATAAAATTAAGAACAATAGATAAAACCTCCTATAAAAATAAAAAATAAAATCATATAAAAAAACATCTTTTTTGTATAATAGAGATTTTAGTGGTTTGAACTACACAATTGAGTATAGTAATTATTAATAATATATTATTTTTAATCAATTATCATTTAATTAGTGTTACAACTATATACTAATTAAAAATAAGATTTATCATTATAAATAACATTCAAGAAATGGAGATTATTAGCATTGGTAAGTTTGAAGTGTCTAAAAATTAATTGAGTATTAAAGTAATGGTATTTGTTAGGGATTGACCCGTATAAACAATGAGAAAGAAGAAATATGCCACACCCCAAGTCTGACGGATTAGAGAATAATTTGTAGAGCCATGAAATTATCTGTTTGGCGTAGTTTAATCCGCCAATTAACAATCTTCTAGCGGATTTGGGATGGCGTAAAGTATCCGCCGCAAAAATAATTAAGGATTTTTGTTCCAGGTTATTCTGCTATGTAATAAAAGAATATGTCAAGCGAAGAGTAAGTCGGGTGAGAGTTAACGCCAAAAGTATGGTTCGCCCAGTTACTTGAGTACTATGCAGAATGGGTTTTGTATAGTGATCTGATTAAGAGCCAACTAAATTGACTGGACAAATATCAATTATGCAGGATTTTCATTTATGTTTCTCTCAGAATCTGTAGGCCATTAAGAAGGACAAATTTTGGATTCAAGTGACACTTGTTAAGTTCCATTATGAGGAAATGGGTTATATATATGTGTGTGAAGGGTTTGTCAGGAAGTGTCTTCTTCCTTCAATATTACTCTTTGGTTCTTTTCTTAAATTAAATATTATCTTCTCCTCATTAAGCTGGAATCTTAGGATCTTGATTTAATCAGTGGTTGTTTCACCTCTTGGTAAGTATTATAGCTTTACATGTTATGTTTTTGATAAAGTAAGGTTATTAAGAGTTATATGAACAGTAAATCATGAATACAATGCCTTCCATGGGGGTTATTTATGTTTGAGATGTTAGCAGTTTGTATGTAAATGAGTTTTAATGGTGAATCTGTGTTTCTCAAGCAGTTGTTACTGCTAGGTTGAGATGTGTCACATCCAAAAAATCAGGTTAGTTGAAATTGGGTTAGTGAATTGAGAGTGGTCACACCCGGAATTTTTTTTAAGATGACCTTGGCACATTTGTCAATATATAAGTATCAAGTATAGTGATTGAGTAGTGGTGGAGCTGTCCTTGATGATCTGATTTTGAATCCCTTCCCTCTCATTAATTTCTATTTTGCGCAAATTTGCTTCAAACCTTAGTAAATGCCACACTATGTTTTTAAAATAATTGTTGTAGAACTGTGAACAAGTAAGTGAGTTATTCTAATGATTAAAAGCTTAATTAGTTTCCTTAAGGTCCTAGGTTCAAGTCTCCACACTCTTAATATTTTTTTTTAATTTTTGCCAACTTTAGCATGGTCAATACCCATTTTGTCGTCCAAGCTAGTTGCCATGGATGGGGAAAGATTCTTTCTTTTCTTGGTTAGTTAACATGTTATATTCACCAACCTTAATCCCCTTTTTGCTCCCTTGTTCCCTCAACATGCCTTTTTCCCCAACATTTCCATGTGTGCCATCCATTGAACCTAGACAAGGTGACTCTCATCTTTTCTTTTCATTTTTTCTCTTTTTCCTTTTCATTGTCGCACCTCCACCTTGCTCCTCCCTATACTCTTCATTTTTTCTTTTGTTTTAGCCACCTACCACCACTTTTGCCCTATTTTCTCCTTTTCTCCTTCACCATTCCTTGCCAACCTAACCACCACCACCATCACCACCGCTGAACCTCCTCTTTGTCGTCGTTCCTCCCATTTGTTGGTATTTTAGAAAAAAATATGAAACACAGAATATGTGAAAGAAAAAATATATTGGAAGCACACTATAATCTGTTGTATTGTTCAGATTATATAGCTAAAAGAATAATAAAAAATATATCCTGTTGATATCCAACCACTTAACTTACTCCTAAAATCATGCTAAAAAATTAAAAATTCCTAAATACTTGGTCTATAGACCTATTATTCAGCAAGTCTAAGGCACATTCTCAACACTCCTCCTTGCCTTAGTAATTGAAAAAGCCTAATTTATTTCTTAAAACTTTAAATCTAACTTTTGGAAGAGCCTTGGTTAACATATTTGCAATTTGATCTTCAGTCTTGCAAAAAACTGACTTGATTTCACCAATCTTCTATTCTTCTTTCAAATGATATTCATTAATCCTGTTGTACCAGGCCCTAGGAGCTTGTTTAAGACCGCATAAGGCCTTGTTTAACATGTAGACTTTCTCCTCCTGTCTCTTGACTTGGAATCCCTCATACTGTTCTTCTCTCATTGCTTCAATCCATTTGTCATCTTTCTCAGCTTCTTTAAACTCAACAGACTCAAATATAGAAACATTACACCTTTCATAAATTTCAGATAAAGATCTTGTGTCACAAAATGGAACATCATCTATGTTGTCATCAAAGTACCGAGGAGTCTTTAGAAATTACTTTGTTGTTAGCTTCTGTAACACCCTAAACTCGTAACCGTCACCAGATTGTGGTTATAGGACATTACTAATCAAATCGTAACAATTGTTGAACTTAGAAACAATCAATCAATTTAATTCACAACAATTAACCCAATATATAGTCATGAAAAAACATAATTACGAACCCAAATTCGAGCATACGAGATCACAATTATAAGTTTGGAACATTCAGGGACCAAATTGAAATCAATTAAGAATTTTTAAAGAAAATTAAAAATTTTTCAAAGAGGAGTCACACGATCGTGTGACAGGGCCCAGACCTTGTGGCAAGAACATGGCTGTGTATGCAGACCGTGTAACTTACTGTGCCCGTGTAACTGAGGGTCACATCAGACCGTGTAACTCTCGTGCCCATATGGACCAACCTGCACTGAAAACAAATAAGACACTGCGGTGCATGCGGATAGGGTAGTGTGTAACACCTGGCCGTGTGATGACCCATGTCCTGTGGGCAGCAAAGCATAATTAACCTCTAAAACAAGAAATTTCATACCCCAATCCTTGCACCACAAGTCATACCATGTCTAAATGAATCCTAGGTTCAAAATCACATTCAAATAATCAATTTCATGCCATAATTTCAACCATCCTAAGCCTAACCAATATACAAGCATTCACTTTAAGATCAACATCATTCCAAAAGTCTACATGACAACATCCCTTACAGATAACCTTCCCTAGATTCATCTATAGACTAAAATATTATAACTCAAAATAATATCATCCTAAGTACATGCCAAGACACAAAAAGAAAACATCACCAACATTGAGTTCGGGACTATTATTGGATGCTGAGTCATAAATCAAAAATAGGTACCTCACCTGCACATAAAAGAATGATCAAATAATGATTAAATTACTTAACTCAAAGAACTACAATTACACTTAATAGCCATAATTTCATAATCCATATCAAGTAATGTTTATTTCCACTTAATCTACTATAAAGCACAACATGAGCATTCCATACACCTTTCATAAAAAACCTCATTTGCCAATCTTCTCCAATGAATCGATTATACATTATCAATATAAGACAATCTAATGTTGGCACCTGGTGCCTAACGAATAAACCGTTTCAAAGTTTTGCGCCCAACGCTAGTCGGATAAACCGACGATAGGTGTGCCCTGCACTAGTCGGATAAACCGACAATATTTTGCTCCCAGCGCTAGTCGGATAAACAGACGACATCAAATGTGTGCCCAGAACTAGTCGAATAAACCAACAATGATTTTACGCCCAATGCTAGTTGGATAAACCGAAGATATCAAAATGCGTGCTTAGCACTACTCGGATAAATAGAAAATGATTTGCGCCCAGCGCTAGTCGGATAAAACCGACAAATACAAACATAATTTCATAATTCACGTTTCCTCATTTCATAATTCAAGCATTTACATATGTATATATAAATAATTAAGATATCAAAGTAATAATTAAATTATTAAAAATAATAAATAGAGTTCGAGTTCAAGGACTACGAACTTACCTTCGCAACAACTATCGGTATTTGATGATGATTATTCAACAACTTTTCCCTTCCCATGATTATCAACCGATTTACTTATTTCTCGATCTAATTATAAAAATCCAATTCAATTAATCTCAACCAAAATCTTTAACAATGTAATTCATATAATCAACTCATTAATACTTTTTTACATATTAACACTAAACTTCTACATTTATACACATTAGCCCCCAAAATCGATACTTCCAACTAAAATACCCCATCTATGCTTAACCAAAATTTTCTAGAGTCCTTATAGGTCTTCCCATTTCTCAATTAAACCCCCAATTTCAACTTTTTTATAATTTAGTTCCTAATGCAAAATTTCATGAATTGACTTTAGAAAATAATCTCATTTCACTTCCAACTTTAAAATCTACCATTATAACAGCAAGGACCTAGATTTTTCTACCATAGCAACTTCATTAACTACAACGATTCTACAAATCCCAATATGGGTAAGCTAGTTCTATGAATCGAGAGTCCAAAAACGTAAAATTTATAAAGTAATAAGCTAAATTGACTAACCAATTGAAGGTTTGAAACCTTGGAAATCAATGGCCAAAATTCCTTCCTTTTCTTCTCCCAAAATCGACTTTTCCATGAACAAAAGAATAAAAATTTCTTTTAATTTTCCCACTCACTTAATTTTATTAATAAACTTATTTTAATAATTGAATTGAATTTAAATTATTACATTTTTCAAGGTTAAAACCATGTTGCCGTCCACTACAATCAAACCAATGGTTTAATTACTTAATAAATCCCTTAGCTATACTATATCTTATAATTTAATAGAACTCACAAATTTAACACTTATGCGATTTAGTCCTTGTACTTTAATTAAATACTGATTCAACAAAATTACCTAACCGAAATTCGACTCGCTTATATAATAACTCCATAAATATTTTAAAAACATATTTACGAGCTCGGTTTATTTCTAATCTTAGACACATGAAAAACATCGTGTATTTTCTGCAATTTTGTAGGCAACGCCAACCGATACGCTACGGGTCCAACTCTTTTAATAATTTTATATGGTCCTGTAAAACGAGGACTCAACTTTCCTTTTCGGCCAAAACGCAATATTCTCTTCCACGGAGACATTTTTAAAAAGTCACCCACTCTAATCTTAGTGTCCCGGCATTTCAAATCTGCATATGATTTCTGTTTATTGGAACCTGATTTCAATCTACCTTGAATCACCTTGACTATATTTTTCGTTTCTTGGATCAATTCTGACCCAACTACCTTCTTCTCACTTAACTCTGACCAGTAGACAGGTGTTCGACATCTACGACCATATAAAGCCTCGTACATAGCCATTTGAATGCTTGATTGGAAATTATTATTATACACAAGCTCAGCCAAAGGTAAATAACGTTCCCAACCTGATTTGAAATCAATTACACAGGCTCGAAACATATCTGCTAAAATTTGAATAACACGTTCGGACTGTCCGTCTGTCTGTGGGTGGAAGTGTAACACCCCTAACCCGTATCCGTCGCCAGATTAGGGTTACGGGCATTACTAAACCTCACACATGTCAATGCACTTTATAAGGACAATTACTTTGATAAATGTATACCAAATTCTACTATCACTAATAATCATGTATATCTCATCTAATATAAAATCATTTCCTTACATAACATCAATAATATCATTAACATCAACTAAGGACTAATTACAATCAAATAGCAAATTTCCATTTTATTAGGCCATTCAAAAACAAATACCGAATACGCATATAGTGCTTATCCATTAATTTCATTTCCATTATCACCTACAATTAAACCATTAACCAATATACTTATTCCACATTCAAATATACCACAATTATAAAATCCAAATCAACTTGTTTATTTCATAATTTCTTATCACATTTGGCATATTCACTATACATATATATATACATATATATCATCATGAGTACACCTTATCTAATTATTACATTATTAATTTAGCCATTTGTGTCACATGGCCAAACATATAATATCACTCAAAGAGATAATTTAAGCTTCATACTAAAACTAGCCATAGCCGAATGTCTACAAATAATACGCATCAATTTGCTCATTAATATTTCACCTTTGGTATACACATGCACAAGATGCAACTTATTTCATTTATATCAAGTCACGTTGATACATTCAATTAGACATGCCGAAACAATTCAACATCATCCCAATGTCATATATATATATATACCATATTCAATCCATTACTAGAAACTTAAAACTAACATACACCCATTATGAACTAGCTTTCAAACTAGTCTTTTTAATAAATACACTAATATACTCAAATAATAATTCCATATTTAAACATGATCAAACCAACTCAAACATAAAAGCATAGCCATTTTCGCATGGCATATACATATATATAAATATCATTCGAACACAACCCAAGAAATATTGCCTATACATGCCATATGTTTTAAAAAGGGTACAACTTATAGAATACTAGAAGATAGATGATAGTGCGAATGACTTTGTGAAGATCCCAGAGCACGAGCTAGCCTTCAAGATCTATACAATAGTCAAACAAACACACACATACGGTAAGCTAATATAGCTTAGTAAGTTTTAAGCAATGGTAAAAATTATACAACTAATCAATAAACAATTTAATTAATCCAATATGATCAATATCGAATTCATAAGTACAAAATGCAATTTAAGTCACCATTCATCATCCACCGTATCTAACATATAGCTCAATTATCGAGTATTCAAATACCATATGCTCTCTTTGAAACAAGCTCAAAGTTTAATAATCACATCTCAGTTCTATATTCACTTAACAAATATAACTTACCTCACTAATACCTGACTATTATGCTACCTTGTATCACATACTCATGTATCGTTTCTTGTTATTCTCCTTTCAACAGTTTATGTCTCCAAAGCCTCTGTAACTCCGCACACACAGTGCAAATTTCGTAACGTATCGCACACATAGTGCCGTTACTTGAGAAAGAGTACACATAGTACCATTCGACAGGAATGTATCGCACACATAGTGCCATTACTATTTAATCCGCACAAATAGTGCCTTTTATCAGTAATGTATCGTACACATAGTGCCATTACTATTTAATCCGCACACATAGTGTGTAACATCCCCAAACCCGGCCCATTCACTACGACCGAATCTGGATATGTCACTAGGAAAGACGGTTGGAAATCTTTAACTTTAGAATTAAACTTGAAAATTTTATTAACTCTGGAAATCGTGTCCATTTAAAATTATTTAAATAATATATGCTTGGGATGAATTAAAACTTTATTATAATTTACTATAATATAACTCTTTTGTAAAAATATTGCTAAATACGTTATAACCTTTAACAACTATAAATAGCGTACTTTAAAACGAAAGTGACCCTTGTTACATCAAATAAATAAACCAAGTACTTTGAATTAAAAAGCTTCAAATAAAAATATTCAAAACGTCTACTTCTGCATGAGAATCTGTTTCTGCATGGGCCACCTTGTATCCACTCCAACCCGTCCACTAATCACGACTCACCTGCGATGATTAAAAAGTTGGGTGAGTCATACAGACTCAGTGTGTAAGTTAACCACTGAAATCCACCCACATGCTAGCCACATGATATCCCAATTATCAAATGCAACAAATATATATATCATTTTAACAATTACCACAATCTGGGCTTGGCCCACATTCAAATCATACTCAAATACTGGGCTAGGCCCTTTTCTCATCAATCCACATATCAACTGGGCTTGGCCCATTTCCACGTATGTTCTCAAAACATACCCATCCACATGTCATATTGGGCTTGGCCCATTTCCATATTATTACAAAAATAATGCAACATGATTCCCAACCCAACCTAGGGTCCATCCGCTACACACCCCTTATCCGACCTACACACACCGGGGGGACTATCGAGTCACCCTCTCCTTTCCCTCCGAAAGGCAACCAATGCCATCCACGATGTAGCGTATAGCTAACATCAAACCACGATGGAGCACACAAAGCAATCCATCAAGCCACGATATGGCATAAAGCTCATATCAATCAAGGTAACCACGCGAACTAAATCGCAAAGATCCACAACGCGACCTCAGTCAGCGCCAATCCACGATGTAGCACAAAGCTGACATCAACCACGTACTCGAAGTACACCCGTACCTTCTTTCAAAACCCACCCATGCACATGTAACGTGATATAATAATAAGGTGATGCATGAGCATGTCTTTCACACAAATATAGGCATACAATCATATTTAAATCAGTGATCACATAGTAACAAGTTTGCCACTAACCTGGTCATCGTCATACCCCTTAAGGGTACCATTTTCACATTTAACTGCACTTGTTAGCAAACATATAAAATAGGCAAATATCACGCAAATCCCGGAAACAATGATTAACTACACACCTTATCACTAGGAGTTCTAGACTCTCGATCCTCGATGCTATCGTCAGCGAAACTACGGCTTTTTGCCTAACGTTTCTTCTTTGTTTGGCCCACACTGGTGGCCAATCTCGAGCACAGAAACGGATCTCTTCTTGAACTTTGGGATGGGGACTTTCCTTGCCCACCTTGGTGGTACTCGAATCCACGTCCATCGCAATCACTTAATTAGAACCCTTTGGTTAAACACCATAATACAAAATCTCAAGCGAACAACTACAATTTAACTACTTACCGAAACAATCTTAAATCTCAAAGGCTCCTCTGTACTTTTGTCGACTTGCCCCTTGATGAGTCCAAACAGTTCAAGACCTTCCTTTAGACTCCTTGGCGCTGGCTACAAGCTCTGAATGTCGACAGCACTACACCTCACCAGTTCGGCTTCAAACTTGATAAAGTAGGAGAGAGATGGAGGGCTAAGGATTTCGGCTATCAAGGGGCTAAAAGAAAATAAAAGAAATACTTGGCTACAAGGCCAAAGGAGAAATCGGCACACCAAGAGGAAGAGGCAAAAGACTTGATGAACAACTAGCACTCCCCCCTCCCCTATTTATAGCATTCGGCCAACCCCCCTTGAAGTCTCCAAAATTTGGCCAACACCTCACTAATTTAATTCCACTTGAACACTTCACTAATAATCCAATAATAATTCTTTTAATCTTCATAATATCCTTGATTATCTCCTAAAAAAACTCATATCATCCTCCAAAAAAATAAATAATAATAATTCCACTTAATCTAATTAATAAATAAAAATAATAAAAAAACATATTATCCTCTTCCAAAAAAAGAGTCTTCTAGCCGTCCAACACTTCAATTTGCTGCCCAAAAAGAAATAAAAATTCAAACTCCAAAATGCAGCTTCCTTGGCTCGAACCTGGGACCAAGCTGCTGCTCCTTTCCCCCAACGCCCCAGGCCACTCGGCCGGCTGATTTTTATGCTAGAAACTGACATTTTATTTTAAACCCTTTCTAATCGAGCCCATAACCACCAACAAAAATAAGAACGCTAACTGCAGCTCCAGGCGCTCGAACCCGCGCCTTGCTCTCCTCCAGCACCTAAGTAGCGCCCAAGAGCCACTTCTCCCAATTGGACTTTCATGTCCATCAACTTGAACATTTATTTTTAAGGCCTACTTAGCCCAGTCTCTTGACGCAAAAATAAAAACCAAAATCTTTGCCGCTTGGACTCGAACCCTTGCTCACTTAGGCGCCACCTTCCAAAGCCCCAAGCGGCGCCTCAATCGCCACTTTGCCAAAGTCTATCTTGTGCCTTAAACTCCCCAATTTTATTTTAAGGCCTTTCTACCCTATTTCCCTCTTATTACCCTAAAATTTAAAAATTTTCTAAGGCATCCCTTGCCTTCTAAGGTTCTCCAAAACCCCTAAAAATTCTCCCAACATGACCATAGCCTACTAAATGCTCGAGTTATGCTCCAAACGCATAACCCCTAAACCAGGGTGTTACATAGTGCCATTTACCAGTAATGTATCGCACACATAGTGCCATTACTATTTAACCCGCACACATAGTGCCATTTAACCGATTTCGCACACACAGTGCTCGGTACTTCAGTTCGCACACTTAGTGCCTTTTACGAGACCTTTTCTTTGATCTTCAATACACTTGTAATTCCATTACCATTCATACATTCTTAATTTATCTCATTCAAGTACTAACACATTCGGCATTACTTAATTTACATAGTTCTGTTCATAATATACATATATCTATCAACAACTCAATTGCATCTTCCATTACCATTACATTCGGCAAGTTCAAATATTTTCATTCACAAATATCCAATTCTTCAATTACCATCTCTTCTCATTTTCCATTTCCATTTATATACATAAATATTCCTTAATACAAACACATATATTTAACCAATTCATATATTCGGTAATTTCACATATTTACTCATATATGCCAACTCATATTCGGATATTATATACACATCCCATTATTTCATGATACATTCGGCAATTAGGAAATTAAAATGTTTACATTTTATATTCATATGTACATTAGTATACAATTGAATTCAATTCATCCAACTACTTAAAACTTGCCTCGGGAATTGTCGAATTAAGGTTTCCCGGCTACTCGTTCAGTTTCACTTTTCCCCGATCCAATCCCGTTTCTTTTCGTTCTTGATCTAAATAATTCCCAATTAAGCTCATTCAAATACATTTTTATTCAATTTAATCTAAAAACACATAATTATGCAAATTACCATTTTACCCCTGACATTTACAACTTTTACAATTTAGTCCCTAATGCACAAAACACAAAATACACATAATTTGAGTTCACTCCTTGAGGGCTGAATGTTCTTCATGCTTATATAAGTCCATAAAAACTATTTATTTAGCATTTTAATCCCTCAACTATTTATTTTAACATTAAATTCTAATTCACTCAATTTCATCAAAAGTTCAAGAACAAAACTTACTAATCTATCACCTATCATCAATATTTCACCATTAATCAACAAGAACATCAAGTTTCCTTCAATGGCATCTCATGAAAAACACAACCAAATCAAAAATTACAACATGGGCTAAATAAAGCTCACAACAACGATCTCAAAAATGCAAGAATTATAAAAAATCAAGCTAAATATTTACCTTAATCAAGCTCAAATGTGGCCGAATGTAACTAAGCTTTCTTTTCTTTTTCTTTGGCTATTTTTTGGTCATTTTAGGAAGAGAAGATGAACACTTCTCATCTTTTACTTATTTTATTATTTTATCAATTAATTATAATACATTAATATTAAAATATAATTAAAACATGTCAATCACTATTACATGCAAATGATGGACGGAACTAAGCCAAATTTTTGGCTAAATTGCACTTTTAATACCTCAATTAAAGAAGCCACCTTCAATTTAGTGCTTACACATTTAACCACCAATTTTTTATTTTATGCAATTAACTCATTTTTCACAATTATGCACTAAAACGATCAAATTTTAATATGAAAATTTCACACACACTAATTCACACACAATAAGCATTTAAAATAGTATTGAATTATTTTTTTCCGACTCGGATTCGTGGTCCCAAAACCACCGTTCTGATTAGGGTCGTAATCGGGCTATTACAACTCTCCCCCTTAAAGGATTTTCGTCCCCGAAAATTTACCATTGAATAATTGTGGGTAACGTTCTTTCATTGATTCCTCAGTTTCCCAAGCCGCTTCCTCAATCCCGTGCTTATGCCACATAACTTTAACCAACGAGATTTTCTTATTTCGCAACTCTTTCACTTCACGAGCTAAGATGCGAATCGATTCTTCCTTATAAGTCAAATCGGGCTGAATTTTAATCTCTGATGGACTGATCACATGAGAAGGATCGGATCGGTATCGCTGAAGCATCGATACATGAAAGACATTGTGAATCTTGTCTAGCTCAGATGGCAACATAAGTCTATATGCAACCGACCCAATACGCTCAATAACTTCATACGGACCAATAAATCTCGGACTCAGCTTTCCTTTACGACCAAATCTAAGTATCTTTTTCCACGGTGAGACTTTCAAAAATACTCGGTCACCCACTTGGAACTCTATATCTTTACGTTTTAAATCTGCATACGACTTCTGACGATCTGAGGCGGCATTCAAACTTTCTCAGATTACTTTTACTTTCTGCTCAGTTTCTCTGATTAAATCAACCCCGTGTATCTTGCCTTCACTTAGTTCAGTCCAATATAGAGGTGTACGACATTTTCGACCGTATAAAGTGTAACATCCTAGTTTAGGGCCTAGTCGGAATAGTGGTTTGAGACCACAAATCTGAGGGTTATGAATAAGTTTATGAGGTTTATATTATGTATGCATGCTAGTGTGAAAGTTTCATGAAGCAATTTTGTGGAATTGTGGTTGAATTGTCCAAAAGGACTAAATTGTAAAAGTTGCAAAATGTGTGTTTCTAGAAGCTATATGTTTGAAATAGCTTTAGATTATTAATTAGAGGTCCTTAAATATTAATTTACCCAAATTCTAATTTTTGGACAAAAATGGGCATGGATGAGTCAAAATTTGAAGTTTATCAAAAAGGGCATTTTGGTCATTTATCAAATAAGTGATTAAAATAGGTGAAAAGATGACAAATTGAATCGTCTTCTTCCCCTTTAGCTGTCAAAAATTAGAGAAGCCATTGTTAGGGCTCTTTCAACTTTTCAAGCTTGCTAGTAAGTGCTCATAAGCCCAGTTTTTGATATTCTTCGTATTTTTGAAGTCCTAGTAGCATGAGTAAGCTATTTTTAGCTATTTGGTGAGCTATTATGGATGTTCAAAAATGTGGTCATGTATGACATGCATGTATTTTGATGTTTTATGGAAGATTATGAAAGCTTGATGTAGTAGAAATATCTTTTGTTAAGTGATTTTCCATGAAAATGCATGTAGGGACTTGATTGTGAAAAACTTTAGTTTGGTCATACATGTGTGATTTAGTGAGATTTGATGAATGCTTTAGTTGAGTAAGTGGTTCGGCTAAGTATGAAAGGATAGAAATTTGAATAAAAATCACTTTACGAGCCTTGGGGCTAAAGTGTAAATATGAGGAAGTTTATGGGCAAAATAGTAATTTTGCTAAAGTATGATATGTGGGTCAATTTAGTCAATGTGTATATTGAATAAGCTGAATTATTCATTATAGATCAAGAAAGACGAAGCCCGGATCGAAACCAAGGCAAAAGCAAGGTGGTAGACTAAATTGCATATTTCCATACTTTTGAGTATCGAGGTAAGTCTATGCATAAATAATGCATTCATACTTACAATTTGTTAATGCTAGCTAGTGTCTAGCATGTTTGAGAACCTATGTGGGATGAATATAGTAGAAAATGTGGAATGAATGTATGATCGAGAATGATTAAGTAAGTAGACTTGTGCATGTGTTGTGATATTGCTAGATGGTGGGCTAAGTGCGATACCATCCTAATGCATATTGACGATGAGCTAGCTATGTACGATGCTATCGTGAGGTATATCATTTGGTGAGCTATGTACTGAATCACTATGAATACCTTTGTGGTAGGCTAAGTGCGATACCACCTTATTAATCAATTGTGGTGTGCTAAGTGCGAAACCACTGAGATACTAGCTGTGTGGATTAACTGTGTGTATTAGCTGTGTGTAATAGCTATGTGGATTAGCTATATAAACTAGCTATATGGATAGGCTGTGTAGATAAGTTATGTGGATAAACTGTGTGGATGTATTACGAGAAGTAATGATGTGTTGTATATTGTGTAAATGTGACATAGAATGCAGGGGTGCATTTCGATGGTTATGAGTATGTGACTCATGATGTGTTGGAAATATGGTAAGGGTTAGAAAGAGTAAGAATAGTTGTTCATTACTTTTGGTAGTATAATGCTAATTATTGTTTAGCTTATACTATGATGCTTATTTGTTTATGTGTAAACTTATTAAGCTCAAGGCTTACTCCCTTTCTTTTCCCTTGTCTTATAGATTAAAAGAGTTGAATCGAGATACGAGGATCATCAGAAGATAGCCCACATATCAGCACACTTTGGTACATGAAACTTAATATTTTGTATATGGCATGTATAGGGGCTAGATAAGTTAGTAAATTTTGTTGTAAATGGCTAAGATGTGTTGGCCTTTTGATGATAGCTCATTTTGTATAATGCCATAGTTGTTGGCTGCCATATTATATGAAAAGTTATAGTTGTCTATGTGAGATTGCAATCTAATTTGAGTTGATTATGATTGTGTTGGATGAATATATGTTATGTATGTTAGAGGGGTGAAAAGAACTTGGCACTTAGCCTTGTTCTTGACCATGTGGGTAGACACGCGGGCGTGTGTCTAGACCATGTGTGATACACAGTCGACCCTACGGGCGTGTCTTTGTGATCGTCGTCCCCTGTATGTTAACATTTTAAGTCAGGATAGTCCACGGGCTAGCCACACGGGCGTGTGACTAGGCTTGAGGTCGTGTGAAGTCTGCACTTGACACTTAGAAATTTAATTGTCACACGGGCCAGGGCCACGAGCGTGTCCAGGCCGTGTGGATTTAGTCAGTGTCGACCACAGATGGAAGGCACGGACATGTAATAGGGTACACGGGCATGTTCCCAAACCGCATGGGCGTGTGCCTTAACCGTGGGGCATTTGGCAGAATGCTTGGGTTTTTAGGCACGGTCTGGGGACATGGGCGTGTGTGCCTATGCACGGGCGTGTAAGACCTGTTTTGAAGAGAAAAATTTTAAGGTTGGAAAAAGTTCCGGATTAGTCTCGAGAGCCCTCGTGTGTATGAGTGAGACCTCGTAAGTCGAGAATGAGGTTATAGAGAGTAATGACATTGAGCCTAAGTGGCAATTAAGTGGTTTGAGTTCGGTAACGCCTCGGGTCCAGTTCCCGGTGTAGAACCCGGGTAAGGGGTGTTACATTTAGTGGTATCAGAGCTATGGTTTAGCCGTTTCTAGGACTACCGTAGCGGGTGTAAGAGTCTAGCTATACATGCCATAAGTGTACAATGATATGTGGTGGTTTCTGATGATTTAAAACTTGTTTTATATAGTATATGGATTCCGATCCATTGACTGCTGATGAAACTGACTAGTAATCGGCGAAACCTGCGCATGAGGAACCGCACTGTTGAGACTGGACCCGAGGCTAGGGGCCAAGGGAAGAGGCACGGGAAGCCTTTCTCCAAATGATGAGTAATTGGTACTCGGATTATGTTCGAGCGAACCCTAATACTCAACCTCCTCCACCTCCTCCTGTACCTCAGCCAAACCCAGTGGCTCCTCAAGGTATGGATGTAGTGAGGATATCGAAACCCCCGGTGGATAAGATTAGGAAGCACGGGGCTGAGGAGTTTAGAGCTAAGGTAGATGATGACCCAGAGAGGGCGGAGTTCTGGTTGGAGAACTCGATGAGGGTGTTCGATGAGCTCTCATGTACACCTGAGGAGAGTTTGAAGTGTGCCGTATCGTTACTGAGAGATTCGGCATACCATTGGTGGAAGACGCTGACGTTAGTGGTCCCAAAAGAGCGGGTGACATGGGACTTCTTTCTGGAAGAGTTTTGGAAGAAGTATATAAGCCAGAGGTTTACTAACCGAAAAAGGAAAGAATTCTTTGAACTGAAGCAAGGAAGGATGACAGTAGCGGAATACGAGCGTGAGTTTGTTAGGCTTAGCAAATACACTCAAGAATGTGTGTCGACAGAGACCATCTTGTGCAAGAGGTTCGAAGATGGGCTGAATGAGGATATCAAACTCCTAGTGGGCATTTTGGAGTTGAAAGTATTTGTAGTACTAGTTGAGAGGGCAAGTAAGGCCGAGGAATTGAGTTCAGAAAAGAGAAGGGCTGTGAGTGAAGCCTGAGATGCTAGAAAGAGACCGATGGGCAAGTCGTATCAAGCCTAGTTGAAAAGATCCAAGGAAGTTAATCCTCGGACGACGGCACCAGTGGGTTATTCGCATTGAGACTTGGGCAATACTCGTCCGGGTTCGAGAGTCCAAGCCCCCTCGATGGAAAGTGTGGGCAATACGAAGAGTAAATCGGAGTGTCCAAGTTGTGGTAGGTATCACACCGGAGAGTGTTGGGGAAATAGTCGGAAATGTTATAAGTGTGGTTCCCCTGACCACTTTATCCGTAGCTGTCCCGAGAGGGATGATAAGGAAGAGAAGCAAGTAGTGAGACCTAGTGATGTGTCTACGAGGGGTAGACCACCAAGGAACCCAAGAGGTGGGGATAGTGGTAGAGGTGCACCCAAAGATTCTGCTGTAAGACCAGAGGGTTGGGCACCTGCGAGGACGTATGCCATTCGCGCTCACGAAGAGGCATCCTCCCCTGATGTGATAACGGGTACTTTTTCTCTCTTTGACACCCTTGTTATTGCTTTAATAGATCCAGGGTCTACTCACTCTTATATTTGCATGAGATTAGCATCTAGTTTGAGTATGACCGTTGAGTCTACGGACATTGTGATTAAGGTGTCAAACCCATTAGGAAAGTATGTGTTAGTGGACAAAGTGTGTAAGAATTGTCCTTTGTTGATTGAGAATCATTATTTTCTCGCAAACCTTATGTTATTTCCGTTTGATGATTTTGATCTAATCCTAGGCATGGATTGGTTGACTACCCATAGTGTCTTAGTGAACTGTGGTAGTAAGTTTATTGAACTGAAATGTGAGAGTGGAGATGAGGTTCGGGTTAAATCAGATGGATCAGATAGTCTACCTGTGATGATTTCTTCCCTAGTGGCTGAGAAATGTTTGAGGAAAGGATGTGAGTCCTATCTTGCGTTTGTGTTGAATACTCAAGAGGTTGGAGTAGAGTTTAAAGCAAAGTGCAGTGGTATGTGAGTACCCAGATGTATTTCCGGAAGAGTTACCCGGATTACCTCCAGTGAGAGAGGTTGAGTTTGGAATTGAGTTGGTTCCGGGAGCGGCACCTATTTCGATTGCTCTGTACAGAATGGCACCTGTAGAGTTGGAGGAACTAAAGGTTCAGTTGCAAGAATTGACAGATAAGGTTTTACAAGACCGAGCTACTCGCCGTGGGGTGCTCCGGTATTGTTTGTGAAGAAGAAAGATGGGTCTATGAGGTTGTGTATAGACTATAGACAGCTCAATAAGGTGTGGTTAAGAATAAGTATCCTTTACCAAGGATTGATGATCTTTTGATCAAGCGAAGGGAGCTACAATGTTCTCCAAGATAGACTTGAGGTCTGGTTATTATCAGCTCAGAGTGAAAGAGCAAGATGTGTTGAAAACTGCATTTCGGACAAGGTATGGCCATTATGAGTTTTTGGTTATGCCGTTTGGTTTGACGAATGCACCGGCGATTTTTATGGATCTGATGAACCGTGTTTTCAGACCATATGTGGACAAGTTTGTGGTTGTCTTTATTGACGACATATTGATCTATTCTCGGGATGAGAACGATCATGAAGAGCACTTGAGAATTGTCTTGCAAACTTTGAGAGATAAGCAGTTGTATGCTAAGTTTAGCAAGAGTGAGTTTTGGCTCCGAGAGGTCAGATTCCTAGGACACATGGTGTCAGGTAATGGTGTCAGAGTTGACCCGAGTAAGATATCAGCTGTTATGGATTGGAAAGCACCAAGGAACGTGTCTGAAATCAGGAGTTTCTTGGGATTAGCAGAATATTACAGACGTTTCGTAAAGGGGTTCTCTGTGATTGCTACCCCGATGACAAAAGCTGTTGCATAAAGATGTCAAGTTTGAATGGTGAGACATGTCAATGAGCTTCGAGAGAGGCGAAAACAATGTTGACTGAGGCACCAGTTTTGGTTCAACCAGAATCGGGGAAGGAGATCGTGATTTATAGTGATGCGTCGTTTAATGGTCTCGGTTGCATATTGATGCAAGAGGGTAAGGTAGTCGCTTACGCCTCGAGGTAGTTAAAACCGCACGAGAAGAATTATCCAACTCATGATTTAGAGTTGGCTGCGATTGTTTTTGCGTTAAAGATTTGGCGACATTATTTGTATGGTGAAAAGTGCCGAATCTTTACAGATCATAAGAGTTTAAAGTATTTGATGGATCAGAAGGATCTAAATCTGAGACAGAGACGGTGGCTTGAATTGTTGAAAGACTATGAGTTAGTCATTGATTACCACCCGGGAAAAGCGAATATGGTTGCGGATGCCTTGAGTAGGAAATCCCTTTATGCTCTAAGAGTTATGAGAATGAGTTTAGTATTGTCTGATGATGGTGCTATTTTGGTAGAGTTGAGAGCTAGGCCACTATTTGTTCAACAAATATGTGAAGCTCAGAGAAATGACAACGAGATGCAAGCTAAGATAGCTAAGTGCGGGTCGGAATGTGATTCGATTTTCAAATGGGTTTGAATGGTTGTTTGCTTTATCGCGATGAATTTGTGTTCCTAAAATGAGGAGTGATTCGAAAGGTTTTGCATGAAGCCCACAAGTGGGTGTTTGTCGATTACATCCGGCGATGCTGAAAATGTACAACGACTTGAGGAAGTTGTCTTGGTGGCCCGAGTATGAAAAGAGATATTTGAGTTTGTATCAAAGTGTCGATTTGCCAACAAGTGAAAAGTGAGCATCAAGTGCCTTCGGGATTGCTTGACCCGGTGATGGTTCCCGAATGGAAGTGGGATCGGGTTACCATGGATTTTGTGCTTGGGGTTACCGATGACTACGAGAAAAGAGATCTTTGTGTGGGTTGTTGTGGATAGATTGACAAAGTCGACTCACTTTATTCGATGCGTGTTGATTGTTCTTTGGATAAGTTATTTGAGTTGTGCGTGGCAGAGATAGTGAGATTGCATGGTGTACTGTGTCTATTATATCGGATAGAGATCCGAGGTTTACTTGAGATTTTGGAAGAAGTTGCAAGAAGCCATGGAGTGAGATTGAATTTGATCTGCGTTCCATCCGCAATTCGATGGTCAGTCTGAAAGAGTGATTCAAGTTCTTGAAGATATGCTTCGATGCTGTGTGTTAGAATTCGAAGGTAGTTGAGAGAGATATCTACCTTTGGTCGAATTCGCCTATATCAGTAGTTACCAGTCAAGTATACAGATGGCACCGTATGAGGCTTTGTATGGCCGAAATTGTCGGACTCCTTTTTATTGGACCAAGCTTAGTGAGAAGCGGATCCATGGGGTCGATCTAGTAAAAGAGACCGAAGAGAAAGTGAAAGTAATCTGTAATAGTCTGAAAGCTGCTTCGGACCGACAGAAGTCGTATGCAGATTTGAAAAGAAAAGAAATTGAGTTTGAGGTAGGCGACAAAGTATTTTTGAAAGTGTCCCCGTGGAAGAAGATTATGAGATTTGGACGGAAAGGGAAATTGAGTCCAAGGTTCATAGGGCCATATGAGATTACAGATAGAATTGGGCCTGTAGCTTACTGGTTGGCTTTACCGGTAGAGTTGGAAAAGATTCATAATGTGTTCCATGTGTCGATGTTGCGACGGTATCGCTCTGATCCTTCACATGTGATTCCTTCAACGGAAATTAAGATAAGACCGGATATGTCTTATGAAGAGGAGCCGATTAAGATCTTGGCTGGAGAAGTGAAACAGTTGAGAAATAAGAGCATAGCACTAGTGAAAGTGTTATGGTAGAAACATGACGTGGAAGAGGCTACGTGGGAAACGAAAGAAGCTATGAGAGAGCAACATCCAAACCTCTTTTCTGGTAAGATTTTCGGGGACGAAAATCTCTAAAGAGGGGAGAGTTGTAACATCCTGGTTTAGGGCCTAATCGGAATAGTGGTTCGAGACCACAAATCCGAGGGTTATGAATGAGTTTCTGAGGTTTATATTATGTATGCATGCTAGTGTGAAAGTTTCATGAAGCAATTTTGTGGAATTGTGGTTGAATTGTCCAAAAGGACTAAATTGCAAAAGTTGCAAAATGTGTGTTTCTAGAAGCTATATGTGTGAAATAGCTTTAGATTATTAATTAGAGGTCCTTAAATAGTAATTTACCCAAATTCTAATTTTTGGACAAAAATGGGCATGGTTGAGTCAAAATTTAAAGTTTATCAAAAAGGGCATTTTGGTCATTTATCAAATAAGTGATTAAAATAGGTGAAAAGATGACAAATTCATTCATCTTCTTCCCCTTTAGCTGTCAAAAATTAGAGAAGCCATTGTTAGGGCTCTTTCAACTTTTCAAGCTTGCTAGTAAGTGCTCCTAAGCCCGGTTTTTGATATTCTTCGTATTTTTGAAGTCCTAGTAGCATGAGTAAGCTATTTTTAGCTATTTGGTGAGCTATTATGGATGTTCAAAAATGTGGTCATGTATGACATGCATGTATTTTGATGTTTTATGGAAGATTATGAAAGCTTGATGTAGTAGAAACATCTTTTGTTAAGTGATTTTCCATGAAAATGCATGTAGGGAATTGATTGTGAAAAACTTTAGTTTGGTCATACATGTGTGATTTAGTGAGATTTGATGAATGCTTTAGTTGAGTAAGTGGTTCGGCTAAGCATGAAAGGATAGAAAGTTGAATAAAAATCACTTTACGAGCCTTGGGGCTAAAGTGTAAATATGAGGAAGTTTAGGGGAAAAATAGTAATTTTGCTAAAGTATGAAATGTGGGTCAATTTAGTCAATGTGTGTATTGAATAAGCTGAATTATTCATTATAGATCAAGAAAGATGACCGGATCGAAACCGAGGCAAAAATAAGGTGGTGGACTAAATTGCATATTTCCATACTTTTGAGTATCGAGGTAAGTCTATACATAAATAATGCATTCATACTTACAATTTGTTAATGCTAGCTAGTGTGTAGCATGTTTGAGAACCTATGTGGGATGAATGTAGTAGAAAATGTGGAATGAATGTATGATCGAGAATGATTAAGTAAGTAGACTTGTGCATGTGTTGTGATAATGCTAGATGGTGGGCTAAGTGCGATACCATCCTAATGCATATTGGCGATGAGCTAGCTATGTGCGATGCTATCGTGAGGTATATCGTTTGGTGAGCTATGTGCTAAATCACTATGAATACCTTTGTCGTAGGCTAAGTGCGATACCACCTTATTAATCAATTGTGGTGTGCTAAGTGCGAAACCACTGAGATACTGGCTGTGTGGATTAACTGTGTGTATTAGGTGTGTGTAATAGCTGTGTGGATTAGCTATATGAACTAGCTGCGTGGATAGGCTGTGTAGATAAGTTATGTGGATAAACTGTGTGGATGTATTACGAGAAATAATAATGTGTTGTATATTGTGTAAATGTGACATAGAATGCAGGGGTGCATTTCGATGGTTATGAGTATGTGACTCATGATGTGTTGGAAATGTGGTAAGGGTTAGAAAGAGTAAGCATAGTTGTTCATTACTTTTGGTAATATAATGCTAATTGTTGTTTAGCTTATACTATGATGCTTATTTGTTTATGTGTAAACTTATTAAGCTCAAGGCTTACTCCCTTTCTTTTCCCTTGTCTTATAGATTAAAAGCGTTGAATCGAGATACGAGAATCATCAGAAGATAGCCCACGTATCAGCACACTTTGGTACATGAAACTTAATGTTTTGTATATTGCATGTACAGGGGCTAGATAAGTTAGTAAATTTTGTTGTAAATGGCTAAGATGTGTTGGCCTTTAGATGATAGCTCATTTTGTATAATGCCATAGTTGTTGGCTACCATATTATATGAAAAGTTATAGTTGTCTATGTGAGATTGCAATCCAATTTGAGTTGATTATGATTGTGTTGGATGAATATATGTTATGTAAGTTAGAGGGGTGAAAAGAACTTGGCACTTAGCCTTGTTCTTGACCATGTGGGTAGACACACGGGCGTGTGTCTAGACCATGTGTGATACACGGTCAGCCCACGGGCGTGTGCTGTGACCGTGCGTCCCCTGCATGTTAACATTTTAAGTCAGGATAGTCCACGGGCTAGCCACACAAGCGTGTGACTAGGCTTGAGGCCGTGTGAAGTCTGCACTTGACACTTAGAAATTTAATTGTCACACGGGCCAGGGCCACGGGTGTGTCCAGGCCGTGTGGATTTAGTCAGTGTCGACCACGGGTGGAAGGCACGGACATGTAATAGGGTACACGGGCGTGTTCCCAAACCGCATGGGCGTGTGCCTTAACCGTGGGGCATTTGGCAGAATGCTTGGGTTTTTAGGCACGGTCTGGGGACATGGGCGTGTGTGTCTATGCACCGGCGTGTCTAATCTTGCACGGGCATGTAAGACCTGTTTTGAAGAGAAAAATTTTAAGGTTGGAAAAAGTTTCGGATTAGTCTCGAGAGCCCTCGTGTGTATGAGTGAGGCCTCGTAAGTCGAGAATGAGGTTATAGAGAGTAATGACGTTGAGCCTAAGTGATGATTAAGTGATTTGAGTTCGGTAACGCCTCGGGCTCGGTTCCCGGTGTAGAACCCGGGTAAAGGGTGTTACACAAAGCTTTGTATGGTGCCATTTTGATGCTCGATTGATAGTTGTTATTATACGCAAATTCAATCAAAGGCAAGTATCGATCCCACGTACCCTCAAACTCAAGAACGCAACATCTCAACATATCCTCGAGTATTTGGATAACAAGCTCGGATTCACCATCCGACTGAGGGTGAAAAGCTGTACTGAATTGCAACTTGGTACCTAGAGCATCCTGCAGTTTCCTCCAAAACCGCGATGTAAACCTCGGATCTCTATCCGAAATAATAGAAGCAGGTACTCCCTGCAATCGTACAATCTGCGATGTGTACAACTCAGCTAACTTATTGGAAACACAAAAATTTATATACTTTTTCATGCCCTTTTTGACCCAAATTCATGTGGTTTCGAGTAAATTCTTGTCGAAAAATAATTAAATATTATAAAATAATTAAATTGTGCTAAAAATATGAACATGATGAATTTTAATTAATTTTATAATTAATTTTGATTTATTTTGACTATTTTCGACAGAATCGCACAAATGGCGAAAATCAGCTCGGCAGACACTGCTCGAAGAACAAAATCGAGAAGCAATTTGAAGTTCAAGGCAAATTTATTTCCAGCCCAAGACGGTCCAATTATGAAGATTTAATCATAATATAATTAATTTTAATTTATTCCCAATTTAATTTGGGCTAAATAAATTATTATTAATTAATTATGGAAAAGGGTCTAGTTAAACCGCACTGGTTGAACCGAATCAGTTGAACCGAACCAGCCACCAATTGGGCAGCCCAAACCGTCCACAATGATGGCCCAAATCATCTTATTAGCTGATTAAATAATCTTGCAAAGAAGCCCTTGAAGACCTTTCAAAACTGCATTCAAACCCCTCCAAAAATTATGGCTTTGTAGATTGCCCCATGCTATATTTAGCAAGGTTGAATTCTTCAACTTTGCCACATGGGATGGCCGGCCAAGGGAGGCCTCTTTTTCTGCTGATATTTGCTATTTTTAGCAGCCTTGATCAGCTATAAATACACCCCCTAGCTGCTCATTCAAAACACACCTCAAGCATTTAACATTCTCCTCTCTCACTTTCTCTCAATTCCCATTTTCCCTTCTCCCTTTTTGGTGTTCTTGTGCGATTTCTCCTCTTGGGAAAGAGGTGTTTTTCCAACCATTTGAAGCAGCAATTGAAGTGTTCATAATCCACCTTGATAGCTGAGGACAACGAAGAGCGAAGAAGGGAGCAAGCAGACAAGCCACACAGAGAAACACGATTTGTTTCTTGTTCCTTATCTCTTTAAATTATTCGTTGTTGTTTTGACAAACATGTTTATGAATATTTATGCTGTTGGAATGTTTAATTTAATCAATTTAGCTTGAATTTAATTCGTGTTGGGTTGATCGCATTTCGTCCTCTTGAATTATTAAAATTGTGTTTATCTTTGTTAAAGGCCTCGGTAAAATGTTTGATTAAGTAAAATTACGTTAAGTTATCTGGCATTATAATTGTTTAGATAGCTAATGAATTAATTATTTAAACGCATTGAAATTGTAATTAATGGATGCAATACTTAATCTGTGCATGTTTAATTCTTCTAAGGAAGCTGAAGATTAAATTAGCATTGTATTTGACGATACATATGCCTTGCATAACTTGCGGATTTTGTGATTAAATTGTTTCAAGGTAAGAATACTTTGTTACTTCACATGATCTTTTATATGCTTGTTAGGTTGAATTAATCGTTTGAATCGACATAGGAATATGCGAGAGATAATTTAATTTAATAAGTATGTATGTGCGATAACATGTTTACTTTTAGAAGTCTGTTTAGTCGTTTGAATTTGCATAGGAATATGTATAAGAGATGAATGGATTTTTATTTGTAAATATGTTCATAAGTTAGCAAATTACCGAGTTGCCATGTTTTAATAAGTATAAACACGAGTTTAATAATTCTAAGGTAAGAAATGTTATTAATCCAACACAATTATATCATCTTGATTAAAATCAGTTTTTGAAATCGGGCATTAGAACTTTGTTTTATTTTTAGTTTTTAAATATTTCTTAAATCAAAATATTTTTCCTTCACCAAATTGTTTGAAAACATTTTCATAAATAATTCTTTTACAGTCCCTGTGGGTACGATAACTCGACATTTACTTGTCACTTTATTACTTGTTACGATTGTGTACACTTGCACATTTCCACAGTTCCAAGTTTTTGGCGCCGTTGCCGGGGATTGTTTTTCAAAGCCATTATTTGTGAATTTTTATTCTTACATTTTGGTTTATTTATTTTCATATTTAAATTTTTACTTACTTAATTTTTCTGTGAATATTTCAGATATTTATGAGTATTGACCAGATTATTGACTTACTCCCTGTGGACCCTGAAATAGAACGAACCTTTCGACAGCAAAGAAGACAAGCAAACCAAAGAAGGACCGAAGGAATGAATTTTGAGAATATGAACCAAGGAAACGGAGCAAACCAAGGAAACGGAGCAAACCCTGCTCAAAATCCTATCCTTATTGCTGATGATAGGGATAGAGCCTTAATATGTCGTGCCAGTGTTTAACGATCTTAATCCGGGTATTAGGAGACCCGAAATCGAGGCACAACAATTCGAGCGAAGCGATTATGTTCCGGATGCTTGCACGGTGGGCCAATTCAGTGGAATGCCTACTGAAGATCCTCATCTTCACTTAAGACTATTTATGGAAGTGAGCGATTCTTTCAAGTTAGCCGGAGTACCCGAAGATGCCTTACGATTGAAGCTATTCCCATATTCGTTAAGGGATAGAGCTCGTGCTTGGTTGAATTCATTGCCACCGAACTCTATTTCTACATGGCAAGAATTAGCCGAGAGATTCCTCGTGAAGTATTTTCCGCCAAGCAAAAATGCTAAGCTGAGGAACGAGATCACTGCTTTCCACCAAATGGAGGACGGGTCCTTGTATGAGGCATGTGAAAGATTTAAAGAGTTATTACGAAAATGCCCTCATCATGGAATCCCTCATTGCATTCAACTTGAGACATTCTACAATGGTTTCAACGCCCACACAAGGATGGTAGTGGACGCCTCTGCTAATGGTGCTCTCCTTTCTAAGTCTTATAACGAGGCTTACGAAATTATCGAGAGGATTGCCAGCAACAACTATCAATGGCCAACCAGTCGAGCAGCGTCAGGAAGACGAGTCACCGGAATTCATGAAGTAGATGCTCTCACTTCACTCGCATCTCAGGTATCATCGACATCCTCAATGCTTAAAAATCTTACTACTAATGGGACTAATAGTTTTACAGCACAACCGCCTAATCAATTTGAGAATATAGCCTGTGCCTATTGTGGGGAGGGACATTTGTTTGAAAAATGTCCATCGAACCCAGAATCTGTGTACTACATGGGTAATCAAAACCAAAACCGAGGAAGGCAAGGGCTGCAATCCAACTTTATAACCCATCATGGAGAAACCACCGAATTTTTCTGGAGTAACCAGAAGTGGAACCGTACTACTTACACCCAACCTGCACCGACCCGGCCGCCTAATTTTCCACAACAAGTTGAAACCAGTTCAAGTGAAGCATCCAATAGCACGGAGAGTTTGCTAAAGACATACATAGCAAAGAATGATGCCTTAATCGAGCCAAGTAGCTACATTGAAGAATTTAGAGAATCAAGTGGGCGACTTGCATGACTGAACTCGAGAACCGACCACAAGGTGCTTTACCTAGTGACACGAAAAATCGAGAAATCCGGAAAGGAGCATTGCAAATCGTTGACATTGAGGAGCGGAAAGATAGTCGAACCCAACATTGTCAAAGTTGAAAAAGAGCAAGCTGATGCTCAAGAAGAAGTTCAACCAAGTGTTGAAACCCGGTTTCACGTAAGCGAAAAACGCAAAACCCGACAAAGTAACCTCGGGACCAATCAATTACGATCAACCAATAACTTTGTTAGATGCGAATTACCACCAAAGGCGAATCAACGAGAATCGGTTCGGTGATGAAACCACGCCACCCTACCCTCAAAGACTTGAAACCAAAAGCGGAAGATTCAATTCAAGAAGTTCCTTGGCGTACTCAAAAACTACACATCAACATCCCGTTGGTGAAGCACTTGAGCAAATGCCGAACTATGTCAAGTTCATGAAAGATATCTTGTCTAAAAAATGAAGGCTTGGAGAATTTGAGACGGTAGCTCTGACAAAAGAATGCAGTGCATATCTTCAGAACAAACTACCCCCAAAATTGAAGGATCCTGGATGTTTTACCATACCGTGCAACATTGGATCAACATATTGTGGTAAGGCATTATGTGACTTAGGTGCAAGTATCAACTTGATGCCTATGTCAATATTTAGAAAGTTGGGGATAAGAGAAGTTAGACCAACTACGGTTACACTTCAACTAGCAGATCGATCCTTAGCACATCCAGAAGGAAAAATCGAGGACGTATTGGTACGTGTAGAAAAATTTATCTTTCCTGTTAACTTTGTAATTATAGATTTTGAAGCAGACAAAGAAGTTCCAATTATCCTAGGAAGACCATTCTTAGATACCGGAAGGACCCTTATTGATGTGCGAGAAGGCGAAGAGGTGACTATGCGTGTTCAAGATGATCGGAGTAACATTTAATGTTTTTAAGTCAATGCGATTTCTGACACAATGGATGATTGTTACTGCGATGGCGATTTAGAAGAATTAATAATAGAGAAGGAACTTAAGCGTGTTGAGGACCCATTGGAAAGTATTTTGACATCGGATCCTCCAAATGATGAAGAAGAAGATGAATGCTTAGCTTTGCTAGGAGCTAATCAAAAGGGATTTAATCTGCAATCCCATTTTGAATCTTTGGAATTAGAGAAAAGAGATTACATGCAGCCAAAAGCATCAATCGAGGAGCCACCTAAGTTATAACTCAAGGTATTACCTTCACACTTAAAATATGTTTATTTAGGTAACGCCTCTACTCTACCTGTGATTATTTCAGCAGAATTAACTACTGAACAAGAAGATAAACTTATCATAGTTTTGAAACAATTCAAGAAGGCTATCGGATGGACTATAGTCGATATTCACGGTATTAACCCATCTGTATGCATGCACAAGATCATATTAGAAGATGGCGAGAGAGGAACGATTGATGGACAACGGAGACTGAACCCCATCATGAAAGATGTCGTAAAAAAAGAAATTATCAAGTGGTTGGATGCGGGTATAATTTACCCCATCTTAGACAGTTCATGGGTGAGTCCAGTCCAGTGCGTGCCGAAGAAAGGAGGTATCACGGTCGTGGAGAACGAGAACAATGAGTTGATACCAACGAGAGCGATTCACGGGATGGAGAATCGCATCGATTACGGAAGCTAAACAAGGCGACTAGGAAAGATCACTTTCCTCCTCTGCCGTTCTTGGACCGAATCTTTGGATAGACTCGTAGGGCGAGACTACTACTATTTTCTCGATGGATACTCGGGGTATAATTAGATTATAGTAGCAGGAAGATCGGCACAAAGCGACATTCACTGTTAAATGCGGTACATTTGCATTTAGACGCATGCCATTTGGTTTATGTAATGCACCGGCTACATTTCAAAGATGTATGATGTCTATCTTTCTTGACATGGTTGAGAAGTACTTGGAAGTTTTCATGGGCGATTTCTCGGTATTCGGAGATACTTACGATGATTGCTTAGCCAATCTAGCGAAGGTACTGAGGTGATGTGAAGAAACGAATCTCGTACTCAATTGGGAAAAATGCCATTTCATGGTACGGGAAGGAATTGTTCTAGGGCATCGGATAACGAGACATGGGATCGAGGTGGACAAAGCGAAAGTAGACGTTATTGAGAAACTCCCACCTCTAACATCTGTAAAAGGTGTTAGGAGCTTTTTGGGCCACGCCGGTTTTTATCGAAGGTTTATCAAGGACTTCTCCAAAGTGGCTAAACCCTTATGCAAGCTATTGGAGAAAGACTCGATATTCAAGTTTTATGAGGAATGCTTAAAAGCCTTCGACGATCTAAAAAGTCGATTAGTCACGGCACCCATAATCGTCACACCAGACTGGGATTCGCCATTTATTTTGATGTGTGACGCAAGTGACTTCGCCATTGGAGCTGTCATGGGCCAGCGAAGAAACAAAGTTTTTCATCCTATCTACTACGCAAGCAGAACTCTAATTGGAGCTCAACTGAATTATACGGTAACATAGAAAGAGTTACTTGCTGTTGTGTTTGCTTTCGACAAGTTTCGATCTTATCTTGTAGGTACCAAAGTGATTGTCTATACGGACCACTCCGCAATTAAGTACTTATTAGCCAAGAAAGATGCTAAGCCGAGATTGATCCGGTGGGTGCTTTTACTTCAGGAGTTCGATCTAGAAATTCAAGATCGAAGGGGAGTAGAAAACCAAGTAGCAGACCACTTATCCAGATTGGAGTCGCAAGAGGGAAATTCTCCATTCGTACCGATCCAAGAGACATTTCCAGATGAACACATACTGAAGGTAAATCATGTCCATAATATTCCATGGTTTGCTGATTTTGCTAACTATTTAGCTTGTGGTTTGATGCCGATTGATAAAAATTATCAACAAAGAAAAAAGTTTCTTCACGATGTGAAGTACTATTTTTGGGAAGAGCCATATTTGTTTAAAAAGTGTGCAGATCAGATGATTAGGAGATGTGTGACAGAAGATGAAATACCGAAGATTTTATTCCACTGTCATTTAGCTCCGAGTGGGGGACACTTCGGAGGAACTCGTACAGCGGCCAAAGTATTGCAAGATGGATTCTTTTGGCCAACACTATTCAAGGATGCATACGCTTACGTAAAGAATTGTGATCGATGTCAGAGAGTTGTAAACGTAACTAATAGAAATGAGATGCCTCGAACAAATATCATTGAGGTAGAATTGTTCGATGTTTGGGGTATTGATTTTCTTGGTCCTTTTCCTCCGTCTTTTGGTCACAAGTATATTGGTAGCAGTAGATTATGTGTCCAAGTGGGTCGAGGCTGAAGCTTATCCGATGAACGATGCCAAGGTTGTGATGAAATTCTTGCAAAAACACGTGTTCAAAAGGTTTGGAACCCCTAGAGCTATTATCAGCGATGAAGGGACCCACTTTGTGAACAAGTGGTTAAAATGGTTGCTAGATAAACATGTAGTGAAACACAAGGTTGCTACAGCTTACCATCCGCAGACAAATGGGCAAGCTGAGCTAGCAAATAAGGAGATCAAAGGCATACTTGAGAAGGTAGTTTGCCCGAATCGACGAGATTGGTCTAAGAGACTAGATGATAATTTATGGGCTTACAGAACAGCATACAAGACACCCTTAGAAATGTCACCCTATAGGTTGGTCTTTGGGAAAGCCTGTCATCTACCTCTGGAGTTAGAGCACAAAGCTTACTGGGCTCTTCGACAACTCAATTTGGATCTCAAGCTTGCTAAAGAGAAACGAATGCTCTAACTCAACGAGCTAGAGGAATTTCGAATGTTCTCATATGAAAATGCCAAATAATTCAAAGAAAGACTCAAGAAATGGCATGACAAGCATATTCGAGTTCGAGAGTTTGAAGTAGGTCAGCAAGTTTTGTTATTTAATTCCAGATTAAAGTTCTTTCCAGGTAAGTTAAAGTCACGTTGGTCCGGTCCATTTACAATTCATCACGTTTATCCATACGGAGTTGTTGAACTCCAAGGTAAGAGAGGTGATTTTCAAGTCAATGCTCAGCGTTTGAAACACTATTACGAAGAAAACCCTGAACGGGATAAAATCGTGTTCAGTTTATCTGATTTTTAATTTTCTTATTTTCAATAAATTATTTAGGGTATATTTTCGGGTTCATTATGTTTAAAAAAATTCTGTCTAGGAGATTGGAACTTAAGCGGGACCGCTTGTGACCCCTCCAATCTTTCCTAGGAATTGATTTTTACATAATTTTCCAAGAAATTAGCCCCTAAATAGCAAAATAAATTTTTGTTTTTTTTTTCAAATAAAAAGGTCAATTTTGACTCAAGTTTTAAATTGCAGCTCAATTTCAAATTTTCATTAAGTCCATGGACTTAATTGATTTATTTTTTCAAATTTGGTTGCTATTTTCATAAATAATAAAAACTAGGTGCCTCTTCTTGTAAATATTTTTAAAAGGCATCTAAAATAAATATTTTTATTTTCAAATTATTGATAAACTTTAATATATAATTATATTTTAATTATAATTTATATATTAACTTTTATCAACCTAGCTTAGGATTAGAATTAATTTTATTTTATATTTATCTTAGTAAATAAATAACAATTGATAATTTATATGTGTTTATTTAATTATTAATTGTTGTTTATCATGAGTAAAATTAGAAGGGGACTCTTATTTTTAATGCTTTAATTGTTCTAAGAGTTCTATTCCAATTTATATTCCTCCATCTATAAATTGCACCCTTGTTCTCACCATTCACTCATCACTCAAACTCCCATCCACCAAAACACCAAGTGCCGCAACTCCCCAAGCCACCATTCGGCCAGCAGCAGCTCCAAAGACGCGCCGCACGCCAAAGACCAACAAATGTTTGCCAGTCGGGATCTCACGCTGCTACCTGCTCGCCGTCGCTTAGCCGCACACCAGCGCCCCACACCAACCAGCCCGTGGCCTGCCTTGCGCTGCACCTTGCGCTGCACCTTGCGCGCCACCTGCTCAGCCCCATCGCACCTTCTTTGCTTTGTGCGCCTATGCGCACATTCTCCCTTCCCCAACCTAAGCCAACCCTCCTTTAAATTCTCCCTTTTGATTCATTAGTTTTTATTTATTTTAAGAGTTCTTAAATTCTACGAGGAAGGTGGTAAGAATAATTTTTTCTTAAGTTTAATTTTTATTCAATTATTTAATTTTCAATTTATTGAAATATTAATAATTTGTATTAATTAAATTTTTAAGAAACTAATTTTTATTTTTCTTTCCATCTTATGTTCGGAGTTAATTATGACTACTCGCAAAAGAACTCGTGCCTCGCTCAAATTGACAAACCACAAAGAAAATTTTTCTTTGTGAAGAAGCCAAAGTGAGATACGAAAGTATCTTAAAAAATCAACAGATGCATCCAGAGAAAGGCTTCACATTGAAAGAAAGCAACTACAAAGACTTTATGGCACGTATTCGACAAGTTGCTGAAGCCCTCAATTGGGAATTGTTTTGTGAAAAGAGACCAAGTGTGGATGAGGAATTAGTTCATGAATTCTACGCGAACTTAACTTCAAGCGAATTGACCGAAGTTCCAGTCTGCGGAATCAAGGTACCAATAAATTCTAATGCTATTAATGAGTTCTTTGAAATACCTGATTTCGACAACGATGAATATTCCTCTCTATTGAGCAATATTTACCTGATTTAGTCCCTATAATACAAATATATTGAATATTTGTGTTTTAGTTGTGCAAATTGGCATGATTGGAAATGATATTAGATGTAAAGATTTTTTGATTATTTGACATGTCTTTGGCTGTCAATTGTGCATGAAATAAATTGGTATGTTTCTTGTAGAGATGACCTTAGTGTGGGTGGCAATTTTGGCCTTGCAAGTGGCCTATTTTACCTACACGGTCATGGCACACGGGCGTGTCTGGTGGCCGTGTGAATAAGTTAGTAGCTATTCTAATATTACACGGCCATGGCACACGGGCATGTCTGGTGGCCGTGTGGATAAGTCAGTATACATGCTCTGTTTTGGCACGGCCAGGACACATGGGTGTGTCTAGTAGCCGTAGGAGGCACACAGCCTGCCCACACGGGCGTGTGACCCCTGTAACTTAGAAAAGTTTTTAAATTTTCGAGAAATTCCATATGTGTTCAGTTTAGTCCCGACCCTATTCTAAAGCATGATTAAGGTCTCGTTGACCTATAAAAGGGACACTTTGATTGTGATTGATGACTATGTTATGAATTGTCCGTAAAAGTCTCCGTTCGTCCAGTAACGCCTCTTAACCCTATTCTAGCGACGGATACGGATTAGGGGTGTTACATTCCTCATCAGTGATTGCTCTTATTTGCCACCACGGATTTGGCAATACCTACTGGCATTTTATTTGAGACCACGCTATTGCTAAAAATTTCTTCCCCTAATCCCCTCAATCCATACTGATCTTCATACGAAATTATCGTACTACTTCGGCAATAGTATGCTTTTTGAATTAACCTATGCTTGGTCCCTTTCCTAGATAAGGTCTTTTCCTATTATCCTCGTTCACGGGCTTGAGCATGATACTTGGCTAATTGAATCAGCACCCCCATTTTCCCTGGCGAACTTGTACCCGCAATGTAAACCAGAGTGCTTACTCACCTGAGCTCAATCATTTTAAGATACTCCAGTTAATGGATAGTTCCTAGTGGACTATCTCCTACCCAAGTATTTATGGCGGTCTCCACCACGGTAGTTGTAACAGCCCAATTATGACCCTAATTGGAATGGTGGTTTCGGGACCACGAATCCGAATTTTAGAAATGTTTTAATTATTATTTTGATATCAATGTTGTGTGATTAAGCATATGTTATAATATCGTAGGTTAATTCGGGTGTTTTAATGAATTTTTTTTAAGTGAAGGATTAAAATGGAACAAATATGAAAGATAACTATATTGAGATTGGGAGGGCTTAATTGAATTGTCCTTTTTGCATGTAGGTTTTGCCTGGTAAATTGTCCCAAATTGAAATAAGTGGACGGCATCATGATGGATGCATATATATTAAATTTATTTATTTTTAGTTAGTGGTATTAAATTTAAATTTTATAATTGATTAAAATAAGTAAATTAAATCATAAAACATGTAGTGGAGGGTCATCTCCTACCTTTAGTCTTTGAATGCCGAAATTTGGAAGGAAGAAAAGAGAAGTTTAAGCTTTATCATTCGGTTCTTGCATGTTCCCATAAGGTTAGCTTTTGAACTTCATTTTCTTAAATTCTTGCATTTTTAAGTTCTTTTCTTTGAGTATTACCGAACCCATGTCAAAGATTTTGAGATTTGGGCATGCTATAGGTTCGGCTATTGGTGAATAAATTTGGGTTTGCTATGCTTGATGAATGGATATAACGTATGTTTAAACTCAATATGTTTTGAGTAGGAATTTTTAAATGAGATGAACAATAGTGGTATTAAACTTGTTAAATAATTAGTATGAATTTATATGGTTATTAGGTAGGTTCGGCTATGAGGAAAGAATGTGCTATTATATGTAAAATTGGGAGAAATTTTAGGTTTGGATTAAATTGAGTATTATATGGAACTTTAATGAGCTAGGGAAACAATCGGCCTTAACTAATTAGTGAATAAATTGGCATGATTTCGAATGATTATAAACTTTGTATATAATTTTGTAATATGTGAAATATCAAGGATGAATTGATAAATTTTTCCCTTATTCGTTTATGGCTAAATCGAGTAGAAAAGTATTGAATGAGCTCAAATTTAAATTTTGTTTAGATCAAGTTCCTAAGGAAAAAGGGTTGGATAAAGGAAAAGCGAGGTTGAACGAGTAATCGAGAAGTTTATTCATTCCATCCGAGGTAAGATCTAAGAAACCGAGTTGAATGAAATTTTATGGTTACAATGCAACTCCTTATATCAAAAGATAGGTACGTTACTTATATATATATATATGAAATATTTGAATGAGCTATGGCGTTGATCAACTTTTGGCCGAATGAAATTATTAATAGCTAAATCGAGTATGTGGTTGTAAGTCCGAAATGCGATGATGTCAATTGAGAGATTGAATGCTCGATGAATAAGATGGCCGAATGTAATGTAGCTTGGGATAGAGAACATTATAGTTATACTTTTCCGTAAGTAATTATACTTGATATGATGTGATGATATTTAAATTATTGGTGAATGATATGTTAAGAGAAATGATAGTAACGGCTCTTAGTGAGCGACATGTTATGAAAAATATTAGTAACGGCTCTTAGTGAGCGATACGTTACGAGAGATGAAAAGTAACGGCTCTATGTGAGCGGTACATTACTAAAACAGAAAAGTACGTGTGTAACATCAATAGTTGTACGTAAATGGTGAAATAAAAAGGGGTAAGTAATTTAAGGTATGTATTATGCTTATCATCTTGGAAAATTATAACTTGGAATGTGAGTATAAGCTTCGATGAGTAAATGATTTTATGTGCATTATACTGTATAAAATAGGGGTATATAGAAATGAGTATAAGTGTATATATATATATATTGCATTGAAGTTTACTGTGGAAATTGGGTAATTCGGTGAGATAATGATGAATACAAATAGTTGATTTGCTTCGATATATGTATGAGTTATTTAAATCTTACTAAGCTGTAAAAGCTTACTTTTCTCTTGGTTGTTTTGCATTGTAGACCTCTTTTTGGACGCTTGACTCGTGTTTGGGATCATTTTGGAAGCTCATTACACTATCATCGATCTTGGTATCTCCTTAAATACGAAGCTTTTGAGAATTATGGCATGTATAGGCTGCATCACTTTTGAATTGTTTTTCCAAGGGTGTGTATATGTATAAGCCATGCGAAAATGGCTATGCCTTATGTTTGAGTTGGATTGATCATGTTTTAAATATGGACTTTTTATTTGAGTACATTATTATAATTATTAAAAATCCTAGTTGAAAGTTATTCCATAAGATGTTATATGTGAATGGTCGAGTTCATAGGTTTGGTTGAACATGGTATAAGACTTTGAGTTGATAAAACGTTGTGGTATAATTATTGGAATGTGCAAATTTGCTAGATATGAATCGAATAGGTCACATTTCTATGTATGTGATTATCACAGTAATATATGTTAATGAGAAATTTAATGTATACGTGTTTATAGATATTTAACCATGATTTGTTTAGTTGAAAGCTTAAATTCTTCTTTTGAATTATATATATATGTACTTTATTCGGCCATGTGTTATATATGGTTCATTCATAGATGTAATATCTTGATAAGATGTGCTTAACAAAGAATAATTACTCATATTTATACATACGTAATGAGCATAGTCGAATGTATTAGGATATTTTTGAGACAAATGAGTTGGCTTGATGTTTTTATTTTATGGTATTATTGATTGTGAGATAAATAGATGAAACAATGATTTATGTGAATATGATTTTGAAAAGATTAATAGTAATGTATATGTTCAGCAATTATATATATGTATATGTGTTTGAATGTATGGATGTTAATAGCAAGGGAATTGTAACATCCTAAAAAAAAAATTGAATTTTTTATGTTGCATTATTTTGGTGCTCAGCTGGTTAAACTATCCAATGTGTGTGTTTTTATAGTCTCGAGAAGGCTCGGGATTTATTTGGATTTGGAATAAATTTTGGTAATTAGTACTTTAATGAAATGGAACAAGTGACCTTGAAGCTTAAGGTAATTAAGTGGTAAAAGTTAGCATAAGTGAGCTAGTAGTAAAGAGGAGATGGCGCCATATGTGTTCCTTGAGGGAAGGAGTTCGAATCCCTTGATGTACATATGAGAATGTTATTTTTTTGCTTTCCTTCCTTATAGTGTCGGCCAAGCCTAGTACATATGGTAAGTTGGACTTTTATTTTTATGGTAAGGTGGCTAAGAGAAAAGGCAAGTTTTATTTTTAAGGAAGGGAATCAAATGGAAAAGGCATGAAGGGGGAACACAAGGCTTATAACAAGGAAAATGTTATGGAAAGTTTGGGGTGGCCAAACTTTGACCTTGTGGCCATGCACTTGGACGATTTTAGGGGCTAGGGGGGTGGCCGAATTTTTGATGGCTTTTGGTAAGGATTAGGTGCTAGTTGGTCACTTTGGCATTTTGGCATTTTTGTGTTTCTCTTCAAAATTTTTCTCTCCAATTTCCTCTCCCTAGCCGAATGTATCATGAAAAATAGGTAAACCTTTGCTTTCTTTTGGCCATTTCATTTTTGACCATTTCGGTCTTATTTGTTCATCCTCTTCAAACCATTTCCTCTTTGTGCCGAAACCACATAACCTTGAAGGGCCATTATTCTTTTCTTCTCTTTTCTTCTTTGCCGAATGCACACTAGTCTCAAAACCTTTTCTTTATTCATCTTCCATTCTTGAAAAGAACCGAAATCTAAACACCTTATTTTCTTCTTCTTTTGTTTCTTGCAAAAACTCTCAACATCATTCCCTCTTTAATAATCACCATGGCCGAATATCATTAAGCATCATCCTCTCCAATTTTTCACTATAGTCGAACCTTTTACTTCACACATAATTCCTTCTCAACCATTTTTTTTTCTTCTACTCACACTTTGATCAATTGAAACTTAGTGGAAGGCCGAAACTTGGATTGTCTAATGAAAAACCCCAAACCCGGCCCATTCGTTACGACCGAATTTGAAATGCCACTGCGGAAAAACGTTTGAAGACTGATTTCACTTTTGGGAAAAACATTAAAAATTTTGTCATTTGAAAACCATGTCCAATTAAAAATTCTAAATAATATAAGCTTGATAAAAATATCCAAATTAAAAGCACTTCCCAATAATAATTTAATGGTCGTCTAGCTTAAACATAATAAAAATGTTCAATCACTTTAATGGGCCTTATTACAATAAACACTTAATCAAAATACTGAAAATATAACTACTTAATTAATTAAAATATCTTTCTGTATGGAAATCTGCTTCTACATGGCCACCTTTGTATCCACTCCAACCCGATCCAAAAATCACGATCACCTGCGATGTTTAATAAAAATTGGGTGAGTCATACAGACTCAGTGTGTAATTAGTCCACTGAATTCCACCCACATGCTAACCACATATTAACTCATATATCAGATATCAATTATCAAATTCACATGTTATCACATTCTGGGCTTGGCCCATATTCATATCACATTCATCTAATAGGGTAGTTAACCACATAATTTCCACATACTGGGCTTGGCCCATTTCATCATCAACCCATATGACAGATAATGAGTTTATGCAAAGTGCACCCAACCTAACCTAGGGTCCATCCGTTACACCTACCTTGGCAGACTTGCTGCCCAAGGCCGTGGCTAATCCACCGATCAACTAAGTGATCCCACATATCTTACCTTGACAGACCTGCTGCTCAAGGCCGTGGCTAAGCCACCGATCACCTGAGTGACCCCACATGTTAATATCCATGAGGTGACTCGAGGTCATCCTCAATCCACGGTGATGCACACAGCTATCATCTACCGAGATGTGGCACCTAGCCAACACCTCCCTTGATGAAGCACATAGCTAACATCAAGCGCTAATGTAGCACAAGGCTAACATTAGACCACGTACATAAAGTACACCCTTTCCTTCGATAGTCACATTCATATCCCATCCCATGCACATGCAACATATGATAATGTCATAACATAGTAAAATAATGCATGCACATGCTATTCGGCATACAAACATATTCTCATTGGCATATTCACATTCTTAATAATTAACACTGACCTGATTTCCGATATACCCCTTAAGGGTAACCATTCACAATCGCCACTGCACATATTAGCATTTACACAACACATACAATATACCATAAACCCGGAAAACAGTGGGTTAATCACACACCTGTCTATTTAGCGAAATCCCGAACTATTCAAATCTAACACAATCTAGAATCCCGAAACTCTTCTTACTCCCGTCGATTTGCTCCTAAGAACCAAATCGATTAACCCTTAATATCCAAAATATGGCTTATAGCCGAATATCACATAACACTTACCTAACTTACCGAAAATCCCGAATCACCACTTACTCCTTGAATAGTCGAAGTCCCACTATTACACGTTTGCTTTGAAGAGCCTAAAGTAAGTAGTCGACAGCACCCTCCTTTAAAGATTCGGCTTCTGAGAACAACAATGGTGGTTCGACACTTTATGATCTCAAGAGAAGAAAGGAGAAGGAGAAAGCTATAAGATTCAGCTAAGGCTTTAAATCACAAGAAATATTCGGCTACAAGGGAATTTGGGGTTGGAAGAAATAAAAAGATGAATAAGGGAAAAGTAGAAGAATTTTGGCACTTAGAAAATTCAAGAAAGAAAGAAATATAAATGGCTTTTGCACAAGAGGAAGAACGGCACCAATGGGAAAAGAGGTACTAAATTCTGGCAATAACCAATATGAAAAAGAAAGGTTTTGAAAGGGGAAATTTAGCACACACTAGCACCATATTTATACCGAAAATTCAAGCTCCTAGAGTCCAACAATCGGCCACCACTTTCCCACTTATCAAATCCCAACTTAAACTCCTATTTTATCTCTTAACAAATAAAATAATTAATCCAACACCTTATCTCTTATCTATCTATTAAACTAAAATAAATAAAATAAAATCTCATTTAATGTAAATAAAACCATAATTATCCTATAATAAAATAAATAAATAAAATTACAATTATCCTACTCTTGGCCGAATATTAATAGGATAAAATATGCTTAATCTTCATCCAAATAGAAGTCCAATTGCCGTATAACCTTCCCCTTCCCTACCTTGACGCAAACTCCTCAGCACCCAGGTGGCGTCCCTTGCCACTTTACCACACGGCTACTGGTGTCCTAAACTCCCCAAAAATTTTCTTAAGGGCTCATTCACCCAGCTCCCCCTATTATACTTAAAATCCAATATTTTCCCTAAACTTTCACCTACACCCTAGGGTTCTCAAAACCCTTAATACACTTCCAAATACTGCCAAAACCTACTAACTCATGAATTATGCACAAACGCATAACCCCTAATCTAGGATGTTACATCTAAAGTCATCGTGTTATCATTAGGATTCGGTTCAAAAACCTAAGGTAAGGATTACTTTCTAGGATTTCATATTACTTATTATTGAAGATAGGGCGATTAACCGATTTTTATCTTAGGGACTCTATCACTCGATTCTCATCCTTTGAACGAAAGGATTTTGTGGTAAGCCAACTTCACTCATTAAGACCAATCGTTTTAATTACGAAGTATTAGTTTGGACTAATATTCATTTGTCAATGGAGGGAAACAAGATTGAATCAAAAGGAGTGGTGAATAGTGATCAGAAAAGGAGCGGATTCGCGATCCCCTCTAGATTCAAACGAAGGGCTATTTCAGAAATCTGAGATTTTCCACCGGGTTGTGGACCCTTATCCGGTGAGAATCAACTATTCGAAGTTGTTCGCAGTTCTGAACCATTAGCTATTCGGGATTTTCCAACGGGTTGTGAACCGTCAACCGGGGAGAACCGGCAAATAGTAGTTATTCACGATTCCGAGGGTAAAAATCCTAGACTGTTTATCTTAGAATAAATTATTATTAGTGTGAATGATCTAATCGAGCTTTAAAAATATTCTAGGTGTTGACGATCAAGAAAGTGTAGTGCTCACCGTAATCAGGTGTGTAATCTCACACCGTATTCCATGGGTTAGATAATTATATCGTGTTAATCGTTTGATTAAATCGCATGTTAGTGGTATTGAGTAATATGGCATAATTATTACTAAAATGGTAAAAACTATGAAATCGGTATTAAGACTGTAAAAATCACGAGATTACCCTTAATGGGCCAAAGGTGATATTTGATATATGGGCCAAATGTGATATTTGATATATGGGCTAAAGGTGATATTTGATATATGGGCCAAATGTGATATTTGATATATGGGCCAAATGTGATATTTGATATATGGGCCAAATGTGATATTTGATATATAGGCCAAATGTGATAATTGATATATGGGCCAAATGTGATCTTTGGTATATGGGCCAAAAAGAGTGATATGGGCCAGATTGTGGAAATTTTTTTAATGGGCCATATTGTTCGTAATAATTATATGAATGGATTGTTGTAAATGAATATGCATAATATATACATGATTTGCATGGGTTGGGATATTGACGAAGAGAAGTTCTAGTAGCTTTGCTACAAAATTCTGGTGGCTCTACCACAAATCTGAAAAATGGCAAATGCCATGAAAACTCTGTAAATCTGGTGGCTTGTCCACAAATTGATAAATGGCTTAATGCCTATTTTGGTGTGTTGGCGGGTGGGTGACTAAAGCTCCCCACAGTGTGTCTTTGGTTGGTACGGGTGGTGTGTAGCGGATGGAAATTAGGTTTGGTTTGGGAATTGCATATTACATTCATTTTAATACATGTTATTATGTTATATTTGTATTGGGCTTTGGCCCAATAAATGCTAAATTGGATTTTGGCCCGTGGACGATGGTAAGTGGTTTACACTTTGAGTTCTAAGTAACTCACCCCGCTTTTCCTTACCCTTCTCGGGTAATGATCAATGATGGAGGCTTCAATGGGACGACTCGAGTGGAGGCCATACTACGAATAATGGGTTATTTACATTTTGGATTTCTTTTTAAGTACTTTTTGTTAATTTTTGCTATTTGAGCTAAGTTGTAATAAGGCCTCTGGTTATATTTTTATGGATGTTTTACTTGTGGATGGATTTTATAATACGTTTAAAATACTTAAGTGGGATTTCTTTTCTAAAAATAAAAATAAACGTTTTTCTTAAATAAACGTACGAAAAGTATTTTATTCTTATATATTTTTAACTCGGAAATTTTTCTGTAACAATATTTTAAATCTTTGTTTTCAAATTACTTTCGAACATCTTTAAATTTTCTCAAAATATTAAATCCAATTTTCCTAAGTTTCAAATTATACGACTCAAATTATTAGATTCAGTAATCAACCTTAGTTTTAAATAACTCCATGTTAAAATGTTTTATTTCGATTTCTTTAAAAGACTAGATGTATATTCATTTTGTGTGACATGTCAAATCTGGTCTTAATGTATAGACCGGGTTTGGGGTGTTACAGGAATAAATGAGTATAAGTACATTACCAATTCGGCTTTTACTTGAGAATGGCCTAGTGGTTAGTGAATTATAAGTTGTTTATAGTTAGTCCTTAGTAAATGTTTAGTATTGATGGGATATGCATGACTTTTCGTGAACAGTATAATTGATACATAATTATCGTGGTAATAGCATTTATCTAGTAAAATGACTTGTGTTTAATTTAGTAATGCCCGTAACCCTAATCTGGCGATAGATACGGGTTAGGGGTGTTACAGTAGTCCCACATGGTCCTCCCTCTACTAGATAGTCCTAATGGACTTCCATTTCTTTCAATAGATTTCGGCGGATTTTACTCTCAAAATAGTCCTCCGAAGATTTCCTTGATTGATGGTTCTCACGAACCTTTCCGCACTAATAAGTCTTAATCAGACATCCTCTTTCTCTGAAAATATCTAGTGGACTTACCAATCAAACCATTTAGCTTAGATTCTTCATTGTTGACTCATTTATTGTACCCAATGTTATATTACTCACCAACCACTGGCAAACTAGCAATGATGGTTACTCTAAACCTCAAAAAAGGTATCCATTCTATTACCTCTTCATTGCTAAGAACACATATACCCAGTTCCTCTTTTCGTCACAACTTGAAGGATTCCCAACCTTAACTGCATCTCAATACTCTTTTTGACTTTTCTACTTTTTATAGTTGGTGGACGTTCTTACTTTCCTATTTACCCAAGTTACCAGACGTGCGACATTTATCCAATTGTACTACTCACCATGTGATTCATACAGTAATTTCCCTTTTCGTGTCCTATTAGCTTCCTGGTTCACCCTCGTGATGGACTTCATTTTTTGTCATAGCCTAGCTATGGTCTTACACATTATGCCCCATGTTTATTGTCCTGATAGATTTCCTTTGTTTCCATAGCTTAGCCATGGTCTTACACAAAATACCCCATGTTTATTGTCCTGACAAACTTCCTTTGTTGCCATAGCCTAGTTATGGTCTTACACAATATACCCCATGTTTGTTGTCCTAGAGAACTTCCTTTGTTGCAATAGCCTATCTATGGTCTTGTACAGTACACCCCATGTTATTGTCCTGGAGGACTTCTTTTGTTACCATAGCCTAGCTATGGTCTTACACATTATACCCCATGTTTTTTATCCTAGCAGATTTCTGATTCCGTGGAATTATTTGAGGTGTCTCCCCGCAGGACCCAATAACCATTATTGTGGTGTCGCTTTATGGAGTTGATAAACGGTCATCACGATGTCGCTCTAACAAGCCAGCCGATAATAGCTATCGTGGTGTCAGTCCATAGAGTCGATAGACCGTCATCATAGTGTTACTCTAGTAAGCCAGTCGATAACCTTCTAAGATGCTTCCAAACTCCCTTGTATTCCCTTAACCATCCACCATTCGTCCATTCCGCCAATTATTCCTAACTTTATCAACCCCATCAAGGTAAATTTCCTCCGTACTTTGCATAAAATATAAACATGCTTTACACACAAAAATAAGGTGCTTGTTGTAACAGCCCAGTTTAGACCCTAGTCGGAACAGTGGTTTCAGGACCACAAATCTGAGTCAGAAAAATATTTTAATATTATTTTCGGTGCTTACAATATGAGAATAGGCATGTGTGAAAGTTTCGTGAATTAATTTGTTCGTTTGTGTGCTTAATTAGAGAAAAGGACTAAATCGCATCAAAGGTAAAAGTGGCCTTCTATTTGATTAAGTGTTTAATTGTTATGTCTTTATAAATGTAGTGGCCTTATGAAGTAATTATGCCATTATATAAGTAAGTGGATGGTTAATGGACATTTATAACCAACCATTATATAAGTTTATATGTTTAATAATAAGGTTAAATTGGTAATTGAGTTAGTAATATACATTAAAATAAAACAAACATAAAAAAAATAAGCCATGTTCATCCATTCTAGCCAAATTTGAAAGAAAAGAAAAAGAGAGAAAAGAAGCAAAATAGGGTTCAGCCATTACTAAGCTTGATTAAGGTATGGATTTTGATCGGATTTTGATAATTTCTACGTTTTAGTAATCGTTGCTTCGAGTACTACAAAACCCATGCTTTAATTTTGGAAATTGATGAATATTTTGAGATATGCCATTGATGATTTTGTAAGCTTTGTGATAGTTGATGATGAAATATGAAAGATATGTGTTAGATTAACATGTTTTGTCTTTGGATTTTTGGTGAATTTGAGTAATTTGGACTAAATTGTGAAAATAATATTTTAAGGTACTAAAATGTGAAATAAATGAAATATTTGGGCTTTTATGAACATAAGGAAAATTCGGCTAGGCATGTGTGAGGTGAAATTATGTGAATTTGATGATTTTATGAAATAGGGACTAAAGTGTCGAAATGTGAAAATGTGAGGGCTATTTTGTAAAATGCCCTAAATATGTGTGTTTGGACTAAATTGAATAATTTGGTGATTGAATGAGCTAAATTTGAATATGCATAGATCAAGAAAAGAGGGATTTGGATCGAGATCGAGGCAAAGATAAAGTGCTCGATTAATTGACTCGTTTTGTTACTTCGACGTTCGAGGTAAGTTCAGATATAATACAAGTTGTTAAATTTATGTTTAAGTGCTATGAAATGAATGAATATTTGAATATTGAATTTATGTTCAGATATAATACATTTGAACAATTTAGTCCCTATTTCTCAAAATCACAAAATACACCAAATTTCATGTTACCCATGCCTAGCCGAATTTTCATGTAGCTCATACAAGTCCTTACATTTAATTTATTTCAAAATTTAGTCCTTCAAAATATTATTTTCTCAATTAAGTCCAAAATACTCAAATTCATCAAAAACTCAAAGACAAACTATGTCAATCAAACACATATCTTCAATCTTTCATCATCAAATATCACAAAACACATGAGTTCATCAAAGGCTCATTTCAAAAACATCATCAATTGTCAAAATTAAGACATGGGTTTCAAAGTATACGAAGCAACGATTGCAAAAACGTAGAAATTATCAAAAACCGAACAAAAACTAACCTTGGATCAAAGACTTTAATAGCCGAATATTTGAAGAGCTAAAACCCTTTCTTTTTCTTTCTCAAATCGGTGGAAGAGGATGAACATTTCCACTATCAAATTTTCTTTTGTTTTATTAAGAATTAACATCATTAATCCATTTACAAAATTAACCTTTTATTACAACATATTAAACTTATTCATTTAAGGGCATAACCGTTCATGGCCATCCACCATCTTTATTAATGGGCTAATTGCCTATTAAGGCCTCCTCATTTAAAAAGCCACATTCAAAATTAGCCATTAATCAAATAGAAAGTCACTTTTACAAATTACACGATTTAGTCCTTTTCTCAATTTAAGCTCACAAATGAACAAATTAAATCACAAAAATTTCACACATGCTATTTCATATACTGCAGACACGAAAAATAATATTAAAATATTTTACTGACTCGAATTCGTGGTCCCGAGACCACTGTTCTGACTAGGGTCTAAACCGGACTGTTACAAGGAATATCTCGACAGGCTTGAGTAAAGTGTGGAATAACGATAAACAAGGCCAAGACCCATAAGGAAGTAATGTTTTTAGAATATGGATATGGCGAGTGGTAACGTTCACTGACAGATAGCTCGGTAAGAACAAGGCATAGGCTACATTAGTGAAATTTTCAAATCCACCTACGATCTTCTAAGAGTTTTACATTTGTGCATAAAGTCTCATTTTCCCTTAATTTTAGGAAGTTTTTATGAATACCAACGTACAAGATCTCACTAAGTTCTCTTTAACTTATAAAATTTTACTACTTGTATGCAAGGTAGTTGATGACACGAGGAGCCGAATGGGGGAGTCAAGCCAGATACCGCCAAATACTAGTGATGGGTGGGGTAGTTGTTCATGTATATAGGGGGTACCCTTAAAGGCCATACCTTAGGGTTTTAGTTGATTATATCTATATTCGAGTCTTAATTTAAAATTTTTAAATAGTGGTTGGAATCAAAGTTGTAATAATTTATCACTAGTTCTGTATGAGTTTCAATAATAGTGAGATTTTTAAATTTAAGTTATTTAAGCATGTAATTGAACTAGAATAAAAACTATCGTCACATATTTTGGGTTATTGAATCATTTGGTACCCAAACCAGTCGATCGGGTCAGGTACAGAGTGTTACATATTTAATGGTATCAGAGCTTCAGTTTAGCCGATCCTTTGGACATAGGAAGTTAAGGAATAGCCTCTATGTGCATGCTACAGTAGAACTGGATCAGTCCCTTAAGTTGTTATAAGTTAATAAATGTGATGAGGATACGTGCAGGTTGGAAAATCATTACAAGATTGGTGATAAATGTGTTGGGGAATAAAAGAAAGAAAGGTTAGTGCAATGAGAATAAAATACAAGGAAAATAAAATATGAGAATTTTCATTAATTGGGGAACTAGTACAAGTACAAAGATGGTCAAGAGTGTCCCCAGCCGGTGGATCAATTGTCTCCTTTGTGTCTTCATATCCTTCATCGCTAGCTTTCACAATAGGCGTAAAAGTATTTGGCTCAGCATTTGGAGGGAAGTAGAGGTCGTCAGGTTCCCTCTACCTCTTCTAGAACTCTTCCCATTCAGCCCTAGAGGGATTCATCTCATTGAAGCCCAAGTCAATGTTGGTGAACTAGCGTAGGTAGTCGACGTTCACTTGGCTCACGTCAAAGGGGCCTACATCAACTTGGGCATGCAGGATATTGTTGGATATTAGCTTGGGAATATAATTTGCTATCCCCACCGTGGTTTATATATTGTATCACTCTAGAGCTTCATTGTTCTCCTTTTAAGCCCTCTCCAAGTCTACCAAGTGACGATCCTCTAGGGACTTGATTTTGCTCTGCAATTGGCGCACCCTATCCTCGGATTCCATCTTCAGGGATTTAAACTTAGTCTCCCAAACGGAGACAGGCTCAGAGAGCTCCTAGATTTGGTCGACTGAATCCTCTTGAGTTTGGCAGAGCTAGGCCAGTTCTTGATCTCAGGAAGCTAGTGTCATCTCTAACTGAGCCCGTCTAGCTTCATTTCCACTATATTGTTCACAGAGGGCCCAGCCAATTAAGTCACATTCCTCCACCACAATCTAGTAGGAGTCCATCAATTTCAAGAGAGATGGTTTGCGAGCTTCAGAGGAGGAGGGGAGAGCGCATTCTTTTAGCTCTTGGGGTAGACCCTTTTCCTATCGTTGTCTAATTTTTTTTGAGAAGAAAGGGTGCTGAGCCGCGGTGAAGAGGTCCCTCTATGGGAATAGTTTTGATGCCTTGCCAGAAGAATAGGGATGTTGATGGACGACAATGCAAGAGGTGTAGTGTCAGAAGCAGGCTCTTTAGGTGACTTTGGGCAAAGGGAGTCAAGCCCATTGAAGTGGTGGACTCCGTCTGTGTCTCGAGATGAGAAGGGAGGATTGGTGGAGTAATCTTTCTCTCATAGTTGATTGGTTTCTTACCTTGCCTACGGTGTTATGAGAGCCTCGTTCAACCCTTAACCTCTTACAGATACTACTCCCTGGTTGGACCATTGCAACTACCACTGTAACAGCTACTTGTGCCCTCTCCATTATAGTATCCACGTCCATATTGCTTGAAGTTTGAGACAGGGTGGAAGATTGAGTAGAACCTACAATATAAGAATTAGGGTCAGTCATATGATGAACCAAATTTTATTAAAGAACTCACCAGTGACCACTGCTGGTGGGGTAGACCAGTAGCACATGCACTGCCTGCAAATGGTGTAGAAGAAGTGTGAAGGTTCATCCTTCATCCCAACTAATACGGCGGCCAGGTTTTTAATGGCATTGTAAGGCCACGCCTTCTAAGTGGAGTAAATTACCTCAGGATCAACTGCAATGACAATATATATGGGCCGATAACTATTTGGGATATGATTCTCCAAACATAAATGAAAAAATTTCTAATGGTGATGAGCCTTTCCAACACCAGTGAGCGGTCTGATTTTAACCAATTAAATTGTCCCTCCATCACCTCATTCTCGAGTGGTTGCCAACAGATACAGACGGGCTCAGGAGGAATGGAACACTGTGTTGGGAACCCAAACTCATCCCTTAGTTTTCTCCTCACTTGGATGAACTTGTTTCGATTAAGGTAAAGATTGGATACCTAGTTCCTAACTATTGACTTGTGTCTTTAGCGAGTGCTAAAAAGAGTTGGCCCGATAGTAGTTCCTTGGGCGGCTACCTTCAATTGGTAGATCTTTTGAAAAAAAAAGGTGGGTGGACGTTATTTAGGCTTCAATCGATAAAGTAAGCAATTAAGGTCAACCAAGGTAAGCCGACAAGTTTCCCCGGTGCAATTCCATATTCGTTGAGAATGGTGTGGAAGAAAGGATGAAGTGGGAGATAAAACCCAACCTCTAATAAATAAAGGGGAAGAATAATGTCGTCGGAGTTGTCACTCAGCCGACACTTTCCTTGAACTGGGCTAAATTCATAGGTGAAGTTTGATAATTGTACCCCTCTAATGCCCAGATGACAGATCATTTCCTCTTGGGACATTGTAAAATGGAAAAGTGGGGTCTCTACAGGGGTGCTTAGCTTGCGGTTATTGGGCCCAGCTCTATCTCCCTCTTTTTTACCTTTATGACTCCTCCTATTACCACCGCCACAATTGCTTCTACCCTCAAGATGACTGTTCTTAATCTTAACAATTTTGTGGGATAGTGAAAGAGGAATAAAAGACTCAAGGAATTACCTAGAAAAAGTAGAGTAATGGTCAAAGGAAGGAAGGACATAAGACTTGGACAAGAAAATCAGAGAAGGCAACTAGAGGAAATTCAAGGATACAAAGGGGAACTTAACCGAAAAGGAAATTGGAAAATAATTTCAGATAAAAAGGCCTCATTTCCCTACCTCTCGCTTTAAATAGCCAAGTGTCCAAGAGAAGTTTGGGTTTGACTTGACATAAATGGTTCAAATCCTTGAATCCGTATTGGACACCTATTGGAAGTGGAAAGGGTTTCTCTTAAACCCCTCGATAACTAGAAAACGAGAATGTCTATAAGAAATAGTCAATTATTTGGTGTCACTAGGTGGTATACGTCAATTCAATAGCCGCCTGCTAAGCAAATGTCTGGCCCAAGGTACAAGCCAAAAATCCAACAGGATAGTTATGAGATTATCCTTGTGCAATTATCCGCTTTATGTGGAGCAAGAACAAAACCACAGTTTGAGCAAAATGAGTTTGGAATAAAGCGGAAAGTAATAGGTCTGCGCTAGGGCATTTAGAAGGAGTAGAGTTGCCTACCTCTATGCTATGAAAGGAATTAATAAGAAAAAAGAAACTGTTCATAATTCGCCCCTAAGTGTGGACATGAGTGTAAATTTTGATGACAAAATTTTCTTTAAGGGTGGGGGAGTTGTCACACTCGGATTTCTTTAAGGACTCGAATTCAAAGGAGATTTGGGAGTTAATTGAGACAATTAGAGAGCTGGCGGACTCTACTAGGAAATTTAGAAAATTTGTGACTATTGGGTAAATAGTGAAGTTCCAATTTTGGTTTGATTAGGATGGAACCAGCTAGTTCCAAAGCGGGAAATATAATAATTATCGGTAATTGGCTAAAAGATATGGGAGACCTTGTATATGAGTTATATATATATATATATATATTTGGGTGAGAATGGACATTCTTGCAAAAGAAAATTCTCCTCAATTCTGCCTTCAAAATTTAGCTTTGCATGGAGCAGACGTCGTAAGAATTGAAGCATGGAAGTAGAGAAATTGAGAAATTGGTAAGCTTCTTAACTTTCTGTGCTCGAGAATTAGAGAAAGAAGGAGGGTAAGGACTCCTTATAAGTTTCTGTAAACTGAGTTCTACGTTTTAAGTTTAAATTACTTTGATTTAAGCGATGTATGGTTGTCGTGCTTAGCTACTGGGACGATGGAGGCTATAGCATTTGGAAAAGCTAAGCTGAAAAGGATGAACGAGTTCAAGTGAGTTTATGTACTCTACCCTTAGGTGGTTGATGAAAATGTGTTATGACTGTTCTAAGTTATCTGACTTTGTTGTTTTGTGTGAAAATAGTGATTGAGTATGTTGTGGATGCATAGCTTTGTATAGGTATGATTGTTGAATGACAGGTGGTTATCTCATGGTGATTGAGTAATTGGTGTACTGTGTATTCTGTAATAAGCGTCTTTCTTTTGTGTGTAATGCATGTTTATATTATATGCGGATTAAGGAAGAAATTTACCTTGACGGGGTAAATGTAGTTAGGAATAAATGGCAGAATAGAAGAATGGGCAGATTGTTAAAGGAATAATAGAGAGTTTGGTAGCATCATTGAAGGTTATTAAATAACTCACTAGAGTGACACCATGACGACAGTCTATCAACTCTATGGAACGACACCGCGATGACGGTTATCGACTAGTTCGCTAAAGCGATGCCATGACAATGATTTATTGACTCTATGGAGAAAAATTACAATAGTGGTTATCGACTGGATCGCTAGAGCGACATCGTGACGACAGTCTATCGACTTTATGGAGGGACACCACGATGGCGGTTATTGGGTCCTACGGGGCACACCTCGGAAGAGGTTTAATGATTCCACAAAATCGAAAATCCGCCAAGACAATAAACATGGGGTAGAATGTGTAAGACTATAGCTAGGCTATGGCAACAAAGGAAGACTGCCAGGATAATAAACATGGGGTATACTGTGTAAGACCATAACTAGGCTATGGCAATAAAGGAAGTCTGTGAATACAATAAACATGGGGTATAATGTGTAAAACAATAACTAGGCTATGGCAAAAAACAAAGTCCACAAGGAGGGTGAACCAGAAAGCTGACGAGACACAAAAATGGAAATCACTGTTTGACTCGCGTGGTGAGTTGTACAATTGGATGAATGGGCGCATTTGAGAACCCGAGTAAACGGGATATTAAGAACATCTACCACTTATTAAGAGGAGAAAAGACGGTAGGAGTGTCCGAAGATGCAATAAAGCTTGAGAATCCATCAAGTTGTGATGGAAAGATGCAATAAGGCAGATGTAATAGAAGCGATACCTTCTTTGAGGTTTAGAGTAACTGTCATTATTAGTTCACCAGTGGTTGGTGAGTAGTATAACATTGGGTACAATAAGTGAGTCAATGAGGCAGAATCTAAGCTAAACGATCCGATCCGTAAGTTTTCTAGAGAGCTTCAAAGAAAGAGGATGTCCGATTAAGACTTATTAGCGCGGAAAGGTCTGTGGAAACCATCAATCAAGGAAGGCTGTAACACCCCTTACCCGTATTCAACGCCGGAACAGGGTACGAGGCATTATCGGGCATAAACACAAACAAACATACATTTCCGAGTCATAAATTTTAATTCAAATTAAAACTTTTCATACACATTCATATCGTCCCTAAAATGAGCTTACGAGGCTCAATTTATGCTTTGGAAGTGGTTTGGGACCAAATCGAGAACCTTAGAAAATTTTACAAAACTTAGAAAATTTTTGCTAACTGCAGGGCTCACACGCCCATGTGGTCTAAGGGACACACCCGTGTGACCCTGGGACACACCCGTGCTTCAGGACATGTTCAAATTAGGGTGCTCTTTGACTTGTGCCACACGGCTATTCCACACCCCCGCGTGCTAGGCCGTGTAGCACACACGGCTGAGACACACGCCTGTGTCTCTGCCCGTGTGCTCAATTCTAGAAATTTTGTTTTTTTTCAAAATTTAGGTGCAGGGGACACACGGCCGGAACACATGCTCGTGGGGCAGACCGTGTGTCACACACGGCCTAGACACACGCCCGTGTGTCTACCCGTGTGGACAAAAACAAGGCAATTTACCAAGCCATTTTGCCACCCTTACTTGCACACATCTACACAACATCACTTGGCACAAATTCAAGCATATAATTGCAACCAAAAAACCACAAACAAGACAATAACATGTCATTCTTATACCACCATTTATCATGCTTAAAACATCATACTTAGCCCATTAAAAACCTACTAATTTCACATTCACAATAGGGCACTAATATACGAATATATTTATAATTAGCATAAGCCATCATTCATGGCTATATATAAGATGAAGCATTAACAATTACAAGCCAACACATATGGCCAAATTAATCATGACACATATAACAAATTGACCTAGTCCCTATACATGCCATAGACTTAAAATACTTGAATTCATTTATACCCAAAATGATAGCTTGATAGTGTGATAGGATCTCCGGCGATCTCTAACCTGAGCTGGCTCGATGACACTATAAAACATGGGAAAGGAAGGGGGTAAGCTATATTATATAGCTTAGTAAGTCCGTACGAAAATAATAAGAAACTCTTACCAATCTTTTATCAAGTCCAACAATTTAAACACAAGATAATACAAATTACTATAAATCTCACAGTTATAATTCTTATTCAATCATAATATTTACTCTATCAACTTATAAGCATAATTTAACATATCTTGGCATTAGCCTAACAACCATAATCTCTCCCTCGTAACATATTACAGCAAATAACAAATCATTTCAAACATCATAGTAAACATGCACATTAATTATGAGTATTTACATTTCAAGCATATACTTTAACATCTTTCAATTGCCTAAGTTCTTATCTTCCCATTTTCTCATATCTGATAAATCACAATTTGTATGAATAAAACATACTATATCATAACTCAATTTGGCCCGAAAGCCAATCACATAATCGTCAACCGAATTTATCATGAATTTCATACATCACAAGTATAGACTAATAATCACAAGGTTTTCACAAAATCATTCTCGTGGAAATCATGAACTCATAATTTCATGAAGTCAATGCTTATAGACTTTACGTATATACCTGTATCGATTCGTAATTACTTACATACTCTTTCTCTTCTTTAACATACTCGTTGAATTTCCCGTTGAACCACTTGGAATACTAAAGGATACTCGGGAATCTCGTACACACAGTACCGTACCAATGCCATATCCCAGATATGGTCTTACATGTAATCTCGTATCGATGCCAATAGCTCAGCTATGGTCTTACACGAAGTCTCATATCGATGCCATATCCCAGATATGGTCTTACACAAAGTCACATATTGATGCCATATCCCAGGTATGGTCTTACATGTAATCTCAGTAACCTTAATGTCATGACATTTGTATCCTATTTATTCCTAATGTTCAAGCGGGACTTTCGCTGTATCGAATCTCTGTCGGACATTTCCGTAGTATCGCACTCAATAGCATTCACAATTCATTTCAATAATATAGCATTTACCACAATTATATCAATCAAGCATTTATACATATATAATTTAATGCTTATTAAACATACGAACTTACCTCGGCATAAAAACGGCAAAAAGGACTAAATCGTCAGACACTTTGGTTTTCCCCCGATCTAGACCTGAACTTCATTTTTCTTGATCTATAATACCAAATTTATTTAATTTAATCATCACATTATTCATTTCAGCCCAAAAGTCCCATTATATAAAAATTACATTTTTGCCCCTAAACTTTTGACATTTTACACTTTAGTCCCTAGGTTCGTAAAATGAATTTCATTCAATTTCTTCAAAACCCAAGCCTATCCGAACCCTTTTCATACTCATAACAGCCCACATTTCTCATTTAATCACACTTTTCTACTCATTTTATAGACTTTTACAAATAAGTCCTTATTGACATTTTTACCGAAAATCAATTAGCAAAAGTCGTTTAACAATCAACAAACATGCATTTTATACCATAAAACATCAAAATACATACATGTTCAACATGGGTAAAATTTTAGACCTTGATTATTTCTTAAATTAGTGGTAGAAATAGATAGATCATGTTACAAGGATTTCAAAAACATAAAAATCATTAAAAACGGGGCTAGAACAGACTTACAATCGAGCATGGAAGCTTGAAAAACCCTAGACATGGTTTCCCCTTGTAAAATTTGGCCATGGGAGGAAGATGGACAAAAAATTGGCTTTTTAATTCATTTAATTACCAAATTACTAAAATGCCCTTAATGAAAAACTTTAGAAACATACCAAACCATGTCCATTTTTGTCCACCAACTTAACCAATGGTCTAATTACCATTTAAGGACCTCCAAATTAAAATCTCATAGCAATTGGACACCTCTAACATATAGAATTCAAGTTTTGCACTTTTTGTAATTTAGTCCTTTTGACTAAATTGAGTGCCCAAACGTCAAAATTTTCAAACGAAATTTTCACGAAATCGTTCCATAAAATTGTAGACCATAAAAATATAATAAAAATAAATTTTACTACGTCAGATTTGTGGTCCCGAAACCACTATTCTGACTAGACTCAAAATCTGGCTGTTACAAAGGCTGTAAAGGACTATTTTGAGAGGAAAATCTGTTGAAAACTATGGAAAAAAACGGAAGTCCATCAGGACTATATAGCACAAGGAGGACCATGTGGGGCTACCATAGTAGAGACAGCCATAGTAAAGACAGCCAAAAATACTTGGGCGGGTGATAGTCTGCTAGGAACTGTCCATTAATTGGAGTATCTTAAAATGATTGGGTTCAGGTGAGTAAGCACTTTGGGTTACATTGCGGGTATAAGTTCGCAAGGGAAAAGGGGGTGTTGATTCAATCAGCCAAGTATCATGCTTAAGTTTGCAAAGGAGGATAATAGAAAGAGACCTTATCCAGGAAAAGGACCAAGCATAGGTTAATTCAAAAAATAGACTATTGTCGAAGTAGTAACACAATTCTGTATGTAGATCAGTATGGTAGAGGGGATTAGGAGAAGAATTTGTAGTTATAGTGTGGTCTAGGGTAAAACGCTAGTAGGTGTTGCCAAATTTGTGGTGGTAAATACGGATAATCAGTGATGAGGCATATATTGATGGGCTTGAGGAAAGTGTGGAATGATGATAAACAGCCAAGGTCCATAAGAAAGTAATGTTGTTAGAATATAGATATGGCGGGTGGTAACATTCTGATGGTCACTAAACTAACTATAAATACGACTAAGGCAAGCGCTCCTATCGAGCAATAGTATAGTTATGGTGAGTAGGGAATATCGTATCCATGAGGACTAAAAGTACTAGTAATTACCGTTTTTCTATTATTTAACCAATAAATTGAAGTGATTTTTTAATCTAAATAATCTAATTTAACTACGAGCGTGAAAGAGAATGAAATGGGAAAATAATCGAAGATAACCAAAGAGAAAGACAATACCCAAGAAAGAATCCACCTAGACTTCACCTATTATTCTGAATCTAAATTAAACAATTTATTAACTTGTGTCTTGATCCGTAGAAATTCCTAAATTATGTTGACATCTCTTTTGAGAGTATGAACAACTGACTCTAGGTTGATTAATTGAAATCTCTTTCTAATTAAAACCCCTATCCTCGCATTAACTCGATCTATGGATTCCCCTATTAGATTTGACTCTAATCTGGTAGATTTATGTCGTACTATTTCTAGGATTGCATGCAACTCCACTCAATTATGCTAGATCTACTCTTAAATAGGAACTTTTGCTCCACTGAAATAAGCACATTAAACATGAATTAATATCCCAAAAATATTAAAACACAAAATAAGCATACATAATTGAGAACAAGAATCAAGTGTTTATCATGTAAATCAGAAATCAAATAATAAGATTCATCATAGGTTTCATCTTCCCAAGGTATCTAGGGAATTTAGTTCATAATCTGGAATGAAAACATCTCAAAATTAGGATAACAACAAGACATAAAGAAACTCAATAAAACTTCTAAGGAAATTAAATGGAGATCTTTAATCTTGAAGGAGATCCACTTCCGAGTTGATTCTGATGGCGTTCTTCGAGTCTTTTCTTCGATCTTCTCTGAGTGCTCCCTTAGGTCTTCTTCTAATTGGTATTTATAGACTTTAGAATGCTCAGAAAGCCTAAAAATTGGGTTTTTTCGCATATTTGGGAAGCATGGTGCGATATCGACACGGGCTGGCACATGGGCGTGTGGCCAGCTCGTGTGGTTCATACCTACTTGTGTAGGAATGCCCAGGCCATGTGGATCCTAAAAATAGCTTTATTTATCCAATTTTGGCTTGTTTTTTGCTCCTTTCGCTCCCAAATGCTCTCCTAAGTATAGAAACATGAATTTAAAGGATTGGGAGCATCAAATTCACTAATTTACATCATTAACCATCCAAAAATGCATTAAGAATGGGATAAAAAATATGTTACTTTTACATCTTATCACGTTCACTGACAATTAGCTCGGTAAGAACAAGGCACAGGCTACGCCAAAGAAATTTTTGAATCTTCCTACGATCTTTTGGGAGTCTTACATTTGTGCATAAAGTCTCACTTTCCCTTAATTTTAAGAAGTCTTCTATGAATACCAATGTACATGATCTCACTAAGTTCTCTTGAACTTATAAAATTTTACTGCTTGTATGTAGGGTAGTTGATGACTTGGGAGCCGAGTGAAGGAGCCAAACCAGACACCGCTAAAGACTAGTGATGGGCGAGGTAGTTGTTCATGTATATAGAGGGGTACCCCAAGAGGCCACGCCTAAGGGTTTTCTTTTGCTGTTTATCACTCTTTTTAAATTCTCAAATTTAGAGTAGGGTTTCGTAGCGTTGTTAATTAACAAAACTGATACTGTAATTATTTGTTTCAGTGCAACGATTTGCACATATAAGTTGAATATATATAAACTTGTGCAATTGTAATACTATTTGGATATGTAATTGAAAGTTTTAAATTTTTTTCTATTTTTTATTAGTTATGTATAAAGTTTTATAGTAGAAATTAGGTACTCCTGATATGGAATCATATATTGATAAAGAATGGGTGTGGATGAATGCGGAAGCAGATCATAAAGTTTATTCAAGTCGCAGATTTGACTTAGGGCTCTAGACGTTTAGAAAGAAATTTGGATTTTGGCAGAACCTGAAACATAATTAAATCCAAGTCAAATAAAAGAAATAAATAACTAAGATAAATAAATAAAAAAATAAATCAAAGATTGAAACAATAAAGAAGAAAATAAAGAAGATAGACGGAAAATATAGAATGTGTAACACCCCTTACCCGTGTTCAACGCCGAAACAGGGTACGAGGCGTTACCGGACAATAACACTTGCAACTGAACAAATTCGAGGCATAAATTTTTGTTTAAAATTTAAAACTTTTATTTTATATCAACAAGTCCCTAAAATGGGCCTACGAGGTCCAAAACATGCTTTGGGAGCGATTCGAGACTAGAACGAGAACTTTTAAAACTATTGGAACATTTAGAAAATTTCCTTGTTTTGGAGAGTCACACGCCCGTGTGGGCGGTGTGGTTACACCCGCCCATGTGGCCCAGGACACGCCTGTGTCCTCCACCCGTGTAACTCTCTATTTATGACGTCATCATTCGTTTTGGATCACACGATCAAGTCACACACCCGTGTGCTAGACCGTGTCCTCCATACGGCTGAGACACACGGCCGTGTCTCTGCCTTTGTGGTCAAGAAGTTGGTTATTTTCCAAGCCAAATTCTACCCTATCATGCCCATACTTGAGTATAACTTCAATGACATATTTCATGACATATTAAAGCTACCAAAACATCCACCACACACACGTAACAAGTCATAGCATACAATTTACTCAACCATGGAATGCATCATCATGAGTTTATAACATAACCAATTTATTGGCCACATTAAATGGCCTTATACAACAATGAAATCCGAATATTATGGGTCATTATTCTAGGACAACTCATAGTAACATATACACATGACCAAGTTCCCTATACATACCTTAACCTTAAGTATAAAATCATCGATACCTAAATTGTAAGCTTGATAGTGTGGTAGGTTCTCCGGCGACTTCCAACCCGAGCTAACCTGAGTACATTATAAACACGGAAAACAACGGAGTAAGCTATAAACCTTAGTAAGTACGTATGTAAATAATAAACAATTGATTACCATGCTTTTAACAATCCTCATTATAAGCTCTCAAGATAATACCATCATTATTGCATAAAATTTCACAATTCTTTTATGTTCATCTTGAGCTGTTTACTCGAGTTATAGTCACTAAAATATTTTTATCTGGAGCTACGAAACTCCAAATTAAGATCTGCTAATTTTCCATCAAACCAGACTCACATATCTTCGTACAATAAAATTTCCAGAATTTTTGGTTCAGCCAATCAGTACAATTTATTCTTTAAAATCTCCCCTATTTCGTTGTCTGACAATTCCGACCCCTCTTCACTAAAAATTAATTATCTCATTGTAAAAAACTCGAATGACGTTTCTGTTTGTTTATCTTGAAAATAGACTCATTAATAAATTCAATAATATAAATTTTATACCATGATTATTGTTATACAATTTTTAATGAATTTCCTAATTCAAAAAAGGAGATTCCGAAATTATTCTGACCCCGTCTCAATAAAATCCAAATATCTCACCATATGAAATTCTTTTGCTTATTCTGTTTCTTTTATGTAAAAACAAACTCAATAATATTTAATTTAGTATCTCATTCAACCTAAAAATTGATTTCCACCATTTTTTGTGATTTTTTTCAAAGTTACACAACTGCTGCTGTCCAAAACTGTTTTATTTCAAATTTCACTCTTTCATGAAACATCATAACAATATGCTCACATTCAATAATATAATTTGATTAGCATGAATAATACAGAACTTTATCACTTCACTTACTCATTTTAATCCTCACCAAAATTGATCACATATCAAATTCATTGCTCACATGAAACTCCACTTAGTCAAATTTTCCCGATGATCACTTCGGAGTAAATACGGATACACGGTGGTTTCGCTCATCGCCCACCCATAATAACAGATTCACGGTGGTATCGGACACAGCCGACCAATAATAACAGATTCACGATGGTATTGCACACAGCCCACCAATAATAATAGATTCACGGTGGTATCGCACACAGCCCACCAATAATAATAGATGCTATCTGGTGCACATAGTAGCCTGCACTTAGTACTACACATGTGATCATAGCTATTTTATTCCACAATCTCACATAGAACCATATCTCGATACCATAGTCTAACTATGGTCTTACACGATTTCACTTAGTCACACTTTTCCATGACTCATTCATGGTCTTTTCCGTCAATTCATCTTTTAGTACCGAACAAAAGTGTTCAACTTTGCGTTCGCTAGTCTCGAACATCGGATTTTCATTGTACAGGAAATAATATAATTAAATTCAAAAATTATTCATCAATTTATCAAAAAAAAATTAAGATTAACATACGAACTTACCTCGATACCAAAATGGCAAAAAGGGACCTAACCGTCAGTTACTCGTTTTTCCCCCGTTCTAAGTTCGAACCTCGTTTTCTTTGATCTATAACATCACATTTAGCTTACTTATTAGTCACATTATTCATTGTGACCCAAAAAATCATACTATGGAAAAATTAAGTTTTTCCCCTAAACTTTGTCATATTTACACTTTTGCCCCTAGGCTCGTAAAATTATTTTTATTCAATTTACTTGTATTTTAGGCCTAGCCGAACTATTTTCATAACTATAGCTGTCCACAATTTGCATTCATTCACACATTTTCATACATTTTTCAACTTTTTACAAATTAATCCTTTTATGCGATTTTATCGAAAATCACTTAGTAAAAGTCGTTTACTACAAACCGAGCATTCATATTCTACCATTAGACATCAAAGCACATGCATGTCATCCATGGGTAAATTTTTAAACACAAACCCTAGCTCAAAATAATGGTAGAAATAGCGAAACCGAGTTACGGGGATCTAAAAAATGTAAAGAACATTAAAAACGGGGCTTGGATGCACTTACTATTGAGCTTGAAAGCTTGAAAACCCTAGCCATGGCTTTCCCCATGCTAAATTCGGCCAAGCAAGAAGATGGACAAGGGTTTTTGGCTTTTATTTTGTCTTTTAGTCCATTTAATTAATAAATTTCCAAAATGCCCCTAACTTAAAAATATCCTATTTCACTTATCTCATGTCCATTTTTGTCCAACAATTTAACCAATGGTCTAATTACCATTTAAGGACCTCCAATTTAAAATTTCATAGAAATTGGACACTTCTAACATGTGGAACTCAACTTTTGCACTATTTACAATTTAGTCCTTTTGACTAAATTGAGTGCCCAAACGTCGAAATTTTCGAACGAAATTTTCACGGAATCTTTCTGTGAAATCGTAGACCATAAAAATATAATAAAAATAAGATTTTACTCGTCAGATTTGTGGCCCTAAAACCACTGTTCCGACTAGGCCCAAAATCGGGCTGTTACAACTCTCTCCCCTTTAGGGATTTTCGTCCCCGAAAATCTTACCAGAAGAAGTTGCTTTCAACTCTCATGAAACACTCTCACAAACTTTCCAAAATCACAAATCGATTTAACCTCGTATATCTCTTTCCGCTACCCTTTAAACTTTAGCACACAGTGTCGGAGCACATCGTCAAAATCTGAATTACTCTCTCTGGAATACATATACTCAATAATCTGTCAAATAAGAACTCTGCACATACTGAAATGATCATACGGATCTTTTGTAACATCCCGATTCAGGGCCTAGTCGGAATAGTGGTGCGAGACCACAAATATGAGTTAGTAAATTGAGTTCTTAATGTTTATGACATGTTTGCATGATAGTATTAAAGTTCCATGTAGAAATTTTGTGAAATTGACATGGAATGATCGAATAGGACTAAATTGCAAAAGTTGCAAAATATAAGTTTCTAGAAGTTTTTTGTATGAAATAGCTTTAGAATATTAATTATGAGTCCTTAAATAGCAATTTTCCCAAATTATAAGTTTTGGACAAAAATGGACATGAGTTAGTAAAAGGGAAATTTTTAAAGAGAAGGGCATTTTGGTCATTTGTCTAATAAATGATTAAAATAGGAAAAAGATGATAAAAATTTCATTCATCTTCTTCCTCTTGTGCCGAAAATTTGGAGACTCCATAGCTAGGGTTCTTCATTTTTTTCAAGCTTGTTAGTAAGTTCATCTTAGCCCCGTTTTTAATATTCTTCGTGTTTTTGAAGTTCTCGTATTATGAATTAGCTAGTTTTAGCTATAAAATAAGCTAAGATGCATGTTCAAAAATCTACCCAAGAGTGACATGCTTGTAAAATGATATTTTATGGAAGTTTATGAGAGTTTGATGTTAGATAAACATCTTTTTCTAAGAGAATTTCATGAAAAATGCTAGTAAGGACTAGTTTGTAAAAGTTATGGAATTGGTCATACCTATTAGAAATAGTGGGAATTGATGATTTCTATAGTAGAGAAATTGAATCAGCTAAGCATGAAGTTTTAGAAAGTTGAGTGAGATTCATTTTACGAGCCTTGGGGCAAAAGTGCAAATATGAGAAAGTATATGGGCAAAATAGTAATTTTGTAAAAGTATGTGTTAAGAGTCATTTTAGTCAATGTGAGTATTAAATGATCTATTTATGATTATAGATCAAGAAAAATAAAGCCCAGATCGAAACCGAGGCAAGAACAAAGTCGAGGGCTAAATTGCATATCTACATACATTTTGTATATCGAGGTAAGTTTGTATGATTTCTAAGCTTTATGATTAATATCATTGAATTACTTAGTATAATGTACAATATTATTATGAAAATGTTTAATGTTATGTTAAACAAATTAATCAATGAGATCAAGCATGAGAAAGCCCCGATTGAAGATGAATAGCTTAGGATACTCGATCTATCACATGAAATGAGAAAGTCCGTATAAGTCCAAGCCGAGGCATGGCATCGGCAATCAGACAAGTTATCATGTAAGACCAAGACAAGTCTTGGCATTGAAGAGTTATTATGAGATGAAGACCCATGTAAGTCCAAACCAAGTCATGGCATTGGTGAGTCTCCAAGCAAAGATGTCATGTAAGTCCAAGGCAAGCTTGGCATTGAAAAGTTATCATGTAAGTCCAAGGCAAGCTTGGCATTGGAAAGCTATCAAGAGAAAGAGATTTCATGTAAGCCCAAGCCAAGGCTCGGCATTGACCAGTTCATGAGCAAAGATACCAAGTAAGACCATGTCAAGACATGGCAATGGTGAGTTCCAAAGGAACCCACGAGAAAGACTTCGTATTAGTCCATGTCAAGACATGGCCTCGAAACCAAGATGAGACATTCCATGTAAGACCGTATCTAGGATATGGCTTTGGCATTGAGTTATGTGAGATGAGATTTAGTATCATCGGTTATTCATATAAATTCATCGGGCAAACGAGCTAAGTTCAAATGAGATAACAAGAAAGCTAAGTAAGGAAAGCTATTATCAAGTGAAAATGAGTATTATTCATGTTATGAATGATAAATTAGAGATTATGATTATTATGTCAATGTATGCTTATCAATGTGATCAAGTGATACAGGTACCTTGTTTACCTCACAAGTATGAGACTAGTAAGTATCATGAGATATGTAAGAATCAAGTATGAGCAAGTAAGCTTTATAGCTGAAATTATGATACCATTGTTTATGTCAAATGGTTTAATTTAAGCAAGTATGTTGTTATATGCAAACTTACTAAGCTAAATGCTTATGTCTTTCACTCTTTCTTTCTATGTAGTCCCGCCAAGCTAATCTCGTGGATCATCGTCATCGAAGCTCGGAGCACACTATCAATCGCTATTTTGGTATAGCCAAGTTGTTTATATTAAGTATGGCATGTATAGGAAGCATTTCATTTTGAGTTAAAATGTTGGCTATCAAGCCTAGTATTTTTTTGTATATGGCCAAAGAGATTGGCCTTGAATGATTAAGTATGTATGTTTTTCTTTATCAATGAAGTATGCATTCTAGTTCATGATAGATGTAGTAGTTGAGTGGTTGAATTAAATATTGGCTTTGATACTTGATTTCAGGATGGCCATTGGCTTGGTAAATAGCCTCTAAGTGCCCACACGGTTAGACACACGGGCGTGTGTCTAGGCCGTGCATAACCTGCACCTTAGTCTCATAAGTCAGAATAGGCCACGGGCTAATCCCACGGCCGTGTGTTGAAGCTGTGCATGACACACAGTTGGAACATGGGCGTGTGCCCCGGCCGTGTGAAATAAGTCAGTATATCAAGGTATAGTACACGGTCTAAGTCCACGGGCGTGTCAAGGCCGTGTGTAATTAGTCAGTGTCGACCACGGTCGGAAGACATGGGCGTGTAAGGGGGTGCACGGGCGTGTCCCAAACCACATGGGCATGTGACCTCTGCTTTAAAGAAAAGTTTCTGATTAAGTTCCGAAAGTTTTTATATACGTGTATAAGGCCTCGTAGGCCTATGAAATGTATGATTAGACTGAGGAAGAGAAGTTTTTAATTCGGAACAAAATTTTACAGCCCGTAAGTGCATGATTAAGCAAGTTAAAGCATAGTAATATCTCGTATCCGGTCTAAGCCTCGAACTCGGGTATGGGGTGTTACATTTAGTGGTATCAGAGCTACAGTTTAGTCGGTTCTAGGACTAATGTAGCACGAGCACGAGTCTAGCTGTACATGCCATTCGTAAGAATGTTTTTATAATGATAGTGTGATGACTCCTGACGATTTAAATTATGTTTATATACATTTAGTAAATGGATCCCGATAGAGCTGTGGCAGATGACGTAGAAAGTAACACGCCGGCTCCCGCTGAAGGGACGGTGCTGAACGAGCATGAGAATAGACCCACTACGGTGAGTCAAGAAGGAGTAGAAAAGGCTAGAGAAGCCTTCCTCCATATGATGAATACATGGTATACGGAGTTCGTTCGTACGAACCCGAATGCGCAACCTCCTCCACCCCGACCAATTCCTCAACCTATCCCAGTAGCCCCTCAAGTAGTAGAGGTGGTAAGAGGAGAGAAGCCTCCGGTCGATAGAATCAGGAAACATAGGGTAGAAGAATTTCGGGCTAGAAAAGATGATGATCCGGAAAAGGCTGAGTTCTGGATAGAAAATACTATCAGGGTATTTAATGAGTTGTCGTGTACACCTGAGGAATGCATGAAGTGTGTAGTCTCTCTTCTAAGAGATTCTGCTTACCAATGGTGGAACACCCTTGTGTCGGTGGTACCGAGGGAAAGGATCACATGGGAATTTTTCCAAGAAGAATTCAAGAAAAAGTATATCAGTCAAAGGTTTGTGGACCAGAAAAGGAAGGAATTCCTAGAACTGAAGCAAGGCAAGATGTCAGTGATTGACTATAAACGTGAGTTTGTGCGACTCAGTAAGTACGCTCGCGAATGCGTGTCCACTGAGGCCATCATGAGTAAAAGATTTGAAGACGGGTTGAATGAGGACATCAAACTGTTTGTTACTGTTCTAGAACTAAAGGAATTTGTTGTGCTAGTAGAGAGGGCTTGTAAAGCCGAGGAATTAGTAAAAGAGAAAAGAAAGTCTGAAATGGAGTCTCGTGACTCTAGGAATAGACAGTGGAATAAGTCATTCCAATCTTCATCCAAGAAGTTAAGAGATTTCCCTACCCGATCTGCTACTTCCACTGGATTTTGAAGGAAGGACAAGAGTAAGCAGTATTCGGGAAGTAAGGCACAGACGACCTCAGTTGCTAGTGTGGGGAACATCCGGTCGGATAGACCCGAATGTCCACAGTGTGGCAGACGTCATCTTAGAGAATGCCGAGCGCATGAAAATGCATGTTTTAGATGTGGTTCCCAAGACCACTATATAAAATATTGTCTAGAGACGACAAAAGAAGAAAGAACTCAGAACCCGAGATCCGGAAGTGTGGTCAGAGGAAGACCGCAGAGGAACCTAGGAAGTGGGGTAAGTGGAAGAGGTAACCCTAGAGAGCAGGCTGCGAGACCCGAGGGTAGGGCGCCTGCGAGGACTTATGCCATTCGCACTCGCAAAGAGGCATCTTCTTCTGATGTTATTACGGGTACCTTTTCTCTTCATGATGTTAAAGTTATTGCTTTAATAGATCCTGGATCCGCACACTCTTACATTTGTATAAAACTAGTATCCAGTATGAAAATGCCTATAGATTCTACAGAATTTGCGATTAAAGTGTCTAATCCTTTAGGCAAGAGTGTGGTAGTGAATGAAGTATGTAGAGAATGTCCATTAATGATTAGAGGTCATTACTTTAAAGCAAATCTTATGTTGCTACCATTTGATGAGTTTGACATCATTCTTGGTATGGACTGGTTGACCACCCATAATGTAATAGTTAATTGTGGGAAGAAATATATCGAGATGAGATGTGAGAATGGGGATACTCTCCATATAGAATCAGATGAGCAAAGTAAATCACCGGTAATGATTTCTAATATGACGGCACAGAGATATATAAGAAAGGGGTATGAGGCATATTTGGCCTTTGTGAATGAATGATAAAGAAACAGAGTTAAAGATTGAGTCAGTACCGATAGTATGTGAGTACGTGGATGTTTTTCCCGAAGAATTACCAGGACTACCACCAGTTAGAGAGGCTGAGTTCAGCATTGAGCTAGCTCCTAGTAGTGTACCGATATTTATTACTTCTTACAGAATGGCCCCAACGGAGTTGAAAGAGTTGAAGTTACAGTTGCAAGAATTAACAGATAAAGGCTTTGCAAGATCAAGTTGTTCACCATGGGGTGCTCCGATTTTATTTGTGAAAAAGAAGGATGGCACCATGAGATTGTGCATAGATTACCGTCAGCTTGATAAAGTGACGGTAAAGAACAAGTACCCATTGCCTAGGATCGATGATTTGTTCGACCAATTGAAAGGAGCCACTGTGTTCTCCAAAATAGACTTGAGATTAGGGTACTACCAGCTGAGAGTAAGAGAATCAGATGTGTCCAAGATGGCTTTTCGAACAAGGTATGGGCATTATGAATTTTTAGTCATGCCTTTTGGTCTGACCAATGCTCCTGCGGTGTTTATGAACTTAATGAACCGCATTTTTAGACCATACCTCGACAAGCTTGTAGTCATTTTCATTGACGACATACTAATTTATTCCCGAGATAAGAATGAGCATGCTGAGCACCTATGGACAGTTTTACAGATTCTACGAGAAAATCAATTATATACCAAGTTCAGTAAAAGTGAATTTTGGCTCAAGAAAGTAGGATTTCTGGGACATATTGTCTCAGGAGAAGGAGTTCGAGTAGACCCCAGTAAGATTTCGGCTATTATGGACTGGAAGCCACCAAAGAATATCTCTGAGATTAGAAGTTTTCTAGACCTAGCCGGCTATTACAGACGATTCGTCAAGGGGTTTTCCATGATTGCAACCCCGATGACTAAATTATTACAGAAAAATGTGAAGTTTGAGTGGACAGAACGATGCCAACAAAGTTTCGAGAAGTTGAAAGCAATGTTGACAGAAGCCCCAGTTTTAGTACAACCTGAGACAGGGAAAGAATTTTTAATTTACAGCGATGCATCCTTAAATGGATTAGGCTGTGTACTTATGCAAGAAGGCAAAGTGATTTCTTATGCCTCCAGACAGTTGAAGCCTCATGAGAAGAATTATCCGACGCATGATTTAGATTTGGCTGCCATAGTCTTCGCATTGAAGATATGGAGACATCACCTTTATGGTGAGAGATGTCGGATTTTAACTAATCACAAAAGTTTGAAGTACTTGATGACGCAGAAAGAGTTGAACTTAAGACAGCGGAGATGGTTAGAGTTGATAAAAGATTATGAGATGGTCATTGACTACCATCCTGGGAAGGCGAATGTGGTTGCCGACGCTTTGAGTAGAAAGTTCCTATTTGCATTAAGGGCAATGAATTCACGGATGACTTTATCCGATGATGGTTCTATTCTAGCCGAGTTGAGAGCTAGACCAACTTTCCTCCAAGAGATCATTGAAGCTCAAGAAGAAGATAGTGAATTGTAAGTCAAGAGAGCTCAGTGCGAGACAAATGTTGAATCTGACTTCCGGATTAGTCCTAATGGAATTCTGATGTTCAAAGATAGAGCTCGTGTACCGAGAAAAGAAGAGCTTATTCAGAAAATTTTGCATGAGGCCCATAATGGATGTTTGTCTGTACATCCGAGTAGTACCAAGATGTATAATGACTTGAAACAACAGTATTGGTGGCCGAGAATGAAGAAAGATATTTCAGAGTTTGTTTCCAAATGCTTGATTTGTCAGCAAGTAAAGGCTGAACACCAAGTACCTTCGGGTTTGCTTCAACCCATTTTAGTTCCGGAGTGGAAATGGGACCGTATTACTATGGATTTTGTAATGGGTCTACCATTATCTCCGAGCAAGAAAGATGCCGTATGGGTTATAGTGAATAGACTCACGAAGTCAGCTCATTTTATACCTATTCGAGTTGATTACTCACTAGACAAGTTGGCAAACTTGTACATTTCAGAAATAGTAAGGCTTCACGGTGTTCCATTGTCAATCATTTTGAGTTAAAATGTTGGCTATCAAGCCTAGTATTCTTTTGTATATGGCCAAAGAGATTGGCCTTGAATGATTAAGTATGTATGTTTTTCTTTATCAATGAAGTATGCATTCTAGTTCATGATAGATGTAGTAGTTGAGTTGTTGAATTAAATATTGGCTTTGATACTTGATTTCAGGGTGGCCATTGGCTTGGTAAATAGCCTCTAAGTGCCCACACGGTTAGACACACGGGCGTGTGTCTAGGCCGTGCGTAACCTGCACCTTAGTTTCATAAGTCGAATAGGCCACGGGCCAATCCCACTACCGTGTGTTGAAGCGCGCATGACACACGGTTGGAACATGGGCGCAGTGCCCCACTGTGTGAAATAAGTCAAGTATATCAAGGTATAGTACACGGTCTAAGTCCACGGGCGTGTCAAGGCCGTGTGTAATTAGTCAGTGTCGACCACGGTCGGAAGACATGGGCATGTAAGGGGGTGCATGGGCGTGTCCCAAACAACATGGGCTTGTGACCTCTGCTTTAAAGAAAAGTTTCTGATTAAGTTCCGAAAGTTTTTATATACATGTATAAGGCCTCGTAGGCCTATGAAATGTATGATTAGACTGAGAAAGAGAAGTTTTTAATTCGGAACAAAATTTTACAGCCCGTAAGTGCATGATTAAGCAAGTTAAAGCATAGTAATATCTCGTATCTGGTCTAAGCCTCGGACTCGGGTATGGGGTGTTACATCTTTGCCAAACAATCAACCACAATCCAAATAACATCTTTCTTTTCGGAGATTATGACAATCCCGATACGAAACTTATGGTAACTCTATCTCATCATCACTCCCTTGCCATCACTGACTATATTAGTCCTGCATATACTTGATTTCGGCTTACTTGCTAACAAATAGACATCTGAACATAAAGTCAAAAATATCGTGATACATACTCAATCACCAGAACATCTACTCCTATAACTGCACATTTTATTATTCTTGGATGAACAGACGTGCTACTACTGAGCCTCGTACTAAAAACTTCTGCATAATTTCTGGATTCATCAATACGCAAATTCTATCTCGAAATAACAATAATAACAGGAATCATGTCCAACCTAAATTTTAACATCAGAAGTTAACTTACTCTGAACTCATTTAGATTACTATTCACTATCACATTTCTGAGCTTCTCAATTTCGCAAAGAAAGACCCGCTTTAGCATTTAATATAGCTAGAATTAGACCATCATCAAATAAGATCAATCGAGTGACCAGTACTCACAAAAATAAACAAAGATTTTCCATTCAAGCATCTGTAACCATACTTGCTTTCCAAAAGGTAAGTCGATAATTACTCACAGTCCTTTAACATCTCAAAACATTCACGTTATCTTAATTTCAGATCTTTCTGCGACATTAGATACTTTAAATACACATAACTCTATTCATATTTCAACTGACCAGCCTGCTCTGACAAAACAACTGAGTCGATCTCAATTATCAAATAATATCATGTCAAAATACTCCCTTCTTCATGCTGTTAAAACAACTCAAACATAGAATCTTTCAAAATTTCCTTACATGCTAGTCAAAAGATCTTTACAACCATATTAAACATAGCCATCACAGACTAAATAACATACTTTATAGATGAGCCATGTCCGATAATTTACACAATAAGGATGATAAGAAAACCCAAATACGATACCATGCCAGAAGTCTGAGAACATAACTCATAAGAAAATAATACTGAAGATCTAGATAATTTCTCAGAAAAAACCAGAAGCAAAACAACACTTACCAACTCTGGAATTCCATCGTAACAGAGTTAATACACTTTCCAAATATTTATATACAAGATAGAACAACATCCAGTAGAAATAGATGAATAGTCTCACATAAATTTTACCACCGACTTCATTCCAACATATTAGGATAGAATCCCAAATAGATGAGGCAATGCCAATCATAAATCAAACAGACCATCAGTACTTTCATCTAACATTAAAGTTAGCTAATATTCTCACTCGATAAGAATTTCATCAGAAAACGGACATTCACATGAATCCCTGAAGATGAATGAATATATACAGAGTACTCAAAAGAGATTATTGTAATCTATTCAACCATAACTGTTACACACAGCCATCTTTACAATTCAAACATCATTTCTCCGTCTAATTCTGTTATCATAAACCCCGTATTATTCCACTCACTAACGAAAATCAATTCGAAAGAACTTTCAGTAAACACATCTTTAGACTCCATACCTAATTGAGTCGATTAGCTGAGAATAACTTCTTCTTTAACCGTGACATTACATAATCTGTATAATCTTTAAAACAATCTGATATTTCTTCTAAAACTGAGTTCATTTGTCACACTATACTCAACTCTATTTGCATTACTAATTATTTCACCACTGAAATTTTTAGTTTCTCACTTATAAACTTATTCAACATGGTTCTCGTGAATTTTCGTCAAAAAGCAACACCGGTAAGGGGGTGAGGTCGTAAAGCCTCTGACTTGACTGTCATAAATACACACATATGACTTTGCACTCATCATCAACATAACATTATCATAATCACATAATTCACTCCAAACAATTTAATATACTTATTCATTTTATGAATGTTTTCTGCCATCCACATTTTCAAAAAATGAATTTACTTACTTGAGCTCAATATCAATATCTAATTAAATTCCAACAGTCATCTTCAATTTTACTTACCAACATTTGTCAATATAGAGAATGTCTTACGGGTTTGAGTACGTCGTTTACTTGATGCCATAGTCCAACTATGGTCTTACTCATATCACAATGTCATAGCCAGCTATGGTCTTACATGTCGTCACGATGCCATAGTCCAACTATGGTCTTACACGAAGTCTCATATCGATGCCAATGCCATGTCCCAGACATGGTCTTACATGGGATCTCGTGTACTACCATGGTCCAACCATGGTCTTATCCGTCAATTCATCATTGAACGATCGTACTCATCTCCTGCATTCTACTTAATTTAATCTTCCAGTTCAACTCCCATACTATTATAATATTTGTGGTTTCATAACAGATTCATAAAACAAAACATTATATATTCTCTAATTTAACAATTAAACATGAGATTCAACTATGTGGACATACTGATTGTACATTATCCAAACAAGTGTACATCACACATATTCCGTCTATTGGGTAAGTTTACTTATCATATTCACTTATTCAAATAGGTTGGGTACATAATATCATATGAATACTAACATACATAGATGAGCTTATCACAACCTAAACTTTCGTTTCATTTCACTTTTTTCACATTTCTCAACTTATGGTTATCTCATTTCATACATTAACACATGCGTATCATAATTTCTATTCATACCTTTCCAAATTTCTACACATCGTAAGCATATTTCAATCATCTCAATACCATTTTTAGCATTATCGAAAATAGCTCGGTCGGAAGTCATCTCTGTCTTAACAAAACAATTTTGTTAGAGCCGGGAGATATCACACTATCACAGTCCACATATGGCATGTATAGCTAGACTCTTACTCATGCTAGGTTAGTCCAAGAACCGACTAAACCATAGCTCTGATACCACTAAATGTAACACCCCTTACCCATGTTCAACGCCGGAACAGGGTACGAGGTGTTACCAGACAATAACACTTGTAACTGAACAAATTCGAGGCATAAATTTTCGTTTAAAATTTAAAACTTTTATCTTATATCAACAAGTCCCTAAAATGGGCCTACGAGGCCCAAAACATGCTTTGGGAGCGATTCGGGACTAGAACGAGAACTTTTAAAACTATTAGAACATTTAGAAAATTTCTTTGTTTTGGAGAGTCACATGCCCGTGTGGGCAGGCCGTGTGGTTACACCCGCCCGTGTGGCCCAGGACACGCCCGTGTCCTCCACCCGTGTAACTCTCTATTTATGATGTCATAATTCGTTTTGGATCACACGACCAAGTCACACACCCGTGTGCTAGACCGTGTCCTCCACACGACTGAGACACACGGCCGTGTCTCTGCCTGTATGGTCAAGAAGTTGGCTATTTTCCAAGCCAATTTCTACCCTATCATGCCCATACTTGAGTATAACTTCAATGACACATTTCATGACATATTAAAGTTACCAAAACATCCACCACACACACGTAACAAGTCATAGCATACAATTTACTCAACCATGGAATGCATCATCATGAGTTTATAACATAACCAATTTATTGGCCACATTAAATGGCCTTATACAACAATAAACTCCGAATATCATGGGTCATTATTCTAGGACAACTCATAGTAACATATACCCATGACCAAGTTCCCTATACATGCCATAACCTTAAGTATAAAATCATCGATATCTAAATTGTAAGCTTGATAGTGTGATAGGTTCTCCGGCGACTTCCAACCCGAGCTAACCTGAGTACATTATAAACACGAAAAATAACGGAGTAAGCTATAAATCTTAGTAAGTACGTATGTAAATAATAAACAATTGACTACCATGCTTTTAACAATCCTCATTATAAGCTCTCAAGATAATACCATCATTATTGCATAAAATTTCACAATTCTTTTATGTTCATCTTGAGTTGTTTACTCGAGTTATAGTCACTAAATTATTTTTATCTGGAGCTATAGAACTCCAAATTAAGATCCGCTAATTTTAATTCAAACCAGACTCACATATCTTCGTACCATAAAATTTCCAGAATTTTTTGTTCAGCCAATCAGTACAGTTTATTCTTTAAAATCTCCCCTATTTAGCTATCCGACAATTCTGACCCCTCTTCACTAAAACTTTATTATCTCATTATACAGAACTCAAATGACGTTACAGTTTGTTTATCTTGAAAATAAACTCATTAAGAAATTCAATAATATAAATTTTATACCATGATTATTTTTGTACAATTTTTAATGAATTTCCTAATTCAGAAAAGGGGATTTCGAAATCATTCTGACCTTGTCTCACTAAAATCCAAATATCTCAGCATATGAAATTCTTTTGCTTATTCTGTTCCTTTTATGTAAAAATAGACTCAATAATATTTAATTTAATATCTCATTCAACCTAAAAATCGATTTCCACCATTTTTGGTGATTTTTTCAAATTTACACAACTGCTGTTGTCCAAAACTCTTTTATTTCAAATTTCACTCTTTCATGAAACATCATAACAATATGCTCACATTCAATAACATAATTTGATTAGCATGAATAATAAAAAAACTTTATCACTTCACTTACTCATTTTAATCCTCACCAAAATTCATCACATATCAAATTCATTGCTCACATGAAATTCCACTTAGTCAAATTTTCCCGATGATCACTTCGGAGTAATTACGGATACACTGTGGTTTCGCACATAGCCCACCCATAATAACAGATTCACGGTGGTATCGCACACAGTCCACCAATAATAACAGATTCACGATGGTATCGCACACAGACCACCAATAATAACAGATTCACGGTGGTATCGCACACAGCCCACCAATGATAATAGATGCTATCCGGTGCACATAGTAGCCTGCATTTAGTACTACACATGTGACCATAGCTATTTTATTCCACAATCTCACATAGAACCATATCTCGATACCATAGTCTAACTATGGTCTTACACGATTTCACTTAGTCACACTTTGTCATGACTCATTCATGGTCTTTTCCGTCAATTCATCTTTTAGTACCGAACAAAAGTGTTCAACTTTGCGTTCGCTAGTCTCGAACATCGGATTTTCATTGTACAGCAAATAATATAATTAAATTCACAAATTATTCATCAATTTTTCCAAAAAAACATTTATGATTAACATACGAACTTACCTCGATACCAAAATGGCAAAAAGGGACCTAACCGTCAGTTACTCGTTTTTCCCCCGTTCTAAGTCCAAACCTCGTTTTCTTTGATCTATAACATCACATTTAGCTTACTTATTAGTCACATTATTCATTGTGACCCAAAAAATCATACTATGGAAAAATTACATTTTTGCCCCTAAACTTTGTCATATTTACACTTTTGCCCCTAGGCTCGTAAAATGATTTTTATTCAATTTCCTTGTATTTTAGGCCTAGCCGAACCATTTTCATAACTATATCAGCCCACAATTTGCATTCATTCACACATTTTCATACAGTTTTCAACTTTTTACAAATTAATCCTTTTATGCGATTTTATCAAAAATCACTTAGTTGTAAAAGTTGTTTACTACACACCGAGCATTCATATTCTACCATTAGACATCAAAGCACATGCATGTCATCCATGGGTAAATTTTTAAACACAAACCCTAGCTCAAAAAATGGTAGAAATAGCTAAACCGAGTTACGGGGATCTCAAAAATGTAAAGAACATTAAAAACGAGGTTTGGATGCATTACTATTGAGCTTGAAAGCTTGAAAACCCTAGACATGGCTTCCCCCATGCTAAATTCAGCCAAGCAAGAAGATGGACAAGGGTTTTTGGCTTTTATTTTGTCTTTTAGTCTATTTAATTACCAAAATGCCCCTAACTTAAAAATATCCTATTTCACTTATCTCATGTCCATTTTTGTCCAAAAATTTAACCAATGGTCTAATTACCATTTAAGGACCTCCAATTTAAAATTTCATAGAAATTGGACACTTCTAACATGTGGAACTCAACTTTTGCACTATTTACAATTTAGTCCTTTAGACTAAATTGAGTGCCCAAACGTCGAAATTTTCAAACGAAATTTTTACGAAATGTTTCCATGAAATCGTAGACCATAATAATATAATAAAAATAAGATTTTCCTCTTCAGATTTGTGGCCCCAAAACCACTGTTTCGACTAGGCCCAAAATCGGGCTGTTACATAATGTGATATGTAAAAGTTCTAAGAAGCCTCGGAAATACGAAGAATCCACAACCCCCTTCAGGTGGCTCTAATTTCTCCCCAAGATAGAAAACTTGGCAATAAAAAGTTTGAAGATGATCCCCACAATTTGGAAAGATTGTTAAAACTCTTCTAAAAGAAACTCAAGAGAAATTCTTGAAAAAAAAAAAACTCAAAGAGAATTTATTAACTCAAAAGATAAGTTGAATAATAATGAATTGATTGATTTGTGTACAAATTTATTAACTAGCTAAATAAATCTAAATAAAAATCTTAATTATACTAGAACTCTAATTACTCTAAATAAGAAGTAGTTATAAACTAAACTTTCTTGTTGACATAAACTCCTAAATAACTTAAACTACTTAATAATTATTAATAATTCGGAATAATAAAATAATAAAATAATAAGAGCTGATAAATACAATATTGGGCTCATATATAATAAAAATTAAGCCCAAAACCCAAACCCAATATGATTTAAACTCGAATTAAAACCCAAAAACTCGTAATTCTCGTCATAATCTCATCCAGAAATTTTGCTCGTGCAGTCTTCACTAAAACGATCATAACTTGAACTCCTGAACTCAAAATCGAGTGATTCAAAGTGTGTTTTGAAGCTAAGAGATAGGTCTTCAAACGCCATGAAGACATATCAACTCAGAAATGTCTGGATCCTATCCAAAAAGTCATCGCAAGTCTGCTGATTTCCCAAACTTGAAAATTCGTAGCTTCGGATAATGAAAATTTAATAAATTTCACCCCATCCGTGCATGTATCATTCCCTCTTTCCTCGAAAAGATTCGTCCTCAAATCTTGTCTTTGATTGAATCTTGGTTTGACTGGCTTGTCCTTTGATCTTATTGTTTGATATTGAGGTAGTATAAGTCCATCACATCCAAGGATCTGAAATTAGGCCTTGAGACTCGCATAATATATTTTGAAACAAAAATAAAGTGTAGGCTCCGTTTGTTTCACTGAAAATGACTTTCGGAAAATGATTTCTAGAAAATGATTTACTTTTCTAGAAAAGCTAATATTTTCTGGTGTTTGGATGAATCTGTGTAAAATATTTTCTGTTGTTTGGTAGATTTCTTAAAAATATTTCATAAAAGTTGTTTTCAATGAAACAAACATACATTTGAGATTTTCTTATTTTTTCATTGTTTAATTGGATTTATTTTTATTTGTAATTTTATATTTTACATTGTTTTTGCATATATTAAAAATATTATGTTAAATTCAGGTTCATTACAACGTTATTTTTTAATTACATGACTACCAAGTGAGTATTTTTTATTTGAAAATGTGATATCAACAAAATTGACAAAAAAATTTAACGATGTCAACAATTGATCTTGATTTTCAAATTTGAAAAGTAAATGGACTAAATTCTTGAAAATAAAAGTACAAAGAGTAAATTGTAAATCTGTGAAGTGTACATAGACTTATGACATATTTTAACCTTTATACTACAAAACATTTATTATTAGTATATTTATAATTGTCATAAATATTTATTATTAAAATATTAATATTGAATATTTTCAATAATATGTGAAAAATATTTTTTAAAATTATTAATTTTAAAATTAATTATCAAAATAAAATTAATTATCAAAATAAAATTGAAATATTAAATAATTTATATTTATTATATTAATAATTTATTATATGACTAAATATAAATGATTAAATATGTATGTTTAATAATATTTTAAATATTTTAAATATTTTAAAAATAAAAATAAAATTTATTATCAATATAATAATATTAAGCTTGATTTAAGTTAATTTTTATATAAAAATAAAATTATCTATAGAAGAGCTCTTTTCCGGAAAATGACTTACGCACTTCGAAAGGGTAAGTCATTTTACAGGAAAAATGGCTTATTTTACGTTGACCTGTAAGTCATTTTCCATTAACCAAACTGTTTTCTGTGAATTAAACACAGGAAAATATAGAAAATATTTTTCGTAAAATCTTTTATATGTAAACAAACGGACCCGTAGTTGTAAGTGTAATTTTATTATATTTGCAGGCAGAATGATTGATGCAATATACAGTTAAGTAACGGATAGAAGACACTCACATCAACTAAGTAGTGTAATTTAACATTGAAATGGGGAGGTGATTTGTACATATGAGTTAGGAAAGTGCAGTTATGGAAGGGTGTTGAGGAGGTCGAAGGAAGAAATCTGTAGGAGGAGGTATATACCTCTCTTCTTCTTCTTCTTCTTCTTCCCAAAGAAACTTTGCATATGAAGCCATGACAAAACTGTGGATTAAAATTGAACATCACACATTACGTTTCAGCCATACAAGGAAATTTAAGCCATTATAGGAAGATTTCATGCAAAATATTTTGTTTGATAAAAGCAAAAAAAAAAGGGTTGCTTGATACACAAGAAATCTGTATACAACAAATATAGCAGTATAAATTAAAGTATAAAATATATGAAATGAACCAAATATGTATTGAGTGCAATTATAAATTATATTGTACTCTTAAGGGAATTGAAAACAACATTGTTGAGAGGGACAAGCACTACGAAAGAATTAATTTTTATGCTCGTAAAACATACATAACAGATACTTTGATTCCAATTGACAAGTGTCCAGCCCTTTTGGATTTTTTGATTTATTTTTCATTTTTTAAATTTATATATTTTTAGGTTTTTTTTTTTTAAAATTAGGCTATGTTTGATAAACTAAAAAAAAAAAGTGTGGAAAAAATAAAAATAGACTTAAATGAAATAAAATAAAATAAAAATAATTAAATTTATTTTCTATTAAATGATAAGTAGGTCTCTCTATCTGTTAATCATTTTTTACACTTTTTTTTATACACAAAAAAAAATAATTCTATCTAACAAATTTTATTATAGGTTATCAAATATGTTTAAAAACCTCTTAATCAAATATTTTTAATTTTAATTTTTTGTTTTACCTTTAGAATGATAATTTAATGGGATTAGTTTATATGATAATTTACAACTTATACGTCATTTTAGATTGATAAACAAATTATTTGAAGAAAGATATATACATTATTGTTTAGTTATTTCAAATAACTTTTAAATTATTTATTCGAAAAGATTGTTATGAATGGTAATTCAAGAGTGAAATTTGTACATTTTTATTTTAGTTTTTTTAAGTTGATTTGAGAAATAATTTTTTAAAATGATGTATTTAAATAAAGAATATTATTTGCTATACTGTTAGATTTCACAAATAGTGTTAAAGGGTTGATAAATATTTTATAAAAGTATAAAAATCAATATTCTTAAAAAAGAGATAAATATCAATTTTTCAAGATTGCTTATGAAATGAAAAAAATACATCATCAATATACCAAATTATTATGCAAAGTTAACATTTCTAATTAACTTTGGAATTTAAAATAAAATTCGTTGATATATATGTTAAATTTTAAGTCACTTGAAATATATTTTAATAAATTAAATAACTTGTACTATTCTTAATTAACTTGTATCATAGTTATTTTTATCTCATGTTTAAATATTGTTTTAATTGAAACTAGTTAATGCCAGAGTTGTTTAAATCAGACTAGATCAATCGGTTGGATCAGTTGGACTAAAAAGTGATTTTGAATCGGTTAGATCAAGAATCGATACGATCTAGCTAAAAAAAATCGATTGAACCGATTGTTGAATTAAGATTTTTGATTTTTTTTTAAATTTTTAATAATTTTTTAATCAAATTGATCGAACTCCAAATTGACTACCGATTAGATTTAAAAAACATTGGTTAATCCACACTGCATTTCAATTTAGCATATGTATATAACCTAGTAGAGAAACAAAGTGAAAAAAAAAATGTTTTTTTATAAAAACCATAATTTTTTTATAAAAATAAATTGTCTTTTATAAAATTTTATAAAATTTAATTTTCTCATTTTGATTAAATTATTTGATAAATATAACTTGCACAATTCGAAAAATGAAAGGCAAAATATAACAAAAAAATTGTTAATCTTGATTTTATGATTAAGTTGTTGATGTTGATTTTCTATTTTAAAAATTATTTTTAATAAATTTTATAAAATTATATTGTTTTTAATTAATTTATAATATATTTTTTATAAATTCTAACTTTTTTTTTTATAAATTTAATGATTTTTTATGTTTTTATAATTTATGTGGGTAGAAAAATTAGTATCCAGGTTTAAATGAACCCAGACGACCATTTGTCTAGATTAATTATGTAATTAATTTAAAAATAGTTTTTATTTCTTTTGAAAAAAATTAATTGTTTTGCTGATGCAGCGTTTTCATTAAATATTAATAATCAACGTCAGTTAAAGGATCTATTTGATTAATTTTGTTAGATCAAGGCTCAATTGGACACAAAAAAAATGATAGGAGCTGAATTGATTTATTTGATTAAAATGATGATATTAGAAATTAATCGTGTATTGATGTACACAAATAATTTAGAATTCATATATTAATCTAAAAATTTATAATATACTTATTTTTAATTGTTTTAATATAAATATTGTGGAGGGAATAATTGTGGTTATATATGAAAATGAAATGAAGCAAGTATTTTACCAGTCATTTGGGGCAGTCTTAACAGCTTGTTCAAAGTAACTTTTGGCTCTTTGAATGTCATTCTGGTTATGCCAAATTAGATCAGCATAAAGTGCCAACAAATTCCCATCATCAGGGTTCGCCAGAATTGCTCTGCCGCAGTACTCCTCTGCTCTGCTATAATCTCCTCTAATCTGTGCTACAATCGGTAGATGAATCAATGAATATTTTCATGTAATTAAGAAAACAAAACTCAAATGTCTTTATATCCTACTACCTCTTTCAAGAACTTGGCATAATTGCCAAGCAAAAGTTGATTGCCAGGATTGGCTTCAACCATCTTCTGATAGTAAACGTCAGTGCTATCACTCTCAAAGAACCCCGACCCAACACCACCAACGCCGCCCCCTGATCCTCCTCCTCCACAGATTTTACCACCACCATTTCCTTCTCCACCGCCCATAACCAGTGTTTGCATCACAGCACCACTATCTTCACCATCACCTACTGTTTCCCCCAACCCAGAACTTGAAAAAAGTTGTCTTCGTATCCTACAAGATTTGGGTTCTGATTCTAACTCTTTGTCTCCATCTGTTTCTTGCTTTGCCTGTTTGTGGAGAGAGTGAGGTGTTGCTATTATGGCTTTCCCCATGTTTTTTCTTGGTTTTGGTACATCGTTTTGGATACTGTTGTCAGCTAAGTTTAGTGGTTTACTAAGCTTATGATCATCATTGGAAGAAGGGGAGTGAAATGAGATTGAGCTGGTTCTTTGAAGAGCTCTAAATTCTGGTTCTGGTGATGAAATTGAACAGACTTTTGAATTTGGCCACCATGAGTTTAAGATTGGTGTTGACGAGCTTCTCAGCAGCATTTTTTATTGTTTTGGAAAGATGAATCAGTTTCAACTAAGAACAATAGAAGAGCTAAATGGGATTTAAAGAAGAAAAGAAAAGCAAAAGCTATTGATTGATTGGTTGTCAGATAAGTAAAAAGGTTTGAATCCAAAACCGACAAAGATCTTAGTTTTTGGTTTGATGTGTTGGAATCAGCCTGAAAACCTACGGACACAAATGGTACTTCCCATTAGGGCCTCTAAGGAAGGGACACGTTGAGTTGGTGAGTGATAGGATGTGCGGCAAAAAAGACATGGGAGCGTCATGGGTTCATGTTTGGCATCAGCATCATGTTCACTGTCGCCTTAGGTTGCCTTCATTTTCATCCAAGCCATGGTTGACGCGTGCTTTGGTTTTTAGAGATAACGAAACAGAGAGATGGGTGAGTGGTGACCATTTTGGAACTTTGTTTAATTGGAATCTTCACCCTTTCTGTAAATTATTGCAGTCATATGTGTGAGGGCCATTGGATCCAGAATCAGGATCACATCATCTCAGAGATCCATTATTTCTGTATTTCGCTTTTAAGTTTATCTTCCTTAATTATCTATATTTAATTCAATTATTATTATTTGGATCCGATTTAAATAATAGGTTAATGTAATTTTTGGTCCCGAATTTCACAATTAAGGTTAATTTGGTATATAAATATTTTTTTTGGTCGACATTTACACTTGAAAAACGTGGAATAAGGAATTTACATGTTAAAAAAATAGGTTATGAAAATAGTAGAATTTTAAAAATTTTCATTGATATTTATAGTAATAATTTTATCAAAATTAATACTTGTATTTTTAAATTAGGGAGTCTCACCAAATTCTACATATAGCGTCTAAATCTTTCTAGATTTCGATCGAAAGATTTTCTCCGCTATTATCAAATGCTTAGATGCTAAGACAGTAAGATCTTATCAAGAACGGAACACATGATGAAAATTGAAACTTTCTCTATAGGGAAAATCAAAACAAAAAACAAAAATAAAAATTAACCTCTCAATCTGAATTATAATTGTCAAGAAGACTATAATTATAATTTCAAAAATTTAATTCACAAGTACTCATGAAAATAGAGACCAAATGACCAATAAAAGCCCTTTTTAAATTTTTTTTTTACAGAATTGGGCCCTCTTTTTTAAAAAATGACGGGAATGGCTCGTTTTCACTAAAACGCGCTGAGTTGGCATCGTTTTCAAGGGATACGCAGAAAAGCGCATCCAGCTCAGCGCTTTTTCCCTACTGTTAAGGTAAAACAAGTTGACGTAGAAGCGAATTTCTAAAAAGCGTCCACGTGGGTGCGCTTTTCCCCATGCTCCAACGTTCAACTCCAACGGCTATTTGAACTAGCCGTTGGACCCCCAATAGTCCAAAAAAAAAAAGTATAAACCTCCCAACATATTTTTCACACACAATTCTCACAAATTCCCTCCTAGTTTTTCAAATTTCTTACAATTCTCAAAAAGCTCTCAAATTATTATACTAAATTCTATTTTTATCTAAGTTAATATTATTATTATTTTTTTATTAGTAATTCCAAGAAATAGTGTTTTTTATTAAATTCGCGTTCAATTTAGCAATGGTCGGATCTCTAATCTCCGTCAATCAGTTGCAAATGGTAAGAATTAATTTTTAAATTTTTAATTTTTTTTTATTTCATAGTTATAATTGAACTTAATTTTTTTTAGGGTAAATTACAACAACAATCACCCAACTTTGGGGTAACTGACAAAACAGTCACCTAGGTTTCATTTCAGTCACTCAACTTTCGAAAAGTTACAAAATAGTCACTAATTAACAGTTACCGTTAGGGTGTTAACGGAATTACTGACGTGACAAGTTAACCAGCTGATGTGGCAAGTTAACTTGCCACGTTGGTGAAGCAGCTTCATTTTACTCTTCTTCTTCTTCTTCTTCTTCTTCTTCTTCACCAAAGGATGGTACCGGTTGTGATCTAAGCCCCTGCAACTCCATTAATGGCTTTTACAAGCTATGCTACAAGAAAGCTTTGAAATCTAAGCCCCTGCGAAAAAAATCTAAAGCTCGTATAATGTATCGGTTGTTGATTAGATGAAAATTCTGGATTCCGACATGGTTTTTTCGTCACCATGCCTAGCCCAGTGGTCTTTCAAGTCAACAGGATGAGAAAGATCATAACCTTCAGCTGCAAGTCTCAGAAGAAGTTTTACAAGCTACGCTACACTACATGAAGAAGAATATTACGGAAAGCCTCGTCAAATTAATTCAAAAGTGACTGATAAATGTGTTGTGCATACCGTAATGTATTGAAAAGCATATTCATGAGGTCAAGGATTTTGTTTGGTCTTGTTTCTGGGACTGTTATCCTCTTTTGCACTAGTTTTTTCTTCCGTTTATACAGATGGGAATTTTTACTCGAGGCATTGCTCTATCATCTTACTTTCATGGATCCAAGACATAATTTTTCCATCTACTTCTACCATATCTATCTCAACTAAGAACGCCATTTTTTGATTCTGGAAAAGCTCATTTCCTTTTTGTCTCAGTTTATACTGCACCTAGTCCTTATTTTTTACTTAGCAAAGGATCTCGTGTTCTGCTTCTTTGTAAAGACAAAGGAATTCGTAGCATTCAATAAGGCATATGAATTTAGCTTCCCTAGCTGCGTTTGTTGTTTGGAATCTGCATTTCTGTATACATTCTCAATTTACTTCTCGAAGAATAGGCAATCACAGTGCAGTACTTTGTATGGTTCTTTTGTCTCTTGCCTCTTATTTTGCCATGGAGCAATATGAAGCTTAAATGGAAAGGTCTATGTTGCATTTTTTTGTGGATGGGAGCTCAAACCCATTGTTTGTAATGGGGATACATGCTCGAGTTTAAAGGCAAAAATGTCTTTCTACAGCTCTGGATGGCGAGCTTATTATTTCTGGCTGTGCTAATTCTTTCGTATTGATCATGCTTATCCGGCACCATAACTACACTCCAGTATTCAGACGGCATACAGACTCAAAGACGACACGAAAAAAGCGTGAGTGACAAGACAAAGTAAGTTCTTGCAGGGGTTTTAGATTTTTTTCGCAGGGGCTTAGATTTCAAAGCTTTCTTGTAGCGTAGCTTGTAAAAGCCATTAATGGAGTTGTAGGGGCTTAGATCACAACCGGTACTATCCTTTGGCGAAGAAGAAGAAGAAGAAGAGAAAAATGAAGCTGCTTAACCAACGTGGCAAGTTAACTTGCCACATCAGCTGGTTAACTTGCCATGTCAGCAATTCCGTTAAGACCCTAACGATAACTGTTAATTAGTGACTGTTTTGTAACTTTTTGAAAGTTGAGTGACTGAAATGAAACCTAGGTGACTATTTTGTCAGTTACCCCAAAGTTGGGTGACTGTTGGTGTAATTTACCCTTTTTTTTATAACTTTTTATGTAAATAGGTGGAAGATCGAATTTTGCAATGTCAAATTCGTAATCTACCCGATCCTCCATCACCGTTGATCGAAACATACTTGAGGGAAGCTAGTTTTTTCCACGTGGCCTACTCAGGCCGGGGGTGTAAGTTGCACCCGAAACTCATAAGTGGGTTGGTGGAGAGGTGGAGACCAAAGACGCATACATTCCATCTTCCATGCAGTGAGTGTACTCTCACTCTAGAGGACGTGAAGTTACTATTGGGGTTACCCGTGGAAGGATCGGTAGTCACTGGATCTGTTCAGTCTGCTAGTTGGGGGACCGTCTATTACGAACTTTTGGGTACGGTACCAAAGATGATTATCGAAGGTCGGATCGAAATGGCCTGGTTACGAAATAATTTCGCAAAGTTGACAGAGGATTCTACTGAAGAGAGAAGAGTACGATATACTCGGGAATACATCATTCATATTATCAGGGGTATTCTTATGCTTGATAAGTCACAAAACCTTGTACATCTAAGGTGGCTGCTGAAACTCGTCAATTTTAGACAGGCTAGCGAACTCAGTTGGGGGTCTGTAATGTTGGCAACATTGTACCGGGAGATGTGTCGGGCGACGAAATGAGAAAAAAATCAAAATTTGTGGTAGCCTTTTACTACTACAATCATGGGCTCGATACTGCCTTCCATTTTTACGTCCTCGAGTGGACTACCCATATACATTCCCACTCGTAACAAGGTAAAATTCAATATATATTACCATTATTAAATTGATTTAAAATAAAATTATTATGCTAATAAGTTGTTTAATTAGGTGGAACCATGCCCCGAGTCACGTGGGATTACTTACCGAGTTTGAAGATATACGGCTTCTATTTGACCAGCGATTGGAAGTAGATGTATGTATTTATTTAATTTTGAACTATATACAAATAACGTAGTCGATTTTGTATTTAGTATTTAGTAGTATATATATAACTAATGTTTTTATCACATTCATATAGTTTGAATGGACACCATATGAGGACCCGACAATTCGGGCTGTAATTCCTAAAGAATTTTTTGTGAATCCCAACGCCTGGCACTTTAAGGCCTCATTGGTAGTATACGCTACTGTCGAGATGCACGAGACGAATAGAGTGTTATGACAGTTCAGATTCTGACAATCGATTCCCGTGGCACCTCAGGAGCTTGAGATCTGCATCGTATCGATTTACGGCAACCGGATACGAATTGGCCGATATTCCACTCACATTACATCGAGATGTGGAATAATCGGTATGATTTTTTACCTACTTGCAATGTAATTCTTGTTTTGGAGTTAGCACGCTATCCGAATTACATGCCATGTTTTAGGATCCATGGCAAGCCATATTTGTTGAGTGAAGAGGATAGGCGTCAGCGTCCCCATACGAGTAGGCCACGATGGGCCCTTTTAAATTCAAGAGGTGACGAGACGGGCCCATCATCAGTGCCCATGCAAGAACCGACCCCGATGGCATCAACACCGCCGCACTCACCACATCCCCTTCATGTTGTACCGTCTTATTCTTGTTCGTATACTAACTCTTTTATTTTCACACAAGTACAAAATATTGCACCACATTTTTCTATATGTAGTCCTATGACAAGTTGGACTATAGGTCATCCATAATCGATTTGGTACACACCCAGGCCATCTCATTTCCTGATGGCGGTGACGTATACAACGATGTATAGGCCATCTATGCATGAAGCACCAACGGGGAGTCCAGTCGTTGCCCCATCGGCTTATGAGACTCAATATAGTTACGCTAATTCGTCATGGGTGACGCAAACACCTCTGGCATCTTTGTTATATCAAGGTGGGTCATCTTCCCAACCACCTAAGTATAGACCGGAGGTTGCACGAATGCAAGGATCTACATAGTCCGAAGGCGAACCCCAACAATCACAACCTCCGCTGGAAGTTGAACCTAGAAGGAATCCAGCGTGTTACCGTCGACCACCCCGATGTGGCACAGATTCCGATCGACATATGCACCGATGGATTGTAAATTGTATCATTTAAATTAGTATAAGTTCTTTTGAATTTTTTTTGTACACTATCTGATTTAGCTATCCATTAATCTTTAATCAAAATTTGAATTTACCTTGAACAGATTTGATTTGAACAGATTTAACAAATGTTTTTGTTGAAAATTCACATGAATAAATATTAAATTTATTTTGGATTATCAATGGCTAACAATTCCCATGAAGACTTATTATAATGTTTAACTTTGATGTGGACAAGACGGCGTTGTATGATCCAGGTTCTTACACCACCCGCATAACCTCTGTTGGTTTGAGCGCTCCTGGATATCCATGTTGTCACGTATTCGGGTCGAGCACGGTTGGCCTTTTGGTTTGCAACGCAGATCTCTATCAGGTAACAACTTAAATGGAGTAAGCGATACAGGCGGCTACTTACGTTCATTTGGAACCGGTGGGAATACGTGTCTCCACATATTGTATGAGTTTTCTAATTTGTACACTTCATCGAAAAAACCCATTAGATCCAAATAGAGATTCATACAACCTGCAATTGCATGAGCGTATGGATAACGAAGTGCATCAAATATCCCACAATCGCAAGTCCTATTTCTCATGTGTACCCGGTACACCCCTCGGCAATACCTTGATCCGGCCAGTCGAACTTCATCACCTGAAACCATAGGTCGTCGCATGAGTGACAAATTACGTGCATGCAGTTTGTTTGTACCTTACCATTATTAATTTCTGCCACCACTGTCGAGCACCACACATGGCCCCCTACAATTGCTCGGCATAACTCATCGCTCGCTTTGGGAATAGTTCCGCCAAACAGAAGTATATCTCTTTCACAACTGCGGTTATAGGCAAATGACACGTTCTCTTTAAAACGAAATTGATGCATTCCACCAGGTTCAATGTCATGTGGTCATATCGCAGCCCGCCGTCGTATGCTTGTGTCCATTGTTCGAATGGTCTGTTTTCGAGATATGCTGCCCTTGCCGAGTTAATTGACCACAATGTTGCCAACATTTTATGAAAACAATCATTCATGATCTCATACCCTGTCAATATAATTGCATAGCGATGATTACATACCAAAAAATATAAAAATACAAATGAAACATTACAACCCAAATAATATTGGTGGCAATCAGATACCCGTGTTCGTCACTTGTCATCGCTCAATTGTAGACCGATACTGCTAGTAATAGTTGGACGCAACATGCCTTAGGTAGTACCGATAGTACGTGCGATCCCAAAGGCTTCCCTGTCGTTCAATTGCAAACAATATTCCAGCTGCCCGATCCTAGATGATGCATATATCAGGTTGAGGGCAGACATGCCTCCTCAACCTAGACAAAAAGAAATCCTACTCATCTGCTTTCTCCCCCGGTGTTATTGCAAACGCAGTTGGAAGGATCCTCCGATTACCATCCTGTGCCATAGCCAACAACAGCCGATGGGTATACCTACCATACATCTGCTACACAAAATCTATTTGTACCAACATCTTGTAGTACTGGAATGCATCCCAGCATGACTTGAAGGTCCAAAACAGACGCTTGAACACTCGGCACCCACGGAGCAAGCGATCATTGTAGTATGCGGGACCTGTTTCAAGATCTGTTACGCAACCAGGTACGTACCTCTCCAGCACTTGACACCACTACCATACCTCCTTGTATAACGTGTCCCACCCACTGTGCATCTTCTCCAAGGCCTTCTATTTAGCTATCCACACCTTGCGATACGAAGGCATGTAGTTAAATTGGCTGCGAATATTGGCAATTAAAACTTACACGTTAGTCCTCGGATCCCCTTTCACCATCGGTAGTATTAGGCCCGCGATCATATCTATTCTTCTAAACTTCTTCAATTTCTATTGCTCCAACTTATGCCATCAATGGCTGAAATATGGGTCATTTATAGCCTAAGGGAATGCATCCCACTCCTTTCTGTAAAATGCATCTCACTATTAGAAGTGGTACTAAAAATGATGTCCATCTGGAAGCATTTTCAGTACTTTTGCTGACAGTGCATTCTGCTTGAAGCATTTTTCCTCTAGAAACCTCAACCCCACTATTCGGGAATTTTTCAAAAACCTCATCCCGAGAATAGAACCCGAGTTAATATAAACTTTGGGTGATTATAAATAATATCTAATTGCACCATCTCCTTCCAACCTATCCAAATGCTGCCTGAAAACCCAATTGCCTCAAACTCGACGAGAATTTTGGAACCTCAATTTAGCGATAATACTATTAGCCTTGCCACCACTAACCTTTGTCTCAAGAAGGCTTATATTATCTGGCTTATGATTCAAATTATACTCCCACAAGATTCGTGAAAATTTAACACTAGCAAAACCCTGAAAATTCCAAGAAAAAATTGATATAATTCATAAATTAGACAGAAGAGAAATAACCAACCTTTACTGTTTAGAACTCCCAGATATTTTTTCAAAACCATATCATCAAATTTATTTTCTCAAAAGCAACAGTACTGAAAAGGGCATCCAGTTGGAAGCATTTTCAGTACTTTTGCTGACATTGCATCCTGCTTGAAGCGTTTTTCCTCTACAAACCTCAACCCATCTCGTCAAACCTATTTCTTCAGAACCCATCCTCTCAAAAATATTTTCTCAGAATCCATCTTGTACAAATTATTGTTTTTAGCCCCTCTAAACCCTAAAACCTAGACATGTAAAAAATAAAAAACCTTAAACCCTAATTTCAAAAAACCCTAACAGTAACCTTAAATAATTAAAAATTAAAACAAAAACCTCTCTGGGAAAACACGGGCAAAAGCATGCCCACGTGGACGCTTTTTAGAAAAGTGCTTCCACGTCAGCGTGTTTTACCCTGACAGCAAGGAAAAAAGCGCTGAGCTGGACATGCTTTTCTGTGTATCCCTTAAAAACGATGCCAGCTCAACGCGTTTTAGTGAAAACGGGCCATTCCCGTCATTTTTAAAAAAAGTATCCCATTTATGTATTTTTTTAAAAAAAGGCTTTTATTGGTTATTTGATCGAAAATAGAATTTATTTGTGTTCAAGAAATTAACCCAAATAAATTTTCACTAAATTTTGACAGAGTATCCTCGAATGACAGTTTGAGTTTTTCAGCACCCATAATCCCTTTAATATAGAGCAAAAATCACAAGAAGTCCACTAGAATAGTAAGGGAGGAAATAACTTATATTTTAATAGAGAGCTTTACTAGAACTCTATGTGGTGGGCAACACATATACACACATTGAGATTCTCTTAGTGTACCGCTCACCCCTATGTACATACGAGTTCATTGGACATTTCATGTATTAAGTATAATTATATGTGTAATCCAATTTTAAATTAAATTAAAACAAGCTCATATAATTATACATCCTAATAGCCAATTTTCTATTATCAAAATATTATTAAATTAATAAATTAAATTAAATTAAATTAAATTATTTTCTCAACCTAATTCTAATTCCATCAAAGTCACGACGATTTTACCGTATTAGAATTTATAAATAAATAAATTTAAATGTTCTATTTGAAAAGACTACAATGACTAATTAATTTAATTTTTACTTTGGACTCAATTATTTAATTACATTCAGTTAAATAATAATCGAATGAAATTACTGAAATTAAAGTAATTTCTAAATTATCTATTGTTCCTTTTGAGAAACTGCATTTACTATAGATAATAATTCATGCAATCTATTTCCCATTTGTCGTTTTCATTCATATATCATAACGTTTCTTATTTGCAATACATATAGAGTTGAGTTTAGCTAGCGAATAGATCGATCAGACATGTAACACCATAAAATTTCGATTAAGACATAAGGTATTGCTCTAAGATTGGAAATAGTGAATTTTTGAGAAACAATTGGAAAATGAGTCAAATAAAGAATTATTACGAAATGAAAATTGATATTGGATATGAAAATCAATGAAAAGTGTTTTGGATGTGGAAATACGGCAAAAAGAATCAAATTGTAAATTTTAAAAAGTTTAAGGACTAAAGGTAAATTTGACCAAAATAAAAAATGTGAGTTGTTATTGATTATTTGGCATGATAATATGTTGTAATAAGTATTGGTGTGATAAAAATCACTTCCGGACCAAATTGGAAAAGATTTGAAAGTATAGAGATTAACTTATAAATTTCCCATTTTTTTTCGAGAAATGAGCAAAAGTGTGCTTTTCACTACCCATGAATTTATATTAAAGTTTAAATATGAATTCTAAGATTTGAGTTGAGAAAAAATGTAACAACCCGTCTTTCAGTGGTGTCGGAAATATTGGTTTCAAGGTCACAAATTCGACGAGTAAGTTCGTAAATGTTATTATTAAATATTTACGAGTCAAATATGGTATTAAAATAAATTTTGAATTGGCAATTTATGTTATTCGAATGAATAATTAGGTTCAAGTGGTTTGACCCTAAAGTCAATTGGTTTTAGAAAATGAGGTATCGAGACCTCGTTTCTATAAACTGAGCCGTAAATATTTTATTAAATATTTACGAAATGTTATTAAGGTTGTATTAATTTTTGGTTAAGAAATTTTATTGTTTGGATAGCTAATTAAAGAAAAATGACTAAATTGTAAAATGTGCAAAACTTGTTAATTAATGCATTTAGGTGATTTAATAGCTTAAATATCATAAGAGGGAGGACTTATGTGGCAAATAAACCTTAGTCATTAATGTTGGACGGTAAAAGGAATAAAAGTAGTAAAATAAATCATATTTTAATGGCAAAATGGTAAATACATGAAAATTAAAACAAAATAATTAGAAAAAGATATCATCATCTTCTTCATTTTGTTTCATGTTCGCCAAATATACCTTAAGGGAGAAACCTAACATTCAATTGGTTTGAAGCTTTGCATGGGTAAGTTTTGATACTCGTTTCTTGTAATTTTTTTATTTATGAGATCGTTATAATTAGGTTCAATTAGCCCGTACCTTCATCTTTGAATCTGTTAAAAATTTTAGAAGTTGCCATTGATGAATCTTTAATTTTTTTTAATGATAAACATGTGTTTGAAGCTTTAATTATGGTATTTGGTTGTTTTGTAAAGTGATTTTTGTTAGATTTTGATTTAAGGATTAAATTATTAAAATGTCAAAATTTCAAGGTTTTATGTAGAATTTAATGTTTAATAGGTACTATATTAAGGCCTAGAATATTCGGTTATAATCTGATCTTGAGGAAAATGGTAAATTTGATGATTTTCGGGTTTAGGGGCTAAATTGCAAAAAGGGTAAACTTTGAGGGTAATTTTGTAAATTTTCATTATTATGGGTTATAAGCTAAATTAGTTATTCTAAATGCTGGAATGGATTAATTGAATAAAAATGGTTAATTTGCATGTTTTGAACTTAGGGACTAAATTGTATAAAAATAAAATGTTGGGGAAATTTTGTAAAAATGTCAAAAAGGCCTTAATTGCATAAAATGAATTGATTTTTTTGTTAGAATTAATGAAATGAAATGAATTATTAATTTATATTAAGAAAGAGTGGAAAATCGAGGAGAAGAGAAAATTACCAAATAGCCCCTAAACTTAGTTATTGCTGCAATTTAGTCAGGTAAGTTCATATGAACTGTAATCGCTTTTATACTAGTTAAATTGAATGTTCATTATGTTTATTTGGTATAAACGAACCTATATATATATATGTATCAATGCTATGATGAATTGAAGGATATCGAATCCTGGTTGAACCTTAGGAATTCTTAGGATACAAATGACATGTCATTAGGAATTTCATGTTTCAGGTGCTGTTGAATGTCCTATCGATGGCTGAGGTCCTGCATTTGTTACAGATTCTCCACAGCTCGTGTGAGTAGCATCGTGTAGCTTACATTCCGACCCACAGTTCGTGTGAGTAGGCCCATTTCACAGCTCGTGTGAGCATTTATGTAAAGGAAAGGTTACGGTTATATGTAAAGGCACACTTCGTGTGAGCTTTCCCGAGTATCCGATGTAATTCTAGATGGTTCAGTAGGTAAGAAAAGGGAATGAAACGGTAAGTTCACAATTGAGATGTAACATGATGTTATAAAAAGATTGATGAATTAAATGATGTACTTATATATGGGAAATCTATTTATGCTATGGATGAACTCATTTATACTATGGACAAGTGCACTAACTTGTGATTTGATGATGTTGTTTAGGCTTATACTAAGCATTTGGAAACGGTAAGTAAACTAATGGAATGAAACATGATCATATGGTAACGATGATGACTTAAATGTTATGTTTGTATATATATGGTTGATTTAATATGTATCATGAACAAGTATGCTAATTTGTGAGTTTGATGGTGTTTTATAGGCTTTTATTAAGCTTATGGCATTGTTGAAGGTTTATACTTATTCTATAAAGTTCATTATTGGAATGGTATATTATGTTTAAATTTTATACAAGCTTACTAAGCATTCATTGCTTATGTATTTATTTTTCCTTTACTTTACAGATTACCGGAAGCTCAATTGGTTGGAAGTTCATCGGAGATCTATCAGAATATCTAGTGGACAATTCAGTAATTTATGAGTAATTTGGCTAAGGTTTATAATGGCATGTATAGGGTGCTTTGTGATGGTATTATGGTGTATGTGTTAATAGTGTTTTAGCATGTATAAGCTTTGGAAAGCTAGGTTGGTTTGGTACATTTTGATGCCTTACCAAGTTATGTGATATTGGTTACTTTGATGTGCTTGTTTTTAAGGTCATCTTGGCATGTTGATAATGACTTGAAAATGATTACTTGAGACATGATTAAGTTCATTTATGAGGTAAGTTATCATGTATGGAAATGACAATATTATCATGTATAGGTTTATTGTATTGATGGCTCATGGTAGTATTAATGGTTGTTTTATTATGCTTGTGTCTTTGAAGTTTATGTTATATGATGGACACGTAATGCTTGTTAAGTAAAGTCATCTTAACCACTTTTAGTTATTGAATGGTCTTTTGTTAGGCTTGTAATGGTTGAGAATGGATAACTTGAGATATGTTTTGGTAAGGAATTAAGTTAGATTATGATGCTTGAAATAAGGTAATGTTGACTTATGTTGGCATGTTATGTTTTGGTGTATTTGTGGTGCCTTTGAATGGCATATTGGTTAAGTAAATTAGGATGCTTGAAATGGTATGTTTATGCAAGTTTGAATTGTAACAGCCCGATTTTGGGGCTAGTTAGAACAGTGGTTTCGGAACCACTAATACGAGGTTGAAGAAAATTATTTTGATATTATTTTATATGTTATAGCATGATTATAAGGATGTATGGAAAATTTTGGTGCTTTAAATTTAGCAATTATATGCTTAATTGAGAAAAAGGACTAAATCGCATAAGTGCAAAAGTTCCATTATACAAGATAGAGGTGTCTAGTAGCCATAGAATATTAAATTGGAGGTCCATAAAGTGCAATTAGGCCAATAATAGTGTGTTGGTCGGCCATAGAGACTAGGGAGACAAGGGCATTAATTTTGGTCAAAATTTGGTGGAATTAGGTGATAAAAAAATGAATAAAATAAGATAAATAAAAGAGATATCATCTTTCACTATTCACACTTCTTCTCCACCAAAAATTGAAGAGAAAATAGGGGATTTTGGAGTTCAAACTTTCAGCCAATCTATTCTCTTACAAGTAAGTGATTTTAGAAGTCTTTCTTGATAAATTTTGTACTTTTGAAGCCCTTAAAGCTTAAGCTAGCTAATGAGGTGACTATTTTGTAAAATAGTTAAAAGTTTAGGGACTTGCCATGAGAGTATTCATGTTGTTTTCTGAGTTTTTATGGAAGAAAATGAATGTTAGAGGGTTAAGGAATAACTTTTGTGAAAGGAATTATCATGAAAACACATAAATGGGACTTGGTTGTAAAGGTTGTAATTTAGTAATAAATGCACGAAATAATTGGTTTTGTGAGTTGTTGTAAGAGAAATAAATGTTCAGCTAGGCTTGTTTAATGAGAAAATGTGATGAAAAATAATTTACGAGCCTAGGGGCAAAATCATAATTTTGCCAAAGTATAAGGGCAAAATGGTCATTTTTGCCTAAGTAGAAATTTTGATGTATCATGAGTTATATAGTGATTGAATGAGTAAATTTTATTATTATAGATCAAGACGAGCGTGGGAACAACCTTGACCAAAGAAAAGGCAAGGTTACGGACTAGACCGTTGATTAATACATTTTGCACCGAGGTAAGTATATGTGTAAACGTTACTTCTTTAATACATATGTTGTTACTTATTGGTGCATTGTATGAATTAGATCATTTATGAGTGAGATTGATTGAAATTGATAGATAGTGAGTAATTCTCATATGTACCTCGAAATAGATATGTAAGTGCAGAAAATTATCCATAATAATTATTCGGTGGGTTGTGTGCGATACCACCTTAATTATCATTGTTAGTAGGCTGTGTGCGATACCACCTTATTATTTATTCACGATGGGCTGTGTGCGATACCATCGTTTATATTATCATTTGGTGGGCTATGTGTGAAACCACCGTAAATATTCTTGGTTGTGGGCTATGTGTGATACCACCCTATTATTGATAAATGGTGGGCTGTGTGCGAAACCACCGGGTACTTAGTATAGTTCCGAAGGGTTCATCGAGAAATTGTTTAAGTAAATGTTTCATGTGGCTTTGTAGTGATGAGTGCAGGAAATGTGTACAAGTAAATGTGAGAAATATATTTGTTATATGGTTGGAATGTGGTAAGAGATGAGATGAGTAAGCATGGTTATGGAAATGTGAATTTTTCTTGCTTAGTATGTAATGTTATTGATTAATTAGCATATGTTATGATGCTTATTGTTTACATGTAAACTTACTAAGGTTAAAGCTTACTCCCTTTCTTTTCCCTTGTTTTATAGTGTCAAAGAGCCGGCTCGGGATACAAAGATAATCTGTAGATCACCCACACTATCAGCTCATCTCGGTATATTTAGACTTAGCGTTTTGAGTATGGCATGTATAGAGGCTAGACTTAGTGAAATGTCTTGTTGTTTTGGCCAAGTGTGTTGGCTCCTTTAAAGATAAACTTTTTGTAAATAGCCATAGTTGATGGCTCATTATTATTAATATATGAAAAGATGAGGTTATTCATGAATGTGTATGATGCATGATTGGGTTGCTTGGTTAGTGGTTGAATGAAATTGATGTTTTATGAGTTAGGGTGATAAAAAGAGCTTGGCAAATAGCCTTGTTCTTGTCCACACGGGTAGGTACACGGGCGTGTGTCTAGGCCGTGTGTGACACACGGTTAGTCCCATGGGTGTGCGACTGGGCCGTGTGTCCCCTACATGTTAGTGTTGCAAGTCAGTGTCGACCACGGGCTAGACACACGGGCGTGTGCCTAGGCCGTGTGTCCCTTATGAGGGTGCTAACATCATAAACAGAATACCCAGGTTTTCACATACGGGTGAAGACACGAGCGTGTGTACCCCGTGTGAAGAACACGGGCCAAAGACACTGGCGTGTGTCCAGCCGTGTGAAAACCCCTGTAAGTTTGAACGAAAAATAAGTCCCATACAGGCTAGGGACATGGGCGTGTGTGACCATACGGCCTTCCCACACGGGCGTGTCCCATTTCACACGGGCGTGTGGCCCTATTTAGGCAAAAATTTTCTGAGTATACAAAAGTTTTCGGTTTGATTTCGAGACCCTCCGTTTGCATGTTTAAGGCCTCGTAGGCCCATAATGAGGATGTTTTGAGTGTGAATGGGAAGTTTTAAGTTGAAATGAAATTTTATAGCCCAAAGTTGTATGTTAAAGTGAGTTAAGTCCGGTAACGCCTCGTACCCGGTTCCGGCAATGAATACGGGTAAAAGGTGTTACATTTAGTGGTATCAGAGCTATGGTTTAGTCGATTCTCGGACTACCGTAGCTTGTGTAAGAGTTTAGCTATACATGCCATGAACGTATATTGATAGTGTGGTAACTTCTGACTAATTAAACTTTGTTTTTATATAGTAAATGGATCCCGACCGAGCGGCTACTGATGACGCTGCTAGTAACGCGCCGACTCCCGCGCAAGGGACTGCGCCTGTAGAGAGTATACCCGAGACTTTAGGTCAAGGAGAAGAGGCTCAGGAAGCCTTTCTCCAAATGATGAGTAATTGTTACGCGGAGTATGTACAAGCGAATCCTAATGCTCAACCTCCTCCACCCCCTCCTATACCTCAGCCAGTTCCTGGGGCTCCTCAAGGTATAGATTTGGTGAGAATGACTAAACCACCGGTTGATAAGATTCAGAAGTAAGAGGCTGAGGAATTTAGAGCGAATATAGACGATGACCCCGAGAGAGTGGAGTTTTGGCTTGAGAACTCAATGCGAGTATTTGAAGAACTCTCCTGCACACCTGAGGAGAGCTTGAAATGCGTCGTGTCATTGCTGAAGGACTCGGCCTATCGTTGGTGGAAAACGTTGACGTCGGTAGTTCCAAGGGAGAGAGTGACGTGTGACTTCTTTTTGGAAGAGTTCCGAAAGAAGTACATAAGTCAGAGATTTATGGATCAGAAACGGAAAGAGTTCCTCGAATTGAAGCAAGGCAAAATGACTGTGCCAGAGTATGAGCGCGAGTTTGTTAGGCTCAACAAATATGCACAAGAGTGTATGTCTACAAAAGCTATCTTGTGCAAGAGGTTTGAAGATGGGCTGAATGAAGATATCAGACTACTAGTTGGGATTTTTGAATTGAAAGAATTTGTGGTGTTGGTTGATAGGGCATGCAAGGCCGAGGAGCTGAATAAGGAAAAGAGAAAAGCGATGAGTGAGGCTCGTGATGCAAGAAAAAGACCAATGAGTAAATCGTACTAAACTCAATCAAAGAGGCCCAATGAAATAAACCATCGGATGACTGCTTCAGTTGGATATTCACACGAGATCGAAGTAATACATACTCGGGCTCGAGAGTTCAAGCCACCTCGATGGCAAGCGTGGGCAATCCAAAGTCTAATAAACTGGAGTGTCCAAATTGTGGTAGGCAACACACTGGGGAGTGTTGGGGAAACAACCGAAATTGTTACAAGTGTGGTTCACCCGATCATTTTATCTAGAATTTTCTTGAGAGGGATGAGAAGGAAAGAAAGCAAGAAATAAGATCAAGAAATGTATCTTCAAAGGGTAGATCACAAAAGAACCCGGGAGGTGGGACTAGTAGTAGAGGTGCGCCTAGAGACTCTGCTGTGAGATCGGAGGGACGAGCACCTGTAAGGACTTATGCCATTCGCGCTCGCGAAGAGGCATCATTTCCAGATGTGATAACAGGTACTTTTTCTCTTTACGATATCTCTGTTGTTGCTTTGATTGACCCGGGGTCTACCCATTCTTACATTTTCATAAAATTGGCATCTAGTATGAGTATGATTGTTGAGTCTACGAAATTTGTAGTAAAAGTGTCAAACCCGTTAGGTAAACATGTGCTAGTTGACAAGGTGTGTAGGATTTGTCCTTTGACAATTAGAGGTCATTGTTTTCCGGTAAATCTCATGTTGTTTCCGTTTGATGAATTTGACCTAATTCTTGGTATGGATTGGTTGACTGCTCATAATTTTTTAGTAAACTGTGGTAGTAAGCTTATTGAATTGAGATGTGTAAATGGAGATGTCATTCGGGTTGAATCAGGTAAATCAGATAGTTTGCCTGTAATGATTTCATCTATGGTAGCTGAGAAATACTTGAGAAAGGGGTATGAGTCCTATCTCACCTTTGTGTTGAATACTGAAGAGTCAGAGGTAAAGATCGAATTAGTGCTGGTGGTATGCGAGTATCTAGATGTGTTTCTGGAAGAGCTACCTGAATTGCCTCCAGTTAGAGAGGTCGAGTTTGGGATTGAGTTAGTTCCGGGTACAGCACCTATTTTGGTTGCCCCGTATAGGATGGTACCATTGGAGTTGAAAGAATTGAAGGTTCAGTTACAAGAGTTAACGGATAAGGGTTTTGCAAGACCGAGCTATTCACCGTGGGGTGCTCCGGTACTTTTTGTGAAGAAGAAAGATGGGTCGATGAGATTGTTCATAGACTACAGTCAACTCAACAAGGTGACAGTGAAGAATAAGTATTCTTTTCCAAGGATAGTTGATTTATTTGACCAATTGAAGGGAGCTACGGTGTTCTCTATGATAGACCTAAGGTCTAGCTATTACCAGTTGAGGGTTAAGGAGCAAGATGTGTCGAAAACTGCATTTTAGATGAGGTATGGCCATTATGATTTTCTTGTCATGCCATTTGGCTTAACGAACGCTCCTGCGATTTTTATGGATCTAATGAACCGCATCTTCCGACCGTATTTGGATAAGTTTGTGGTTATTTTTATCGACGACATATTAATCTATTCCCGGGATGAGAGAGAGCATGCAGAGCACCTGAGAATTGTTTTGCAGACTTTAAGAGACAAGCAGTTGTATGCTAAATTCAGCAAGAGTGAGTTTTGGCACCGAGAGGTCGGATTCTTAGGACACATTGTGTTGGGTGATGGCATTAAAGTTGATCCGAGTAAGATCTCGACTATTGTGGAGTGGAAACTGCCAAGGAATGTGTCAGAAGTTAGAAGCTTTTTGGGTTTAGCGGGGTACTACAGACGGTTCGTAAAAGGGTTCTCTATGATTGCTACTCCGATGACAAAACTGTTGCATAAAGATGTTAAGTTTGAATGGACTGAGAAATGCCAACAAAGTTTTGAGAGATTGAAAGCATTATTGACTGAGGAGCCGGTTTTAGTACAACCTGAGTCGGGGAAAGAGTTTGTGGTCTATAGTGATGCGTCATTAAATGGTCTTGGCTGTGTGTTGATGCAAGAGGGTAAAGTAGTAGCTTACTTCTCGAGACAGCTAAAACCACATGAGAAGAATTATCCGACTCACGATTTGGAGTTGGCTACGATCGTTTTCGCTTTGAAGATTTGGCGTCATTATTTATATAGTGAGAAGTGTCGAATCTTCACCGATCACAAGAGTTTGAAGTACTTGATGGACCAAAAAGATTTGAATTTGCGACAACGGCGGTGGCTCGAATTATTGAAGGATTATGAGTTAGTAATTGATTACCATCCGAGGAAAGCGAATGTGGTTGCGGATGCCTTGAGCAAAAAATCCCTGTATGCTTTGAGAGCTATGAATACGAGCTTAGCGTTGTCTGATGGTGGTGCTATATTGGCCGAGTTGAGGAGTAGATCATTATTTATTCAGCAGATATGTGAAGCTCAAAAGAATAATAGTGAGATGCAAGCTAAGAGAGCTCAGTGCGAATTGGGGAATAACTCTGATTTTCGGGTTAGTTCAGAGGATTGCTTGATGTTTCATGATAGAATTTGTGTACCAAAGGATGATGAGTTAATCCGGAAAATTTTACATGAAGCACACAGTGGTTGTTTGTCAGTATACCCGGGCATCACAAAAATGTACAATGATTTGAAGAAGTTGTATTGGTGGCCGGGTATGAAAAGAGACATCTCCGAGTTTGTTACAAGATGTTTAATTTGTCAACAAGTGAAAGCCGAGCATCAAGTACCCTCAGGATTACTTCAATCGGTGATGGTCCCAGAGTGGAAGTGGGATCGAATCACAATGGATTTCGTAACGGGGTTACCAATGACTCTGAAAAAGAAAGATGTTGTGTGGGTTATTGTGGATAAATTAACGAAGTCGGCTCAATTTATATCGGTGCGTGTGGATTACTCACTCGATAAGTTGGTCAAGCTATATATTGCTGAGGTGGTGAGATTACATGGAGTACCTATATCTATTATCTCGGATAGAGATCCGAGATTTACTTCTAGGTTTTGGAAGAAGTTGCAGGAGGCTTTGGGTACAAGAGTGAATTTTAGTACTGCGTTCCATCCTCAAACCGATGGCCAATCTGAAAGAGTGATTCAAGTCCTTGAGGATATGCTCCGATGCTGTGTGTTAGAGTTTGAAGGTAGTTGGGAAAAATATCTACCTTTGGTTGAGTTTGCCTATAACAACAGTTATCAGTCGAGTATACGGATGGTACAGTACGAAGCTTTATATGGTCGCAAGTGTCGGACTCCCTTGTATTGGACCGAGCTTAGTGAGAAGCAAATTCACGGGGTCGATCTAGTTAAAGAAACCGAGGAGAAAGTGAAAGTGATCCGTGATAGTCTGAAAGCTGCTTCGGATCGACAAAAGTTATACGCGGATTTAAAAAGGAAAGAAATCGAGTTTCAAGTGGGCGACAAAGTATTTCTGAAAGTATCCCCGTGTAAGAAAATATTGAGATTTGGTCGAAAGGGCAAATTGAGTCCATGATTCATAGGGCCGTATGAGGTTATTGAAAGGATTGGGCCAATAGCATACCGGTTGGCTTTGCCGGCAGAGTTAGAGAGAATACACAATGTGTTTTATGTGTCGATGTTGCGGCGATATCGTTCCAATCCTTCACATGTGATTCCTCCAACAGAATTTGAAATACGACCGGACATGACTTATGAAGAGGAACCAATTAAGATATTGGCTCGAGAGGTTAAACAGTTGAGGAATAAGAGCATAGCCTTAGTGAAAGTGTTATGGCAAAAACACGGTGTGGAAGAGGCTACGTGGGAACCGGAAGAAGCCATGAGGGAACAATACCCAAACCTCTTTACCAGTAAGATTTTTGGGGACAAAAATCTCTAAAGGGGGAGAGTTGTAACAACCCAATTTTGGGGCTAGTCAGAACAGTGGTTTCGAAACCACTAATCCGAGGTTGAAGAAAATTATTTTGATATTATTTTATATGTTATAGCATGATTATAAGGATGTATAGAAAATTTTGGTGCTTTAATTTTAGCAATTGTATGCTTAATTGAGAAAAATGACTAAATCGCATAAAGTGCGAAAGTTCCATTATACAAGATAGAGGTGTCTAGTAGTCATAGAATATTAAATTAGAGGTCATTAAAGTGAAATTAGGCCAATAATTGTGTGTTGGCCGGCCATAGAGACTAGGGAGACAAGGGCATTAATTTTGGTCAAAATTTAGTGAAATTAGGTGATAAAAAATGAATAAAATAAGACAAATAAAAGAGATATCATCTTTCACTATTCACACTTCTTCTCTGCCGAAAATTGAAGAGAAAATAGGGGATTTTGGAGTTCAAACTTTCAGCCAAGCTATTCTCTTACAAGTAAGTGATTTTAGAGGTATTTCTTGATAATTTTTGTACTTTTGGAGCCCCTAAAGCTTAAGCTAGATAATGAGGGGACTATTTTGTAAAATGGTTGAAAGTTTAGGGACTTTCCATGAGAGTGTTCATGTTGTTTGGCGAGTTTTTATGGAAGAAAATGAATGTTAGAGGGTTAAGGAATAACTTTTGTGAAAGGTGTTATCATGAAAACACCTAAATGGGACTTAGTTGTAAAGGTTGTAATTTAGTAATAAATGCATGAAATAATTGGTTTTGTGAGTTGTTGTAAGAGAAATAAATGTTCAGCTAGGCTTGTTTAATGAGAAAATGTGATGAAAAATGATTTACGAGCCTAGGGGCAAAATCATAATTTTGCCAAAGTATAAGGGCAAAATGGTCATTTTTGCCTAAGTAGAAATTTTGATGTATCATGAGTTATATAGTGATTGACTGAGTAAATTTTATTATTATAGATCAAGAAGAGCGTGGGAACAACCTTGACCGAGGAAAAGGCAAGGTTACGGACTAGACCGTTGATTAATACATTTTGCACCGAGGTAAGTTTATGTGTAAACGTTACTTTTTTAATACATATATTGTTACTTATTGGTGAATTGTATGAATGAGATCATTTATGAGTGAGATTGATTGAAATTGATCTATAGTGAGTAATTCTCGTATGTACCTCGGAATAGATATGTAAGTGCGGAAAAATACCATGATAATTATTCGGTGGGCTATGTGCGATACCACCTTAATTATCATTGTTGGTGGGCTGTGTGCGATACCACCTTATTATTTATTCACGATGGGTTGTGTGTGATAACATCGTTTATATTATCATTTGGTGGGCTATGTGCGAAACCACCGTAAATATTCTTGTTGGTGGGCTATGTGCGATACCACCCTATTATTGATAAATGGTGGGCTGTGTGCGAAACCACCGGGTACTTAGTATAGTTCCGAAGGGTTCATCGAGAAATTGTCTAAGTAAATGTTTCATGTGGCTTTGTGGTCATGAGTGCAGGAAATGTGTACAAGTAAATGTGAGCAATATATTTGTTATATGGTTGGAATGTGGTAAGAGATGAGATGAGTAAGCATGGTTATGGAAATGTGAATTGTTCTTGCTTAGTATGTAATGTTATTGATTAATTAGCATATGTTATGATGCTTATTGTTTACATGTAAACTTACTAAGCTTAAAGCTTGCTCTCTTTATTTTTCCTTGTTTTATAGTGTCAAAGAGCTGGCTCGGGATACGAAGATAATCTAAAGATCACCCACACTATCATCTCATCTCGGTATATTTAGAATTAGCGTTTTGAGTATGGCATGTATAGGGGCTAGACTTAGTGAAATGTCTTATTGTTTTGGCCAAGTGTGTTGGCTCCTTTAAAGTTAAACTTTTTGTAAATAGCCATAGTTGATGGCTTATTATTATTAATATATGAAAAGATGAGGTTATTCATGTATGTGTATGATGCATGATTGGGTTTCTTAGTTAATGGTTGAATGAAATTGATGTTTTATGAGTTAGGGTGATAAAAAGAGCTTGGCAAATAGCCTTGTTCTTGTCCACACAGGTAAGCACACGAGCCTGTGTCTAGGCCGTGTGTGACACACGGTCAGTCCCATGGGTGTGCGACTGGGTCGTGTGTCACCTACATGTTAGTATTACAAGTCAGATTCGACCACGGGCTAGACACACGGGCGTGTGCCTAGGCCGTGTGTCCCTTATGAGGGTGCTGACATCATAAATAGAATATCCAGGTTTTCATACACGAGTGAGGACACGGGCGTGTCTAGGCTGTGTGAAGGACACGGGCCAAAGACACGGGCGTGTGTCCGGCCGTGTGAAAACCCCTGTAGGCTCGAATGAAAAATAAATCCCATACGGGCTAGGGACATGGGCGTGTGTGACCACACGGCCTTCCCACACGGGCGTGTCCCATTTCACACGGGCGTGTGGCCCTGTTTAGGCAAAAATTTTCTAAGTATACAAAAGTTTTCGGTTTGATTCCGAGACCCCCCGTTTGCATGTTTAAGGCCTCGTAGGCCCATAATGAGGATGTTTTGAGTGTGAATGGGAAGTTTTAACTTGAAATGAAATTTTATAGCCCAAAGTTGTATGTTCAAGTGAGTTAAGTCTGGTAACATCTCGTACCCGGTTCCGACGATGAATACGGGTAAGGGGTGTTACATGAATGGTGTTTGAACCCCCTGATTGTGTGTACAAATGGTTTATATAGTTATGCATGAAATGGTCTTGGAAATGGTTTTCTTTTAGGTAGATTTCGGTCAACACGCCTGAGACACGGGTGTGTGACTCAGCCGTGTGAGACACACGGCCTGGCGATACAACCTTTTGTCATCTAAAGATTTCTTAAGGTTTCTAGTCAGTAAGTTACACGTTCTAACACACGATCTGGCACACGGGCGTGTGGGGCAACTTCAAGAGTTACATGGTCTGGCACATGGCTGTGTGACCCTACTCAGAGAGTTACACGGGCTGGGATACGGTCGTGTGTCCCTAGTTCGAAGGTTACATGGCTTGAGACACCAACGTTTGTCTCAGCCGTGTGAAGCACAAGGTTGGCCACACGGCCATGTGACCCCTATTTTGCAAATTTTGCAACTTTTTCCTAAATTTTCCAAATTGTTTCAAATTAGTCCCGAATTGCTTTTAAGCTGTTTTTAGGTCCTTAAGGGCTCGATTTAGAGACAATGTGCAAGTATATGAATGGTTTATGATGTGATTGAATTATTGAATGATATAATGTTCAAATGTTTCCGACTGTACAGTAATGCTCCGCAACCTAATTCGGTGACGGAGACGGGTTAGGGGTGTTACAAAAAACTATTTCTTCTGAAGGAATTAAGTTAAAAAGGTAAAATGGTAATTTTACCATATAAGTGCATTTTGGTCATTTCATAAAATTTATATATTGAAATTATTATGTTGATGAAATATTTGATATATGAAATTAATTTAGAGCATTGGATGTGATTTATGTGAAGAGATTAATTGTGGACCACCCAACTTAATTGGACCTTAATCAAAACTTTGACTTTATTTAAGTGTTTAAATTGGCAAAAAGAAAAAGAAAAACCCATTCCCCATTAGCCTTGCAGCCGGCCATTGTTGGAACGCCGGCACCCCTTGGCCCAGCAAAATAAAATTTATTCGCGATCCAAACCATGAATCCATGTGTGAGGAACGAATCGGGGTGAAATAAAGGTTTTGAAATTACCGAAACTTCAATCTGAGTAGACAGTGACGCCTCGGCAACAAGAATTTTGATCTATTGTCGAACCAAGCCGCAACCTTTTCCGATGTCGGCCTCTACGTAATCCACCGGTTTGACTATGAACGGAAGAAATCTCCAAAACTGCTTTGAGGTTTATTTGCTTGACTACCGCCGCACCTCACAAGCAATCTCTCTTAGGTTTATATTAAGCTCAGATCTTTTATTACCTTTTATAATTGGTATATCTTTAATGACTCATAAAATTAAATAAATACAATAAAGTTTTTAATAGAAAATTATAATTACATTAATTATATCCGAAAATTATAATTACATTAATTATAACAAGGATTTCGGTAAACTATATTTATTTAAATTTATATACGAACCAAATTCATATATTAATAGAACTATGTTGTCATTATGTGTACAACATCCTTGTACATATAATATGTTCAATATTTGATTGCCCAATTAAGTTAATTCTTTAATTAATTTAATTCATGTGACAACCAAACACAATACCAACTATGTTTTATTCCGTTCATTTCAACCATAGGGTGTGACCCTGTAGGTTCTTAAAACGTTAGCAGTAATACTAGAACGATTCTAATGTTACAAACAATAAGTGGCATCTAGCAATGCATCATTGCTACCTAAGTTACAAGAAGTCATGATTCGACATAACCTTTTGTGATTAACCTTTCATGCATTAATCCTTAAGTCCTTTATCTCTGGAACGGACACAAGTCATGGAATAGTCACACTTGCATAGTCCATCCCATGTTTCTTGATATCTTGAGTAGACTATGATATACAAATTAGTATGACATCTCATATCAACTTATTTAAGCATGGCCATGCATTTATAGTCTCACTCAATCAAGTGGCCTAAGATATTACTCCTATTATGTAGGAGGGACTTATCCTATATTGATCAACCATATCCCTCTACATAGATTGTGGTATATCCAACATCACCTTTATAGAACAACTCGTTACGGTGTACATTTGATCAGTATCAAAATATACAACTCACGATGTTGGGATAATGATGATCTCAAGTCCGAGGATCATATACATATTAATCACTATGAGTAATGTTGTGACAATTACATAACAATCCAAGAAACATACTCATAGCGTGGTCACCCAATATGTTGTTCTCTAACACACATATTCATGCATTGATTTTGACACTCCATATCAATGACAACTCTTTATCATCAATCAACTACATGTTAGTCTTAATGCATTATTGTTGTCCTAGTCAACAATAATACTTGACTAAGGATCTTTTAAGAATAATCATATTATTCTCAGGACATTATTATAAAATAGTTTATTTGTACACACGGAAAGAAAAACTGAAATAATAATGACAACGCTTTATATTAATAAACATGGTAAATCAAGTATGTTATTACAACCATCTCATGATTGATCTTTGGGCATACTCTTACAATCTCCCACTAGCACTAAGACCAATCACTCATATATCTAATACCAAGTGACTTAGTGTGACGATCATGCTTCTGCTATGTCAGAGGCTTGGTCAGGGGATCATCAATGTTATCTTCTGTAGGTACTCTGCATATCTCTACATCCCCTCGATCGATAATCTCTCGAATAAGATGGTAGCGCCTAAGTATATGTTTGGATCGCTGGTGAGATCTGGGTTCTTTAGCTTGTGCAATAGCTCTATTGTTATCACATCGGAGTTCTATAGCATCTGATATTCTAGGCACAACCCCTAGTCCAGTAATGAACTTCTTGATCCAAACTGCTTCTTTTGCTGCCTCACTGGCTGCAATATACTCGGCCTCTGTTGTAGAATCGGCTATTGTACTTTGCTTTGAACTCTTCCAGCTCACAGCACCACCATTAAGGCAAAACACAAATCCTGATTGCAATCGAGAATCGTTCTTGTCGTTTTGGAAGTTGGCATCAGTGTAACCTTTTACACTTAACTCTTCCTCACCTCCATATATTAGGAACGTATCCTTAGTTCTTCTTAAGTACTTAAGGGTATTCTTGACTGTGGTCCAGTGACCTTCACCGGGATCTACTTGGTACCTGCTCTTCATACTTAAGGCATATGAGACATCTGGATGGGTACATAACATGGCATACATGATAGATCCAATAGCGGAAGCACATGGAATTTTACTCATACATTCTCTCTCTTGTGGAGTTGAATGACACATTTCCTTCGAGAGTGAAATACCATGTCTCATAGGTAGGAATCCTCTTTTAGATTCTTCCATACTGAACCTTTTTAGTACTTTATCTATGTATGTACTTTGGCTTAGACCTGGTAGTCATCTTGATCTATCTCTATAGATCTTGACTCCTAAGATGTAAGTGGCTTCGCCCAAATCCTTCATAAAAAAACAACTTCCTAACCAAGTCTTAAAGGTAGGTATGTCATTTCCCATGATAAGTATGTCATCCACATACAGTATCAAGAATGTGATAGTGCTCCCACTAACTTTCTTGTAAACACATGGTTCATCTTCATTTTTGATAAAACCAAACTCTTTGATTGCATCGTTAAAACAAAGATTCCAACTTCGAGAAGCTTGCTTTAATCCATAAATGGATCTTTGTAGCTTACATATCTTTCTAGCATCCTTTGGATTGACAAAACCTTCAGATTGTGTCATGTACACATCCTCTTCAAGTTTCCCGTTAAGGAAAGCTGTTTTGACGTCCATCTGCCAGATTTCATAATCATGAAATGTAGCTATGGCGAGCAAGATCCTGATGGATTTAAACATAGCTACAGGAGAAAAGGTTTCATCATAGTCAACACCATGAATTTGGCGAAAACCTTTAGCAACTAATCGCCCTTTGTATGTTTGTACATTACCATCCATGTCGGTTTTCTTTTTGAAAACCCACTTGCACCCTATAGATTTAACCCCTTCGGGTGGGTCAATCAAAGTCCATACTTGGTTTTCATACATGGAATCCATCTCAGATCTCATGGCCTCAAGCCATTTCTCAGAGTCTGGGCTCGTCACCGCTTCTTGATAAGTCCTAGGCTCATCTTGATATATAAGAAGAACGTCACCATGCGTTGTAATGAGAAATCCATATCTCTCGTGTGCATGGCGTTCTTTTAAAGATCTCTTAGCGGTGGTTGTGTTTCTACAAAGCAGATTGCTTGTTCCTCAATTTCTTGTGGAATTTCTTTCGTTGTTCTATCTCTCGGTTGAGTGGTATCTTGTGATTCTCGAATTTCTTCAAGTTCAATCTTTCTCCCACTTCCTTTTCTAGAAGTAAATTCTCTCTCTAGGAAGACACCAGTCCGAGCAACAAACGTTTTGTTCTCAGTGGGATTAAAGAAATAATATCCTTTGGTTTCTTTCGGATACCCCACAAAAATACACCTTTCAGATTTGGGTTCAAGCTTAGTAGACGTCTGACGTTTAACATAAGCTTCACAACCCCAAATTTTCATAAAAGACATACTAGGACGTTTCCCAGTCCACATCTCGTATGGCGTCTTTTGAACCGATTTAGATGGAACACGATTTAGTGTGAAAGCGGTATCTCAAGTGCATGTCCCCAAAAGGAAGTTTCAGAGGTCAAGATGACTTCGTCATGGATCGAACCATGTCTAATGAGTTCGATTTCTTCTCTCAGATACTCCATTCCATTGAGGAGTACCAGGAGGAGTAAGTTGTGAGACAATCCCACATTCCTTCAAAAGATCATCAAACTCTAGGCTCAAATACTCTCCACCTCGATCAGATCGAAGTGACTTGATAGTTTTGCCTAGTTGATTTTGTACTTCATTTTTGAATTCCTTGAACTTTTCAAGGGACTCAGACTTATGGCGCATGAGATAAACATACCCATATCTTGTAACACCCCAAACCCGGCCCAATTGGTACGACCGGATCTGGTATGTCACTAAGAAAATTTTGGAAGAACATGTCGTATTTTTTCGAAAAGCCCATATATATTTTATATAGAATATGCCTTTGTAAAATAAAACCAAACTTAATTACATGCCTTAGTTTAATTAGTAATATAAAAAAAATTAAATAACTAAAAGTAATTAAAGCCCAAAAGTAAAACCAAAATATACACTAGTGGCCCATGGCCTTATTACAACAAAATTTTAAAATCCACCAAATAAAAATATAAAATAATGACTTGAGTCTTTTTGAAAAATCCACATATTCTTCTTCTCGCATGGCCACCTCATGTACCTCTCCGGCCCGGTCCGAAGCACTAGATATCACCTGAAATGTTAATTAAAAGGGTGAGTCGCGAGACTCGATGTGCAACCCTCATGCACCACTAGATTTTGGCCTTAGGCCCATAAAACAGATAATAATTCCATTTAAAAAAAATAACAAATAATATGCAAGGCCCAACCCATTTGCCTAGGTTTCCATCCGCTACACGCCCCGCACTCAACCGTACACGCCATTGGGGATTTCTACAATCGACCCACACCGCTACACACCATGATGGCGGTCATGTCGCTCATCCACATATGATGGCGAAGCCCTTATAACATATAATGGCCAAGCCCGTATAATCATATAATGGCCGAAGTTCAGATAACGATTCACGGCATTAGCCGCTACATCAGATCACGGTAAAACCGCTACACATATAACGTATAACTTCCTCCTTTCATCAACCCAACCCATGCAATCACATACAAGCATTTTACTTATAACATATAAACAGATTACTTACTAACCTGGTGAACCGCTTTTACCCTCCTTGGGTTTTCATCAATAAATCGAGATGTCGGCAATTATCAAAACATATAAATCTTATGATCATGCATTTTATGATTAGATCTAGATGGTGGGGAAGTACTACACACCTATTACCGCGAAGATCTATTATCCTCAATGTAAAGCCTTGCTCAAAAGCCGGAAAAACACACAAAGATTTAGCCCCTTCAACAATCGACCAAGGTTAATAAATCCCAAATTATACGTTAAAACTAATAGATCCCTTACCTTGAAATCCCGAAAGTAACACGATTCTATAACTTAGAGATCTATGCGATTGACTCCACTAAAGTTCCCTTCAGATTTCGGCACAAGTAGGCACCACGTATAATTCGGCAATCACAGGAGATGAGATCTAGGATTTTGGCTTTTAGGAAAATCCCGAAAAAGTATGAATAAGAGAAGGCTGATGTGTCTTTAGCTTTTAAAATACTTGAGTGAAGAGTTTTGGTTTCAGACAGAAAAGAGAAGAAGAAAAGAAAACAAGGAAGAGACATGAAGATTTTGGCTAGGAAGAAAAAGAATGGAAAGAGTTTCGGCTTTTGAATCAAAGTGAAGATGAGGAATAGGCTTAGAGATTTTGGCTTTTGCAGAGAATGAAGAAGAAGATGGAACTTTAGGAGTTTTCGCTTTTACTCGAGAGAAGAAGAGAAAAGAATGAGAAAAACCCAAATGACGAAATTGAAGAGATATTCCCCTATTTATAGAAATTTCTGGCACTTACCTAACCTTGAGATAAATCCTATATTTTCTCCTTTATCTTAATCTACTAGCTCATCTAAAAGAGACTTAATTATCTCTAACTCCTCCCTCCTTTATCAGCATATTATCCACATATTTTAATCATTAAAATCCCTAAATTTTAGCCTTTATCCGCTTATTATCCACATAAAATAAATTCCTAAATAATAGCCTTTATCTGCTTATTATCCACATATTTTAAACATTAAAACCCCTAAATTTTAGCCTTGTTGCCATCCACTCCACCTAATCCTAATGCCCAAAATTTAGCTAACTTAAATTAAAAGAATTGGGCTCCATGAAACTTAAATTTGGGCCCCTTACTCCCTTGTGTGGCGTCACCTCCTAAGATTGGGCCACAAGCCCACTTTGGTATTTTAAACATAGATACTACCTTTTAAACCCTATAATGCCCAAACAGATAATTTTAATCAAGGCCTCTACCTAAGCCTGAGCCCAATTTGGACCCCTAACACTTAAATTAACACATTAAACATATCCACCCATTAAGCGCATAGGCCCAAAAATTCAGGATGTTACATATCTACTGAAATCATCAGTGAAAGTAATGAAGTAGTGAAATCCACCTCTGGCCTGTGTATTTATTGGTCCACATACATCAGAATGTATTAGGCCCAATAAATCACTAGCTCGTTCACTTTTACCAGTAAAAGGAGATTTAGTCATTTTTCCCAATAATCAAGATTCACATACTTCAAATTGTTCAAAAACAAATGAATTCAAGAGACCATCTTTATGGAGTTTGGATATGCGTTTCTCACTTATGTGGCCCAAACGACAATGCCAAAGATAAGTTTGATTTGAGTCATTTATTTTAGATCTTTTAGTATTTATGTTGTAAATGGGATTCATTTGATCTAAAATATAGAGGCCATTAATCAATTGTGCCGAACCATAGAAAACATTATTGAGATAAAAGGAACAACAATTATTCTTAATAATTATCTCAAAACCAATTTTGTCTAAACAAGAAATTGAAATAATGTTTTTAGTCAAATGGGCACAAAATAACAATCCTCTAAACATAAATCAAGTCCACTGTGCAAAGATAAAGTATATGTTCCCACAACTAATGCAGCAACTTTGCTCCATTTCCAACTCGCAGGTCCACATCTCCTCTAGCCAAAGTCCTACTCCTTTGTAGTCCCCATGCGAAATACAAATATGAGAACCACAACCAGTATCTAATACCCAAGAAGTAGTAGTTGATAAATTAATATCAATAACATAAATACCAAGCAGACGTTCCACTTGTTTTGGCCTTCTTGACGTCCTCAAGATAGACAGGGCATTTCCGCTTCCAATGTCCAGTCAAACCACAATGAAAACAGTTTCCTTCCTTAGACACCCCACCTTTAGGTTTCAGTGCAGCCTTTCCTTTTCCAAGCTTGGGCTTACCTTTGCCCTTGGGCTTTGTCGAACTTTGGCCTTTCCTTGCCCTTGTTATTACGGACCATCGTATGGGCTTGGGTCCAACCTTTTCATGTTGCCTTCAGCATGATTCAGTAACATACTGAGCAATTGTGGCAGAGTCTTGTCAATTTCATTCATATTGAAATTGAGGACAAAATGGCTGTAGCTATCCGGCAACGATTGCAGAATAACATCAGTGGCCAACTCTTGGCTCAATGGAAACCCAAGCTTAGACATGCTTTCAATATAGCCAATCATCTTAAGGACATGAGGTCCTACTGGGCTTCCTTCAGCCAACTTACATTGGAATAGGGCCTTAAAGATATCGAACCTCTCTTGCCGTGCTTGCCCTTGATAAAGTTCTTTCAGGTGCTCGATCATATCATAAGCAACCATGTCCTCATGTTGCTTCTGAAGCTCAGGATTCATAGTGGCAAGCATAAGACATCCAACATCTACCATGTCATTGAGATACTTCTTGTAAGCATCTCTATCAATCCTTGAGGCATTAGCGGGTGGTTCATTAGGAAGTGGTTGTTCAATGACATATAATTTCCGTTCTTGTTTGAGGACAATCCTCAAGTTACGGAACCAGTCAAGAAAATTCAAACCATTCAATTTGTCCTTCTCAAGGACCGATCGCAATGAGAGTGTGCTAGTGTTTGCAGCCATAATATATCTACAACGATTAAATATGCGTGTGAGTAAATTTACCAAGTTTATATCAATCATTAAAAAGGCTTTATTAAATGATGTCCCCATTATTTTATTTCAAAATTAATAACCCTCATATATTAATTTCGGAAAGACTTTCTCAAAAGTATTTCTAGTGGGTTAAGGATCCATATTTCACCTCCTCTTAAGTCAGCTTTGGCTTTACTCTCAAGACTATGGTTATTTAGGTAAGCAACATTTGCTAATTACATCATATGTAACTCCTAATATTTGGTGAACAACTCTTGTTCTAATCATCTTATGATTTATCCAATTTACTTGCCTCTAGGTTTCTAATCCTATTAGAGTAACCTAGTTAAGTCATTAACCAATTTTTAACCAGCGAATATCACTTGTTTATTCTTCGCGTTTAACCAAGATAAATACTAGTACTTTGCTTTGGCAGAACCTACATAGTATTGATCGAGGCCTTAACGAGGGCAAAATTGGAAGGCCATGTTGACTTAATATTTTAATAGAGGGATTTTATTAAGGTTGTTGCATCTCACCAATTATGGTCTACTTTAGTCCATTTAGTCTTTTAATTGATCTCATCAATTAATGGGGTTAATTATTATCAAATTTTAATATATTTAAAATTGGCATGCTTTAGACATCCATAGCATCTCATACATGAATAAATAAAGCAATAAATAAATGCAATAGTTATAGCCCATAAACTAAGGTGGTTCAACCCAAGCCAATAGGAGAACCAAAAGGAAACCTAAAGGTGTAAGCCGTTTCATAAGCTATCGGTCCACACTAGTTGTCCCATCTTCCTTCTGGTCTAGCCCATAGCAACTCTTACAAATTACAATAAGCAGATACTCGTTTTACATACGAGGGAGTAAGATGAGAAGAGAAATACAAGAGAATAGTAGTAAGGCACGACATGCAGGCCGTATTTATATAAAAAAAAATACAACCTTTTATCAAATGGGTTATTGGGCTATAACTATGCATTTCAAACACCGTGCATGTCAAAAATAGCATACATAATTCAACGTTTTTGCTAAAGTGAATTATAAATATCCTTTCAACCTTTTGTGGCCTACCGAGTTTTATTAACAAAATATATTATAAGAAGATGGGGTCTGAGGTGGTCGGAGGAAGCGGGCCGAAGGCCCGCGACCGGAGCCATCCTTAGATCCCCATCCCCAAAATAGGAGAGGGAATTATCACGGCAGAAGCCGGGGTTGCGGGAACGGAGCCCTCACGGTACGAACCGCATACCCCAGTCAAATGAAACCTCATGATTTGATAACTTTTATCAACAGAATCGTGTTTTCAGGATTTTAATCCTTGAGGTTTCATATCGGAACAACCCTTGTTCCACTAGCCAGTTAACTCTTATTGGAAACTGTAAATACCACCGTCGCATCATTACAGATTTGTTAATAGTTAACAGTAATAACTTAAACCGAATAGGCCACAAAACCATGATTAACATTTAATCGATTATTGAAAGGAACAGTTATCAGGTTATGCTTAAACGATTTAAACAGTCGAAAACGTAATAAAATTAAAGCATGCATCTCATACAATTGCATCACCCAAGTATTTAAACCCGAGTCCGTATCAAAAAAGTGGCTCTGATACCATTGTTGGAACGCCGACACCCCTTGGCGCAGCAAAATAAAATTAATTTCGGTGATCCAAACCATGAATCCATGTGTAAGGAACGAATCGGGGTGAAATAAAGGTTTCGAAATTACCAAAACTTTAATCTGAGTAGACAGCGACGCCTCGGCAACAAGAATTTTGATCTACTATCGAACCAAGCCGCAACCTTTTTCGATGTCGGCCTCTACGTAATCCACCCGGTTTGACTATGAACGGAAGAAATCTCCAAAACTGTTTTGGAGGTTTATTTGCTTGACGGCTGCCAAACCTCACAAGCAATCTCTTAGGGTTTATTTAAGCTCTGTATCTTTTATTACCTTTTATAATTGGTATATCTTTAATGACTCATAAAATTAAATAAATACAATAAAGTTTTTAATAGAAAAATATAATTACATTAATTATATCCGGAAATTATAATTACATTAATTATAACAAAGATTTCGGTAAACTATATTTATTTAAATTTATATACGAACCAAATTCATATATTAATAGAACTATGTTGTCATTATGTGTACAACATCCTTGTACATATAATATGTTCAATAATTTATTGCCCAATTAAATTAATTCTTTAATTAATTTAATTCATGTGACAACCAAACACAATACCAACTATGTTTTATTCCGTTCATTTCAACCATAGGGTGTGACCTCAGAGGTTCTTGTAACGTTAGCAAGAATACTAGAACGATTCTAATGTCACAAACAATAAGTGGCATCTAGCAATACATCATTGCTACCTAAGTTACAAGAAGTCATGATTCGACATAACCTTTTGTGATTAACCTTTCATGCATTAATCCTTAAGTCCTTTATCTCTGGAACGGACACAAGTCATGGAATAGTCACACTTGCATAGTCCATCCCATGTTTCTTGATATCTTGAGTAGACTATGATATACAAATTAGTATGACATCTCATATCAACTTATTTGAGCATGGCCATGAATTTCTAGTCTCACTCAATCAAGTGGCCTAAGATATTACTCCTATTATGTAGGAGGGACTTATCCTATATTGATCAACCATATCCTCTACATAGATTGTGGTATATCCAACATCGCCTTTATAGAACAACTCGTTACGGTGTACATTTGATCAGTATCAAAATATACAACTCACGATGTTGGGATAATGATGATCTCAAGTCCGAGGATCATATACATATTAATCACTATGAGTAATGTTGTGACAATTACATAACAATCCAAGAAACATACTCATAGCGGGTCAGGTCAATATGTTGTTCTCTAACACACATATTCATGCATTGATTTTGACACTCCATATCAATGACAACTCTTTATCATCAATCAACTACATGTTAGTCTTAATGCATTATTGTTGTCCTAGTCAACAATAATACTTGACTAAGGATCTTTTAAGAATAATCATATTATTCTCAGGACATTATTATAAAACAGTTTATTTGTACACACAGAAAGAAAAACTGAAATAATAATAACAACACTTTATATTAATAAACATGGTAAATCAAGTATGTTATTACAACCATCTCATGATTGATCTTTGGGCATACTCTTACAGCCATCCCTCTCCCCCATGGGGTCTTCTTCCTTTCATTTTTCTAGCTTTTTCTCTCTCCCCCATGGGGTCTTCTTCCTTCTATTTTTCTAGCTTTTTTTTTTCTCAAATCAACCGTGAATCTCCACTCCCATACTTTTAACATTTTCATGGCAACCAAGATTTCATATCCCATAATTAATTAATAGCATATCATGACAAAACTTTTTCACTACAACTTATTAATGACTTATTTCATATCTTTTAAACCATAAAAATTACATTTTTTACTTACATAATCAAACTCATATTTATAATCTTATTATCCTCATTTCCTTAGCACAATAACATATGAGAAGTATGAGTATCCAATGATACTTATCTTTGGATACTCTAAAATATAAAATCATGCCTATGTAAACTTGAACCCATCCTCAAATTATCTTGAAAACCTCATTTCTTGACATTCCTCATTTTTCATACACCAAAAATATAAGAACATATTAATACAATATATTTTTGAACTTTCTCATAACAACTAAGCTCAAATATCATGTTGGGGAGGTAAAAAACACCATTACTAACCTTTATGAACCTTTCTCTCTCTAGCTTCTATTTTCTCTCTCTAACCCCCATAAAAACTATGATGAAACTTGGGTTTTGAAGGTGGTAGTGACTTAATAAGGTAGTTTTCCAAGTGATTTCAATGAAATCTCATGGTAGGTTTAAAGGTTTTAAAGAGATTTCAAGAAAATGCTTTAAAAATGAAAAGGGGAGGAGGAGACCTCCATGGGAGAGGCGTGATCAGCTTGAGCAAGGATAATGGTTGATGGGGGTTCTTCTCTTCATTTTTCCAATTTAAAAATACCATTCAAGTTGGCCAAATGCCCAAATCCAACATTTAACTTAGAATTTTCATAAGTTGTGGCCCACTTTTTTAATACATTATCCAATGGTACAAATTCATCTCATACATTAAATAAATTATCTAACTAATATTTTCATTGTAACTTTTTTGAGAAATGATTAAAATACCCTTATATGGTAAAATTACCATTTTGCCTCAAATGTAACAATCCGTTTTTCAGTGGTGTCGGAAATAATGGTTTCGGGACCACAAATCTGACGAGGAAACATGTATTAATTATTATTGTAACACCCCAAACTCGGCCTATGCGTTAAGGCCAGATTTGACATGTCACACAAAATGAATATACTTTGATTCCTTAAGTAAAACAGATTTCAAAATTTTGACGAAGTATTTATTGAGTAAAAGATTTGATTGATAAATCGACAATTTGAGATGTAAGATCTTATAAATCGAAATTTTGAAAATATCGTTAACAGTTTGAGAAAATTTTAAAAGAAATTAAAAATATTTTTCGAAAAGAATTGATGAAAATCTTAAGAGTAATTTTCCGAGTTAAAAATATGAAATTATTATGAAATCCTTTTTATATATTCATTTTTGAATAAAACGTTTATTTAAGTTTTTAGAAAAATATAATCCCAAATTTGAAATACGTAAAGCAGTTTATGAATTCTTCCAACAATAAACAAAACAAAAATTAATCCAGAGGCCTTATTACAACCTTAATTCAAAATAGCAAAGTAATTAAAAATATTAAAAGAAATCCAAATTCCAAATTTAACCGTTTTTAAGTATGGCCTCCACCAAGACATCCACGACCCAAGTCTCCATCATTGATCATTACGAAAGGAAAGGAAAAGCGGGGTGAGTTACTAGAACTCAATGTGTAACCCACTTACCGTTGTCCACTGGGCCAAAATCCATTAAGCAAATATTTGGGCCTAAGCCCATTTACAATAATAATGTAATGAATATAACATGAATATGTAATGCAATTCCCAAACCAAGCCTAGTATTCCATCCGCTACACACCACCCGTACCAACCAACACACCTGTGGGTGATCATCAGTCAACCCACCCCGCCAACACACCAATCGCAGACATTAAGCCATTTATATCAAATATAATTGTGGACAAGCCACCAAAATAACAGAATTTACGTGGCATTGCCACCATTCAGATTTGTGGCCGAGCCACCAAAATTATGTAGCAGAGCTACCAAAACTTCTCTTCATCATTATCCCATCCCATGCAATTCATGTATATAATGCATAATAAATTACAATAGTTTATTCGGATATTTATTACAAAAAATTATGGCCCATTATAACAATTTATCAAATTGGCCCATTAAGCAGAATATCATCATGGCCCATTTCACAAATTTTCAGATCGGCCCATATAGCAAATATATCGATTTGGCCCACATAGCAAAATATATCGTTTTGGCCCACATAACAAAATATATCGTTTTGGCCCACATAGAAAAATATATCATTTTGGCCCACATAACAAAATATATCGTTTTGGCCCACATAACAAAATATATCGATTTGGTCCACATAACAATTTTATCGATTTTATCAATTTTATCATATGAGAACTAAGCCAATTTTCCCGGTTTCACCTTAATACGATTTTAATCAAACGGTTTACTATCAATATGACATTAATCTCCAACCCATGGAAAACGGTGTGAGATTACACACCTGATTACGGTAAGCACTACGCTCTCTCGATCGTTGACACCTAAAATTTTATAACGCTCGATTAGTCAACGTACGCGATTTAATAAATCTACTTTAAAACAAACAATCTAAAATTTACCCTCGGGATCGTGAACAAATACGATTTTTCGGTTCTCCCCGGTTGACGGTCCACAACCCAGTGAAAAATCCCGAATCGCTGATGCCTCAGAATTGCGAACGACCTTGAATAGTCGATTCTCACCGGATGAGGGTCCACAACCCGGTGGAAAATCTCAAATCACCGATACAGCCCTTCGCTTGAATTTAGGAGTAAGGATCGTTAATTCGCTCCTTTTTAGATCTCCACTCTACTTCCCATTCGAATCGTTACCACAAGTCTCCATTCGGTTAGATCTTACACAATCGGTATTACAATAAAATATGGATTAACGAAATGGTGAAGATCGGCTTACCACTAATTTCTGAGTGACCAAAGATTTGGTAGATTGAGCAATTTAACCCCTATGAATAATATCGGTTAATCGTCACCATCTTATCGAATAAAGAATGATTTATGGAATCCTTGAAAAACACTTACCTAAAGGATTTTAGAACCGACTTCAAGCGATGATATGATGACTTCGAAAAAAATCCAAGTTTCGGCCTTCCACTATATCTCTACGAGGAAGAAAATGATTTCGAATGAAAGAAAGAAGGTGGTGATCTCGGTCAAAATGACCACCCAAACCAAAACAATATTTCGGCATTAAGAGAAATAAAATAAAATATTGGAAATAACACTTACCGATGGATTAAGGAATAAGTGATAGTTCAAATGAGAAAGAAAGAAAGAATGATGAAAAGGTTTCGGTTATGAAGGAAATGAACAATGATATTCGGCTATGGAGGTATAGATTTTGAGAAGAAAAAGAAAGGTTTGTAAACTTTTGTAAAAAGGAATAGAAAGATGAAAAAGGTGTATTTTTGGGGTTTCGGTTCTTCCAAGGAATAAAGAGTGAAAAATTTTGTCTCAATGGTTTTGGTGCATTTGGCAATCAAGAAGAAAGAAGAAGAATTTGCTAGTAATCAACTTGAAGTTTCGGCTATCAAGGAAGATGGACAAAAGGTGAATATGTGACCAATCCAAAGAGAAGAAAAATGCACTATTGTGCTAGAAGATTTCGGCAAAGAGAATAGCAAATTGGGAGAAGATGACACTAAAGTTGCAAATGAGATTTTTGACCCAAAACAATACCAAGACCCTACCAAAAGCCAAAGTAAAATTTCAGCCACCTATCTACCCCCAAAACTGTCCACATGCATTGCCATAAGGGTCAAAATTTTGCCAACCATACTTTCCACAGCATTCTCCATAAAATAAGCCACTTGTTCCCCTTACTTGCCTTTTCCTTTTGATTCCTTTCCCCAACCTCAACTTTTCCTTAATTCCTTAGCCACCTTACCAAAAATAAAAAAGTCAAACTTGCCATAAATACCTCTTGGCCGACACTTAAGGAAAGAGTGCAAAAATATAAGTCAAAAAATTGCACACAAAGGGATTCGAACCTCTTCCCTCAAGGTACTACATGTGGCGCCTTAACCTTCTTACCAATAGCTCATTTATGCTAGATATTTACTCAATTATTTCCATATGCTTTAAGGTCACTTACTCCATCTCCTTAAAGTACTAAATGCCAAAAATTTTCACTAGGTCCAAATGAACCCTGAGTCTTCTCAGGACCTCCTAAACATACACAATTAATAATTTAACTAGCTTAACACCAAAAACAATGCAACACATAAAATTCCAAATTTTAGGATGTTACAATTCTACCTCTTAAAGAAAATTTCGTCCTCGAAATTTACCTGATTAAAAGTGGTGAGGATATTGCTGCCGAATCACGTCCTCAGGCTCCCATATAGCTTCCTCTGTTCCGTGGTTGCACCATAAAACCTTGACTAATGGTACTGACTTCCTTCTCAGCACCTTAACGTCTCGATCTAAAATTTACACTAGCTCCTCCTCGAACGACAAGTCAGGCCTTATCTCAACTTCCTCTACCGGTACTATATGAGACAGATCCGATCGATAATGCCTTAACATTGAGACATGAAATACATTATGTATCAGACTCAACTCCGGGGGTAACTCAAGTCGATAAGCCATCGCCCAATACGTTTCAACACACGCAGACGGTCCGATGAACTTAGGGCTCAACTTGCCCTTCCTTCCAAACTCGAAGATCTTCTTCCAAGGTGAGACCTTCAGAAAGACTTGATCTCCCACCGCAAACTCAATATCCTTACGCTTGATTCGCATAAGATTTTTGTCTATCCAAGCTTCCTTTAACTGCGTGCCGAATTACCTTTACTTTTTCTTCCGCCTCTCGATATCGGCTCGGGACCCAATAATCATCACTCCCCAATTCAGTCCAACAAGTAGGAGTACGACACCTACGACCATACAACGCCTCGTAGGGTACCATCTGGATGCTGGATTGATAGCTATTGTTATAAGCAAACTCTGCCAACGGTAAGAAATCCTCCCAACTACCCCTGAAGTCAATCACACATCCCCTTAACATGTCTTCCGAAACTGGATTACTCTCTCCGATCGACCATCCGATCGAGGATGAAATGTCAGGTTGAAATTAAGCTTGGTTCCCAAAGCTTCATGTAAGGCTTTCCAAAACTGTGATGTAAACCTAGGGTCCCTGTCCGAAATAATAGACACTGGTACCCCATGTAACCTCACAATCTCTGCTACGTACAACTTGGCCAACTTTTGCAATGAGTAATCCGTACGAACAGGTAGAAAATGGGCAGTCTTAGTCAACCGATCCACTATTACCCAAACAAAATCTTTCTTAGTAGGCGATAAGGGTAGCCCACTAACGAAGTCCATAGTTATCCGTTCCCATTTCCATAAGGGAATCTTCACCGATTGTAGCAATCCCGACGGCAATTGATGTTCTGCCTTCACTTGCTGACATGTTAAGCACCTACTCACAAATTCAGTAACCTCCCGTTTCAACCCTGGCCACCAATATTGTTCACGGAGGTCTCGATACATTTTATTTCCCCCGGGGTGCATAGCATATGGGCTACTATGCGCCTCTCGCAGAATCATTTGTCTTAATTCCGAATCTTTGGGCATACAAATTCTTTCGCGGAAACACAATACTCCATCATTATTCATTCCAAAATACCCTTCCACACCACTTTCCACTAGTGAAATAAGGAACCCAACTTTTCATCCGATAATCGCTTTTCCTTAATCGACCTACCCACGCGCAGCTTCACGAAGTTCGACTAATGCAGACTACCATCTTCATACAAGCCGAGATGAGTGAACATTGCTCTCAAATCTGATATCACCTTACGACTCAACGCGCGTCCGCCACCACGTTAGCCTTTAGGGATAATACTCGATTGAGAAGTCATAATCCTTCAACAGTTCTATCCACCTCCGCTGTCTTAAGTTCAACTCCTTTTGGGTAAGGAGGTACTTTAGACTCTTATGATCCTTATAAATGATCGACTTCTCACCGTATAGGTAGTGTCTCCAAATCTTCAAAGCAAACACCACCGCAGCCAACTCTAAATCATGGGTGGGATAATTCACCTCGTGCGGCCTTAACTGACGAGATGCATAAGCCACCACTTTTCCACCTTGCATCAACACACATCCCAAGCCCGTGTGTGACGCATCGCAGTAAACAATAAACTCTTTTCCACCTCTCAGTTGAATCGAGATGGCGCTCCGTCGAATCTTCTTCAATTTCTCGAAACTTTTTCTTCTTTGATCCGTCCACACAAATGGTACTCCCTTGCACAACAATTTAGTTAGGGGTGCAGCAATCAACGAAAACCCCTCAACAAAACGCCGATAATAACCAGCCAACCCTAAAAAACTCTAAATTTTGGCCACTGACTTCGGTGGTTTCCAATCCAACATAGCCTCTACTTTCCGGGGATCAACTCTAATTCCTTCGGCCGACACAACATGTCCCAAGAAGGTCACTTCCTTCAGCCAAAATTCACACTTACTGAATTTGGCATAAAGTTGCTTTTCCCGCAATATTTGCAATACTATTCGCAGATGTGAATCATGTTGTTCTTCATTCTTCGAGTAAACCGAGATGTCATCTATGAACACCACCACAAACCGGTCTAAATAGGGTTGGAAGACCCGGTTCATCATGACCATAAATGCAGCTGGTGCATTGGTCAACCCAAACAGCATCACCAAGAACTCATAGTGTCCATAACGAGTTCGAAACACCGTCTTATGAATATCCGCCTCCTTGACCTTAAGCTGGTGATAACCCGATCTCAAATCTATCTTCGAGAAAACCAAAGCTCCTCGCAGTTAGTCGAACAAGTCATCGATTCTCAACAACAGATACCTATTCTTGATCGTCAACTTATTCAACTGCCTATAATCGATTCACATACGCATCGACCCATCATTCTTGTTGACAAACAAGACCGGTGCTCCCCACGGTGACACACTCGATCGAATGAAACCCCGATCCAACAACTCCTGAATTTGAGCTTTAAGTTCTGCCAATTCTTTCGGCGCCATTCTATATGGAGCAATGGACACTGGAGCCGTTCCTGGCAATAATTCAATGCCAAACTCTACCTCCCGACCCGGAGGCAATCCAGGAAGTTTCTCGGGAAAGACGTCCGAAAACTCCTTCACCGTTCTAACACCTTCTACTGACACTTCCTTGGCATCCAACGCACTAATGAAGGCTAGGAAAGCTCCACACCCTTTTCGCAACAACTTTTCTGCCTTTAAAGTAGATACCACATTCGATAGATAATTTCTGCTTTCACCTATCATCACCACTTCTTTATCTTTCGAAGTTCTTATTGTCATCCACTTTGCAGCACAATCCAAGTTCGCACGGTGTTTCACCAACCAGTCCATGCCCAAAATAAGGTCGAACTCACCGAAAGGCAGTTCCATCAAGTCTGCCAAAAATGTTTCTCCTTGTACTTCTAAGGGTACATCTCTAAACAATTTATTTACTACCACAGACTGTCCTAAAGGACTAATTACCGTCATTTCTCTAGCATTAATCTCAAATCTAATGTTCAGATTTCCAGATACAGCACTAGCAACATACGAATGGGTGGATCCAATATCTATCAAAGCAGTAACAGTTACATTAGATATGAAGAACGTACCGATTATCACATCAGGTGCATCGCCATCCTCCCGACGTCTGACTGCATAAACCATCCCTGGCTGCCTCGCCTCCGCGTTACCCCTGAAACCAGTACCTCTACCCGGTGCACCCTGACCTCGTCCTCCGCCATTACCACCTTGACCTGGCCCATGGCCTCTCGGTGGCTGCTGATCACCTCTAGCTGGCTATGCGTCATAGTTACGAGCTTCCTGATTCGAAGCGGTCTGTCGAGGATAATTTTTAAGCTGATGGTCCTTAGAATCACATTTGAAACAACCACCGGTTCTCTTCCAGCATTCACCCGGGTGTCATTTTTCGCATGATCAAGACATGGTCAGATTCGACAGTAACATGTTGGTGCCCTAACTCGAATCAGCTCATCATTTCTGGGCCTCTTCTGAAACCCTCTAGCAGGACCTGAGTACTTAAAGTCCCTCTTGTTCTTACCTCTATCTTTTTCTCGGTTTTTCCGCTCTGAGTACTTAGCCTCCTCAGCTATCTTGGCTTTCTCCATAAGTGTGGCAAAATTCCTTTCTTGCTGTGGGGCTATCAATACCCGCAACTCATCACTTAACCTGTCCTCAAAACGCACGCAGCATTCGTAGTCAGTTGGCACAATACCTCGGGCATAACGACTCAGATGCAGAAATTCTACTTCGTAAGCTGCCACAGTCTTACTTCCTTGGATCAAATTAAGGAATTCCTTCCTCCAGGCATCCACATAGCTAGCCCCAACATACTTTCCTTGGAATGTAGTTTTGAAGAAATCCCAAGTAACACGATCGGCCTGAGTGCCCCCCCGAACAGTAAGCCACCATTGATATGCCTCGTCTCTCAACAAGGACACAGCTCCTCTCAGTTTCTGCTCGGTGGTGGACTCCAAATCATCCATGATTCGTTCCACTGCCTCGAGCCAATATTCTGCTACATTTGGGGCTACACCCGAGACACCCCTAAAAACCTCGGCACCACTTGATCTAAGTCGTTCCGAAATTGATCTACGAGCTGCTGGCCCAGTTCTAGCTCCAGCAACCCTTTCTAAGACTCGCAACATTGCTTGGGACAAGGCAATGTCCTCCCTCATACGGTCATGTGATCTAGTTTCAGTCCCGGGTGACGCAGGTGCGTCCATTTCCGGCATATGTCCCGACGCTTCAGACGCAACCCTAGCACCTCGGCCTCTACCACGGCCACGTCTACCGCGTCCACGTCCTCTAGCGCTCATATTGGCTAATTCGATTTAATCTAATTAAAAGTCTTATGAATCAGTAGACTATTTCAATATTTATTAACCAATGTTTTATGAGGTATAAGAAGTAAAGTCGTTTTCGTAAACGCATCCTATAGTCTCAATCTCTATAGTTTCAACATCTAAAACTAAAAGTTCTAGAGTGTTCCTATAGTCATATCACAATAATCATAATCATACAATAACATACACTTACTTGACTTCGTGCCGGATACCCGTGGTGCCATACTTCCCTTAAAAATATACGTTCTAAATTTTACATTTCAAAACAGTTCAGAAAAAAATGTTTTTGAACCCAAACCAAAGCCGAGTTTTGAACCGGGCTTTGATACCATAAAATGTAACACCCTAAACCCGGCCTATGCGTTAAGGCCAGATTTGACATGTCACACAAAATGAATATACTTTGGTTCCTTAAGTAAAACAGATTTCAAAATTTTGACGAAGTATTTATTGAGTAAAAGATTTGATTGATAAATCGACAATTTGAGATGTAAGATCTTATAAATAGAAATTTTGAAAATATCGTTAACAGTTTGAGAAAATTTTAAAAGAAATTAAAAATATTTTTCGAAAAGAATTAATGAAAATCTTAAGAGTAATTTTTCGAGTTAAAAATATGAAATTATTATGAAATCCTTTTTATATATTCATTTTTGAATAAAACATTTATTTAAGTTTTTAGAAAAATATAATCCCAAATTTGAAATATTTAAAGCAGTTTATGAATTCTTCCAACAATAAACAAAACAAAAATTAATCCAGAGGCCTTATTACAACCTTAATTCAAAATAGCAAAGTAATTAAAAATATTAAAAGAAATCCAAATTCCAAATTTAACCGTTTTTAAGTATGGCCTCCACCAAGACATCCACGGCCCAAGTCTCCATAATTGATCATTACCTGAAAGGGATAAGGAAAACGGGGGTGAGTTACTAGAACTCAATGTGTAACCCACTTACCGTTGTCCACTGGGCCAAAATCCATTAAGCAAATATTTGGGCCTAAGCCCATTTACAATAATAATAATGTAATGAATATAACATGAATATGTAATGCAATTCCCAAACTAAGCCTAGTATTCCATCCGCTACACACGATTCGCACCAACCAACACACTGTGGGTGATCATCACCAACCCACCCCGCCAACACACTAATCGCGGGCATTAAGCCATTTATATCAAATAGAATTGTGGACAAGCCACCAAAATAATAGAATTTATGTGGCATTGCCACCATTCAGATTTGTGGCCGAGCCACCAAAATTATGTAGCAGAGCTACCAAAACTTCTCTTCATCATTATCCCATCTCATGCAATTCATGTATATAATGCATAATAAATTACAATAGTTTATTCGAATATTTATTACAAAAAATTATGGCCCATTATAACAATTTATCAAATTGGCCCATTAAATGAGAATATCATCATGGCCCATTTCGCAAAATTTTCGGATCGCCCATATAGCAAATATATCGATTTGGCCCACATAGCAAAATATATCGTTTTGGCCCACATAACAAAATATATCGTTTTGGCCCACATAGCAAAATATATCATTTTGGCCCACATAACAAAATATATCGTTTTGGTCCACATAACAAAATATATCGATTTGGTCCACATAACAATTTTATCGATTTTATCAATTTTATCATATGAGAACTAAGCCAATTTTCCCGGTTTCACCTTAATACGATTTTAATCAAACGGTTTACTATCAATATGACATTAATCTCCAACCCACGGAAAATGGTGTGAGATTACACACTTGATTACGGTAAGCACTACGCTCTCTCGATCGTCGACACCTAAAATTTTATAACGCTCGATTAGTCGACGTACGCGATTTAATAAATCTACTTTAAAACAAACGATCTAAAATTTACCCTAGGGATCGTGAACAACTACGATTTGTCTGTTCTCCCCGGTTGACGGTCCACAACCCAGTGGAAAATCCCGAATCGCTGATGCCTCAGAATTGCGAACGACCTCGAATAGTCGATTCTCACCGGATGAGGGTCCACAACCCGGTGGAAAATCTCGAATCTTTGATACAGCCCTTTGCTTGAATTTAGGAGTAAGGATCGTTAATCTGCTCCTTTTTAGATCTCCACTCGACTTCCCATTCGAATCGGTACCACAAGTCTCCATTCAGTTAGATCTTACACAATCGGCATTACAATAAAATATGGATTATCGAAATGGTGAAGATCGGCTTACTACTAATTTCTGAGTGACCAAAGATTTGGTAGATTGAGCAATTTAACCCCTATGAATAATATCGGTTAATCATCACCATCTTATCGAATAAAGAATCATTTGTAGAATCCTTGAAAAATACTTACCTAAAAGATTTTAGAACCGACTTCAAGCGATGATATGACGACTTTGGAAAAAATCCAAGTTTCAGCCTTCCACTATATCTCTACGAGGAAGAAAATGATTTCGAATGAAAGAAAGAAGGTGGTGATCTCGGTCAAAATGACCATCCAAACCAAAACAATATTTCAGCATTAAGAGAAATAAAATAAAATATTGGAAATAACACTTACCGATGGATTAAGGAATAACTGATAGTTCGAATGAGAAAGAAAGAAAGAATGATGAAAAGGTTTCGTTTATGAAGGAAATGAACAATGATATTCGGCTATGGAGGTATAGATTTTGAGAAGAAAAAGAAAGGTTTGTAAACTTTTGTAAAAAGGAATAGAAAGATGAAAAAGGTGTATTTTTGGGGTTTCGGTTCTTCCAAGGAATAAAGAGTGAACAATTTTGTCTCAATGGTTTTGGTGCATTCGGCAATCAAGAAGAAAGAAGAACAATTTGCTAATAATCAACTTGAAGTTTCGGCTATCAAGGAAGATGGACAAAAGGTGAATATGTGACCAATCCAAAGAGAAGAAAAATGCACTATTGTGCTAGAAGATTTCGACAAAGAGAATAGCAAATTGGGAGAAGATGACACTAAAGTTGCAAATGAGATTTTTGACCCAAAACAATACCAAGACCCTACCAAAAACCAAAGTAAAATTTCAGCCACCTATCTACCCCCAAAACCGTCCACATGCATTGCCATAAGGGTCAAAATTTTGCCAACCATACTTTCCATAGCATTCTCCATGAAATAAGCCACTTGTTCCCCTTACTTACCTTTTCCTTTTGATTCCTTTCCCCAACCTCAACCTTTCCTTAATTCCTTAGCCACCTTACCAAAAATAAAGAAGTCAAACTTGCCATAAATACCTCTTGGCCGACACTTAAGGAAAGAGTGCAAAAATATAAGTCAAAAAATTGCACACAAAGGGATTTGAACCTCTTCCCTCAAGGTACTACATGTGGCGCCTTAACCTTCTTACCAATAGCTCATTTATGCTAGCTATTTACTCAATTATTTCCATATGCTTTAAGGTCACTTACTCCATCTCCTTAAAGTACTAAATGCCAAAAATTTTCACTAGGTCCAAATGAACCCCGAGTCTTCTCAGGACCTCCTAAACATACACAATTAATAATTTAACTAGCTTAACACCAAAAACAATGCAACACATAAAATTCCAAATTTTAGGATGTTACAATTATTTAATTCATACGAGTCGATTATAGTTTTATATTGAATTTTGATTAGATAAAATTTAACTAATTGAATAAATGGTTAAGTATAAATGGTTGCCCTGAAAGTCAAGTGGTTTCGAAAAATGAGGTATCGGGACCTCATTTTTATAAGCCGATATTGTGAATATTTTTATCAATTATTTAAGGAGAAATTATTTTAGTATGTGAATTCTGAAATTTTAATGTTTGATTGGTCAATTAAGAAAAAAGGACTAAATTTTAAAAACTGTAAAAGTTAATCGATATTAATTATTATTTGTTAAAAAGCATAATTAACAATTATTTAAGGATATATATGGAAATTAAGCCATTTTTATCTTAGTGGGCGTTTGATGTATGTGATAAATGAATATTTAAATTACAAATTAATTAAATTAAGTTAAAATTAATTAATTAAAAGATGAAAAGCATTAAAAATGAAGTTATCTTCTTCATTTCTTTTTTCTCTACACCGAATAGCCATGGCTTCTCACTTTAGGCAAAACCATTTTTCTTGCAAGATAATGTTTTCTAAACCCATTTTTAATAATTTTTATATTTTTGAGATCGTTGCAACTAGGTCCAACTAACATGTATCTCCGTTTTTGAAACTGTTAAAGATTTTTTATTTTGCAATTGATGAATCTTTGTTATTCTTGGTGTTAAATGATGAATTTGAAGTATTAGTTGTTGATTAGGATTATTTTGTAAAGTGATTTTAGTTTATTTTAAAGTTTAATGACTAAATTGATAAAAGAGAAACTTTATCATGAAATTCTTGAGAAATTTCAATAATTATAGACTGTTTATGTATGAGAGAGAATTTGACTATCTTGAATTTGATTTAATTATGATAAATGTTAAATTTTCGAGATTAGAGACTAAATTGAAAAAAGTGCAAAACTTTAGGGAAATTGTGAAAATGTCAATTAAGAAATCATATGTATTAAACGGACTTTTATAATGTATTTAGGACTGATAGTTGAAACAAAAATTATTGTATAGATCAAAAATCGGTAGATAATTGCGGAAAAGAAAATTGTTGAAGTCTCTGATGTTGTCATCTTTACTGTTTAGCACTAGTAAGTTCGTACGGTTTAAATTAGAATAAATTGTAATATTATATTGGCTTGTGAGTGATGATTTGTTGAGTATTCGTATATATATTTATATAATTTTATAATCATAAAATTAATTTAATGTGAGAAATGTAATTTATTTGTAAAATATTATGCGATTATTTGTATCAAGACCGGATGAACATAGGATAGGATATAATTGACATGCCAATAAGTTATATTGCGCGCTGTACGGGATTGACTTGTGATGAGATGATGATTCCTGATTTATTCCTATCCACTATGTAACACCCCAAACCCGGCCCAAACACCATGACCGGATCTGGCATGTCACTTAGGGAGATTTTAAAAGATGTCGTAATTTCGGAAAATATTTTTCTTGAGTTTAACACTTTATTGGAGAAAACTAAATGGTTGGATGATTTGTAAAAGATATACATTTTATATTTATGCCTTAGTGGATTAAAACCGAAATTTGATACATGCCTTAATTTAATTAAAACGTAAAATGTAAATGTCTAATAATAATAAAAGCCCAAAACAAACGAAAATATGAAGCTAGTGGCCCATGGCCTTATTACAATGAAATTTAAACCCACTGATTAAAAATATTAAAAATAAATAAACTAGTAAAGTCTTTTGCTGAATCAAAATAATCCCTCGCATGGCCACCTTGCGCTCTTCTCCAACCCGGTCGATGCACTAGGTGCTACCTGAAAGATGTTAAATAATGGGGTGAGTCGCGAAACTCAGTGTGCAACCCTCGTGCACCATCAGATTGGGCCTTAGCCCCACAAAACAGATAACAGAGTATAATATATCAGAAAATATGCAAAGCCCAACCCAATCCTAGGTTTCCATCCGCTACACACCACCCTTACCTGCCAATCACACCATTGGGATTTCTACAATCAACCCACACCGCTACACACCATCGATGGCAGTCATGCTGCAGATAGCTGCTCATCGTCAGATCATGGCAATAGCCACTACAACAGATCATGGCATTAGCCACTACAACAGATCATGGCAAAAGCCACTACAACAGAACACTTCCCCTTTCATCAATCACCCAACCCCATGCAATCACAGAAACCGGCATACATGTTCATCATACCAAATCGACAGAAACATTCACTTTAGAATGACCGAGATCACTAACCTGGTGATTCGCCCTTACCCTCCTCGGGTTTTCAACGGCCATGCCGGTATTTCGGCATTTAGCAGAATATAACAGATTTATAAACATATACTAACAAGCAGTCCAAATGGTGTGAGAATGCTACACACCTGATAACACATAGTACTATTCTCTATGTCGATACCCTCACTAATCAGATCTACTGCCCTTTGTCTACAACTTTGCTAAAAAGCCGGAAGAATGCGAAGATAAGGCCTCTCCTATATTCGGCCAAGGGTTAGTGTTTTACCCGAATTATATGTTTAAATTGACAGATCTCCTTACCTAAAACGATTAGATCCCGGAAGTAGGATGATTCGAGTGCTACCAATTTAAAAACCTATGCGACTAGATCTTCTTCAAATCCCGGAATGCCGCCCATGAAAGAAAATACGAGATTAGTCAAACCATCTAGCCATTCGGCTATGGTCTCTCATGAAAGAAATTATCCGACTCATGATTTGGAATTAGCAGCCATTATTTTCGCATTGAAAATATGGCGTCATTACTTGTTCGGTGAAAAATGCCATGTTTACTCAGATCACAAAAGTCTGAAGTACTTGATGACTCAGAAGGATTTGAACTTGAGACAACGCAGATGGTTAGAGCTGTTGAAAGATTCTGAATTAGTAATTGACTACCATCTGGGGAAAGCTAACGTTGTTGCGGATGCTTTAAGTCAAAAATCATTGTTTGCTCTTCGTGCGTTGAATGCACATATGGTTATGTCTGGTGATGGTTCGATCATAGCCGAGTTGAAAGCAAGACCGATGTTTATTCAGCAAATTTGTGATGCACAAAGAATTGACAAAGATATGATTGCTAGACGAGTTCAGTGTGAAAATGATGCAGAGTCAGAGTTTCGAATTGATGCAAATGATTGTTTGAACTTCAAAGGCCGAATATGTATTCTGAGGAATGTGGATTTGATTCAGATGATTTTGAACGAGGCTCATAATAGTCGACTATCGGTACATCCGGGTAGCACGAAAATGTATAATGATTTGAAACAGTCCTATTGGTGGCCTGGCATGAAACGAGATATATCTGAATTTGTTTCAAAATGTTTAATTTGTCAGCAAGTAAAAGCAGAGCATCAAGTGCCTTCTGGGTTACTTCAGCCGATCATGATACCTAAATGGAAATGGGATAGACTCACTATGGATTTTGTATCCGGTTTGCCTACGACACCGAGCAAGAAAGATGCGATGCAGGTTATAGTGGATAGATCGACCAAATCAGCTCACTTTGTGCCGGGTCGCATGACTATTCACTCGATAAACTTGCTGAGTTGTATGTATCTCAAATTGTGAGATTACATGGTGTGCCGAGTACCATTATTTCAGACAGAGACCCGAGATTCACATCGCAGTTTTGGAAGAAGTTGCAAGATGCTTTAGGTACTAAACTCCACTTTAGCATAGCCTTTCATCCGCAGATAGACGGTCAGTCTGAACGAACCATTCAGATACTTGAGGACATGTTGAGATGTTGCGTCCTTGAGTTTGAAGGTACGTGGGAAAGATACTTACCTTTGATTGAATTTTCTTATAATAACAGTTTTCAATCTAGTATCAAAATGGCACCATATGAAGCTCTTTATGGCCGCAAGTGTCGTACACCATTGTACTGGACCGAACTCAGTGAAAATAAGATACACGGGGTTGATTTGATTAAAGAGGCAGAACAGAAAGTGGCTATAATCAGAGATAGTTTGAAAGCTGCCTCGGATCGTCAAAAGTCCTATCTTGATTCGAGCGCAAAGACATTGAGTTTCGTGTCGAGACCGGGTATTCTTGAAAGTTTCCCTGTGGAAGAAAGTACTCTGATTTGGTCAGAAAGGTAAACTAAGCCCGAAGTTTATCGGACCGTACGAGATCATCGAGCGTATTGGGCCTGTTGCTTATAGATTGAATTTTCCCTTTGAATTAGAAAAGATACACAACGTATTTCACGTTTCGATGCTTTGTAAATATAGGTCAGATCTGTCACATGTGATCACTCCGTCTGAGATTGAAATCCGATCCGATATGACGTATGAGGAAGAACCGATCCGTATTTTAGCTCGGGAAATGAAAGAGTTGAGAAACAAGAGAATTCCATTAGTGAAAGTACTATGGAATCGGAACGGAGTTGAAGAGGCTACGTGGGAGCCTGAGGATTCAATGAGGCTACAATATCCGACTTTATTTAACGGTAAGATTTTCGGGGACGAAAATCCCTAAGGGGGGAGAGTTGTAACAGACTGAACTTGACCCTAATCGGAACGGTGGTTTTGGGACCACGAATCTGAGTCTGAGAAATATTAAAATATTATATTTTGTGTTTATTATATGTGAATTAATGTGTATGAAAGTTTCGTAGAAAAATTTAATCGTTTGTGTGTTCAATTTAACAAAAAAGGACTAAATCGCGTAAAGTGTAAAAGTTGCATACTATAGTGTAAAGTGCTAGAATGATGATGGCTTTTTAATATGAGGTATTAAATGGGTAAATAACCCATTTCTAATTTAGTGGGTGGTATATGACAAGATTAACCTTAAGTTTTATATTATATAATTTTATGATATAAGGTTAAATAAGTAAATAAATTAAATCCATATTATATGTTAATTAAAACATAAAAAAATGAACATGTTTACTCATCTTCTCTTGGCCGAATATTGAGGAAAGAAAGGGGAGCTAGGTTCTTTGAAATTTCGGCTACATTCAAGCCAAATTCAAGGTAAATTCTTAGTCGGTTTTTGTAAATTTTTACGTTTTTGAGATCGTTGCTTCGAACAGTAGCTGACCCATGTTAAAATATTTAAATCTAAGCATGCTTGATGTTCAGCTATTGACATGTTCATGTGGTTTTTGATGTTTGATGATTTTAAATGAAAGATATATGTTAGATTAATATGTTTTGTCTTTGGATTTTTGGTAAATTTGAGTATTTGGGCTAAATTGCAAAAATGAACTTTTGAGGGGACCAAAATGCAAAATAAATGAAAGAAATGGACTTGTATAGTCCCTATGAAAATTTGGCCCTAAGGAATTATAGTGAAATTTTGTGTATTTTGTGTTTTGTGCAAATAGGATTAAATTGTAAAAATGTGAAACATTAGGGGTAATATGGTAATTTGCCCATTTATGTGTTTTGGGACTAAATTGAGATGAAATGTGCTTGAATGAGCTAAATTTTAATGTGTTTAGATAAAGAACAAAGAAAAACGGATTTGGATCGGGGAAAGGCGAAGGTTACCGAATAGCCGGCCTACGTTGTCCGTCGACAATCGAGGTAAGTCTTTAAGCAAAGTAATTTTCGTAAGAATTGATTATAACATAGAATACATATTAAATCATGAAACTGTGGAATTAATTATGTTAAAGCCGAATGTGAGAAAGAAATTTAGCCATGTATATAATCGAATTCATTGAGTTAATTATGTGATAATGATGTAAATTATATGTGATATTTGTGATACTGTTAATGTGTAGTGTGAATGAGTTGGTTTGGAAATAAATGTTTTGGGCTTATTGCCTAGCAAGCCTTGTGCCGGTGAAATATTTCGGGCTTATTGCCTAGCAGGCTGAATGCCGGTGATTAAATTTTAGACTTCTGGTCTAGCAGGCTTAATGCCGATGTACATTTCGGGCTTTGATGCCTAGCAGGCTTATTGGCGGTGATGTGTTATAAATGGAGAAATTATGAATCATACAAAGTGAAGCATATTTAATGCAATGAGCTATAAGCTCAGGTAAGTATAAGCCTTTTCTTTTATAATTATAAAGAGTAAGGTAAGTTGGCATAGTATTATTTGAATTAAGTATGATATGATATGGTTAATGATTTGATAAGAATTATGATATATTTTATTGAGATTATTATTGATGTGTATGAACATTATATAATAGAATTTGAGTTTAAATGTGCTATTTTGGGGAATCGGTTATAAGTGAAAGTGTTAAGGATGAAAGAATTTGAATGTTTGCATATGTGCATAAATAAGTTTATAAGGTTGATATTAATGTTGTACTCATATGACTTGGAGTATGCGAATACATATGGTATATTTCTTTGGTTTCGATGAATTATATGTTTATGGAAATAATGTGCAAACATTTAGGTTAATGAATTAATAGAATTTGGCCATGTTTAAATTCACATATGGAAATGTTTATATTCAATGCCATAAGCTTAAATATTAAAGGTTTAAGTGTTTAATTGTTATATTATCCTTTGTTTGAGACTTACTAAGCTAGTAAGCTTACTCTGTGTGTGTTCAATGTTCTTTTTTATAGATTTTGATCAAGCTACGAGCTCAGAGGATCATCAGTGAAGTCATCCACACTATCGACTTGTTTTGGTATTTTCAAAATTTAGATTTTGAACTTAAGGCATGTATAGGCTAACTCTATGTCTGAATATCGTTTTGATGATGTATTTTAGCCATGCGAAAATGGCTTAAATTTTCATATTAAGTTCGGTTCTATTTACCCTTGACTATGTGATTAATATATTTGGTTCAACTATTCGGCTTGGGGCTGTTCTTTTATTTCAAGCTTACATATTATGCGTACTATATGATTGCTTGTTTGTAATGTCAATGTTTGTGTTAAATTAGTCAAGTGGGCCGGCATTTAAGTTAATATTCGCAGGTATAATTCAAGGTAGGTATGTGTAGTTGAGCATCATTCGGAATTTATGTATGCATGTGAACTTTATGTCGAGTTACGAAGTATGAATTATATTGAGTAATGCATATATGTGTATTCGGCCAAACCTAGGTGATAGTTGCAAATGTAGTCAACATGTTTAAATAAGTAATTGCTTAGGCTCATAGTCAAATATGGAAAATGTGTATAACCATGATGTATTCATTATATATATATTTGGCTTGTGAGATTGCTTAACTTAATTGAGTGCATGAAACTACCAAACTCGATTTGTGCTAGGTAACGAACATGAAATGTTATGAATGAGACCTTGCACATTCGGCCAAATATTTAAGCACATAGGTGATGTGTAATATGTTGCATGTATTCGATTATGTGAGAATAGGTTTTATGCCATGTGAAATTGGTCTTAATAGAAAGCATTATGCATTGACATTTGTAGTATGGTCATTTTGTGTTCATCGATGATTATATCGTATATGACTTGGATTAATATATCAAGTATGTGTTACACATGTGTGATTTGTCTATTTATGATTAAATTATTTGATAAAGATGATTAACGGAGATTCAATCGATTGAACTGATGTTTTAACTTACATGGTAATACCCGTAACCCTGATCCGGCGACGGACACAGGTTAGGGGTGTTACATCACACAACCGTGTCACCTTTTAAATCCACAATTCCTTTTCAATTATTATCTTTTGTCTTCTTCTCAAACTCCCTAAACTTTAGCCGCCGCTCCCTCCAACCACCCCCGTTTTGGCCGTCATCCCTTCCCCGACGTGCGCATTCCGACTGCCGTCTCACCAGCCCGATTCCCTCTCCTTCCTCCTTCCCCTTTCCCTTCGCAACATCCCATATTCCTCTTCTAAACCCCGTCAAACCAACCCTTATCCTTCCCCATCCTTCCCCCAACCCCCACAAACCTCTCGCACCCTCCGTTCACTCCCATCTCTCAGGCCACCTTCAAACCCCACCCCTCACCCTCGCACACTCAACCCCTATCCCCTTGCGCACCAAATACCCCACAAGCCCCCCCAAACTCCACCCTAGCCCCCTACCTCCGACCGTTGGCCCGAATCACCGCCGTCCAACAACCGCCGCCACGACCACAACCTCCCTACCCGTCGGTCATTTTCACCCTTTTACCTTCCCTTTTATTTATTTATTTATTTATTTATTATCCATTATTGTTATTAGTTAAATCCTTTTATTTCTTTATAATTTATTTTCATCATTATTATTATTAGTCAATTTTTCTTTTCTGATTCTACTTGTTACTGTTCTAGATTATTATAGGAGTTATTGGTATTGCTTTGATTTTCCACTGTTTCCATTACTATTTATTATTTTTTTTAGCATTCAAATTGTTTATTTCTTTATATAATTCTATTTTTTTATTCTTCTTACTTTCAGAATATTCCAGTTTGTCTTATAGTTGGGAATTGGTTATTTGATTTATTATTGAGTTATGATGACTTCACTTGTAACATCCTAAAAGTGGGGTTATTTGTGATTGAATTATTTTTCTTGTGTTTGTATTGCTGTGATATTAATTGTGGTGTAGTAAGGCTTAATTAGGGGTCTTGAGTAGGCTCGGAATAATGGGAAAATATTTTTATAAGCTTTAAAGGTAGGGAGCCTTAGCAAGTAGGGGTTACAAGGTTAAAAGAGGGAACTTTTGACACAGAAATGGCCTTGGAAAAGTGGAAAAGGAAGGCCACTTAAGAGTTGGAGTTGACGCCACGGGGAGAGCAAGGGAGCTTGTGTTCGAGTTATGGAAATCCCCTTTTTGCTCTTAATTGGGACGGCATAGGGGGGAGAGATTTTCTCTCTTCAAACTCTTTTTGATAATAAGGATAATGAGGATATTATTTAGATATTAATTGGATTTTATTTTGATTAATTCCAAAAAGATGGCAAAGAGAAAATATAGGCATTTGAGTATTCAAATTTTTTTGGATATTTTTTTAAACAATTGGCCAAGAGGAATTTTAGGTGATTGCCAAAAATTTGAACTCCTTGATTGATAGGAGTGGACGGCAAGTTAGGGGGAGAGTGCCAAAATCCTTCCTTTGATTCCTAAACTCTCTCATCTTCCATCTTTTCTCTTTCTCTTTTCATTCTCTCTCAAACTGAAAATACCATTTGCCATCTACCTCTCTTATTCTTTTTGACCCTTAGCCGAAACACCTACCCTCTTTTCCTCTCTTTTTCCTCCTCATCTTCTCAAAACCGAAACCCCATCTCCCTTTTTCCCATTATTTTCTTCCTCTAGCCGAACCTACTCCCTACCACCTTGCCGAATTTCTTTCCTCTATTTGGTGTAGCCTTGGCCGAATATCAAAGCAAGGGGTGATCCTTCTTGGTGTTTTCCAAATCGGTTTGGGTAGGGCCTTCGGGATTTAGAAGCGAGCAAGTGAGTCCATCATCTTTGATCGATCGGTTTTGGGGAAGCGAAGCACTTTGAGGGTGGTGGCTAGTATTCAAAGACGTTTTGGGGACAAGAAAGCAAGGGTGGCCGATTGACTCTTTGGGGTTTAGAGTTAGCGTTTGAATCGTGTGTGTACATACACACTTTATAGCTAATTAATGTGCTAAGTATTTTGTGTATGCTAAATCTGATTTGTGTAGATATGGGATTTATTACCATAAAAGGTATGAGCAAGGATCCGTAAGTCCTTGTTGTTATGATGCTTTTGGGAAGCATGACATATTTGGTATATGTGGTTATAGCTAACGGTAAACTCTATGTATGTTGCTAAATAAACCTATTAGCATGATTTTCTGCATATGCATGTAGTTGATTGATGTGGGTTGATGAGAGGAGGGGCAGTGATATTCGTGTCGACGGACACGGTGGTTTGGTACCACATTGTGACTACGGTCACAGAGGTTTGGCACCTCCAGAGGTTTGGCACCTCATAGCGTATCGTCCCGGTGGCTTTAGCACCAAAGTGGGTTGGCCCCACATTTACATTATGGGATTGACGCCGGTGATTTGGTATCACACGATGGGTTGGCCCCATCATCCGAATTGTGACTACACCACGGTGGTTTGGCACCACCAGTGGTTTGGCACCACAATATGACGGATTTCGTGACTATAAGTCACCAGTGGTTTGGCACCATCAGTGGTTTGGCACCACAATATGACGGATTTCGTGACTATAAGTCACCAGTGGTTTGGCACCACCAGTGGTTTGGTACCACACGGGGTAGAGAAAGGTGTTTGGATGGCTAGGTTGGGTGCATGATTTAGTGCATGTTAATTTGTTATAAATTGTGTATGTTGTTGCACTAATTTGGGGAAGGGTTACACATTAAGTCTTGGTGACTCACCTTCTCCTTTAACATTTTTCAGGTGACTCGTAGATGGCGGTTGAGGAGCCGGTTGGACTCGAGGTGGCCATGCAGTGGAATTTGAATTTAATGAACTTGGATTTTAGTTATTTTATTTTTATTGTTGGTTTTGTTTTAATCAAGTTATAATAAGGCCTCCTAGGATTATTTTTCTTATCTTTGCATGTTTTGAATATTTTGTTTAAACTATTTAATAATATTAAAATGGGTGCACATGTTTTCTCAAATCAAACGCAAAATGTTTTAAAGTGCCATCGGGTACATTTGAAACCTGTAACAACTTGACTTAATAAATATATATTTTTTAAAACAAACCAAGTATGGTTTTAGCAAGATAATTGAAAATGAAGATGTTTTCATCAAAACTCAAATCGGCTAAAGGGATTTTCAAAATGGTTTTCTCTGTGACATACCAAATTTGGTCGTAATGTTTGGGCCGGGTTTGGGGTGTTACAAATTGGTATCAGAGCCCGGTTCAAAGCTCGGCTGTGGGGGCCCAAGGCCCAAAATGTTTTGGTAGGCCTTTTTGAAATATTTTTGGGTTTTGAACAGCATGGCCCGAGTCTCCGGCACCAATCCGCACAGGTAAGTACTTCCGACTTTTGTATGAATTATTACTGGTAGAAGGGTAGGTATGGGACGTAGATAGCATGATAAACTTTAGGACTAGTTTACCCCAACAGAATACATAAGACTTTAAATGCTTAAGTAAACAAACCTACGATCAAGTCACCGAGTTAGGGTGTGGTAACCCCTGTGCGCATGTCTAGGATTGGATCAGGAAGAGCTTGGTATTTAAGCGATCCTTGTGACTCACCTCCTCTTCATGGGATTCCTACAGTGCGTAGCTTCGGTTCACCCTAACCAAGAGGACTCGGTCATAGGCCAAACACAAGAAATAATACTCTAACTTTGGAAATTTACGAAAACACCCCTGTAGGAAAAAGACGAAACTACCCCTGGGATGAGTGAATAGGTATGAAAGATATTAGGGAATGGATGTGCTCTTCTGTGTAAACTAGGATAGAGGACTTAAACCTTTGATTGATCGAAAGAATTTCTACTAAACTCTCTTTATAAAATTTCTTCGCGGATAACAAAGTGGAACAAGCACTAATCCATAAAAATTTCTTAATCAGATTAAAGCGCGATAGTTAGAATGAGCTCTAGAGGACGTGGCAGTCGTGGACGCAGTAGGGGCAGGATGACCGTGTCAGAACCCGTTAGGTCGGGTCAAGGGTCAGAGAATGAGGTACCACCGCCACCACCACCCTCAACTTTTGGAGCTGAGGAGCAGGATCGATCGGTGGTGGTGGCGAGACGCAAGTCGTGTGTTGCGAGTCCTTGAGATGGTGGCTGGAGCTAGTGGAGGAATGGGAGCTCGAAAATCTGTTCCAGAGCGACTCCGATCCAACGGAGCTGAGGTATTCCGGGGTGTGTCGGGAGTGGCACCCAGTGCGACGGAATATTGGTTAGAATCGACTGAAAGGATCATGGACGATCTCGATCTGACGAGTGAGGAGAAGCTGAAAGGAGCGGTGTCGCTTCTAAAGGATGAGTCATATCAGTGGTGGCTCACGGTTCGAGATGGTGCTACGGTAGATGATCTTATTTGGGAGTATTTCAAAGCCGCTTATCAGAAGAAGTATGTGGGCACCAGCTACACTGATGCTCAGAGGAAAGCCTTTCTGGGATTGGTACAAGGAAATAAGTCGTAATTGGAGTATGAAGCGAGTTCTTAAAGCTGAGTCGATATGCTAGAGGCATCGTGGCTACTGAACATGAACGGTGTGTCCGCTTTGAAGACGGACTTAGGGATGAATTAAGGTTGTTGATTGTTCCACAGCAGGAGCGTGAGTTTGCTGTTCTGGTAGAAAAGGCTAAGGTAGCCGAAGGGGTCAAGGAGTCCGTGAGACAGAACTATGACAAGAATAAGCGTAAAAGAGGCTTTGGGTCGTCCCGGATCGAGTAGTAATGCTGTGAGAGGGCTAGGCGAGTGGGCCGAATCAGACAGGGAGGCCCATGGCTGCTAATCAGAGACCGGCTCAGTGTAATCGCTATGGGAAATCACATTGGGGAGGTTGTTGGATCGGTGATAAGGGATGTTTTGAATGTGGATCATTGGATCACCGTGTAAGGGACTGTCCTCGGAAGTTAGCTAAGAATCAGCCAGAGGGTCAGAATCGTGCTCAGGTTAGAAATGTAGGACCACCACAGAGGGGTCGTGGTAATGGTAGAGGAGGTAATGGTTCTAATCGAGGTCGCGAAATTCCTGGAAGAGGGGCAGCCAACACAGAGGCAAGGCAGCCTGGTTTAGTCTACGCAGCAGGGCGTCGAGAGGAGGGAGATGCACCGGACGTCATAACTGGTACGTTCCTAATTTTTGGTCTTCCATATGTTGCATTAATTGATGTGGGTTCGACGTATTCATACGTTGCTAGTAGTGTGGTAGAGACTATGAACTTAGACTTTGAGACTGCTTCTAGGGAGATGACAGTAATTAGCCCTCTAGGTCACTCTGTAGTTGTGAACAAGCTATACAGAGATGTACCCCTAGAACTCCAAGGGGTAGTATTTTTGGCTGATCTGATGGAACTGTCGTTTAGGGAGTTCGATTTGATTCTTGGAATGGACTGGTTGGTTAAGTATCAAGCAAGGTTGGACTGCGCTGTTAAGCGCATGGTTCTGAAGATGGCTGAGGGTGATGAAGTGGTCATGATAGGCAATAGAAGAGATTACCTATCTAACGTGGTATCTGCTTTGAAGGCTGAGAAAATGGTCAAGAAGGGTTGTGAGGCATTTTTGGTTCGAATTTGTGCCTTGGAGGCTAAGGAGTCAACAGTTGAGAAGGTCCGAATAGTAGGGGAATTCACTGATGTGTTTCCAGAAGAACTTCCGGGTCTGCCTCCAGATCGGGAAGTTGAATTCGGTATAGACTTGTTACCCGGAACGGCACCTGTGTCTATAGCACCGTACCGAATGGCACCAAAGGAGTTGGTGGAGCTGAAGGCTCAAATTTAGGAGCTCTTGGATAGAGGGTTTATTCGACCAAGTATATCTCCGTGGGGAGCACCTGTGTTGTTTGTCAAGAAAAAGGACGGTTCGATGCGGATGTGTATAGACTACCGCCAGTTAAATAAGTTAATGATCAAAAACAAGTATCCTTTACCCCGGATCGATGACTTGTTTGACCAACTAAAAAGTGCATCGGTGTTTTCGAAGATAGATCTTAGGTCAGGTTATCATCAACTTAAGGTGAAGGAGGTTGATGTTCACAAGACGGTATTTCGTACTCGGTATGGGCATTACGAGTTTCTAGTGATGCCGTTTGGGTTGACCAACGCGCCGGCAGCATTCATGGACTTAATGAATAGGGTGTTTCAGCAGTACTTGGATCAATTTGTCGTGGTGTTTATAAATGACATACTGGTTTACTCAAAGACAGAGGAGGAGCATGACAAGCATTTGCGTATAGTTCTACAAGTATTGAGGGAGAAGCAGTTATATGCCAAATTCAGTAAGTGCGAATTTTGGCTTAGGGGGGTGGCTTTCTTAGGTCACGTAGTGTCAGCTGAAGGGATTAGAGTGGACCCTCGTAAGGTTGAAGCGGTGTTGGATTGGAAACTGCCTAGGTCAGTGGCAGAAATTCGAAGCTTTACGCTGGTCCGGCAGGTACTATCGAAGGTTTGTGGAAGGCTTTCTTTAATCGCAGCTACCGTTGACTAAGTTATTAAGAAAAGGAGTTCCATTTGTTTGGTCGGAGAAACAAAGCAAGAAAGTTTTGATAAGCTAAGGAAGATTCGACGGAAGCTCGCTTCGCAATACGACTGAGGCGTGGAAATTGTTCACGGTTTATTGCGATGCATCCCATACTGGTTTAAGATGTGTGTTGATGCAGGAAGGGAAGGTAGTGGCCTATGCATCCCGTCAGTTAAGACCGCATGAGGTTAACTATCCGACTCATGACTTAGAGTTAGTAGCAGTGGTCTTTGCTCTAAAGATATGGAGACATTACTTGTATGGGGAGAAGTCGATAGTCTACACGGATCACAAAAGTCTGAGGTATCTTTTGACCCAGAAAGATTTAAACTTGAGACAGCGTCGATGGATTGAGCTATTGAAGGACTACGACTGTTCAATTGAATACCATCCGGGCAAGGCTAACGTGGTGGCTGACGCGTTGAGCCGGAAGGTCGTGACGGACTTAAGAGCAATGTTTGCTCACCTCAGTCTATATGACGATGGAAGTCTGTTGGCAGAGTTACAAATTAAGCCAACTTGGATTGAGGAGATTAAGGAAAAGCAATTGGTGGATGATAGTTTGAATGCAAAGAGGTTGCAAGTTCAAGATAGTGGGTTAGAAGGGTATAGTTTGACCGGTGATGGTGTACTATGTTTTCAAGGACGGGCATGTATGCCGAAGGATGTGGAGTTGAGACAAAGAATTCTCCAAGATGCACATAGCAGCCCATACGCTATGCATCCTGGAGGAAGCAAGATGTATGGGGATTTGCGGAAGCAGTTTTGGTGGCCAAGGTTGAAGCGCGAGGTAACTGAGTTTGTGGGAAGGTGTCTGACGTGTCAACAAGTTAAGAAAGTGAACATCGGTTGCCATCGGGTTACTTCAACCAGTTGAAGATCCTCGGTGGAAATGGGAAAGGATCACTATGGATTTCGTCGCTGTGGGCTACCCTCACGCCCAAAGAAGAAGGACGCATTTGGGTGATTGTGGACCGTCGACTAAATCAGCTCACTTCATCCGGTGAGTGGATTACTCACTTGAAGCTAGCTAAGTCAGTATGTGTCGAGAGATAGTAAGGTTACATGGAGTGCCAGATCAATCATCTCGGATAGGGATCCCGATTTACGTCAAGGTTCGAAAGCGTTGCATCAAGCTTTGGGTACACGATTGGATTTCGAGATGCCTTTCCATCCACAAATCGATGGGCAATCGGAAAGGGTCATTCATATTTTAGAGGATATGCTGAGAGGTTGTGTTTTGGATTTCCGTGGTAGTTGGGAGGAGTACCTACTGTTATGAAATCCGCTTATAACAATAGTTATCAAGCGAGTATCCGATGGCACCATATAAAGCACTGTATGGACGAAAGTGCCGTACTCCGACATGTTGGACGGAGTTAGGTGAATGACAAGTTTTGGGTCCAGAGTTAGTGACAGAAACGGAAGATAAGGTTAAGGTAATTTGAGCTCGTCTCAAGGAAGCGTCAGATAGACAGAAGTCTTATGCTGATCTTAAGCGTAAGGAAATGGAGTATGCGGTAGGAGATAAAGTATTCCTGAAAGTGTCACCTTGGAAGAAGGTATTGAGATTTGGGCGAAAAGGGAAGCTAAGCCCAAGGTTCATCGGGCCATATACAGTAGTGAAGCGAGTGGGACCGGTAGCTTATCAGCTCGAGTTGCCAGCAGAGTTGAGTCAGATTCATGACGTCTTTCATGTGTCAATGCTGAGACGGTATCGGTCAGATCCATCACACGTTGTTCCTGTGGTAGAGAATGAGGTAAACTCGGACTTATCTTTCGAGGAAGAACCAGTTCAGATCCTAGATCGAGATGTCAAAGTTCTACGAAGGAAATCAGTACCTTTGGTGAAAGTGCTATGGCGAAACCATGGTGCAGAGGAAGCTACGTGGGAACCCGAGGATGTGATGCGGCAAACAATACCCCCACCTCTTTCGATCGAGGTAATTTCGAGGACGAAATTATTCTAAGGGGGTAGCGTAACATCCTAAAAGTGGGGTTATTTGTGATTGAATTATTTTTCTTGTGTTTGTATTGCTGTGATATTAATTGTGGTGTAGTAAGGCTTAATTAGGGGTCTTGAGTAGGCTCGGAATAATGGGAAAATATTTTTATAAGCTTTAAAGTAGGGAGCCTTAGCAAGTAGGGGTTACAAGGTTAAAAGAGGGAACTTTTGACACAGAAATGGCCTTGGAAAAGTGGCAAAAGGAAGGCCACTTAAGAGTTGGAGTTGACGCCACAGGGGAGAGCAAGGGAGCTTGTGTTCGAGTCATGAAATCCCTTTTGCTCTTAATTGGGACGGCATAGGGGGGAGAGATTTTTCTCTTCAAACTCTTTTGATAATAAGGATAATGAGGATATTATTTAGATATTAATTGGATTTTATTTTGATTAATTCCAAAAAGATGGCAAAGAGAAAATATAGGCATTTGAGTATTCAAATTATTTTGGATATTTTTTTAAACAATTGGCCAAGAGGAATTTTAGGTGATTGCCAAAAATTTGAACTCCTTGATTGATAGGAGTGGACGGCAATTAGGGGGGAGAGTGCCAAAATCCTTCATTTGATTCCTAAACTCTCTCATCTTCCATCTTTTCTCTTTCTCTTTTCATTCTCTCTCAAACTGAAAATACCATTTGCCATCTACCTCTCTTATTCTTTTTGACCCTTAGCCGAAACACCTACCCTCTTTTCCTCTCTTTTTCTTCCTCATCTTCTCAAAACCGAAACCCCATCTCCCTTTTTCCCATTATTTTCTTCCTCTAGCCGAACCTACTCCCTACCACCTTGCCGAATTTCTTTCCTCTATTTGGTGTAGCCTTGGCCGAATATCAAAGCAAGGGGTGATCCCTTCTTGGTGTTTTCCAAATCGGTTTGGGTAGGGCCTTCGGGATTTGGAAGCGAGCAAGTGAGTCCATCATCTTTGATCGATCGGTTTTTGGGGGAAGCAGAAGCACTTTGAGGGTGGTGGCTAGTATTCAAAGACGTTTTGGGGACAAGAAAGCAAGGGTGGCCGATTGACTCTTTGGGGGTTTAGAGTTAGCGTTTGAATCAGGTGTGTACATACACACTTTATAGCTAATTAATGTGCTAAGTATTTTGTGTATGCTAAATCTAATTTGTGTAGATATGGGATTTATTACCATAAAAGGTATGAGCAAGGATCCAGGTAAGTCCTTGTTGTTATGATGCTTTTGGGAAGCATGACATATTTGGTATATGTGGTTATAGCTAACGGTAAACTCTATGTATGTTGCTAAATAAACCTATTAGCATGATTTCTGCATATGCATGTAGTTGATTGATGTGGGTTGATGAGAGGAGGGGGCGTGTAATATTCGTGTCGAGCGGACACCAGTGGTTTGGTACCACATTGTGACTACGGTCACCAGAGGTTTGGCACCTCTAGAGGTTTGGCACCTCATAGCGTCTCGTCCCAGTGGCTTAGCACCACAGTGGGTTGGCCCCACAGTTTACATTATGGGATTGACGCTAGTGATTTGGTATCACACGATGGGTTGGCCTCATCATCTGAATTGTGACTACGGTCACCAGTGGTTTGGCACCACCAGTGGTTTGGCACCACAATATGACGGATTTCGTGACTATAAGTCACCAGTGGTTTGGCACCACTAGTGGTTTGGTACCACACGGGGTAGAGAAAGGTGTTTGGATGGCTAGGTTGGGTGCATGATTTAGTGCATGTTAATTTGTTATAAATTGTGTATGTTGTTGCACTAATTTGGGGAAGGGTTACACATTGAGTCTTGGTGACTCACCTTCTCCTTTAACATTTTTCAGGTGACTCGTAGATGGCGGTTGAGGAGCCGGTTGGACTCGAGGTGGCCATGCAGTGGAATTTGAATTTAATGAACTTGGATTTTAGTTATTTTATTTTTATTGTTGGTTTTGTTTTAATCAAGTTGTAATAAGGCCTCCTAGGATTATTTTTATTATCTTTGCATGTTTTGAATATTTTGTTTAAACTATTTAATAATATTAAAATGGGTGCACATATTTTCTCAAATCAAACGCAAAATGTTTTAAAGTGCCATCGGGTACATTTGAAACCTGTAACAACTTGACTTAATAAATATATATCTTTTAAAACAAACCAAGTATGGTTTTAGCAAGATAATTGAAAATGAAGATGTTTTCATCAAAACTCAAATCGGCTAAAGGGGTTTTCAAAATGGTTTTCTCTGTGACATACCAAATTCGGTGTAATGTTTGGGCCGGGTTTGGGGTGTTACATCACTTCTGGTTTTTGCATGCTAGGGTTTAGGAGTACTTTATTATTTAGGACTACTTGAATTTTATTTGGTGCTACTTTATCCCTTATTGAAATCTTTTACTTTTTCAGGTACACCATGACAAATACTCGTGGCAAGACTAAGACTGCCGTCCCCGCTTCGAAAAAGCGAAAGGGCCCCGACTCGACCTTCTCCTCGAGCACCTCCGCTGAGGCTCGCCACCCCTATCTCCGATTTCTGGCAAGCCCCCAGGAGGATTTATACCAGCTCCATCGCGTACGACCACTCGGCCTAGGCTGCTGCATCGATTGGGCCGCATTGGAGCAGGTCCGATTGGCTGATGACATGCGCGCCATTATTGTCACAACTCTGTGGGATAGATTCTTCGACATCATCGAGCCCACATACATGGAGATCACCTTGGAGTTCTGTGCTACATTTTTGGTCCAGCAGGTCATGACGGTTCATGACGAGCCAGGCACCATCACCTTTTGTCTTGGTGGGTTGGTGAGACATATGAGCGTCCCAGATTTCGGAGCTGCTATGGGACTCTACACAGAGGAGTTCATGAGCACCGAGGACTTCCTTTAGCTTCATCGGCACCTCGTCATCGCGTTGTTGGACCGATCTTACCGGTAGCCAGACACCATATGACGCGAGTTGCTCGAAGGCGACTTCTCTCTCTCTCTAGCCTTACGGTACATTCACGCACTCCTCGCTCACACCTTGACAGGACGGAGAGAGAGCACTGGAGTCGTTAGCACGCACGACGCATACTTTCTCTGGAGCATGACCCATGGCCATATTATTGATTTGGCGTACTTCATCGCTTTATCTTTCCGCCATCAGATTGACCACCACAAGAGGGGCCCCATCTGCTTAGGCCCTTATGTGACTCGCCTCGCTCGGCACTTCGGTCTCCTTGACACATTGGAGCAGTCCTCTACACTCACATTAGTAGGCCAGATGTCCCATCAGGGCATCTCGAGCATGATACACATGAGGATGATCGAGCGGCATCGTGGAGTGGATCCTCCTTAGTACAGATTATTTCATTCTCACGCTCAGAATGACCCTGAGGAATTCACTGATGATGTTCCTCCCTATCACGAGTATCCACCTCAGCCTCCATCTTTGAGTCACCAACTTGTTGCGAGCTTCCGAGGAGTATCTGCCGAGGAGTTTACTAGCTTCCGTTAGTACTGTGTTAAGAGGTTCGACAGTATTGACGCGATTTTGCAGCGAATTTGCCAGTATTTTCATATTTCTCCTCCAGCGCCGATGACTCACGACATTGATATGTCCGATGATGAGGACCATTGAGTCCATTTCTTTTATTTTATTTTATTTTATTTTTGTTTTTATTTTTATTTTTATTTTTATTTTTCTGTTTATTTTTATTTTCTTAAACGTCTTTCGTTTTTATATTTTGAACTATATTTTATTTATTATGGTTGTTTCTAATTGGGTTAGTAACCTTTTAATCCTCTTCAGTATTGTGTTTATCTTCTTATCAGTTGCTTAGAATTTTGCACTACATCTACATTTATCTACAATTCCTCTTTTCACTATTTTGGGCATTTTATCCAATATTTAGGGCAGTTTCAATTCTCTCCCTCTCTTATGATATTTTTGTTTCTACTATGATTATCTATTTTTGTACATTGAGGACAATGTACATCTCAAGTGTGGGGAGGTTATTTATATGATTATTAGAAAATCCCTGAATTATGCTTTGTGCTTAAGTAATTTTTTTCATATTACTATTAGAATGAATTTTTATTGATTTGTGATTTTCATTGATATGTTTTAGATTAAATTCACAGGTAATTATGCATTGATTGTTTGAACTCTAAGACATGAGAGAATCAAGCATGATAAGTCTATTTTCAGAATCAAAACTTGTTAGGTTGTTTCCCTAAATTTAAGTATTACCTTGATGTTTGAGATTTGCAAGATTGACATCAAAAACCATAATTTTTGTGAGATTTTGAGCCTTTAGAGCATACACATTTCTTGCTTACTTTATTATTGGTTATGAGTGTGTCAATACTGATTGGTTATTCTAGAACTTACTTCGATTATACATGTCGAGACCACACCTTTGATTTGATATACTGAGATTATAAAGGAACCTAGGTTTTAACGCACTTATCCCAAAAAGCCTACCTTCATAATTAACCCTTAGTGAACCCCTTTGAGCCTAATAAACCGTTTCTTGATCTACCCTTAATATTAACCCATAACTCATTCTTTTTGATTCATTAAGAATTTTTCCTATTTCATTGACTTCCTTTTTGACAAGATTTGCTTTGGTTAGTTGCCTAACTATGTTCTTTTGTTCAGTTGTTAAATTATCTCTTATTATCTTTATTCTAAAAAAAAAAGAATGAAAAAAAATTATTATTATATTCATTTACATTTATATTTATTGATTATTACATAGTTATATGTCGATTGAGCTTGAACAGTTATATTCATATTTTGAGAAGAAGCTCATGTATTCTTTAATAATTTCGATTGATGTAATATTCAGCATTAGTTTATTTTTCTAGTTAGGTAATTTATCAATTCAATCTCGATTCTAGCCCTCCTTTTCAGCCTTTATCCACACATTTAACCAAGCCCCATTACAACCCTTTAAAGCCATTTTGATTTGTGTATGATCTCATTTTATAGTGGTGGAGATTTGATTTTCATGCAAACCTATGGTAATGACTTTTCATGTTTGACTTTTGAGTGCTTAATTTTTGAACCTTAAACACTTTGAGTGTTTTGAGTGAATCATTAGTGAGGATGTCAATTCTTGTCAGTTTTGAATTAAATGTAATTACTTAGATAAGGGAAATACCTATGTTTTCATGCTTTAAATATGTGTGACTTGGATTGTTTGAATTTTTAGTTCTCTTTTAGTTGAATTATTAATGTGTGATTATTTGTGAATTATGATAAAACATTATTGATGAGAATTATGAATTGAGAAAGTTTAATTTTAATTGTAAGTTGAGGATTTTGCTTGAGGACAAGCAAACGATTAAGTGTGGGGATATTTGATAAACCATAAAAGTAACATGTTTTAATCCCATGCTTAGCATGTTTTTGGATGATTTATTATATAATTTAGTGAATTTGATGCTCCTAATCCTTTAATTTAATGTTTCTAAGATTAGGTGAGCATAGGGGAGACAAAGGAGCGAAAAACGGGCCAAAATCAGACAAAACGAGCTACTTTCAGGATCCACACGGCTTGGGCACTCCCACACATGCTGAGCACATGCCTGTGTGAGCCACACGGGCTGGCCACACGCCCATGTGCCAGCCCGTGTCAATTTCAAACCCTACTTCCCTAACACGCAGAAAAAGCCAATTTTTAGGGTTTCTAAGCTTTCTAAAGTTTATAAATACACACTAGAAGAGGATCTAAAGGAGCAAGTAGAGTAGAACGAAGAAATTACTCGAAGAACACCGTCAGAATCAACTCAGAAGCAGGATCTACTTCAAGATTGAAGATGTCAATTCAATTTCTCTAGAAGTTTTTGGGTTCTTTATGTCTTGTTGTTTTCCTAATTTTGAGATGTTTTCTTCCCAAATTATGAACTAAATTCCCTAGATACCTAGGGAAGATGAAACCTATAATGAATATTATTATTTGATTTTTCTGAGTTTCATTATAAATATTTGTTCTTGATCTTAATTATGTGTACTTACTTCATGTGTTAATGTTTTCAGGATATTAATTCATGATTGATATGCTTATTTTAGTGGAGCAAAAGTCCCTGTTTAGGAGTAGATCTGGTATAATTGAGTGGAGTTGCATGCAATCTTAGAAATAGGATGACATAAATCTACCGGATTAGAGTCAAATCTAATAGGGGAATCTATAGATCGAGTTAATGCGACAATAAGGGTTTTAATTAGAAAGAGATTTCAATTAATCAACCTAGAGTCATTTATTTTTACTCTCGAAAGAGATATTAATATAATTTAGGGATTTCTACAGATCAAGGCAAGTGAATAAAACATTTAACTCAGGTTCAGAATAATAAGTGAAGTCTAGGTGGATTCTTTCCTGTGTATTGTCTTTATCCTTGGTTTTCTTCGAATATTTTCCCAATTCATTCTCTATCGAGTCCTTGGTAATTAGTTTAATTTTAGATTAAAAACAACCCTTCAATTTATAGGCTAAATAATAGAAAAAAGGTAATTACTAGTACTTTTAGTCCTCGTGGATACGATATCCCCGACTCACCATAGCTATACTACTCGATAGGTGCGCTTGCCTTTGTCATGATTTGAGTTTAGTTAGTGTTAATGAATCACATCATCAGATGTTCATAGTGTGGCATACCTAAATCATGAGTGGATTACGAACTATGTATGCGTGACTCGTATACTTTGATGTAAGTAAAAGCCTAAGTTCAAATAGATAAGGAACCAAAAGTTGGTGTTTTGAGTGTACGACTTTTGCAGTATGTAGTGTCATTCACAATAGTGGAATTCATAGCTTGAGATGTGGGTAAATGATATCCTCTCATTGGCATTACATGGTTGATGAAAAGTAAACGTGGTCAAAGGTCATTCGTCTTTGTAATGAATGGCTTGATTACTATTTAATAGTGATGCATGCTCGTAATCGTTTGATGATCACAAGTACGATTTGTTGTTTGATCGTTCTAACAAGGAAATTGAAAAAAAATATAACAAAGTAAAAATAAGTTAAACAAGATAATGGATGAAATGATAAAAATTCAACCCAAAACAAACCCAGAAAAGAACAAACATTATGGAAAAACGTGACCCATTTTCTACAAAGTTTGAACAGAAATGGAAGTTGAAAGAATATGATTGTGACCTACTATTTAAAAAAAGATAGAAACCAACAATATAATGATCGCCACACTAACAGAAAAGGATGGGAAAAGGGAGTGATAAGATCGGAAGAAAGGTGAACGCCATAAGATTGAAATCTTGATAAGTTCAAAACAAACTCTCAAAGAGACAAAAGAGAATAAACTCACTGTTTGTATATTGATTTTGTTCTCTTTCAAGATTACAAGTGGTGCCTATTTATAGGTGTGTAAGAATAAAGAGATTACTCAAACTGTCATAAAACATGCAATTGAATGTAATAAAAACATTCAGTTTGAATAAGTAAACCGTCCAAGCTTTGTAATAGCCATGCAAATGTATTTGGATGAGAAAATGTCTCATTTCGTTGAAACTGTCCATGCTGATGTATTTGATTGACGAAAAATGTCTTCATGCATTTGAAATTGTCCATTGCATGTATCAAGATGAGATAAACGTCTCTATGCGTTGAAAACATTCATTATCATGTATTTGAATGAGAAAAACGTCTTTATGCATTAAAACCATCCATGATCATGTATTTGAATGAGAAAAATGTCTCTATGCAATGAAATCGTCCATGCTTCATACTTGAAACCGTCCATCCATGCTTGTTGTTTAAAGACTCATTCATTGTAACTGTTTGTACCTACAAAGATATAAATAGAAATCACCAAAACTCTATTTATTTAAAAGATAACACACAAAAAACAAGTTGTAATTAAATAAAATGGAAAGTAAATAAGTACAAACTAAAATAAAAACAATATGAAATGCTAAACAATTATTCCACGACCCAAAAAGTTCATGGGTCAACAATCAACATGTTGCAAGGATTAAGTTCAATATTTGGCCTGAATTGTGACACAAAATATTTGCACTTGACCCAAATGTCTATTATCAAACCATTAATAGCCTCTCTAAGCCTTTTAGCCCTTGATCTTGTAATTGGTCCCATCAGCGCTTGTAAAGAATCCGTTAGATTTCTCGTGCTCACATCCAATGGTAATTGACTTTTCATGAAGGAAGATGTAATGGTTACCATGAGATAAAATAGGATCATATTGGGAGAGTGGATATTATCCCAAAGAGATTAAGGATATCCTATAAAGGTATCACACTTATGAAAAGGTCATTGGATGATCACAAAGTAGATGCTTTCGTAATGGTATGTTGTTAGGGAGAGCTCAGTCACGATACTATAGTGGAATGAATTTGTGACTAAATGAGTTTATAATTAATTGGTGAAAAGTCAAAACTTAATTATAAATCATTTAAGCTCTAATTACATATGCCCAATCGATCTCTCTGCTAGCTCGTTGAAACCATAAATGACTTGTATGTTTGAAATGAAATGAACGGAATGAATAGAAATAGAAAAATGGGAAACATTCAGGAATGATTATGGTTTTCTCTGAAATGGAAAAATGGAATCATTTGAAAATGAATGTGGATTTCTCAGAAATGGAAATGGAAATGGAAATGAAAATGAGAAATGATCCATTTCCAAATATATATGGATTACTCAGAAATGATCAAAAGAATGAGTTTATGTTTTTTAGCAGTATTAAAGCTTAAAAATGAAAATAAATCATTCGGTCATAGTGAAAATTTTGATTTGTGAATTATTGAATATATTTTCTTAGATATTTTACCAGGAGTAAAATTGTCATAATTTTACCAGGGGTAAAATTGGGATGAGAAAATGATTTAATTGAAAAATTAATGTTTATTTTGGAAAATAGAAAAATATGTATTTGGTTGGATTAAATTATAAAGTGTTGGGTTAGAATTTGAGAAAGCACATATAATTGGGCCCAATACAACGAGAGGCTCGAATCCCCATCATAATACATATGAGGGGAAGCACATCTTATTAGCCCCTCTCCCTCTCCTAGTTGGACTAAGAAGTTGTTTTTCTAATTGAAATAAATATCTACAATTCAACAAGTGTTCTACCTTGTCTCCCTATAAATAAATGACACCAGTAGAGTTATACACACAACTTGAAGATATTGTTACTCTGTCGAAAAATATAGAGAATTTATTCTTAAATATTAAATATATTTTTCCAGAATGATAATTCTGTCAGTTTCTATTTTAGAAGAGAATTTTTCTTTCCACGTAAAAGAAAAGAATTTCTAGTTCTATGTTTTGATTCAATTGGTTCGAGTCCACACTCGAAGCAATTCGTGGTATAAGAATAGCAAAGAAAATCATTTGGTTGAAAGCTGGGATGGCAAGGATCTGCTCATTCAAAAACACAGGTATGATTTCGATCTAGAATTTATTGTTATAAATATTACAGATTTGGTGGATTTTCAAAATTTTAATTTTCCATTGCGCAAGAAAACTATTTTCAAACCAATTTTTTTCCAAAAGGACTCCCTTGTATCGGAAGATAAGATAGAATAACATCACGTCTATTGCTTACCACTTTTTATACTTCCACTGTAGACACTATTTTTATTGGAACATTGAATTTTTCAACACATTCATAATTATTTTTCTTTGATGTTCAGATCATGCCAAGTACGATATCAAACCCATAGATTAATAGGAAATTTATAATCTAAGCCTTCCTAAAATCATCACTAACATGTTTCCTTTTCTCGACACATTTCACTTGTAATTCCCTTTTTCTCCCATCATTAATGCAGTACTAATATGTAAATAAACTCAATTAATATCAATTATCGTAAAATAAAAGTATTATTTTAAGAAATAATACTTGTTATCACATCAGGATTATCATCTTTTCCTCCTCAAGTTCGAATGTCATAAGCTCGAGGTATCATCTAAGACTCTAATCTTATCGTTGCCTCTCTTTCATGTTTTTTATCACTAACAATACCACTTACCGTTCTAGATCGTTTGCCCCTTGACTAAACTTGAGTAGTTTTCATAGGTTGATCAATTGTATTATTTGTCATTCTTTGGAAATTTCTCATCAAATGGTCTTTTGATCCTTATCTAAAACAAGCTCCAGAAACTAATCGACATTCACTAAAATGTGACTTACCACAATATTCATATGATGGAATAGGTATTTTTCTAAATCCCCCAATACTAGTAACTGATGTGGTTCGTTGCATCTGTCTTTCTTGTACCTTTGATCTCTGTCTAGAAGCAGAAGATGGATTTCTAAACTCTTGAAAGTCTTTCATTTTATTTGTTTCAATAGAACTTCAAAACTAGTGATTACTCTTTTTTCTCGAGTTCTTGTCTTTTTTTCTATTCATTTCTTCTTCTATTCTTTGTGCCCTTTCAACCAAAGATGATAAATCTTGCAGATTCAGACCCACAACATGAACATAAAGTCTTCATTCAGCCCCCACTTGAATCTTCTACATATATCAAATTATGTGGTCACCAACTCTCAAGCATATTTACTTAATCTCACAAAATACGTCTCATATTTTGACACAGTCATTTTATTTTGCTTCAAATCAATAAATTCCCACTTCTTGCTTTTCAAATACAATCGGCCCACGAATTTATTTTTAAACTCTAATCAGAAAAAATTCCATGTAATTCTTTTAATCAGATTCACACTCTTTACAGTGGTCCACCATTGATATGCTTCATCTTTTAATAATGACACAACACATCTCAACTTATTTTCATCTGAACATTGAAATTCTTCAAATACTCTCTGACTATTTTCTAACCAATATCCAGCCATAGCAGGATTGTAACACCCCTTACCCGTGCTCGAAGCCGGGACTGGGATTGAGGCATTACCTAACTAATCTCACTTGACATCTCGAAACGGGCTATAAAATTTCGTTTAAACTCATCACTTGTACGTACTTGGCCTTAGAGGCCCCAAACATACCTCCGAGAGGTATCAGAACTATTCTGGGAGCTTTTACGAGCGCGGGAACTTTTCAACAAAACAGGGGCCACACGCCTGTGTTGGTCTAGGGACACGCCCGTGTGCCCCTAAAACATGTCCGTGTCATTCACCCGTGGTCGATCCTGACCAACTTCACACGGCCTACACACACCCGTGTCTTCCATCCGTGGTCGATTTAAATTCCACAATTAATGTGCAGACTTCACACGGCCTGGGCACACGCCCGTGTCCCTAGCCCGTGGAGCGTACTGACTTGCAAACCTAGCATGCAAGGGGACACACGGTCAATTCACACGCCCATAGGGCTGACCGTGTGTCACACACGGCATAGACACACGCTCGTGTGTATATTCATGTGGACAATTAGATGGCTATCTACCAAGCCTTTTGCCACCCAACATTGCACACATGCTGTAACACCCTAAAATTCAAGTATCGATTTATTGCATGTTTTGGTGTTTAGATTATGAAGGAAAATTTTCTTATTTCTTTTCGTGCCTATTATAGTCCTGAAGAAGAGTATAGAATTATTCGGGTATGGAATAATTTTAGTTTGAGAATTTATTGAAGTGGAGCAAGTGGCATTGACACTTAAGTTAAATTAAGTGTTAAATAGTAGCATAAGATGAGTAAATGGCAAGGTGGTGTTGGCGCATGAGATATTGCATGAGGGGAGTGGTTCGAATCCCTTGTATAGCATTTAGACAACTTTTATTTTTGCACTTGTATAGCAAGTGTCGGCCAAGCAATAGATATGGTAAGGTTGGACTTTTCATTTTTGGTAAGTAGACTAAAGGAATAAGGAAATAGCTAACTTATAGTATGGAATCAAGAAAATTTGGAAAGATAAGGAGACATAAGGCATGTATCAAGGAAAAGGTTTTGGAAACTAATTCATGGCCATTTGACCATGAATTTGGACTCAACAATGTGGTCTAGGGGATCGCCGAATATGCTAGTAGTTGGCTAGGATTAGGAGTTTGTTTTGGTCATTCCTAGCATTTTGTGCAAAGGTTTGCAATTCTCTTTTCAACCTCTTTTCCTTTGGCCGAATTTGATCTTTTGGTAAGCCTAATTCTTTTGACCATTTGGTCATTTTTGCTCATCACTTTTGTATTCTTTTGTGCCTCTTCATAGTGCCGAAATTGCTAGTACCAAAAAGGCCATTCCTTTCTTTTTGTTTTCTTTCTCCATTGCCGAATGTACTTTGCTCCTAAGCACATCTTTTTCTTTCTCTTTTCTCCTCTTTGAAAACCGAAACATCATCATCATCTCTTCTCTTATATTTTATTTCTTTTCACTCATACCTTCTCCATTAATTTTCTCATGGCCGAATGTTAGTGAGCCATAGCCGAACCATTTTCTCTTTTCTTTGGTTAATCATAGCCGAATCTTTTTCTATTCATAAACATCTTTCTCAATCGTCTCATTTCAACCGTGGACAATAGGTAAGAATTCTTTTTAGTTCATGTTAGTTAATAGTTGTCATGGCGAATCTTGATAGTGGTATAAAGGCTTTCTTAGATCGAAATAAACGTTCATTCTATTAACGCTTTTATTTGTTATACTTTAGTGCGATAACGGAAGATCGAAATCAAGTGTTCGTAAGTAACATAGAACGTTGGAATCGATTTAAGGTGTTAAGGGAACGCGTTTTGGTTGACTCTCATTTTTGGAACAAGGATCTTTGTGGTAAGCAAATTTCACCCTTAAACCCTTAGTCATATTTCGATGTAATATTAGATTGGATTAACGATCTTTTGTCTTTGAAGACAATCAAAATAGGGAAGAAAAGGGCGGTGAATAGTGTTTGAAAGAGGGGTGGTTCCGTTATTCCCCTAAGTTTAAGCGAAGAATCGTTTCAAAGAATCCGGGATTTCCACCGGGTTGTAGACGTTCATCCGAGGAGAATCAACTGCTGAAGTTGTTCGTACTCTCGAACCATTATTTGTTCGTGGATTTGATTCGGTTAACGAACCATCAATCGGGGAGAAACCGCAAGTAGAAGTAGTTCAAAAACCCGAGGGTAAAATTTTAGATCGTTATTTTTAGATCGGTTTCATTAATAAATTATAGTGTTCTAATTATCGTAATACGTATAGGTGTTGTGAGCGGAAAGTCTAGTTCTCACTATAACCAGGTGTGGAACTTCACACTTATCTTTCGGGTTAGATACTAAACAGTAAGTATTTTGATAAATCGTAAAAATGGCAAAATCAAAAATTATGTGATAACTAACACTTTTGTGTAAATGCATGAAAACGGTTAAAACCGAGAAATTTACATAAAACTGCTAGATCGAAAAATTGGGCCATAAAACTGCTAGATCGATAAATTGGGCCATAAAACTGCTAGATCGATAAATTGGGCCATAAAACTACTAGATCGATAAATTGGGCCATAAAACTGCTAGATCGATAAATATGGGCCAAAGTTTGTTGGATTGCTAATGGGCCAAAAACCCTCTAGTTCGAGATATGGGCCAAAGTTTAATACTATATTGTTAATAGGCCCAAATGAAAGGTTTTATTAAAGACTCATTTGTGTTATGGGTTACTTGATAAAATTTTTATGATTTAAAGTTTGTTATTCATACATAATTGCATGGGATGGGATTTGATGAAGAGAAGAAAGGCCTGTGGCCACGTATCTAGTTCGGTGGCTCTGCCACAAATTTTGGCTTAATGCCTTTAGTTCGGTGACTATGTCACAATCTAGTTCGGTAGTGCACTACAATATTATTTAAAAGGCTAAATGCCTACGATTGGTGTGTTTGGCGAGGTGGGTTGACTTGATCCCCACAGGTGTGCTGGTTGGTACGGGGGTGTGTAGCGGATGGAAATTAGGCTTGGTTGGGAAATTCATTTTACATGCATTTTATATATTTTATTTCATTTTATATTGTTAAAATTTGTAATTAGGCTCAAGCCCAAATTAATGCCTTGATGGTCTGGCCCAATAATGGTGGTAAGTGAGTTACACACTGAGTTCTTTGTAACTCACCCGTTTTATTATCCATCTCGGGTAATGGAAATTGATGTGGACTTGGGTAGGGGATGACTTGGTGGAGGCCATACTACGAGCTTGGGTTTTATAAACTATGAACTTTATTTAAGTTACTTATTTTAATTACTATTTTGGGTATGATGTAATAAGGCCTCTAATTATGTTTTTATGGATTTTTATGTGTGGATGGATTTAATTTTATTTTAAGACTCTTAATATGGGCTTATGTTAAATCTATAAAGTTTTCTTAAAAATATTGTGTTTTATAACAATTTTGGACACCTAAATTATTTTTCAATTTCTTTCAAATTCTTCTAAAACTACGTTAAGGTTTTGACTAATATATATAAGATTTCAAACAAGTATTTTTCTTAATTCATAATCATTGTACTTAGTTTTTATTAAACCTTATTTCTAAAGGTTTTGCATTACTGTTTTACTTAAATCATTAGAGAATTTTGGATGTTCGTTCGGTGTGACAAACCAAATCTCGTCTTAACGCATAGACCTGGTTTGGGGTGTTACATTTAATGGTATCAGAGCCAGTTTCAAAAATCGGCTGTGGTTTGGGTTCAACAAAGATATTAGTTTAAGAAACAACTCAAATTTCTAGACTTTTGATTTAAAGGTAGTATGGCACCATGAGCATCCCGCGCCAAGTCAAGTAAGTATCTGTATATTGATTGTTTATTATCATTGTGATATGATCATAAGAAACACTCTAGAACTTCTAGTTTTAGGTGTTGAAACTGTAGAGATTGAGACAATAAGGATATGATTGCAGAAATAACTCTATCTCTTTTATATCATAAAACATCGTTAATAAACACTGAAATAGTATTCTGATTCATAAAACTCTTAATCAGATTAAATCAGTCACTATGAGCACTAGAGGACGTGGTCGTGGACGCGGTAGACGTGGCCGTGGTAGAGGACGAGGTGTTAGAGGCGCAACTGAAGCGCCGGATCATATGCCAGAAATGGATGCACCTGCGTCACTCGAAAGTGAGACGGGATCACATGATCATATGAAAGAAGATAATGCGGTGATGCGAGCAATGCTGCGAGTCCTTGAAAGGGTCACTGGAGCTAGAACTGGGCCAACAGCTCGTGGGTCAATATCGGAACGATTGAAATCAAGTGGTGCTGAGGTTTTTAGAGGTGTCTCAGGTGTAGCTCCAAATGTCGCTGAATATTGGCTTGAGGCAGTGGAGCGAATTATGGACGATCTTGAGTGCACGGTGGAACGAAAACTAAGGGGAGCGGTGTCCTTGTTAAGGGACGAAGCATACCAATGGTGGCTTACTGTCCGAGAAGGCACTGAAGCTGCATTAGTTAATTGGGAATTCTTTAAAGTTTCCTTCCAAGGGAAATATGTAGGAACGAGTTATGTTGATGCCAGAAGGAAGGAATTCCTGAATCTGGTCCAAGGGAATAAGACAGTGGCAGCATATGAAGCTGAGTTTTTGCGCTTGAGTCGCTATGCTCGAACAATAGTGGCAACGGATCATGAGCGTTGTGTACGCTTTGAGGATGGCTTAAACGATGAATTGCGGGTTTTAATAGCCCCACAACAAGTTAGAACTTTTGCCACGCTTGTGGAAAAGGCCAAGATAGTCGAAGAGGCTAAGAGCTCGGAACGACAGAATCGAGAACGAGCTAGAGGCAAGAGAGATATGAAGTATTCGGGTTCTTTAAGAAGGTTTCTGAAGAGGCCTCAGAATGATGAACCAGCTCAAGGTAGAACACCTGTAACTGTGAATCAAAGTCAAGATTTTGCTGATTGTGGGAAAAGGCATTCTGGAGAGTGTTGGAAGAAAACGAGTGCTTGCTATAAATGCGGGTCGATGGATCATCAATATAGGAATTGCCCTCGTCGAATGGATACAACTCAGGAAGCTCGTAATACTGATGCACCACCGGCAAGAGGAATTCAGCAACCACCGAGAGGTCGTGGACCAGGTCGTGGTGGTAATGGGGCTGGACGTGGTCAAGGTGCAGCGGGTCGAGGCAATAGTCCTAGAGGCAACACAGATGCAAGACAGCCAGGATTGGTATATGCAGTTAGACGCCGTGAGGATGGCAATGCACCTGATGTGATAACTGGTACGTTCTTCATCTTTGATGTACCTGTTATTGCTTTGATAGATATTGGTTCTACCCATTCGTATGTTGCTAGCACTATATCTGGAAACTTGAATTTAGACTCTGAAATTTCCGATAGTGAGATGAAGGTAATTAGTCCTTTAGGACAGTCGGTATTGGTAAATAAACTGTTTAGATATGTGCCCTTAGAAATTCAAGGAGAAATATTTTTGGCGAATTTGATGGAATTGCCTTTCGGCGAGTTCGATATCATTTTGGGCATGGATTGGTTGGTTAAGCACCGGGCGAAATTGGATTGTGCTGAAAAGCGGATGTCAATAAGGACGGTGGAGGATAAAGAAATAGTTATGATAGGCGAACGAAGGAATTACTTGGCAAATGTGGTATCTGCGTTAAAGGCAGAAAAGTTGATGCGGAAGGGGTATGGAGCATTTCTAGCTTTTATTAGTGCTTTAGATGCCAAAGAGTTGTCAGTGGAAGATGTGAGAACAGTGAAGGAATTTCCAGATGTATTTCCTGAAGAACTTCCTGGCATACCTCCAGATCGGGAAGTGGAATTTGGTATTGAGCTCTTGCCCGGAACGGCTCCAGTGTCCATTGCTCCTTATAGAATGGCACCGAAGGAGTTGGCGGAGCTTAAAGCTCAAATTCAAGAATTGTTGGATCGGGGTTTTATTCGACCGAGTGTGTCTCCGTGGGGGGCACCGATTTTGTTTGTTAAGAAGAAAGATGGGTCAATGCGTATGTGTATTGACTACAGGCAATTAAATAAATTGACGATCAAGAATAGGTATCCTCTGCCAATAATTGATGATCTGTTTGATCAAATGAAGGAGCTTCATTTTCTCCAAAATTGATTTGAGATCGGGTTATCACCGACTTAAGGTGAAAGAAGCGGATATTCACAAGACGGCTTCCGAACTCGTTATGGACATTATGAGTTTTTGGTGATGCCGTTTGGGTTGACCAATGCACCAGTGCATTTATGGATATGATGAACCGGGTCTTTCAACCATATTTAGACCGGTTTTTGGTGGTATTCATAGATGACATTCGTATATTCAAGGAATGAAGAGGAGCGTGACTCGCATTTGCGAATTGTATTGCGATTACTTGAAATAATCAATCTGTATGCCAAATTCGGTAAATGTGAATTCGTTAAGGGAAGTGACTTTCTTGGGTCATGTGGTATCACCAAGGAATAAGGGTGGATCCTCGGAAGATTGAGGCTGTATTGGATTAGAAACCACCAAAGACAGTAGCTGAGATTCGGAGTTTCTTGGGTTTTGCTGGTTACTATAGACGCTTTGTTGAGAGGTTTTCGTTGATTGCTGCACCCCTAACTAAGCTATTGCGGAAGGGAGTACCATATATATGGACCGATAAACAAAGCAAGAAAGTTTCGAGAAATTGAAGAAGATTTTAACAAGCGCAAGATCGATTCAACCTGAGGCTGGAAAGGAGTTTATAGTTTACTGTGATGCGTCACACACGGGCTTAGGATGTGTATTGATGCAAAGTGGAAAAGTGGTGGCTTATGCTTCTCGTCAGCTGAGACCGCACGAAGTAAACTACCCTACTCATGACTTGGAGTTAGCTGCAGTAGTGTTTGCTCTAAAGATTTGGAGGCATTACCTCTACGGTGAAAAGTCTATCATCTATACGGATCACAAGAGTCTTAAGTATCTTCTTACTCAGAAGGAATTAAACTTGAGACAATGAAGATGGGTGTAGCTGTTAAAGGACTATGATTTCTCAATCGAGTATCATCCTGGAAAAGTTAATGTGGTAGCAGACGCGTTAAGTCATAAGGTGGTATCTGATTTGAGAACAATGTTTGTCCATTTGAGTTTGTACGAGGATGGTAGTCTGATAGCGGAACTTCAGGTGAAGCCTCTGTGGTTAGAGCAAATCAAGGAAAAACAGATATCAGATAAGAAGTTGGGACTTTTAATTCAACAAGTTGAAAATGGTGGAATAGAGGATTTTAGCATAAACGCGGAAGGTGTATTATGTTTTCGTGGGAGAGTTTGTATGCCTAAGGACTCAGATCTGAGACAAATGATTCTACGGGAGGCGCATAGTAGCCCTTATGCTATGCACCCCGGAGGAAATAAGATGTATCGGGATCTTCGTGAACAATATTGGTGGCCAGGGTTGAAGCGTGAGATTTCTGAATTTGTGGGAAAATGTTTAACTTGTCAGCAAGTGAAGGCGGAACATCAATTGCCGTCAGGATTATTACAACCGGTAAAGATTCCTCTTTGTAAATGGGAGCGGATAACAATGGATTTTGTTAGTGGGTTACCTTTAACACCTACTAAGAAAAATTCTGTTTGGGTAATTGTTGATCGTTTGACGAAGACTGCTCATTTTCTACCAGTTCGTACGGATTACTCGTTACAGAAGTTGGCTAAGCTGTACGTATCCGAAATCGTGAGGTTGCATGGGGTACCTGTGTCTATTATATCAGATAGGGATCCTAGGCTTACGTCACAGTTTTGGAAAGCTTTGCATGAAGCTTTGGGAACAAAGCTAAACTTCAGTACAGCTTTTCATCCTCAGTCAGATGGTCAATCAGAAAGAGAGATTCAGATTCTGGAAGACATGTTAAGGGGATGTGTAATCGACTTCAAAGGTAGTTGGGAGGATTTTCTACCGTTGGCAGAATTTACTTACAACAATAGCTATCAGTCTAGCATTCAGATGGCACCCTATGAGGCATTATATGGTCGTAGGTGTCGTTCTCCTAGTTGTTGGACTGAATTGGGCGAACGACAGATGTTAGGTCCTGAGCTGATCTCTGAAATGGAAGAAAAAGTAAAAGCTATTCGAGCACGGTTAAAGGAAGCTTCGGATAGACAAAAGTCGTATGCAGATCTGAAGCGTAGAAGTATCGAGTATCCTGTGGGGGATCAAGTTTTCTTGAAGGTCTCACCTTGGAAGAAGATTTTCAGGTTTGGGAAGAAGGGCAAGTTGAGTCCTAGATACATTGGACCATATCGTGTGGTGAAGCGTGTTGGTCCAGTGGCCTATCAGATCGAATTACCTCCGGAGTTGAGTCAGATTCATAATGTTTTTCATGTTTCCATGCTGAGGCGCTATAGATCGGATCCTTCGCACATAGTACCGGTAGAAGAAGTGGAGTTGAATTTAGATTTGTCTTTTGAGGAGGAACCAGTGGAAATCTTAGACCGAGATGCTAAGGTGTTAAGAAAGAAAACCGTGCCGTTGGTCAAGGTTTTATGGCGTAATCACGGAGTGGAGGAAGCTACGTGGGAGCCTGAAGATGCAATTCGGCAACAATACCCTCACCTTTTTCAACCAGGTAAATTTCGAGGACGAAATTTTCTTTAAGGAGGGTAGAGTTGTAACACCCTAAAATTCAAGTATCGATTTATTGCATGTTTTGGTGTTTAAATTATGAAGGAAAATTTTCTTATTTCTTTTCGTGCCTATTATAGTCCTGAAGAAGAGTATAGAATTATTCGGGTATGGAATAATTTTAGTTTGAGAATTTATTGAAGTGGAGCAAGTGGCATTGACACTTAAGTTAAATTAAGTGTTAAATAGTAGCATAAGATGAGTAAATGGCAAGGTGGTGTTGGCGCATGAGATATTGCATGAGGGGAGTGGTTCGAATCCCTTGTATAGCATTTAGACAACTTTTATTTTTGCACTTGTATAGCAAGTGTCGGCAAGCAATAGATATGGTAAGGTTAGACTTTTCATTTTTGGTAAGTAGACTAAAGGAATAAGGAAATAGCTAACTTATAGTATGGAATCAAGAAAATTTGGAAAGATAAGGGGACATAAGGCATGTATCAAGGAAAAGGTTTTGGAAACTAATTCATGGCCATTTGACCATGAATTTGGACGGCAATGTGGTCTAGGGGTTGGCGAATATGCTAGTAGTTGGCTAGGATTAGGAGTTTGTTTTGGTCATTCCTAGCATTTTGTGCAAAGGTTTGCAATTCTCTTTTCAACCTCTTTTCCTTTGGCCGAATTTGATCTTTTGGTAAGCCTAATTCTTTTGACCATTTGGTCATTTTTGCTCATCACTTTAGTATTCTTTTGTGCCTCTTCATAGTGCCGAAATTGCTAGTACCAAAAAGGCCATTCCTTTCTTTTTGTTTTCTTTCTCCATTTCCGAATGTACTTTGCTCCTAAGCACATCTTTTTCTTTCTCTTTTCTCCTCTTTGAAAACCGAAACATCATCATCATCTCTTCTCTTATATTTTATTTCTTTTCACTCATACCTTCTCCATTAATTTTCTCATGGCCGAATGTTAGTGAGCCACAGCCGAACCATTTTCTCTTTTCTTTGGTTAATCATAGCCGAATCTTTTTCTATTCATAAACATCTTTCTCAATCGTCTCTTTTCAACCGTGGACAATAGGTAAGAATTCTTTTTAGTTCATGTTAGTTAATAGTTGTCATGGCCGAATCTTGATAGTGGTATAAAGGCTTTCTTAGATCGAAATAAACGTTCATTCTATTAACGTTTTTATTTGTTATACTTTAGTGCGATAACGAAAGATCAGAAATCAAGTGTTCGTAAGTAACATAGAACGTTGGAATCGATTTAAGATGTTAAGGGAACATTTTGGTTGACTCTCATTTTTGGAACAAGGATCTTTGTGGTAAGCAAATTTCACCCTTAAACCCTTAGTCATATTTCGATGTAATATTAGATTGGATTAACGATCTTTTGTCTTTGAAGACAATCAAAATAGGGAAGAAAAGGGCGGTGAATAGTGTTTGAAAGAGGGGTGGTTCCGTTATTCCCCCTAAGTTTAAGCGAAGGATTTGTTTCAAGCAATCCGGGATTTCCCACGGGTTGTGGACGTTCATCCGAGGAGAATCAACTGCTCGAAGTCGTTCGTACTCCGAACCATTATTTGTTCGTGGATTTGATTCGGTTAACGAACCATCAATCGGGAGAAACCGCAAGTAGAAGTAGTTCAAAACCCGAGGGTAAAATTTTAGATCGTTATTTTTAGATCGGTTTCATTAATAAATTATAGTGTTCTAATTATCGTAATACACGTATAGGTGTTGACGAGTGGGAAAGTCTAGTTCTCACTATAACCGGTGTGTAACTTCACACTTATCTTTCGGGTTAGATACTAAAGCAGTAAGTATTTTGATAAATCGGAAAAATGGCAAAATCGAAAATTATGTGATAACTAACACTTTTGTGTAAATGCATGAAAAGCAGTTAAAACCGAGAAATTTACATAAAATCGCTAGATTAATAAATTGGGCCATAAAAGCGCTAGATCGATAAATTGGGCCATAAAAGCGCTAGATCGATAAATTGGGCCATAAAAGCGCTAGATCGATAAATTGGGCCATAAAGCGCTAGATCGATAAATTGGGCCATAAAAGCGCTAGATCGATAAATTGGGCCATAAAGCGCTAGATCGATAAATATGGGCCAAAGTTTGCTAGATTGCTAATGGGCCAAAAACCCTCTAGTTCGAGATATGGGCCAAAGTTTAATACTATATTGTTAATAGGCCCAAATGAAAGGTTTTATTAAAGACTCATTTGTGTTATGGGTTACTTGATAAAATTTTTATGATTTAAAGTTTGTTATTCATACATAATTGCATGGGATGGGATTTGATGAAGAGAAGAAAGGCACTGTGGCCACGTATCTAGTTCGGTGGCTCGCCACAAATTTTGGCTTAATGCCTCTAGTTCGGTGACTATGTCACAATCTAGTTGAGTAGTGCACTACAATATTATTTAAAAGGCTAAATGCCTACGATTGGTGTGTTTGGCGGGGTGGGTTGACTTGATCCCCACAGGTGTCTTTGGTTGGTACGGGGTGTGTAGCGGATGGAAATTAGGCTTGGTTGGGAAATTCATTTTACATGCATTTTATATATTTTATTTCATTTTATATTGTTAAAATTTGTAATTAGGCTCAAGCCCAAATTAATGCCTTGATGGTCTGGCCCAATAATGGTGGTAAGTGAGTTACACATCGAGTTCTTTGTAACTCACCCGTTTTATTATCCATCTCGGGTAATGGAAATTGATGTGGACTTGGGCGGGGATGACTTGGTGGAGGCCATACTACGAGCTTGGGTTTTATAAACTATGAACTTTATTTAAGTTACTTATTTTAATTACTATTTTGGGTATGATGTAATAAGGCCTCTAATTATGTTTTTATGGATTTTTATGTGTGGATGGATTTAATTTTATTTTAAGACTCTTAATATGGGCTTATGTTAAATCTATAAAGTTTTCTTAAAAATATTGTGTTTTATAACAATTTTGGACACCTAAATTATTTTTCAATTTCTTTCAAATTCTTCTAAAACTACGTTAAGGTTTTGACTAATATATATAAGATTTCAAACAAGTATTTTTCTTAATTCATAATAATTGTACTTAGTTTTTATTAAACCTTATTTCTAAAGGTTTTGCATTACTGTTTTACTTAAATCATTAGAGAATTTTGGATGTTCGTTCAGTGTGACAAACCAAATCTCGTCTTAACGCATAGACCTGGTTTGGGGTGTTACACATGCAAACACCAATCTATTTCAACACAATTCATAACCCGAAGGCATATCCAAGTACTCAATTCAACAACCATACACAAGGGCATACACTTCAAAAATCACTTTCTTTAAACATAAAAATTTGCCAAGTATTCGGCCTAACTTAATAGACCATTACAAAAGGAAGTTTTGATGCCTTACAAAGCCAACACTTTGGCCAACAATTACGACCTAACAAAATACTTGAGTCCTATATATGCCATACTCAAAATAAGTCTAAATTTTTATACCAAAGTGGTGTCGATAGTGTGATTTTCGAACTCCTACGTCCCCGTTTCTCGAGTTATCTTGGCAATACTACAAGGAAAAAGAGCAATGAAAGGGGTAAGCATAAAGCTTAGTAAGTTTGCATGGATATGAATAGAAACAATAAGCTCATAAAATAATCCATTCATGACATTAAATAACTATACACAAGTCATAGGCTTCTTGCCATACTTACTCACAATTGCCCTTATTTAGCACCTACCATACCACATATCGTAATCGTTTCTTCGTGACTCATTCACGAGTACCTGTATTCACTCATTCATATGACTTTAGTACAAATCTCATTTCTACTTCTAAACCCATCTACTTATCCCTTTAATCACTAGGGATAGTCAAAGTCGCATATTCAACATCGTTCATGTAGGGACGAAGCCAATGCCACATCCCCGAGGTGGTCTTACATGGAGTTACTTCTAAACGCCAATGCCATATCCCGGATATGGTCTTATATGGACTTTCACATCAAGTATCGATGCCATATCTCGGATATGGTCTTATACGATTTTCATATTCATTACCGAAGCCATATCCCGGATATGGTCTTATACGGGATCTCAACTCAGTGTCGAGGCCATGTCCCGGACATGGTCTTATATGGGCCTTACCTATTTCATATCTCGATGATAGCATTTTCATATTCACATGGTCCACTAGGACTTGAACATCTCATTCAACATCAATTTAATGGAGTGTAATGCTTCAATATGATATCAAGCATTAATCACATACAAACTTACCCCGATTCCAAAATGAGCTAACTCGTCGGTTTAGTCCAAGACTTTGTTCTTTCCCCGATCGAGGTGGATTCTCGGTTCTTCTTGATCTATAATAGCAATTTAGCTCATTTTAATCACCTCATTAATAAAAGCATTTCAATAATCATGCTTAGGCAAAATTACTATTTTGCCCCTAGGGCTGGCAAAATGACCATTTGCCCCTAGGCTCAAAATAATTCTAATCACATTTCTACCTTCCATAAGCATAGGTGAACATTTAATACTCTTATAGCTATTATCAAAACTCATCATTTCACATAATTACCACAATTTTGTAACCTTTTCATCAAGGTCCAATTAGGTTTTTTCATGGCAACACCTTTCACAAGAGTTGTTCATCTAACAATCAAGACTCATTTTCTCCCATAAAAATGCAGCAAATAAATATGATAGCTCTCATGGCAAAACTCTAAACTTTTCACCATATTGCACAATAGTCCCCTCATTTGAAAGCTTAAGCTTTAGGGGTCCCAAAAGTACAACTATTTTCAAGAAAAGATCACTAGAACACTTACTTATGAAGAGAAGAGTGTGCTGAAATTTTGAAGCTTTCTTCCCTCTATTTGCTGCTAATTTTTGGTGGAAGAGTGAAAGAGAAAAGATGATATCTTTTCTTTCCTTATTTTATTAATACTAGTCAAATTAGTCCACCTACTATCACCAACTTTGACCATCATTGACAAATTTGTCTTCTATGCTAGTCTATAGCCGGCCAAGAAAATATTAGGGATCTAATTGCCTTTTAAAGACCTCCAATTATCAATCTATGGCTATTTGGTACCTTTAGCTTATAAAATGGAACTTTCGCACTTTATGCAATTTAGTCATTTTTCACGATTATACAAGAAATCGCTAAAATTAAAGTACCAAAATTCTCATGCACATATACTATCATGCTCCGACTCATAATATAACATGAAAATAAATTTCTCAATTCTTAGATTAGTGACCCTGAGATCACTATTCCGACTAGCCCTTAAATCGGGCTGTTACAAGGATCATCTTATTTCTTACCTCAAAATTCTTCATCTCCATTTTTTATAATTTTCTCAAGAGGCAATCACTGATTTAAAACATGAACTTATGATTGGGACCACGATTCTTGTACAAGAGGGATAGAAGGTGGAGGAGGAACTGGAGGAACATTACTTCTCATAAACTGCTGAAGAAATTGTGTTACTGTCTGAAAGAAAGCCTTTTATGTTGGACCTCTAACATGTACTGATTTCAATTCATTTCTTGTTTCCCTATCAGACTCTCGTCTCTGACTAGGTCTTGACCTTATAGGTTCTTCCGACTCATGTTCTTCTCTATTGGGACTAAAAGCCCTACTTTCTACTTCTTTACTCGTAGTACCCCTAATATTTGGGACATCTTCAATCTATATAACATAGTTTTACATTATCAATAAACAAAATTTACATCGCATCAAATTAACATATCAAATGGCATGTACCTTTAGACTCATTTTTGACCCTAGGATGAGAAAACCTAAACTCTGATACCAATAAATGTAACACCCCTATACCCGACCCATCTTCAGGTCAAGTTATAGGAATGTCACATTTGGTGCCAGAGTAACCCTAGTCAAAAAACTATTAAACCGAACCTTTTTTTAGATCGTATTTTAATCTTTTTAGCATGTTATTATCATATTACAATTATACTGAACAAGAACAAATAATTTTTTCAAACATTCTTGCATTTAAAATGGTATTCTAAAGTGAAATAAGGGACATTATGAAAAACATGGGACATGGTCGTGTCCCTAGGTTGTGTGGATCTCGGAGGCCATGTGGTTAAAAAAAACATTTTCTTCCAGTATTTACACGGTCATGTAGTCGGCCCATGTCTGTCACACGGCCGTGTGGTAGGGTCGTGTCTGTCACACAGTCGTATAGATTTCAGGAGCCATGTCTATGTTTGAAATTTAAGGGTTAATTTTTCAAATTAGTCCACCAATTTTACCTAGTTTAACCCTTATTCAATTCTCAAATTTTAAGCCAATTTAATTCACATATAAATCATAATTATGCATTTTCAATCCCAACTACTTATAATCTAACATGTTACTTATGAACTAGTAAAATTTACCATAAGATTTAAACAAGTATCAACTATTACATTTAAGTCCCTCAAACTGTTTAATCTTTAAACGTACCTAGGTACATGCCATTCACCAAAATAAAATACAGGAGAAACTTTACTCTTTTCCTCAGATTTATTGATGTGATGTGATGGGATGCTTCCAATCTTCAAAAGTCTTTACTTCTATTCTTTACCTACGCGTATAAAACACGCATTAAGCTATTGCTAGCTTAGTAAGCACAGTTTAGAGATAAATAACATTTTATCCATACTAAAAAATTACTAATTTGTTTTACGATCATTTTCATAATATTATTCAGAACATGTACTCATAATTAACTTTAACTTACCATTCAATTGTTACATATTTTCATCTATTGTTATCATTTATAGTATAACAATTTAATTTTCTTATTCCTTCATTTAACAAATACTATACTTTAACATCTAACAGAGAAAACCTTTTACCTTTTTATAGAGGCCTAGAAGACATAAGCGGGACACCACCGAAGTGGGTAATGGAACACTGCCGAAGCAGGTAATTGGACACCACCGAAGCGAGTAAACAGAGAGCCCGCTAATATTCCATTAATGTCATTCCATCTATATCCTACTAGTTCTTATCTTGTCTACTTGGGAAATATATTAGAATTAGATATATTTCTTATTTCGGAACAGGATATGAATACTTTGTATTTATTTCAAATTAGTCTTTGTAACAGTAACACAATATTCCAAACTTTCATTCTCTTTAATACACATAGCATATCTCATAATTTAAATAAATTTCTATAATTCCCTATTGATTCTTATCAAACTTATCACATGTCACTTTACTTATCTTACAATTTAGTCATTTCTTTCTCATACTTCATCAAATATACTCACAATATTACTATATCGTTCCGCACATCAATCATTCACATATTTTACTTCGTATACTTATTTACTTATGTTGACTACAATTCCATCAACTTTTCCATCTTTTACAATTTCGTCATTTTACTCACTTTTAATCTTTTTCTCAGTTTTCTTTCATTTTCTTTATTACATATTACCTAGTAAATAAAACTAACTCATCATTTACTCATATTGAACTCTTATCATGTCTTACTCTTCATGTAAGTATATAATTAAATATCATAACAAGACTTTTATTCACCTAATAGACCTTAACAATTAGCAACATATTTAAAATAAATGAAACTCTAGTTGTACTTACAACTCAAAGCTTGGAATCAAGTTTTCTTCTTCTTCTTCTTCTTCTTCTTCTTCTTCTTCTTCTTCTCCCATTGACTCCTCATTTGCTTTAATTCTCCACTTATTTCCCACATTTCTTCACTTTTTCTTCATTTTCCATATCAAAACATAAAATATTACACATTAAAATCATTCTCACTCATCATAATCTATGTTATTCAAGTAAAACTAGCATGTATTTCATGGAAAGTTTATCATTCTTACCTCAATTACTTGTATTCAACACTAATTCCTATTTTCTCTCTCCTCCAAGACAAGTGTGGTTGCACTTCTTATGAAATTGAGGTTATTAATAAACTTCTTTAAGGATTTCACTCACTAATCTTGTAAGACATTGGAGGAATTTAGCTTAATTGGCTTGAAAATGGCAAAAAAAGACCTTTTTGTAAGAAAAACAAAAGTTGGAATGGAGGCTTATGAAGGTGACATGAAGATGAGTATAAATAAGGTGGTTTCTCCATCTTTTTCTACATAATTCTATATAAATATCTATTAGATTTTAGCATTAAAATAATTATTTACATTTTGACCTTTCAAACCCACTTGACGGCATTTTAGTCCTTAATCATTATGTTTCCATAATTTTCTATTTCAAATTATTACCATTTTGTCCTTCAACTTTTTCTATAATACCATCATGAGTCATGTCTCTTTTTGGTAAATTTTCACCTCTAGACCCTTCTCATTTTTCCCTCAATTCAATTTAATAACTCTAACATTCAATTTTCTCACTTTGACCCCAATACTTTTCACTCTCTTACGATCTAGTCAATACCCCAGATTTATTTCTCCTAATACACAGTCTTTTCCAAATTCCTTTAGTATTTGTCTTCACTATCTCATAACACTGATGATTTTCCAATTTCTGACTTTCTCATATCATAACTGATTAACCATTTATTTACCACTGTTTCAAATTCTTGGAATTTTGGGGATGTTACATAGATCTTATTCCATATTAGCAACCCTAAGCACTTACTCTGTGCACTCAACCTCATTTACCTTCACAACAATCTTCCTGCTCCTCTTTACGGTCTCTGGCTCTTCGCTTGTCTAGGTAATTTGACCTCCTTTGCATCACTACATTCTCCTTCTTGCCTTCTCCCTTATTAATACTTCATATCAACAATATCTAATTCTTGATAATTTTCATAGACTTGGTGTATTTAGAAAGAAAATAAATAAGGGTATCTTTAGACAACACAAAGTAATTGAATGAAAGTGTAATTACTAGAGTAGTAATTACATTCTCTTGTAATTATAAAGAATTGTAATTCCCTAAATGTGTTTGGCTGATAGAGTGTAATTATATTGTAATTCTGTAAGTCACGTTTGGTAGTACAAATTGTAATTACACAATTACATAATTTATATTTTTAAAAAATAATAATTCCTATAAAAAATTATTAGCACGATAAAAAAATTCTAAACAAGTAACAAAAGTTAATTTCAAATCATCTTATGTAACTATCCAAACATTTTATCTCTATGTAATTTAAATAATTATATTTAAATCCAATTATTAAATAATTTTTTAAATAATACCTAAATAAAAATCACAGATTTAAAATTTAAAATTTAAATATGATTTATGACATTGATTTAACATCTTAGTTTATTAATAAAGTTTTGCTTTTTCATGGATCAAAGATAGAAAAAATATCCATGAAAATATTCAAATTCCAAGTGAAAGTCAAAATCATAATTCAATTCACTTTTATTAAAACAGTAGCCCCTAAATGTATGTGAAACATGTACAGGGCCTGCCTAACATATCTAATGCTTGATTTGATTTTCTTAGATCTAAAATTTTATTAATTAGGTTGAAAGAATAATAAAGTATTTTTTAAAAGGAAAAAAAGGTGATTTTAAAGAAATATGATGAAGTTTAAAAAATATATATTATTTAAAAGGAAATTTAATGAGTAATATTTAACCAAAACATTAATTGCTCCCTTGTTTCAAGCCTAGCTTATTTAAGGAATAATAAATAAATTTATGCTATATGCCTTTTCTAATTTTTAGCATGGGCTACGTTCCCAATTTCAATACATTTCTTTATCATCCGTGACATTAAAAGCCAACCCATTTTAATAATAATAATAAAACCTGCAAAATTTTCAACCTGGAAGTAAGAATTATATATTCAAAATCAATGGAAATACAGACTGCAAGCAGTTCAGCAGCCATGAACAATGACCCCAAGCGTCTCCATAAATGCAGAAACATCTGTTTTGCAACCATGGGTGGGTTAATACTCATTATAATCCTCATTGTAATCTTAGCTTTCACCGTTTTCAAGCCCAAAAACCCCGTAGTAACAGTCGACTCAGTCACCTTAGCCGACCTGAAGTTTTACCTAGATACGACAAAGTTCCAAGTGTTGTTCAACGTTAGCCTGGACGTGGATCTCTCCATCAAGAACTCCAACAAAGTGGGGTTCAAGTATGCTGACTCGGCCGCTGAGTTGAACTACAGGGGACTGAAAGTAGGCGAGGTTCCAATTCCAGCCGGTAAGATTTCTGCAGATAAAACGGCTCCGATGAACTTGACGGTAACAGTCATGGCGGATCGATTCATCTCAGACTCAAGCTTTTTCGCTGATGTTTCGGGTGGTGAACTGCCTTTGGAGACATTTTGTGAGATTTCAGGCAAGGTTAATATCTTGAATCTGTTCAAGTTTCATGTTGTTTCTACAACTTCATGCGACATCATTGTCCTTTTGTCTAATTCAAGTGTTGGAGACCAAAACTGCAACTACAACTATAAGGTGTAATATTTTCTTCTTCTTTTCCTTACTTTTAGGATTATATATGCTGTTTTGCTGCAGTTTTTATTTATAGTTGTATTCAGGTTGTTCTTTACTTCTACACTTTATTGTTTATTATTGTAATTTTCGGATTATAGAGATGGTATTTATTATTTTGTTGGTTAGTTTGGGTGCATCTGCATAGAATATTATTTATAGTCGATTGTATATGTTTTTTTATGGATTAAGAGGTACTAATTCCCAAGTGCTTCAAAAATCTTCATGGTAGATCGTCATATAGGGTACTTTCTGTGCCTGCTTGAACGTGGAGGGAATTAACGTAGTATAGGGTAGGGTGATGTAATCAAATGCATTTTTTAGCTTGTGGATCTAGTTGTTGGCGGCATGGTTTCCACTTGGTGAGGACGTTGTATGGGTTGGCATTGGATTTGGGTTGTGCTGTGAGGATAGGAATGATTATGTGACAGACATGATAACTCTCCCAAAAAAGAAACTAGAAAATAAGTTACATTCCCTTCCCACCCACATAAGCTTGTAGCAAGGGAATCAAACTGCGTCCAGCAACATCACCCAATCTCTTGATGCTGGCCAAGGTTAGCAAGGTGATTGGCACACTTATTTCCCTACCGAAAAATCTGATGCACCTCAGACACCTAACCCTCGTTATCCAATTCTAGTAGTTAATCAAGAAAGTGTTTGGAGGATGAGAGATTTTATGAGATTTCTAAAGAAACTCCACCATCCAAATGGCGTCCAATTCTGCAATGAGATGTTGAATGCCTATTTTTAAAATCATCCATCTTCGAAGGTGCTCCAAATTCTACTAGGACTCATTATCATATATGCTTTAGGTAAATCTGTTTTTAAAATCATGGCCCCCTTGACCTCGTCTCATATTCATCATTGACTGAACCATTTCTTATGTAACAAAGATGATGTCTGTAATGTCACAAAATTTCAAGTAAGTAAATGGTACTATTTCGATAAAGTACATAGTGCAATTTCTAAGAAAATATAGAACGAGTTATTATATGAATTCTTTTAAGAAATTAATTAGATATTTAGAAAAGGAAGGTTAATAAGAATAGATGTGAGTTTGAAATTTCGGAAAAAAAGATTAAAGTTAAGATTTGGAGAAAAAATATGAGAATTAAAGTGTAAATTGACTATTAGGAAAAAAATGTGGTTCAACAAGTATTATTTTGAATAAAAGAGATGAGAAAAATATATATTAATATGTGGAATGGAAAATCAAGGTATGAACTAAATTGAGTAAAAATAAGAAGTACATGGACTAATGTGTAATTTTGCCATAAAATGGATTTTGATGGTAAATTGGATGTGGAGATTAAAAAAAAGTATTTTTGGGCTTTTCCTAATAGACTAAATTGGAATTTTAAAATGAGAAAAATATTTTGGGCACATGGATGAATTTGGTAGCAATAGATTTAATGAGAGAAATGAGAATTATTATTGGCCACAATTTTAAAATTTTGACTTTTGTTGAAATAATAAAAGAAAGTAAAAGATGAGATTTTTGGCTCATCTCTTCCTTTAAATTTGGGTAGCTACATGTTGTAAATTTTTTGGTACTCTAGTTTATAGTCATGTAGTCGTTTTTTGTAATTTTTATAGATTTATGATTATGGGAGTTTGATTTAGTTAGCTCATATATCAATTTGTTCAATTATTGAGTTTTTAACAAGATGCCATTGCTGATAAATTGATGAATTAGGCTTGAATTTGATAGATATTGAGCTTAGATAATGAAAAGGACTAAATTATAAAGTTAAATAAACTTGTTTGTTAGCTTGTAAAATTATGGACTAAAGTGAATAAATGTAAAATCTATCATGAAATTAGGCTATAAATAGAAAGTATAGGGTCCCTAATAAGAGAAAGTGAAATCAGATTTTGATCCGAAGTTAAGAATCGAAAAATATGTTTATCCCGAGTTGAGGGACTAAATTGAATCAAATGAAAAATATGCATATAATGAAAAATAAGATTAATTAGGAACATGCATCTCATGGCATTATTGCTGTGAGCCATTGAATGACTATTGTGTGTTATTATATGATATTGATTTGGTATGTATATATATTTGTATAGAACAAGAATTGGATAAAAGTGGAGCTTGTAGAGGAAAGGCAAAAATTGTGGCATAGTTCCTAAGAAATCTACTCATTTTGTGTTTTGAAAGGTAAGTTCTTATGAAACTTACTCCCCTTCCTTTTTTTGATGCTTATATTTAATTTAATTTTAATTATGTTTGAACTTATGTTACGACTTTGGTGGAAATCAACATAATTGGCTAGAAACATAAATAAATTGAAATGAGTTGTGATAAGTGAATGATGTTATATCTATTGATTGGTAACTAGAGGAATGAAAAGAGAACTTAAATGTATCTTTAATTGTATGTGTGATTCATGTCAGACTTGATCGATGAATTTGGAAATTGATATGTGATAGTCATGACTTATGGTTATGCAAATATGGATTATTGATGCCCATGTGAACTTAGTAAAAGGGTAGAAAATTATTGGCATACCAATAGGGTCATATGCGCACTGGTGTACAGGATAGTTGATGATGTGGAGATTGTGATATGTTATTTTGAGATCCAACATGTGCTGCGGATCGTCGAGTATTCATTGTATGTTTAGAGACCTTGGTGTGGTGAAGGGATGTATTTGAATATATATATATACATTGGATTCCTACGGGCTTTGCACTTAGGTGCTTTAGTGTGGTGTAGTTTATGCTCAAATGAGCTATCTTGGTGTGGTGTAGTTCGCCCGTGTGTCTGAATCCATTTTACTAGGGTTCCATTGGGTGAACTGTTAAAATTGAATCTTGAAATCAGAAAATGAAAATGAATCAAATTGATAAGTTATCAAGGTATGTGATTAAAAATTATATTGGCATTAACTAGTAGACTAGTGAAAGCATGTGAAATTGTGATGATCTTATATGAATTGGTATAGTTCGGTAATTGTTTTGGTTATGTTATATGGTTTGACATATATGGGTACATATGTTTCTTATGCTCACTTTATTGTGACATTAGGTGTCATGTTCTAGCTAAATGTATGCCTAAACCTTTGGTATTTAACATGCTCACCTATGATCAAGGAAAGTGCTGTAAATTCCATTTGAACTTACTAAACATTAAAAGCTTACGTATTATTGTTATCCTACATGTAGATCCCTAGTTTGCAGAACTCACAATGCCAGATCAGTGTGGATACCACACTATCAACAAGACGGTAGAAGTATTTTCATTTTGGTAACTAATATAGTGCATGTATATAGGATATTTTGCTATATAAATGGTCATCCCTATTGTGAATGCTAATGTGTATTTGTGGGCTAAGGTCATGTTTATATGTAAAGGTTGGTAAATGGCCTATTTTATGACTAATTCTTTTATCATGTTTAATGCCTTTTGAATTCTTGATTTCAAAGTGCATAGGCCTCATGTGTTTAAACTTGCAAAATGTGGTAACTTGGTATGTTAAAGTTGGAAAATGGCATAGTTATGTCAAGTTCAAGAATATGTATCATATGCCATGATGTGAGCACGGTCGTGGACTGTTCCAACTCGAGCAAGGAATATACGAGGCCATGCGAAATGCATTTGAAACCAGCTCGGGCCAGCAACTCAAGAACTCTTCGCACCCTAATGCAAGCTAATTTTAGCTCGAATTCAGCTCCCCAAGCTCTGCCTAGCTCGAATCAGCTCACTTGAGCTCAATTCAGCTCGTTGGAGCTCGTTCTTATTTCTTTCCAGCTCATTTATTTTATCGTTAAAATAAATAAAGTATTTAATTAAGTTAGTTAATATTGTTACAGCTCATAAATATGTTTAAAATTATTACATGTTTTTATTGTGTCTTGTCATAATCGAATTTAATATGTCTTGTCTAGACTATATTAAATTTGTTCTAGTTTAATTATGTGTTTAATTAAAGATTCTAGATTTTGTTTTGATTATGTTCAGCCGAATTTTACTTAACTTAATTTGGTACATTGTGTTAATAGGTGCAGCCGAATGTGAAGGGGAGTAAATACTACGGTTCATGAATGTTTTGGGTTCAAAGAATGGGAAGGTGCATGTACGGCTAGCTACAATGAATGGTGGCTGAACCATTATCTTTCCAAGGTGATTATTCGGCCAAGAGTCACTCCCTCTTTCAATTTCCCAAGCTGGTCGATTGTCTCCCCAAGGAAGCCATCAAAGTGTTCACACCAACCGAAAATTCCATTCACATTGGTGACCATTCGGCTAAGCCCTTTCACACCATGGAGACCTTTCAAAATCGGATGTTCACACTCCAAGTGGCTGTTCAAAGCTATCCTTTAATGCTCGTATCTTTTCAGCCAAGAAATGCAAATTAAATGAGCTCATTAAGCTCATGGCCGAATCTAGACATGGCCATTGGCCTCCCACGCATTCATCTTCCTTCAAGTTCATTTGCTTAAGCATAAAGCTGTCCATTGGAGCTCCATTTAGCCGAACATGGACTTAGTCTTTTAATGATTTTATTCTAGTTAGTTCTAGACTATTCTAGTCAAATTTCCTTAGCCATTAAGCTTGTGAATTTGTCCATTCGGCTACCCTAGCTAGTAACTATAAATAGTTAGCTATTTTTATTTGTAAGGGACTTTTGCCAAATTTTATATGAACTTTGAGTTCTTTGTGAGGTTTCAGCATCTCATATTTTTCGTACGAGTCTCGGGTGACTTATCTAGCTCGCTAGTGGCGTCTACGAACTTGTTTCTTGAACTTATCACCTTAACCGGTGTGGCGTTCACCTATCCTTTACCAAACCACCTTTTTCACCTTAACAATATAAGAATCAGGGTGACACTGTTATATAGTGTTGAATCATTCTTAAGTTAAGTTTGTATTTCCATTTCCACCACTTATCCAAATTATCCATCCTTATTTCTTTGTTAAACTGAGCCTATTTAATCCTATAAACTTATTGTACATTTTAAACCACTTTGTTAAACTTCTGCTACCCTAACCAAAATTAAGCCTTCTTCAACATCTCGAACAATCTCCTCGTCGACGATCGGGAAACAAGTGAAACGACTCAATTAAACCGAGTCGGATCACATCATTTGGTATCAGAGCTCAAAAACGAGGAGCGTCGATGTTCGCGAAGTTGTCGGAGTAGGTTCGTGAATTAAAAAGAAAAAAAATTAAATTAATATATATATATATATATGAAATTAAAAAAAAAGTTGTATTCTAGTTTTTCTTGTATTCAGCATATGTATTTGAAGTTTAAGAAAAAAAATATTCGAGTATAAAAAAAAGTGAAGTTTTGCAAGATCTTGTGTTTGTTTTGATCTCTTCTATTCCCGATCATCGAAGTGTTCATTCTACCATCATTTCTTCCCTCCCCAACGCCACAGTCAACCCAAATTTTTCTTTTTGTTTAGCCTACCTACACCCTAAACATCACATCCTTTGAAATCACTTTAAAACTGACCCCTAAGCAGCAAATAGGTCTTTTCGAGGCAAAGTACGAAATTGTGAGAAAGAGTTCGAGTGGAAAAAGGCAAAGAGTGGTAAGCGTATTAGAGAGACGAAAAAGCCTAAAACGAATGTAAACACGAGCAGAGTGGAAAACTCTTTATTATTTTCTTTCTGAGTGAATTTGTGAGGTTTGCAGTGAGGTTTTTAATTCTTATGTCAAGAAGTCCCGAAAGGAATATGGCGGACAGAAACGAAAGGCAACCAGTTCAGAATGTGCCGGATCTAAATTTGCAAGCCTTGCTTCGAGAATTTGAACGGTTGTTAGACCGAAGGTTAGAGCCAATGCAAGATCAACTTGACTGCGTGGAAGGAAGAGCTCGACGTGAAAGGACTCCCTTAAGTCCACTAAGAAATCGAGGGAGGAAACGAGTCAAAAACGATGACTCATTCGAACCGAGTGAGCTCGAAAGTGATCAAGTCTCTAACGTAAGTGACCGGAGGAGAGGCCAACGTCATCGAGGCCAATGAGACCGAGAAAGGTTCGACGATGACCTTAAAAGCATTAAGTTGACGATTCCCCCGTTCCAAGGCCGATCGGATCCCGAAGCCTATCTCAAGTGGGAGAAGAAGATTGAACTTGTGTTCGAGTGCCACAATTACTCCGACTCCAAGAAAGTCAAGTTGGCGGCTATAGAATTCTCCGATTATACCATGATTTGGTGGGACCAACTCACGACGAGCCAGAGGCGAAATGGCGAGCGACCCATCAGCACATGGGCCGAGATGAATGCCGTGATGCGACGAAGATTTATTCCATCTTACTATCACCGGGAGTTATATCAAAAACTCCAAAATCTTTCCCAAGGGACGAAAAGTGTGGAGGATTACTACAAAGAGATGGAAGTTGCCATGATTTGTGCAGACGTACAAGAAGACCGCGAAGCGACTATGGCTCGATTTTTGGCTGATCTCAATCGCGAGATAGCCAACATTGTTGAGTTGCAACACTACGTGGAGATCGTCGACATGGTCCATATGGCAATTAAGGTTAAAAAGCAACTCAAGAAGAAAGGTTCTGTTCGTGGCTATTCGAATCCAAATGTGTCTAAGTGGAACCAAGGCACGAGCAAGAATGTTTCGGCAAGCCAAACAAACCATGGTGCCGGTGAAAATAACCAAGCCTACGGCCGAAACCATTAAAGGCAAGGCCATTGAAAATGTTCAAACCTGATCGTGTCATATTAAATGTTTTAAGTGTCAATGAAGAGGTCACATTGCGAGTCAATGGCCAAACCAGAGTACAATGGTGATTCGACCTAACGTTGACATAGAATCAGAAAAGAAAGATGAAGAGAACGAAAATGAGGTCGAAAACCTTTCCGATGAAAGAGAAGAGTTAGAATATGCGGTGGAGGGCGAGATGCTCGTAGTGAAAAGAAGCTTAAATACTCAAGGCACCGGAAGCAAACTGCAACGCAAAAATGTTTTCCATACTCGCTGCCATGTACATGGAAAGGTATGTAGTTTTGTTATTGATGGAGGAAGCTGCACAAATGTCGCGAGCACACTCATGATAGAAAAGTTAGCTTTGCCGACTACTAAACACCCGAGCCCGTACAAGCTACAATGGCTCAATGAAGGTGTTGAATTAAAGGTAACCAAACAAGCTCTCATTCCATTCTCTATTGGAAAATACCAAGACGAAGTCCTTTGTGACGTGGTACCTATGCACGCGGGACATCTATTGCTTGGAAGACCATGGCAATTTGACCGGAGGGTCATGCATGACGAGTTTGCCAATCAATACACTTTCAAACACCAAGGCTGAAATGTCACTTTGGCACCCCTTTCGCCACAGCAAGTCTTGGAAGATCAGCAACGACTAAAACAATCCATGGCGAGCATGAGAGAAAAAAGAAGGAAATCAAAAAGAAAAAGAGAGAAAAGAGGAACAATTGAGAGAAAAGAATTTGAGTTGTGAAAAAAATAAGCATGTTGAAAAAGAAAATGAAAGAGAAATGAGTGAGAAAAAGAAAGATGTTTTAATCAACCGATGTCTTCATGTTTCTTCATCTTTTCAGGTTAATTCGACCAAGGAGCTTCGATTACACTACCTTTCCAACGAGAGAAAGTTTGTGCTAGTTGAAAAAGGTAAAACAGATCCTCATCTTCTCATCTCTAACGGTAAGCAAGGTGAGAATTTTTTATTCCCTAAACAGCTCCATTCAACTCGAATTGATGATTTTGAAAAGGTAAAGTACTTTGTTGATGATAATTTCCATTCTTTGATTGATGATAAATTAATTGTCTTGAATGATGGCAAGAATACTCTTCCTTTTGGAAAACGTGATGTTGATGCATTTGTTGGTGATTCCATATTCAATCGTCCATTGCAAAGTTTAGTTGTGCAAAATTGTGAAACAAATGAATTTTCTCATTTATCAGATTGTGATAAAAATGTGTGTTTCTTGAATTGTTATGAGAAATTAATTTGTTTGAACAATGAACGATTTAAATTACTTATGTCTACATTTCTTTTGAATCATTTGTTTGGAGAAACTTTGTTTGATGATCAGCTAGGCTGTGTGAATTATGCGTGTTTGAGTCAATTTGATCAAGTAATATGTTCGAATAATTTCTTCATGCCTTTTGAATTAACTCATGTGCCAAATCTATTGTCGAACATGGAGATTCCATCTGAACAGGTTTTTGACAGCCCATTCACCCTATTTTTCCCTAGCAAGCCGAATAAGAACGTAAGTTTTGAAGTGAACAAACGACTCGACTTAAGGACAAGTCGTTTTGAAGAAGGGGGAATGATGTGAGCACGGTCGTGGACTGTTCCAACTCGAGCAAGGAATATACGAGGCCGTGCGAAATACCTTTGAAACCAGCTCGGGCTAGCAACTCAAGAACTCTTCGCACCCCAATACAAGCTAATTTTATCTCGAATTCAGCTCCCCGAGCTCTGCCTAGCTCGAATCAGCTCACTTGAGCTAAATTCAGCTCGTTTGAGCTCGTTCTTATTTCTTTCCAGCACATTTATTTTATTGTTAAAATAAATTAAGTATTTAATTAAGTTAGTTAATATTGTTATAGCTCATAAATATGTTTAAAATTATTACATGTTTTTATTGTGTCTTGTCATAGCCGAATTTAATATGTCTTGTCTAGACTATATTAAATTTGTTCTAGTTTAATTATGTGTTTAACTAAAGTGTCCAGATTTTGTTTTGATTATGTTCAGCCAAATTTTACTTGACTTAATTTGGTATATTGTGTTAATAGGTGTAGCCGATTGTGAAGGGGAGTAAATACTAAAGTTCATGAATGTCTTGGGTTCAAAGAATGGGAAGGTGCATGTACGGCTAGCTACAATCAATGCTGGCTGAACCATTAGCTTTCCAAGGTGATTATTCGGCCAAGAGTCACTCCCTCTTTCAATTTCCTAAGCTAGCCGATTGTCTCCCCAAGGCAGCAATCAAAGTGTTCACACCAACTGAAAATTCCATTCACATTGGTGACCATTCGGCTAAGCCCTTTCACACCATGGAGACCTTTCAAAATCGGATGTTCACACTCCAAGTGGCTATTCAAAGCTGTCCTTTAATGCTCGTATCTTTTCAGCCAAGAAATGGAAATTAAATGAGCTCATTAAGCTCATGGCCAAATCTAGACATGGCCATTGGCCTCCCATGCATTCATCTTCCTTCAAGTTCATTTGCTTAAGCATGAAGCTGTCCATTGGAGCTCCATTTAGCCGAACATGGACTTAGTCTTTTAATGATTTTATTCTAGTTAGTTCTAGACTATTCTAGCCGAATTTCCTTAGCCATTAAGCTTGTGAATTTGTCCATTCGGCTACCCTAGATAGTAACTATAAATAGTTAGCTATTTTCATTTGTAAAGGACTTTTGCCAAATTTTATATGAACTTTGAGTTCTTTGTGAGGTTTCCTCATCTCATATTTTTCGTACGAGTCTCGTTTGACTTATCTAGCTCGCTAGTGGCGTCTACGAACTTGTTTCTTAAACTTATCACATTAACCGATGTGGCGTTCTGATCGCTGTAAATCAGAGTTTTAAAATTTATAAAAGAATGATCGAACCTGGAAACCAACTCTGACAATGATTAAAGGCAAGTGCACCTATCGAACAGTAGTATAGTTTAGGCAAGACCGGATTGTCGAACCCAAAGGAACTAAAAGTACTAATACTCACCATCTTTTTATTATTTAGCCTTAATATAAAGTGATGATTGTTTAAAATAAAACTAATCTACTTACTAAGCTAAGACGCAAAGACAAAAAGAATGAATTCGGGAAATAACTTTTGAGAAAACTCAGTTGACTCAAACGATACCCTTAGGAAAAATCCACCTAGACTTCACTTGTTATCTAACGTTGAACCATATGATTTATTTACTTAGTTTGATCTGTGAGACTCCCTAACGTATATTAAACCCTCTCTCGAGGCGAATAACGTCTAACCCTAGGTTAATTAGTGGAACTCTCGCTCGCTTATAATAACCCCTAGAATAGCGAAGAAATTGATCTGTGGGCTCCCATATTAGGTTTCACCCTAATCCGCAAAATCTCGTCACCCTATCTCTAGGCGTGCGATCAACTCCGCTTAATTATGTTGGATCTACTCTTAGGCGTGGTCTATTCCTCCTCCACCTAAGCACATTAGATTTGGATTAAGTTCACACAATTAAGAACAAACTAAGTTATTATCATATAATTCAAAAAATCAAATAACAAGATTCCTCATAGGTTTCATCTCTTCTGTATCCAGAAGGTTTAGTTCATAATAATAATAAAAGACAACATCTCAAGAGAAAAGATAAAACAAAACATAAGAAATCCCTAAAACCCCCTGAAGGAATTGAAAAGGAGATCCTCCGTCTTGAGTAGAATTCCGGCTTCTTGAGATGGATCAACTGGCTATATTCGAGTGATTCCCACAAATCGACCTTTTTGGCTTGGCTTGGCCTAGCTCTCCGCCCCTTTCATTTGGTACCTAGGGTGTATTTATAGGCTTTTGAAACACGTTTCTTTCTCCCTAAGTATCCTTTCCCGAATAAAATTGCTCTTCTCCACGGCAGAGGCACGCCATGGCACACGCCGTGTAAATCGTGGGCCGTGCCGTGTTCGACATCGTTGAATGAGGCACCGCGTGTAAGTCGTGGTAAGGTCGTGTTCTAGCAGAATGGTGGCACGACCGTGTGACTTGAAGTCCGTGCCGTGCTAATTTCGTGGCTTGGCCCAATTTGGTCCGCTTTAAGCCCGCCGCTCGTTCTTTTCATCATCGGGTGCTTTCACGAGTATAAGACATGAAAAGAAAGGATTAAGAGCACCTTTTACATAAATTGGGGCTTAAATCATCCAAAAGCATACTAAATGTGGGCTTAGAATATGTTACTTTTACGGTTTATCAAATACCCCCACACTTAAGCTTTTGCTTGTCCTCAAGCAAAATTCTCAACTTACAATTAAAATGAACTTCCTGTAATTCATAATTTTCATTGATAGTGTCTCATCATAATTCAGAGATAATTTATACATGGATAATTCAACTCAAAGCGTCCTAAAAATTTAAACAATATAAGTCATAGATTTTATAGCTCGAAAACTTAGGCGTCTCCCCTTATCTAGATAATTACCTTTAATTTGGAATTGACAAGGATTGACATCCTCACAAAAGATTCACTCAAATCACTCAAAGTGTTTAAGGTTCACAATTAGGCACTCAAAGGTTGAACATGAAGAGTTAATCCCATAGGCCTGCATGAAAATCAAATCTCCACCACTGAAATATGAGATGAAAACACAAATCAAAAGGTCTTTGTTAGGGTTGTAACGGGGCTAGGGTTAAGGTGTGGAGTAAGGCTGAATTAGAGGGTTAGAATCGAGATTGAATTGACAAATTACCTAACTAAAAACTAATGAACTAATAATAATTACATCAATTGAAAACTAATAGTACTTAATAATACGAGCTTCTTCTTCGATATTTGGAATTTATGTATAAGCTCATTTAATCATATAACTAATAATGAATAATGGATATACTTCGTTTTTTTTAAGAACAATCATAAATACATAATTACTGAAATAAAAACATAGTTAGGCTATTAATCAAATCAAATCTCGATATAAGGGTAGTCAAAAGGAATGGTGATAACAAAACAAAGGGGTTCTGGGTTAATATTAGTGGTTATGTCAATAAATAGGGTAGTTAGGATTAAAAGGGGTTCACTAGGGGTTAATTTGTGAAGGTAGGCTTTTAGGGGAGTAAGTGGGTTAAAACCTAGGTGCCTTCATCATCTCTGTATATCAAATCATAGGTGTGGTCTCGACATGTATAATCGATGCAAGTTCTAGAATAACAAATCAATGTTGACGTACTCATAATCAATAAAGTGAGCAAGAAAAAGAATATATGCTCTATAAGGCTCAAAAACTCACAAAATTTATGGGTATTTTGATGTCAACCTCGTAAATTTAAAACTTCAAGATAATATTTAAACTCAGTTTGACAACCTAGCAAATTTTTAATTTCTGAAAAATAGACTTATCATGCTTGATTCTCTAGTATTCTTAGAATTTAATTATCAATGCACAATTATCAATGACTTAATCTAAAACATATCAATAAAAATCATAAATCATCAGAAATTTCATCCTAATTAGTAATATGAGTAATTTACTTTCAAACAAGACTAAATTCAGGGTTTTGAGAATAATGCAAAAAGTTTAGAATATCTAAGATTCACCCCCCACACTTAAGATGTACACTGCCCTCAATGTACAAAGATATATAATGACAATTAATATGTAAAATCAGAAGAGAGGGGAGAAAGTGACACTCCCTGAATTAATGGATGATTTCTTTAGAGGATGTGGAAAACACGGCGAAGGCGTCAGGATGGTGTTGGTGTTGGCTGATGACTTGAGTAGTGGTTTATTGCTCGTTGAAACTACTAAGTCATCAGTTAGAAATCTTTTGGGGTGTAATTAAATAAATGTTAGGAATACTCGAAGGTTAGGAGTTGATGATAATCATGATAAAAGTTATCAAATGTATGATTAAAATGTTCAAACTTAAGACGAATCGAAATTAAATTAAAATAACGAGAAAATAAAATAAAATAAAAAACTTAAAAGTACAAGAAAACTAGATAAAAGGACTCAAAAGTCCTCATCCTCGACTGGGTCCTGTGGTGGTTCTGGTGGTGAGATATGAAGGTGCTGGCATATTTGTTGAAGGGTGGCCTCTAACCCGTCAAAGTGCCGAGTGTTTTCAGCAAAATACAGCTCGAACTGGTCAAGTTGTGTAGAGATGTTCGCTAATGATGGTTCTGTACGGGACGGTCGCTGGCTCGAAATCGGTACCTCCTGTGATGGTGGTGGGACATCATCAGTAATGTCCTCAGCCTCCCTCTCGTCTGTGGGTGTCACTAATCGATACCGAGAGAGATCTGTCCCTCGACGGTGTTTGATCATCCTCATGTGTAGCATCGTCTGGATGCCCTGAGGTACCATATTACCTATCAGTGTGAGGGAGGATATCTGGTCATCGGTGTTGAGGAGGTTGAAGTGTCGAGCTAGCCTTGTTATATATGGGCCCATCGATAGAATTCCCTTCCTGTGTGCCTCTGTTTGATGCTGGATTGCGCATGCGATGAAATATGCCAGGTCGAAAATATGCCCTTCTGCCATGCACGATAAGTAGTATACATCGTGCTTGTTAACCACGCCGGTGCTCTCACGTCGTCCTGTGATGGTGTGAGCGAGAATGGCATGAATATACCTTAAGGGTGGGAGAAGGGTGTCGCGCTTGGCGCGCTTGGATCAGAGGCACTGTCTTTGGGGTGTAAGTCGCGCCAACGATGGAGGGGGTGCAATGGAGCCGCCGTTTAACTCACGAAAGTGTGTTTGCTCCTATGAATTTCGCGTATATAGTCCAAGGGCCGAGTCGAATTGTGGTACGCTTTAGTCGACGCATCGTACTTCTAGACAGGAATCGCATCGTGCTCGGATCATCGAATCGTGCCATCATCACGGTTTGTAAAGTGAAGGTGGTGCAAAACTCGAGGGTAAGCTCCATGTATGTGGGCCTGATGATGGAAAAGAACTGCTCCCACGGATCGGTTGAAATGAGGGCTCGAATATCGGTTGCGAGCCCGACGTGTTCCAGTGCGTCCCAATCGATGCACCTACCGGTGCCGAGGGGTCTATCCCGGAGTTCTTTGTAACGTTCTTCCTGAGTGTTCTGAGAAAATCGGAGGAATGGATGCCTAAGCTCGGAAGAAGCACTCGTGGAAGATGATCCGAGCCCCTTTCTTTTCTTGCTTGGGGCGGCTGTGGATCGCTTTGGTCGTGGTGACGACATTTGTACCTGAAAAAATAATCAAATATAAAGCAAGTTCCTTAACAATAATATAGCCAAATTATTTCGTACTAAATCAAGCCAAATGGTAATTAGTGGATATTGACAGTAATGATTCTTTCAAACAAAGATGTATATCAAAAATGCAAAAGTTTATTCCTAAAATGAAACCAATCAGCAACCAATTCATCAGAGATTTTTACTAAGTATCCATGAGTTTTTGAGAGAAATCTCTAAATATAAATCATGCTTAATATTAAACAAAAGGAATAAAGCAAAATGGCATAATATTTATCAAGTTTTTAGTCAAGAAATTAAAGTAGTGAAGGGAACCAGGGGTTTTGATGGTGTGAGACAATCAAGCACGGGCGGAGCACGGCAGTGGTGCGGGTTTTGCAGGACGAACACGGCGGTGGCAGGGGTGTGGCGTTCGGTGGCACGGCTGTGGTGCGGGCGTGCGAGCGGTTTTTGGATGGTTTTTGGAGAGAAAAAGCAAGGGGGGATGTTTTGGATAGGGGGAGAATGTATGTGCGGCCGGATTTGGGAAAAAGGGTGTTTAAAAGCTGATTTTAGGTTTAGGTTTTGGGGGAGTGATGATTAAATTTTATATATAGGGGAGGGGCACGGTTCATTACCACGCCCGTGCTCTGTTTTGGATGCCCGTGTTTTTCGCAATTTCAGATTTTAGGCGCGTTCAGGTGGATTTGCCACGGCCGTGTTGAAAATGACACGCCCGTGTGTTTATTCACACGGTTGGTTTGAACGGGCGTGTTTAGCCAGTGCTCGATAAGTTAGTAGCCTCGCACGGTTGTAAGCCACGGGCGTGTTTAGCCCGTGCTCGATAAGTCAGTACCCTCGCACAGAAGGTTGGCACGGGCGTGGTCTGATGTCGCAGCCCGTGTGGGGAAAATCGTTTCGTCCCTATTTGTGCACGGCTACTGGCACACTCGTGTTTTATCCCCTGTCTTCCACACAGCCATGAGCACGCCCGTGTCGAAAGCCGTGTGGTTTAAAACATGCGCTTTTATTAATCTGAGTTAGTATGGAGTTAGATGTTGAGTAAAAGAAAAAATAAAAATAAAAATTTGAAAATAAAATGTTAGTGAATTAGTGCTCGGGTTGCCTCCCGAGAAGCGCTCGTTTTTAGTCTTAAGCTAGACTTTTCCTATTTTTGGTTCTAAAAAAAGGTTCATGGAGCAGAAGCTCCTCTTTCATATCTCCAAAATCTGTACCATTATAAATTTTGAGTCGGTGACCATTTACCTTGAATGTGCCCTTAGTGGGATGGGTTACCTCGATGGTGCCATATGGAAAGATTGCTTTGATCACGAATGGGCCTGACCATCTTGATTTCAGCTTTCCCGGGAATAATTTAAGCCTTGAGTTGTATAGTAGGACCAGGTCTCCTACTTCGAATTGTTTTGATCTCTTGAGATGAGTATCGTGGCGTCCCTTTGTTGCTTCCTTATACAGCTTTTTTGAGTTCTCATAGGCTTCTGTTTCTCCACTCGCCCATTTCGCTCATCCGCATCATTCTTCTCTTTCCTGCAATTTTGAGGTCGAATTCAAAAATTTTATTGCCCAAAAAGCTTTGTGTTCTAATTCGAATGGTAGATGATGACTTTTCCCGTATACAAGTTTGTATGGGGATGTCCCTAGAGGTGTTTTAAATGCTGTTCTATAGGCCCATAAAGCATCATCTACTTTAACTGCCCAATCTTTTCTATTTGATTCAACCATTTTTTCTAGAATGCGCTTAAGTTCTCGGTTTGCTACCTCAACTTGCCCACTGGTTTGAGGATGATATGGGGTGGCTGTCCTATGGTATACTCCATATTTTTTAGGACTTTTGCAAATTGAGTATTACAGAAATGAGTACCCCTATCACTAATGATGGCTCTCGGTGTGCCAAATCGGGAAAACAGTTTCTTGAGAAACTTGACTACTACCCTAGCATCATTGGTAGGTAAAGCTTCTGCTTCTACCCATTTTGACATGTAATCAACTGCCACTAGGATGTACTTGTTTCCAAACGAACTAGGGAATGGTCCCATGAAATCAATACCCCATACATCAAATATTTCACATGATAACATATATGTTTGAGGTATTTCATCACGTTTAGAAATATTACCTATTCTTTGGCATCTATCACACGAGGTAACATACCTATTGGCATCTTTAAATAGAGTGGGCCAATAAAAACCTGATTCGAGTATTTTGTGTGCTGTCTTAATACCACTGTAGTGTCCTCCTGATGGTCCTGAATGGCAATGCTCCAAGATTTTGCTTGCTTCTGTCTTTGTAACACATCTTCGAATTATCTGATCTGCACATATGCGAAAAAGAAAAGGATCTTCCCAAAAATAATTTTTCACATCAGCAAAGAATCGCTTCTTTTGGTGATGTGTTAATTTCCTTGGCAAGACGTTAGCTGCTAAATAATTCGCAATATTTGCAAACCATGGTACCTTAGAATGTGTTATAGAAAAAAGTTGTTCTTCGGGAAACGAATCATTTATTTCACTTTCATCGAGTTCTTTGGTGTGTGGATTTTCAAGTCTAGAAAGGTGATCCACTGCAAGATTCTCGGCTCCCTTCTTATCTTGTATTTCTAAGTCGAATTCCTGTAAGAGTAAAATCCATCGTATGAGTCGGGTTTTGCATCGAGTTTGTTTAAAAGATAACGAAGAGCTGAATGGTCAGTGTAAACGACAACTTTAGACAATATTAGATACTGTCTAAATTTATCAAAAGCAAAAACTACGGCTAGAAATTCTTTCTTTGTGGTGGTATAGTTTTCTTGAGCGGGTGTTAGTGTTCTGCTAGCGTAGTAAATTGGCTGAAAATGCTTGCCTCTTCGTTGTCCCGCAATCGCGCCACTGCGAAGTCACTTGCATCACACATTAGTTCAAAGGGTAGATTCCAATCAGGTGCAATTATAATTGGAGCATTTATTAGTTTATCCTTAAGGATATTGAATGCATCTAAACATTCCTGATCAAAATTGAAAGGAACATCTTTTTCTAGTAATTTTGTTAAAGGCTTAGCTATTTTAGAAAAATCCTTAATGAATCTTCTATAAAATCCTGCATGTCCTAAAAAGCTTTTAATGGCCTTAACTAAACTGGGAGGAGGTAATTTTTCTATGGTTTCAATCTTTGCTTTATCTACCTCGATCCCTTTTACTAGAAATTTTATGACCTAGTACAATCCCCTCTTGTACCATAAAGTGACATTTTTCCCAATTTAAAACAAGGTTCGTTTCCTTACATCTCATTAAGACTCATTTTAAATTTTTAAGACAAAGATGGAAAGAATTACCGTATACGGAGAAATCATCCATAAATACTTCCATAATATCTTCGACGAGTTCATCGAAGATTGCTAGCATGCAACGCTGAAAAGTAGCAGGAGCATTACATAATCCAAAAGGCATTCTACGATAAGAAAACATACCGTATGGGCATGTGAACGTTGTCTTTTCTTGATCTTCAGGTGCTATTGGGATTTGGAAATAGCCGGAGAGTCCATCTAGGAAGCAATAGTACATGTGTCCTGATAACCTTTCTAGCATTTGATCAATAAAGGGTAGGGGAAAGTGATCTTTTCTAGTGGCGTCATTTAGTTTCCTGTAATCTATGCAAACTCTCCAACTGTGGAGTATCTGGTAGGAATTAGTTCATTCTTTTCGTTAGCTACCACGGTCATGCCTCCTTTCTTTGGGACAACCTGCACAGGACTCACCCACTTGCTATCAGAAATAGGATAAATTATTCCAGCATCTAGAAGTTTGATTACCTCGGCTTTCACGACTTCTTTTACGTTGGTATTTAGTCATCTTTGTGGTTGCACACATGGCTTGTACTCATCTTCCATTAAAATTTTGTGGGTACAAAATGTTGGGCTTATTCCCTTAATGTCGGAGATTTTCCAAGCTATGGCTTTTTTATGCTCTCTCAGTACCTGTATCAACTCCTCTTTTTCCTTGGGTTCTAATTCTGAAGAGATAATTACTGGTAACGTGGAATTTTCCCCAAGGAATGCGTACTCTAGGTGCTTTGGAAGTTGTTTTAATTCTAAATTGGGTGGTTCATCAACAGAGGGTTTTTGTTTGAAATCGTCATCAAATTCGATGCTTTCTTTTTCCATTTGTTTTGATGATAATTTTAGCTCGAAGCTTCATCTTCTTCCCCCTCTTCTTGAGTGAGACACAAGGTTCCATCGTGTCCTCATGCAGGATTTCTGTAATGAGTTTTGAATGAGATGGTCATTGGTATCAACAAAATAACATGAATCATCTTGTTCTCTAGAATATTTCATGGCATCATAAATTTGAAAACTAATTCCTCATCGCCTATCCTTAATGCAAGTTTACCATCACCTACATCATTAACAGCCCTAGAAGTAGCTAAAAAAGGGTGCCCTAGAATTAAGGGGACCTCAATGTCTTCATCCATGTCAAGCACAACAAAATCAACGGGAAAAATAAATTTATCAATTTTTACCAAGACGTCTTCGATAACTCCCCTAGGATATTTAATAGATCTATTAGCTAACTGAATAATCATCCTAGTGGGTTTTGGTTCCCCGAGATCTAGTCGTTTAAACATCTTATAAGGCATTAAACTAATACTAACACCTAGATCAGCTAATGCTTTCTTAACATTTAAACTGCCAATTAAACAAGGAATAGTAAAACTTCCTGGGTCTTTTAATTTGGTTGGTAGCTTGTTTTGGAGGATGGCTGAACATTCTTCATTAAGCTCCACCATTGATATTTCTTCAGGCTTCATTTTATTCGTCAGGAGTTCTTTCAAGATTTTTGCATACGTTGGCATCTGTGAAATGGCTTCAACAAAAGGTAGGTTAATATGTATTTGTTTAAAAAGCTCGAGAAACTTACCAGATTGGGAGTCTAATCGTTCTTTCTTCAACCTTGCTGAATATGGGATCGGTGGTTTACTTTATTTATGTACTGGAATTACATCCTCAATTTTCATATCCTTTGCTTTGTCATCTACGGGTGGCATTCTTTTCTCTGATTAGACTAGCTCCTTTCCACTTCTTAGTGTAACTGCCTTTACCTGTTCTGTTTCTTTAGATAAAACAGCTGATCGAATTTCAGAAACCATCTCAGTAAGTTGTTCAATTGACTTAATAAGTTCCCCAACTTGACTCTCGATCATTTTGATCGATGTTTGTTGATTATCTAATGTTGTCTCAGACTTTTGGAAGCGGGCCTCTGCTGATGCCATGAATTTGTTCAACGTCTCTTCAAGATTCGGCTTCTTTTCCTATGGAAAGGGCTGATTTTGGAAGTTCTGAGGAGGTTGTTGTTTTTGAATTCCTTGATTTCCTTGTCCTCCCCACGAAAAATTTGGGTGGTTCCTCCAACCTGGATTATAGTTATTACTATATGGGTTATTATTAGATCTGAAATTGTTACCTATATAGTTCATCCGCTCGCTTCTCTGTGCTCGGTTGGTAGGGTGGGTACTCGAGAATTTGCCATAGTTCCACTTGCGTGCGCGCTTCGCATGACTGGATGTACCTGCGAAGAACACAAACTATCAATCTTCTTATTCATCAATTCTACCTGATTTGATAGCATGGTTACTGCGTCGAGGTTGTAAACTCTGGCTGTTTTTGTTGGCCTTGTTCTTGTAACTTGCCACTAATAGTTATTCAGCGACATCTCTTCAATAAACTTGTAGGCTGCCTCAGGAGTTCTATTATTCAGGGTTCCACCGGCAGCTGATTCAATTAATTGCCTCGTTGAAGGATTCACACCGTTATAAAAAGTTTGGACTTGGAGCCACAAAGGTAAACCATGGTGCGGGCACCTTCTCAAGAGATCCTTATATCTCTCCCATGCATCGTATAATGTCTCTAAATCTATCTGCACAAAAGAAGAGATATCATTATGTAATTTGGCCGTTTTGGCCGGTGGGAAATATTTTACTAAAAAATTTTCGGTCATTTTTTCCCATGTAGTGATTGACCCTCGTGGTAACGAGTTTAACCACTGTTTAGCTTTATTCTTTAATGAAAAGGGAAATAACCGTAGACGTATGGCATCATCAGAAACGCCATTTATTTTGAAGGTATCACAGAACTCTAAAAAATTAGCTATATGAGCGTTTGGATCTTCGTCCTCTAAACCATCAAATTGAACAAACTGTTGAATCATTTGTATAGTGTTAGGCTTTAATTCAAAATTATTAGCAGCTATAGCAGGCCTAACAATACTAGATTCGGCTCCTGTTAAATGAGGTTTAGCATAATCAAACATAGTACGAGGAGCATTATTTTCTCCCACATCTTGTGGTGGAAGATTATTTTCGTCCATCCCTTCAGTAGGATTGGATCTGTCTTCTCGCTCTCCTTGGTAATTTAGGGCTCACCTAATTTCTCTGCGATTTCTTCGAGCGCTAGCTTCAATATCACTATCGTATTCTAAAGGTCCTCTCGGGTTCCTTCTAGTCATAAACTAGAGGTACCTGCTAGGAAAAGTAAGAAACAAAGTTTAGCAAATTTAAAAATAAAAATAAATTGTGAAAAATAAAAATAATGGCTAAAGTAATAAAAATAGAGTTTTCTTAATATTTTAGTTCCCAAAGAACGGCGCCAAAAACTTGATCATTTGTAAATCGAGTTTTAAAATTTATAAAAGAATGATCGAACACGAAACCAACTCTGACAACGATTCAAGGCAAGTGCACCTATCGAACAGTAGTATAGTTTAGGCAAGACCGGATTGTCGAACCCAAAGGAACTAAAAGTACTAATACTCACCGTCTTTTTATTATTTAGCCTTAATATAACGTGATGATTGTTTAAACTAAAACTAATCTACTTACTAAGCTAAGACGCAAAGACAAAAAGAATGAATTTGGGAAATAACTTTTGGGAAAGCTCAGTTGACTCAAACGATACCCTTAGGAAAAATCCACCTAGACTTCACTTGTTATCTAACCTTGAACCATATGATTTATTTACTTAGTTTGATCCGTGAGACTCCCTAACGTATATTAAACCCTCTCTCGAGGCGAATAACGTCTAACCCTAGGTTAATTAGTGGAACTCTCGCTTATAATAACTCCCTAGAATAGCGAGAAATCGATCTGTGGACTCCCATATTAGGTTTCACCCTAATCTGCGGCAAAATCTTGTCACCCTATCTCTAGGCGTGCGATCAACTCCGCTTAATTATGTTGGATCTACTCTTAGGCAGGGTCTATTCCTCCTCCACCTAAGCACATTAGATTTGGATTAAGTTCACACAATTAAGAACAAACTAAGTTATTATCATATAATTCAAAAAATCAAATAACAAGATTCCTCATAGGTTTCATCCCCTTCGGGTATCCGAAGGTTTAGTTCATAATAATAATAAAAGACAACATCTCAAGAGAAGATAAAACAAAACATAAGAAATCCCTAAAACCCCCTGAAGGAATTGAAGAGGAGATCCTCTGTCTTGAGTAGAATTTCGGCTTCTTGAGATGGATCAACTGGCTATCTTCGAGTGATTCCCACAAATCTGACCTTTTCGGCTTGGCTTCTTGGCCTAGCTCTCCGCCCCCTTTCAGCTGGTACCTAGGGTATATTTATAGGCTTTTGAAACACGTTTCTTTCTCCCTAAGTATCCTTTCTCGAATGAAATTGCTCTTCTCCACGGCAGAGGCACGACCATGGCACACGCCCGTGTAAATCGTGGCCAGGCCGTGTTCGACACTGTTGAATGAGGCACGGCCGTGTAAGTCGTGGTAAGGCCGTGTTCTAGTAGGAATGGTGGCACGGCCGTGTGGCTTGAAGTCCAGGCCGTGCTGATTTCGTGGCTTGGCCCAATTTGGTCTGTTTTAAGCCCGTTTCTCGTTCTTTTCGTCATCGGGTGCTTTTCTGAGTGTAAGATTTGAAAAGAAAGGATTAAGAGCATCTTTTTACATAAATTGGGGCTTAAATCATCCAAAAGCATACTAAATGTGGGCTTAGAATATGTTACTTTTACGGTTTATCACGTTCACCTATCCTCTACCAAACCACCTTTTCCACCTTAACAATATAAGAATCGGGGTGACACTGTTATATAGTGTTGAATCATTCTTAAGTTAAGTTCGTATTTCCATTTCCACCACTTAGCCAAATTATCCATCCTTATTTCTTTGTTAAACTGAGCCTACTTAATCCTATAAACTTATCGTACATTTTAAACCACTTTGTTAAACTTCCACTACCCTAACCAAAATTAAGCCTTCTTCAACATCTCAAACAATCTCCTCGTGGACGATCGGGCAACAAGTGAAATGACTCAATTAAACCGAGCCAGATCACATCATGCCATTTGAATTCTTTGATCTTAAGAAGTTTAGCAAGCCTTATGTACACAAATTGCATGATATGCTGACTTATTGAATGTGATATGAGCATATATATGTAATTTCAGTATAAAGCATTGAATGTGTTTCAAAGTGATTTTTTCCAAAATAGAGGGTAATGTCGCGACGACAAGTTCCCAACGTCGCAACTTAAATCGACTGTGAGTGACATCGCGACCTCAAGTTTTCTAAAGTCGTGACGGCACTCACTGACTGATGAGGTCACGATGAGGTAGCTATGGTATCGCGACATCAACCCGTGAGTTTTAGAAACTTTTCAATTTAGTCCTTATTGACCTCAGAATAGCAAAAAAAGCTTCTGTAAACTTGTATAAGACCCAGAAATGATTCTACAATATATCGAGAATGTGTATTATACTTGTAAGCATGATAGAATGGTTAAATCTTTTTGAAATTTGTTGTAGTTGCTCTGACAACAAGTGTGGCATCCTGTAGCTTGGACCCAACGATGGTTGGATGATCTATGTATCCATCTTGAGTCCATGTCCAGTTAGTAAATACTATGAAAACATGTATATTACTTAATTTCATCAGTTATTGAACTGCATGAAGGTATCTTAATGTTTAAACAATAAATGATGGCATGTGTAATGACACATGATCTGGTTAATACAAGCCTTGACGGTCGATCTGGTTGTAAAATGAATCAGTGGATTCAATATAGAAAGAAGATAATGAAATGGATTGTGAATATGCTATGACATCTATGCTATGAAATATATGTCAAATAGAATATGGTATGAAGCTATGCACATGAGACATAAAATGCAAATTTGATTTTGTTGATAGTTGGATCATATTTTGATTGTATTTCATAATCTTGTTTCTATATGATTATTGATTTTAAATCATGCTAATAGCATTAAGCCTTATTGCTCAACATATGTGTAACACCCACACCCAACCTGATATTCGGATCCGAGTATGGTATGTCACAACTTAAAATCCTTTGAATTTGATTAAAACACTTGAAATTTTTTATAGCTTTGAGGTCTCAACGTATACCCCTGAATTACAATGACAAATCAATCAAATCAATAACACACCAAATAAAATAAAACATATTTTAAACAAACATTTGGTGGAAGCCTTATAAAAGTTAACATGTTTATAAAAAAATGAAAGATGAGTTATTTCTCATACAAAAGTTTTAAGTGTATCATTGGCAGTTAAACGTCATTCAAAACAGTTTAGCGTATGCATCTTAAAGATGATCTCATAAACCATAATTCACTAAGATTTAACACATACTTCAGGAGTATGTAAAAGTTATCTTAAAACAATGTTTTGGCGTAGGATGTAAATTATTACAAAAGTTGGTTACAAAACATATCTACAAGCCACCCGTCCAAACGGTCATGCATGATACAGAATTAGTTAAGTGGCTCACTATCAACAGTAACTCTGGCGTAGTCCCCTTCTACCAAATATCTTTCTACTATCAACACGCCTAAGAAGGAAAAGATAACCAAGTAAGTTCAAACGAACTTAGTGAGTTCCATACAAAAAGAAAAACACAAACAATATACAAGGATACCATTGGTAGACAAGCATTAAGACTCATAAAGAGCATCGGACTCTTTAGTGAAATCATGAGATACAAACACAATACACCAAATGGCATTCACAATACTTAGACGGATACATTCCACCAACATAAACACAACACAAGGGCGGTCACTACTTGCCAACTTAACCATGACTTACCATAATCGAGCACGTTTACAAATGACCCATCCTTGTGCCAGCCACGAACCTAGAACTTCAGAATCATATCAGTCAACCATATTCATATACATATACCACCATAACTCCTCATATCATTTCGATTAAGCTGAATAGGTGTTTTCGTGATTTGCCAGTCCAGTTTGCAATATAGTTGTCCTACCCAAGGCATTACAAGCAAATCTCCTTCTCATATATTACATATTATGTATCACATATAATCGACACTGGGCTCGTGCAACAAGGAGAGTATTTACATTAGAACTTACCATACTCACGCAGAACAACATTGGTTGATACACACGTATAACCAGACACCACACCTTAACTTATTAGGAGTAGGAGTACTTACCTTATGCAATTTAAATTACTTAAGGGTTTATAATACAAAAGGAGTAAGAAGGAACTCACCAAAAACTCCAAAATAGGAATCTACTTTGTAGGTCCCTTTACTTTATTACTCAGACCTTTGCTAGCTTCTTGAGCTAAATGAGAAACAAATATAATTATTAGATCATTAAACTACTCAAATTTAACATGCATGCATAAATCGGTAGCATTCAACCCAGAACTAGGAAGTTACCCCCTTATAAATAGTTCTAAAAACCTATGCATGCACAATTGCAAATACGTAAATTCCTTTGATAACAACCTAAGGGTTTACTAGAAATTACCAGTAAGCTGGTACTAACAATGGTGTCGGCTAATTACTGAGAACATTCTTCATTTGAAGCTTTCTACCTTAAGGTCTTTTAGAAAGTTATAGGATAATTTAGGGAAGAAGATGAAAAAGTAATACATGTAGGCAATCGATATCCTTATATACGTAGGCAACGGATACAAGGTTTAGTGGAAGGATCAGGGAAATCCCACTATCGCCCTTAATTCCCGTGAATAAACTCACTTAATATTTTAAAGTCTAATCATCTATAGTACCATAGTTCATTTCTAACTAGGTCTCAACTAAACTCCAACATTACTTACTGAGTCATCATGTTCACGTTAAAACACGAAAATGATTCTATCAAGTTACAAACTAACGAGTTCACCCAAAACATCTGGGGTTGGCAGATTGCTTAATAGAAAAGTTTGCCAAATCCTAGAGTCCACCAAATAGCAAACCCACAGAATACACCTCCTAGCTAAAACGGGAATTTCACTAACTTACTCATTTTCTACCCTTAGCGTAAACAACTTAAACGCCAAATAGTGACTCGATATAGTATTCGTCGGGCGGGCTATTACAATATGGTTTGTTTATTTTCGTGCACGTGTATTGTAGATCTTAAAGTTTCAAAGTGATCGGTAGCATCTAGTTTCAATTCTCAACTTAGAAATTTTGTATAGATTTTGTTAAGTTTATAGCAAATGGCATGTACCTAAGGTCTTATTGTAACACCCCTCACCCGGCCTAGTCGTCGGAATCGAGCTATGAGATGCTACTACTGTTACCTGAGCAATTCACATTCAAATCTCAACATTAATTCATTCAATCATCAATTTCTGATCATAGTTTCATGCACATCACAGTATACCAGTAAAACCAAAACTCAATCAAGCTTATGAAAGCTCTAAAGTTGACCCGAGAATGAATGTGGACCAAATTACAAACTTTTCAAAGTGTAAGCATAGGTATCGATACCTAGGTCAAGTACCATACCATATTTAGCTTCGATGTTTCAAAAAATCAAGTTAAAATTAAAGTACCATTTCAAAAAGTGTAAGCATTGGTATCGATACCTAGGTCAAGTACCATACCATCTTTAGCTTCAATGTTTCAAAATATCAAGTTAAGGTTCACAAGTATCAATACTTGTAATAAGGAATCGATACCCTTTTTAAGAAGTATCGATACCAAATGGGGTATCGATACTGTTTTGGCATTCTGCCATTTTCAAAAGTTTTGACACAAGTCAATCTGTATCAATACCTTTATAAAGTATAGATCTTTAAAGATAAGTATCGATATTGTTTACTAGTATTGATACCAAATTGACATTCTATTGTTTTAAAATACTATTTATTTGGTAAAGTACCGATACTTCAACCTATAATATCGATAATTTTTGCTAGAAGGTCAAAAATATCACATTTTGGTACCTTATCATGTTGAAACCAACCATATATTGAAATAGTGCCTTAAGCACACTTTCAACCGGCATAAAGTCAACTCAAACCATACCAAATGTACTTCTATTCAAACAAAAATCTATCACTATTTTAACATGTTCATTTAGCATCCAAACACAACACTTGCTTGAACACTTCACACCTAATCAACCATGCAATTCATCATGTTGAACCACTACATTACCACGGCAATTCAATTATACCATCTTTTTCACATTAGCTCATCCATTCCACATTCAAAATTGGCCACTCATATGCTTCAAATATAGCTTATCACAATGCCATCATTCACACTTATAAACATAACATGTACACATACAAAATCAAATATTATTTTCGATTCAAACTCACAAGCATTTAAAGTAAACACATATGTAAAACATCTCCTATATACATGCCACGTAACCGAATCCAGAATGTTAAAAGTCTACTAAGTCAGAAGCTGGATAGTGTGAGCTTTGAAGTGATCCAATCGACACGTTTCGCAAAATAACCACTACATAAAACATAAAACAAAACAGAGTAAACATTACGAATGTTTAGCAAGTTCATAGGTATTAAAATGGTAAATTTACCTCAAATTACAAATTTAAACATATCAAAGCAATCAACTTAACATTTTTGTTTGTTATACCAATTTACAACAACAAGGTGAGTTCATCAGATATTCAAATCATATAACCATTCATATTTACTTGTTATTCTGATTCAATACCTTACAACAAAGTCATCAATTACATACCATTAACATTATTCCATAATCATATAAACACATCAATTTAGAACATGCAACATCCCGAAATTGGGCCTAGTAGGATTGGGCCCAATGGGCCTTATTTTTAAAATTTTTGAGAACGGCATTAATGCAAGTTAGACTTATTAGGTAAGTTATTTTGGAAGGTTAGAGGGCTTCTATGAAGTCCCGGGATCAAATATTAGCTTTGGGGAAATTTTTGTTTTAGGTGAAAAAAAAAACCCTGGAAGTTGGCAGGTAGGCCTTAAGAATAAAATGTGGGGAAAAATGACACAAGTGGAGTGTGTGGTGGAGTGGCAAAGTGACGCCACATAAGAGACAAGGGGGTGACGCCACAAGGAAGGAAGGAGGTCCAAGGTTCAAGTCTTGGCTTTTGCATTTTGGTTTTCTTTTTACTTGGACCTCAGAATTTGGCTATAGATTTATATTTAGTTGCGCATGGTTTAAGACACAAGAGGAGCTTGTGGCCAAGTGGCTAGCAGCGTGGATTATGTTGCAAGGGAGCCTGGGTTCGAATCTCATGAGAAGCAAGGGAGTATTTATTTTATGATGCGGACGGGAAGAGTTTCATTGAATTTAAACTCATCGACTAAGGGATCCCACATCGGAAAGATACAAAGAAGGAAGGTGAAAAGCTAGCTATATAAAGAGCATTCCGGGAGGAGGTTGACACACCTTGGAAGGCGTTTAGGCACAGGAGTGGTCGGAGCGCGGATTACACACGAGTCCTATCAGTGTGTAACTCTCTCTACTCTAGTCTGTAGAGCGGCAAATGCCGAAGTGCCGATCACGACAATAGTAGCCTACACGAGCGTGCGGCGCGCGTGTGGGGCTTCACGCGATAGTTGAGGCCATCGTAGTATTCTTGTGGGTTGGGGTTGCTTGGGCGCGATGGGCGAAGGGGCCCAATGGGCCCGTGGGCCCAATATAGTAAAATGTATGATGGTGTAGTATATAGTGAACTAGACTAGGTGAATCTCATAAAGCGTGGCTAGATTTGTGTTAGGTCGGCCACACGGGCGCAGGGCCCGAATGGGCGAAATTGGGCTTTAGGCCCAATAGTCCATTTTCGACCAGAAATGGTAGTTGGGTCGCTCGGGGCGACACTGGGCCTTTGGAAAGGCCATTCCGTGTACGAAATTGCTGAAATACCCTTAGTGGGTAAATTGCAAAATATCCTGAAGGGTAAATTACCGATATACCCTTGGTGGGTAAATTACGAAAATGCCCTTGGTAGGTAAAATTACGATTATACCCTTAGAGGTTGATTAGGTGATTATGTTGTTTTATGTCTATCTCGATTATGATGGTAATTCATGTTATACTTATATTTGATATATGTCTAGCATACATGACATCTGCATACACGAATTATTATGTCATATTGCATGGGTTATATGAGTGGAGGGGGCAGTGATATTCGTGTCGACGGGCACCAGTGGTTTGGTACCACATTGTGACTACGGTCACCAGAGGTTTGGCACCTCATAGCGACTCGTCCCTGTGGTTAACACCACCGTGGGTTGGCCCCACTTTTGAGATATGGGATCGTCGCCAGTGATTTGGTATCACACGTGGGTTGGCCCCACAGATGGATTATTAGTGACTTTGAGTCACCAGTGATTTGGTATCACATTCGTGTCTCCGGACACCAGAGGTTTGGCACCTCATAGCGTCTCGTCCCAGTGGTTTGGTACCACAGTGGGTTGGCCCCACAGATAATACAACGGGATTGACGCCAGTGATTTGGTATCACACGATGGGTTGGCCCCATCACTATTATTTGTGACTTTAGGTCACCAGTGGTTTGGCACCACAATATTGATGAATATCGTGTCCTTGGACACCGGTGGTTTGGCACCACCGGTGGTTTGGTACCACACGGGGTAGAAAAAGGAGTTGCGGATGGCTAGGTTTGGGTGCATGATATGCATATTTTCATATGAAATTGTGTAAGGGCTGTTGGATGGGGATTTACACACCGAGTCTCGATGACTCACCCCTTAGTTAAATTTTTGCAGGTAATCATTAGATCGCGGATTTGGGAGTGAGGTGGACTCGTGGAGGCCATACATATGTTTATTAAGTAAATTCGTTTCTTTTATTTGGACTTATTTTTATTTGAGTTTTTGTTATGTAATAAGGCCTTGGGTATTTTATTTGGTTTCAAACTTTCAATTTGTTTATTGCTTGTTATTAAATGATCAATATGGGATTTTCCTAAAATGATAATAAACCATTTCTTATTCAAAATTACTTAAACTCGATTTCTCACCACAACTATAAAGAATATGAGCTTTTAACGAATGCACACGCTTTTTAGACATTCCTTTCATGTGACATGCCGATTCGGTAGTAATGTTTAGGTCGGGTTTGGGGTGTCACAATTATGGTATTAGAGCCTAGGTTCAAAAACTCGGCTGTGGGTTTGGGTTCAAAAAATGTTTTCAAAAGATGGTTTGGAAAATGGTTTAGAAAAATATATATCTATTTTTTTTTTTTTGAAATATGGCACTCGAGTCTCTGGCACCAATCCGCATTTGTAAGTTTCACGATACTTTGCTTTGTTATATCTGTATTTTGAATATCTATTCGTGTGTGTTTGGGTTGGATGTGATGTTCGGATATAGAGTTGATTGCGTACGAAATATTTGTCTGCTTTAATGGTTAGTTTTTTTTTTTAGTATGTGTAGGATTTCTAAATTCTAGTTAAAAGTATATTAGGGTTATTGGAATCAGAGTGCGCAGTGTGAGCACAGCGTTGTAGGTTAGGTGGTACGAATGTTCCTGTAGTTGGAAATTTCGAGGACGAAATTTCTTTAAGGAGGGTAGATTTGTAACATCCCGAAATTGGGCCTAGTAGGATTGGGCCCAATGGGCCTTGTTTTTAAAATTTTTGAGAACGGCATTAATGCAAGTTAGGCTTATTAGGTAAGTTATTTTGGAAGGTTAGAGGGCTTCTATGAAGTCCCGGGATCAAATATTAGCTTTGGGGAAATTTTTGTTTTAGGTGAAAAAAAAAAAAACCTTGAAGTTGGCAGGTAGGCCTTAAGAATAAAATTTGGGGAAAAATGACACAAGTGGAGTGTGTGGTGGAGTGGCAAAGTGACGCCACATAAGAGACAAGGGGGTGACGCCACAAGGAAGGAAGGAGGTCCAAGGTTCAAGTCTTGGCTTTTGCATTTTGGTTTTCTTTTTACTTGGACCTCATAATTTGGCTATAGATTTATATTTAGTTGCGCATGGTTTAAGACACAAGAGGAGCTTGTGGCCAAGTGGCTAGCAGCGTGGATTATGTTACAAGGGAGCTTGGGTTCGAATCTCATGAGAAGCAAGGAGTATTTATTTCATGATGCAGGACGGGAAGAGTTTCATTGAATTTAAACTCTCTTGACGAAGGGATCCCACATCGGAAAGATACAAAGAAGGAAGGTAAAAAGCTAGCTATATAAAGAGCATTCCGGAGGAGGGTTGACACACCTTGGAAGGCGTTTGGGCACGTGGAGTGGTCGGAGCGCGGATTAACACCAGAGTCCTATCGGTGTGTAACTCTCTACTCTAGTCGTAGAGCGGCAAATGCCGAAGTGCCGATCACGGCAATAGTAGTTACACGAGCGTGCGCGCGCGCGTGTGGGGCTTCAACGCGATAGTTGAGGCCATCGTAGTATTCTTGTGGGTTGGGGTCGCTTGGGCGCGATGGGCCGAAGGGGCCCAATGGGCCCGTGGGCCCAATATAGTAAAATGTATGATGGTGTAGTATATAGTGAACTAGACTAGGTGAATCTCATAAACGTGGCTAGATTTGTGTTAGGTGGGCCACACGGCGTGTGGGCCCGAATGGGCCGAAATTGGGCTTTAGGCCCAATAGTCCATTCGACCGAGAAATGGTAGTTGGGTCGCTCGGGCGACACGGGCCTTTGGAAAGGCCATTCCAGTACGAAATTACTTGAAATACCCTTAGTGGGTAAATTACCAAAAATCACGAAGGGTAAATTATCGATATACCCTTGGTGGGTAAATTGCGAAAATGCCCTTGGTAGGTAAAATTACGGTTATACCCTTAGAGGTTGATTAGGGTGATTTTGTTGTTTTATGTCTATCGATTATGATGGTAATTCATGTTATACTTATATTTGATATATGTCTAGCATACATGACATACTCGCATACACGAATTATTATGTCATATTGCATGGGTTATATGAGTGGAGGGTAGTGATATTCGTGTCAGCGGGCACCGAGTGGTTTGGTACCACATTGTGACTACGGTCACCAGAGGTTTGGCACCTCCAGAGGTTTGGCACCTCATAGCGACTCGCCCCCGTGGTTAACACCACCGTGGGTTGGCCCCACTTTTTGAGATATGGGATCGTCGCCCGGTGATTTGGTATCACACGTGGGTTGGCCCCACAGATGGATTATTAGTGACTTTGAGTCACCGGTGATTTGGTATCACATTCGTGTCTCCGGACACCGGAGGTTTGGCACCTCATAGCGTCGTCGCCCGGTGGTTTGGTACCACGATGGGTTGGCCCCTGAGATAATACAACGGGATTGGCGCCGGTGATTTGGTATCACACGATGGGTTGGCCCCATCACTATTATTTGTGACTTTAGGTCACCAAAGTGGTTTGGCACCACAATATTGATGAATATCGTTTCCTTGGACACGATGGTTTGCACCACCGGTGGTTTGGTACCACACGGGGTAGAAAAAGGAGTTGCGGATGGCTAGGTTTGGGTGCATGATATGCATATTTTCATATGAAATTGTGTAAGGGCACATTGGATGGGGATTTACACACCGAGTCTCGATGACTCACCCCTTAGTTAAATTTTGCGGGTAATCATTAGATCACGGATTTGGGAGCCGAGGTGGACTCGTGGAGGCCATACATATGTTTACTCGTAAATTCGTTTCTTTTATTTGGACTTATTTTTATTTGAGTTTTTGTTATGTAATAAGGCCTTGGGTATTTTATTTGGTTTCAGCTTTCAATTTGTTTATTGCTTGTTATTAAATGATCAATATGGGATTTTCCTAAAATGATAATAAACCATTTCTTATTCAAAATTACTTAAACTCGATTTCTCACCACAACTATAAAGAATATGAGCTTTTTAACGAATGCACAGTTTTTAGACATTCCTTTCATGTGACATGCCAGATTCGGTAGTAACGTTTAGGCCGGGTTTGGGGTGTTACAGAACACATATTATCATTTTGTCATTTCCCTTTTTATTTATCTATTTAACTCGATGTACTAAATCGAATGGTTACATATAAGCGGGTAACTACACTGCACCAGGTTGCTCGTTAGAGTAGTAACTACACCACACCACGGCACCAAATATCATATAGCAATACATCCTTCCACCACATCAGAGTCTCCGTAGTGACATAACTCGATAATCCGCAACAAATACAAGATTCTGATATAATCAGTGATTTTTTTGCACATTAGTATATTCTGTATCATATCTTTTACAAATCTCATACAGCGCACAAATAACCTTATTGGCATACGAATTGTATCCTATCCTTTCTTACGTTCATTTGGGCATATTTAACATATCAAATCAATTCTTTACAATTTAATCCATTTCTCACCTCTTTGTAACAATTTGTATACAATTCAAAATTCATTCACACAATATAAATTTATAATTCAAACACATACATCAAATTTTCATATATAGCTATACCATATGAACATACCAGACTAAAACAACAATAAGTGCAATGTTGGCGACTAACCACAATTTTCCTTTTTTCTCGATTGTCTACTGGTTGATTCAAATCTTGACCTATATGGGAATTAATTTCAATTCATCAGTTACAAACACCTATTTTATTTTATTTCACGCATATGACAATTTAATTTCACTATTCACAAATTCCCTAAATTTTTCATCTTATTCAATTTAGTCCCTAAAATCAAAACAATCATATCATTCACATTTAAGCCTCGTTTTTCAATCTGATTTCAATCACATCATTCTACAACCCTCTAATGTCTATAATTACATAAATTTAACATAAATTTTGAATTCTTTACAATTTAATTCCTATGTTCAAAGCTAACAACTTTCACTTTACAAATTAGTCCTTTTTCATAATTAAGCTCACAATCTATCAATTTAGTACCAAAAGTTTCAAGATTCTACTATGGAAACTTTTATAGAATTTAATAGTTCTACAAATTAGTCCCTCGGGCTAGCTAAATCAAGCTTTTGGGATATCAAAAACATAAAATTTACGAAAAATGACCTCAATTTAGCTTACCATGCAAGGGTCGAACTTCCTTGAAGCTAAAACAATGGATTCTCAAGCTCTCTTTATGTTTTTCAGTGGAAGGAGATAAAAATGGATGAGGATGACTCCTTTTTCTTTTAGTTTTTAGGATAAAAACATTTTGTGTTACTTTAATTTTTTAATTAAAACATTAATTAATAATTTTATAAACATAATAAGCCACCAACCGTCCACTGACAATCCAAAAGTGGTCTAATTTTTATTCATACCTTAATTTGTTTACTAAATAAGCCCTGTAGCAAATAAAAATTTATAGCGATTGACTTTTATCAATTTTACGATTTAGTCCTTGTACCACAATAAACTATTGATTCAATAAAATTACTTTACCAACATTCAATTTAATACTACAATAGACTCATAAATATTAAATAATAATATTTATTGACTCGACCATCAGAAAATGAGGTTCCAAAATTGTCGTTTCTAGTACCATTTAAAAACGGGTTGTTACACTTAAGTTGAATTTTAGGTCCATTTTTGGATGTTTTGGTTCAAATGGTAGGAATATTACATTTTGAAAGTTACCATATATACTTGATGGCATGTTCATGTTCTAATCTAGTGAAACAAAGGTATACATGCTCATTTTATATATGAATGCTTGGAATTGAGGTATTGTTTGTATGCTTAGTAATTGAGAATGATGTATGAACTAGAATGAATATGTTTATGCATGTAATCATATGTTCAAAGATGTTTGATGTGTTGAAGATGTAGTTTGGCATTTAAATTATGCCTAAAATGGGATGTGTAACACCCCTCACCCGTAATCAATGCTGGAATAGGGTTACGGAGTATTACCGGACTTATAAAACAATTATACATTCAACTCTGCATAAATTTTCACATTTGCAAGCAATCATCAATCAATTTCAATCACATGGTCCCTATTACGAGCCTACGAGGCCCTAAACATGCTTCGGGAGTGGTTCGGGACTAAACTGATAACTCGGGAAAATTTTCAACACTTATAAAATTTTTCTCTAAAACAGGGGACACACGCCCGTGTGACCAGGCCGTGTGTCTCACACGGCCACAAGACACGCCTGTGTCACAGGCCATGTGGACATTCGAAATGGGAGCACATGGTCGTGTCCCAGCCCGTGTCCTACCCTGTGTCCAAACAAGTGAGGTTACTGACTTGGGTCACACGGCCGACCACACGCTCGTGTGTCTAGCCCATGTGCCCTTCGAAGTGGCCACACACGCCCGTGTGTTAGGTCGTGTGCTAGGTTGTGTCAAACCTGTAGGGTATACTGACCTATGCAACACGGCCAAGTCACACACCCATGTGCTAGGCTGTGTGCCAATTAGGGGGTATACTGACTTGTGCCACACAGCCGATCACACGCCCGTGTGTGAGACTGTGTGGAGTATACTGAATTCATTTCAATTTCAACACCAGAGGACACACGACCGTGTCATATAACCGTGTGTCACACACGGCTAAGACACACGCCCGTGTCTCTGCTCGTGTAGACAAAAATATGCTATTTGCAAAGCCATTTTGCCACCCTATTTTTACATACCTGCACAAGCATAATTTGCAACATTTTGTAACTCAATAGGCAGCCAATCCATAACATTTCATACACATATTTGAATACTTATATGCAACCAAAGCATTATACCAAGTTAAGCCAAATCAAATGGCTTTATCTTATACCACAACATGTACCAAAATCACTAGCTCAAGTAACCATAACTATCATCTTTATAACTAGCCTATACATGCCATATTTACATATATCCATGAATTCAAAGGTACCAATCGACAACTGGATAGTGTGATGCATATCTCCGACTTTATCCGAATCGAGCGAGCTATTGAACCTCTATAAAACACGGAAAAGAAACAGAGTAAGCTTTATAGCTTAGTAAGCCCATATAATTTAGAATTAAACTTACCATTTATACATAATCAAGTCAATAATTAAGGTATACTCAATTCAATTACCAAATGCCTAAACACAAGAATTCATCAACAAGTTAGTCACATAAGTGCATATAATCATCCATTATCTCAATTTAATACTCAATGCATTGTATCATATCAAATTCATATATCACATACATCATTTGTAATAATTCACTCTCAATCATATAAGCAATAATTCTTTCGATAACCGTAACTCATCCGTCTAAACAGTACTTGATCCATATAAAAGTAATTCATCCGTATAAACACATAGCTTTATCACATAACCAATAACAAAATTTATGCCCGTTGAACCTATTAAAATATCGAGGGATACTCGGGTGATATACTATACGTATATAAATCAGTAATCCATCAATTCATTATCATTTCCACTCTTTCGAGCTATGATCGATGAAGCTCCTCCCGTGATGGACGATAAGCTCTATCTATTGAAAAAATAAGAAGCTCGACGAAGTGAAAATAGTAAGCTCTTACAAGCTGATATATCAGTAAGCTCTTACGAGCTGTGGTGAGTCTGCAACATATGCAGGATCTCGACCAAAACGGTAACCCTAGTAACATGTCACTCGTATCCTACGGCTTTCTACGGTTTAAACGGGACTCGGTATTCAATAATTATCATCAATTAGGCATTCAAACTCAATAATACCATTTACTCAATTATACTTTCATTTCAAATAATTTACAAGTATTTAAAGATTCAATTCTAATTATATGAACTTACCTCGAGTTGCTCGGATGAAAATTATCGACTATTCGTCCACTTTTCCTTTTCCCCGATCTAAACTCGATCTCAGCTTATCTTGATCTATATATTATCAAATTTAGCACATTCAGCATTCGGTCTATTCAATTTAGTCCAAATTTCACTTTAAGGTATTTTTACACATTTGTCCCTAATATTTCACATCTTTTACAATTTAGTCCTTATTTCATAAAATCACAAATTCATGCAATTTAACCACAACTCATGCTAGCCGAATTTCTCTAGTACTCATATTAGCTGATATTTCTCATTTATTCATACTTGTAACCACCACATTTCACATTTTCTCAATTTAATCCCTTTTTGACATTTCTTTCAAAAATCACTTTACAAAAGCTATTAATCTAACATTAAACCTTATAAATCTATCATAATTCATCAAATTACTCAAGCATTCAACAATGGCAACATGATAAATATTTAACATTTTCAAAATCTAAGGTACAGGCTAGCTAGAATAAGAAGCAACAATCACAAAAACATAAAAATCATTAAAAACGGGACAAAAGTCATACCAATATGAGCAATGGAAGCTTGGCCGAATATCAAGTATAAAAATGGCTTCTCTCCTTATGAAAATCGGTGGAAGATGATAGTTGAAGATGGTGATATAATTGTTTCATTTATTTTTATCATTAATAACCTAATTACTTAATTAACCTTCAAAACATTTAAAAATTACCAAATTGCCAAGCCAACACATTCCACCAACTCATTAATGGACTAATAACCACATAAGGACCTCCATTTTAGGGTTTTATAGCTATTAGACACCTTTAGCTAATAGAACACAAGTTTTACACTTTACGCAATTTAGTTCTTTTTATCAAATTAAGCATTCAAACGATAAAATTTCTTAACAAAAATTTCACAAAATCATACTATTGTGCTGTAGACATTAAAATAACAATAAAATAAATATTTTGACTTTAGATTTGTGGTCCCAAAACCACTGTTCCAACTTGACTAAAAACGGGCTGTTACAACTCTCCTCCCTTAGGGATTTTTATCCCCGAAAATCTTAACAGTGAAAAGGTTAGGGTACTGTTTTCTCATAACTTCCTCGGGTTCCCACGTAGGTTACTCAATCCCATGTTTATGCCAAAGAACCTTCACTAGGGCTATGCGTTTATTTCTCAATTCTTTGATTTCACGAGCTAAAATCCTGATCGGTTCTTCGCTATATGTCAAATCAGTCTGTATCTCAACATCTATCAGAGAAATCACATGTGACGTATCGGATCTGTATCGATGTAGCATAGAAACGTGAAAGACATTATGAATCTTTTCAAGTTCTGACGGTAAAGCTAGTCGATACGCTACAGGCCCTATTCTTTCGACGATCTCATACGGTTCGATAAATCGCGGACTCAGCTTTCCTTTACAGCCCCACGGTGACACCTTTAGAAACACTCGGTCCCCGAAACTCAATTTTTTTACATTTCAAATCCGCGTATGATTTCTGTCAATCTGAAGCTGCTTTTAAACTGTCGCGAATCATTTTCACTTTTTCTTTAGTTTCTCTGATCAATTCAACCCCGTGAATCTTTTTCTCACTTAGTTCAGTCCAGTATAACGGAGTTCAACATTTGCGACCATATAAAGTTTCGTACGATGCCATCTTTATACTTGTCTGAAAACTGTTGTTACGCGAACTCAATCAAAGGTAAGTATTTTTCCCAACTGCCCTCAAACTCTAAAATACAACATCTCAACATGTCTTCGAGAATCTGAATAACTCTCTCGGTCTGACCGTTAGTCTGAGGATGAAAAGCAGTACTGAATTTCAACTTTGTTCCCTGAGCTTCTTGTAGTTTCTTCCAGAACCGTAACGTAAATCTCAGATCTCTATCAGAAATAATAGATAGTGGCACCCCGTGCAATCGAATAATCTCAGAAACATATAATTCAGCTAGCTTATCAAGTGAATAATCTGTACGTATCGGTATGAAATGAGCAGATTTTGTTAGCCGATCAACGACAACCCAGATAGCATCTTTCTTTTTCGGAGTTAGGGGCAATCCCGACACAAAATCCATTGTAACTCTATCCCATTTCCACTCGGGAATCATCATAGGCTGTAGTAAACCCAATGGTACTTGATGTTCAGCTTTGACTTGCTGACAAATCAAACATTTAGAAACAAATTCTGAGATAGCTCGTTTCATGCCTTGCCAGCAATAAAACTGTTTCAAATCGTTGTATATTTTGGTACTCCCCGGATGAACAGATAAGCAACTATTGTGCGCTTCGTGCAAAATCTTCTGAATGAGTTCTGAATTTCTCGGTATGCAAATTCTATTCCGGAACCTTAAACAATCATCGGCTCCAATCTGAAACTCTGAGTTAGGGATAGTCTCACATTGAATTCCTTTAACTTGTAATTCACGGTCATCTTTCTGAGCTTCAAGATTTGTTGAAGAAATACCGGTTTAGCTTTTAATTCAGCTAAAATAGACCCATCATCACAAATCATCAACTGGGTATTCATTGCTCGTATGCAAACAAAGATTTTCAGCTCAGGGCATCAGCAACAACATTATCTTTTCCCGGGTGATAATTAATCACAAATTCATAATCTTTCAATAACTACAGCCATCTTTGTTGTCACAGATTCAAATCTTTCTGTGACATCAGATATTTTAAGCTTTTTTGATCCGTATAAATGTGACATTTTTCACCGTTTAAGTAGTGTCGCCAAATTTTCAATGCGAACACAATTGTATCCAACTCTAAGTCGTATTTCGAATAGTTCTTTTCATGTGGTTTCAATTGTCGAGAAGCATAAGCTATAACTTTTCCCTCTTGCATCAAAACACAGCCCAAACCGTTCAATGACGCGTTACTATAAATCACAAACTCTTTCCCCGATTCAGGTTGAACCAAAACTGGTGCTTCAGTTAACAGTACTTTCAACAGTTCGAAACTCTACTGACATTTTTCTGACCATTTGAATTTCACATCTTTCTGAAGCAGTCGTGTCATCGATGTCGCAATCATCGAAAATCCTTTCACGAATCTTCGGTAATAGCCCGCTAAGCCCAGAAAACTACGGACTTCAGACACATTTCTCGAAGGTTTCCAGTCAACAATAGCAGACACATGTAATTCAACAACAACTCATGCTAGCCGAATTTCTCAAGTACTCATATTAGCCGATATTTCCCATTTATTCACACTTTTAACCACCACATTTCACATTTTCTCAATTTAATCCCTTTTTGACATTTTTGTCAAAAATCACTTTACAAAAGCTATTAATATAACATTAAACCTTCCAAATCTATCATAATTCATCAAATTACTCAAGCATTCAACAATGGCAACATGATAAATCTTTAACATTTTCAAAATCTAAGGTACGGGCTAGCTAGAATACGAAGCAACGATCACAAAAACATAGAAATCATTAAAAACGGGACAAAAGTCATACCAATATGAGCAATGGAAGCTTGGCCGAATATCAAGTATAAAAATGGCTTCTCTCCTTATGAAAATCGGTGGAAGATGATAGTTGAAGATAATGATATAATTTTTTTATTTATTTTTATCATTAATAACCTAATTACTTAATTAACCTTCAAAACATTTAAAAATTACCAAATTTCCAAGCCAACACATTCCACTAACTCATTAATAGACTATTAACCACATAAACACCTCCATTTTAGGGTTCTATAGCTATTAGACACCTTTAGCTAATAGAACACATGTAACACCCCAAACCCGGCCCAAACAATATGACCGAATTTGGTTTGCTACAGAGAAAAGATTTTGAAAATCATTTTAAAACCGATTTTGAAATTAGTCGAAATGCCTTTCAATTTAAATTTTCTTTGTTAAAAACCAAACTTAAAATATTTGCTGAGTCGAGTTGTTTACAAATTTCGAATGTACCCGATGGTACTTTAAAACATTTTGCGTTTAATTTGAGAAAAACATGTGCAACCGTTTTAACATCATCAAGTAGTTTAAACCAAACATTCAAACACGCAGCAATAATGAAATCATACTAGGAGGCCTTATTACAAATAAGCAACATAAACCAAATAGAAAGATAAATAAAATCCAAAATTCATTTATTAAAAATCTCCACTGCATGGCCACCTCGAGTCCATCCGGCTCCTCACCCGTGGTCTACGAATCACCTGAAAAATTAAAGGAGAAGGTGAGTCACCAAGACTCAATGTGTAACCCTTCCCCAGTTTAATGCAATAACATACACAAATTATAACCAATTAACATGCATAAGTTTAAATGCACCCAACCTAACCATCCATACGCCTTTTTCTACCCCTTGTGGTACCAAACCACTGGTGGTGCCAAACCACTGGTGACGTATAGTCACAAATGTGATACCAAATCTTTGGAGATACCAAATCTCGGTGTCAGAAGACACAATTGTGTTACCAAAACACTGGTGACCGAAGTCACAAATAGATGATGGGGCCAACCCATCGTGTGATACCAAATCACTGGCAGACAATCCCATATCTCAAAGTGGGGCCAACCCACGGTGGTATTAACCACAGGGACAAGTCGCTATGAGGTGCCAAACCTCTGGAGGTACCAAACCTCTGGTGACCGTAGTCACGATGTGTTACCAAAACACTGGTGTCCGTCGACACGAATATCACTGCCCCCTCCTCTCATCAACCCATAACAATCATTTATATGCATGTACCACAATTCATGTTGATAGATTTATTTAACAACATCCAATCGATTTATCATAAGCCATATATCAAATAATACACATACCAAATGTGTCGTGCTTCCCAAAAGCATCAAATAAAATCACATAGTAATAAGAACTTACCCAAATCCTTGTTAATACCATGAAGGTATTACATCCATGTCTACACAAAACGTTTAGGCATAAAATAACACTTAGCATATTAAAAAGTTATAAGATGTGTATGTATACACACCTGGCACCAAAAAGAGTTCTAAATCCCGAATAGACAAATCGGCCACACAAGTATTCTTGCCCCTATATTCGGCCAAAAATGAATATTAGAACCATGGCCTATTCGGCCAAACCAAAATAATTGAGAAGGGTTCCTTGTGAACCTAAAATCTTACCCAAAGCCTTGAACACTTATCCAACACACTCCTAAAAGAATCGGCCTCACTTCCCTACAATCAACCATCATCAATAAGGTTTATTAGCCTTCGCTTAAACGAAACTTAAAATAATAATCCTTGAAATAAACCTTACCACCTTACCAAAACCAATTTCTAGAGAAGTCCCGATGATAACTATCTTACCTTCAATATTCGGCCAAAGTTGATCAAGATAGGAGAAGAAAATTCGGTGTACCCAAGAGAGTGGATTCGGCTATGATTTGTTCAACACAATCAACCAAGGTTCAACTTGTATGGAAAAAGATGAAGTAAGAAAGTGAACTAATAGTTTCGGCTAAGTGCTTTTGAGAAGAGAAAAGAAAGAAATAGATAGAATATTATGGTATAGGAGATTCGGCTAAGAAAGAAAGAAGAAAATGGACAAAAGAGATAAGTGTTTCGGCAATGGTTGAAGAAAATACTCAAGTTTCGGTTTTGAGAGAATGAAAAGGAGAAATAGAAAATGAGCCAAAAATGACCAAATGGTCAAAAAGTATTAAGCTTAGCAAATGGTAAAATTCGGCTAGAAAGAAAAGAGTTTGAGAGAGAATTGTTTTGCAACTTTTGCACCAAATGAAAGAAATGACCAAAAATCTTCCTAAGCCTTACCAACACTAGCATATTCGGCCAAAACTCCCCTCCTTAGCCACAATGCCGTCCAAGTTCATGGCATAAAGGCATAGGATTTCTTCCCAAAACATTTTCCTTGATACTAGCCCCATGTCTCCATATTTTCCTTAATTACTTGATTCCCTTCCATAAGTTAATACTTGCCTTAAACCTATAGTCTACTAACCAAAAATAACATGGTCAACCCTTACCTTAATTATCCTTGGCCGACACTTACCATACCAAAGCAAAAATAAAAGTTGTCCCAATGCTATTTAAGGGATTGAACCTCTCCCCTCAAGCTAAACTCCATGCGCCATTACCAACTTGCCATGCACTCATCTTGTCACTTATTGCTACTTAAATTAACTTAAGTGCTAAGCTCATTTAATCCTCTTCTTTAAATAAGCCATACTAAGAATTATTCTACTAAACCGAGCTTACTCAAGACCCCTAATTAAGCCTTATATCAACACGAATAATATCACAGAAATTCAAATACAAGAAAAATAATTCACTCACAAATAACCCCTATTTTGGGATGTTACAGTTCTACCCCCCTTAAAATAATTTCGACCTCGAAATTACCTGATCAGAAAAGGTGGGGGTATTGCTGCCGCATCACCTCCTCAGGTTCCCACGTCGCTTCCTCCGTACCATGGTTTCGCCATAGCACTTTCACTAAGGGTACTGACTTTCTACGCAACACCTTGACATCACGATCTAAAAATGACCGGTTCCTCCTCGAATGATAAGTCGGAGTTAACCTCAATCTGCGCTCTCGCACGATGTGCGATGGATCGACCTATACCGTCTAAGCATCGACACATGGAAGACATCGTGAATCGACTCAACTCTGCTTTGGCGATTCGGTGATAAGCTACGGTCCTACTCGCTTCAACACGAGATATACGGGCCGATGAACCTTGGACTTAATTTCCTTTTTGCCCAAAGCGCAACACCTTTTTCCAAGGCGACACCTTGAAAGACTTTATCTCCTACCTCGTATTCCATCTCCTTGCGCTTGAGATCGGCGTAAGACTTTTGCCTATCCGATGCTTCCTTGAGACGAGCCCGAATTACCTTAACTTTGTCCTCGGTTTAGTCACCCACGGACCCAAGACATGTCGTTCACCTAGTTCCGTCCAACACGTAGGAGTACGGCATTTTCGTCCCATCTGATTGCTTCATATGGAGCCATTTGGATACTCGCTTGATAACTATTGTTATAAGCGAATTCCGCCAACAGTAGATACTCCTCCCAAGCGCCATGAAGTCCGTAACACAACCTCGAGCATATCTTCTAAGATCCGAATCACTCTCTCCGATTGTCCGTCGGATTGCGGATGAAAAGTCGTCTTTGAAGTCCAATCTCGTACCCAAAGCTTGATGCAACGCTCTCCAAAACCTCGATGTAAACCTCGGATCCCTATCCGAGATAATCGACATCTTGGCACACCATGCAATCTCACTATCTCGGCTACATATAACTTAGCTAACCTCAAGGCGAATAATCTACCCTTTACGGGTATGAAATGCGCTGATTTAGTCGACGATCCACAATCACCCAAATCGAATTCTTCTTGCTAGGCGTAAGAGGTAATCCGCGACAAAGTCCATGGTGATCCTCTCCCACTTCCATCGAGGAATCTTCACCGGGTGAAGTAAAACGGATGGCAACCGATGTTCGGCCTTGACTTGTTGACACGTCGGACACTTACCCACGAACTCGATTACTTCCCGTTTTGGACACTGCCACCAAAATTGCTCTCTCAAATCCCGATACATCTTGCTACCTCCGGGATGCATAGCATATGGGCTGCTATGTGCGTCGAAGAATCCTTTGTCTCAACTCCACATCCTTCGGCATACAAGCTCTTCCTTTAAAGCACAAAACCCCATCATTGGACAAACTAAAATCCTCTAATCCACCATTCGGACTTGCAACCTCCGATCATTCAAACCATCATCCTCTAACCGCTTCTCCTTAACTGATCTAACCAAGTCGGCTTGACTTGCAATTACGCCAAAAGACTCCCATCATCGAACAGACTAAGTCGAGCAAACATCGATCTTAAATCCGATACAACCTTACGACTCAACGCGTGCGCCACCACGTTAGCCTTGCTGGGATGATACTCGATCGAGCGATCGTAGTCCTTCAACAGCTCAATCCATCTACGCGCTCAAATTCAAATCCTTCCGAGTCAAGAGATACTTAAGACTCTTGTGATCCGTATAAACTATCGACTTCTCCGCACAAATAGTGCCTCCATATCTTCAAAGCGAAGACTACACCGCTAACTCTGTGTCATGAGTCGGATAATTAGCCTCATGTGGTCTCAATCTGCCGAGATGCATAAGCCACTACCTTCCCTTCTTGCATCAACACGCATCCCAAACCAATATGTGATGCATCGCAATAAACCGTGAATTCCTTGCTCGCTCAAAGTTGAATCAAAACCGAGCTTGATCGAGAATCTTCTTCAATTTGTCGAAACTTTCTTGCTGCTCCTTGGTCACACAAATGGAACTCCTTTCCTCAACAACTTGGTCATCGGTGCAGCAATCAAAGAAAATCCTTCCACAAATCTTGGTAATACCCGCTGGACCTAGAAAACTCCGAATTTCAGACCCACGATTTAGGCGGCTTCCAATCTAACATCGCCTCAATCTTTCGAGGATCCACTCTAATCCCCTCAATTTGAAACAACGTGACCCAAGAAAGTCACCTCCTTAAGCGAGTCGCACTTACTAAATTTTGATACTGTTGCTTTTCCTCGAGAACCGCAACACCACTCGCAAATGCGCATCATGCTCCTCTTCCGACTTCGAATACACCAAAATATCATCTATAAAGACCACAACAAACTGATCCAAAAGCGTTGAAATACCCTATTCATCATGTCCATGAAAGCTGCTTTGGTGCATTAGTCAAACCAAACGGCATCACCGGGAACTCGTAGTGTCCATACCGAGCACGAAATGCCGTCTTATGGATATCAGCCTCTTTCACCTTGGGTTGATGATATCCGGACCTTAAATCAATCTTAGAGAAAACCGCGCCCCTTTTTTGGTGATCAAACAAGTCATCTATCCTCGGCAAAGGATACTTGTTTTTAATCGTCGACTTATTCAAGCTGGCGATGTAGTCTATACACATCCTCATCGTACCATCCTTCTTCTTGACAAAAAGTACCGGCGCTCCCCAAGGTGAAACACTTGGTCGAATGAAACCTCGATCCAACAACTCTTGTATCCGAGCCTTCAATTCCAACAATTCCTTCGGTGCCATCCTATACGGAGCTATAGACATGGCGGCGCGTTCGTGTAATGTGATCTATACCAAATTCGACTTCACGATCGGAGGCAATCCGGAAGTTCTTCAAGAAATACGTCAAGCCAAATTCCTTTACAGTTTGAACATTTCCCACGAAGACTCCTTAGCTTCCAAAGCACACGCATGAACTACGAACGCCTCACGGCCCTTCCCGACCATCTTTATCGCTTTCAACGCAGATACCACGTTGGATAGATAATCTCTCCTATTACCTATCATGACCACTTCTTCACCTTCAACCGTCTTCAAAACCATGCGCTTTAGCGGCACAATCCAAACTTGCTTGGTACTTGACCAACCAGTCCATCCCAAGAATCGGATCGAACTCCTCAAACGGCGGTTCCATCGGATCGGCTACAAACACTACCCCTTGGAGTTCTAGGGTATATCTCTATACTGACTTATCTACTTCTACAGAGTGACCTAAAGGACTAAATACAGTCATCCTCTTAGAAGCGATCTCGGGAACTAAACTCATGGTCTCAACTATACTACTAGCAACGTAAGAGTGCGTCGAACCCACATCTATCAAGGCAAAGATATGGAACACCAAAAATTAAAAACGCATCGGTTATGACGTCCGGTGCGTCTCTCCTCCTCACGACGCCGCAAAGATACACCAAACCAGCCGCCTAGCCTCCGTGTTGCCAATACCTCGCCACCGGTGCTCTCCGCGACCTCCACTAGAGCCATAACCACCTCTACCATAACCACGACTCTCTCTGCGGTGCTGGTCCTCCTTTCTCAGGCTGGGCACGACCTTGACCTTCAGATCGATTCTAGCTTGCTTACGCGGACGATCCCTCACCACGATGTTCTAGCGAACCACACTAAAAAGCGACCTTTCCCTCCGGTCCAACATTCACCCCAATGAAACTTCCACTGGCGGTTACTTGGGCCGATCTTTGATTAGCGGTTGTGGACCTCCTCGCTCGATTTGACCCACTCGCCTAAATCTTTTTCGAACATTACCACGACCGGACGATCCAAAGCCTCTCTTGACTTGTTCCTATCATAATTTTGCCTCGCGGACTCCTTGATTCCTTGGCTACCTTGGCCTTCTCCACCAAGACGGCAAACTCACGTTCTTCTTTGTGGAGCAATCGATCGAGCCTTAACTCGTCTCTAAGTCCGTCTTCAAAACGAACACAACGATCATGTTCCGATGCCACTATTCCACGAGCATAACGACTCGACCTTAGGAATTCCGCTTCATACTCCGAGACGGACTTATTCCCTTGCACTAACCCCAGAAAAGCTTTCCTTTGAGCGTCAATGTAGCTTGATCCAACATACTTCTTCTGGTATGCAGCTTTGAAGTACTCCCAAGTGAGATCATCTGCCGTAGCACCATCTCGGACCGTGAGCCACCATCGATATGACTCATCCTTGAGAAGCGACACCGCTCCTTTCAGTTTCTCCTCATTTGTCAAATCTATTTCATCCATGATTCTTTCGGTCGATTCCAGCCAATACTCAGCCGTATTGGGCGCTACACCAGACACACCTCGGAAAAATTCAGCTCCGTTAGCTCGAAGTCTCTCAGGAACCGACTTCCGAGCTCCTCCACCTCCACCAATTCCAGCTACCCTTTCCAGAACCCGTAGCATCGCTTGTGACACAGCGTCGTCACCCGTCTGATCCTCGTTCTTGACTCCAAAGGTTGGGGTGGTGGTGGCGGTATCTCATTCTCGAGATCCTTGACCCGACCCGATTGTGGAGTTACGATCGGCCATCCTACCCCTTCCGGCGCCCACGACGGCCACGTCCTCTAAAGCTCATTCTAACTATCGCGCTTTAATCTGATTAGGAAATTTTTATGAATTAGTACATGTTTCACTTGATTATCCGCGAAGAAATTTTATGAAAAGAGTTTAATAGAGATTCTTTCGATCAAACAAGGTTTTAAGTCTTCTATCTTGGTTTACACAGAATAATACATCCATTCCCTATACCTTTCATACTTATGCACTCTTCGGGCATTACTGTCCGTTTCTAACCCAGGGGTATTTTCGTCATTTTTCCTAAAGGGTATTTTGGTAATTTTGTCAATCAAGAATATTTTGAAAATTTTCGAAGATAAATTTGTCCTACCATCTAAAAAATAATTTAATGATTTTAAAACCGAAGTTTTCCTTGAAATATGGCTAATCCCTTTCGGGTTTTATTTAGGATTTTGCCCATGACCGAGTCCTCTTGGTTAGGGTGAACCGAAGCTACGCACCAGGTAGGAATCCCGCGAAGAGGAGGTGAGTCACGAGGACTGCTTAAGTACCAAGCTCTTACGGATCCAATCCTAGACATGCGCACCAAGGTTACCACACACCTAACCTCGCGACTTGGTCGTAGGTTGGTTTAATTAGGCTTTTAAAGTCTTATGTCTTTATTTGGGGTAAACTAGTCCTAAAGTTTAAAATACTATCACTATCTACGTCCCATGCTTCCTACCCTTCTACAGAATATAATTCATACAAAAATCAGAGATACTTACTTTGGTGTGTTGGTGCAGGAGACTCGGTGCCATGCTTATTAAAAACCAAAATTTTTCAAAAGGCCTACCAAAACATTTTTGGGTCTTGGGCCCCACAGCCGAGCTTTGAACTTGGCTCGATACCAATTTTGTAACACCCCAAACCCGGCCCAAACAATATGACCGAATTTGGTTTGCTACAGAGAAAAGATTTTGAAAATCATTTTAAAACCGATTTTGAAATTAGTCGAAATGCCTTTCAATTTAAATTTTCTTTGTTAAAAACCAAACTTAAAATATTTGTTGAGTCGAGTTGTTTACAAATTTCGAATGTACCCGATGGTACTTTAAAACATTTTTGCGTTTAATTTGAGAAAAACATGTGCAACCGTTTTAACATCATCAAGTAGTTTAAACCAAACATTCAAACACGCAGCAATAATGAAATCATACTAGGAGGCCTTATTACAAATAAGCAACATAAACCAAATAGAAAGATAAATAAAATCCAAAATTCATTTATTAAAAATCTCCATCTGCATGGCCACCTCGAGTCCATCAGGCTCCTCACCCGTGGTCTACGAATCACTGAAAAATTAAAGGAGAAGGTGAGTCACCAAGACTCAATGTGTAACCCTTCCCCGATTTAATGCAATAACATACACAAATTATAACCAATTAACATGCATAAGTTTAAATGCACCCAACCTAACCATCCATACGCCTTTTTCTACCCCTTGTGGTACCAAACCACTTTGGTGGTGCCAAACCACCGGTGACGTATAGTCACAAATGTGATACCAAATCACCTTTGGAGATACCAAATCTCTCGGTGTCCAGAAGACACAATTGTGTTACTAAAACACTGGTGACCGAAGTCACAAATAGATGATGGGGCCAACCCATCGTGTGATACCAAATCACCGCGAGACAATCCCATATCTCAAAGTGGGGCCAACCCACGGTGGTATTAACCACGGGGACAAGTCGCTATGAGGTGCCAAACTCTGCGAGGTACCAAACCTCTGGTGACCGTAGTCACGATGTGTTACCAAAACACCGGTGTCCGTCGACACGAATATATCACCGCCCCTCCTCTCATCAACCCATAACAATCATTTATATGCATGTACCACAATTCATGTTGATAGATTTATTTAACAACATCCAATCGATTTATCATAAGCCATATATCAAATAATACACATACCAAATGTGTCGTGCTTCCCAAAAGCATCAAATAAAATCACATAGTAATAAGAACTTACCCAAATCCTTGTTAATACCATGAAGGTATTACATCCATGTCTACACAAAACGTTTAGGCATAAAATAACACTTAGCATATTAAAAGTTATAAGATGTGTATGTATACACACAGCACCAAAAAGAGTTCTAAATCCCGAATAGACAAATCGGCCACACAAGTATTCTTGCCCCTATATTCGGCCAAAAATGAATATTAGAACCATGGCCTATTCGGCCAAACCAAAATAATTGAGAAGGGTTCCTTGTGAACCTAAAATCTTACCCAAAGCCTTCGAACACTTATCCAACACACTCCTAAAAGAATCGGCCTCACTTCCCTACAATCAACCATCATCAATAAGGTTTATTAGCCTTCGGCTTAAACGAAACTTAAAATAATAATCCTTCGAAATAAACCTTACCACCTTACCAAAACCAATTTCTAGAGAAGTCCCGATGATAACTATCTTACCTTCAATATTCGGCCAAAGTTGATCAAGATAGGAGAAGAAAATTCGGTGTACCCAAGAGAGTGGATTCGGCTATGATTTGTTCAACACAATCAACCAAGGTTCAACTTGTATGGAAAAAGATGAAGTAAGAAAGTGAACTAATAGTTTCGGCTAAGTGCTTTTGAGAAGAGAAAAGAAAGAAATAGATAGAATATTATGGTATAGGAGATTCGGCTAAGAAAGAAAGAAGAAAATGGACAAAAGAGATAAGTGTTTCGGCAATGGTTGAAGAAAATACTCAAGTTTCGGTTTTGAGAGAATGAAAAGGAGAAATAGAAAATGAGCCAAAAATGACCAAATGGTCAAAAAGTATTAAGCTTAGCAAATGGTAAAATTCGGCTAGAAAGAAAAGAGTTTGAGAGAGAATTGTTTTGCAACTTTTGCACCAAATGAAAGAAATGACCAAAAATCTTCCTAAGCCTTACCAACACTAGCATATTCGGCCAAAACTCCCCTCTTTAGCCACAATGCCGTCCAAGTTCATGGCATAAAGGCATAGGATTTCTTCCCAAAACATTTTCCTTGATACTAGCCCCATGTCTCCATATTTTCCTTAATTACTTGATTCCCTTCCATAAGTTAATACTTGCCTTAAACCTATAGTCTACTAACCAAAAAATAACATGGTCAACCCTTACCTTAATTATCCTTGGCCGACACTTACCATACCAAAGCAAAAATAAAAGTTGTCCCAATGCTATTTAAGGGATTCGAACCTCTCCCCTCAAGCTAAACTCCATGCGCCATTACCAACTTGCCATGCACTCATCTTGTCACTTATTGCTACTTAAATTAACTTAAGTGCTAAGCTCATTTAATCCTCTTCTTTAAATAAGCCATACTAAGAATTATTCTACTAAACCGAGCTTACTCAAGACCCCTAATTAAGCCTTATATCAACACGAATAATATCACAGAAATTCAAATACAAGAAAAATAATTCACTCACAAATAACCCCTATTTTGGGATGTTACAACACAAGTTTTACACTTTACGTTATTTAGTCTTTTTTATCGAATTAAGCATTCAAACGATAAAATTTCTTAACGAATATTTCACACAATCATACTATTGTGTTGTAGACATTAAAATAATAATAAAATAAATATTTTGACTTTGGATTTGTGGACCCAAAACCACTATTTTGATTTGACTAAAAACGGGCTATTACAGGATGTGTTCAACTTTGGGGTAATCTAGGCCATTTGATATCGATGTTTGGAAAGTTGAGCTGAATGATGCAAGATTTAGGGGATACTACTCTCATAGTCACGACATTGAGCTTATGTTTCCGTAGTCGAATGGTCACAACATTGACATTGCCTAAAATATAATTTTTGCATATAGAAATCATATGATTTAAAATACAAAAAAATAAAATAGAAATATCACTCACCTATTTGAACAAGTTGGGCTTTTTAAATTGTAATCTTCTTTCTTTCTTGTCACATAGATCATCAATAATTGAATCATCATCAAAGGTCTGTGCAATTTCTTTTTCAATGTGTATAATAAAGTAACTCCCCAAATAATCTTCTTCCATTTTATTTCAAAGTTTTGTCTTCACAATCTTCATAGCAGAAATTGCACGCTCAGTAGTAGTTGTTGAAATAGGAAGAGTCAACACAAGTCAAATTAATTATCAGCAAGCGAGTAAATGAATGACTTTCCTGTCTTCGTCAACTCTTGGCATAATTTAGGAATTGAGGACAAATTTTGCAAAGTTGTATGTTGACGAATATCAAGCTGAAAGTGTTCTAGTTGACATCTCAAAGCTATATGCTGACAAAAAAAATTTTCTTGTTCTTCTTCTTTGGTGATAATATCTTATTCTTTCTCTTATAATTTGTTAATTGCTTTCTTCCACTACTTCTCTTTTTCTTTTTTTAGTTTGTTCTAGGTTGTTGTTTTTTTATTTTTATGGGTAAAAGTTTTTTTTTCTTTAGTTGTTATACTATTTTTTAAAAATATTAATGATTTATTTTTTTTATTGTAGCTTCTTTTGAAAGCTTTGAAAATTTGAAACTTCTAAAAGAATTTATTTTATAAAAGATAAATATATATTTATATATATTTTTTTAAACTTTAAAAGGGGTTGGTGTTTTTTTTTTTTGTTTGGAGGAAAAAAAATTAAACTTTTAGGGGTTTAATGTAATAATTTTTATTTTAAAGTGATGCTATGTAAATTTCTAAAAAGCTAGAGGAAGAATAGCCCCCACCTACCCCTTGTATCCGCCAATGCACATACCCACACCAATAAAAGATTACAAATATCTAAAAAAATAGCTGATAAGTTAATTACCAAATTCAATTAAACATGAGTGCAACACTTCCTACGGTGGAATTCATGGCGGGTGCTAACAATTCGGGGTCTAACAGTGGTGTTGGTAGGACAACAAAAAAGTACGCGCCAAACCGGAACTACAGTTAGACAAAGACAATCCAAAGGTAGACAAGAATGGCCAAATAATTCAAGGATCGGATATTCCTAAAGCGTCATATAAATCAACAATTTTAGGGGCTCCATCGGATAAAGAACAAAATACTTTCTTGGAGGAGGATTTTTGTTGGGAATTGTGCCTATATTGTAGTAAATATGTAACCATTTTCTATTTATTTGAACAATGAATAAATAAATAAAGTTAATTTCACATTTCATTATTATGTCTTTTGTATTTCTGTCTTTTATATTTTGCATACATAGCGAAATTGTGACAAGCAAATATTAGCTAATTGATTGTCTAAGTTCAAACTAAAAATAAATGGCATTGTAAGAACATTTACATTGTGAGAAAGACAACTTACTTCAGTAGATAATCTAAACGAATCCGTAATCCTGTAAAAGAATCAAAGTGAGCATTTGGTTCAAATACTGAGAAGGATTATTATGTCGTCTACAATTCCAATTGGGGAGATGACTAGTCTTGGCTATCGGAGTAATTGACTCCACGAGTAGAGACATAGATGTATTCATTGGTGGAATGATACATTGGACTGGACCCAAGATGAATTAATTCTGAATCCATTTGTGAATTAATTCACTTGTGATGTTCATGGTGTGATTTACCTAAATCCTGAGTTAGTCACTGACCATGTGTATGCAACTCATGTGCTTTGATATAAGTGGAGGCTTATACTCTAAAGGTGATCGAGCCCATAGCTAGTATGTTGGTACATGACTTGTGTATTGCATGACTTTACTTGCAACAGTGGAATTCATAGCTCAATTAAAGAGTTAATGATATCCTATCATTGACATTGTGTGGATTGATAAACATGGAACGTGGTCACGGGTTTCTTGTTCGAATGAGCGATTTATCACAGTCATTTATTGATAGTGATCATATAATCATTAAGAAGACACAATGTTGACAATGAGATAAAATAGGATTGTATTGAGTGAATGGATTTAACTCAAAGGAATCAAGGATATCATATAAGGGTAACACATACATGATAAGGTCATTGGACAAAGCAGTTGGATGAATTGCTTTCGTAAAGAGTATACAATAAGGAGTTTTCAATATGGTACTTCTTGTAGACTGCCTCCATGATTAAGTAATTGTGTAACACCCCAAACCCGGCCTAGACGTTATGGCCGAATCTGGCGTGTCACATCAAAGCGTCGTTCAAAAACTGAGTTTGTCGTTAAAAGTTCATTTCTATGTTTAAATCCTTTTGCTCGAGTTTAACAAATCATCTCGTCAAAAACGTTTACTTAATGCCTGGCATTGATACTTTAGGTTATACCAATCGCGGAAGCTCCTAAAGTTTGAAAAAAAAAACGTCTGTTTTTAAGTGTTTTTGAAAATAGTTGTTAGTTTTGAAAATTCGTGTTTAGCAGTTTTAAATAAGGAAATCTAAAGCCCATTTAAAAATTTAATCCCTCAAAGGCCTTATAACAGAATTAAAACCCGAAATATAAAATTCAAATAAAAAGTCTACAGCAGAGCATCAGCGGTCGTGTGGCCACCTCCGAGTCTCTCGCGGCTCTAAATCGCCTAAGGCTGGGGATTACCTGTACAGTTAGACAGAAGGGTGAGTTTGCGAAATCTCAATGTGTAATCCCTTATAATACAAACAGTCGGATATACGGTATGCGTAAACAGATCGGGCCTCGAGCCCATCACGAACACGATGATCAGGTGGGCCTTAGCCCATATGCAGAACCAGTGGACCTAAGCCCATTACAGAATCGATGATCGGATCTGAGATATGCAAACAAAAATCCAGCCCAATCCAACCAATACACCACCCGTACCAACCAACATACCATGTGGGGATAAAATCGACCCACCCAGCCAACACACCAAGCTTAGCACCGATTGCAGCACTAAGTCAACAGAACGGCTCGGCGTCGTAGACAGAACAGCTAAAAGCCATAAATATCGCAGAAAGGCTGGAAGCCATGTACAGAACGGCAACGGGTCGTACACTTCCTCCGTAATAATGTCCCAACCCCATGCAATATGTCGTGTATGTCATGCTCAATCATCACAGGTGTATACAGAATGGCCATGCTCAGTAGCAGTCATTTAAACATATATTAAAAGCATATCAGTCACACTACCACAGTCAAGTCAGTTAAAACACAGTCATATGATCACAGTCAGATCAGTTAAATTCATAATCTAAGTTAGTCATTTTGTCCTACAAGGGTATTTTGGTAATTTTACAAATATTGGGGTCTCGGTACTTATTACGACCTCCTAGAGGGTCTATCGTCGCTTCGAGCGACTTAGATAACCTACACGGCCAGAACAGTGTATATGGGCCCAAAACACGCTATTGGGCCCAAGTGGGCCACACGAACGGCATCGCGAGCCTCATAAACCAACCTATCAATGATCACTTACCGATGATTTTACTCGTGTGGGCCCACAAGCCTATTGGGCCCATGCGGCCCATTTTGACCCATCGAGGCCCATAACGGCCCCAGTCAACGAAAACCCCCGTGGTGGCCTCTGTAGTCTGCTACCCACAATTTGGGGCTCGATTCGCCCCACGTGCATTCGCACGCTCGTGAGGCCTCGAATGCCGAGGTTCCGGCATTTCAGCTTATCGGCTTTTGTCGATTCACAGATAGACAGGGGTGTGAATACACACCTTTATCCCGCGTTTGACAGTTACGAAATCGAGCATACGGTTACACACCCTTTTCGGCTTTTAAACCGCTTATCATTTACGGAAAATAGTTACACACTTGATTACGTAGAGTACTAAAAATCCACGAGTGCCAGAACCTTGTCTAGATTGGTTGACTGTGATTTGCTTACTTGTTCCAGAGCTCGGTGCAGCCACATTTCCGCATCCTGTTGGAAAATCCCAAACAGCCGACACCTTACGCCGCTTAAACTTGGGAGTAGAGGCTACACGCTCAAACTCAGCCGGTACCTTTGCCATCACTTTATTACTAGCACCCTCTTCACCCATCGGAAGTTCTAGAACCCGAAAGAACATACACATAGGAGAAAGGAGAAGAATCGTTAATAAGGGATCGCACCATTTGGCTTAAACAGTAAAAGAGAGAATTGAAAGGAACCGAGAGACTTACCGATTAACAGAGATTACTTGCCAAATCAAAAATAGGAATGGAGAGAGTACGGAATGTAGGAGCAGAGGATCCATTAAACCAAGACTAACCCGTCAGGGTTTGAGAGGGGAACAAAAAAATTAGATTTAACCAGAAGTGAAGAGTATAATCACTTACCAAGCAACAAGGTATTCGGCCAAGGTATTAAAAAGGAAGATGGTGATAGAGCAATTGAAAAGAATGAATAAAGAATGGAAGAAGGATGAATTCAGTCACAATGGCTAAAGGATGGAGAGGGGAAGAGAGCGCATAAGCAACCAAAGAGGAGAAGGAAAAGAATCAGTTCACAAAAGCCAGTGAGAAATGGGAGGTAGGAAGAGCAGGAAGCAAACCAACATACAAAAGTCAAAACCCGAATGGATGAAAAAGAGAAGTAAGATAATTTTGGCTCCCAAAGAAAAGTGACCAAAGCGTGATCAATAAGCACATCAAAGACCAATTTTCGGGAAACCAATCCCCTAGCCGAATGCAAAAAGTGTCTTCACTTACCTATTCGGCACCTAAAAGCCTATGACCGAATTTGCATACTGGGGAAATCCCTTTTTCGGCCAACTACTATCACTCCCCTCAACCCCCCATAATCCACTCCTACAATCTCTCAACCTACCAATTTGCATCACTTTCAAACTCCTCCAACACCAACCTTCATCCATATCCCTTGAATCTCTCCCCCAAGACCAATTCCACAACCACCTCAGCAGAATTCCACTACAACACAAACACTAGGCGTCACAGATGCAAAATAAATGCCCATCATAATTCTATGCCAACACTCGAACCCCTGACCACATACACACTCCTAACGCCACCTTGTCACTAGACCACAGGCTTCCTTGTGTCTTTTTTTTAACATAATAACCTAAAAGGCCTACATCCAAGCATCCAGGGTTTTATCCACTTAAAACCAAAATTTTTGCTAAAGCCCAGGTTTGAACCCAGGACTTTTCCAACTCCTCTCAGGACCCTTAACCACTTGAGCAGACATTTAATTGTGTCATATCCTAGCTCACATAAAATTTTATGCACCGTTTCCTAACCGTTCCCTTGCTCAAGGCCCAATACTTCTAGGCCCAAATTCTGGGGCGTTACAAATTGTGAATCATCGAAATGATGCTTCTGGACATAATTGCAATTACTAGAGCCTAATTGTATACGTCTGATTGGTCCCTCCGCTAGCTCAACAAAAGCTCGATCGGACTATATTTGAATTAGAAGAAAATTCTACAACTTTAGAAATAATTTAATTGAGTCAATTTATTCGATGTGGAATTAAATTAGGTGGTCGTGAGGATTGTTCAACTAGAGAATTTGATTAAAGAATTTTCTTGAAAAATTAATTTGGAAAATCTAAGTTATTTTTGGAAAAAATTAATTTTAATCAAGTAAAATTAAATTAATTAAAATTAATATGATATTTTTGAAAATTAATTTTCAAGTCAGACAATTGGCTCAGTAGGCTCAATAGGTAATTGAACTTGAAAATTGGACCTAATATCGTAAATTGGGCTTGAAAGCCAAAAATTGAGACCAAGACCCAAAAATTGGTCGAACTGGACCCGGTATGTGAAACCGGGTCGACGGTCCAACCGATGGCTAGATCGAACCGATCAGGTTGTCATTGACCCGGACCAAACTGGCAAAAACCGAACCAGCTCAGGGTGCCTATCGCACCTGCACCACTGGACACGGCGGTGCTGGCAGCTGCGACAGCGGCATTTCGGTGGCCAGCGGTGGTTGGTCTTCGGTAGTTGAGCAGTGGAAGAGTTACACTCCTATTTGGACTCTACCAGAGAATTTGATTTTAGATTAACTATTCCAAAAATTGGACTTAATATCGTAAATTGGGCCTGGGAGCCAAAAACTGAGACCGAGACCTAAAAACTGGTCGAACTGGACCCAGTATGTGAAACCGGGTCGACAGTCCAACCGGTGGCTAGATCAGACTGATCAGGTCGTCATTGACCTGGACCGAACTGGCTATAATCGAACCAGCTCAGGGTGTTTGCCGCACCTGCACCACTAGACACGGCAGTGCTGGCAGCTGGGACAACGGCGTTTCGGTGGCAAACGGTGGTTGGTCTTCGGAAGTTGAGCAATGGAAGAGTTACACTCCTATTGGGACTCTACCAGAGAATTTGATTTTAGATTAACTATTCCAAAAATAATATTATTTAATAGTTTAATATTAAATTTAATTTAATACTTATCTTAATAGTATTTTATTAATTTAATATTAAAGTGATTATCTAAATATTAAATTAAATTTAATGTTTATCTTGTAGATAAACATTATATTATTTTAATAAGATTTAATATTAAATTTAATAAATATTATATTAATTTAATATTAAAGTGATTAAGTTTAATCATAGTTGAACTCTCTAAACTCTCCTTATTATAAAGAGAGCTTTGGGTCATTATTTTACACACACTTGAATTCAAGAGAAAATTGTTGAGAGAAAATTTTCTAAAGAGATTATTTCAAAAAATTTCTAGAGATATTTTTTATTTACGACTTGACCCAAAAGTTTAGAGAAATTACGAAATTACCTCACTAGTAATTTTTGTGAATAATTTTTTGATTCGAAGCGAGCCCATACTTGGCAGACGTAAGCTTGAGGATAGCAGATAAGACTACTTGGTCGAAGCACTCATCCTAGACGAATCGAAAAGGTACAATTTTGATTAAGTGTTTATTACTTTAGATATCACAACCAAGATCTTGGTTTGGAATAATTTTTAAAACTCTATTTTCCCAAAATTTATTTTTCGCTATGTTTTCCAAACCCGTTTTTTCCAACAATTTTACCCTAATGGAAGGTGATTTTTTAACTGAAGTAGTCGAGGGTCTAACATCGATCACGTTTTCTAATAGAGTACAAGAGTATATTGAATGCCGAATGGCCAAAACAATTATTGTGAAAATGATGGGGGGAAAGATCGGATTTGATGTACTAGTGAATAAAATTACCTCACCGTGGAGTCCAAAATGCCCGATTCAACTCACGGATCTTGAAAATTATTTCTTTTTGGTTAGATTTCAGGACCAGAATGACTACAACAAGGCACTAGTTGGGGGGCCATGGGTAATTTTTGGACACTATTTGACTGTCCGACCATGGTCACCGAATTTCTCAATAGCTCAAAGTGGGATTGAATTGCAGGTCGTTTGGATAAGGCTACCTGCTCTTCCAGAAAGATATTATTCAAATTACCTCTTTAGGGTGAATGGTCAAACAGTTGGATCTGTGGTGAAATTGGACGTTCACACGGACTGTGCTCATAGGGGACGATTTGCGTAGCTGGCAGTCTGTGTCGATTTGAGGAAACTGCTGGTATCAAAGGTACAAATCAATGGCCCCCTTCAATGATTTGAATACGAAGCCCTACCAAACACTTATTTCAAATGTGGGCTTTGTAACACCTCTTACCCGTATCCATCGCCGAAATAAGGTTACGGAGTATTACCAGACTTATTACTTAAAAAAAGATACATTTCTCATACATTTTCCCATTCCAAATAAAAATCATTCACAATCATTCATACCGTCCCTAATACGAGCCTACGAGGCCCAAAAAATGCATTAGAAGTGGTTCGAGACTAAACCGATAACTTAGGAAATTTTTGGAAAACTTAGAAAATTTTTCAAAATACAGGGAACACACGCCCGTGTCATAGGCCGTGTAGACATTCGAAATGGGATCACATTGCCGTGTCCCAGCCTGTGTCCAACCCCGTGTAACTCTCTGACTTGGGTCACATAGCCAACCACACGCCCGTGTGACTAGCCCGTGTGCCCTTCGAAATAGCCTTACACGCTTGTGTGCTAGGCCGTGCTAAAACTGTAGGGTATACTGACTTATGCCACACGACCAAGTCACACGCCCATGTGCTGGGCTGTGTGGAGCATACTGACTTGGTTTCTAATTAAACACCAAGGGACACACGGCCGTGTCACCTGACTGTGTGTCACACACGGCTAAGACTCACCCCCGTGTCTCTGCCCGTGTGGACAAAAATAGGCTATTTACCAAGCCATCATTCTCACCCAAATTTGCATTCACCTATACATGTCAAAAGGTGTAACACCCCTGACCATATCCATCGCTGAAATGGGGTTACGAGGTATTACCAGGTGAGAAACAAATTTCAATTAATCGTATCATAATTCTTTTCAAACATATAACCAGTTACAAAGTTCATAAATAATAGTATTGCTTATACTATTTACCACATAACATGTGCACATACCAATTAACAAATTCCATTTGGCATTTGAATGTTACTGCATGTGATACCTAATTTACCCATTAAAACATATCAAATTTACTATTTATATGGTCATAACCGAATACATCATGAGTAATTTTCATAATCATTTCCGCAAATTATTAACCATATTTATTCCACCGCATAACCGAATATCAAATGCACATAACATTTTCTATTATAAACCGATTTACCTATGAACATATTTATTTATATGCCAATGTAAAATAGCTATAACAAATATCATGCACTTATAGTTAAACATAAATCAAACATATCATATCTTCCATTATCATACACATAAAATGTTAATCCAAATTCAATACCAATTGCCGAATACATCCAACTATATTATCGATCACATCTCTTATAATTAACATAGCCGAATCATCAATACCAAACATATTTAACATTTAACCTGGAACATATAAAACCAAGCTCATTACACGTACATGTTTATATACCATGATCGAACTTACACAACCAATAGCAATTAGATCCAACGTATCACACATAATTATCAAGATCTACTAGGTCATATTAATTGGTTTCCAAATAATTATCCAATCCAAATGGCCATACCTATCATCATTTTATAACTTAAGCATACTCTAATGTATCACATATTCTTGACATACATTTTACTAATTAATGCATTACATATTATAACTCAAACACAAACATCATTTACTTCACAAAAGTAAATCAATAATCAAATATAACATATATCCCACACGCAAATCTTATCTACTATGTAATAAACATTTCAAAATAAACTTTTCTATATTTGAACATAACCTATTATCCTTTAGTACCAATTCATGAATAACATCTTAACCAAAATTAACTACTAAATTCACTCATACTCTTAACTATCCATATGTCATAACCGAATCAACCAAATGCACACATCCAAATTTACTAACCAGTTTCAATGCACAAAATAGATATCATGAATACCCTTCAACCAAGACATATAGCATAATAACCAAATGAACGTAAGCCATAATCAAACAAAACTGTAATAAAGCATTGAAATTAGGCCATTTTCGCATGGCTTAATTTATACAAAACCAAAATCCAATATTTCAAATTTCAATCTAGCCTATACATGCCATAGGTTTGAAAATTCAGCTTATAAAATACTAAAGACAGTCGATAGTGTGATAGACTTTGACGATGATCCCGAGCTCGTAACTTGACTCCAAAATCTAACAAACAATGCAAACAAACACATACAGTAAGCTATCGTAGCTTAGTAAATTATAAGCAATTACATAACAATAATGCATTATATTATTATATTAGTAAGGCCAATTTAATATAATCACAATCGAGGTTTAAAACCATAACTATAATTTATATTACCATTCGTAAACTTTCACATTTCATAGCCTTAAGGCCGAACACTCACACATTCAATAATATATTTCACATCAATTTATAAATCACTTTCCCATCTCGAAACAAATACATATACATTTATACAACTATACAGATATATCACATTTTCTTAATTTCATATGCATATATCACATACCAAATTTTATACTTGCATTTCAAACCCATATAAATCACATATTAATATGTATAATATATAATTTCATTTCAACAGTTAATACTTACTTTATTAACCTTTTATGATCTATCATCACATACCTGATCATTTTATTGTGCTTAACACTTTCAATAACCGGTATCATTGAAGGATCAATAAATCCATACACTCAGTGCTAAACCCTGTAACGTATCGCACACTTAGTGCCGTCACATTAACATCTCGCACACTTAGTGCCAACTTCTTGTAACGTATCGCACACTTAGTGCCGTCACATTTAACATCTCGCACACTTAGTGCCAACTTGTTGTAACGTATCGCACACTTAGTGCCGTCACATTTAACATCTCGCACACTCAGTGCTAAATAACTGTAACACCCCAAACCCGGCCTAAACGTTACGACCGAATCTGGCATGTCACATGAAAGGAATGTCTAAAAACCGTGCATTCGTTAAAAGCTCATATTCTTTCTGATTGTGGTGAGAAATCGAGTTTAAGTAATTTTGAATAAGAAATGGTTTATTATCATTTTAGGAAAATCCCATATTGATCATTTAATAACAAGTAATAAACAAATTGAAAGTGAAACCAAATAAAATACCCAAGGCCTTATTACATAACAAAAACTCAAATAAAAATAAGTCCAAATAAAAGAAATGAATTTACGAGTGAACATATGTATGGCCTCCACGAGTCCACCTCGGCTCCCAAATCTGCGATCTAATGATTACGCAAAATTTAACTAAGGGGTGAGTCATCGAGACTCGGTGTGTAAATCCCCATCCAAATGTGCCCTTACACAATTTCATATGAAAATATGCATATCATGCACCCAAACCTAGCCATCCGCAACTCCTTTTTCTACCCCGTGTGGTACCAAACCATTGGTGGTGCCAAACCAGCTGGTGACTCGAAGTCACGAATAATAGTGATGGGGCCAACCCATCGTGTGATACCAAATCTTTGGCGCCAATCCCGTTGTATTATCGTGGGGCCAACCCAGCGTGGTACCAAACCACTGGGACGAGACGCTATGAGGTGCCAAACCTCTGGTGTCCAAAGACACGAATGTGATACCAAATCACTGGTGACTCAAAGTCACTAATAATCCATCTGTGGGGCCAACCCACGTGTGATACCAAATCACTGGCGACGATCCCATATCTCAAAAGTGGGGCCAACCCACGGTGGTGTTAACCACAGGGACGAGTCGCTATGAGGTGCCAAACCTCTGGATGTGCCAAACCTCTGGAGGTGCCAAACCTCTGGTGACCGTAGTCACAATGTGGTACCAAACCACTGGTGCCCGTCGACACGAATATCACTACCCCCTCCACTCATATAACCCATGCAATATGACATAATAATTCGTGTATGCAGTATGTCATGTATGCTAGACATATATCAAATATAAGTATAACATGAATTACCATCATAATCAGATAGACATAAAACAACATAATCACCCTAATCAACCTCTAAGGGTATAACCGTAATTTTACCCACCAAGGGCATTTTCGTAATTTACCCACCAAGGGTATATCGGTAATTTACCCACCAAGGGCATTTTCGTAATTTACCCACCAAGGGCATATCGGTAATTTACCCTTGAGGATATTTTGGTAATTTACCCACTAAGGGTATTTGGTAATTTCGTACTGGAATAGCCTTTCCAGAGCTTGAGTGTCGCCTCGGCGACCCAACTACCATTTCACGGTCGAAATGGACTATTGGGCCTAAAGCCCAATTTCGGCCCATTCGGGCCCTGCGCTCGTGTGGCCCACCTAACACAAATCTAGCCACGTTTATGAGATTCACCTAGTCTAGTTCACTATATACTACACCATCACACATTTTACTATATTGGGCCCACGGCCCATTGGGCCCCCTTCGCCCCATCGCGCCCAAGCGGCCCCAACCCACAAGAATACTACGATGGCCTCAACTATCGAAGTGAAGCCCCCACGCGCTGCGCTCGCGCGCTCGTGTGGCTACTATTGCCGTGATCGGCACCGGCATTTGCCGCTACTGACTAGAGTAGAGAGAGTTACACACACGATAGGACTCTAGTGTTAATCCGCGCTCCGACCACTCCACGTGCCCAAACGCCTTCAAGGTGTGTCAACCCTCCTCTGGAATGCTCTTTATATAGCTAGCTCTTCACCTTCCTTCTTTGTATCTTTCCGATGTGGGATCCTTCGTCGATAGAGTTTAAATTCAAGCTGAAACTCTTCCCGTCAGCATCAGCAAAATAAATACTCCTTGCTTCTCATGAGATTCGAACCGGGCTCCCTTGCAACATAATCCACGTTGCTAGCCACTTGGCCACAAGCTCCTCTTGTGTCTTAAACCATGCGCAACTAAATATAAATCTATAGCCAAATTCTGAGGTCCAAGTAAAAAGAAAACCAAAATGCAAAAGCCAAGACTTGAACCTTGGACCTCCTTCCTTCCTTGTGGCGTCACCCCCTTGTCTCTTATGTGGCGTCACTTTGCCACTACACCACACACTCCTTTTGTGTCATTTTTCCCCACATTTTATTCTTAAGGCCTACCTGCCAACTTCTAGGGTTTTTTTTTCCACCTAAAACCAAAATTTCCCCAAAGCTAATATTTGATCCCGGGACTTCATAGAAGCCCTCTAACCTTCCAAAATCACTTACCTAATAAGTCTAACTTGCATTAATGCCGTTCTCAAAAATTTTAAAATAAGGCCCATTGGGCCCAATCCTACTAGGCCCAATTTCGGGATGTTACAAATCTACCCTCCTTAAAGAAATTTCGTCCTCGAAATTTCCAACTACTGAGAACATTCGTACCACCTAACCTACAACGTATTTGTGCTCACGCTGCGCACTCTGATTCCAATAACCCTAATATACTTTTAACTAGAATTTAGAAATCCTACACATACTAAAAAAAACCTAACCATTAAAGCAGACAAATATTTCGTACGCAATCAACTCTATATCCGAACATCACATCCAACCCAAACACACAGAATAGATATTCAAAATACGGCATATAACAAAGCAAAGTATCAGGAAACTTACAGTGCGGATTGGTGCCGGAGACTCGGGTGCCATATTTCAAAAAAAAAAAAACAGATATATATTTTTCTAAACCATTTTCCAAACCATCTTTTGAAAACATTTTTTTGAACCCAAACCCACAGCCGAGTTTTTGAACCTAGGCTCTGATACCATAATTGTAACACCCCAAACCCGGCCTAAGCGTTACGTAACCGAATCGGCATGTCACATGAAAGGAATGTCTAAAAAGCTGTGCATTCGTTAAAAGCTCATATTCTTTATAGTTGTGGTGAGAAATTGAGTTTAAGTAATTTTGAATAAGAAATGGTTTATTATAATTTTAGGAAAATCCCATATTGATCATTTAATAACAAGTAATAAACAAATTGAAAGTGAAACCAAATAAAATACCCAAGGCCTTATTACATAACAAAAACACAAATAAAAATAAGTCCAAATAAAAGAAATGAATTTACGAGTGAACATATGTATGGCCTCCACGAGTCCACCTCACTCCCAAATCCGCGATCTAATGATTACGCAAAATTTAACTAAAGGGTGAGTCATCGAGACTCGGTGTGTAAATCCCCATCCAATGAGCCCTTACACAATTTCATATGAAAATATGCATATCATGCACCCAAACCTAGCCATCCGCAACTCCTTTTTCTACCCCGTGTGGTACCAAACCTTTGGTGGTGCCAAACCACCGGTGTCCAAGGACACGATATTCATCAATATTGTGGTGCCAAACCACTTTGGTGACTCGAAGTCACGAATAATAGTGATGGGGCCAACCCATCGTGTGATACCAAATCACCGGCGTCAATCCCGTTGTATTATATCGTGGGGCCAACCCTTTGTGGTACCAAACCACTTTGGGACGAGGCGCTATGAGGTGCCAAACCTCGGTGTCCGGAGACATGAATGTGATACCAAATCTTTGGTGACTCAAAGTCACTAATAATCCATCGTGGGGCCAACCCACGTGTGATACCAAATCACCTGGCGACGATCCCATATCTCAAAAGTGGGGCCAACCCACGGTGGTGTTAACCACTGGGGGACGAGTCGCTATGAGGTGCCAAAACCTGGAGGTGCCAAACCTCTCGGTGACCGTAGTCACAATGTGGTACCAAACCACTTTGGTGCCCGTCGACACGAATATCACGCCCCTCCACTCATATAACCCATGCAATATGACATAATAATTCGTGTATGCAGTATGTCATGTATGCTAGACATATATCAAATATAAGTATAACATGAATTACCATCATCGAGATAGACATAAAACAACATAATCACCCTAATCAACCTCTAAGGGTATAACCGTAATTTTACCTACCAATGGCATTTTCGTAATTTACCCACCAAGGGTATATCGGTAATTTACCCACCAAGGGCATTTTCGTAATTTACCCACCAAGGGTATATCGGTAATTTACCCACCAAGGGCATTTTAAGTAATTTACCCACCAAGGGCATATCGGTAATTTACCCTTGGGGATATTTTGGTAATTTACCCACTAAGGGTATTTCAGTAATTTCGCACTGGAATGGCCTTTCCAGAGGCCCTTGTCGTCCCGAAGCGACCCAACTACCATTTCTGGTCGAAATGGACTATTGGGCCTAAAGCCCAATTTTTGCCCATTCGGGCCCCTGCCGCTCGTGTGGCCCACCTAACACAAATCTAGCCACGTTTATGAGATTCACCTAGTCTAGTTCACTATATACTACACCATCATACATTTTACTATATTGGGCCCACGGCCCATTGGGCCCCCTTCGCCCATCGCGCCCAAGCGACCCCAACCCACAAGAATACTCACGATGGCCTCAACTATCGAGTCGAAGCCCCACACGTGCGCTCATGCGCTCGTGTGGCTACTATTGCCGTGATCGGCGCCCGGCATTTGCCGCTCTGACTAGAGTAGAGAGAGTTACACACCTGATAGGACTCTGGTGTTAATCCGCGCTCCGACCACTCTTGTGCCCAAACGCCTTCCAAGGTGTGTCAACCCTCCTCCTGGAATGCTCTTTATATAGCTAGCTCTTCACCTTCCTTCTTTGTATCTTTCCGATGTGGGATCCCTTCGTCAGTAGAGTTTAAATTCAACTGAAACTCTTCCCGTCCAGACCGCAAAATAAATACTCCCTTGCTTCTCATGAGATTCGAACCCAGGCTCCCTTGCAACATAATCCACGCTGCTAGCCACTTGGCCACAAGCTCCTCTTGTGTCTTAAACCATGCGCAACTAAATATAAATCTATAGCCAAATTCCGGGGGTCCAGGAAAAAGAAAACCAAAATGCAAAAGCCAAGACTTGAACCTTGGACCTCCTTCCTTCCTTGTGGCGTCACCCCCTTGTCTCTTATGTGGCGTCACTTTGCCACTACACCACACACTGCTTTTGTGTCATTTTTCCCCACATTTTATTCTTAAGGCCTACCTGCCAACTTCCAGGGTTTTTTTTCACCTAAAACCAAAATTTCCCCAAAGCTAATATTTGATCCCGGGACTTCATAGAAGCCCTCTAACCTTCCAAAATCACTTACCTAATAAGTCTAACTTGCATTAATGCCATTCTCAAAAATTTTAAAACAAGGCCCATTGGGCCCAATCCTACTAGGCCCAATTTCGGGATGTTACAATAACCGATTTCGCACACATAGTGCTCGGTATTTAAATTCGTACACTCAGTGCATTACTTGAACTTGTTACTCATTTAAATAAATACATATATATAACTTAAATCTCAATTATACATATATATACAAATTACCTTATTTCATCTCCATATCAATATCACATTCAGCTTTATTCATTTCTCAAATCAATATCACACATGGCTAAATCATTAATATATATATATATATGCATCACATTCGACTACATTCATCTTCCAACCAATATCACATTCAGCAATATCACATTGTACATATTTACCTCTATTAAAAAAAATTCATGTACAACATTATAGCTAAAGTTCAATTCAACTCAATTGCTTAAAAACTTACCTCGAATATCGACGGACATTATAAATCGGCTATTCGAACATGGTTACCAAGCTTATTCACACTCGGCATAAACACATATAAATTCATATTTTTCATACCAGCATATATATATATAACATTTATCTACAATTAAACACGTCTATTTGCCTACAAACTTACCTCGGACGATGTAAAACGGAACGGGATGACTAGTCGACAACTTTCTTTTTCCCCCATCCAAGTCTGATTTCTTTTGTTCTTGATCTATATAATTTCAAATTAACCCCATTTAAACACAATTTCATTCAATTTAATCCAACAACACATAAATGGGAAAATTACCATTTTACCCCTGATATTTCATACTTTTATAAATTAGTCCTAATTGCACAAAATACAAAATACACAAAATTTCACCACATCATAGTTAGGCCGAATCTTCCTTATGCTCATACTAATCCATATATTTCATTTATTTTGCCTTTTAGCCCTTCAATTTATTATTTTCTCAATTTAGCCCTAATTAGCTAAATCCATCAAATATTCAAGAACAAAACATGTTAATTAAACACATATCTTTCATTTAACTCCAACACTCATCACAAAGCTCACCACTTCATTAATGGCACATTTCATAAACATCATCAATTTACAAAATTTAAGCATGGGTTTTGTAGAGCACAAAGCAACAATTACAAAAACGTAGAAATTATCAAAAACCGAAACCAAATCATACCTTAATTGAGCTAAAATGTGTGCCGAATATTTGAAAGCTTAAGAACCCTTATTTCTTCTTCAACATTCGGTGGAAGAAGATGAACACCCACCCCACTATCTCTTAATTTGTTTTATTATAACATTAATATATAATATAAAATAATATAAATTTTTAACATATAATTTTAACATATAAAAACATATATGTTATCATTATGCCGTCCACTATATTCAATTTTGGCCAAATTGCATCATAAGTCCTCCTCATTACAAAGACAACAACAATTAAACACTCAATAATCAACACACAATATTTACATTTTATGCGATTAAGTCCTTTTTCGTAATTTGACACACAGTCGATAAAATTACCACGCAGAATTTTCACACAGGCTATGTCACATATAATAAACATCAAAATTGATTCCAAAATATTTTTCTGACTTCGGATTTGTGGTCTCGAAACCACTGTTCTGACTAGGGTCTAAATCGGGCTGTTACAAAAGGCATATGACCATATCATAAAATATCATTCAAACCAATCTCAACCAAGCGTAATTCATGTTATTTCCATACCAAGAACTATAATGCTCATAACCTCGTAATTTGATTATTCAAAACATGCCAATTTCACTTTCACAAATCACCTAAATAGTCACTTTCAATTATGCACTATTTTGCCTAAAACCACAAGCATACCAATCTCAAATTTCAATCATTTGGTACTCAAGCTACCAATCCACAAACAACCATTCACATGGAAATTTTAAACCACATCACAAAAGGGCATTTGCACATATATATACATACCAAATATACCAAAATAAGCCAAATCATATGGCTATACACATAACCAAAACATACTTCATTTGCAAGCCAAATCAATTTGCTAAATCCATTATAAACATATAAACCATACCAACCATGTAACAACCCGATTTTGGGTCTAATTGGAACAGTGGCTTCGAGACCACAAATCCAACGTAGAAAGATTTGTTTTTATTATATTTTTATGGTCTGCTGTTTCATATAATTATTTCGTGAAAATTTTGTTCAAAAATTTTATCGATTGGGCACTCAATTTAGTTAAAATGACTAAATTGAAATAGGTGCAAAATGTGTGTTCTATAAGCTTGAATTGGTGCTATGTTATGTTATGTAGGTGTGTGCATTAAAGGGGTGGCAAATGGCTTGGTAAATAGCCTTATTTTGTCCGCACGGGTAGACAAACAGGCGTGTGTCTAGGCCGTGTGTGACACACGATCTACCCCACGGGCATGTGTTTCAGTCGTATGTCCCCTGCACCTTAATTGTTGCAACACAGAATGTCCAGAATTGAGCACACGGGCAAAGACATGGGCATGTGTCTCAACCGTTTGTGCTACACGACCTAGAACACGGGTGCGTGTATTGGCCTTGTGAAACCTGCACCTAATTTGAATTAAATTAAATAACCACACGGTCTAGCACACGGGCATGTGGCACGGCCATGTGGTACAAGTCAGAGAGAACCCTAATTTGAACACGGTATGAAGCACAGGCGTGTCCCAGGGTCACATGGGCTTGTCCCTTGGACCACACGGGCGTGCGAGCCCTGCAGTTAGCAAAAATTTTCTAAGTTTTGTAAAAATTTCCTCAGTTCTCGGTTTAGTCCCGAACCACTTTCGATGCATGTTTTGGGCCTCGTAGGCTCATACTAGGGACTCTATGATCAATTATGAATGATTTTAATTTGGACGCAAATTTATGACTCGGAATTGTGTAAATGCTTGTGTTGTAAGTTCGGTAATGCTTCGCACCCTGTTCCGGCGTTGAATACGGGTAAGGGGTGTTACAAACCAGAACTCCTATACATGCCATATAACCAAATACATAAGTTCAAAAGTATCAAAATGACAGCGGATAGTGTGATGAGATCTCCAACGACTCCCAAATCCGAGCAAGCTATAAATCTTAGTAAGCTATAAATCTTAGTAAGCTCGTATAATTAATAAGTAAAACTCACCATTCATTCACCATTCAAGTAAAATAAACATAATATACTACAAAAAATCATTAAATCACAAGGTTAACATATAGTCATTCACATAATTAATCATGAACTCACAATTTCATGAATTCAATGCTCATATGGTTTTCGTACATACCTGTACTGATACGTATCTATCTCTCACCATTTCATATCTTCGATATACCCGTTGAACCATTTGGAATAATATCGGATACTTGGGAATCTCGCACCCTAAGTGCCAACACATAGCCGATGTTATCTCAATCTCATATCTCATATAATGCTCACTCTCAAACTATCAACGGATCTGCTCACACAAGGTGACGGTCAAGACATAACTACACGATGCTACTCACACAAGCTGACGAGAATCCGCAACACATGCCGGATAACTCCGCCACTGGTAGGACGTACGGACCAGCACCTGAACACATAACCCCTAAAGACATGTCATTTGTATCCTAATCTATTCCAAAGGTTCAACCGGGATTTCATATTGTCAAATCTTCGTCGAACATATCCGTAAGGTCGTATTCACAATGAATTTAATAATAAAGCATTTAAAACACAATTATATTAATGCTTATTAACATACGAACTTACCTCGATCATAAAAACGTCAGAACAGGATCGACTAGTCCAATACTTTATTTTTCCCCCGATCTAGATCCGAACTTCGCTTTTCTTGATCTATATATAATCAAATTTAACTTATTTAATTATAATTCTATTCAATTTAATCCAAATTTCATATTATGGCAATTTTACACTTTTGCCCCTAAACTTTTAAATTCTTAACAATTTAGTCCCTATCTCATAAAAATATAAATTCATGAAATTCAACTTATACCCATGCTAGCCGAATTTCCCTTATCATCATAGCAGCCCATATTTTTCATTATTTCACACATTTACCACACAATTTATCACATTTCTCAATTTAATTCCTAATTGACAATTTTATCAAAAATCACTTAACAAATGTTGTTTATCTAACAACAACCATTCATTTTCTATCTTCAAAAATCAAGATACACACATATTCATCAATGGTAAAACCCTAAACCTTTAACAGTTTTGTAAATTAGTCCCTGGGCTAGCTAGATTAAGCTACAACGACTCCAAAAACATAGAAATCATTAAAAATCGAGATCAAAATCACTTAAATGCACTTCCCCAAGCTTGCCGAAATCAATAACCATAAAAATGGTTTTATTTCCTTCAAAATTTGATGGAAGAGAGCTTTGGAGAAGATGAGTACATTATTTCTTTTATTTATTTTTAGTTTAATTTGCTAATTACTATACTAACCTTTTTATTAATCAACAAAAATCACTAAAATGATGTCCATCTTTGTCCACTAACTATATTAATGGTTTAGTTACCACTTAAGGACCTCCAATTAAAGGTTCCATAGCTATTAGACACCTTTAGCTAATGGAACTCAACTTTTACACTTTACGCGATTTAGTCCTTTTTATCGAATTGAACATTCAAACGATAAAATTTCTTAACGAAATTTTTACACAATCATACTATCATGCTTTAGACATTAAAATAATAATAAAATAAATACTTTTACCTTGGATTTGTGGTTCCAAAACCACTGTTTCGATTTGACTAAAAACGGGCTGTTACAACTCTCCCCCTTAGGAATTTTCGTCCCCAAAAATCTTACCAGAAAATAGGTTAGGGTACTATTTTATCATAGCTTCCTCGGGTTCCTATGTAGCTTCTTCGACACCATGCCATTGCCACAGAACCTTCACTAAAGCTATGCTCTTGTTTCTTAGCTCTTTAACCTCTTGAGCTAAAATTCTGATCGGTTCTTCGCTATATGTCATATCAGGATGAATTTCGATCTCTGTCGGGTGAAAATACGTGTGACAGATCTGATCTATATTGGTGCAACATTGACACATTAAATACGTTGTGAATCGTTTCTAACTCTGAAGGTAAAGCTAGTCGATATGCCACTTTCCCTATTCTTTTGATAATTTCAGACAGCCCGATAAATTGCGGACTTAATTTTCCTTTGCGACCAAAACGAAGAATCTTCTTCCATGGAGATACTTTTAGAAACACTCTGTCGCCGATTTGAAATTCAATGTCTTTACGTTTCAAATCCGCATATGATTTTTTTCGATCTAAAGCTGCCTTTAAATTGTCGCGAATTACTTGCACTTATCTTCGGTCTCTCTAACCAAATTAACCCCGTGAATCTTTTTCTCACTAAGTTCCATCCAATACAATGGAGTTCTGCATTTGCGACCATACAAAGCTTGATACGATGCCATCTTTATGCTCGATTGAAAACTGTTGTTATACACGAATTCAACCAACGGTAAATATTTTTCTCAGTTGCCTTCAAACTCTAAAACACAGTAACGAAGCATATCTTCGAGAATTTGAATTACTCTCTCAAACTGACCGTCGGTTTGAGGATGAAAAGCAGTACTAAAGTGCAACCGTGTACCCAAAGCTTCTTTCAATTTCTTCCAAAATCGCGACGTAAACCTCAGATCTCTATCCAAAATTATAGAAACTGGCACCCCGTGTAATCTGACAATTTCAGAGATGTACAATTCAGCTAATCTCTGGAGTGAAAAATCTGTACGTACCAGAATGAAATGTGCAGATTTCGTCAGTCTATCAACAACAACCCAAATAACATCTTTCTTTTTCGGAGATAGGGGTAATCCCAATACGAAATCCATCGTAACTTTATCCCATTTCCACTCTGGTATCATTATCGGCTGTAGTAATCCCAAAGGCACTTGATGTTCAGCTTTAACTTGTTGGCAAGCCAAACATCTCGACACAAATTCTGAAATGTCTCGTTTCATGCCCGACCACCAGTACAACTGTTTCAAATTATTGTACATCTTAGTACTTCCCGGATGAACAGATAAACAACTACTGTGTGCTTCGTGTAAAATTTTCTGAATAAGTTCAGAGTTTCTCGGTACACAAATTCTATCTCGGAACATCAAACAATCATCGGATCTAATATGATACTCTGAATTAGTAGTTGACTCGCATTTTACTCTTTTAGCTTATAATTCATTATCATATTTCTGAGCTTCACAAATTTGCTGAAGAAATAACTGTTTAGCTTTTAACTCAGCTACAATCGAACCATCATCAGACAAAGTTAACTGTATGTTGATCGCCCGTAAATCAAACAAAGATTTTCTACTCAGAGCATCCGCGAATACATTCGCTTACCCCGGATGATAATCAATCACTAACTCATAGTCTTTCAACAACTCGAGCCATCTTCGTTGTTGCAAATTCAAATCTTTCTGAGACTTTAGATACTTCAAGCTTTTATGGTCGATAAAAATGTGGCACTTCTCATCGAATAAATGATGTCGCCAAATTTTTAATGTAAATACAATAGCAGCCAACTCTAAATCATGTGTCGAATAATTCTTTTCATACAGTTTTAACTATCTGGAAGCATAAGCTATCACTTTGCCCTCTTGTATCAAAACACATCCCAAACCGTTCAATGACGCGTCACTGAAAATCACACACTCTTTACTCGACTCAGGCTGAACTAAAACTGGTGCTTCAGTTAACAGTGCTTTCAACTGTTCAAAACTCTATTGACATTTCTCAGACCATTCGTACTTCACATCTTTCTGTAGCAATCAAGTCATCGGTGTAGCAATCATCGAGAACCCTTTTACAAAATGCCGATAATAACCAGCTAATCCCAGAAAACTTCTGACTTTGGACACATTTCTTGGTGGTTTCCAGTCAACAACTACTAAAATCTTACTCGAATCAACTCGTATGCCTTTCGCTGAAATAATATGTCCCAAAAATCCAACCTCTCAGAGCCAAAAATCACATTTGTTGAATTTAGCAAACAGTTACTTACCTCTCAATGTTTGTAACACAATCCTTAAATGTTCAGCATGCTCAGATTCATCTCAGGAATAGATCAGAATGTCATCAATGAATACAACAACAAATCTGTCTAAATACGGTTGATAAACTGAAATAGTAACATATCTTAATCCCACATTTAGTATGCTTTTGGATGAATTATCCCTTATATTATTTAATTTGGTGCTCTTAATCCTTTCTTTTCATGATATATACTCAGGAAAGCACCAGGGGATGAAAAGAACGCAAAACGGGCTTAAAACGGGACAAATGGGCCAAAGCACGAAATCGACACGGCCTGAACTAAAGCCCACATGGCCGTGCCTCCTCAATACATTAGAACACGGCCTGATATCGATCTACACAGACGTGTCCTCATTAGAAGTCCGAACACGGCCTGGCCACGATTCACACGGGCGTGTGCCATGGCCATGCCTCTGCCGTGGAGAAGAGCAATTTCATTTGGAAAAAGATACTTAGGGGAAAAGAAACCTATTTCAAAAGCCTATAAATACACCCTAAGTATGACCTAAAAAGGGGGGCCCAAAGCCATCGTTTAGGGGCGTCTTGCTAGGCCAGAGAAGGCAGATTTGTGGGGATTCACTCAGGGATAGCCAGTTGATCCATCTCTAGAAGCCGAAATTCTACTCAAGACGGAGGATTTCTTCTTTAATTCCTTCAGGGAGTTTTAGGGATTTCTTATGTTTTGTTTTATCTTTTCTTCTGAGATGTTTTTCTTCAGTATTATGAACTAAACCCCTCAGATACCTGAGGGGGATGGAACCTAGATGAATCTTGTTATTGTTTTCTGAACTATATGATAAATATTTGATTTGTTCTTAATTATGTGTGCTTAATTCTTGTGTTGATATTTCACGGATATTAATTCAAGTCGAATATGCTTAGGTGGTGGAGCAAAAGTCCCTACTTAAGAGTAGATCTAGCATAATTAAGCGGAGTTGATCGCACGCCTAGAGATAGGGTGACGAGATTTTGCCGGATTAGGGTGAAACCTAATATGGGAATCCATAGATCGATTTACTGCTATTCTAGGGGGTTATTAATGGGAAAGAGATTTCAATTAATTAACCTAGGATTAGACGTTATTCGCCTCAAGAGAGGGTTTAATATACGTTAGGGAGTCTTACGGATCAAGTCAAGTGAATACATCGTCTGGTTCAGAGTTAGACAAAAAGTGAAGTCTAGGTGGATTCTTCCTTGGGTATCGTCTTAATCAACTGAGTTTTTCCCAAGTTATTCTCCTAATTTCATTCTTCTTTGTCTTAGAATTTTTAGTTTAATAGTTATTTAATTTAGACTAGATAAACAACTTCACTTATTCTTAGGCTAAATAATAAAAAGAAGGTTAGTATTAGTACTTTTAGTTCCTTTGGGTTCGACAATCCGGTCTTGCCTAAGCTATACTACTGTTCGATAGGTGCACTTGCCTCAATCGTTGTCATAGTTAGTTTCCAGGTTCTGTCATTCTCTTTATAAATTTTAAAACTCTGACTTCACAGCGATCAAGTTTTTGGCGCCGTTGCCGGGGAACTAAAATATTAAGAACACTCTATTTTTATTACTTTAGCCATTTTTATTTTTTTCAATTTAATTTTATTTCTTATTTTATTTGCTAATTTTTCTTCTTTTATTAATTCTTCCTTCCAGGTACCTCTAGTTTATGACTAGAAGGAACCTGAGAGGACCACTAGTATACGACAGTGATATTGAAGCTACCGCTTGAAGAAATTGCAGAGAAATTAGGCGAGCCCTAAATTACAAGGAAGGAGAGCGAGAAGACAGATCCAATCCTACTGAAGGGATGGACGAGAATAATCCACCACCACAAGATGTGGGAGAAAATAACGCTCCACGTACTATGTTTGATTATGCTAAACCTCATTTAACAGGAGCAGAATCAAGTATAGTTAGGCCTGCTATAGCTGCTAATAATTTTGAATTAAAGCCTAACACTATACAAATGATTCAACAGTTTGTTCAATTTGATGGTTTGCAGGACGAAGACTCGAATACTCATATAGCTAATTTTTTAGAGTTCTGTGATACCTTCAAAATAAATGGCGTTTCTGATGATGCCATACGTCTTCGGTTATTTCCCTTTTCATTAAGGAATAAAGCCAAAGCGTTGGTTAAACTTCGTTACCACGGTCAATCACTACATGGGATCAAATGACTGAAAAATTCTTATTAAAATATTTCCCACCGGCCAAAACGGCCAAATTATGCAATGATATCTCTTCTTTTGTGTAGATGGATTTAGAGACATTATATGACGCATGGGAGAGATACAAGGATCTCTTGAGAAGGCGTCCGCACCATGGTTTACCCTTGTGGCTCCAAGTCCAAACTTTCTATAATGGTGTAAACCCCTCAACGAGGCAACTAATCGATTCAGCCACCGGTGGAACCGTGAATAATAGAACTCCTGAAGTAGCTTACGAGTTTATTGAAGAGATGTCACTGAATAACTATCAGTGGCAGGTTACAAGGACCAAACCAACAAAATTCGCCGGAGTTTTCAACATGGACGCAGTAACCATGCTATCAACACATGTAGAGATGATGAATAAAAAGCTTGATAGTTTGTGTTCTTCACAGGTACATCCAGCAATGCAGTGTGACGTAAGTGGAACCGTGGCAAATCCTGAGTACCCACCCTACCAACCGAGCACCAAGAGCAAACAGATGAACTATATAGGTAACACTTTCAAATCTAATAATAACCCATATAGTAATAATTATAGCCCAGGTTGGAGGAACCACACAAATTTTTTGTGGGGAGGTCAAGGAAATCAAGGAAATCAAAGACAACAACATCCTCAAAAATTTCAAAACCAGCCCTATCCACAGGAGAAAAAGCCGAACCTTGAAGAGATGCTGACAAGATTCATGACATCCACAGAAAACCGTCTCCAAGACACTGAAACCACCCTTAAGACCCAACAAGCATCGATCAAAGGGATCGAGAGCCAGGTTAGGGAAGTCACTAAGTCAGTTGAGGAAGTTTCTAAGTCAGTCGGACAACTCGCAAAGCTGATGTTTGAACGATCACAAGGGCGTCTACCAAGCAACACTAAGATTAATCCAAAAGAGCAAATCCAAGCCATAACAGCTCAAGAAAGTGAAAGATTAGACGAACCCAGTCCAATACAAGGAAACGATGTGGAAGAAGGTAAAGTTGAGGTAACACAGGAAAAACCAAAACCGGTAATCAAGGAGTACCAACCTCGCATACCACATCTCGAAGCATTAACAAGAGACGACACAGAGGAACAGTTCGGTAAGTTTCTTAAACTTTTAAAGAAATTACATATTAACTTACCGTTACTTGAAGCTCTTTCACAGATGCCAGATTCTAGAAAATTTTTAAGAGAACTTTTAACGAACAAGCGAAGGATAGACGAGGCATCACACGTGGAACTAAACGCAATGTGCTCAGTAATCTTGCAAAATAAACTACCACGAAAGTTAAAAGATCCAGGGAGTTTTACAATTCCATGCTTAATTGGTAGTTTAACTGTTGATAATGCGTTAGCTGATTTAGGGGCAAGCATAAATGTCATGCCCTATAAATTGTTTAAACAATTAGGTCTAGGGAAACCCAAGCAAACTAGGATGAGCATTCAATTAGCAGATAAAACTGTTAGAATTCCTAGGGGTATTATCGAAGATGTTCTTGTAAAAATTGACAAATTCGTTTTCCCAGTAGATTTCGTTGTCTTAGACATGGATGGGGATAATTCGATTCCCTTAATTTTAGGAAGACCCTTTTTAGAAACTGCCATGATGCAGGAGAACTCATACTTCGTGTAGGTAACGAGACAGTCACCCTCAAGGCTCTCGACTCAGCCAGAACATCGAGTAATCAAGGTGAGAACGTAAATTCTACTAATAACCATTCGGTTAACCCTTCTTTTCAGGAAACACCACAAAAGAATACAACTGAACCCAATCCTAGACCCTGTGTTAACAAAGAAATAACTCATGAGGAACGAGGGATTCAATTCGATGATCTAGACGAGTGGAAGACGCATTTCAAGGAGAAATTAGGAATACATGAAGCAGAACCAGAACCACTCCACGAAGCAAACAAACTCAAAATAGGAGACCAGGTACTGTTAGATAAGGCAGATCCTCGAATATCTCCTCCGGACCCTAACACAAACAAAGAAATACATTTTAGGGTAACCATTGTTTTCCCATACGGAACAGTCGAGGTAAGTAATCCTATTTTTGGTACTTTTACTGTAAACGAATATCGACTTAAACTCTTTCACGAGGATAAAACTGATAGCATGAGGAAGGACTTCCAACTCCTCAAACCACCCTGATGATGCAAACGAGAGGAAAGTCTAGCTTAAGAATATAAATGAGCGCTTCTCGGGAGGCAACCCGAGCACTAACCCCATTAACTTTTACATTTTTATCTTTCTTATTTATTCTATTTTACCCTTTCTTTATAGTATCTAGCTTTAAACTAACCAAAAGTGCGATTTCAGTCCACGGCTACCGCACACGCCGTGGCCGTGGCCGTGTGGATGTCCCGGATCGCCGTACTGACATGGCAGAGCTGGTACAAGTTAGAGAGAATCAAATCTTCGAAGTCACAGACTCCAACCACCACCCCACGGGCACCGACAGAATGCCACGGCCGTGCGACGCGGCCGTGGACGACACTGACTTATCACTGACGGGCGTGGCAATCTGTAAAATGAGCATGGGTGAACCAACACGCTTAGACACACGGCCGTGCGAGGCGGCCGTGTGAATTGACACACCTAAGGAGCACGGACGTGGGATGGTACCAGGTTTGAAAATCTATTTAACTCCCCTCCCTCCCCTCTTCTCCTACTAACTTTCAACCTTCAACTTTTCATTTTCTTTTTCTCTATACCTTTGAGCTACACCAAAATAATGCCAAAGAAGCGGAATAAGCCAAGCACAGTCTCCCTCATGGAGACCGATACATATAAGTTCATGCCGGCTGCTTCAATCACTCGCCAAGCCAAGGGTCTTTGAGACCAATTATCTGTTCTTTTATTTTTATCTTCTCATTTATTTTCCTTCTCTTTAACACTCTTATGCTTAATTTAGTTTATTTTATCTTAGTTTCTTAATTTTAGGTTCTAAAGGCTGCTAGGGAATCATGCCAATTTCGCCACCACCAGCACCTCCGCAGCCTTAGAGGTCACACCCACCTCACGAACGGTCCAACAATAAGGACCCCCCGGTCCATTCATCTTTTATTTTTAATTTATTTTACTTTCTGTTTACTTTCTCTTTATCTTCCTTGTCCTTAATTATATATTTAGTTTATTTTAATTGCGTCTTAATAATCCCTGGCTAATCCTACATGAGCTACCCAATTTCTTCATCTAGCGCACGATCGTCACCCAGACAGACCCCTCCAACATATCATTCATCCAACTCAAGGATTACATCCATAATTCAGGGAGTTTCACTTATCCCCATATCTTCTGATTTGAACATTACATTTATATTATCTATCTTTGTACATTGAGGGCAATGTACATCGTAAGTGTGGGGGGTGAAATCTTAAGTATTCCAAACTTTTTGCATTATTCTCAAAATCCTGAATTTAGTCTTGTTTTTAAGTAAATTCCTCATATTACTAATTAGGATTAAATTTCTAATGATTTATGATTTTTATTGATATGTTTTAGATTAATTCATTGATAATTGTGCATTGATAATTAAATTCTAAGATTACTAGAGAATCAAGCATGATAAGTCTATTTTTCAGAAATTAAAAATTTTCTAGGTTGTCTACCTGAATTTAAATATTACTTTGAAATTTGAAATTTACGAGGTTGACATCAAAATACCAATAATTTTTGTGAGATTTTGAGCCTTATAGAGCATAAATTCATTTTCTTGCTCACTTTATTGATTATGAGTATGTCAACACTGATTTGTTATTCTAGAACTTGTATCGATTATACATGTCGAGACCATACTTTTTGATTTGATACACAGAGATGATAAAGGCACCTAGGATCTAACCCACTTACTCCATTAAAAAGCCTACCTTCATAATTAACCCCTAGTGAACCCCGTTTAATCCTAACAACCCATTTATTAACTTACCCGCTAATATTAACCCAAAACCCTTTTTATTTGTTTTCACCATCCTCTTTAACTACCCTTATATCGAGAGTTGATTTTGATTAGTTGCATAACTATGATTTTTACTTCAGTAATTTATCCTTTATTATGTATTTATTATGTACTCATAAAAAAAATTAAAATATATTCATTATTAGCTTTGTGATTAAATGAGCTTACACATTTAAATTCCAAATATTGAAGAAAAAGCTCGTAGTATTAGAATTACTAATTTTCAATTAATGTAATTACTTATTTTTCAGTTCATTGTTTCTGGTTAGGTAATTTGTCAATTCAGTCTCGATTTTAACCCTCTAATTCAGCCTTATTCCACACCTTTAACCCAAGCCCCGTTACAACCCTTTCAAGGACCTTTTGATTTGTGTTTCATCTCATATTTTAGTGGTGGAGATTTGATTCTCATGCAAGCCTATGGGATTAACTCTTCATGTTTGACTTTTGAGTGCCTAATTTTTAACCTTAAACACTTTGAGTGATTTGAGTGAATCTTTAAGTGAGGATGTCAGTCCTTGTCGATTTTAAATCAGAGGTAATTGTTTAGATGAAGGGAAACACCTATGTTTTGTGCTACAAATGTATGACTTAGACTGTTTGAATTTTTAGGACTCTTTGAGTTGAATTATCTATGTATGAATTATCTCTAAATTATGATGAAACATTATCAATGACTATTATGAATTATAGAAAGTTCGTTTTAATTGTAAGTTGAGAATTTGCTTGAGGAGGAAGCAAAAGCTTAAGTGTGGGGTATTTGATAAACCGAAATAGTAACATATTTTAATCCCACATTTAGTATGCTTTTGGATGAATTATCCCTTATATTATGTAATTTGGTTCTCTTAATCCTTTCTTTTCATGATATATACTCAAGAAAGCACCAGGGGATGAAAAGAATGCAAAATGGGCTTAAAACGGGACAAATGGGCCAAAGCACAAAATCGACACGGCCTGAACTAAAGCCCACACGGTCGTGCCTCCTCAATACATTAGAACACGGCCTGATATCGATCTATACGGACGTGTCCTCATTAGAAGTCCGAACACGGCCTGGCCACGATTCATACAGGCGTGTGCCATGGCCGTGCCTCTACCATGGAGAAGAGCAATTTCATTCGGAAAAGGATACTTAGGGGCAAAGAAACCTATTTCAAAAGCCTATAAATACACCCTAAGTATGACCTAAAAAGGGGGGCCCAAAGCCATCGTTTAGGGGCGTCTTGCTAGGCCAGTGAAGGCAGATTTGTGGGGATTCACTCAGGGATAGCAAGTTGATCCATCTCTCGAAGCCGAAATTCTACTCAAGACGGAGGATTTCTTCTTTAATTCCTTCAGGGAGTTTTAGGGATTTCTTATGTTTTGTTTTATCTTTTCTTCTGAGATGTTTTTCTTTACTATTATGAACTAAACCCTTCAGATACCTGAGGGGGATGAAACCTAGATGAATCTTGTTATTGTTTTCTGAACTATATGATAAATACTTTGTTCTTAATTATGTGTGCTTAATTCTTGTGTTGATATTTCACAGATATTAATTCAAGTCGAATGTGCTTAGGTGGTGGAGCAAAAGTCCCTGCTTAAGAGTAGATCTAGCATAATTAAGCGGAGTTGATCGCACGCCTAGAGATAGGGTGACGAGATTTTGCCGGATTAGGGTGAAACCTAATATGGGAATCCATAGATCGATTTACTGCTATTCTAGGGAGTTATTAATGGGAAAGAGATTTCAATTAATTAACCTAGGATTAGACGTTATTCGCCTCGAGAGAGGGTTTAATATACGTTAGGGAGTCTTACGGATCAAGTCAAGTGAATACATCGTCTGGTTTAGAGTTAGATAACAAGTGAAGTCTAGGTGGATTCTTCCTTGGGTGTCGTCTTAATCAACTGAGTTTTTCCCAAGTTATTCTCCCAATTTCATTCTTCTTTGTCTTAGAATTTTTAGTTTAATTGTTAATTAATTTAGACTAGATAAACAACTTCACTTATTCTTAGGCTAAATAATAAAAAGAAGGTTAGTATTAGTACTTTTAGTTCCTTTGGGTTCAACAATCCGGTCTTGCCTAAGCTATACTACTGTTCGATAGGTGCACTTGCCTCAACCGTTGACATAGTTAGTTTCTAGGTTCGATCATTCTCTTTATAAATTTTAAAACTCTGACTTCACAGCGATCAACGGTCTAAAAATTCTATTCATCAAATCCATAAATACTGCAGGAGCGTTAGTTAATCTGACTGGCATAACAAGAAATTCATAATGTTCGTACCTTATTCTGAATGCAGTTTTCGGCACATCCAAATCTTTAACTCTTAACTGATAATAACCAGACCGCAGATCAATCTTTGAAAATACTATTGCTCCTTTCAAGCTAACCATAGTCAATACATAGTCTCATCGATCCATCTTTCTTCTTTACGAACAGAACTGGTGCACCCCAGGGCGAAAAACTAGGTCGTGCAAAACCTCTATCTGTTAACTCTTGCAACTGAGCTTTCAACTCTTTCAATTCTATTGGAGCCATTCTGTACGAAGCTACAATACCGGTGATGTTCCCAGTACTAATTCAATAGCAAACTCAACTTCTCTGATCGGTGGCAACCCAGGTAACTCTTCTAGAAACACACTCGGATATTCACAAACCACTGGTACTGATTCAATCTTCGATTTAGACACTTTTGTATTCAGTACATACGCAAGATAAGCATCGTAACCTTTTCTCACATATTTCTGAGCTAACATCATCGATATTACAACAAGCAACCCACTCGAATCATCAGATTCAATTTGAAGTATCTCACTATTATGACATTTCAATTCAATAGTATTTTATCTACAATTCACAATAGCATCGTGCAGAGTCAACCAATCCATACCCAAGATCACATCAAATTCATCAAATGGTAAAAGCATCAAATCAGCCGAAAAATAGTAACCTCGAGTCATCAAAGGACAATTCTTGCAAACTTTATCAACTAGGACATACTTACCTAAGGGGTTCGATACTTTAATCACAAATTTGGTAGATTCAACAGGTAAACTCTTACTAGACACTAGATTCATACAAACATATGAATGAGTCGATCCAGGATCAATCAAAGCAGTTAAATCAGTGTCATAGAGAGAAAATTTACCAGTGATAACATCTGGTGATGAAGCATCTTCACGAGTGCAAATAGCGTAAGCTCTGGCTGGTGCTCAAGCCTCGGATCTCACTATAGAATCTTTTGTCACACCTTTGCTACTAGTCACATTTCCTGTATTTCTAGGTGGTCTCCCTCTAGCACTGTGTTGCTCGGTCTTGTATTCAAAAATTTATCTTTCTCAAGTAACTCAGGACAATCCCGAATAAAGTGATCTTACGAGCCACATCTGAAACGAGCTTTATTATTCATCCAGCAGTCTCCAAAATGTCGTCTTCCACACTATTGACACTCGGGTTTTTTGGTTCTAACACTACCAACGCTAGATACTGAAGTGGCTTGAGCTTTAGGACTCATTTATTGCTTCCCACGATCTGTAACACCCCAAACCCGACCTAGAAGTTAGGCCCAAATCTTGCGTGTCACATTGCAGAGTCTTTTTGAAAACTACGCGTTCATTGAAAACCCTTCTTACAATTTAAAACTTTCTGCCTTTAAAACCTCAGATTTTCTTTGCTTAGTTTCAAAACGTGGTTTATTAAAATTCATTCTCTTGTAAAACATTATTATCTTTAAAACCTTGCTTGTTGCGGAAACTTAATTTAAAACAGTTGCGGAAGCATGATATTTTAAAAAACAGTAGTTAATTTGGAAAACCATGTTCTACTTCTAGCAATTATAAAACCATAACAAAAAACCCACAACTTCACTTACAAGGCCTTATTACAAAAATTAAAACCCAAACTAAATTCTCAAAAATATAGTCCAAAGTATAAAGAAACTGTAGACGTGTGGCCATCTCTGAGTCCCTCACAGCACCGATCCTCCTAAAGCTGGGGATTTCCTGCATAATTAAAAACGGGGTGAGTTTACAAAAACTCAGTGTGCAATCCTCTATTACGGTCATGGTCTGGGCCCAAGCCCTATTCGGTGACAATCTGGGCCTAAGCCCTATTCGGTAATAATCTGGGCCTAAGCCCTAAATCATATCAATGCAAAACATGCATGTACCCCAACCCTGTCCAGCCAACTCTCCACCCGTACCAACCATCTCTCCATGTGGGGACCATGTCGACCCACCTAGCCAATCTCTCTAATAATGCAGCCTAGCTGCTAGTATTTATACAGTTTTAAGCCTTCAATAACGGTCTCATAATTGGCACATAGCCATCGGTGACTGTAATAAGATAAGCACATAGCCATCAGCTACGGTAATATAACCGACACATAACCACGGGTAAATATGATCGACACAAAGTCATCGGTATATATGTTAGGCACATAGACACGGGTAAATACGATTGGCATAAAGCCATAATCAAGATGGCACAGAGCCATGTTTAGGTTAGCACAGAGCCATAATCAGATTACGCGACTTTAACCCGTCCATCGGTCCACAGTCGTCATGCGACCTGTGCGACGTTAAGATATCAATACTGGATCCACAGTCGTCATGTGACCCGTGCGGCCCTATCAGAACTTCCTCCATATCAATGTCCCAACCCCATGCAATATGTCATGTATGCGAAATGTTATGCCCATAAACAATCATACATACACAGTCACAACAGTCAATTACCTTCAAATCAGTCCAATCGTACCTCAAGTGAGTCAATTACCCACAAGGGCAAAACAGTCATTTTACCCTTACAAGGGTATTACGGTAATCCTACCCTACAGAGGTATTTCAGTAATTCTACCCTACAGGGGTATTTCGGTAATTCTACCCTACAGGGTATTTCAATAATTCTACCCTACAGGGGTATTTCGGTAATTCTACCCTACAAGGGTATTTCACAAATCAGGGGTATTTTGGTAATTTTACAAATCAAGGGTATTTTGATAATTTCACAATCTAAGGGTATTTTGGTAATTTCATAATCCGAGGGTACTTCGGTAATTTTACAAACTGGGGGTACTTCGGTAATTTTACAAGTCGAGGGTGTTTCAGTAATTTTGTAAACAAAAGGTATTTCAGTAATTTTGTAAACCAATGGTATTTCAGTAATTTTGTAAACCAATGGTATTCTAAACTGAGATAACGATGCGAATGGGCCTAGGGCCCATTCTCGGCCCAAATGGGCCCACACGCTCGTGTGGCCCATTTAGCCCAAATCTAGCCACAGATATGAGATTCACATAGTCCAGTCCAATATTTATTACACAATCATACAACTTATCCGATTGGGCCTACAGGCCCATTGGCCCCATATGGGGCCTTTCGGCCCATCGTGGCCCAAACAGCCTAAACCCACAATAACACTCATGATGGCCTCAACTATCGCGTCGAAGCTCCCACACGTGCGCTCGTACGCTCGTGTGGCTACCATCGCCGTGTGATCGGTATTTCGGCATTTGCCGATCTACAGTTAGAGTAGTGCGAAATACACACCTGATAGGAATCTGAAGTTAATTTGCGCTCGAACAACGCTCGCGCGAGAGCCAACAATGATCGCACTTGACCCCAAAGGGGTGTGTCGATCAACCGGTCACCACCATCGCGACCCAACGGCATACAGATCAACGAATGATCCAACGCCTAACCCAAACGAGCACGCCACAAAGCGAAAGGGATAAGCCAAGAAAGGTATGCTTACTCTCCTCCCGATTTGCGCTATTTAAAGCCAACTTCTTGCCTATTCTCATGCTAGCTTCCCGATGTGGGATCCCACCTTTAGCAGAGTTTAAATCCAACACAAACTCTGGCCGTCCAATCCGCAAAATAAACACTCCCTTGCTTGACATGAGATTCGAACCCTTGCCCTCTCCTATGCTCCAAACGCTACATGCCACCACAACACAAGCTCCTTTTGTGACTTAGAACATGCGCAACTAAATATAAGCCTATGGGCCAAAGTCTAAGTTCATTTAAAAGAAAAAAAATGAATTGCAAGCGCCAAGACTTGAGCCTTGGACCCCTTGCTTCCTCTATGGCGTCACTTCCTTGTCTCCCATGTGGCGCCATTTGCCACTAGACCACAACTCCTTTTGTGTCATTTTTTTTCCACAATTTATTCTTAAAGCCTACTTACTTACTCCCAAGGTTTTATTCACCTAAAACCATTTTTTTTCCTAAAGCCCAGGTTTGAACCCAAGACTTCATGGAAGCCCCCTAACCTTCCAAAATCACTCACCTAATAGGTCCAACTTGCATTAGTGCCGTTCTCTTATTCTCAAAACTTTTAAACGCTCACATGCCTAAGGCCCAATAGGCCCAATTCTACTAGGCCCAAAAATTCAGGGCGTTACAATTCTACCCCCATAAAGAAATTTTGTCCTCGAAATTTCCAACTATAGGAACAGTCGCACATCCTAACCTAGCATATTACGCTCTCGCTGCGCACTTTGATCTTAATAACATAAGCACGCACCACACTATCTATCCATCAGAGCGGATGGATATCATACGCAAATCATTTCCAGAATATACACAGAATAAATACAAACTCTAAGTTTAAGTATAGCCATACATTCTAATATCTAAGAAATCATAGTATCTTTATCTACCGCTTTTCAATGAAACTAACAACAGTTTCAGAAAGTTACGGATTCGCCGCCGGAGACTCGGTGAATCACACTTCCAGAAAAATATTCAGTAAAACATTTCACATACTTCAAATCTTTTGAAACAGTTCTTTTAGAAATTCAATTTTAAAAACCCAACCCATAGACGAGTTTTGCAACTTGGCTCTGATACCATTAAATGTAACACCCTAAACCCAACTAGAAGTTAGGCCCAAATTTGGCGTGTCACATTGAAGAGTCTTTTTGAAAACTACGCGTTCATTGAAAACCCTTCTTACAATTTAAAACTTTCTGCCTTTAAAACCTCAAATTTCGTTTGCTTAGTTTCAAAACGTGGTTTATTAAAAGTCATTCTCTTGTAAAACATTATTATCTTTAAAACCTTGCTTGTTGCGAAAACTTAATTTAAAACAGTTGCGGAAGCATGATATTTTGAAAAACAGTAGTTAATTTAGAAAACCATGTTCTACTTCTAGCAATTATAAAACTATAACAAAAAACCCACAACTTCACTTACAAGGCCTTATTACAAAAATTAAAACCCAAACTAGATTCTCAAAAATATAGTCCAAAGTATAAAGAAACTGTAGACGTGTGGCCATCTCCGAGTCCCTCACAGCACCGATCCTCCTAAAGCTGGGTGTCGAAACCACTTTTTTTCTTTTTTGAAGAGTAACATGGATTGACTTTAAAATGAAATATGGAGTCGCCACCAATCTTTTATTCGAGGTGTGATCGGATCACCTTGAAACGGATTATTTTAATAAAATATTTTGATTTATTAAAACAATAATTTTGGTCTATAAAATCTAAGAAAACAGGTTCGGGAGTCGTTTATGTACAAGGAAGGATTAGCACCCTCGCAACGCCCAAAGTTGGTACCAAATTGATTAATTGATGTCCTAATGTCGAAAATTTTGAAAAGATTTAGAAATGTAATTCCTTTTAAAGATATGGATAACTCGAATTGGAATCTAAGATTCTCTTGTTTCGAAGAAATAAAGCATCACATCCAGCACGATAGGATACGACATTTCAAACCCTCGGTACTAAGATCCTCTCATGATTTCCAAAGTTCATGCGTTGAGATTTTTAGAAGGATATTCAATTATTTGGACAAACGAAAACCGAAACCCAGCACGATAAGGCACGATTCCTCAAATTTCCAAACACGAAATATTGCCTTGTTTTTTGAAAACATGGACAAAATTTTAAAAAGGATATTTGGTTGTTTGGTCAAACGGAAAATGGAGACCCAACACGATAGGGTACGGTTTCTCGAATTTCCAAACACACAAATATTGCCTTATTTTGAAATACATTTAAATGGGCTATTTGTAAATGAAAAATTTTATAACATGCATATGAACCAAAAATAACAAATAAATTTAAGATAAATAATTTAAAAAGTAACTTTAAAGACCCATAATATATAATAATTTAAAACAAATGACATATAAAACATTTAGATATACATATAAAAGTGCGAAATAATATTGAGACATTTTGAAATGAAATAAATAGGATTCAAAATAAGGTATAAAAAAACAATTTAATGTAAGAAATATAAAAAGGGATAACTATATAATATGAAAACAAATCTAAAATAAATAATATATGTAAGAGTTTAGAATAAATAATATATATAAATTTATTTTTAAATAACTAATAAAACGAACTTTAATAAGCATTATATTAAAACAAGTCTAAATAAACAATACATATCAATAATAATCTAAATACAAATAGTATAAATATTTATTTATGTCATTTAATATAATAGTTTAAAACTAACTAATAAATGGGTTAAACTTGATAAAAAAATGCAAAGATTGTGTATGAAAACAAAATAGGGAACTTGATTGAAACAAAACAAAATTAAAAGACTATTTTAGAAAAAATCATTGAAACACATGCGAGGGTCAAACTGATATGCGCGTAAATAGTTAGGGATTAAATCAGCAATATTTCCAAAGCCCAAAACACAGTATTCAAATCGGACTAAATTGAAAATGCGCTTAAATTACAGAGACTAATTTAAAAAAACAAATAAAAACACCTAGGGTCTAATCAAGTAACGGCACAGGAAAAGGGGGACTAATAGCGCAAATTGTCCATCACCGCGAAAATGAGCGGGTCCTATGGATATCGGGTCGGGTCAAGTTGGACCGAGCCTATACGGCGTCATTTCGCGCAGTTTAAAAAGGCTACTAAAAGCCTAAGCATAATCCGAAAATCGGCCTTCTGTTCCCCTCTTCTCCTTTGAAATCAAAACCCTAGCCCCCTTATGCCTTCTCCCTCAGCCGAAACCAGCCCCGATTTCTACGTTTAAAACCCCGTCCGACCACCAGTGTGGTGACAATCGGCCGATTAATGGCAGATTCAGACCATTTGAGTGGTCCTTTTGAAACAGGCCTAAATATCTCGATATTTCGATCTCGACGACACGCTTTACTCCAATTTCAACGAAGAAAGCCAGACCGTCCGTTCGTCCTACAAAGGTAAGTCTCTTCCTTTGTTTTCCACACGAACAATAACAAGAATCTTAAGAGAACAAAAACGAAAGAAAAAGAATGTTAAAAGCTAAAAATCACCTCTTTTGAAAAAAAACTCTGATTCCTCTGTATTTTTGTATATATTCTGTATGCGTAGAAATTGTGTGTAAAAAGTTACAATGGATTCTTCCCTTTTTAAAGGCCGAAGATCGAAAATCAAAAAGAAAGAAAGAAACAAAAAATACATTTCTCTTTGTCCGTTTTTTTGCTGTTTCTCTGCTATTTGCCAGCAGGTACGAAAGGCGGATGTGGCGTATGGAGGCTTGCTGGCGGTACGGAGTCTGCATGGAGGCGCGCGTGGTGGCGCGCATAGGGGCACGCGTGCGGTGCTGGGCAGCTTCTGGATCCCTAAGGGTTTCGGTCTGCCAAAGTTATTTGGGCTATTTGGGCCAGTTCCAAAATTGGGTGGTGGATTGGGCTTGTAATAGGCTTTTGAGCTAAAAGACTGTTCATTAATTCTTTGGACTGTTAAAACTTTGGGTTTACTAATATTTTTTTTTAATTTTGGTTTTTTGTTTAATGATTTTGGTTTATTCGGGCCCAAGCAGATTGGGCCTGCTACAGCTGCCCCTCTTTGCTCGTTGTCGTGTAGCGAGAATGGAGCAAAGACTTATAAGTAGGGTCAATCTTGCCCGGTCTCATTGAATCTTGACTTTTGTCAGTGCTTTTCTTCTTCGAGTAGCTTTATTCCATCCCACTATATCTTCAAGGGCGTACTAGCGCTTCGATCCAATTCAAAGATATTAGACTTGTAGCTTCGATCTGCTCTACTGTAACTTAATGGAGATAAGATTGGTGACTTCTATGTAATCTCAGAGAGAAGGGATTTGTAGCTTCAACCTACTCCACTGGGACTTCGAGGTGATAAGAATCTGTATCTTCGATCCGCTTCACTCAGGAAGGCAAGATCTTCTATCTTCAACTTGTTCCACTGCAAACTCAGGGATGCCAGACTAGTATCTTCGATCCGCTTCACTCAGGAAGGCAAGATCTGCTATCTTCAATCTGCTCCTGCAACTTCAGGAGTGCCAGACTGGTATCTTCGATCCGCTTTGCTTAGGAAGGCAAGACCTTCTATTTTCAATCTGCTCCACTGCAAACTCAGGGACGCCAGACTGGTATCTTCGATCCGCTTCACTCAAGAAGGCAAGATCTGCTATCTTCAATCTGCTCCTGCAACTTCGTGGAGTCCTGCATCGTATCTTCGATCCGCTTCGCGGGGAAGGCAAGATCGCTATCTTCAATCGCTCTTGCAACTTCGTGGAGTGCGGATCGGTATCTTCGATCCGCTTCGCCAGAAGGCAAGACCTGCTATTTTCAATCTGCTCCACTGCAAACTCAGGGATGCCAGACTGGTATCTTCGATTCGCTTCGCTCAGGAAGGCAAGATCTTCTATTTCACTGATGTTGCGACACTGTCCTCTAGGGGACCTATCCTGTAAAATCGGTTTTATGTGTTTATGCTTATGTGAAATGGTTAGGATGCAATGATCAGAATGAATCTAATGCTCCTAACTAAATGTATTATGGACATCATTTGCGTGAATGCAGAATGTCATGAGAGTGATTTGATTTTTTTTATAACGATTAGGATGCAGTGATCGGAATGAATTGAATACTCCTAACTAAATGTGTCTTGCATGAATGCAGAATTTCATGAGAATGATCCTTTTCAAATGTTTAAGGGCATCCCTACTCGCATCATGTTTTCCTTGTTTGGATTGTATCTTGACCCAAAACCCGAAGGAACACTTATACTTTGCTCAATTGATTCGCCCCCATTGTAACTTCAGGGTCCATTCCATCATACTTCGAAGGCGCAAGGTTTGTGTTATTGTGTTGCCACTTGCCGTGACTCAAGTGTATAGGACCCAAAATAATCTGTTACGCCACTCTTTAAGTGTTAAGCCTGAACACAGAATTTCATCTTTAAGAACAGTCTCCTTCTTGTTGTTTGTTTGTTAAAGCCTTATCTCTACCTTGGTATAAAAAACGAAGAGACCATCACTATTTAGACACCTTCTTTTCAGATATTATCAAGCCTTTAGACCTGGTGAGTTCTAAACAATAGTCCTGTTTTAGGTTCTTGTATTATTTAGAAACCTCTAGAGTAATATGCAGAACTTCTTCTATGAAAGCATTATTAGTTCATCCATCATTATTTCAATGCAACATGCTTGCATCGAGGTAATGGCAATAGATGAGAATAACATTGGTGTGAAGTAAAGCTTAAGATAAATTAACAAAGGAATTCAATCAAAAATGCACATCTTGAAAAGAACAAAGTATTCAAAGATAGCACATTCAATGTGAATAAAAATGAATACTATGCGCCCTCTCGATATCGCAGCCTGAGCTTCTCTGCCCGAGCGTCTGGAAGAATATTTTGAGTTCGACATGTGTTTAGGAGATCTTGAGTACTTTGTCGATGCACCAAGACGCAACATACCCCTTCCTTGTTAATTCAAGTATAGCAGGATCACCACATGTCATGATTTGAGCCGCCCTTTTTCGGGTTTTCAACTCGAATCCCTTTGGTCTCAAAGCGCCCTTTGCGGGTTTTCACCTTGACCTCTCCGTTTTTCATCATTTTTTTCATTTTTTTCATTTTTTTTTGTCTCAAAGCGCCCTTTGTGGGTTTTCACCTTGACCTTTTCCTTCTTTATGCGTAGTACTTCTTGACTGAATCCGAATTTACAAGATTGGGCAAGTTTTTCCCATCCATTTCGACCAAAATTAGTGCTCCACAGGAGAAAGCCTTCTTTACCACGTAAGGTCCTTCCCAATTTGGCATCCATTTTCCTCTGAAATCTCTTTGTATAGGGAGAATCTTTTTCAATACCAAGTCTCCCTCATGAAATTCCCTCGGGCGGACCTTTTTATCGTAAGCTCGCATCATTCGTTTTTGATATATCTGCCCATGCTGGATAGCCCTTAGCCTCTTTTCCTCAATCAAGTTCAATTGATCATATCGAGATTGGATCCATTCTGCTTCATCTAACTTTAGTTCTGACAGGACTCGGAGGGAAGGTATCTCTACTTTAATAGGTAACACTGCCTCCACTCCGTAAACCAACGAGAAAGGTGTTGCCCCAGTAGAAGTTCTGACAGATGTTCGATAGGCATAGATGGCAAAGGGCAACTTCTCGTGCCAATCTCTATAAGTTTCTATCATTTTTCCTACCATCTTCTTAATATTTTTATTAGCTGCTTCTACTGCACCATTCATTTTTGGACAATACGGCGACGAGTTGTGGTGTCTGATCTTGAACTGACTACAAACTTTCGCTATCGTACTAGTGTGCAGGTTGAGTGCATTATTAGATATGATTTTCTTAGGCATCCCATATCAACATATAATTTCTTTTTTCAAGAATCTTCTAACTGTCGATTTAGTGACACTAGCGTACGAAGCGGCCTCTGCCCACTTGGTGAAGTAATCAATGACCACAAAAATGAATCGATGCCCATTCGAAGCTTTCTGCGAAATTGGTCCAATGACATCCATGCCCCACATAGAGAAAGGCCATGGAGAAGTCATAACATGCAGGGGTGAAGGGGGTACATGAATTTTGTCCCCATAAATCTGGCATTTGTGACATTTCTTGGCATAGTTGATGTAGTCACCTTCCATAGTTGACCAATAGTATCCGGATCTCATAATCTATCTGGCCATTGTAAATCCCACAGACACCCTCATGGACTTCTTCCAGAATTTTCTTAGCTTCAATAGCATCTATACATCTCAAAAGTACTTGATCCTTTCGTCTTTTGTACAAGACCTCCCCGTCTAAGACATAATCACAGGCTAGCCTTCTCAACGCTCTCTTATCGTTCTCAGTTACCTGCTCGGGATATTCACGATTTCTCACGTATTGCAATATATCGTGATACCAAGGGTGATTATCTCTTTCCTCTTCATCCACATTGTAGCAATGGGTAGGAGATTCGTAGATACTCATTTGGATAGGCTTCACATCCTCCTGTTTGCTTACTTTGATCATAGAGGCCAAAGTGGCCAAAGCATCTGCCATGTGATTTTCTTCTCGCGGGAGATAACTAAAAGTGATATCGTCAAACTCCTCAATTAACCCTATAACTATCCTTCGGTAATTGATCAATTTGGGGTCTCTTGTTTCCCATTCGCCTTTTAGTTGGTAGATCACTAGTGCAGAATCTCCATATACTTCTAGTGCTTTGATTTCGCGCTCAATGGCTGCCCGGAGTCCCATGATACACGCTTCATATTCTGCCATATTATTTGTATAATCGAAATCCAATTTACAAGTGAATGGGTAATGATCTCAATTTGGGGCTACTAAGACTGCTCCAATTCCATTACCGACAGCATTTGATGCTCCGTCGAAATTTAGCTTCCAAAGATGATTCTTTATGGCGTCTTCCTTCACTGCCTCTACATACATTAAATCCTCGTTGGGGAAATCAAAATTCAATGACTCGTAATCCTCTAAAGCTCTTCTTTCTAGAAAGTCTTCTATTTCGCTCCCTTTCACAGCTTTTTGACTCACATAGATGATGTCGAATTCAGAAAGCAAAACTTGCCATCTGGCCATCCTTCCATTTAAATCAGTTGACTCCATCATGTACTTTAGGGGGTCTAATTTCGAGATTAACCAGGTGGTGTGGTACAGCATGTATTGCCTCAATCTCCGAGTTGTCCAAATCAAGGCACAACACGATTTTTCAATTGGTGAATATCTCATCCCACACTCAGTGAATTTCTTACTGAGGTAGTATATCACCTTTTCTTTTTTTCCTGAATCATCATACTGACCCAGTACACACCCCATAGAGTGATCAAATACTGTTAAGTACAGGATTAGTGGCCTATCTGGGCTAGGGAGTGACAAGACAGGAGGATTTGACAAGTACTGTTTGACCCTATCGAAAGCTTTCTGGCATTCATCATCCCACACACCTGGATTATGTTTCTTCAGAAGACGGAATATGGGGTCACATTTTTCGGTTAACTGTGAAATAAACCGAGCAATGTAATTTAACCTTCTAAGGAAACCTTGAACTTCTTTTTGAGTGTGCGGTGGAGGCAATTCCTGTATAGCCTGGACCTTGTCTGAGTCAATCTCGATTCCCTTTTCACTGAATACAAAGCCTAACAATTTTCCCGATCTAGGTCCAAAAGTGCATTTTGTGGGATTGAGCTTTAACTGGAATTTCCTCAGTCTCAAGAACAATTTTCTCAAAACTTGGAAATGTTCAACCTCTGTTCGAGATTTTGCATCATATCATCGACGTAGACTTCAATCTCTTTGTGCATCATGTCATGGAACAAAGTCACCATAGCTCTTTGGTACGTAGCCCCCGCATTTTTCAACCCAAACGGCATTACTTCGTAAAAGAACGTACCCCACAATGTTATGAAGGTAGTCTTTCCCATATCTTCAGGATGCATTTTTATCTGATTGTACCCCGAGAATCCATCCATAAATGAAAACAGCGAACATCCTGCTGTGTTATCCACCAGAGTATCAATATGAGGTAAAGGAAAATTATCCTTTGGGCTAGCCTTATTTAGGTCTCTATAATCTACACACATTCTCACTTTCCCATCTTTCTTAAGGACAGGCACGATGTTGGCTACCCATTCCGAATATTTGATCTCTTGCAAGAATCCAGCGTCAAACTGCCTTTTGACCTCTTCCTTTATTTTTAGCACAATATCCGGTCTCATCCTTTGGAGCTTCTGCTGAACTGGCTTGTAATCCTCTTTTATGGGCAGGCGGTGTACTACGATGTCAGTGCTTAAACCGGGCATATCCTTATATGACCATGCGAAGACATCCTTGAATTTCTGTAGCAACTTGACAAGATCCTATCTCGTTTCTTCGGCTATACATGTTCCAATATTTACTACTTTCCCTTCCTCCAATGTCACGGTCTCTACTATTTCCTTATGAGGTAGAATTTGTTTCTCTTCCTGTTCTACCATTCTTAACAAGTCAGGAGATAAGTCACCGTCCGTGTCATCTTCAAAATTCTGGGATCCTTCTAAACACATGTCTTGCTCAAAAGGATATTCTGAGTCCTTGGCAGCATCGGTCATGTCATTGATATCCGGAGACCTATTATAAATTCAAAAGAATATGGAAAGAATGAATGAATTTATGAATGATTATTTGTATGTATAATCGTGAATAAGAATGATTTGAGGGAATCACAAAATAAAGAAAAGAATGGAAGAATGTTTGCTTCAAATGATAGCAAAGATGTACTTCATTAATATAATAATGTTTGAACATGCGCCTACTTTACAAAAGAAATCTTATCGCTTCTAGGCTTAAAGAAATAAGTGCGTTCTGAACATTACTCTGAATAAGCTTTAAATAATACAGGTATTTCCTCTGAAGTCCAATTGTCTAAAACGCTTCCCAGTTCGTAAGGTCAAATATCTGATAAGGTCCCCTCTTCAATTGCCTCCTCGGATATGGCATTAATGCAGACATTTCCCAACATCACTACAATGTCTTCTCCCTTCGGCGCCTTCGGCTCAGCATGAATTACCCCTCCCGACACAAAGGTTTTGGATATGTGCTGAATTATCATGGGTTCCCACTTGGTTTCTTCGCCACTCAAACGAGCACGTTTTCTTTCTTGCCTTTTTTCTAATTCTTTCTTTTTTTGTTTTGCATCTGGCCTAAACCCTAAGCCAAAGCGATCTTGCTTTCCTTTCAATATTGGGGCCAAAATTCTCCCTTGAAGATACTTTCCAAGCCCTTTTCCAGGCGAAGCCCCTTTTCCTACAGTCATCTGCAATCCTATTCTTGTGGTTTTGGAGATTCTCGGCACCAGAATTCTGTTTCCTTCCGTAATGAAAGTTGCATTCATGAATTCTAAGGACCGAAAAGAACATTCAGTTGTCTCGTCGTTTATCTCCAAATACGGCATATCACTAGTCACAGCTGCAATAATATCCTCTTTAACCTTTATTGTTATTCCGGCCATCCGTCACCAACTTCAACTTCTGATGTAATGATGAAGGTACTGCTCCTGACGAATGTATTCACAGTCTTCCTAGTAAGCAGTTATAGTACGGCTTGATATCCATGACCAAGAAATCCACCTCATAAGAAGTCGGGCCAATTAGTAAGGGTATCTCAATTCTCCCCATGACTCTTCTTTGGGTGCCATCAAACGCCTTCACTATGCTCTGGCACTCTTTCATGTGCGAACTGTCCACTGGTAATCTATTTAGAGTGGACAAGGGTAATACGTTTAATGCCGACCCGTTGTCTATCAAGACTCTTGGTAGCGTGTATCCTTTGCATCTAGTGGTAATATGCAAAGCCTTGGTGGATCCTCTACCACCTGGTGGTATCTCGTCGTCATTGAAATAGATGAAGTTGTCAGCACTTATGTTACCAATCAATCGATCCAGTTTATTAACCGAGATATCGTTGGCCACGTAAGTCTCATTCAAAACTCTCATCAATGTGTTTCTATGTACCTCCGAACTCTGAAGCAAAGCTAACACAGATATACGCGCTGGCTGTTTGTGCAGCTGTTCTACAACACAATATTCATTGTGTTTCAGAAATTTTAGGAACTCCTTAGCTTCTTCCTCTTTCACTGGTTCTTTGATAGGCGACTCAAGCTCGACTGATTTTTCTTTCTCCTGCTCTACCATTGGAGTTTTCCCTTTTATCAAATCATAGCGTCTCCCGCTACGAGTATGAGAACCTACATCTAGATCCTCCTTCGGAGCACTAGCCGAATTCTCCTTCCCCGGGACTGCCACATTGCACTCATAGTTCCAGAGAACCCTCTTACTATCTTTATAAGCAAAGGCTGTGGGCCTCTGTATTATCACTTTCGGTGTTGTCTGTATTCCAGCTCCATTGCTTTTGGGTCGTGAAATAACGATTACTAGAAAGTTGAATTTTGAGCTCTTTGTTGTTGACTCTGATACGCATATGCTCTTCTCTTCCACGCCCTCTTCACAAAACTCAATTTCTTTATTGTTCATCAAATTTTGTACCAAAGTTCTAAATTCCTTACAATTCTGAATCTCATGTCCCATTTCATGGTGATACTCACAATAATTTATCAACTTTCCCTGACTCTCTTCTGCAACAATTAGTCTCTATTTGACCATTTCTTTCCAGACCAATCTTAAAGGAGTCTTAATCTCTGCGACACTTGCCTTGATTCTTCTCTCTGAACTTTCACTAATTGCATTGACCCCATTATTAGTATGATTGGGTAATGGATTTTCTGCTTTTGGCGCGTTGTCTAACTTTACAATACCCATGTTAATGAATCTTTCTACCAATTTCTTAAAGGCGAGGCAATTTTCTATTGAATGCCCTGTGATCCCCGCATGGTACTCACACTGCGCATTTGAGTCATACCATTTGGGATACGGAGGCTGCATTGGTTTTTGATAGTAAGGAGACACAACATGTGCGTCGAATAAGCTTTGATACAACTCCTTGTACGTCATTGGGATCGGCGTAAATTGGAGTTTCTTATTACTTTGTCTTGTGGTGCCAGATTCTTTCCTTGACGAACCCTGATGCCCCGTAGTCACTGCTTTTTGGCTGATTATCGGTGATTAACTTCGAGTACCCTATGCTTGCGTTATTCACTTCGCTTTCTTTCTTCTTTGTGGCTGTTCTCTTGTTGCTTTCTCCTACCTCGATCCTTCCACTTTTTATGGCATTCTCGATCATTTCTCCGGTCATTACAATGTCTGAGAAACTCTTTGTAGCACTTCCTAGCATATGTGTGATAAATGGGGCCTTCAGTGTATTGATAAAGAGCATTGTGGTCTCTTTCTCTAGAAATGGTGGCTGGACTTGGATGGCAACCTCCCTCTACCTCTGTGCGTATTGTCTAAAGCTCTCATTTCCTTTTTTTCTCCATGTTTTGAAGAGTAATCCTATTGGGAGTCATGTCTGTCACATGACTCTTGTTTCATGAATGCTTGAGCAAAATCTCTCCATGAACCAATTCTGGCACGACTCAACTGGTTATACCATTTGGCTGCGGCTCCCACCAGGCTATCCTGGAAGCAATGAATAAACAGTTGGTTATTGTTAATGTATCTCGTCATCCTTCTACAAAACATAGTAATATGGGCCTCGGGGCAACTTGTCCCATTGTATTTCTTGAATTCAGGCATCTTGAATTTGTATGGGAGCACCAAGTCTGGGACCAAGCTTAAATCCTTGGCATCGATCCCATAACAGCTATCAGCATTTTCTATTGCCTTAAACTTCTCTTCCAACCATTTACATCTATCTTCTAGCTGCTTTGGTAATTCCACTTTTTCCCTCTCTCCTTCAGCTATCTCATCCAAATCAAGGACATTGGGATTGATTGGACTACGGCCAGGGTTAGAGCCCGAGAGCCGCCCCTGAAATTCATCAGATCGAGGCTCGCCGAGTCTCATTGCGGCCTGATAGAGACAGATGGCCCTTGTGGACTTATCTCTGGCGGTGCATGTACATGCGTTGGAGTAAAGTCAGGAGGATATTGATTACTTTTCGTGATGTTATCCATAGGGCTTTTCCCTTTGTCTATTCCTCCTGCCAGTAATTGAGTCAATTGAGGCATCATGTTTTTTTTGTGATTCCATCATCCGATCCATCATATCCTGTTGGATCTTAGCAAGCTGTTCCGGCATTTGCAGCTGAAGTTTATCCTGCATCTCCCTTTGGAGTTGTTCAAGCTTCTCTAATCTCTGATCCATATCTTTCGTTTTGGTTCGGGTACCGTAGGGATGTTTGGTTTTACCGGTGTCCAGGTTAATGCTGAAATAATTTTTAATCCATTAGAACCCTTCCATGACCTTTAATGCATATGAAATGAAAACGAATGCAAGTGCATGAATGCAAAGAAAGTGTTGGTCCTGATTCAATTTCATTTAGAAAAATTTACTAGAGAACAAAATCCTTTACATAAAATCAAGTTACGAATAAGGCCTTGCCCTAGCACCTAAAACTTTAATTTTCCTAAGTAGTGAAGCTAACTCCTGTCCATGATCTGACCGTGTCTCAAACTGCATGCTTAATATATCAGCTTGTATGGCCAAAGTCTGCAAGTAATCCGCTATCTCTCACATCTGGGCTATGGCTTCTCCCATGATGTAATCCCTATCTCTGACTTGATTCTGAGAGTAGTGAAGCTCCTCTTTCCATCGTTCTTCATTCAGCTCTAAAGACTCGATACGGTTTTGACAATTCTGCAATGCCATTTCTAATTCTTCAATCTTCTTCTTCATTTCTTCAATTTGGCTCAAACTTGCTCTTAATTCTTTCATAGAGTTACGGCTTCGATAATGATGAAGAGATCTCTCGAGTTCCGCGACTCTAGCCTTTAACTTGCTTTCTTCACTTCGGCTTTCTGAGAGGCTCTTTTCCACAGATTGATTTCGTGCTTGTGCCTCTCGAAACTTCTCCTCCCATTGATCAGCTTTAGTCTTTTCGTCTTGAATCTCCTGACGCCACTGCTCCGAAGTCTTTCCCAAACCAGCAGTCCTCATTGATAGACGCATCTTTTTATAGTCGGTCTTTAAACTATCCAGGTCTTCTTCAACTCTATTCTTCCCTTTTCTCAACTTCTCAGCCTCTGACTTCTGCACTTCCACATCTAATTTCAAGTGCTTTTTCTCTTCCTCTAGCTGCTCAATCCTTTTCCCGAACTCGAGACTCTTCTTTTCAAAGTCTTGCCTTATAATCTCTAATTCTGATGGGACGACTTGTAAGCATTCTTCTATTGATCGAGCACCTTCTAAATTTGGCCCAGGTATATTATCGTTAATCCTTCGGCTGAACCAATCATTATATTCAGGCGTCGTCATAGTACCAACGGCCAACCTCTTCATCAGACGAGTCTGCTTCCAAGCGTCATAAACGTCCCGGACCCTTTTCTTATAATTGTCCGCTTTATATGAGAACTCAGATTGAGCAAGCCCATAAGTCACCGGTATAAATTGCCTCGACTTGTATTACCTTAATGCAAGTAATAGAGTGTATCCAGTAACCCCCCAAATTCTGGGCAGAGGGACATAATCAAAGTTCCCACATCGATAAAGAATCTCATTGGGGACCATCCAAAAGGCTCTCCATTCGACATCCTCTTCGTTGAGATTTTGAAGGATTGCCATCCATCTTTCTTCTGAGATGTCGCTTCTCCTTTGCGTAGCTATCTCTTCCTTTAATGGGGAATAACCTTCGGAGAAAACCCGGTAAGAGACCTTGTCCACCCTCCAGAAATGTCCGTGAAACCATGCTAGTAACAGTTGCGCACATCCAATAAATCTTCCTTCGCCTGCCATCCGACACAAGCTCAAGGATCTAAATGTCTCAGCTAGAATTGTGGGTACCGGCTTGATTCTTTTATCCAGACGATCGAATAGGTCAGTGACTGCTTCATCTATGTGCCTTAGAGCTTTAGGAAAAATCACCAAACCATAAATGCTCAAGGCAAAGATATCCACTTTCTTCTTTGCATCCGGGTGTGCTAAGATCAAATCTCTCAAAATCACCCAAGGGATACATTTACCATCACCTTTTTGCTGAATTCGAGCCGTAACCCAAGGCTCGCTCATCTCGGTGATACTCATTAACTTCTTTACAAAAGTCGGGGCATTAGCGGCCTTTGAGTAAGCTTTGTCCACTAGGATCCTTGGACAACGAAGCAAAGTCGTATACTCCTCTATAGTGGGCACCAAATCTACTTTCCCGAAGGTGAAACAATTATACACAGGATTCATAAACTGGGTCATGGCTCGAAACAAATGTTTATCTACCTTGACATCCAGAAAATAGGGTATATCGCCATACTTCTGGTAAAACCAATGCTTAGTTCCCTCGTCCCAATGGGCCCATATATCTCTCAACTCTTGCAGCTCATTTTGTAATAGACTGACGCGGGTAAAGTCCCACAGCTCCGATATGTATCCTTTAGCCAAACTGTCCCCTTTCTCTAATTGTAGCTTCTCCTACCATGTGCGGACGGCCGCGTTATCCTAGACTCTATCAAGGAATTCATTCTCCATGTTAAGCCTTCTAACTTAGTAATCAAACACGAATCGACTCCTCCTTAAATATGCAATGTCATGTAATCACAAACAAAATACACAAGTCAGTATCAAATAACAAGATTTAAGGCAAACAGAAAATAATCAAGCATCTATATGGGTAACCACTAACATTCAGCACTACTACGTCTGGTGGGTTCCTACGGTCCACTATATGAGGTAAAGTTCTAAGGAAGAGGGTACCTAAACCAGTCGATTCCTCAATCCTCACCCATTATAGGCTCATATGGATCAAGTTCGGTTCAGGGGGAATACATTTCCCTATGCCCATGCGGAGGTGAAAACCTCACGAAGACATAAGTACGGATGTATCCCGGAAGCGGTCCACTAGCCCATGCGGAGGTGAAAACCTCACGAAGGCATAGTTTCTCACCCCACTTAATAGGTGCGACCACAACGGTCATGCAATGTAATGTGTGCAAGGAAATAACAATCAAATGCAATGACACCAACAAATGCAACAATTATATCAAATTTCCAAATCGAATTTTCCAATCAAATTTTCAAATTCTCGACAAAGGACAGAAAGTAATCAATTTTACGGCTTAACTCTCTCCATTCCCCAGTGGAGTCGCCAAGCTGACGAAACCACTTTTTTTCTTTTTTGAAAAGTAACAGGGATTGACTTTAAAATGAAATATGGAGTCGCCACCAATCTTTTATTCGAGGTATGATCGGATCACCTTGAAACGGATTATTTTAATAAAACATTTTGTAACACCTCTTACCCGGGTTCTACACCGAGAACCGAGCCTGAGGCGCTACCGAACTCAAACCACTTAATCGCCACTTAGGCTCAATGTCATTACTCTCTATAACCTCATTCTCGACTTACGAGGCCTCACTCATACACACGAGGGCTCTCGAGACTAAACTGGAACTTTTTCCAATCAAAAAGATTTTCTCTTAATACAAGTCTCACACGCCCGTGCAAGATTAGACACGCCCGTGCATGGACACACATGCCCATGTCCCCAAACCGTACCTAAAAACCCAACATTCAGCCAATGCCCCACGACCAAGGCACACGTCCGTGCTTACCAACCGTGGTGAATCCTGACTTAACACACATGGCCTCAAAGCCTAGTCACACGCCCGTGTGGCTAGCCCGTGGACTATCCTGACTTAAAATGTTAACATGCAGGGAACGCACGGTCACAGCACACGCACGTGGGCTGACCGTGTATCACACATGGTCTAGACACACGCCCGTGTGTCTACCCACATGGTCAAGAACAAGGCTAAGTGCCAAGCTCTTTTCACCCCTCTAGCATACACAACATATACTCATCTAACACCATCATAATCAACTCAAATTGAAATGCATTCTCACATAGAAAACTACATCTTTCTTTCATATAATGTAATAGCCAACAACCATGGCATTATACAAAATAAGCTATCCATCTAAAGGCCAACACATCTTAGCCATTTACAAGAAAATCCACTAACTTGTCTAGTCCCTATACATGCCATATACAAAACATTAAGTTTCATGTACCAAAGTGTGCTGATATGTGGGCTGTCTTCTGATGATCCTCGTATCTCGATTCAACGCTTTTTAATCTATAAGACAAGGGAAGAGAAAGAGAGTAAGCTTTGAGCTTAGTAAGTTTACACATAAACAAATAAGCATCATAGTATAAGCTAAACAACAATTAGCATTATACTACCAAAAGTAATGAACAACTTTGCTTACTCTTTCTCGAATTCTTACCACATTCCAACACATCATGAGTCACATACTCATAACCATCAAAATGCACCCCTGCATTCTATGTCACATTTACACAATATACAACATATCATTATTTCTCGTAATACATCCACACAGTTTATCCACCTAACTTATCCACACAACCTATTCACACAGCTAGTTCACATAATTAATCCACACAGCTATTACACATAGCTAATTCACGTAATTAATCCACATAGCTATTACATACAGCTAATACACACAGTTAATCAACACAGCCAATATCTCAGTGGTTTCGCACTTAGCACACCACAATTGATTAATAAGGTGGTATCGCACTTAGCCTACCACAAGGGTATTCATAGTAGTTCAGCACATAGCCCACTAGATGATATACCTCACGATAGCATCGTACATAGCTAGCTCATCGTCAATCGCACTTAGCCCACCATCTAGCATTATCACAACACATGCACAAGTCTACTTACTTAATCATTCTCGATCATACATTCATTCCACATTTTCTACTACATTCATCCCACATAGGTTCTCAAATATGCTACACACTAGCTAGTATTAACAAATTGTAAGTATGAATGCATTATTTATGCATAGACTTACCTCGATACTCAAAAGTATAGAAATATGCAATTTAGTCCACCACCTTACTTTTGCCTCAGTTTCGATCCGGGCTTCGTCTTTCTTGATCTATAATGAATAAATTAGCTTATTCAATACATACATTGACTAAATTGACCCACATCTCATACTTTAGTAAAATTACTATTTTGCCCTTGAACTTTCTCATATTTACACTTTAGTCCCAATGGCTCGTAAAGTGATTTTTATTCAACTTTCTAGTCTTTCATGCTTAGCCGAATTACTTATTCAACTAAAGCTATCATCAATTCTCACTAAACCACATATGTATGACCAAACTAAAGTTTTTCACAAACTAGTCCCTACATGCATTTTCATGGAAAATCACTTAACAAAAGATGTTTCTACTACATCAAGCTTTCATAATCTTCCATAAAACAACAAAATACATGCATGTCATACATATGTACATTTTTGAAAATCCATAATAGCTCACCAAAAAGCTAAAAATAGCTTACTCATGCTACTAGGACTTCAAAAATACGAAGAATATCAAAAATCGGGCTTAGGAGCACTTACTAGCAAGCTTGAAAAATTGAAAGAGCCCTAACAATGGCTTCTCTAATTTTCAGCAGCTTGGGGGAGAAGATGAGTGAATTTTTTTCATCTTTTCACCTATTTAATAACTTAATAACTAAATGACCAAAATGCCCTTTTTGATAAACTTCAAATTTTAACTCGTCCATGCCCATTTTTGTCCAAAAATTAGAATTTGGATAAATTACTATTTAAGGACCTCTAATTAATAATCTAAAGCTATTTCACACATATAGCTTCTAGAAACACACATTTTGCAACTTTTGCAATTTAATCCTTTTAGACAATTCAACCACAATTTCACAAAATTGCTTCATGAAACTTTCACACTAGCATGCATACATAATATAAACCTCAAAAACTCATTCATAACCCTCGAATTTGTGGTCTCAAACCACTATTCCGACTAGGCCCTAAACCGGGATGTTACAACTCTCCCCCTTTTACAGATTTTCGTCCCCAAAAATCTTACCAGTAAAGAGGTTTGGATGTTGCTCTCTCATAGCTTCTTCCGTTTCCCACGTAGCCTCTTCCACACCATGTTTCTGCCATAACACTTTCACTAGTGCTATGCTCTTATTTCTCAACTGTTTCACTTCTCGAGCCAAGATCTTAATTAGCTCCTCTTCATAAGACATATCCGGTCTGATCTCAATTTCCGTTGAAGGAATCACATGTGAAGGATCAGAGCGATACCGTCGCAACATCGACACATGGAACACGTTATGAATCTTTTCCAACTCTACCAGCAAAGCCAATCGGTATGCTCTGTGCCCAACTCTATCTCAGTAATCTCATACGGCCCTATGAACCTTGGACTCAATTTCCCTTTTCGTCCAAATCTCATAATCTTCTTCCACGGGGACACTTTCAAAAATACTTTGTCGCCCACTTCAAACTCAATTTCTTTTCTTTTCAAATCGCAGATGACTTCTCGCTTCATTCAAGCAGCTCTCAGACTATTACGGATTACTTTCACCTTCTCTTCGGTTTCTTTCACTAGATCGACCCCATAGATCCGCTTCTCGCTAAGCTCAGTCCAATACAAAGGAGTCTGACACTTACGACCATACAAAGCCTCATACGGTGCCATCTATATACTCAACTGATAACTATTGTTATAGGCGAATTCGACCAAAGGTAGATATCTCTCCCAACTACCTTCGAATTCTAACACACAGCATCGAAGCATATCTTTAAGAACTTGAATCACTCTTTCAGACTGACCATCGGTTTGCGGATGGAACGCAATGCTGAAATTAAATCTTGTACCCATGGCTTCTTGCAACTTCTTCCAAAATCTCGAAGTAAACCTCGAATCTCTATCCGATATAATAGACACAGGTGCACCATGCAATCTCACTATCTCTGCCACATACAACTCAGCTAACTTATCCAGTGAATAATCAACACGTACTGGAATAAAGTGAGCCGACTTTGTCAATCTATCCATAACAACCCACACAACATCTCTCTTTCTCGGAGTCATCGGTAACCCCGTCACAAAATCCATGGTAACCCGATCCCATTTCCATTTGGGAACCATCACTGGCTGAAGCAATCCCGAAGGCACTTGATGCTTAGCTTTCACTTGTTGACAAATTAGAAACTTTGCCACAAACTCTAAAATATCTCTTTTCATACCGGGCCACCAGTACAACTTCCTCAAGTCATTGTACATTTTCGTACTGCCCGGATGTACTGACAAACACCCACTGTGGGCTTCATGCAAAACCTTTCGAATCAACTCCTCATTTTTAAGAACACAAATTCTGTCGCGATAAAGCAAACAACCATTCGAACCCATTTGAAAATCAGAATCACATTCCGACCCACACTTAGCTATCTTAGCTTCCATCTCGCTGTCATTTCTCTGAGCTTCACATATTTGTTGAACAAATAGTGGCCTAGCTCTCAACTCTGCCAAAATAGCACCATCATCAGACAATGCTAAACTCGCTCTCATAGCTCTTAGAGCATACAAGGATTTCCTACTCAAGGCATTCGCAACCACATTCGCTTTTCCCGGGTGGTAATCAATGACTAACTCATAGTCTTTCAACAACTCAAGCCACCGTCTCTGTCTCAGATTCAGATCCTTATGATCCATCAAATACTTTAAACTCTTGTGATCCGTAAAGATTCGACACTTCTCACCATACAAGTAATGTCGCCAAATCTTTAACGCAAAAACAATCGCAGCCAACTCTAAATCATGAGTCGGATAATTCTTCTCGTGCGGCTTTAGCTGCCTCGAGGCATAAGCGACTACCTTACCCTCTTGCATCAACACGCAACCGAGACCATTAAACGACGTATCACTGTAAACCACGAACTCTTTCCCGGATTCTGGTTGAACCAAAACCGGTGCCTCAATCAACATTGTCTTCAGTCTCTCGAAGCTCTGTTGACATGTCTCAGTCCATTCAAACTTGACATCTTTATGCAATAATTTCGTTATCGGGGTGGCAATCACAGAGAACCCCTTTACGAAACGTCTGTAATATCCTGCTAATCCCAAGAAACTCCTGAATTCAGACACGTTCCTCGGCGGTTTCCAATCCACAACAGCCGATATCTTACTCGGGTCAACTCTGACACCATCACCTGACACCATGTGTCCTAGGAATCCGACCTCTCGGAGCCAAAACTCACTCTTGCTAAACTTAGCATACAACTGCTTATCTCTTAAATTTTGTAAGACAATTCTCAAATGCTCTTCGTGATCGTTCTCATCCCGAGAATAGATCAATATGTTGTCAATGAAGACAACTACAAACTTGTCCACATACGGTCTGAAAACACGGTTCATCAGATCCATAAAAATCGCAAGTGCATTCGTCAAACCAAACGGCATAACCAAAAACTCATAATGGCCATACCTTGTCCGAAATGCAGTTTTCAACACATCTTGCTCTTTCACTCTGAGCTGATAATAACCAAACCTCAAGTCTATCTTGGAGAACACTGTAGCTCCCTTTAGTTGATCAAAGAGATCATCAATCCTTGGTAAAGGATACTTATTCTTCACCGTCACCTTGTTCAGTTGTCTATAGTCTATACACAACCTCATAGACCCATCTTTCTTCTTTACGAATAATACCGGAGCACCCCACGGTGAGTAGCTCGATCTTGCAAAACCTTTATTTGTCAATTCTTGCAACTGAACCTTCAATTCTTTCAACTCTACAGGTGCCATTCTGTACGGAGCAATCGAAATAGGTGTCGTTCCTGTAACCAACTCAATTCCAAACTCAACCTCTCTTACTGGAGGTAATCCGGGTAACTCTTCCGGAAATACATCTAGGTACTCACATACCAGCGCATCTTTGCTTTCAAACTCTACTCCAACCTCTCGAGTATTCAACACAAAAGCAAGATAGGACTCACATCCTTTTCTCAAACATTTCTCAGCTACTAGGGAAGAAATCATCACTGGTAGACTATCCGATCCACCTGATTTAACCCGAACCACATCTCTACTCTCACATTTCAATTCAATAAACTTACTACCACAGTTCACTAAGACATTATGGGTAGTCAACCAATCCATGCCTAGGATTAAATCAAACTAATCAAACGGCAACAACATAAGGTTTGCCGAAAAATAATGATTCTCAATCAATAAAGGACAATTCTTACACACTCTGTCCACTAACACATGCTTTCTTAACGGGTTTGACACATTAACCACTATGTCCGTAGACTCAACAGTCATACTCAAACTAGATGCTAATCTCATGCAAATATAAGAATGAGTAGACCCTGGATCTATTAAAGCAATAACGAAGGTGTCATGGAGAGAAAAAGTACCCGTTATCACATCAGGGGAGGATGCTTCTTCGCGAGTGCGAATAGCATACGTCCTCGCAGGTGCCCGACCCTCTGGTCTCACAGCAGAATCTATGGGCGCACCTCTACCACTATTCCCGCCTCTCGGGTTCCTTAGTGGTCTACCCCTCGTAGACACATCACTAGGTCTCAGCTCTTGCATCTCTTCCTTTTCATCCCTCTCGGGACAGCTACGGATAAAGTGGTCAGGGGAACCACACTTATAGCATTTTCAAATATTTCCCCAACACTCTCCGGTGTGATACCTACCACAACTTGGACACTCCGGTTTACTCTTTGTATTGCCCACACTTTCCATCGAGGGAGCTTGGGTTCTCGAACCCGTGCGAGTATTGCCCAAGTCTCGATGCGAATAACCCACTGGTGCCGTCGTTCGAGGATTCACTTCCTTGGATCTTTTCGACTGGGCTTGATACGACTTGCCCATCGGTCTCTTTCTAGCATCTCGGGCTTCACTTATAGCCCTTCTCTTTTCTGAACTTAATTCTTCGGCCTTACTTGTCCTCTCAACTAATACCACAAATTCTTTCAACTCCAAAATGCCCACTAGGAGTTTGATATCCTCATTCAGCCCATCTTCGAACCTCTTGCACAAGATGGTCTCTGTCGACACACATTCTTGAGCGTATTTGCTAAGCCTAACAAACTCACGCTCGTATTCCGCTACTGTCATCCTTCCTTGCTTCAGCTCAAGGAATTCTTTCCTTTTTCGATCATTAAACCTCTGGCTTATATACTTCTTCCGGAACTCTTCCAAAAAGAAGTCCTACGTCACCCGCTCTTTCGGGACCACTAACGTCAGTGTTTTCCACCAATGGTATGCCGAATCTCTCAGCAAAGATACGGCACACTTCAAACTCTCCTAAGGTGTACATGAGAGTTCATCGAACACCCTCATCGAGTTCTCTAACCAGAACTCCACCCTCTCAGGGTCATCATCCACCTTAGCTCTAAACTCCTCAGCCCCGTGTTTCCTAATCTTATCCACCGGGGGCTTCGATATCCTCACCACATCCATACCTTGAGGAGCCACTGGGTTTGGCTGAGGTATAGGAGGAGGAGGTGGAGGAGGTTGAGCATTAGGGTTCGCTCGAACATAATCCGAGTACCAATTACTCATCATTTAGAGAAAGGCTTCCCGTGCCTCTTCCCCTTAACCCCTAGCCTCGGGTCCACTCTCAACAGATACGATTCCTTACGCAGGAGCCGGCGCATTACTAGCTGCTTCATCAGAAGTCAATGGATCGGAATCCATATACTATATAAAACAAGATTTAAATCATCAGAAACCACCACATTATCATTGTACACTTATGGCATGTATAGCTAGACTCTTACACCCGAAACGTTAGCCCTAGAAACGGCTAAACCATAGCTCTGATAACACTAAATGTAACACCCCTTACTTAGGTTCTACGTCGGGAACCGGGCCCGAGGCGTTACCGAACTCAAACCACTTAATCGCCACTTAGGCTCAACGTCATTACTTTCTGTAACCCCATTCTTGACTTACGAGGCCTCACTCATACACATGAGGGCTCTCGAGACCAAACTAAAACTTTTTCTAATCAAAAAGATTTTCTCTTAATACAGGTCTCACACGCCCGTGCAAGATTAGACACGCCCGTGCATGGACACACATGCCCATGTCCCCAAACCGTGCCTAAAAACCCAACATTCTGCCAATGCCCCACGGCCAAGGCACACGCCCGTGCTTACCAACCGTGGTGAATCCTGACTTAACACACACGGCCTCAAAGCCTAGTCACACGCCCGTGTGGCTAGCCCGTGGACTATCCTGACTTAAAATGTTAACATGCAGGGGACACACGGTCACAGCACACACACGTGGGCTGACCGTGTATCACACATGGTCTAGACACACGCCCGTGTGTCTACCCACATGGTCAAGAACAAGGCTAAGTGCCAAGCTCTTTTCACCCCTCTAGAATACACAACATATACTCATCTAACACCATCATAATCAACTCAAATTGAAGTGCATTCTCACATAGAAAACTACATCTTTCTTTCATATAATGTAATAGCCAACAACCATGGCATTATACAAAATAAGCTATCCATATAAAGGCCAACACATCTTAGCCATTTACAAGAAAATCCACTAACCTGTCTAGTCCCTATACATGCCATATACAAAACATTAAGTTTCATGTACCAAAGTTTGCTGATATGTGGGCTGTCTTCTGATGATCCTCGTATCTCGATTCAACGCTTTTTAATCTATAAGACAAGGGAAAAGAAAGAGAGTAAGCTTTGAGCTTAGTAAGTTTACACATAAACAAATAAGCATCATAGTATAAGCTAAACAACAATTAGCATTATACTACCAAAAGTAATGAACAACTTTGCTTACTCTTTCTGACCCTTACCACATTCCAACACATCATGAGTCACATACTCATAACCATCAAAATGCACCCCTGCATTCTATGTCACATTTACACAATATACAACATATCATTATTTCTCGTAATACATCCACACAGTTTATCCACCTAACTTATCCACACAGCCTATTCACACAGCTAGTTCACATAACTAATCCACACAGCTATTACACACAGCTAATTCACGTAATTAATCCACACAGCTATTACATACAGCTAATACACACAGTTAATCAACACAGCCAATATCTCAGTGGTTTCGCACTTAGCACACCACAATTGATTAATAAGGTGGTATCGCACTTAGCCTACCACAATGGTATTCATAGTAGTTCAGCACATAGCCCACTAGACGATATACCTCACGATAGCATCGCACATAGCTAGCTCATCGTCAATATGCATTAGAATGGTATCGCACTTAGCCCACCATCTAGCATTATCACAACACATGCACAAGTCTACTTACTTAATCATTCTCGATCATACATTCATTCCACATTTTCTACAACATTCATCCCACATAGGTTCTCAAATATGCTACACACTAGCTAGTATTAACAAATTGTAAGAATGAATGCATTATTTATGCATAGACTTACCTCGATACTCAAAAGTATAGAAATATGCAATTTAGTCCACCACATTGCTTTTGTCTTGGTTTCGATCCGGGCTTCGTCTTTCTTGATCTATAATGAATAAATCAGCTTATTCAATACATACATTGACTAAATTGACCCACATCTCATACTTTAGCAAAATTACTATTTTGCCCCTAAACTTTCTCATATTTACACTTTAGTCCCAATGGCTCGTAAAGTGATTTTTATTCAACTTTATAGTCTTTTATGCTTAGCCGAATTACTTATTCAACTAGAGCTATCATCAATTCTCACTAAACCACATATGTATGACCAAACTAAAGTTTTCCACAAACTAGTCCCTACATGCATTTTCATGGAAAATCACTTAACAAAAGATGTTTCTACTACATCAAGCTTTCATAATCTTCCATAAAACAACAAAATACATGCATGTTATACATATGTACATTTTTGAACATCCATAATAGCTCACCAAAAAGCTAAAAATAGCTTACTCATGCTACTAGGACTTCAAAAATACGAAGAATATCAAAAACCGGGCTTAGGAGCACTTACTAGCAAGCTTGAAAAATTGAAAGAGCCCTAACAATGGCTTCTCTAATTTTTGACAGCTTGAGGGAGAAGATGAGTGAATTTTTGTCATCTTTTCACCTATTTAATCACTTAATAACTAAATGACCAAAATACCCTTTTTGATAAACTTCAAATTTTAACTCATCCATGCCCATTTTTTTTCTAAAAATTAGAACTTGGATAAATTACTATTTAAGGACCTCTAATTAATAATCTAAAGCTATTTCACACATATAGCTTATAGAAACACACATTTTGCAACTTTTGCAATTTAGTCCTTTTGGACAATTCAACCACAATTTCACAAAATTGCTTCATGAAACTTTCACACTAGCATGCATACATAATATAAACCTCAAAAACTCATTCATAACCCTCGGATTTGTGGTCTCAAACCACTATTCTGACTAGACCCTAAACCGGGATGTTACACATTTTGATTTATTAAAACAATAATTTTGGTCTACGAAATCTATGAAAACAGGTTCGGGAGTCGTTTACAAATGAGGAAGGACTAGCACCCTCGCAACGCCCAAAGTTGGTACCAAATTGATTAATTGATGTCCTAATGTCGAAAATTTTGAAAAGATTTAGAAATGTAATTCCTTTTAAAGATATGGATAACTCGAATTGGAATCTAAGATTCTCTTATTCCGAAGAAATAAAGCATCACATCCAGCACGATAGGATACGACATTTCAAACCCTCGGTACTAAGATCCTCTCATGATTTCCAAAGTTCATGCGTTGAGATTTTTAGAAGGATATTCAATTATTTGGACAAACGAAAACCGAAACCCGGCACGATAGGGCACGATTCCTCAAATTTCCAAACACGAAATATTGCCTTGTTTTTTGAAAACATGGACAAAATTTTAAAAAGGATATTTGTGTAACATCCTGAAAAGGGCCTATGCATTTTTGGTTTAATTGTACGAAATGACATATCTTATGTGTTATGAATATATTTTGAACACTTTTGAAAACACGAAATGTATGGAAATGTTAAGTTTAAAAGAGGAAAGTGAACATTTTTAGAACCTTGGAAATGTAAGGAAATGTCTTGTAAGGAAATGTCATGGAAATGTAAGGAAATGTCTTGGAAATGTAAGGAAATGTCTTATAAGGAAATGCCATGGAAATGTAAGGAAATGTCAAGTTTACAGAGCCGATCGAAAATTTTTGGAAACTTAGAAATGACCTAGAAATGACGAGTTTTAAGGTTTAAAAGGGGAAATTAAGGCAAGGTGGCCTTAAAAGAAAAAGTTTGTGAAATTTGACACACAAATGGGCTTGGAAAAGTGGCCTGAAGATGTCACTTAGGGCCTCTGGAAATGGCACCATATGCAAGAGGAATGGGCCTAAGTTCGAGTCACATGGGAAGCAAATAAAAGAAATTTTATTTTACTACAAGGAGTAGAGAGGTGGACGGCACATGGCTATAAATTAGGAGCTTTTATTATTTTATAAATAGTGGATAAATAAGGGATTTATTTATCATTATTTTCAAGAGGTAATTGTTGGATTAAATTCAATTAATTTGAATAAAGAGATAAAGAGGAAAATAAAGGAGAAGTGATGGCCAAGTAAGGGACTTTGAGTTTAATAATTTCGGCTAAGTAAGGATAGTTGCTGAATTATCTTTTATTTTAAGTGATAATTAAAGAGATAAAGCTATTAAAATAGAAGAGTGATGGCCAAGTAAGGGATTCTAAGTTAGTAATATCGGCTATAAAAGGAAAAGAGAGGCCATTCGCATTATTTTCTGTTCTTTGAAAGCCTCACGAATTCTTTTCACCAAATCTTCTTCTTCTTTTATTTTTGCCAAGCCGAAATACCTTGTGTTCTAGCTTAGAATCCTCCATCTTTATTCTTCCTTTTCTTTTCTTTCTAATCCTCTAAAAGCCGAAAGTTGTGAGATCATCATCTAGCCATAGCCGAATCTCTCGAAGGTTGAAGTGAAGGTGCAATCGATTTCTTCAAGTAAGGGTAAGATCTCATTCGGTTTCATCCTTTTTCTTAAGATTTGCGAAATCTAGGACTAACCCCATTAATATCTTGTTGTGAAACTTTGAAGAGATCTTTGGGATTTACTAAGTGTCGACTACAAGGAAGGAGAAGTTCTTTTCCGAAGGTACACCATAGGCCACGTGTTCCCTAGTTATTCGGTGAGTTTCTGGATTTAAAATCCACAAGGTAAGTGTCTATAGCATTCGGCCAAGGCCATGTTTGGTAAATATATGTGTTCATTAATTATTCAAAAGCCGAAAACTAACCAAGTTAATTGATTCAATGCTTGGCCGAATGCAAGAAGAGTATAACAGAGATTTCAAGACTTGATTCTTAAGTCAAACGACAACAAGGTAAGTTTAAGTATACTAATCCTACTAGGATTTGGATTTATGGCGAATGGCTTTTTATTAAAGTAGTAGGTGATTAATCAAATGTAGGGATTAAGGATCTAAGCATTAGATCAAGCTTTTCGGGATTTCAAGACCCTTTCGGTAAGTATGATAAGTTGTGGATATTTGGTTAAGAATTCGTATATTGATGATTAAATCGATTGTTCTGATTAAGTGTGTTGATGGAGGCGAATACCATTCAAGAAGGAAAGGAAGGTCCCTATCCCAAGTTTAAGAAGAGATCTGTCTCGGTAGTTAGGGATTGGCCACCGTGGTGTGGATCGTCGTAACAAGAAAGTAGGCAACAGCCGTAGTATCGCCTAGTGATAGCATCAGTATCGAAAGCATAGTTCTCCAAGTGATCAGGTGTGTGATTAACCCACCGTTTTCCGGGTATATGATATGTATGTGAAATGTGTATGTGTTATGAATGTGCTAACTAGTGCAGTGGAAATTGTGATAAGGATACCCTCAAGGGGTATGTCGATAATCCGGTAAGTACCAAACCTGATGATATGTGATTATTAATATGAATATGTGATAATATGCTTGATGAACTCGCTCATGCATCATTACATTCTATCATTATTTTATGTGGCATGTGCATGGGTTGGGATATGAAAGAAGGTGCGGGTGTACTTCGAGTACGTGGTTTGATGTTAGCCTTGAGCTACATCGTGGATTGACGTTGGATCGAGGTCACGTTGTGGATTAATTGCGATTTAGTTCGTGTGGCTTGATGAGTGGCTATGTGCCTCATCGTGGTTGATATCGGCTATGTGCCATATCGTGGTTGATGAGTGACTATGTGTCCCATCGTGGTTTTTGATGTTAGCCTTGAGCTACATCGTGGATTAACGTTGACTGAGGTCACGTTGTGGATTAATTGCGATTTAGTTCGCGTGGCTTGATGAGTGGCTATGTGCCTCATCGTGGTTGATATCGGCTATGTGCCATATCGTGGTTGATGAGTGACTATGTGTCCCATCGTGGTTTTGGTGTTAGCTACGGCTACATCGTGGATTGGCGCTGACTGAGGTCGCGTTGTGGACTATTGTGCTTAATTGCACGTGGACGGCAGTGATTGCCTTCGGAGTGAAAAGGAGAGGGTGATTTGATAATCCTCGTGTGTGGTAGGCTGGATAAGGGGTGTGTAGCGGATGGACCCTAGGTTTGGGTTGGGCTTCATAATTGCATGATTTCGTATGTGAACATATGTGGAAATGGGCCAAGCCCAATATGATATGTGGATTAATGTAAAAATGGGCAAAGCCCAGTATATAAATGTGGATCAGTGTGGAAATGGGCTAAGCCCAGTATGTGGAAATTATGTGGTTAACTACCCTATTAGATGAATGTGATATGAATATGGGCCAAGCCCAGAATGTGTTAACATGTGAATATGATATTTGTTATCTGATATATGGGTTAATATGTGGTTAACATGTGGGTGGAATTCAGTGGACTAATTACACACTGAGTCTGTATGACTCACCCAATTTTTTATTAAACATCGCAGATGATTAGTGGTGATTGGACCGGGTTGGAGTGGATACGAGGTGGCCCATGCAGAAGACATCTTCTTTATTTTATTCAGTTTATTACTAAGAACTTTTGTTTAATTATTTATTGTAATAAGGCCCAGTTAAAGTATTTAAGTATTTCTATTTGAGCATTTTTATTATGTTTAAGCTAGACGACCATTAAATTATTATTTGGAAGTGCTTTTAATTTGGATATTTTTGTCAAGCTTATATTATTTAGAATTTTTAATTGGACATGGTTTTCAAATGACAAAATTTTTAATGTTTTTCCCAAAAGTGAAATCAGTCTTCAAACGTTTTTCCGCAGTGGCATCTCAAATTCGGTCGTAACTAATGGGCCGGGTTTGGGGTGTTACAATTTGGTTATTTGGTCAAACGGCAAACCGAGACCCAGCACGATAGGGTACGATTTCTCGAATTTCCAAACACACAAATATTGCCTTATTTTGAAATACATTTAAATGGGCTATTTGTAAATGAAAAATTTTATAACATGCATATGAACCATGACATATTATCGCCAAAACATGTTAACGAAGCATAGTATTGGAAAGCATAAATGATCGAATATAGTATAAAAAAACAATACGAAAACAATGAACTCAAATTGCAACATTCAAGACAAATAAACATTCAACCTATATTATCCCAACATTCGCATTAGCAAATTTTAAAGATGAATTAAACGATGTATATAACCACAATAAGAAAAGAATCCAAATCAAGTTAGAGATAAATAGAATATAAACCATTGAAAAAAAATAACAAATAAATTTAAGATAAATAATTTAAAAAGTAACTTTAAAGACCCATAATATATAATAATTTAAAACAAATGACATATAAAACATTTAGATATACATATAAAAGTGCGAAATAATATTGAGACATTTTGAAATGAAATAAATAGGATTCAAAATAAGGTATAAAAAAAACAATTTAATATAAGAAATATAAAAAGGGATAACTATATAATATGAAAACAAATCTAAAATAAATAATATATGTAAGAGTTTAGAATAAATAATATATATAAATTTATTTTTAAATAACTAATAAAACGAACTTTAATAAGCATTATATTAAAACAAGTCTAAATAAACAATACATATCAATAATAATCTAAATACAAATAGTATAAATATTTTTATATCATATAATATAATAGTTTAAAACTAACTAATAAATGGGTTAAACTTGATAAAAAAATGCAAAGATTGTGTATGAAAACAAAAGAGGGTACTTGATTGAAACAAAACAAAATTAAAAGACTATTTTAGAAAAAATCATTGAAACACATGCGAGGGTCAAACTGATATGCGCGTAAATAGTTAGGGATTAAATCAGCAATATTTCCAAAGCCCAAAACGCAGCATTCAAATCGGACTAAATTGAAAATGTGCTTAAATTACATAGACTAATTTAAAAAAACAAATAAAAACACCTAGGGTCTAATCAAGTAACGGCATAGGAAAAGGGGGACTAATCACGCAAATTGTCCATCACCGCAGAAATGCGCGGGTCCTGTGGATATCGGGTCAGGTCAAGTTGGACCAAGCCTATACGGCGTCATTTTGCGCAGTTTAAAAAGGCTACTAAAAGCCTAAGCATAATCCAAAAATCGGTCTTTTGCTCCCCTCTTCTCCTTTGAAATCAAAACCCTAGCCCCCTTATGCCTTCTCCCTCAGCCGAAACCAGCCCCGATTTCTGCGTTTAAATCCCCGTTCGACCACCAGTGCTATGACAATCGGCCGATTAATGGCAGACTCAGACCATTTGAGTGGTCCTTTTGAAACCAGACCTAAATATCTCGGTATTTCTGATCTCGACGGCCGCCTTTACTCCGATTTCAATAAAGAAAGCCAGACCGTCCGTTCGTCCTACAAAGGTAAGTCTCTTCCTTTGTTTTTGATTTCCACACGAACAATAACAAGAAACTTAAGAGAACAAAAACGAAAGAAAAAAAATGTTAAAAGCCGAAAATCACCTCTTTGAAAAAAAACTTTGATTCCTCTGTATTTTTGTATATATTTTGTATGCGTAGAAACTGTGTGTAAAAAGTTACAATGGATTCTTCCCTTTTTAAAGGCCGAAGATCGGAAATCAAAAAGAAAGAAAGAAACAAAAAATACATTTCACTTTGTCCATTTTTTTGTTGTTTCTCTGCTATTTGCCTGCAGGTACGAAAGGCGAACGTGGCGTACGGAGGCTTGCTGGCGGTACAGAGGCTGCGTGAGGCAAGCATAGTGGCGAGCGTAGGGGCACGCACGCGCGCGTGTCTTTGGCGCTTCAAACCTTAAGGGTTTCGATCGCTAAAGTTATTTGGGCCGCTTGGGCCGCCTGCACTGGGTGGTGGATTGGGATTGTAATAGGGTTTTGAGCTAAAAAACTGTTGATTAATTCTTTGGACTGTTAAAACTTTGGGTTTACTAATATTTTTTTTAATTTTGGTTTTTTGTTTAATGATTTTGGTTTATTCGGGCCCGGGCAGATTGGGCCAGCTACACTGGGGATTACCTGCACAGTTAAAAACGGGGTGAGTTTACGAAAACTCAGTGTGCAATCCTCTATTATGGTCATGGTCTGGGCCCAAGCCCTATTCGGTGACAATCTGGGCCTAAGCCCTATTCGGTAACAATCTGGGCCTAAGCCCTAAATCATATCAATGCAAAACATGCATGTACCCCAACCCTGTCCAGCCAACTCTCCACCCTTACCAACCATCTCTCCATGTGGGGACCACGTCGACCCACCCAGCCAATCTCTCCAATAATGCAGCCTAGCTGCTAGTATTTATACTGACTTTAAGCCTTCAATAACGGTCTCATAATTGGCACATAGCCATCGGTGGATTGTAATAAGATCGGCACATAGCCATCGCCTACGGTAATATAAGCGCACACAAACCACGAGTAAATATGATCGACACAAAGTCATCGGTATTTATGTTAGGCACATAGCCACGGGTAAATACGATTGGCACAAAGCCATAATCAAGATGGCACACAGAGCCATGTTTAGGTTGGCACAGAGCCATAATCGACACGTGGCTTTAAGTCGCCCATCGGTCCCACGATCGTCATGCGACCCGCGCGACCTTAACATATCAATCTTTGGATCCACGATCGTCATGCGACCCGTGCGACCCTATCAGAACTTCCTCCGTATCAATGTCCCAACCCCATGCAGTATGTCATGTATGTGAAATGTTATGCCCATAAACAATCATACATACACAGTCACAACAGTCAATTACCTTCAAATCAGTCCAATCGTACCTCAAGTGAATCAATTACCCACAAGGACAAAACAGTCATTTTACCCTTACAAGGGTATTACGGTAATCCTACCCTACAGAGGTATTTTAGTAATTCTACCCTATAGGGGTATTTTGGTAATTCAACCCTACAGGGTATTTCAATAATTCTACCCTACAGGGGTATTTCGATAATTCTATCCTACAGGGGTATTTCGGTAATTCTACCCTACATGGGTATTTCACAAATCAGGGGTATTTTGGTAATTTTACAAATCAAGGGTATTTCGGTAATTTCTCAATCTGAGGGTATTTAGGTAATTTCATAATCCGAGGGTACTTCGGTAATTTTACAAACCGGGGGTACTTCTGTAACACCCCTAACCCGTATCCGTCGCCGAATTAGGGTTATGGGGCATTACTAGTTAAGTCACAACTTTTAATCAATCACTTAAGTCATAAATAGACATAATTATATAATAATACAAATAAATTAAAACGATCACATATGCATATAAATGTATATTACATTTAATTGCATAAAACATACTTACCATACTAAACTCGAGTCATATGCGGCACAATCATCAAAGAACATAAGTTCGAACATGTTATGTACATTTTATTCATACCACACAACAATGCAAATACCATAAGCCTAATTTACCGTATCTTTATTTATTTACTAAGTACTCAAACAACTAAACCAACCATATCTATCAAAGATAATTTAAAACATACTTCATTCAATTGACTAACATTACCCAAGTATATCATGTACGTTATTAATTAGATTTAAGTTCATTTAAACGACGATGTCATATCATTCAGTAAGACCAAAACACACTCGACTAACTATTATAAGTTTGTTCACATATATACTCCAAATGGGTCATTGCAACGATTAACGAAAAGTTCTATTCATTTAGTAATTAAAGCCACCTTAATCGAATATACACATGCTCATAATTAGTTCTTAAACTAGATAACAATCATGGCATTTAAATAAACATATATGAAATCACATGTACATTGCTTATACTGAATTCAAATAGATCCAAACACTCAATCGAACCAATGTACACCTTAATTCATTTGCATGCGCATAATTGAACCAAAAATAATTATATGACTTATTCATTATTTTGCATTCGCCAACTGTTCCTAATATGCAAATCATTCAAGCATATTATATGTGCACACATTGCCTTTACAATTGAATCAAAATAATCAATACAAAATCAAATATATATATTCATTTTTATCCCTTTACTAAGTGAATTTTATAACCATACTCAAAGACAAATCATACCAAGCATCAAGATTATCAAAAAAATGAGCTAATCATAAGCTATTCACATCATTTTCCAATCAAGCCATATAATCAAAATATTATACTCACATGCCATATAACATAGTTACCAAAATGAGCTTATAATATGACCGAATATGTATATACCATAATAACATCATGATCAAGCCATTTTCACATGGCTTATATACATCAACAAAATGTCGTTCGAACATTAAGCTAGCCTATACATGCCTTAAGTTCAAAAATTCAACTTTTTAGGTACCAAAATAATTCGATAGCGTGGTTGACTTCGTAGACGATCCCCTGAGCTCGTAGCTTGGTCAAAATCTATAAAACAGAATGAAAACATATCACACAAAGTAAGCTAACTAGCTTAGTAAGTCTTAAGCAAAAGTATTAAATCAAATGATCATTCAAACATTTTCAATCCAAATTTAATATCATACAATTTCAAAGCTTAGTACTTAAATGATCTACTAACGCCGAATGCTAATACCCTTTTCTTTGATAACCTCAAAATATCCTTATCTCACCTTAATTGTGCAAACTCACCAAATACACATAAATGTAATATGTATCCACATATAACCAAATCAAGTAAGTACAATATACATATTAACCACATATAATCAATCATACTCATAGGTAAACATATCCATTTACCCTCACATATAGCATTTACACATATGGTCGAGTCTCAAAGGCACAACCAAGATTAAATTCCAATATATCATACTCATTATTTGTAAGACCAAATGCACATATTAAAATCTTACAAAAATACTTCAACTATATCACATATTACTCACTTGAATAGTAATATAACAACTTACCTTATTCCTTGCAACTATGAAGCTTATACTTACCGAGCATTTAGCTTATTTGCGAGAATTATATTCCACCTTATTAATGATCCATGAATCCTCTATTTATAATAAATCACCGCATTAAGCACGCTAGGCAACAAAGCTCAAACACACACCCAAGACTAAGCCCGCTAGACCCGAGGTCCGAAATTTAATCAGGCAGATTTAGCCCGCTAGACTCGAGGTGTCGGAATTTAATCACAGGCATTTAGCTTCGCTAGGCAATAAGCTCGATACACTTCATCGGCACAAGGCCCGCTAGGCTCAAGCCCGAATATCGATATTATTAAACCATCTCATACACATTACATATTACCAAAATCACATATATCACACATAATTCATATCACTTTAACATATCAACTCAATTAAATTTAACTACATTTCATTATTAAATCACTTACCACATTCGGCTTTGGCCAAATTCACATTTATAAATTCATAAATCAGCATGTAATCAAGGTTATAACCGATATTAACGGTATTAAATTGCTTATAGACTTACCTCGGATATCGTCGGACGGTAAAAATCGGCTATTCGATAATTTTCGCTTTTCCCCCTACCCAAGTCTGTTTTTCTTTGTTCTTGATCTAAATATATTCAAATTAAGCTCATTCAAATACACTTCATTTCAATTTAATCCAAAAACACCTAAATGGGCAAATTACCATTTTGCCCCTATTATTTCACACTTTTACAATTTAGCCCTATTTGCACAAAACACAAAATATGTAAAATCTCCCAACAACATAGCTAGGCCGAATCTTCCATATAATCATATAAGTCCATACATTTCATTTATTTTGCAATCTAGCCCCTCAAAAATTTATTTTCACAATTTAGCCCTAATTTTCTAAATTCATCAAAATTCCAAAAACAAAACATATTAATCTAACACATATATTTCATAATGCATCCTTAAACAACATAAACAACCAACTATCAACAATGGCTCAACTCAAAATATTCATCAAACTCAAAAATTAAAGCATGGGTCGAATAGTATTCGAAGCAACAATCTCAAAAACGTAAAAATTAACAAAAACTGAGCTAGATTCATACCTAAATTAAGCTTGGACAAGGCCGAATATGTTTAGGTTTTTCTTTCTTTCTCTTTTGCTAACTTTCGGCTATGGCTTCCAAAAAGATGAACTATGGCTTTATTATTTTATTACAAATAACATATATATCATCATTTTACTAAGTTACCAATTTAGCCTTTCATTAATCAAATAAAACAAACATATAATAAGGGTATGATTCTCTTTCATTCATCCACTAACCATGTTTCTTTTATTATAATATAAATATAACTTATAAAAAAATATAATATAACTTTAACTTATAAAATTTAATATGTATATATAAAAACACACATATATATACATATTTCCTTACCCATGTCGTCCACTAACCAAAATAGTGGCTAAATTGCCACATAAGCCCTTAACACTTAAAAGCCACACTAATTTAGTTGTTAATCAAATAAAAGGCCACTTTTACAAATTATGCAATTTAATCCTTTTGTCAAATTGAACACACAGCATGGACAAATTAGCTTACGGAAATTTCACACATACTAATTCACATATAATTAACACAGAAGATAATATTTAATTATTAATCGAACTCGGATTCGTGGTCCCGAAACCATCGTTCCGATTAGGGTCAAATTCAGACTGTTACAACTCTCCCCCTTAGGGATTTTCGTCCCCGAAAATCTTACCGTTAAACAGAGTCAGATATTATTGTCTCATTGAATCCTCAGGCTCCCACGTAGCCTCTTCTATTCCATGACGATTCCATAATACTTTTACTAACGGAATTTTCTTGTTTCTCAACTCTTTCACTTCACGAGCTAAAATACGGATCGGTTCCTCCTCGTACGTCATATCAGATCAGATTTCAACCTCAGATGGGGCAATTACATGTGACGGATCAGATCTATATCTACGAAGCATCGAAACATGAAATACATTGTGTATCTTTTCTAACTCAAAGGGCAACCTTAGCCTATAAGCAACAGGCCCAACACGCTCTGTAATTTCATACGGTCCAATGAATCTCGAACTCAACTTGCCTTTACGACCGAATCTGAGTACTTTCTTCCACGGTGAAACTTTCAAAAATACCCGATCTCCGATCTGAAACTCAATGTCTTTACATTTCAAATCAGCGTATGACTTTTGACGATCTGACGCAGCTTTCAAACTGTTACGGATTACTACCACTTTCTGTTCAGTTTCTTTAATCAAATCAACCCCGTGTATCTTGTTTTCATTGAGCTCGGTCTAGTATAAAGGTGTACGACATTTACGACCTTACAAAGCTTCGTAGGGTGTCATTCTGATACTAGATTGAAAACTATTGTTATAAGCAAATTCAATCAAAGGTAAGTATCGTTCCCATGTACCTTCAAATTCGAGGACACAACATCTCAACATATCCTCAAGTATCTAAATGGTTCGTTCGGATTGACCATCTGTCTGCGGATGAAAGGCAGTGCTAAAGTGTAGTTTAGTATCTAAAGCATCTTGCAATTTCCTCCAAAACCGCAACGTGAATCTCGGGTCTCTATCTGAAACAATAGAAGTAGGCACACCATGTAATCTCACAATTTGAGATACGTACAACTCTGCAAGTTTATCGAGCGAAAAGTCCGTACGAACAGGAACAAAATGAGCTGATTTGGTTAGTCTATCTACTATAACCCAAATTGCATCTTTCTTGCTCGGTGTCATTGGTAAGCCGGATACAAAATCCATAGTAATTCTGTAGGTGCCATCCGATACGGAGCTATTGAAATCGGAGTCGTTCCCGGTACTAATTCAATGCCAAACTCTATTTCTCGAACTGGTGGTAAACCCGGTAATTCTTCAGGAAACACATTTGGGTAATCGCACACAACTGGTACAGATTCAATCTGCTTCTCAGTCACTTTACTATCAGGCACATAGGCCAAATAAGCTTCATACCCTTTTCTCATATACTTACGAGCTAACATCGAAGATATCATCTGCTGGTAACCCATTGAGATCATTAGATTCAATCCGAATAATTTCACCGATTCGACATCTTAAATCAATGGTCTTTCTTTTGCAATTAACAACAAAGATCGTGCAAGGTCAACCATCCATTCCCAAAATTATATCGAACTCGTCGAAAGGCAACAACATTAAATCGGTGGGAAGCATGAATCCCGAATCATCAAGCGGGCAACTTTACACACTTTATCAACCGTAACACATCGACCCAAGGGGTTTGATACCCGAATCACAAACTCGTGAGACTCAACAGTGAGTCTTATGGATACTAAAGTTTCACACACATAAGAATGAGTCGAACCAGGATCAATCAACGCAACAACGTGTAGTATCATAAAGAGTGAAAGTACCGCGGTAATAACATCCGGGAAGAAGTATCCTCCCGGTAGCAGATAGCATATGCTCTAGCAGTGCACGAGCTTCGATTGAAGCTGCAGATCTTTGGTTCCTTTCTCGATCGCCACTTACATTTCTCGAATGCTCGGGTGGTCTCGCCACGCTACGATACATTGCTCGATCTTGTATTCTCGAAAGCGATATTTTGCTCGGCTAGCATCAGCACTCCCGAATAAAATGATCCAACGATCCACATTTAAAACAGGACCGATCACGGAATCTACAACTCCCGGAATGCCATTTCCCACAATGCTTGCACTTAACCCGGTTCTGCTGAACATTACCAACACTGGCCATCGAAGTAGCTCGGGAACCCGCAGGAGGTCGATCTCGTCTAGAGAAGTCTGAAGTAGCCTTATGTCGACTGGATTCATCTTTGAACTTCTTCGATACAGAATGAAAGGTTTTACTCGATGATCTTTTACGAATGTCTCTAGCTTCAAATTCGGCTTTTCTTTTCTCTTTCCCAAGCTCTTCGGCTTTACAAGCTCGTTCAACAAGCACCACGAACTCTTTAATCTTTAGTATGCCGACCAGCAACTTAATGTCTTCATTCAAACCGTCTTCAAATCTTTTACACATAATAGCCTCAGTTGACACACATTCACGAGCATATCGGCTCAGTCTCACAAATTTCTGCTCATACTCAGTCACGGTCATACGACCCTGTTTCAATTCCAGAAATTCTTTTCGTTTTTGATCAATGAATCTCTGACTGATATATTTCTTACGGAACTCGGTCTGAAAGAAATCCCAAGTCACTTTCTCTTTCGAAACCACCGATACTAGTGTATTCCACCAGTGATATGCAGTGTCCCGTAATAAGAATATAGCACACTTCAAGCATTCATCCGGAGTACATGATAACTCATCAAGCACACGGATAGTATTATGAAGCCACAGCTCAGCTCGTTCCGCGCCATCATCATCATTAGCTTTAAATTCTTCGGCCCCGTGTTTCCTAATTTTATCTATAGGAGGCCTGCCAAATCTCATCGGATCTATTATCGGAGGTACCATAGGTATCGGAGATGGATTATTCGGGGGTGGAGGTTGTTGCACAGCCGGATTAGTCCAAATATATTGAGTAAACCATTCGTTCATCATCTGGTAGAAGGCTTACTTAGCCTCCCCCTCATGGCTACTTGAAATAGGTCGAGAGTCTACCGGCAATGACCCATGCGCGGGATCAGGCACTACGCTCTCAACATCATCAGCTACTGCTCTATCGGGATCCATTTACTATATAAAAACACAATTCAAATGTCAGAAGTCATCACACTATCGCATTATAAATTAAGGCATGTATAGCTAGACTCACACGTGCTACGGTAGTCCTAGAATCGACTAAATTGTAAGCTCTGATACCAATAAAATGTAACACCCCTAACCCGTATCCGTCACCGGATTAAGGTTACGGGGCATTACTAGTTAAGTCACAACTTTTAATCAATCACTTAAGTCATAAATAGACATACTTATATAATAATACAAATAAATTAAAACGATCACATATGCATATAAATGTATATTACATTTAATTGCATAAAACATACTTACCATACTCAACCTAAGTCATATGCGGCACAATCATCAAAGAACATAAGCCGAACATGTTATGTACATTTTATTCATACCACACAACATTGCAAATACCATAAGCCTAATTTACCGTATCTTTATTTATTTACTAAGTACTCAAACAACTAAACCAACCATATCTATCAAAGATAATTTAAAACATACTTCATTCAATTGACTAACATTACCCAAGTATATCATGTAATGCGTTATTAATTAGATTTAAGTTCATTTAAAAGACAATGTCATATCATTCAGTAAGACCAAAACACACTCGACTAACTATTATAAGTTTGTTCACATATATACTCCAAATGGGTCATTGCAACGATTAACGAAAAGTTCTATTCATTTAGTAATTAAAGCCACATTAACCGAATATACACATGCTCATAATTAGTTCTTAAACTAGATAACAATCATGGCATTTAAATAAACATATATGAAATCACATGTACATTGCTTATACCGAATTCAAATAGATCCAAACACTCAATCGAACCAATGTACACCTTAATTTCTTTTGCATGCGCATAATTGAACCAAAAATAATTATATGACTTATTCATTATTTTGCATTCGCCAACTGTTCCTAATATGCAAATCATTCAAGCATATTATATGTGCACACATTGCCTTTACAATTGAATCAAAATAATCAATACAAAATCAAATATATATATTCATTTTTATCCCTTTACTAAGTGAATTTTAAAACCATACTCAAAGACAAATCATACCAAGCATCAAGATTATCAAAAAAATGAGCTAATCATAAGCTATTCACATCATTTTCCAATCAAGCCATATAATCAAAATATTATACTCACATGCCATATAACATAGTTACCAAAATGAGCTTATAATATGACCGAATATGTATATACCACAATAACATCATGATCAAGCCATTTTCACATGGCTTATATACATCAACAAAATGTCGTTCGAACATTAAGCTAGCCTATACATGCCTTAAGTTCAAAAATTCAACTTTTTAGGTACCAAAATAATTCGATAGCGTGGTTGACTTCGTAGACGATCCCCTGAGCTCGTAGCTTAGTCAAAATCTATAAAGCAGAATGAAAACATATCACACAAAGTAAGCTAACTAGCTTAGTAAGTCTTAAGCAAAAGTATTAAATCAAATGATCATTCAAACATTTTCAATCCAAATTTAATATCATACAATTTCAAAGCTTAGTACTTAAATGATCTACTAATGCCGAATGCTAATACCCTTTTCTTTGATAACCTCAAAATATCCTTATCTCACCTTAATTGTGCAAACTCACCGAATACACATAAATGTAATATGTATCCACATATAACCAAATCAAGTAAGTACAATATACATATTAACCACATATAATCAATCATACTCATAGGTAAACATATCCATTTACCCTCACATATAGCATTTACACATATGGTCGAGTCTCAAAGGCACAACCAAGATTAAATTCCAATATATCATACTCATTATTTGTAAGACCAAATGCACATATTAAAATCTTACAAAAATACTTCAACTATATCACATATTACTCACTTCAAATAGTAATATAACAACTTACCTTATTCCTTGCAACTATGAAGCTTATACTTACCTGAGCATTTAGCTTATTTGCAGTAATTACATTCCACCTTATTAATGATCCATGAATCCTCTATTTATAATAAATCACCGGCATTAAGCCCGCTAGGCAACAAAGCTCGAAACACACACCAAGCACTAAGCTCGCTAGACCCGAGGTCCGAAATTTAATCAGGCATTTAGCCCGCTAGACCCGAGGTCCAAATTTAATCACCGACATTTAGCTCGCTAGGCAATAAGCCCGATACACTTCATCGGCACAAGGCTGCTAGGCTCAAGCCGAATATCGATATTATTAAACCATCTCATACACATTACATATTACCAAAATCACATATATCACACATAATTCATATCACTTTAACATATCAACTCAATTAAATTTAACTACATTTCATTATTAAATCACTTACCACATTCGGCTTTGGCCAAATTCACATTTATAAATTCATAAATCAGCATGTAATCAAGGTTATAACCGATATTAACGGTATTAAATTGCTTATAGACTTACCTCGGATATCGTCGGACGGCAAAAACTGGCTATTCGATGATTTTCGCTTTTCCCCCGATCCAAGTCCGTTTTTCTTTTTTCTTGATCTAAATATATTCAAATTAAGCTCGTTTAAATACATTTCATTTCAATTTAATCCAAAAACACCTAAATGGGCAAATTACCATTTTGCCCCTATTATTTCACACTTTTACAATTTAGCCCTATTTGCACAAAACACAAAATATGCAAAATCCCCCAACAACATAGCTAGGCCGAATCTTCCATATAATCATATAAGTCCATACATTTCATTTATTTTGCAATCTAGCCCCTCAAAAATTTATTTTCACAATTTAGCCCTAATTTTCTAAATTCATCAAAATTCCAAAAACAAAACATATTAATCTAACACATATATTTCATAATGCATCCTTAAACAACATAAACAACCAACTATCAACAATGGCTCAACTCAAAATATTCATCAAACTCAAAAATTAAAGCATGGGTCGGATAGTATTCGAAGCAACAATCTCAAAAACGTAAAAATTAACAAAAATCGAGCTAGATTCATACCTAAATTAAGCTTGGACAAGGCCGAATATGTTTAGGTTTTTCTTTCTTTCTCTTTTGCTAACTTTCGGCTATGGCTTCCAAAAAGATGAACTATGGCTTTATTATTTTATTACAAATAACATATATATCATCATTTTACTAAGTTACCAATTTAGCCTTTCATTAATCAAATAAAACAAACATATAATAAGGGTATGATTCTCTTTCATCCATCCACTAACCATGTTTCTTTTATTATAATATAAATGTAACTTATAAATAAATATAATATAACTTTAACTTTTAAAATTTAATATGTATATATAAAAACACACATATATATATATATACATATTTTCTTACCCATGTCGTCCACTAACCAAAATAGTGGCTAAATTGCCACATAAGCCCTTAACACTTAAAAGCCACACTAATTTAGCCGTTAATCAAATAAAAGGCCACTTTTACAAATTATGCAATTTAATCCTTTTTATCAAATTGAACACACAGACAGAAAATTTAGGTTACGGAAATTTCACACATACTAATTCACATATAATTAACACAGAAGATAATATTTAATTATTAATCGGACTCGAATTCGTGGTCCCGAAACCACCGTTCCGATTAGGGTCAAATTCGGACTGTTACAACTTCGGTAATTTTACAAGTTGAGGGTGTTTCAGTAATTTTGTAAACCAATGGTACTCTAAACAGAGATAACGATGCGAATGGGCCTAGGGCCCATTCTCGACCCAAATGGGCCCACATGCTCGTGTGGCCCATTTAGCCTAAATCTAGCCATAGATATGAGATTCACATAGTCCAGTCCAATATTTACTACACAATCATACAACTTATCCGATTGGGCCTACGGGCTCATTGGCCCCACATGGGGCATTTCGGCCCATCGTGGCCCAAACAGCCTAAACCCATAAGAACACTCATTATGGCCTCAACTATCGCGTCAAAGCTCCCACACGTACGCTCGCACGCTCGTGTGGGTACCATCGCCGTGTGACCGACATTTTGGCATTTGCCGCTCTACAGTTAGAGTAGTGCAAAATACACACCTGATAGGAATCTGAAGTTAATCCGCGCTCTGAACACTGTTCTGCGCAGAACCCAACAATGATCGTATCCTTGACCCCCAATGGGTGTGTTGATCAACTTCGGTCACCACCACCGTGACCCAACGACATACAGATCAACGAATGATCCAACGCCTAACCCAAACGAGCACGCCACAAAGCGAAAGGGATAAGCCAAGAAAGGTATACTTACTCTCCTCCTGGTTTGCTCTATTTAAAGCCAGCTTCTTGCCTATCCTCATGCTAGCTTCCCGATGTGGGATCCCACCTTCAGCAGAGTTTAAATCCAACACAAACTCTGGCCGTCCAATCCGCAAAATAAACACTCCCTTGCTTGACATGAGATTCGAACCTTTGCCCTCTCCTATGCTCCAGACGCTACATGCCACCATAACACAACCTCCTTTTGTGACTTAGAACATGCGCAACTAAATATAAGCCTATGGGCCAAAGTCTAACTTCATTTAAAAGAAAAACAAAATGAATTGCAAGCGCCAAGACTTGAACCTTGGACCCCTTGCTTCCTCTATGGCGTCACTTCTTTGTCTCCCATGTGGCGCCAATTGCCACTAGACCACAACTCCTTTTGTGTCATTTTTTCCCACAATTTATTCTTAAAGCCTACTTACTTACTCCCATGGTTTTATTCACCTAAAACCAAAATTTTTCCTAAAGCCTAGGTTTGAACCCAAGACTTCATGGAAGCCCCCTAACCTTCCTAAATCACTCACCTAATAGGTCCAACTTGCATTAGTGTCGTTCTCTTATTCTCAAAAATTTTAAATGCTCCCATGCCCAAGGCCCAATAGGCCCAATTCTACTAGGCCCAAAAATTCAGGGCGTTACACGATCTCTATTGGAATACCCCACTGAAGCATTCGAACGACTATACGAATCCCATGATTTATTTGAAAAAGAATGATAAGGTTTACTCATTGGCCTGTTTCTCGAATCTCTAGCCTCAGAATCAGCTTTTCTCTTTTCTTTGCCAAGTCCTTAGGCTTTGCAAGCTCTATCAACTAACACAACAATTTCTTTCAATTCAAGAATCCTGACTAGAAGTCTAATGTCTTCGTTCAACCCGTCTTCGAATCGCTTACACATAATTGCTTCAATGGAGACACATTCTCGAGCATATTTACTGAATCTCACAAATTCTCTTTCGTACTTAGTCACAGACATACGACCCTGTTTCAACTCCAGAAATTCTTTATGCTTTTGATCAATAAACCGTTGGCTTATGTATTTCTTTCTAAACTTGGTTTGAAAGAATTCCTACGTGACTCTTTCTCTCGGTGCCACGAATATCAAAGTGTTCCACCACTGATATGCAGTATCTCTCAGGAGTGATACAGCGCATTTGACACATTCTGCTGGCGTACAAGACAGTTCATCAAATACCCGAATTGTATTCTCAAGCCAAAACTCAACTCTCTCTGGATCATCATCAATGGTAGCTCTAAACTCTTCAGCCCCATACTTTTGAATATTATCCACAGGTGGCTTACTTAAACGTAAAGGTTCCAAACCTTGAGGAGCTATGGGAATCGGTTAGGGAATAGGTGGTGGTGGAGGTTGCTGAGCAGCCGAATTCGTTTGGACAAACTCTGTAACAGTCTGGTTTAGACCCTAGGCAGAATAGTGGTTTCGAGACCACAAATTCGAGTCAGAAAAATATTTTTATATTATTTTTCGTGCCTATGATATATGATTAAGCATGTGTGAAAGTTTCGTGATTTAATTTGGTAATTTGTGTGCTTAATTTGAGAATAGGACTAAATTGCATTAAATGCAAAATTAGCATGTCATATGTTAAAAGCACTTATGTGTCATGTATTTACAAAGGTGAGGTCCTTATAATACAATTGAACCATTGGAAATATGGATGGACATTAATGCCTAAAGTTAGTGGAAATTATAATGTTTAAATAAAGGTTAAAAATGTAAAATAGTATATATGTTATAATTAAATAAAACAAAACATGAGAATTTGTGATTCATTCATCCATTCTTGACCGAATATACCAAAGAAAAAGAAAAGAAAAAGAAAGCTAGGTTTCGACTAAGTCTAAGCTTGATTCAAGGTATATTTTACTTCAGTTTTTTATAATTTTTACGTTTTTGTAATCGTTACTTTGTTTTCTTCAAAACCCATGCTTAAATTTTGTGAATTGATGATGAATTTGAAATATGCCATGGATGAATTCATGAGCTTTGTGAAGTTTTATGATGAAATATGAATATGTGTTAGATTAACATAGTTTGTCTTTGAATTTTTGATGATTTTGAGTAATTTGGACTTAATTGTGAAAATAAAATTATGAGGGACTAAATTGTGAAATAAATGAAATGTATGGACTTGTATGGACTACATGAATATTCGGCCAAGCATGGGTAATATGAAATTTTGTGTATTTTGTGATTTTTTGAAATAGGGACTAAAATGTCAAAATGTGAAAATATGAGGGCCAATTTGTAAATTGCCCTAAATATGTGTTTTTGGATTGAATTGAATGAATTAGTGAATAAATGAGTTAAATTTGAATATGTATAGATCAAGAACCGAAGAAAACGGGCTTAGATCGCGGGAAATCAAAAGTAATTGAGTAGCCGAGTTCGTTTTTGTTTATCCAAATCTGAGGTAAGTCTATATACAAATAAATGTATTTACATTGATATATATATATGTTCACATGGAAATTTATAATGATGAATGTATATGAGATGATGAGTACATGAAATCCGAGATAGTATCGACATGGTGTCAACATCCAAAAAAGCCCCGTACGAACCTAGGAATAGATAGGATTACATATGTCATGACATAAGTGTCCGATATGTAATATCGTGTAAGACCACGTCTAGGACGTTGGCATCGATTTGAGATTTACGTGTAAGACCATGTCTGGGACATTGGCATCGTATTGATTCATGTAAGACCCTGTCTGAGACAGTGGCATCGTTATCTGGTTACATGTAAGACCACGTCTGAGACGTTGGCATTGTACGACTATTCCGAGCATTATGAGTATTCTATTTGATTCCAAATGGTTCAACGGTAAAATCTGAGAAATGAACGTCTACATGAAATGTATAAACGAATCAGGTATGTTTGAATTGTACACTAAGCAAGTGTATGAAAGGTAAGTGTTTATATGAACTTACCTAGATGAGATATGTGAATAGATTTGATAGGGTAAAATGTATTATATGTGTTAATGAGCTATGATCTAATGAAGTACAAGGTGATGCATATATGTTGGTAAGCAAATGGCTAATCAAATGAGCCAAGGAGAATTATGAATGTGCAAATGAGCTATTAGTGATCTTATATTTGAGATGAATGATGAATGCTTATATGTTAAGTTTATTTGTATATGGCTTACTAAGCTTTTGAAAGCTTACTTTGTGTGTTTTTGTTCTGTTTTATAGATCATCAAAGCTACAAAAGGCTCGGGGATCGTCGAGGATCATCATCACACTACTCAATCCTATTTTGATACCTTTTTGAAAGTGTAAATATTAAGTATGGCATGTATAGGCTAGTCACTTTGAATTATGTTTGAGATATGTATATAGCCATGTGATATGGCTAGGTAAATGGTTGTGATATGTATGAGTAGTCAAGCTATATAATGCTTAGCTTGGTATGGTTTGTTAGCTAATGAAATGGTCAAGGTAATGGTAATCTTGTTGATGCAAAATTGGTATATATTTGATGAGTAGATGTCATCTTGTAGTGGTAAGTTGTGGATGATTTATGCTTAGAAATGTTTGTGAATAAGTTGAGTTAAATGGCATATAAGTTGGTATGTTTGAAGAGTACTTGAATGAGTTGAAAAGGATGACCATTTGGTATGTTTTTGGTTGTCAATTGTGTTTGGTATGATGCTTGTATGTGCTTGTATGGAAGACCTAAAGTGTGGGTGGCAATTTGGCCTTGTAAATGGCCTATAATTGCCCACACGGTTGAGCACACGGGCGTGTGGCTCGACCGTGTCTTTCGTGGTTGTATTTCAAAACAAGTCATGCTCGATCACGGGCTGGACACACGGGCGTGTGACTGGCCGTGTGGTGCAAGTCAGGCTCGACCACGGGCAAGGCACACGGGCGTGTCCACGAGTGAGGCACACGGGCGTGTCCACGGGTGAGGCACACGGGCGTGTCCACGGCCGTGTGGACAAGTCAGTATGTATGCCCTGTTTTGACACGGCTTAGACACACGGGCGTGTGACCTCTGTAACTTAGAAATTTTTTTAAATTTCCGAAAGTTTCCATATGTATTCGGTTTAGTCCCGGGCCTTTCTTAAAACATACTTGAGTTCTCGTAGACCTATTTAAGGGACACTTTGATGGGATTTGATGAATTATATTATGAAATGTCTGTAAAAGTTTCCAATTCATCCAGTAACGCCTTTAACCCTAGACCGGCGATGGATACGGGTTAAGGGTGTTACAAACTCAGTGAACCATCGTTCATCATTTGAAAGAAGGCTTCATTGGACTCTTCTTCCTGACTACCAGACACAGGTCTCGATTCAGACTACACTACTCCGTGAACGGAGGCTAGCGCATTACTTTCAACATAATCAGCCACTGCTCGATTGGGATCCATTACTATAAGAAAACACGATTTAAATTGTCAGGAGATATCACACTATCATAGGTTATATATGGCATGTATAGTTAAACTCTCACATACGCTACGTTAGTCCAAGAATCGACTAAACCGTAGCTCTGAAACCAATAAATATAACACCCTTCACCCATATCCATCACCGAAATAAGGTTATGGAGTATTACCAGACTTATTACTTAAACGAACATACATTTCTCATATATTTTTCCATTCCAAATAAAAATCATTCACATTCATTCATATCGTCCCTAATACGAGCCTACGAGGCCCAAAACATACATTAGAAGTCGTTCGGGACTAAACCGATAACTTAGGAAATTTTTGGAAAACGTAGAAAATTTTTCAAAATACAGGGAACACACGCCCTTGTGGCCTGGCCGTGTGAGAAAGACACGCCCGTGTCACAGGTCTTGTGGACATTCGAAATGGGATCACATAGCTGTGTCCCAGCCCGTGTCTGACCTCATATAACTCTCTGACTTGGGTCACACAGCCAACCACATGCCCGTGTGACTAGCCCGTGAGCCCTTAAAAATGGCCTCACATGCTCGTATGCCAGGCCGTGTGCTAGGCTATGCTAAATTTGTAAGGTATACTAACTTATTCCACACGACCAAGTCACACGCCCGTGTGCTGGGCCGTGTGGAGCATACTTACTTGGTTTCTAATTAAACACCAGAGGACACACGACCATGTCACCTGACTGTGTGTCACACATGATTGAGACTCACGCCCGTGTCTCTGCTCGTATGGACAAAAATAGGCTATTTACCAAACCATCATTCTCACCCAAATTTGCATTCACATATACATGTCAAAAGGCATATGACCATATCATAAAATATCATTCAAACCAATCTCAACCAAGCGTAATTCATGCTATTTCCATACCAATAACTATAATGCTCATAACCTCGTAATTTGCTTATTCAAAACATACCAATTTCACTTTCACAGATCACCTAAATAGTCACTTTCAATTATGCACTATTTTTCCTAAAACCACAAGCATACCAATCTCAAATTTCAATCATTTGATACTCAAGCTACCAATCCACAAACAACCATTCACATGGAAATTTTAAACCACATCACAAAAGGGCATTTGCACATATATATACATACCAAATATACCAAAATAAGACAAATCACATGGCTATACACATAACCAAAACATACTTCATTTACAAGCCAAATCAATTGGCTAAATCCATTATAAACATATAAACCATACCAACCACAACTCCTATACATGCCATATAACCAAATACATAAGTTCAAAAGTATCAAAATGACAGCAGATAGTGTGATGAGATCTCCGATGACTCCCAAATCCGAGCAAGCTTCGATAATAACTATAAAACACGAAAAAGTAAATAAAGTAAGATATAAAGCTTAGTAAGCTCGTATAATTAATAAGTAAAACTCACCATTCATTCACCATTCAAGTAAAATAAACATAATATACTACAAAAAATCATTAAATCACAAGGTTAACATATATTCATTCACATAATTAATCATGAACTCACAATTTCATGAATTCAATGCTCATATGATTTTCGTACATACCTATACTGATATGTATCTATCTCTCACCATTTCATATCTTCGATATACCTGTTGAACCATTTGGAATAATATCGGATACTCGGGAATCTCGCACCCTAAGTGCCAACACATAGCCGATGTTATCTCAATCTCATATCTCATTTAATGCTCACTCTCAAACTATCAACGGATCTGCTCACACAAGCTGACGGTCAAGACGTAACTACACGGTGTTTCTCACACAAGCTGACAAGAATCTGCAACACATGCCGAATAACTCGGCCACCGATAGGACGTACGGACTAGCACCCAAACACATAACCCCTAATGACATGTCATTTGTATCCTAATATATTCCTAATGTTCAACCGGGATTTAACATTGCCAAATCTTCGTCGAACATATCCGTAAGGTCGTTTCACAATGAATTCAATAATAAAGCATTTAAAACACAATTATATTAATGCTTATTAACATACGAACTTACCTCGATCACAAAAACGTTGGAACAGGATCGACTAGTCCAATACTTTATTTTTCCCCTGATCTAGATCCGAACTTAGCTTTTCTTGATCTATATATAATCAAATTTAACTTACTTAATTATCATTCTGTTTAATTTAATCCAAATTCCATATTATGGTAATTTTACACTTTTGCCCCTAAACTTTTAAATTCTTTATAATTTAGTCCCTAGCTCATAAAAATACAAATTCATGAAATTAAACTTATACCCATGGTAACCGGATTTCCCTTATTATCATAGCAGCCCATATTTTTCATTATTTCACACATTTACCACACAATTTATCACATTTCTCAATTTATCCCTATTTAACAATTTTAGCAAAAATCACTTAACAAATGTTGTTTATCTAACAACAACCATTTATTTTCTATCTTCAAAAATCAAGATACACACATATTCATCAATGGTAAAACCCTAAACCTTTAACAATTTTGCAAATTAGTCCCTGAGCTAGCTAGATTAAGCTACGACTCTAAAAACATAGAAATCATTAAAAACCGATATCAAAATCACTTACATGCGCTTTCCCAAGCTTGCCGAAACAAATAACCCTAAAAGTGGTTTTATTTCCTTCAAAATTCGGTGGAAGAGAGCTTTGGAGAAGATGAGTACATTATTTCTTTTATTTGTTTTTAGTTTAATTTGCTAATTACTAAACTAACCTTTTTATTAATAAAAAATCACTAAAATGATGTCCATATTTGTCCGATAACTATATTAATGGTCTAATTACTACTTAAGGACCTCCACTTAAAGGGTCCATAGCTATTAGATACCTGAACTCAACTTTTACACTTTACGAGATTTAGTCTTTTTTATCGAACTGAACATTTAAACGATAAAATTTCTTAACAAAATTTTTACAAAATTATACTATCATGTTGTAGACATTAAAATAGTAATAAAATAAATATTTTTATCTCGAATTTGTTGTCCCAAAATTATTATTCTGATTTGACTAAAAATAGGCTATTACAGACTTTATGGGTATGGAGTGGATGTATGCTTGGGTGTTGAGACGACCTCACCAGTGGGAGAATTGGACTGTGCTCATCTGGTCATGGAGAAATTTGGCCTTGAACGAAGAGTAGAAGATGAACCCCTTGGCCCTTATATGGTGGTGGAGTGACCGAGAGGACATGGTCGGTTCGCGGCGCTGGGCGTTGTTGAAGGAGAAAGTTTCGCCGCAGTTAATGGCAAAAATAATGGAGAAAAAAAGGAAACAAATATGGAGCAGAATAACAGCGTGGGAGAAAATTTATTAGGGCTCCAAATGATAAAAGCAAGACCGTGAAGAATAGGGCCAAGCAACGGGCCAAAGGAAAAAAAGTGATGGTGGGCACTGGGCCAAATTCAGGTTTGACAGCTTTAAGGCCAATTAATTGCAGATTTGGAATGAAACCAAATAATGGGCAGGTTTTTTTTATGATGGATTGAAATTGCCTTTCATTGGTGCTGCTGATCGGGGAAAAATATAGTTATTGAACCAGTGAATATTTCGCCAAATTTAAATAAGAAGTAGCACACAGTAGTTTGCATATTGGAAAAGGAAAAATTGGGTTCAAATACAGATAAAGAGAATGAGGTTTTCAGGTTTGGTCAAAAAAGTGTCGTCCCCGAAGAGCAACTTTTGCGTACTCAAAACTGTTCTATCTAGACCACGAGGGAAACCACCAAATGAGGAAATGGGGAATCAATTGCAAGAATCTGTTGAATTGAAATCGACAATGGAAAGGTTGGTCTATGACCTTGAAAGGGACCTAGAAAGAGATGATATGGCAAATGATTCTCAAACTATTGTGGAAGTTATGGTCGTGAAGGATGCTTGCAGTGATGTGGTAAATTGTTAGTTTTTGCAGTGTTAAATTTTGGGATTTGTTTTCGTATCCTTTTTGTTGTTTATGAACACAAAAATAATTTGTTGGAATTACCAAGTAGGGCATCCTAGGTTCTATAATTATGTAAAGGAATACCGAAAATATTTCTCTCTTGATTTTTTTTGTTTGTTTGAAACTTAGGTTAGTGGTGCTAGGGCTGATGGCATCATTGCGAAAATTGGGTATCCAAATTCGTTTAGGGTGGAAGCAAATGGTTTTGCTGGTGGAATTTGGTTATGTTGGAATGATGGTTGAATTGTGGATATTCTAGAAGTTCATTCTCAGGTGGTTCATGTTAAAATTAGCAGTACACAGAATTCGGATAATTTCTTTTGCTCAATTGTATATGCTAGCCCACAAATTGCGACACGGAGGAACTTATGGCATTTCCTGGGCTCGTTAGCAGAATTAGTGGAAGGACCTTGGATATTAGCTGGTGATTTCAATTCCATTATTAATAGCACTAAAAGAAAAGGTAGTACATCTACTTCACGAGTAGGTTGCAGATGGTTTCGAGATTTTTGGTTTAATAATGTTTTGCAAGACTTGGGTGCATGTGGTGCTAAGTTTACGTGGTGTAGAGGAGGTTTGTCATAGAGACTAGACAGGGCTGTTTGCAACTTAGAATGGGATTCGTTTGTGCCAGATTGCTCTGTAAGAAATCTCCTAGATTGAAATCTGACCATATACTGATTTTAATTTCTCTAAGAAGTTTTGACACATGAAGAACTGTTGTAGTTTCAAAAGTCTAGATCAGAATGGCTCCGAAATGGTGATAAGAATACATCCTATTTTCATAGTTGTACTTTAAAGAGACATAAGCCGAACAAGATAGAGGGTCTTCTTGTGGAAAATGATTGGTGTTTTGAGGAGGAAGTTTTGAAGCAATATGTGGTGGACTTCTTTAAGGAAAAAGATAAAGGGTCGTGTTGTGGAAAATTATTTGGTTAATAATGTTTTCCCTTGTAGTGGTAACTTTCCTTTGTTATCATGTGATGAGACGAGTAATCTCCTTTCAGTGGCTTCTAATGAGGAAATACGTAGAGCAATTTTTAGCATGGCTCCACTAAAGTCTCCTGGTGTGGATGGTTTTCAGGATAGTTTCTTTCAGACATAATGGGAAATAGTGGGACCGTCAGTATGTTCTTTTGTGAGACAGAGTTTGAGAGGTCAGCAGTTGGATCCTAAACTGAACAGAACTTTACTAGTGCTTATACCAAAGACTCAAAGTCCAGAAAGAATAACCCAGTTCCAGCCAATAATCCTATGTTCAGTGTTGTATAAGATCCATACAAAGACAATTGTTAATAGGTTGAGACCAATGATGGTGAAGCTAACTCGTCATAACAAATCAAGCTTTATTCCTAGTAGAGATATCGCTGATAATATTGTAGTTGCGCAAGAAGTGGTGCATCTTTTGAAGAGTTTTAGAGGTAATAAATATGGTATGATCTTGAAAATAGACCTAGAGAAGTCTTATGATAGAATCATATGGGATTTCTTACAAGACACTTTATTAATGGCTGGATTACCATTGCAATTAGTTAATGTGATATTACACTGTGTTTCTTCTTCATCTCTTCATGTTTTATGGAATGGGACTATCACAGATACCTTTCAACCTGCATGTGGCATAAGACAAGGAGACCCATTTTCTCCCTACTTTTTTGTCCTTTCCATGGAGAGACTTGGGCACCTTATCGAGGAGGCAATTGAAAAGGGGAGTTGGAAGCTTTTGTCCCATTATAGAAGAGGTCCGTCCTTATCTCATCTTTTCTTTGTTGATGACTTTATTCTTTTATGTGAAGCTAGTAGGGATCAAGCAGCAGTGGTGAATAACATTCTAGAAACTTTCTGTTATTTTTCTAGGCAGAAGGTGAACAAGAATAAGTCACATGTGTTTTTTCTCCTAATACATCGGGAGCTGTTGTCGATGTGGTATGTGGCAGTGTGGTTTTTAATCGAGTGGATGATCTTGGGATTTACTTAGGGTTATCGTTGTTGCACAATAGAGTTACAATAAACACGTTCAAATTTGTTGTGAATAAAGTTCGGCAAAAACTATCTGGTTGGGAAGCGAGGAAACTATCAATGGCATGTCGAATAAATTTGGTACGATCAGTTCTCCTAGATATTCCAAACTACTTTATGTACACTATTCGAATTTGTAACAGCCCAAATACGACCCTAAACGGAACGGTGGTTTCGGAACCATGAATCCGGGTTAGAATGATATTTTTATCTTTAAATTAATATTTATGTTGTGTGTTGGAGAATGTCTTAAAATATGGTAGGTTAATTTAATTGTTTGTATGTTTAATTTTAGATTTGGGATTAAATTGCATAAGTAGTAAAATCGTTAATCTTTGAATAGGGAGATTGAATTAAATAATTTTCTTTTTGCATGGGGATTTAAAGTGCAAATTTACCCTTGTTGAAGAAGTAGTGGACGGCAATGATGTAAAATAGTTAGTGGGGAAGGTTTAATTATTTTATTTGATAAGAAAGGTATTATGAAATAATATTATAATAAAGGGATATTATTAAAAAAAAGAGAGAAAGCAAACATCATCATCTTCATTTTTCATACCACCGAAAATAAAAGGAGAAAGGAAGGATACAAGCTCTCCACCTTTCGGCATTTTGCATGTTCTAATAAGATTAGTGATTAAGCTTAATTTTTGTAAATTTTAACATTTTTGAAGTGGTTGACATGTATATTTGCTAGCCCATAGTCAAATTTTTTGTTTTGGTTGTATGTTTCGAGTGTTGCCATGGATGGAACTTGGGTGTTTGTATGATTAATGACAGTATATGTTAAAAATAAGATAGATTAATAAGATTACCTTTAGAACTTTTGATAGATTTTAGTATAAGGGTGATTTTGTAAAAAGAAAATTTTTGGAAGGACTAAATATCAATAAAAATGGAAGAATTGAGTTGACGGGAGGGCTATAAATATTCGGCCCTTAATTGATATGGTCAAATTCTAGATATTTTGTGTTTTGAGTTGTAAGGACTTATTTGTAAACATTATAAAAGTTAGGGGTAAATTCATAAATTACTAAATTATGTGTTTAAGGATTTAATTGAATGAGAAAAGTGATGAATGAGTTTGATTTGAATTTATTTAGATCAAGATCATAAAGAAAAGAGTTTAGAACGGGGGAATGTGAAATTAAACGAGTAGCCGGGAAGCTTAAATTGTCGACTTCCGAGGTAAGTTATAAGCAATTGGTTAAATTTAATTTTGATCTATATTATTAAATATAAGTTAAATGGAAGAAAATTTTATTTAAAATTATTGGTTGAATGGGATGTTGTTATATATATAAATATTTAAGCTTGATTATTTGAGATGGATAAAAGTATATATATATATATATTTATATTGGGTGATAGTATATGTGAAAATAAATAGAGAAGAATTTTGGTTGTATTGAATTTGGTGATTAAGTTTATATATGGTAGGTTAGCTGAATGTGTTGGCAATTGATAATTGACAAGAGTTATCCTTGAAATGTATACATAATTATATGTATATTAATGGTTGCTGAATATGATGGGTTGAGATGGAAGAATGAATTATGAAAAATAGATGTTTTAATTGGGTATAGATAATATTGATAGTGAAATTATATATGTTTATGGGATTGAGGAAATATTCGATTAAGGGCCTTTGTGTGCGGATTTGTTCACCAGAAACGTGTGTGCGAGATCGGTTGAATGGCACTGTGTGTGCGGAATTGTTCACCGAGCACTGTGTGTGCGAGATCGGTTGAATGGCACTGTGTGTGCGGATTTGTTCACCAAGCACTGTGTGTGCGAGATCGGTTGAATGACACTGTGTGTGCGAATTTGTTCACCGAGCACTGTGTGTGCGAGATCGGTTGAAAGGCACTATGTGTACGGGTTATCGGATTTCCTCAAGGATAGAGACACATAGTAAAGGTAAATGAAAGTGTCAAGTATGTACATATTGAATAATGGTTTATCATCTTGGTGCAACAAATTATGTAAGTAATTTCGATTTGGATTTTGAGCATGTAAATATAGGTATTCGATTTAGGGAGCAATCGAATTCTGGTATAAATTGCTTGGAAATATGTTGTATGTAATTATGGTTAAAGGTTCTTTTAAAATTTAGATGAAACGAATAGAGTTTGGATAATGAATTGTTGTATATGATATTATTGCTTAAAACTTACTAAGCTTTAAAAGCTTACTTGGTGTGTTCGTTATAATGTACTATAGGTTTTCAAAGGCAAAGCTCGAGCCCGGGAATCCTTGTCGAAGTCAAACACACTATCTACTCTTTTGGTACCCTTTTTGAGAATGAACTTAAATTCTATGGCATGTATAGGCTAACTATCTTAGAGTTGACCCAAATGTTATTTAGTGAATGTATATACATAAGCCATGCGAAAATGGCTAGTTTTAAATGAATAAGTTTATGCAAAATTTATATATATTTATATATATATATATATATGTGTGTGTGTGAAATGCGCATAGTATGTTATAAATGTTTGATTGGTTTGGTTATGGTTTATACATGTATCGAAAGTAGTATGCTTTCCTATGTATGTGGTGTACTTAGTAAATGCTTGATGAATTAGTCTCGGAATGTGGTTTGGGTAAAATTTAATATATGTTTGGAATGAGAGGTGAATTTATGTGTTTATATATATATATATTTATACTTGCACGCTATATTAAGTTTTGGGATAACTGTAACACCCCAAACCCGGTCAACACGCTACGACCGAATTCGGCATGTCACAGGGAAAACCATTATTAAAGAAAACAAGTGGTTGATTAAATTTTGTGAAGAAACGTTATTGAAAACAAGTTGTCGTCTCTCATTTTAGGAAAACTTATGATTTTATGAAAAGCCGAACTAGTTTGAGTAATAAATTTAAAAAAAAACCGTTTCGTATTTAGTCTTAAAGTAAACTTAGTTTTATAGAAAATTGAGTTAGCTTGTTGTTACTACTTGTTTGTCGTTACCCGATGGTGAAGTTTTGGAAAATCCCGATACTTTGTAAAAAGTTTAGAAAACATTCATTAATAGATTATTAGGCATGTCGTTTTGTTTAACTTAAGCAAAATATAATGTAAATTCAAAGCAGATAAATAACCCCAAAATAAAGGTTAGTGGCCTTATTACAACCCAAAACCAAATTTAAAGCAAAGTAAAAACCGAAATGATAGTTCAAAACAAAAATCCGAAATATTGTGCATGGCCACCTCGAGTCCGCCTCGGCTCCGCATCCGCGATCTATGATTCATCTGCAAAATGTAAAGGAAGGGATGAGTCACCGAGACTCAGTGTATAAATCCCCATCCCGAAAATATTGATGCCCTTACACGTTTCACAAGCCAATATACGTGTCATGCAACCCAAACCTAACCATCCGAAACTCCTCAGTATCTACCCAGTGTGGTACCAAACCCTTTGGTGGTCAAAACCATGGTGACCGTAGTCACAAATAATATGTATATATGTGGTCAAAACCCTTTGGTGACCGTAGTCACAAATAATATATATATGTGGTCAAAACTTTGGTGACCGTAGTCACAAATAATATGTGTGGGGCCAACCCACATTGTGGTCAAAACCATTGATGACAATCCCGTATATCGTCATGTGGGGCCAACCCACTGTGGTACCAAACCACTGGGACGAGTCACAAAGATAAATATATGTGGTACCAAACCACTGGTGGTCAAAACCACTGAGACTTAGTCACAATAATATAGAAAGCGGGGCAAACCCACTGTGTGGTCAAAACTACTGGTGACAGTCTAGAATCATGCCTTCCCCCTCCTCTCATCATACCCATTTTTATGAACATGCTTTTAATGGCATAATAATCATGCTTAACATACAAAAATCACATGGCATGGCATATACAGATTTACATAGGCATTTAACGTTAGCCAATCAAGTGGACTTACCCGGAGTCCTCGCTTTTACCCACAAGGGTAACATATCGATTGCAAAATTATTCCGGCTTTTGACAACATACATGATAAACATATTAACTAATGAAGTGTGTAAGAGTTACACACCTGGTTACTCGCAAGACTACGCTTTTTTACGTTAGCACTGTCGTTAATCGACACTACCGCTATCTGCCTACTCTCCTGTTCCGATCTTTGGTCCACACCGGTGTGGCCAATCGCGAACCGCAGATCTGACCCTCTTCTTGAATTTAGGGGCTGGGGTCTCAGATCCAACCCCTCCTAACGCTTGATTAGCCTTTGAGTCCATAACACACCTTAGTCACCAACCGAATCAAAGCAGAGAAAACGAACCAAAGAGATTAACGAGTTAGGCTAAGGCCCTTACCTAAATCGACAACTCTTGAAGCTTTCAGGCTTGATTCACAAGCCAAATGAATCCCGGAGATCAAAAGAATGCGGCAACACTCCTTCCTACAATCGGCCAAACACCCACACACAGAAACCAAATAGCCTTCGACTTTGGCAAGAAAACCCGAAAGAGAAGGATAAATAACCAGAAACAATCGCTACCAACCTGAACAGGAGATCCGATTAACCCCCCCAAAAGAAATCGGCACTAGCACAGAAGATGAGGGAAATTCGGTAAATCAGGAGGAGAAGATGTAAGAATCAAAAAAGAGAACCCAAGAGAAAAATAAAAATACAAGATTGAGGGTGATTCGGCTAAAGAATACACTCACCAAAACGAACGTTGATGATGCTTGATCTCGAACCAAAGAAATGGAGAGGAGAAAATAGTTCCGGCCTAACAGTGATGAAGAGAAGAAGTAGTTTCGGATCTTAAGGAGATTGAGAGAAATAAGTGAGAGTGACTAGGGTATTCGGCTATCACAAGATGTGGATGAAAAGAGAAAGAATGATAAGTATCAGATGCGGCTATGACTAAGATGAGAAGAGAAGAAAGATTTATGTACTTCGGCACAAAAGAGGGATTGAGAGAAAAGAAAAGAAGTCGATTGAGAGGGGAGTAGTTTTGGTTTCGGTTTGGAACAAATAAAATGAAGAAAAAGAGAAGAGGATATTGCAGTTTCGGCAAAACCAAAGATAGAAAAAGAAGAGAAGGCTTTAGGGAATACTTCGGTTTTGGTACTTGAGAGAAAAGGCAACAATGGGGTATTTCGGTTTGCCACAAAACAAGAGAGTGCCTAGCCGAAAATGCTCTCCTAAGTTGGCTATTGAAATCGGCACCCCCCTCTAAGCTATCCAAACTGATTCCTCCTCTCCCCCTAGAGTTTGACATTCGGCCAACTCTAAGCTCCCATGCCCATCTCCTCAATTTTCTCCTGACCACTCATTCAAACAGATTTGAATGAGTCAAACTCCTACAACTTCTCCTCACCACTCCTTTGAATCATTGACTCTTTCAATGCCTATCCACCAGTCCATCTTGAGAACACCTCCTCCAAGTCCTGGCGTCAAAAAGAATAAGCAGAAAGGAATTCCTGCAGCTCGAACCAAGGCTCTCCCACTTGCATGTGGCGTCACTCCCCCTTGTGCCTAAGTGGCGCCTCCCTTGCCACTTTACCACTGGAATACTTGTGTCAAAGCACTCCAATAATTTCCCTTAACACCTAACCCTCTCAGCTCCCCCTTCCAAGTATCCAAAACAAAAATTTCCGACAAGGCTCCAGCCTATTCCTGGCTCACGCCTAGCCCCTAAAACACCCTAGACTAGCACCACAACCATACTATCACATGCAAACACACGTAAATGCAAGACCCCGATTTAAGGATGTTACAGTTCTACCCCCCTTAAAAATAATTTCGGCCTCGAAATTACCTGGTCAAAAGAGTTGAGGGTATTGCTGTCGCATCACACCCTCTGGTTCCCACGTGGCCTCTTCCGTTCCATGATTCTGCCATAACACTTTCACCAAAGGAACCGATTTCCTACGTAAGACTTTAACATCCCGATCCAGTATCTGCACTGGTTCTTCCTCAAAAGACAAATCCGGGCTCACCTCGATTTCCTCCACTGGCACAACATGCGACGGATCTGAACGATAGCGCCTAAGCATGGAGACATGAAACACGTCGTGAATCGACTCGGTCGATGGCAACTCGGTGATAAGCTCACCGGTCCTACCCGCTTCAACACCGTATATGGCCCGATAAACCTAGGGCTCAGCTTGCCCTTCCGACCAAACCTCAGCACCTTCTTCCATGGTGACACTTTCAGAAAGACCTTGTCACCCACTGCAAACTCTATATCCCTCCGCTTAAGATCGGCATAGGACTTCTGCCTGTCTGAAGCTTCCTTCAGACGATCTCGAATCACCTTAACTTTATCCTCTATTTCAGCAACCAACTCTGGACCCAACATCCACCAACTGTTTCCCCTTAACCTGATTTACCCAAGTCGGCTTTACCTGCAATTCCACTAACAGACTCCCGTCATCATACAGACTAAGGTGGGCTCAACGCGTCAGCCACTACGTTAGCCTTACCCGGATGGTATTCAATCGAGCAGTCGTAGTCTTTTAACAACTCGATCCACCTCCGCTGCCTCAAATTCAATTCCTTCTGAGTCAAGAGGTACTTCAAACTCTTGTGATCCGTGTAGACTATAGACTTCTCCCCATACAAGTAATGCCTCCAAATTTTTAGGGCAAAAACCACTACAGCCAACTCCAGATCATGTGTCGGGTAGTTCACTTTGTGAGGTCTCAACTGCCGAGATGCATACGCCACTACTTTCCCCTCTTGCATCAGCACACATCCTAATCCGGTATGCGACGCATCACAATACACCGTAAACTCTTTCCCCGCTTCAGGCTGAATCAAAACCGGAGCTTCTATCAAAGTCTTTTTTAACTTGTCAAAACTTTCCTGTTGCTTATCTGACCACACAAATGGAACCCCTTTTCTCAGTAACTTGGTCAACGGCGCTGCAATCAAAGAAAACCCTTCCACAAATCTTCTGTAATATCCTGCCAAACCCAGAAAACTCTGAATTTTTGCTACCGACTTAGGTGGTTTCCAGTCCAACACTGCCTCAATCTTCCGAGGGTCCACTCTAATTCCCTCAGCTGACACCACATGACCCAAGAAGGTTACTTCCTTAAGCCAGAACTCGCACTTACTAAACTTTGCGAATAGTTGCTTCTCCCTCAGAATCTGCAATCCTCCTCAGATTTCGAGTACACCAATATGTCGTCTATAAACACTACGATGAACCGGTCCAAGTACGGCTGAAACACCCGATTCATCATGTCCATGAACGCTGCCGGCGCATTGGTCAACCCGAACGGCATTACCAAGAACTTGTAGTGCCCATAACGAGTGCGAAATGCCGTCTTATGAATATCAGCCTCCTTCACCTTGAGCTGGTGATACCCCGACCTTAAATCAATCTTAAAGAAGACTGATGCACCCTTAAGTTGATCGAACAGATCGTCTATCCTCGACAACGGTACTTGTTCTTGATCGTCAACTTATTCAAATTATCGGTAATCTATACACATCCGCATTGTACCATCTTTCTTCTTAACAAAAAGCACAGGCGCTCCCCAAAGTGATACACTCGGCCGGATGAAACCCCGGTCCAACAATTCCTGAATCTGTGCTTTCAATTCCACCAACTCCTTCGGTGCCATCCTATATGGAGCAATAGACACTGGCGCGGTTTTGGGTAATAGATCTATACCAAACTCAACTTCACGGTCCGGAGGCAGACCTGAAAGTTCTTCTGGGAATACATCGATAAATTCCTTCACCGTTCGGACATTCCCTACAGTTGATTTCTTGGCCTCTAATGCACAGACATGAACCATGAACGCCTCACATCCCTTCCTCACCATTTTCTCGGCCTTCAGAGCAGATACTACGTTGGATAGATAATCCCTTCTATTACCTATCATCACCACCTCTTCGCCTCAACAGTTCTCAATACCATGCGCTTTAGTCGTGATCCCAAACTTGCTTGGTACTTCACTAGCTGATCCATCCCAAGGATCAAATCGAACTCCCGAAGCGGTTCCATCAGATCGGCCAAAAACACTACCCCTTGAAGTTCTAGGGGTACATCCCTATACAGTTTGTTTACTTCTACAGAGTGACCTAGAGGGCTCATTACTGACATCTCCTTAAAAGAAATCTCAAAGGCTAAGTTCATAGTTCCCACTATACTACTGGCAACATAAGAGTGCGTCAAACCAACGTCTATCAAAGCAGTATAAGGCAGTCCAAAAATTAAGAATGTACCGGTTATGACGTCCGGTGCGTTGCCCTCCTCTCGACGCCTTGCTGCATAGACCAACCCAGGCTGTCTTGCCTCTGTGCTCCCAGCACCTCTGCCCGGTATTCCGCGGCCTCGTCCAGAACCATTACCTCCCCTAGCCAAACCGCGACCCCTTTGTGGTTGCTGACCATCCCCTCTCGAAGCGTGTACGGCCTTGACCTCTCGGTGGATCTGGCGACCTCTGCGGACAATCCCTTACCCGGTGCCCCATTGACCCACACTCAAAGCACCCTCTGTTTTCGGTCCAACACTCTCTCAAATGAGACTTCCTACACCGAGCACACCGTGGCGGCCACTGAGTAGTAACAGCAGGCCCTGCAGTTTGATTCGGCCCACCATATCTAGCCCTTTCTCGGATTCCTGCAGACCTCGATGACCTGTAATTCCTCTTAGTCCAATTCCTATCCTGGTTCCGTCTCACTGACTGTTTCACCTCCTCCGCAATCTTGGCCTTCTCTACCAAGACCGTAAATTCTCTCTCCTGCTGTGGAGCAATCAACATTCGTAGCTCATCTCTCAACTCGTCCTCAAATCTGACACAGTGATCGTGTTCCGTAGCCACGATACCCCGAGCATAACGACTTAACCGAAAAAACTCTGCCTCATACTCCGACACTGACTTATTCCCCTGGACCAAATTTAAGAACGCCTTGCGCTGTGCATCAATGTAGCTGGTCCCAACGTACTTCCTCTGATAAGCTTCCTTAAAGAAATCCCAGGTGATGTCGTCGGCCATTGCTCCATCCCTGACCGTGAGCCACCACTAATAAGACTCATCCCGAAGAAGAGACACTATCCCCTTCAGCTTCTCCTCAGCCGACAAATCTAAACCATCCATTATATGTTCCATCGCCTCCAGCCAATACTCAGCTATATTGGGAGCCACACCAGATACACCCCTAAATACCTCTGCTCCATTCGCCCGGAGTCGTTAAGACACAGATTTCCAAGCTCTCGTTCCGACGCCTGCACCCGCGACTCTCTCCAGAACCCGCAGCATCGCCTGTGACACTGCGTCATCACCACCCATCTGGTCCTAAAACTCCGCGCCCACAGCGGGCGGCAGTGGTACCTCATTCTCCGACCCATGACCAGACCCTACCGGTTCCGACACAGTCATCCTACCTCTACCACGACCATGCGTATTACGCCCACGTTCTCGGGTGCTCATGACTACCATTCACGAATTAATCTGATTTAAGAATTTTATGCATTAGATTCGTTCCACTGTTATTATAGCACAGTTTTATGAACAGTTTATTATAGGGATTGTTTCCGCAAGTTCACACAATCCTACAGGTTTCAGTCTCTAAAGTATTTTCCTATTACTATCAGTCATATCACCATCATCAAAATCATATAAACAGCAGTTAGGGGTACTTACCTGTGCGGATCGGTGCCAGAGACCCGGTGCCATGCTTCCCCAAATCATGTATTTTCCATCAAAATCATTCCAGAACCCCTTTATTAAAACATTTTGGGCCTCGGGGCCACAGTCGAGCTTTTAAACTTGGCTCTGATACCAAAACTATAACACCCCAAACCCGGTCAACACGCTACGACCGAATTCGGCATGTCACAGGGAAAACCATTATTAAAGAAAACAAGTGGTTGATTAAATTTTGTGAAGAAACGTTATTGAAAACAAGTTGTCGTCTCTCATTTTAGGAAAACTTATGATTTTATGAAAAGCCGAACTAGTTTGAGTAATAAAGCTAAAAAAAACCGTTTCGCATTTAGTCTTAAAGTAAACTTAGTTTTACAGAAAATTGAGTTAGCTTGTTGTTACTACTTGTTTGTCGTTATCCGATGGTGAAGTTTTGGAAAATCCCGATACTTTGTAAAAAGTTTAGAAAACATTCATTAATAGATTATTAGGCATGCCATTTTGTTTAACTTAACCAAAATATAATGTAAATTCAAAGCAGATAAATAACCCCAAAATAAAGGTTAGTGGCCTTATTACAACCCAAAACCAAATTTAAAGCAAAGTAAAAACCGAAATGATAGTTCAAAACAAAAATCTGAAATATTGTGCATGGCCACCTCGAGTCCGCCCCGGCTCCGCATCCGCGATCTATGATTCATCTGCAAAATGTAAAGGAAGGGATGAGTCACCGAGACTCAGTGTATAAATCCCCATCCCAAAAATATTGGTGCCCTTACACAGTTTCACAAGCCAATATGCGTGTCATGCAACCCAAACCTAACCATCCGAAACTCTTGTATCTACCCCGTGTGGTACCAAACCACTGGTGGTCAAAACCATTGGTGACCGTAGTCACAAATAATATATATATATGTGGTCAAAACCACTGGTGACCGTAGTCACAAATAATATGTATATATGTGGTCAAAACCACTGGTGACCGTAGTCACAAATAATATGTGTGGGGCCAACCCACATTGTGGTCAAAACCACTGATGACAATCCCGTATATCGTCATGTGGGGCCAACCCACTGTGGTACCAAACCACTGGGACGAGTCACAAAGATAAATATATGTGGTACCAAACCACTGGTGGTCAAAACCACTGAGACTTAGTCACAATAATATAGAAAGCGGGGCCAACCCACTGTGTGGTCAAAACCACTAGTGACAGTCTAGAATCATGCCTTCCCCCTCCTCTCATCATACCCATTTTTATGAACATGCTTTTAATGGCATAATAATCCTGCTTAACATACAAAAATCACATGGCATGGCATATACTGATTTACATAGGCATTTAACATTAGCCAATCAAGTGGACTTACCCGAGTCCTCGCTTTTACCCACAAGGGTAACATATCGATTGCAAAGTTATTAGGCTTTTGACAACATACATGATAAACATATTAATCGGATGAAGTGTGTAAGAGTTACACACTGGTTACTCGCAAGACTACGCTTTTTACGCCAAGATCGTCGTTAATCGACACTACCGCTATCCGCCTACTCTCTGTTCCGATCTTTGGTCCACACCGGTGTGGCCAATCGCGAATCGCAGATATCTGACCCACTTCTTGAATTTAAAGTGGGGTCTCGGATCCAACCCCTCCTAACGCTTGATTAGCCTTCGAGTCCATAACACACCTTAGTCACCAACCAAATCAAAGCAGAGAAAATGAACCAAAGAGATTAACGAGTTAGGCTAAGGCCCTTACCTAGATCGACAACTCTTGAAGCTTTTAGGCTTGATTCACAAGCCAAACGAATCCCAGAGATCAAAAGAATGCGGCAACACTCCTTCCTACAATCGGCCAAACACCCACACAGAAACCAAATAGCCTTCGGCTTTGGCAAGAAAACCCGAAAGAGAAGGATAAAGAACTAGAAACAATTGCTACCAACCTGAACAGGTGATTCGATTAACCCCCCAAAAGAAATCGGCACTAGCACAGAAGATGAGGGAAATTCGGCAAATCAGGAGGAGAAGATGTAAGAATCGAAAAAGAGAACCCAAGAGAAAAATAAAAATACAAGATTGAGGGTGATTCGGCTAAAGAAGACACTCACCAAAACGAACGTTGATGATGCTTGATCTCGAACCAAAGAAATGGAGAGGAGAAAATAGTTCCGGCCTAACAGTGATGAAGAGAAAAAGTAGTTTCGGCTCTTAAGGAGATTGAGAGAAATAAGTGAGAGTGACTAGGGTATTCGGCTATCACAAGATGTGGATGAAAAGAGAAAGAATGATGAGTACCAGATGCGGCTATGACTAAGATGAGAAGAGAAGAAAGATTTATGTACTTCGGCACAAAAGATGGATTGAGAGAAAAGAAAAGAAGTCGATTGAGAGAGGAATAGTTTTGGTTTCGGTTTGGAATAAATAAAATGAAGAAAAAGAGTAGAGGATATTGCAGTTTCGGCAAAACCAAAGATAGAAAAAGAAGAGAAGGCTTTAGGGAATACTTCGGTTTTGGTACTTGAGAGAAAAGGCAACAATGGGGTATTTCAGTTTGCCACAAAATAAGAGAGTGCCTAGCCGAAAATGCTCTCCTAAGTTGGCTATTGAAATCGGCACCCCCTCTAAGCTATCCAAACTGATTCCTCCTCTCCCTCTAGAGTTTGACATTCGGCCAACTCTAAGCTCCCATGCCCATCTCCTCAATTTTCTCCTGACCACTCATTCAAACAGATTTGAATGAGTCAAACTCCTACAACTTCTCCCCACCACTCCTTTGAATCTGTTGACTCTTTCAACAGCTATCCACCAGAGTCCATCTTGAGAACACCTCCTCAAGTCATGGCGTTAAAAAGAATAAGCAGAAAGGAATTCCTGCAGCTCGAACCAAGGCTCTCCCACTTGCATGTGGCGTCACTCCCCCTTGTGCCTAAGTGGCGCCTCCCTTGCCACTTTACCACTGGAATACTTGTGCCAAAGCACTCCAATAATTTCCCTTAACACCTAACCCTCTCAGCTCCCCCTTCCAAGTATCCAAAACAAAAATTTCCGACAAGGCTCCAGCCTATTCTTGGCTCATACCTAGCCCCTAAAACACCCTAGACTAGCACCACAACCATACTATCACATGCAAACACACGTAAATGCAAGACCCCGATTTAAGGATGTTACAATAACTATATTATATTTGTATATGTAACTTTTGGATGTGCTATAATAAGGACTAAATTTGTAGTATTTCACTCTATAAATTCGGTCATAGTATCTATGAAGCATGCGCATATAATACATATATGATTTTAAGTGAGACAATATATATAGGTATATAGATGTTTCGGTATGACATGAAATTTTTGGTGTGAGTTTTGTTTAAGGTGCTTGATACTTTGTTGGTAATAAAAAAAAATGAAATGAGTTTTGGTAATGTGCTTATTCGGTCATGGTAAATAATTTTCCAATTGAATAGAAATTTATACCATTTGAAATTTATTATTATGTGTAATTGGTATATTAGAATCGTGGGTTATAGATATATATATATGTGTGTGTGTGTATGTAAATGTTTTAGTATTCAATGATATTATAATATTATAAATGATGAAATCGGTTATGATTAAATTGAAAGATGTATTAAAATGTTAAAATGATTCATATGTATATGCTGATTTAGGAACTTGTCTAGTGATACCTCGTAACCCTAATCTGGCGTCGAAAATGGGTTAGGGGTGTTACATTTTATTGGTATCAGAGCTACGGTTTAGCCGGTTCTCGGACTAACGTAGTGCTTGTGAATTTACCTATACATGCCATAATTTTTAATGTGATAGTGTGATGACTTCTGACAGTGAAATGTGTTCATTTCTTTCATATAGTAATAGATCCCGATTCTGAGCGAGCTGTAGCTGATGACGTCGAGAGTGTGGCACCCGCTCCCGTGTCAGGAATCGCGCCAGGGGAATCTCGACCAGCTACAAGTAATCCTGAAGAGGAGGCTAAACAAGTCTTCTATAGCATGATGAATGATTGGTTCAGACAATATATACGAACCAATCCGGCTGTTCAACCACCCCTGAATTTGAATACTTCCCCTGTAGTACCGGTGGTACCCCCGATTGTGAACCTTGAGAGGGTAAGCAAGCCTCTGATTGATCGCATTAGAAAGCACGAAGCTCAAGAATTTAGAGCTGAGGATGATGACGATGCAGAGCAAGCTGAATTTTGGCTCGATAATACTGTTCGAGTTTTTGATGAGTTATCTTGCACACCCGATGAGTGTCTAAAGTGTGCTGTATCCTTATTACGGGATTCTGCCTATTATTGGTGGAATACACTCGTGTCAGTTGTTCTGAAAGAGAGGATTAATTGGGATTTCTTTCAGACGGAATTTCGTAAGAAGTATATAAGCCAGCGCTTTGTAGACTCCAAGCGTAAAGAATTTCTTGAGCTTAAACAGGGTCGTATGACCGTATCTGAATACGAGTGCAAGTTTGTACGACTTAGTCGCTATGCTCGTGAGTGTGTTTCGTCGGAGGCTACTATGTGCCGAAGGTTTGAAGATGGTTTAAATGAAGACATAAAGCTTCTGGTTGGTATTCTTGAGATTAACGAGTTCGTTGTATTAGTTGAACGAGCTTGTAAAGCTGAAGAACTAGGGAAAGAAAAACGGAAAGCTGAACTTGAATCTAAAGATTTTTGGAAGAGATCTGCGGGTAAATTTTTGCAGATAGCAACGAAAAAGTTCAAGAATGATGGTAGTCGATCCAAACCTAATACCGAGATTTCTATACGAGAACGACCACCAGTGAGTTCTCGGGCTACGTCAGTGGCTAGCATCGGCAATGCTCGATCGAGCAAACCTGAGTGTCAGCAGTGTGGCAGAAGGCATTTCAGAGAGTGCTGGGGTAAATCTATTAATCGCACTTGTTATAGGTGTGGTTCGCCAGATCACTTCGCTCGGGATTGCCCGGAGACTTTTAAAAAGGGTACTGTTCAGAATGCGAGACCGAGCGGCACTTCAGCTAGAGGCAGACCATCTTGTATTGGAGGAGGTAGGAGTAGTGCACAGAGGGGGACTACTGATGCGGTTATTCGATCAGATGCCTGTGTACCAGCTAGAGCTTACGCCATCCGTACTAGAGATGAGGCCTCATATCCAGACGTCATTACCGGTATTTTCACCCTCTTTGATACTAGTGTAACTGCTTTGATTGATCCTGGCTCAACTCATTCGTATGTATGTGAAACATTAGTATTCAGTAAGACTTTGCCTGTTGAGTCTACTGAGTTTGTGATTCGGGTCTCAAACCCCCTGGGTCGATGTATACTAGTTGATAAAGTGTGCAAGAACTGCCCTTTGATGATTAGAGAATTGTGTTTTTCGGCTGATTTGATGCTTTTACCTTTCGATGAGTTCGACATTATCCTTGGTATGGATTGGTTAACAGTTCACGATGCAGTAGTAAATTGCAGACGAAAGACTATTGATTTGAGATGCTAAAATAACGAGATAGTTCGAATAGAGTCTGCGGATTTGAATGGACTACCTACTGTGATATCTTCGACGTTGGCTCGGCAGTATTTGAGGAATGGTTGCGAAGCTTATCTAGCATATGTGATTGATAGCAAGGTAACTGAAAAGAATATTGAATCTGTACCAGTGGTTAGTGAGTATCCAGATGTGTTTCCGGAGGAATTACCGAGATTGCCACCCGTTCGGGAAGTAGAGTTTGGTATTGAGTTAGTACCAGGGACCACTCCTATCTCGATAGCTTCGTATAGAATGGCACCGACTGAATTAAAAGAATTTAAAGCTCAGTTGCAAGAATTGACAGATAGAGGTTTCGCCCGACCGAGTTTTTCTCCCTGGGGTGCGGCCGTTCTATTTGTGAAGAAGAAAGACAGAACATTGAGAATGTGCATTGACTATCGACAGCTCAATAAGGTGACCGTAAAGAATAAATACACTTTGCCACGTATTGATGATTTATTTGATCAACTTAAGGGAGCCTCGGTGTTCTCAAAAATTGATTTGAGGTCGGGATATTATCAGCTGCGAGTTAGGGAATCGGATATACCAAAGACTACTTTTCGGACGAGATATGGTCATTATGAGTTCTTAGTGATGCCGTTTGGGCTCACTAATGCCCCTGCAGTGTTCATGGATTTGATGAACCGGGTATTCAGACCGTATTTAGATCGGTTTGTGGTTGTTTTCATAGATGACATATTGATCTATTCACGTGATGAAACCGAGCATGCTGAGCATTTGAGGCTAGTGTTACAGATTTTGCGTGACAAGCAATTATACGCAAAATTCAGTAAATGTGAGTTTTGGTTGAAAGAAGTCAGCTTTTTGGGGCATGTTATTTCATCGTCGGGTATTCGGGTTGACCAGAGTAAAATCTCGGCTATATTGGATTGGAAACCTCCGCAGAATATTTTAGAGGTACGTAGCTTTTTAGGGCTTGCAGGATATTACATACGTTTCATGAAAGGATTCTCGATGATAGCAACCCCGATGACAAAACAGAAAGATGTGAAATTTGAGTGGTCAGAAAGGTGTCAGAAGAGTTTTGATCAACTTAAGACCTTGTTAACGGAAGCTCCCGTGCTCGTTCAGCCAGAATCGGGTAAAGAGTTTGTTATTTTTAGTGACGCATCTTTAAATGGACTCGGTTGTGTATTGATGCAGGAGGGTAAAGTCGTACCCTATGCCTCGAGACATTTGAAACCGCACGAGAGAAATTATCCGACGCACGACCTTGAGTTGGCCGCTATAGTCTTTGCTTTGAAGATATGGCGTCACTATCTATTCGGTGAGAAATGCCACGTCTATTCGGATCATAAGAGTCTAAAGTATTTAATGACTCAAAAGGATTTGAATTTGAGACAGCGACGATGGTTAGAATTGTTGAAAGCCTACGAGCTCGTGATTGATTATCACCCGAGAAAGGCTAACGTGGTTGCAGATGCACTTAGTCGAAAGTCGCTATTTGCTCTACGCGCAATGAATGCAGATATAGCTATGACTGAGGATGGTGCGATCATTGCTGAGTTGAAAGTGAGACCATTGTTTGAGCAGCAGATTCGAGAAGCTCAAGAGGTTGATGATGATTTAAAAACAAAGAAAAGTCAGTGTGGCTCGTGTGCGAATTCAGACTTTCAGATAGATGCTGAAGGATGTTTACGGTTCAAGAATCAGATCTGTGTACCGAAGAACCCTGAATTGATTCGAATGATTTGTGATGAAGCTCATAGTAGTAGATTGTCGATTCAGCCGGGTAGCACGAAAATGTATAACGATCTAAAACAGTATTATTGGTGGCATGGTATGAAACGAGACATTTCAGACTATGTGACGAAGTGTTTAGTGTGTCAACAAATGAAAGCTGAGCATCAAGTGCCTTTGGGACTACTTCATCCGATTATGATACCTGAGTGGAAGTGGGATTGAGTCACTATGGATTTCGTAACGGGTTTGCCTTTGACGCCAAGTAAGAAAGATTCAATCTGGGTTATTGTAGATAGATTGACGAAATCGGCTTATATTATTCCGGTACGTACAGATTTCTCACTTGATAAGTTGGCTGAATTATACGTATCGCAGATCGTACGGTTACACGGAGTACCTATTTCTATTGTTTTGGATAGAGATCCGAGGTTCACATCGCGATTTTGGAAGAAACTGCAGGATGCTTTGGGTACTAAATTACATTTCAGTACAGCTTTTCACCCTCAGTCGGATGGTCAATCTGAACGTGTTATTCAAATACTCGAGGATATGTTGAGATGTTGTGTTCTTAAGTTTGAGGGTACGTGGGAACGATACTTGCCTTTTATTGAATTTGCGTATAATAACAGTTTTCAATCAAGTATTAAAATGGCACCTTACGAAGCATTGTACGGTCGAAAATGTCGTACACCACTATACTGGATCGAGCTAAGTGAAGGCAAGATACACGGGGTTGATTTGATCAGAGAGACAGAGCAGAAAGTTAAAGTAATTCGAGAAAGTTTAAAAGCCGCATCAGATCATCAGAAGTCGTACGCGGATTTGAAATGAAAGGATATAGAGTTTCAAGTGGGTGATCGAGTGTTCTTGAAAGTATCACCGTAGAAAAAGATACTTAGATTTGGTCGTAAGGGAAAACTGAGTGCGAGATTTATTGGGCCGTATAAAGTTATTGAGCGTATTGGGCCGGTTGCGTACAGATTGAGGTTGCCGTCTGAGTTAGACAAGATCCATAATGTTTTCCACGTGTCGATGCTTCGACGATATAGATACAATCCATTTCATGTGATCAGTCCATCAGAGATTGAAATTCAGCCCAATTTGACTTATGAGGAAGAACCTATTCGCATCTTAGCTCGTGAAGTGAAAGAGTTGAGAAATAAGAAGATATCGTTAGTTAAAGTTATGTGGCATAAGCACGGAGTAGAGGAAGCAACCTGGGAGACCGAGGAATCATTGAAAGAATGCTTTCCACATTTATTCGTCGGTAAGATTTTCGGGGACGAAAATTCCTTAAGGGGGGAGAGTTGTAACAACCCAAATACGACCCTAAACGGAACGGTGGTTTCGGAACCACGAATCCGGGTTAGAATGATATTTTTATCTTTAAATTAATATTTATGTTGTGTGTTGGAGAATGTCTTAAAATATGGTAGGTTAATTTAATTGTTTGGATGTTTAATTTTAGATTTGGGATTAAATTGCATAAGTAGTAAAATCGTTAATCTTTGAATAGGGAGATTGAATTAAATAATTTTCTTTTTGCATGGGGATTTAAAGTGCAAATTTACCCTTGTTGAAGAAGTAGTGGACGACAATGATGTAAAATAGTTAGTGGGGAAGGTTTAATTATTTTATTTGATAAGAAAGGTATTATGAAATAATATTATAATAAAGGGATATTATTAAAAAAAAAGAGAGAAAGCCAATATCATCATCTTCATTTTTCATACCACCGAAAATAAAAGGAGAAAGGAAGGATACAAGCTCTCCACCTTTCGGCATTTTGCATGTTCTAACAAGGTTAGTGATTAAGCTTAATTTTTGTAAATTTTAACATTTTTGAAGTGGTTGACATGTATATTTGCTAGCCCATAGTCAAGTTTTTTGTTTTGGTTGTATGTTTCGAGTGTTGCCATGGATGGAACTTGGGTGTTTGTATGATTAATGACAGTATATGTTAAAAATAAGATAGATTAATAAGATTACCTTTAGAACTTTTGATAGATTTTAGTATAAGGGTGATTTTGTAAAAAGAAAATTTTTGGAAGGACTAAATATCAATAAAAATGGAAGAATTGAGTTGATGGGAGGGATATAAATATTTGGCCCTTAATTGATATGGTCAAATTCTAGATATTTTGTGTTTTGAGTTGTAAGGACTTATTTGTAAACATTATAAAAGTTAGGGGTAAATTCATAAATTACTAAATTATGTGTTTAAGGATTTAATTGAATGAGAAAAGTGATGAATGAGTTTGATTTGAATTTATTTAGATCAAGATCATAAAGAAAAGAGTTTAGAACGGGGGAAGGCGAAATTAAACGAGTAGCCGAGAAGCTTAAATTGTCGACTTCCGAGGTAAGTTATAAAAAATTGGTTAAATTTAATTTTGATCTATATTATTAAATATAAGTTAAATGGAAGAAAATTTTATTTAAATTTATTGGTCGAATGGGATGTTGTTATATATATAAATATTTAAGCTTGATTATTTGAGATGGATAAAAGTATGTATATATATATTTATATTGGGTGATAGTATATGTGAAAATAAATAGAGAAGAATTTTGGTTGTATTGAATTTGGTGGTTAAGTTTATATATGGTAGGTTAGCCGAATGTGTTGGCAATTGATAATTGACAAGAGTTATCCTTGAAATGTATACATAATTATATGTATATTAATGGTTGCCGAATATGATGGGTTGAGATGGAAGAATGAATTATGAAAAATAGATGTTTTAATTGGGTATAGATAATATTGATAGTGAAATTATATATGTTTATGGGATTGAGGAAATATTCGATTAAGGGCACTGTGTGTGCGGATTTGTTCACCGAGCACTGTGTGTACGAGATCGGTTGAATGGCACTGTGTGTGCGGAATTGTTCACCGAGCACTGTGTGTGCGAGATCGGTTGAATGGCACTGTGTGTGCGGATTTGTTCACCGAGCACTATGTGTGCGAGATCGGTTGAATGGCACTGTGTGTGCGAATTTGGTCACCGAGCACTGTGTGTGCGAGATCGGTTGAAAGGCACTATGTGTGCGGGTTATCGGATTTCCTCAAGGATAGAGACACATAGTAAAGGTAAATGAAAGTGTCGGGTATGTACATATTGAATAATGGTTTATCATCTTGGTGCAGCAAATTATGTAAGTAATTTCGATTTGGATTTTGAGCATGTAAATATAGGTATTCGATTTAGGGAGCAATCGAATTTTGGTATAAATTGCTTGGAAATATTTTGTATGTAATTATGGTTAAAGGTTCTTTTAAAATTTAGATGAAACGAATAGAGTTTGGATAATGAATTGTTGTATATGATATTATTGCTTAAAACTTACTAAGCTTTAAAAGCTTACTTGGTGTGTTCGTTATAATGTACTATAGGTTTTCAAAGGCAAAGCTCGAGCCCGGGAATCCTTGTCGAAGTCAAACACACTATCTACTCTTTTGGTACCCTTTTTGAGAATGAACTTAAATTCTATGGCATGTATAGGCTAACTATCTTAGAGTTGACCCAAATGTTATTTAGTGAATGTATATACATAAGCCATGCGAAAATGGCTAGTTTTAAATGAATAAGTTCATGCAAAATTTATATATATTTATATATATATATATGTGTGTGTGAAATGCGCATAGTATGTTATAAATGTTTGATTGGTTTGGTTATGGTTTATACATGTGTCGAAAGTAGTATGCTTTCCTATGTATGTGGTGTACTTAGTAAATGCTTGATGAATTAGTCTTGGAATGTGGTTTGGGTAAAATTTAATATATGTTTGGAATGAGAGGTGAATTTATGTGTTTATATATACATATATATACTTGCACGCTATATTAAGTTTTGGGATAACTATATTATATTTGTATATGTAACTTTTGGATGTGCTATAATAAGGACTAAATTTTTAGTATTTCACTCTATAAATTCGGTCATAGTATCTATGAAGCATGCGCATATAATACATATATGATTTTGAGTGAGACAATATATATAGGTATATAGATGTTTCGGTATGACATGAAATTTTTGGTGTGAGTTTTGTTTAAGGTGCTTGATACTTTGTTGGTAATAAAAAAAAATGAAATGAGTTTTGGTAATGTGCATATTCGGTCATGGTAAATAATTTTCCAATTGAATAGAAATTTATACCATTTGAAATTTATTATTATGTGTAATTGGTATATTAGAATCGTGGGTTATAGATATATATATATATATATATGTGTGTGTGTGTGTGTGTGTATGTAAATGTTTTAGTATTCAATGATATTATAATATTATAAATGATGAAATCGGTTATGATTAAATTGAAAGATGTATTGAAATGTTAAAATGATTCATATGTATATGCTGATTTAGAAACTTGTCTAGTAATACCTCGTAACCCTAATCCGGCGTCAGAAACGGGTTAGGGGTGTTACAGAATTCCTATCTTTATGTGCAATGAGATTGAAATAATTGCCCGTAATTTCATTTGGGGAACTACTTCTAACACGAGGAAAATTGCGTTTCTATCTTGGGAATTCTATTGTCGACCATTGTATAATGGAGGGTTGGGTTTGCAAAACTTAGCTGCCCAAAACAAAATTTTTTTAATGAAACTTGGTTACCATTTGCTCTCGAATACTGATGCATTATGGGTTAGGGTGTTAAGGAAGAAATATAATGTACAAAGGGTACTTCCAAACTCTATTTGTCGCTGTAATTGTTCTTTCATATAGAAATATTTAATGCGAGTTTGGCTAGAAATTAATGGTAACGTCTACTAGTCTATTGCCGATGGACGCACCACAAATTTCTGGAATGATATGTGGATTAGGCAGTGTGATTGTAATAGCCCGGTTTATACCCTAGTCAGAATAGTGGTTTCGGGACCACAAATACGAGGTCAGAGAAATAATTTAATATTATTTTTTATGTTTATGGCATGTGATAAAGTATGTGTGAAAGTTCTGTGTGAAAATTTTATAGTTTGTGTGTCGATTTGTGAAAATGGACTTAATCGCCTAAAATGCAAAAGCTGTGTGCTAGTAGTTAAAAGTGCTTATTAGACATGGCTCCTTAAATGAAAGGTCCTTATGTTGATATTGGACCATTGAATTCATGGAATGACATAGTTGGACATGAGTTAGTGGATTTTAAATGAAATCATTAAGGTTAAATATGGTATTTGATAATTAAAGTTAATATTAATGAAACAAAAACATTTTGATGGCCATTATCATCAACTTGAAATTCTGAATCAAAGTTCAAATCACACTGAGCTCGTTTCACTAGCATTTCATTGTCAACTTTCTGGGCATCGTAAATCTGCTGTATAAACAATGGCCTCGCTTTCAACTCAGCTATAACCAAATCATCATCACACAAATCTATCTGAGTATTCATTACTCGTAAAGCGAATAAAGACTTTCGGCTCAAAGCGTCAGCAACAACATTTGCTTTTCCCAGATGATAATCAATCACAAACTCGTAGTCTTTTAACAATTCTAACTATCTTCTCTGTCACAGATTCAAATCTTTCAGAGTCATCAGATATTTTAGGCTTTTATGATCTGAAAACACATGACATTTCTCACCGAAAAGATAATGGCGCCAAATTTTTAGAGCAAACACGATCACAGCTAACTCAAGGTCGTGCGTCAGGTAATTCTTTAACCATTCAACGATGCATCACTGTAAACTATGAATTCTTTACCCGATTCAGGTTGAACTAACACTGGTGCTTCTGTCAACGATGCTTTCAACTGTTCAAAACTTTGCTGACACTTTTCTAACCACTCGAATTTAACATCTTTCTGTAGTAATTTCGTCAACGGAGTTGCAATCATCGAGAAGCCTTTTACGAACCGTCGGTAATAACCAGCAAGTTCCAGAAAACTGCAGACTTCAGACACATTTCTCGGAGGTTTCCAATCTAAAATTGCTGAAACCTTACTCGGATTAACTCGTATCCCCGCAGCTGACACTATATGTCCCAGAAAACCAACCTCGCGCAACCAAAACTCACATTTACTGAACTTTGCATACGATTTCTTATCACACAAGGTCTGTAACACAATTTTCAGGTGCTCGGCATGTTCCGCCTCATCACAAGAATAAATCAAAATATCGTCAATAAACACAATGAAAAATCGATCCAAATATGGCCTGAATATCCTGTTCATCAGGTCCATAAATACTGCAGGGGCATTCGTTAGTCCAAAAGGCAAAACTAAAAATTCATAATGCCCGTACCTCGTTCTGAAAGCAGTTTTCGAAATGTCTGAATCTTTTACTCGCAACTGATAGTATCCCGATCTCAGATCTATTTTTGAAAACACAGTAGCTCCTTTCAGCTGATCGAACAAATCATCGATTCTGGGCAGAGGATATTTTTTCTTTATCGTCACTTTGTTTAATTGACAGTAATCAATGCACATTCTCATCGTACCCTATTTTTTTTTCACAAACAGAACAGGAGCGCCCCAAGGAGAAAAGCTCGGTCGTGCAAATCCTCTGTCTGTCAACTCTTGCAACTGAGATTTCAATTCTTTTAGCTCTGTCGGAGCCATTCTATATGGGGCTATTGAGATAGGGGTCGTCCCCTGCACTAACTCAATGCCAAACTCAACTTCTCGTATCGGAGGTAATCCAGGTAATGCTTCAGGAAATACGTCAGGAAACTCACAAATAACTGGCACATATTCAACTTTCTTTTCTATCACTTTCGTATCAATCACATATGCAAGATAAGCTTCACATCCCTTTTTCACATAATTCAGAGCTTTCATCGAAGATATTACGGCTAGTAACCCATTTAAATCACTGGATTCAATCCGTATTATTTCATCATTCTTACATATCAAATCAATAGTCTTCCGTTTGCAATTCACAACAGCATCATGAATGTTAGCCAATCCATACCCAGAATTATATCAAACTCATCAAAAGGTAATAACATTAGATCAGCAGGGAAATCGATATCTCAAAACATTAACGGACAATTCTTGCACACTTTGTCAACCAGAACACACTTGCCTAAGGGGTTCGATACTCTAATTAAAAATTCAGTAGACTCTATAGACAAAGTCTTACTGGATACTAAGTTCATGCATATATATGAATGAGTAGACCCTGGATCTATCAATGCAATCACAGAATTATCATAAAGAGTAAAAGTACCGGTAATGATGTCGGGAGATGACGCTTCTTTACGAGCGAGAATAGCGTAGGCTCTTGCAGGATCTCTTGCCTCCGATCTCACAGCTATATCCGTTGTTCCTTTTTGACACCACTCACAGTTCTTGTGTTTCTGGGTGGTCTACCCCTAGCTGCCGTGTTACTCGGCCTCGCACTCTGAGCATTATCTTTCTCAGCCAACTACGGGCAATCCCGAATGAAGTGATCTCATGATCCACATTTATAACAAACTCTATTATTATACTTGCCCCAGCATTCACCAATATGACGTCTCCCACACTGTCTACACTCAGGCTTATTGTTTCTGACACTGCCAACACTTGATTCTATTGGAATTTGAGCTTTAGGACTCGTATATTGTTTCACACGATCTCTACTCGAATGTCCAATCAAAGCATTTGAACGACTGGTTGCATCTCTGAATCTATTTGATGAAGAGTGATACGACTTACTCATCGACCTTTTTCTCTCGTCTCTAGCTTCTGAGCCTGCTTTCTTCTTTTCTTTACTAAGTTCCTCGGCTTTACAAGCTCTTTCAACTAGTACCACAAATTCAGTCAAGTCAAGAATTCCGACCAAAAGTTTAATATCTTCATTCAACCCTTCAATGAATCGTTTACACATAGTAGTTTCTGTCGAAACACATTCTCGTGCATACTGGCTCAATCTCACAAATTCTCGCTCATATTCCATAACAGACCTACGACCCTGTTTCAACTCAAGGAACTCTTTGCGTTTCTGATCTATAAACCATTGATTGATATATTTCTTTCGGAATTCAGTTTAGAAGAAATCCCAGGTGATCCGTTCTCTCGGAACCACAGATATCAATGTTTTCCACCAATGATACGTCGTATCTCTCAACAGTGAAACAACACACTTAAGACATTCATCAAGAGTACATGATAATTCATCAAATACTCTAATGGTATTCTCAATCCAGGATTCAGCTCGCTCGGCATCATCATCAACTGTGGCCCTGAACTCTTCGGCCCCATACTTGCGAATCTTATCAACTGGAGGTTTACTCAATCGAATCGGGTCTATAACTTGTGGCGCTACGGGAACTTGCGGGGGTGGAGGTTGTTGAGCAGCCGGATTCTTTCGAACGAACTCCGTGAACCACTCGTTCATCATTCGGAAGAAGGCTTGCTTTGCCTCTCCCTCGTAACTTCTAGAAATCAGCCTAGATTCGGTCAGCGCTGTCCCTTGAGCGGGAGCAGGCGCATTACTCTCAACATCTTCAGCTATAGCTCGATCGGGATCCATTTGCTATACGAAAACACATTTTATATGTCAGGATTCATCACACTATCACAGTTCGTATATATGGCATGTATAGCTAGACTCTCACATGCTACGTTAGTCCTAGAATCGACTAAACCGTAGCTCTGATACCAATCAAATGTAACACCCCTAACCCGTATCCATCGATGGACTAAGGTTACGAGGTATTACCAGTCGAATCATAACATTTAAACAACCATTGCTCACACATCAGCATATCATAGTTAATCAATAACACAAAGTCCCTTTTGAAGGTCTACGAGACCTTAAACATGCTTCGGAAGTGGTTCGGGACTGAACTAATCACATTTAAAACTTTTACGAAAATTTGAAAATTTTTCTCTTCGAAACAGGCCACAGCCCGTATGGCTAGGTCGTGTGCCTCACACGACTATGCCTTACACCATGTCTTATCCCATGTGCAACACTGACTTGGGTCACACGGCCTATCACACGCCCGTGTGTCTGGCCCGTGTGCAACACTGACTTGAATCACATGGCCTGTCACACGCCCATGTGTCTGGCCCGTGTGCAAGTCTGACTTACTTCAAATTGGGGCATTGAAGGACACAATCGAGACACACGCCCGTGTGCTCACCCGTGTGGGCAATTATAGGCCATTTACAAGGCCAATTTGCCACCCAATTTTGGGTCATCCCTACATATTCAATTCCAACATCAAATAACATACAAAACATTCACCATCTCAAAAACCAAATCAAGCATGAAACATACCATTTCTATTTCACCAAAGCATACCATAATGGCTATTCACACAATACCATATATACACCTCACATACACCATTTTCACATAGCAAACATATACCGAAATCAATTCAAAGTCTCATCCACTATCAAGCCAAATCACATGGCAAGATTTATACATCTCAAACATTCTATAACTTCACTAGCCTATACATGCCATATACCATATATATATACAACTTTCAAAAGGTACCAAAATAAATGTCCGATAGTGTGATTGAGTCGCTGACGATCCCCGGATCCGAGCTAGCTTTAAATACCACTGTAAAACAGAGAAATACATCACACGGTAAGCTTTAAAGCTTAGTAAGTTAGTAATATAACACAATTAACTCAACAATTCAAATTCAATATGTAAAATTTACTAACACTTAGTTCAATTCACATCACTACATAATCTCATCCATGGCTTTTACTCATTTTCATACCATATTTGTAGGTTCATATACAAGCATTTATAATGCTACTCAATCCAACTTTTCTCATCATTCATTCACATAATCTTCCATCTATCTTATACACAATATCATCAGCCACTTAGGTTCTGTACATACCTGTACCATCACGTATTTATCTATCACATTTACCACATCAATGCTCGATGCCATAATTCATTTGGTCCTCTTTAATCGTTCGATGAACTCGCACACTTAGTGCCAATTAATTAGCCGAAGCTATAATAATATCGCACACTTAGTGCCATCACATATAACCGAATTTGTCTGGGTATTGCACACTTAGTGCCCATTATTCAGCCAACGCTGTTTCGATCTTACACACTTAGTTCCATTTTTGTAGCCGTAGCTATCTCATTTTTTCGCACACTTAGTGCCTCATATCCTCGAATCCACATTTCATATAATCAAATTTCACAATCACATTTCCATTATTTCATTACATATAAACATTGTTTAAACAATATGTATTATACACGAACTTACCTCGGACGTAGAAACAACGATACTAGTCAATCAATCGAGCACTTTGTTCTTGCCTCGATCTAGGTTTGAATTTCTCTTTTCTTGATCTATATAATATCAAATTCAACTCATTCAATCTCATCTTCATCCAAAACAATCCACAAACACATAGTTAGGGCATTTTACACTTTAGCCCTCATAATTCCACATTTTGACATTTTAATCCCTATTTCACAATTACACAAAATACACATAATTTACTCACACCCAAGCTTGGCCGAATTTCATACTAGTCCCTAGCAGCCCATATCATTCATTTATTTCACATTTTAACCCTTCAAAGTTTCATTTTCACAAATTAGTCCACAATAATCAATTTCATTAAAAATCCCAATACAAAACATATTTATCATTCTTCAAGCTTTCATATTTCACCAACTATCAACACAAAGCTCACATATTCATCAATGGCACATCTCAAAATCATTATCAAATTTAGAAATTTAGGCATGGGCTTGATAGAATGCTAAGCAACAATCAAAAAAACATAAAAATCACTAAAAATCGCGCTCAAAACATACCTTAATTGAGCAAAATGAGTGTCGAACCCTAACTAGATAAATTTCTTTATTTTTCCTTCAATATTCGGTGTAACACCCCATACCCGAGTCCAAGGCTTAGACTAGATACGAGATATTACTATGCTTTAACTTGCTTAATCATGCTCTTACGGGCTGTAAAATTTTGTCCCGAAATAGAAACTCTTCTTTCTAGGTCAAAACATACATATCATGGGCCTATGAGGCCTTAAACACATATCCGGGAACTTTCGGAACTCATCTGAAAACTTTTACTTGAAGTAGGGACCACACGCCCGTGCAACTTGAAACACGCCCATGTACTCCTGGACATGCCCGTGTCTTCCACCTATGGTCGACACTGACTTGTTACACACGGCCTGGACACGCCCGTGGCCCTGGCCCGTGTGCCAAACCTTAGTATTCTGACTTATCCATACGGTGCCGTAAACACGCGTGTATATCATATCGCCCGTGTGACAATTAAATTTCTAAGTGAAAAGTGCGGACTTCACGGCCTTGGCACACGCCCATGTGCCAAGGTGTGTGTTACCTGACTTTGAACCAACGGCCGTGTGATCTGCTCGTGGCCTATCCTGACTTCAAGTATAAAAGTGCAGGGTACGCACGGCCTAGACCCACGCCCGTGTATCCAACCGTGTGGGCACTTAGAGGCTATTTACCAAGCCAATTGCCACCTTGAAATCGAGATCACATTCATACTCAATTCAATTACTCAAATTACTACATCTTTCATTGATATCTATAAACATACACACTTAGTCAAAGTTGGCCAATTTCTCTAGCCATATACAAAAAGGATAATGAACAAGATAGCCTATACTATGGCTCTTCTTAAAACATATACTCAAATGAAGTGTTTCCTATACATGCCTTACTTAATAAAACAACTTGGCTATACCAAAATAGCGATTGATAGTGTGCTCCGAGCTCCGATGATGATGATCCATGAGATTAGCTTGGCGGGACTACATGAAAAGAAAGAGTGAAAGACGTAAGCATTTAGCTTAGTAAGTTTGCATATAATGCACATAACAACATACTTGCTTAAATTAAACCATTTGACATAAACAATGGTATCATAATTTCAGCTATAAAGCTTACTTGCTCATACTTGATTCTTACATATCTCATGATACTTACTGGTCTCATACTTGTGAGGTAACCAAGGTACATGTATCACTTGATCACATTGATCAGCATACTTTGACATAATAATCATAATCTCTAATTTATCATTTATAACATGAATAATACTCATTTTCACTTGATAATAACTTTGCTTACTTAGCTTTCTTGTTATCTCATTTGAACTTAGCTCGTTTGCCCGATGAATTTATATGAATAACCGAGGATACTAAATCTCATCTCACATAACTCAATGCCAAAGCCATATCCTAGATACGGTCTTACATGGAATGTCTCATCTTGGTTTCGAGGCCATATCTTGACATGGACTTATACGAAGTCTTTCTCGTGAGTTCCTTTGAAACTTACCATTGCCATGTCTTGACATGGTCTTACTTGGTATCTTTGCTCATGAACTGGTCAATGCCGAGCCTTGGCTTGGGCTTACATGAAATCTCTTTCTCTTGATAGCTTTTCAATGCCAAGCTTGGCTTGAACTTACATGATAACTTTTCAATGCCAAGCTTGCCTTGGACTTACATGACATCTTTGCTTGGAGACTCACCAATGCCATGCCTTGGCTTGGACTTACATGATAACTTTTCAATGCCAAGCTTGCCTTGGACTTACATGACATCTTTGCTTGGAGACTCACCAATGCCATGCCTTGGCTTGGACTTACATGGGTCTTCATCTCATAACAACTCTTCAATGCCAAGACTTGTCTTGGTCTTACATGATAACTTGTCTGATTGTCGATGCCATGCCTCGGCTTGGACTTATACGAACTTTCTCATTTCATGTGATAGATCGAGTATCCTAAACTATTCATCTTCAATCGGGGCTTTCTCGTGCTTGATCTCATTGATTACTTTGTTTAACATAACATTAAACATTTTCATAATAATATTGTACATTATACTAAGCAATTCAATGACATAAATCATAAAGCTTAGAAATCATACAAACTTACCTCGATATACAAAATGTATGTAGATATGCAATTTAGCCCTCGACTTTGTTCTTGCCTCGGTTTCAATCCGAGCTTCATTTTTCTTGATCTATAATCATAAATAGATCATTTAATACTCACATTGACTAAATTGAGTCTTAACTCATACTTTGGAAAAATTACTATTTTGCCCCTATACTTTCTCATATTTGCACTTTTTCCCAAAGGCTCGTAAAATGAATCTCATTCAACTTTCTTAAACTTCATGCTTAGATGATTCATTTTCTCTACTATAGCAATCATCAATTCCCATTATTTCTAATAGGTGTGACCAATTTCATAATTTTTACAAAACTAGTCCTTACTAGCATTTTTCATGAAATTCACTTAGAAAAAGATGTTTATCTAACATCAAACTCTCATAAACTTCCATAAAATATCATTTTACAAGCATGTCACTCTTGGGTAGATTTTTTAACATGCATCTAAGCTTATTTTATAGCTAAAAATAGCTAATTCATAATACGAGAACTCCAAAAACATGAAGAATATTAAAAACGGGGCTAAAATGAACTTACTAGCAAGCTTGAAAGATGAACAAACCCTAGCTATGGGTTCTTGGAAAAATTCGGCAATGAAAAAGAAGATGAATGAAATTTTTATCATCTTTTTCCCATTTTAATCATTTAAATGGTAAATGACTAAAATGCCCTTCTCTTTAAAATTTCTATTTTACTAACTCATGTCCATTTTTGTCCAAAAATTATAATTTGGGAAATTGCTATTTAAGGACTCATAATTAATATTCTAAAGCTATTTCATACAAAAAGCTTCTAGAAACTCATATTTTACAACTCTTGCAATTTAGTCCTTTTTGGACCAAATAACTTTAATTTAACGAAATTGCTTCTTGAAACTTTCACACTAGCATGCAAACATGGCATAAACCTTAAAACTCATGAATTCACCTCGAACTCGTGGCCTCGCACCACTATTTTGACTAGGCCCTAAATCGGGCTGTTACATTCGGTGCCAAGAAGATGATAATGGCCAGCAAAATGTTTTTGTTTCATTAATATTAACTTTAATTATCAAATACCATATTTAACCTTAATGATTTCATTTAAAATCCACTAACTCATGTCCAACTATGTCATTTCATGAATTCAATGGTCCAATATCAAAATAAGGACCTTTCATTTAAGGAGCCATGTCAAATAAGCACTTTTAACTACTAGCACATAGCTTTTGCATTTTACGCGATTAAGTCCATTTTCACAAATCGGCACACAAACGATAAAATTTTCACACAGAACATTCACACATACTTTATCACATGCCATAAACATCAAAAATAATATTAAATTATTTCTCCAACCTCGAATTTGTGGTCTTGAAACCACTATTCTGACTAGGGTCTAAACCGGGCTGTTACAGTGATCCCTTACGAGAAGTTCTTAGAGGATTGACCAGCCTGATAACACTTTACGCGTTTGTGATTTGGTGACTAAAAATGGACTTTGGGATTGGGATCGTCTTAATAATCTTATCCCAAGGCACATTGTTCGAAAAATTGCAATGACAATGCCCCAAGTGCTAAGGCGGGTCCAGATTGTTTGGCTTGGAAATGGATGGAAAAGGATGGATTTTCCTCTACTGAAACTTATAAGAATCCATTTGTTAAGGATAATGAGAGCTCTACTATTTGGAAGATGATTTGGAAAGCTCGGACGCCTCAAAGGGTACGTGTTTTCTTATGGCTTCTATGGCAAGATAGACTGTTGACGAATTAGGAAAGAAGGCGAAGGCATATGAAAAAGGATGGTAATTGCCCTTTGTGTAATGGTAGCCTGGAAACAGAGGTTCATGCATTCCGGGATTGCTCCTTTGCCAAAACTGTATGGCTAGCAGTGGTTCCAAGGCAAGTTCAAAATATTTTCTTCTCACTGACGTTTAAAGAATTGTTTATGGAACTTGCAAGATAAAAGCAGTCTGAGTTGCGATGATATTGACTGGAAAAATTTGTTTGTAATTTTATGTTGACTACTTTGAAAAAATAAAAATACGTCTGTTTTTTTTCTAATAGTCACAAGTGCACCCAAGCCATTGTGGATACAGGTTACATGTGGGCTAGGAGTTATCGGGATTTGGATGTGAAAATGCAACCGCCAAGAACCATGAGGATCCTTTCGAATTGGTCCCCTCCAGAAATGAGTTGGATAAAGCTTAACTCAGATGGGGTGGTGTCAACTATTAGGCAAAGTGCATCTATTGGAGGAGTTTTAAGGGATTCAAATGCAAATTGGTTATGGGGTTATACGATGAGTTTCGCCAAAAAATCAATTTTTAAAGTTGAAACAAGAGCGATGTTGGAAGGCCTTTTTATAGCTTGGGAGAAAGGGTTCAGAAAGGTTGAAGTTGAGTGTGATAATGCATTGTTGATTGAACTAAAATTGTCTGGTGGAGGAGCTAGTAGTACTTTAGTGGAATTAAGATTGTTACATCAATTGCTGCTTTGAAGATGGGAGGTTTGGGTCTGACATATTCTAAGAAATCATAATGGAGTTATAGATCACATGGCTAAATATGCTGACACAAGAGATTCTTTGCTCCGTTTGTTTACAGTTCCACCGGATTCGGTTAGAAGTTTGTTGGTTGAATATCGTAATGGTCCAGATCCTTTTAATTTATGATTTGATTATTGTAATTACTTAATGATATCTCTTTTCTACCAAAATAAAAATACATACACCTTTTAGTTTTTTTTTTAATAAATATACAATATATGTATACTTTTTTATTTTAATAATAAATAAATATAGGCTAGTGGGAACCCTTTTTCAAGCATTTTAATCAAAAAAAATTTTAGTAAAATGAAATTATGGATGTAGGTGAAGTGAGGCATATTTAAAGTTGTTTATGGGTCGGGTGGGACCCAGTAAAAAATTTAGGGTCATTTTTTAAGCTCGGGTTCAACCCGAAAAATGGGTTTAAGATTTTGCTCAAGTCCAGCCCGAATAAAAATGTTAGAACCCGAGCCCAACCTAGCCTAGCCCACTCGTATTAATTTTTTTATATTATTATTTTTATATAAAAAGAAATTTAAAAAATATAATACAACAAATACACTAAAAACATTAAAATAAATGTTTCCCAACAAATAAGAAAAAAATTAAACAAAAATATACTTAAATAACACCAAGATAAGTGTAACTTAGCAAGCAAATATTTCTAAAATAGTAGCAAAATTAATATTAAAATAAGAGTTATACAATCTCCAAACAATAACAACAAAATAGTAGTAATATAATAGTAAAATGATAGCAAAATAATGAAAAACATCGACAAAACAAGAAAAAAACAGCAACAAATTTTATTTTATTTTAATTTTTTACAAATTCGGGTCGGGCCAAGTAAAAAAAAGCTTACTCAAGGCCCCGCTTGCAACACCCCTTACCCGTATCCAACGCTGGAATAGGGTACGAGGCATTACTAGGCTTACACGCAATCAATCATACAACTCCGAGACTTGACTTTCTATTCCCAATTTAAAACCTTTCATAATACCTCTTGAACAAGCCTATATGGCCTAAATCCTCCCTTTAAGAATGGGTCAGGATCAAATCGAACCCTTCTGAAGCCCACTAGAAAACCTTAGAAAATTTTCACTAAACAGTCCACACGCCCGTGTGGAGGAAAGGACACGCCTGTGTGGCATGTCACATGCCCGTGTTCCATGCCTGTGTGGAATTATTTCTCAACTCGAACCTACAGGGGTTTTCACATGGCCGGACACATGCCCGTGTCTTTGGCCCGTGTCCCTCACACGGCCTCGACACGCCCGTGTGTTTCACCCGTGGTCGACACTGACTTATTTCACACGGCCTGTCACACGCCCGTGTCCTTTGCCCGTGGTCGACACTGACTTGCATTATTAACATGCAGGGGACACACGGCCCAGTCACACACCCATGGGACTGACCGTGTGTCACACACGGCCTAGACACATGCCCGTGTGTCTACCCGTGTGGACAAGGACAAGGCTATTTGCCAAGCTCTTTTTATCACCCTAACTCATACAACATAAATCACATTCAACCATTAACCAAACAACCCAATCATGCATCATACACATTTATGAATAACCCCATCTTCTCATATTTTAATAATAATGAGCCATCAACTATGGCTATATACAAAAGAGTTCATCTTTAAAAGAGCCAACACACTTGGCCAAAAAAACAAGACATTACACTAAGTCTAGTCCCTATACATGCCATACTCAAAATGTTAAGTCTAAATATACCAAGGTGTGCAGATAGTGTGGGTGATCTTCTGATTATCTTCGTATCCCGAGCTGGCTCTTTGACACTATAAAATAAGGGAAAAGAAAGGGAGTAAGCTTTAAGCTTAGTAAGTCTACATGTAAAAAATAAGCATCATACCATATAATAAGCAATCACAAACATTACATATTATGTAAAAACAATTCACAATTTCATAATCATGCTTACTCATCTCATCTCTTACCACCTTCCAACATATAACATATACATTGCTCAAATTTTCTTGCACATAAATCCTGCACTCATCGCCACAAAGTCACATGAAATATTTACTTAGACATGTTTCTCGATGAACCCTTCGGAATAATACTAGGTACCCGGTGGTTTCGCACACAGCCCACCAACAATTATAATTACGGTGGTATCGCACATAGCCCACCAATTGATAACTACGGTGGTATCGCACATAGCCCACCTAATGATAATTATGGTGGTATCACACATAGCCCACCAAATGAATATATAAACGATGGTATTGCACACAGCCCATCGTGAATAATTAACAAGGTGGTATCGCACACAGCCCACCAACAATTACATATTTACAGATACTTATCGTACTCTCATTTCTATTCCGAGGTTCATTCGAGAATTACTCATTATCTATCATTTTCAGTCAGTCTCACCAATAAGTATTTACAACCATATAATGCATCAATAGGTAACAACATAAGTATTAAGGATGTTCGTTTACACATAAACTTACCTAGGTGCAAAATGTGTCAATTGGCGGTTTAGTCCGTAACCTTGCCTTTTCCTCGGTCAAGGTTGTTTCCGCGCTCTTCTTGATCTATAATAACGAAATTCACTCATTCAATTACTACATAACTCATGACACTTCAAAATTTCTACTTAGGCAAAAATGACCATTTTGCCCTTATACTTTGGCAAAATTACGATTTTTCCCCTAGGCTCGTAAATCATTTTTAATCACATTTTCTCATCAAACAAGCCTAGCTGAACATTTATTTCTCTTACAACAATTTATAAAACCCATCATCTCATGCATTTATTACACAGTTACAACTTTTACAAATAAGCCCAATTTAGGTGTTTTCATGGTAACACCTTTCACAAAAGTTATTCCTTAACCCTCTAACATTCATTTTCTTCCATAAAAACTAAGCAAAAAACAAGAAAATTCTCATGGCAAGTCCTTGAACTTTCAACCATTATGCAAAATAGTCCCCTCATTAGCTAGCTCAAGCTTTAGGGATTCCAAAAGTACAAAAATTATCAAAAAAAACCACCAAAATCACTTAATTGTAGAGATTGAAATGGCTAAAAATTTTCAAGCTTCTAAACCCCTTCTCTTGCTGAAATTTTCGGTGGTAGGGAGAATGAGAAAAGATGATATCTTTTATTTCTTTATTTTTCTCTTATTTTATTCATTAAGTCACCAAACTCACCTAACAATTGACCAATTGATTTTTCTTGTCCCTATGGCCGGCCATCCCTTCCCCAATGGCCTAATTCCACATTAAGGACTTCCAATTTAATATTCTATAGCTATTAGACACCTCTAGCTTGTAAAATGAAACTTTCGCACTTTATGCGATTTAGTCCATTTTCACAATTAAACATACAATCGCTAAAATTAAAGTACCAAAATTTTCATGCATCCTTATGATCATACTATAACACATAAATAATTTTAAAATAATTTTGTTCAACCTCGGATTAGTGGTCTCGAAACCACTGTTCCGACTAACCCCAAAATCGGGCTATTACAACTCTCCCCCCTTTAGAGATTTTCGTCCCCGAAAATCTTACCGGTAAAAAGGTTTGGGTACTGTTCCCTCATGGCTTCTTTCGGTTCCCACGTAGCCTCTTTTACACCGTGTTTTTGCTATAACACTTTCACTAAGGCTATGCTCTTATTCCTCAGCTGTTTAACCTCTCAAGCAAAAATCTTAATTGGTTCTTCTTCATAAGTCATGTCCGATCGTATCTCAATTTCGGTTGGAGGGATCACATGCGAAGGATCGGAACGATATCGCCGTAACATCGACAAATGAAACACGTTATGGATTTTCTCTAACTCTGCCGGCAAAGCCAACCGGTAAGCTACTGGACCAATCCTTTCAATAACCTCATACGGCCCTATGAATCGTGGACTCAATTTGCCCTTTCGACCAAATCTCAATATTTTCTTCCACGGGGATACTTTCAGGAATACTTTATCGCCCACCTGAAACTCGATTTCTTTCCTTTTTAAATCTGCGTATGACTTTTGTCGATCTGAAGCAGCTTTCAGACTATCACGGATCACTTTCACCTTCTCCTCGGTTTCTCTAATTAGATCAACCCCGTGAATTTATTTCTCACTAAGCTCGGTCCAATACAAGGGAGTCCGGCACTTGTGACCATATAAAGCTTCGTACGGCGCCATCCATGTGCTCGACTGATAACTGTTGTTGTAGGCGAATTCAACCAAAGGTAGATATTTTTCCCAACTACCTTCAAACTCTAAAACACAGCATCGGAGCATATCCTCAAAAACTTGAATTACTCTTTCGGATTGGCCATTGGTTTGCGGGTGGAACGCGGTACTAAAATTCAATTTCGTACCCAAGGCTTCTTGCAACTTTTTCCAAAACCTCGAAGTAAATCTTGGATCTCTATCCGAAATAATGGATATAGGCACCCCATGTAATCTCACCACCTCGGCAATATACAGCTCAGCCAACTTGTCAAGTGAATAATCCACACGCACCAGTATAAAGTGAGTCGATTTCGTTAATCTATCTACAATAACCCACACAGCATCTTTCTTTTTCGGAGTCATAGGTAACCCCGTTACGAAATCCATTATGATCCGATCCCACTTCCACTCAGGAACCATCACTGGTTGAAGTAATCCCGAAGGTACTTGATGCTCGGGTTTCACTTGTTGACAGACCAAACACTTGGTAACAAACTCGGAGATATCTCTTTTCATATCCGGCCACCAATACAACTTCTTCAAATCATTTTACATTTTTGTGCTGCCCAAATGTACTGACAAACAACCATTGTGTGCTTCACATAAAATTTTCCGGATCAATTCATCATATTTAGGTACACAAATTCTATCATGGAACATCAAACATTCATCTGTACCAATCCAAAAATTAGGGTTATTCCCCGATTCGCATTGAGCTCTCTTAACTTGCATCTCACTATCATTCTTTTGAGATTCACGTATTTGCTGAAGAAATAATGGTCTAGCCCTCAACTCGGCCAATATAGAACCATTATCAGACAATGCTAAGCTCGTACTCATGGCTCTCAAAGCATACAGGGATTTTCTACTCAAGGCATCCGCAACCACATTAGCTTTCCCCGGATGGTAATCGATTACCAACTCATAGTCCTTTAGTAATTCGAGCCACTGCCGTTGTCGCAAATTCAAATCTTTTTGATTCATCAAGTATTTCAAACTCTTGTGATCAGTGAAGATTCGGCACTTCTCTCCAATCAAATAATGATGCCAAATCTTCAAAGCGAAAACGATCGCAGCCAACTCCAAATCGTGAGTTGGATAATTCTTCTCATGCGGTTTTAGCTGTCTCGAGGCATAAGCTACTACTTTACCCTCTTGCATCAACACACAGCCAAGACCATTTAATGACGCATCACTGTAGACTACAAACTCCTTTCCCGACTCAGGTTGTACTAAAACTGGAGCCTCAGTTAACAATGCTTTAAATCTCTCGAAACTCTGTTGGCATTTCTCAGTCCATTCAAACTTAACATCTTTATGCAACAGTTTTGACATCGAGGTTGCGATCATGGAGAACCTTTTGACGAACCGTCTGTAGTACCCCGCTAAACCTAAAAAGCTTCTAATCTCTGACACATTCCTCGGCGATTTCCACTCCACAATAGACGAGATCTTGCTCGGATCAACTCTAATGCCATCACCCGGCACAATGTGTCCTAAGAATCCGACCTCTCGGAGACAAAACTCACTCTTGCTAAATTTAGCATATAGCTGCTTGTCTCTTAGAGTCTACAACATAGTCCTCAGGTGTTCCGCATGTTCACTCTCATCCCGAGAATAAATTAGTATGTCGTCAATAAAAATAACTACGAACTTATCCACATACTGCCAGAAGATACGGTTCATTAAGTCCATAAAGATCGCAGGAGCATTTGTTAAGCCAAATGGCATGACAAGAAACTCATAATGGCCATACCTCGTCCAAAATGCAGTTTTTGGCACATCTTGCTCCTTAACCCTCAACTGGTAATAGCCAAACCTTAAGTCTATCTTAGAAAACACCGTAGCTCCCTTCAGTTGATCGAACAAATCATCAATCCTTGGCAAAGGATACTTATTCTTTACTGTCACCTTGTTAAGTTGTCTATAGTCTATACACAATCTCATCGACCCGTCTTTCTTCTTCACAAAAAGTACCGGAGTGTCCCACGGTGAATAGCTCGGTCTTGCAAAACCCTTGTCCGTTAACTCTTGCAACTGAACCTTCAATTCGTTTAACTCCAATGGTGCCATCCTGTACGGAGCAATCGAAATAGGTGCCGTACTCGGAGCTATTTCAATACCAAACTCAACCTCTCTCACTAGAGGCAATTCGGGTAACTCTTTTAGAAACACGTTCGGATACTCGCATACTACCGGCACTTATTCAATCTTTACCTCCGACTCTCGAGAATTCAGCACAAAGGCGAGATAGGACTCATACCCTTTTCTCAAGTATTTATCAGCTACCATAGACGAAATTGCTATAGGCAAACTGTCCGATTTACCTGATTCAACCCGAATAACATCTCCATTTACACATCTCAGTTCAATGAACTTACTACAACAATTTACTAAAATATTATGTGCAGTCAACCAATCCATACCAAGAATCAAGTCAAATTCATCAAACGGCAACAACATGAGATTTGCCGAAAAACAATAACCTCTAATTGTCGAAGGACAATTCCTACACACCTTGTCAACTAGTACGTGTTTGCCTAACGGGTTCGACACTTTTACTACAAATTTCGTAGACTCAACAATCATACTCATGCTAGATACCAATTTCATGCAAATATAAGAATGGGTAGACCCCGGATCAATCAAAGCAACAACAGAGATATCATGAAGAGAAAAAGTACCCGTTATCACATCCGGAGATGATGCCTCTTCGCGAGCGCGAATTGCATAAGTCCTTGCAGGTGCTCGACCCTCCGATCTCACAGTAGAGTCTCTAAGCGCACTCCTACTACTAGTCCCACCTCCTGGGTTCTTTTGTGGCCTACCCCTCAAAAATACATTGCTTGCTCTTACTTCTTGTTTTCTATCCTTCTCATCCCTCTCTGGACAGTTACGAATGAAGTGGTCGGGTGAACCACACTTGTAGCAATTACAGTTGTTTCCCCAACACTCCCCAGTATGTTGCCTACCACAATTTGGACACTCCAATTTATTTGTCTTTGTATTACCCATGCTTGCCATCGAGGTGGATTTGTAACACCCCTTACCTGTATCCAATACCGGAATGGGGTACGAGGCGTTACCGGACTTAAGCCTCACGGTCGCTACTTAGGCTAATCGTGACTACTCTCTTCATTCACATCAATCACCTCATTCTCGACTTACGAGGCCTCACTCATACACACGAGGGCTCTCGAGACTAATTCGAAACTTTTACGATTCTTAAAATCTTTCTCTTCAATTACAGGGCTTACACGCCCGTGTAGAACGAGACACGCCCGTGCATAGGCACACACGCCCATGTCCCCAGACCGTGCCTAAAAACCCAGTATTCTGCCAATTTGCCCACGGTTAAGGCACACGCCCATGCATTTTGGGAGCACGCCCGTGTACCCTATCACATGTCCGTGCCTTTCACCCGTGGTCGACACTGACTAATCACACACGGTTTTGACACGGTCGTGGGCCTAAACTGTGTGCCATACCTTAGTATTCTGACTTATTCAACACGGCCTCGGTACGCCCGTGTATTTTAATCGTGTGACCATTCCAATTCAAATTTTAAAGTGCAGACTTCACACGGCCTAGACACACGCCCGTGTGCCTACCCATGTGAACCAAAACAAGGCTATTTGACAAGCTCTTTGCATCCCTATAGCTTACACAACTTATACTCATTCATCTCATTCATAATTACTCAAGTTGAATTGCCATCCCACATAGATGAATACATCTTTTCATATGACATAATAGCCAACAACTATGGCAATATACAATTATCCCATAACTCATTTAGGCCAACACATTTGGCACAATAACAATGACTTAAACAACCTCATGTACTAGCCCTATACATGCCATGACTCATAATGACTTGATACCTCATACCAAGTGTCTCCTCGATAGTGTGAAAATATCTCCGGCGGTCTCCAACCCGAGCTAGCTAAATTAACCTATAAGAGATGAGAAAGAAAGAAGGATAAGCAATAATGCTTAGTAAGTTCATATGCAATTAAGAATCAACTATCAATATTCATATGCTTATACTCAATCACAAGGTATTAGAATGAGTTTTACTCTTGAACTCACAGTTACCTATTCAATCGTTCATAATGCTTACTCATTTCGTCTCTTACCATATTCTAACCATATCTAGGCTTAATGCTCGCATTCATTAACTTACCATGCCACAAGCCAATTCGCTCGTTTAATTAGCATACATCCTGCACTGATCGTCACAAGATCATATAAAACAACACATCATGCATTCTCAATAAACCATTCATACTACCACTCTCTCGGTGGTTATACACTTAGCCCACCATTGATTCTCTTATAGGGTGGTATCGCATACAAACCACCAATCATTTATACCTATGGTGATTTCGCACTTAGCTCACCAATCATTTATAAGCGATGGTATCGTACACGACCCATCGATTACTAATTTATCGTGTGGTAACGCACACACCACCACCGTTAATAATATAGTTGATGGTATCGCACACAACCCATCAATTAATGATTTATCCGGTGGTAACGCACACAGCCCACCGTGAATAACATAATGATGGTATCGCACACAGCCAATCACTAACCATCAATAAAATGATATCGCACATAGCTCACCGTTATTTACATTCATGGATAATAATCCACAGTATATCTCTATTTCAAATGTTCATTCGAGAACATCCTCACATGCTTCTATTCTTACTTAACTTTCTACGGTACTCGTTATCATTCACACAGTACATCGATAAATCTGTCTCATGCAACTAAGGTGCATCAACTACACATGCCCCACTAGGGGTTCATCATAGATTGAATTCATCTCGATTCAGTTCTACACATACTTGTGCTACTCATGGTACAACCACATACATTCAACATATACATTGAATCATTTGAATTATTAAATAACTCTCTTGAGTCTCATGCACATAATTCTCATTATCATCATACCCCAATTGGGTCTTACATACACTAACATATCGATGCCATGTCCCTGACATGGTATTATACGAATTCTTACATCGAGGCCATATTCCAATATGGTCTTACTCGAGACTTTAACTGTCATCATATCATGCTATACACTTTTCCCATTACTCTAGATTCAATCCCATTGACATCTCATCAAATGATATTTCATACATTCATATAGTAAACATACATTCCATTCAACATTGGAATACTAAATTAACTCATACGTAATTACAACATTCGCACATGAACTTACCTCGATGACGAAAAGGCCAAAAAAAAGACTTTTTGCCCATATTTCTCTTTTCTCCCGTTCTAGGTCCGAATCTCATTTTCTTCAATCTAGAACAATAAAATTTACTCATTTAATCACTTAATGATCATTTTACAACATAATATCCACTTGGGCAAAAATGACCATTTTGTCACTATACTTTGGCAAAATTACAATTTTGCCCCTAGGCTCGTAAATAAATTTTTATCACATTTTCTTGATAAATCAGCATAGATGAACATTTAATCCTCTTACAACTATCCACAATTCCAAACATTTCATGCCTTAATGAACAACTTACAACTTTTGCATTTTAGCCCAAATTAGGTGTTTTCATGACAACACCTTTCACAAAAGTTGTTTCTCCTCATCCTATCATTCATTTTCTTCCATAAGAATCCAGAAACTAGCATAAACTCTCTCATGGCAAGTCCCTAGACTCTCAACCATATTACAAATTAGTCCCCTCATTAGCTAGCTTAAGCTTTGGGGACTCTAAAAGTGCAAAAATTATCAAGAAAGATCATCAAAATCACTTACTTATGAGGAGGAATGTTTGCTGAAATTTTTGAGCTTCAAAACCCCATTCTTACTGCCCATTTTTGGTGGAAGAGGAGGAGAAATAAAAAAGATGATAGCTTTTCTTATTTCATCTTATTTTATTTCTTTTTAATACCTAACATGACAACATTTAATGCTCTTGTCCCCCTTTGTCATCCTTTGACCGGCCAAGCCACTTAACAAGGTCAAATTGCACATTTGGGGCATCCAATTAATACTCTATAGCTATTTAGCACTTTTAGGAATTAAAATGGAACTTTCACATTTTATACGATTTAGTCCTTTTTAGCGATTAAGCATGAAATCGCTAAAATTAAAGCACCAAAATTTTCATGCACCCTTATAAACATGTTATAACACATAAAATAACATGAAAATAATTTCCTCTATCCTCGGTTTAGTGATTCTGAGATCACTGTTCTGACTAGCCCCTAAATCGGGCTGTTACAGGCTTGAACTCTCGAGCCCGAATATGTATTGCCTCGATCTCAGTGTGAGTACCCAACTGAAGCAGTCATCCGAGGGTTCATTTCCCTGGATCTCTTTGATTGAGTTTGGAACAATTTACTCATTGGCCTCTTTCTTGCATCTCAGGCCTCATTTATGGCTTTTCTCTTTTCCTTAATCAATTCTTCAGCCTTGCAAGCTCTATCGACCAACACTACAAATTCCTTCAATTCCAAAGTCCCAACTAGCAATCTGATATCCTCATTCAGTCCATCTTCGAACCTTTTGCACAAGATAGCTTCCGTAGACACACACTCTTGAGCATACTTGCTGAGCCTAACAAACTCGCGCTCATACTCTGCCACAGTTATCTTGCCTTGTTTCAATTCAAGGAACTCCTTCCGTTTCTGGTCAACAAATCACTGACTTATGTACTTAATTCGGAACTCTTCTAGGAAGAAGTCCCATGTCACTCTCTCCCTCGGTACTACAGATGTTAGCGTTTTTCACCAATGATATGCTGAGTCCCTCAGCAATGACACAGTACATTTTAAGCTCTCCTTAGGCATGCAAGAGAGTTCATTGAAGACCCGCATAGAGTTCTCAAGCCAGAACTCCGCCCTCTCAGGGTCATCATCTATGTTGGCTCTAAATTCCTCAGCCCCTTGTTTTCGAATTTTATCGACCGGGGGTTTGGTCATTCTCACCAAATCTATACCTTGAGGAGCTAAGGGGACTAGCTGAGGTATAGGTGGGGTGGAGGAGGTTGAGCATTAGGGTTTGCTCGCACAAATTTGGTGTACCAATTACTCATTATGTGGAGAAAGGCTTCTCGAGCCTCTTCTCCTTGACCAATAGTCTCGGGTCTACTTTCTACATGCGCGTCATCAGCAGCCTCTCGGTCAGGATCTATTTACTATACGAAAACACAGTTTAGAATTGTCAGAAGTCACCACACTATCAATATACGTTTACGGTATGTATAGTTAGACTCTTACACGCTACGGTAGACCGAGAACCAACTAAACCATAGCTCTGATCCCTTTAAATGTAACACCCCGTACCTGTATCCAACGCCGAAACAGGATACGAGACATTACTAGGCTTACACGTAATCAATCATATAACTCTGAGACCTGACTTTCTATTCCCAATTTAAAACCTTTCATAATACCTCTTGAACAAGCCTATATGGCCTAAATCCTCCCTTTAAGAATGGGTCGGGATCAAATCGAACCCTTCTGAAGCCCTCTAGAAAACCTTAGAAAATTTTTACTAAACAGCCCACACGCCCGTGTAGAGGAAAGGACACGTCTGTGTGGCATGTCACATGCCCGTGTTCCACGCCTGTGTGGAATTATTTCTCAACTCGAACCTACAGGGTTTTTCACACGGCCGGACACATGCCCGTGTCTTTGGTCCATGTCCCTCACACGGCCTCGACACGCCCGTGTGTTTCACCCGTGGTCGACACTGACTTATTTCACACGGCCTGTCACACGACCGTGTGCTTTGCCCGTAGTCGACACTGACTTGCAACACTAACATGCAGGGGACACACGGCCCAGCTACACACCCATGGGACTGATCGTGTGTCACACACGGCCTAGACACACGTCTGTGTGTCTACCCGTGTGGACAAGGACAAGGCTATTTGCCAAGCTCTTTTTATCACCCTAACTCATACAACATAAATCATATTCAACCATTAACCAAGCAACCCAATCATGCATCATACACATTTATGAATAACCTCATCTTCTCATATTTTAATAATAATGAGCCATCAACTATGGCTATATACAAAAGAGTTCATCTTTAAAAGAGCCAACACACTTGGCCAAAACAACAAGACATTACACTAAGTCTAGTCCCTATACATGTCATACTCAAAATGTTAAGTCTAAATATACCAAGGTATGCTGATAGTGTGGGTGATCTTCTGATTATCTTCGTATCCCGAGCTGGCTCTTTGACACTATAAAATAAGGGAAAAGAAAGGGAGTAAGCTTTAAGCTTAGTAAGTCTACATGTAAACAATAAGCATCATACCATATAATAAGCAATCCCAAACATTACATATTATGTAAAAACAATTCACATTTTCATAATCATGCTTACTCATCTCATCTCTTACCACCTTCCAACATATAACATATACATTGCTCACATTTTCTTGTACATAAATCCTACACTCATCGCCACAAAGTCACATGAAATATTTACTTAGACATGTTTCTCGATGAACCCTTCAGAATAATACTAGGTACCCGGTGGTTTCACACACAACCTACCACCAATTGATAACTACGGTGGTATCGCACATAGCCCACCTAATGATAATTACGGTGGTATCACACATAGCCCACCAAATGAATATATAAACTGTAACGCCTCGAATTTGGGCCTAGTAGAATTGGGCCTATTGGGCTTTGGGCTTTGGATCTTAGAAAATTTTTAAATGAGCGAGAAAATGACAATTGGCATGTGGGCTTTGAAGGTTAATGAATTTGGAGTGTCTAGGGGTGTTGGAATGGTTCTGGGATCAAGTAAGGGTATAGGAAAAATTTTGGTTTTAGCCCAAGGGAACTGTGACTTCAGTTAGTAGGCCTTTTAAATAAATGAAGAAGAAAAATGACACAAAAGAGATTGTGGTGTAGTGACAAAGTGGCGCCACTTAGGGAGCAGGGAGGTGGCATTATTAGTAGGCAAAGGAGTCCAAGGTTCGAGCAGTGGCATGGTATTTTGTTGGGGATTTAATTTTTGCCTTCTAGATGGTTAGTAGTGGCGTTGGATGTGAACTCTGAAGGAAGTGTTCATAAGAGAAAATTAAGGAAGGGATAAAGGAGATTATCTTAGAGAAAATTTAGGATGAGATTGAGGAGTTATCAGGGAGAAAAGTTAGGAGCTAAGAAGTGTGAAGAGTTGGTGCCGTTTTGGGAAGTGGGAAGTGTATAAATTCGGCTTAGGAGGGTAAATGAGTGCCGTTTTTGGGTCTTTTAAGGGGTATGACGAATTTTCATTGTGGCTTTCAGCATTTGGAGAGTTTTGCAAATAGGTCAGTCTTTCTTTTCTTGACCGAATATCCTGTAGTTACCCTCACGCAAGCACATTTGATCTTTTCTTTTCTCCCCCTCATTCTGTTCTTCTGTTGTCGAATTCTTCCATTGCCGAAAAACCATCATTCTTTTTTTCCGAAATCCTTATTGGTGTTGCGTTCTTCTTCTTTCTCTGAAAGCCGAATACTCTTTTATAATCAAATAGCCCTATCTTTTTGCCGATTCCTTGTTGTTTTTTTCTCCATCACAAATCGGTTGTTATCTACTCTTAGTCAAGTTTAAAAGCCAGATCTTGTTCAGTAGCTATCTAGGCCGCAAGATCAAAGGAGGGTTTCGGTAAGTATTCAGTCAACTTCCTTGGTGTGTTTTGTTAAAAGTCGAAGGGCTATCTAACTACTCCTTGTTGTTAACTTTGTATTAACAAGGGTAGGGTTCAAAGATCGCAAGCGTGGTAAGGATCGTTAGCAAGTGGTAAGTGTACTCATCTCAGTTGTGAATTAGTGGTTGGCCGAATGTGAGTATGGATTATAGAGGTGACTTGTGTGGAGCATGAGTCACTTGATTTTTGATAGCATATATGTGTGTGGGTGCAGATCTAGGGGATATTCGCAAATAGTAGCTAAGGAAGGGCTACTAGAACTGGTGGCACACGGTAAGGTTACGGTGAGGTTTCGGGTTTTGATAAAGTGTGTATTAAGCCATGATTAATCGTTAAGTGATGTCTATTGTAGGTTCGTGATTAAGGGGTTTGCAGCACGCGTTATTACCAGGTGTGTACAAACACTACACACATACGATGTCGGCAACGCCGAAAAGTCGAAAAGCCGAAAGTGGCTAAATGGGCCTGCCGAGCTCGTGGGCCTAAATCGGTAATGGTTGATATGTGTATTTGAATATTGAATTGACATGAAAGGGGTGTATGGTTTGATTATGATCGGGCCTAATGGGCTACATAAACATGAGCGGGCCTAATGGGCTATATAAACATGAATGGGCTTAGTGGGCCTTATGGGATTTTAGAAGTGTATGCTAGGGTTTAATGGACTCTAGGCCTAGTTCTGATAAATTCTTAAAACTGCATAAGACTTAATTTATTAATCAAACATGTCTGTGGACAAGTTGATTAGTTAAAGTGTGGTAACCGACATATGCATGTCTAGGATTGGATCTAGGGAGAGCTTGGTACTTAAACAGTCCTAGTGACCCACCTCCTCTTTTCTGAGATCCTACCTGGTGCATAGTGTTTGTTCACTTTAACCGCGAGGACTTGTTGATGGGCCAAAGTTCATAACTAAAACCCGAGATGAAAAAATTTACAGAAATACCCCTGTAGGGTAAAAATTACGAAAATACCCCTGTAGGGTAGAAATTACGGAAATACCCCTGTAGGGTAGAAATTACGAAAATACCCCTGTAGGGTAGAATTACGGAAATACCCCTGTAGGGTAGAATTACAGAAATACCTCTGTAAGGTAGAATTACGAAAATACCCCTGGGTAGTGAAATGACTAAAATACCCCTAGGTGCTTAATGTGTGAAAATGTGTATGTTGCATTCATGAAATATATGTTGCACTTGGGTGGGTTTGATGATACGGAGGAAGATATGTGAGGATCGCATAGTCGCTTGACGACCGTGGATCCACTGGTGGCTTTAAGCCCATTATATGCTTAGCAGCTTTGCTGCAACGTTTGGGTAGTGCCGCTGTTGGTGCTACCTTTGGAGTGTAGGGCTGGGTGGGTTGATATTTATATCCCCACAGGAGTGTAGGGTTGGTACGGGTGGAGTGTAGGGTTGGATTTGGGATGGGTGCATTGCATTCATGCGATATTGATATGATATGAGGTCATTGTGGGCTAAGCCCAAGACCACCGATTTTGATAGGGCTTAGGCCCAACGTGATAATTGTGATAATTGCATGCTGATTGGATTACCAAAGGTCGTACACACTGAGTTTCGAAACTCACACCCTTTAATTAAATGTTTCAGGTGATCCTCAGTAGACGGTTTGACGTGGAAGAGGACTCGGGGACGGCCACACTTCAAGCTACTTAGAAGTTCTTCTTTATTTGTTTTGAATAACTCTATTTTAATTACTTTGTTTTCATTGGGATGTAATAAGGCCGTGTACCTCCAATTTGATTTTACATTTGGGTTTAAATTATTGTTACAACTGCTTAATTATTAAACTTTAATAATATCTAAAGTTTAAACATGATTTTTGAAATAACTATAACGTATGGAAGTTTTTCTTTAAACATGGGCATTTATCATAATTTAACAGGTTACTTTGATTTTGGGTTTCTAAATCCTAAACTTAAGTTTTTAACTAAGCAAAGTCGTTTTGGAATTATTCCTTTGATGTGACATCACCAGATTCGGCCATAACGTCTGGGCCGGGTTTGGGGGTGTTACATAAACGATGGTATCGCACACAGCCCATCGTGAATAATTAACAAGATGGTATCGCACACAGCCTACCAACAATTACATATTTACAAATACTTATCGTACTCTCATTTCTATTCCGAGGTTCATTCGAGAATTACTCATTATCTATCATTTTCAATCAATCTCACCAATAAGTATTTACAACCATATAATGCATCAATAGGTAACAACATAAGTATTAAGGATGTATCGTTTACACATAAACTTACCTAGGTGCAAAATATGTCAATTGGCGGTTTAGTCCGTAACCTTGCCTTTTCCTCGGTCAAGGTTGTTTCCGCGCTCTTCTTGATCTATAATAACGAAATTCACTCATTCAATTACTACATAACTCATGACACTTCAAAATTTCTACTTAGGCAAAAATGACCATTTTGCCCTTATACTTTGGCAAAATTACGATTTTTCCCCTAGGCTCGTAAATCATTTTTCATCATATTTTCTCATCAAACAAGCCTAGCTGAACATTTATTTCTCTTACAACAATTTATAAAACCCATCATCTCATGCATTTATTACACAATTACAACCTTTACAAATAAGCCCCATTTAGGTGTTTTCATGGTAACACCTTTTACAAAAGTTATTCCTTAACCCTCTAACATTCATTTTCTTCCATAAAAACTCAGCAAAAAACAAGAACACTCTCATGGAAAGTCCTTAAACTTTCAACCATTATGCAAAATAGTCCCCTCATTAGCTAGCTCAAGCTTTAGGGGTTCCAAAAGTACAAAAATTATCAATAAAAACCACCAAAATCACTTACTTGTAGTGATTGAAATGGCTGAAAATTTTCAAGCTTCTAAACCCCTTCTCTTGCTAAAATTTTCGGTGGTGGTAGGGAGAATGAGAAAAGATGATATCTTTTATTTCTTTATTTTTCTCTTATTTTATTCAATAAGTCACCAAACTCACCTAACCATTGACCAATTGATTTTTCTTGTCCCTATGGCCGGCCATCCCTTCCCCAATGGCCTAATTGCACATTAAGGACTTCCAATTTAATATTCTATAGCTATTAGACACCTCTAGCTTGTAAAATGAAACTTTCGTACTTTATGCGATTTAGTCCATTTTCACAATTAAACATACAATCGCTAAAATTAAAGCACCAAAATTTTCATGCATCCTTATAATCATACTATAACATATAAATAATATTAAAATAATTTTTTTTAACCTCGGATTAGTGGTCCCGAAACCATTGTTTCGACTAACCCCAAAAATCGGGCTGTTACACCGCCTGTTTAAAAAATGAACCTTATATTTTTGTACAAGCCCATTTTTCGGGCCTATATTTTTGCTTAAACCCTCCCACTTTTTGGGTTGGGCCGGGCCATGGACAAGTCTAGGTACATTCCCCTTGAAGACCTCCGCTAGTCCTTATGATAAAATTTTTTTTAATAAATATACATGCAGGGGGTTAATTACACCTCTCATGAGCGTTAGCTGCAAACCCTTCGTTGATTGCATATATCAAAGAGGGCTATTTTGTAAAAAAAACTACATGATAATGACTGCACATGATTGGTTAGTGGGGAGTTCATAACGCAAAAGTGGCAGAAGTTCAAAACATTTGTTGTTGTTTTTTAAGTGGCTATTAAAACCCCGTCTAATGCATTGGCGGATACAAGGGGGAAGGTGGGGCCACTGCCCCTAGCTTTTTAGAAATTTACATAGCACCCCCTTTAAGATGAACTTTATTACATTAAACCCTTTAAAAATTTATATTTTGCCTCCCTTCCCCTCCCCAAACCTAAAAAAAAAAAAACCAACCGCTTTTAAAGTTTAATATATATATTTATCTCTTCAAAAATACATTTTTTTAGAAATTTCAAAATTTTAAAACTTTCAAAGGAAGCTACAATAAAAAAATCATCAATTTTTTTTTTAAATATATAACAACTAAAGAAAAAAAATTACCCATAAAATTGAAAAAAAAAAGCCTAGAACAAACTAAAAAAAGAAAAAGAAATAAGAGTAGTGGAAGAAAGCAATTAACAAATTGTAAGAGAAGAAGATATTATCACCAAAGAAGAAGAAGAAGAAGAAAATTTGTCAACATACAACTTTGAGATGTTGCATTTGAGATCTCAATTAGAACACTTTGAGCTTGATATTCGTCAACATATAAATTTGTAGAATTTGTCCTTAATTCCTAAATTATGCCAAGAGTTGATGAAGACAAGAAAGTCAGTCAGTTACTCACTTGTCGATAAATTAATTCGTCTTGTGTTTCTCTTCCTATTTCAACAACTACTATTGAGCGTTCATTTTCTGCTATAAAAATTGTTAAATAAAATTCAAAATAAAATGGAAGATGATTATTTGGGAAGTTACTTGATCACATACATTGAAAAAGAAATTGGATAGACCTTTGATGATGATTCAATTATTGATGATTTCTGAGACTTGAAAGAAAGGAGATTACAATTTAAATGCCCAACTTGTTCAAATAGGTGAATGATTTCTCTTCTTCTTCTTCTTCTTCTTCTTCTTTTTTTTTTTTTTTGTATTTTAGATCATATGGTTTCTATATGCAAAAATTATATTTTAATTTTGGTTTTTTTTTTTTTGCAAATAGTAGAAAAGCATACTAATTTTTGGATTTTGATATGTTGGTATTATTTATTAAAAATTGGAAGCACAATGCAATTATCATTTTATTCATATTTCAAATCATATATATGTATATTTTAATTATTAAATAATTAAGCATAAAAATTAATAGCAAAAAAAAAAAATGTAGTTGAGAATGCTAATACAAAATTGTCCCCTTAAATCGTATTTATGAATGAAGTGAATCATGCTCTAGCTCAACATATTAGATACCCATGTTAAATAAGGAAGGGTAAAAGAGACTAACCATTTTCAGACAATGAAATTATTGAGAATCGACACTAGTAGGTTTGATGACTTCGGGGAGTTCTTTGATTAGAAAGAATTATCTTGATTGGTTTGATTCATACTCTACGGAAGTAGAGGGGATGGTAGTGAAGGAGGTTGATTCACAGTCTTCACCCGATATGCTACTTAGTGGATCCTGGTAGCCAAATAGAGAGTTCAACTGTAGGTAGGGAAATATCAAATACAAAAACCTCTAACATTTCCTTACACAAACCAATCAAATTGCACCCAGTTCACGCAATTCGTCGAACAACTGGCACATCTCATTCAACTGCCCGTTCCTCCCATAAAACTCAATCAACGCAATCAAAATTACATTATCCGAATGAAACCCATGTTTCATAACAATGGCATGAAAGCAACATCCCATCCTCAACTTCCCTAAAACCGAACAAGCCTTGATCACAGCAGATAGAGTGAACCTACTAGGCTCAGCTCCTAACCTCAGCAATTCAAAAAATAGTTGAAGTGAAATCTCTGGTCTTCCCGCTTTAATATACTCCGAAACCATCAAAGTACACGAATTATCATATTTTACAAGCACCAAATCAAAAACTCTCCGAGTTTCTCTAAAATCAGTACACAACTTAAAGTAGAGAACAAATAAATTGATATCTATAGAACGATCCATGTGGTGAGCAGATTTAAGATGGGCCGTGAGGAAAAGATTGAAGGTATGTGCATGCTTTCAAGAGGCAAGAGTACAGTAAAGGTTTAAGGGAAGAGGGTGTTTGGGTTTGGGGGGTTTTAGGAGATGGATTGCAAGGAAAAGATTATCCGGCCTGCACAATTGGAGGATTTGGGAAACGACAACAGCTTCATCTCTATTCAACTATGGCAAATCCATCGAGTTAACAAAAAAAACTTGTTGAATTTTATAATTTAAAAAAAATCAGCTCAGAGTTTTGATCCTATACAACTTTTATCCGGTATTCGAGAGTTTATAATGATATATACAAGCAAGTGTTGAGTTGATGCAAAATATTTTATTTGGGGAGTGAAAGTCAGTGCTAGTAATATCCAAATTCTAAAGGAGATTGAATAAGCTGTTTGGAAAATGAAAATGGACATTTTATGCCTTATTGTAAAATCGGGCTGAGATTTGGAGGGGAAGAAAGAATGAAGAAGAAAGAAAAATAAGGAAAGAAACGGAAAAATAAATGATAAGACGGTGGGGCTCACTGTTTTAATTTATTATTTTAAAATCCACGTTATTTATGGTTTACTAGTAATTAAAATTTTTCTTTTAAAGAACCTCAGGGTCACGACGACTCAGGAGCCGACAAATCTAATAAAAGCAACCAAGTAAAAAAGGCTCTCCGCATCAGAAATCCTTTTTTAACATCAAAAATTTCAATCATAGATTCTTAATTAAGATTCTCGTCTTAGCTAATTGAGTAAAACTTACACCGCCTTTCGTAAATTTTTTAAACTATTTTTTTTTTTTTTTTTAAAACACGTACATGAAAATTTCGTCTTTGATCCACGAGTTCTCTTCCTCACTAAATCCTCCTCTTCTCAATCATCCGCTGCTGCCAAGGTACTTTTCCAAATCTAGGGTTTCCTTTTCCCTATTTTCTTTATGTTGTTATAATTTAATTTATTAATCCAATTATTTTTCGCAGTTTTTGATGTGTCGATATTAGCTTATTTAATCAGAGGCTGTGATTATATCTTCTTCACGCTTATCTGAGAGTTAAATCTTAGTTTTATTGATTCGAGGTAAGCTAGTCTCCTTGAAATAATATATACTCTTTTGTTACTGTTTTGTTTCTTTATTATGCTTGAGTTGGAATTTAAATAGATTTTGCTCTTTATTTTCAGTTTTGTTTATATTATTATTGTTTTATTTAGTATAATTATAAGGCTATGGAAGGAACTAGGCCAATTTTTAGGTAGCATTTTTAGGCGATATCCTGATGCTGAATTTTGTCCCTCGCATGCTGAATTATTCTTGCGTTTGATAGATTTTCGATCTCAGGCTGCAAAAAAAAAAAAAAGGTTGCTTTGGTTTCTGATGCATTAATGAACATGGTTAATCTAGTTATGGAATTGTATTCAGGCTTTGAAGTAAAAAGTTCTTGGATTTGATAGTTGGATTACAATATTTGAGTAGCTTGTAGACTTTGTTGGAAAAGTGAGCTTCTTGAGAGTTGAGACCTAAAGCCACTTTTTCTGTCCCCCCCCCCCCCCTCTCTTCAGAACTGGATTATACAGTGTTGTCGTTAACTGGTTTTGTTATTTGTTTCAGTATATTGTGATGGCAGACCTAAAAGAGCGTTTGCTTCCACCGAAACCTCAATCGGCTATAAACATTAGAGATGCTTCCTATCGGCCATCTGCCTCTGGACGCCAGCCTTTCCAAGGCATGGATTTATCGGGGTTAAAGAAGCGGGGCCAAGGACTCAGATCTTGGATCCGTGTTGATACATCTGGGAATTCGCAAATAATCGAGGTTGACAAGTTCACAATGATGCGTCGATGTGATCTACCGGCCCGAGACCTACGGCTTCTTGACCCTTTGTTTGTTTACCCCTCGACAATCCTCGGTAGAGAGAAGGCTATTGTTGTAAATTTAGAGCAGATAAGGTGTATTATCACTGCCGACGAGGTTCTACTCTTGAATTCCCTTGATAGCTATGTTTTGCAGTATGTTGTGGAGTTACAAAGGCGACTTACAAGTGGAGTAGGTGAGGTATGGCAATCAGAGGGTCCCGAGTTGAACAGAAGAAGAAGCAGTAGGGGTTTTGACAATGTATACGGGAGCACATGCCCTGATTATTTGCCCTTTGAGTTTAGGGCTCTTGAAGTTGCTTTGGAAGCTGCCTGTACATTCCTTGATTCACAGGTGTGTGAAAGTGGCCTAAAACACCTTATTGCATTTGAATTAGACTTGGGATGATAAACCTAAAATCATTCACCCAAGAATCTTTCACCTTGTTGACATTAAAAAATATATTAAAAACTAAAAAAGTGGTTGGAAGATGCATCAATTGCAGTTTTATATTTTGATTGTTGGGGATGTTGAGCTATGTAAAAATTAAGGAAAATAAATAACACATATAACAGCAAGTCATGAAAAATGTTGCATGTTCTTGTTACTTGATTTTGGCTGAGTTTTTCTGATGTGGTTTAGGGGAGAAAATAGAAGCAATAGGAAGAATTAGGGCTAAACAAACAAGTAAGAAAGAAGGTGAAATTCTAGAAAATTTAGGGTTTAAAAAACCTCTAATTTCTTTATATTAATTCAAAGAAAAATAATAAGAATAATAATAGCTGTAAAGCTGATAACTTATTTATATAGGCTTTCTTTCTTGCAAGTAAAGTTACTAGGCCTTTTTGCAAATAAACTTTTATTTCTAGCCCTTTCTTTTAACCCTTAAGATAACTACTAACCTTAGCTGTTTTAATATATCTAACCTGGCTTGGAAAATTGACAGCGGTAAGAAAAGCTTCACCACTTCAACATAAATTTCTTGATAAGCTCCTTGTAGCTCTTCTTACACCATCCAAGAACTTCCACTGGCTGTTTCAGCAAAAATCTCTTATATCAATTACCCCATTTAAACTTAGTTGCCTTAACATCAACCACATCTTCAATAACCTTTGTTTTAGCTTTAGGAAGCTGCTGCCTATTATCTGAATTTTCAACATCATTTTTGGAGATGTTACTTTCATTTTCATTTCTTAGGTGGTGCACAGTTAAATATTTCTTGTTGGTTAATGATGGTAAAACCATGTAGAGGAGAGATCAGAAACTTGCTAAGATTCCCATAAATGTTTACTTTAATCTTGTCAAGGAGCTTAGAAGTGTCATCCCAGCCTATGAGGGAAACAAGAATAGCTTTATCAGCTTCATAGGAGCAAATATATTTAATTGCAACCTCCACCATACCAAAATCAATATGTGAACCTAACCATGCTTCAAGCAAATGTCTTGTTGATGCACCATAATGCTAATCAATGCGAATATCCTTAGCTTCAAAAATTGGGAACTTCCTTGAACCAAATTCCATGAACTTGATTGAAGTAACAATAACACCCTCACTGTCGAAGTGTTGCTTGAAGCCGTTAAAACTGGGTTTTCTGTCCAACTAATTGGCATTACAAACATGTTGATTTTGACCCAAAATAAACTTATGTCGCTTCATAAACAAGACTTCTAGCACACCTACTTCTCTTATGGCTTCCTGTATTGTTCATCAAACAATAGGTGCCTTACGTAAAAAGAAAGGATGATGAGCTTTAACTGTGATAAAACTAATTGTTGTGATAAACAAACATAGAGACAAAAATTCCTGTTTAGGAACACCATTCACTACAATCACAGCATATTCAAGAATTTTTGAGATTATCTCTTGCAACAATGAAGGAAATCCAGCCAATTTTAAGATCAAGAGAGGAATAGGCCTCAATTGCTGACACAACTTATAGTTTCCAAGATGACTTGAAGATATTTTGAACATTTTTTTAAGAATTCTGCCTTCTGATCCCTACTATCTGCCATGGGGAAAATGTCTTGCTTCATTTGGACAGCTTCAAGGTCTTCAATTTTGTTATTTCCCTGCTCCCAAAATTTATTCTCCTTACAATTTAGTCGCTCAATAGAGATGTTCCACTCATTTGGAAAGATTTTCTGCAAATAGAAAATGATAGATACTTCTAACATATATTGCAACGAGAAAGCCACAACATCCTGTTTATTATAGTTCAGAGACTAAGTTGGGAAAAGTTGTCAAGTACAGGGACTAAATGTTGCTTTATTCCTTTTATAAATTTTATTTGCGTACCTTTAATTCTTTTATTATAGTTTGTTGTTGTTGTTGTTGTCTCCTGTTTTCAAAAACAATCCTCTATGATATCTAGTTTTGTCATTTTTGTTTTAAGCCTTCCTGTAGAAAACAGAGTAATTCTCTGTATTTTTCTATATTTTATTAACTAAAGAACTGAATTTAAATAGAGAAAAGGGTCATAACCTAATTGGGAAAATAATTCCCTTATTCTAATAAACTACTAAAAGATAAGATAAAATAATCCTAGAATATCTCAAATGATTTATTCTAAGATTTATCTACATAAACAAGATTTATCTATCTCAGAGAAAACATTTAATATATTTCTATAATTCCTACATTCTCTTCTCAATTTGGAGAATATACATTGTATAATCCCGGCTTGAATAGGAATTTATTGAAAAATGTGCTTTAGCAGAGCCTTAGTGAGAATATCGCAATTTGTCCTTTTGAAGGAATGTAGGAAAGAGTGGTCTGTCTTTTGTTGACTTGGTCGGCAATAAAATGCTGTCAATCTCCACATGCTTTGTTCGGTCATGTTGAATTTGGATTCTTGGCAATTTGAATAATGATTGATTATCACACAAGACTTCAAAGTGATCCTCCCGATTAGTGCCAAGTTCTTTTAGTAATTTAAGTAGCCAAATTCCTTCGCATATTCCCAAAGCTAGTGCTCTAAATTCAAACTTCAAAGACTACTTCTTGAAACAAGAGATTGTTTTTTACTTCTCCAAGTTATAAGGTTACCCCAAACAAAAGTGCAATAGCCACTAGTGGATCTTCTTTCAGTGAGGTCTCCCGCCCAACTAGAGTCTGTAAAAATCTTAACAGTTCTGTCTTGTGTTTTCTTGAACATTAAGCCGTGTCCTGGAGTTTTCTTCAAATACTTGAGAATTACATTTCTGTCACGCCATATGCTCTTCATTAGGATTAGTCATGTGTTGACTTATCACATTTACAGGAAAGGCTATATCTGGCCTTGTTAGAGATAAGGAAATAAGTTTCCCAACTAATCTCTGAAATTTCTCTCTGTCTACTAAAGACCCATCTTCTTTGTTGAATCTCAAATTTGCCTCCATTGGTGTATCAGCTGGCTTACAACCAAGAAAACCAGTTTCTTTGAGTAAATCAAGTACATACTTTCTTTGATTGATCACAAGTCCTTCTTTTGATCTTGCCACCTCCATTCCTAGGAAATATCTTAACTTTCCCAAGTCCTTGATTTCGAATTCCCTGTTTAACAGCTTCTTCAAATTGCTAATTTCTTCCTCATCGTTTCCAATAAGAATTATGTCATCAACATACACAATTAGGATAGCTTTCTTATTTGTAGAAGTTACCTTGATGAAAAGTGTATGATCGGCAAGGATTTGCTTGTAGCCGTTTTTGAATGACTTTAGTGAACCTCTCGAACCAAGCTCGGGTGATTGTTTTAGCCCATATAGAGACTGTTGAGCTTGCACACCTTGTTGCTTCCTTCAATGGACTTTTAAGCCAGTGGCAATTTCATGTAAACTTCTTCCTCTAGCATGCCATTAAGAAATGCATTTTTACATCAAGTTGATGTAATTGCCAATCGCAATTTACACCAAACTTAGGAGTACTCGAACAGTTGTTAAGCTTTGCCACGGGTGCAAACGTTTCGTGAAATCTATCCCATACGTTTGCGTAAAGCCTCTAGCCACCGGTCTAGCTTTGTATCGTTGGATGTTTCCATTGGAGTTGTACTTTACAAGCAAAGATCCATTTCTGACCAACACCCCTTTTCCTTGAGGAAGGTCTCAGAATCGCCCAAGTAGCATTTTTCTCTAGTGCACCAATTTCCTCTTCAATGAAATTTCTTCTCGATTTAGGATCCTTTAGAGCTTCAAACTATGCTTGTGGGAATCTGTTCTTTATCCAAGGTTCTGTGTAAATGCTTGAAAAGAAGGCATCAAAGAATTATGCCAACAAATTTTTCAATAGGATGCTTGGTGCATTGTCTAACCCCTTTTCTAATAGCAATAGGAAAATCATCTAGAGTAGAGGACTTACTAATTTCTTCTTCCATTCAAGTAATTTGGACCCAAATCCAATTCTCGGCAAGAATCAGATTGCAAAACATTCTCGGGGATATTTTTCTTTTTCTTGTGTAGACAGAAAGTTTGTTTGGGTGGTGATGTTTGTTGAAGATTTTCAATAGGAGTAGGTGTATTTTTAGGAGGGTGTTTAAAGTAGGTGTGGATGAGGTGTTGATAGGTATAACAAAGAGAATTAATCAAGTAGTCACGGTGACAAATCAGAGGTAAAGGTAAAATTGGTGGCAATTTTGAAGGTTGAGAATGGAAATTAGGAGAAGATACTGATTTGGTGAAAATCACTCCATGTCTCCCCCGAATTTCAACTTTGTGTGAAATAGGGATCCTGTTCATAAAAAGTGATATCTATAGTGGTAAAAAATCGTTTTGAAGGAGGATGAAAGCATTTGTATCCCTTCTTAAGTGAAGAATATCCAACCAGTACACATTTGAAGGACTTGGGGTCTAACTTGGATTTATGAGGAGCAATATTTTGGATAAAAACTGTGCGACCAAAGATTTTAAGTGGCGAGAATTGAGGAGATAGGCTTAAAATGAGGAAAATGCTGCAAAAATATAGATTGAGGTGTTTGAAATTTTAAAACCTTACTAGGCATTCGGTTGATTAAATAGGTAGCCGTTAATAAGGCTTCCCCCCACAGATATTTAGGAACATTGGTAGTAAATAGAAGGGAACGAGTAACTTCTAGGAGATGCCTATTTTTCCTTTCGGCAATTTTCTAGATTTGAGGTAATCTCCGGAGTAGGAGAAGGATATGTAGAAGAAGAAGTTTCTGACATGGTCTAGGGTGGAAAGGAACCGTAACCTAAGCTGATACCATTTAGAAAACAGAGTAATTCTCTGTATTTTTCTATATTTTATTAACTAAAGAACTGAATTTAAATAGAGAAAAGAGTCATAACCTAATTGGGAAAATAATTCCCTTATTCTAATAAACTACTAAAAGATAAGATAAAATAATCCTAGAATATCTCAAATGATTTATTCTAAGATTTATCTACATAAACAAGATTTATCTATCTGTAGAAAACATTTAATATATTTCTATAATTCCTACACTTCCCAAGTCTATGATATCTTTTAGCAATCTTGATGGATTAAGGGGAATTATAAAATAAAAATGTGTGGATTTACTCAGATAGGTGAACTATCAAATATGACAACCAACATTGTACAAGGTCTCAAGGTAAGGAACATCTCTCATCTTGAGACAATGCATCCCTTCCCTTGCTAGTCGAAGCCTTATGAAGCAATTCTATGATTTAACCCATATTAGAGATCCAACCAACCAGTCCTGAAAGCTATTGGAGCACTTGAATTCCTCAATCCATTGAAACACACTATGTTGTCCACTCGATTTGCCTTTTTTAACAAAATTATCCCTCAATCGATATTCAATTGAGGGGATAACTTCTATATTCTGTTATTGGTTTTAACCATGGCCATATTCTACCAGTTGGGCAGTATACTTCTTTTAGGAATTATCATCTTTTTTTACTATCAATTGGTCTAATTGTAGAGGTCCCTATATTATGTTTTTTTTTTGCACGTTTAGTCCCTTTACTATAATTTGATCATTTATAGCCCTCTACGTTTTGAAACATGTATTGCCAATCCTAAGGCTAACTTTTTTTTTTCTCTTAATTCGTTAAATAGTTTGACGTGGTTTTTTTATAAAATATTGCGAGGCATATACACCTTGGCATATTTTTGTACACTTTTAAATATGAAAAAATGTCCAGCTGTACAAAATATGCCAAGGTGTATATATCATGTCATCACATGTTTAAAAGATAATCAAGTTATTTGACAGAATTTTAAAAATTGGCCTTGGAACTGAAAATGCATATCTTGAGAAGTAGAGAGGTTAGAAACGATCAAATTATAGTAGGACTCAATTTTCAGAAAATGCAGTACAGTGACTTTTTATAGGATTTGACCCAATCAATATATTCTGTTGTTTGCATTTGATTACTTCTGAGCAAGTTGGTAACTCATTTGATGTTCCATAGGCAGCAGAATTGGAAATTGAAGCATATCCACTATTGGATGAACTTACATCAAAGATCAGTACGTTAAACTTGGAGCGTGTCCGTAGATTGAAGAGCAGACTTGTTGCATTGACTCGAAGAGTTCAAAAGGTATAAAAATATATGCTTCTCTCTCTCTCTCTCTCTCTCTCTTTGGCAGGTAAATGACAGCCTTGCATCTTCTGACACTTTTCCACTTTTTTATTAGGTTAGAGATGAGATAGAACAGCTAATGGATGATGATGGTGATATGGCGGAAATGTATCTTACTGAGAAGAAAAGCAGAATGGAATCATCATTTTATGGTGATCAATCTTTAATGGGATTCAGATCGAATGACGGACTTTCTGCTTCTGCTCCAGTTTCTCCTGTTGCTTCACCACCCGAATTGCGCAGGCTGGAGAAAAGCCTGAGCATTGCAAGGAGCCGCCATGAGAGCATGAGGAGTTCAGAGAGCGCTACAGAGAATATTGAAGAGCTTGAGATGTTACTGGAAGCATACTTTGTTCTCATTGACAGCACCCTAAATAAGTTGACTTCAGTATGTAGAGCACTTATTGCAGTCTAAATCCTTTTCATCTTTCCTTCTCTTTGATGGATATAATATTATTTTCTTCTTTACTTCAGTTGAAGGAATACATTGATGACACGGAGGATTTCATCAACATTCAGCTGGTAAGTTATTTTCCCTCATTGATTGAATAATTTTGCTACAGAAGTATTTTCCACAAACCTGAAGTGGAGAAGATAAAACTCTAAAGCCCGCTCCTGGATGCAGGGTGCCATTGTGGTCTGACCCACCAAACTGACACCCCGCATCCAAATGGCTCCAAGTGATATATTGATTATTTGATTGAGAACTGATTAGCACATTTGTTGAAAGTAATATAGAATGGAAAAATAAACAGGATGAAAGCATTGGATCAAAGTTTGTAATGGCCTTGACAACTTGATTGTGGGGCCGAGAATTCAACTATATTCTAAAACACGTCTCTTTATCTTTCTTGATATTATGATTTCTGATACTCCTGTTGTTATGCTTCAATTGGCAAAATTGCCAGAAAGCATTGAACTCTTAGATATATAAGGACAAACTTTGGGTTGCAGGATAATGTTCGAAACCAGCTGATCCAATTTGAACTGCTACTGACAACTGCAACGTTTGTCGTTGCCATTTTTGGTGTGGTAGCTGGAATATTTGGTATGAACTTTGCCATACCTATGTTTGATGACCCTGGTGCATTCAAGTGGGTCCTGATAATTACAGGGGTTTGCGGGATCATCATATTCTGTGCATTTGTGTGGTTCTTCAAGTACAGAAGACTTATGCCCCTATGAAAAAAGGAAATTAAAGAAGAAAAAAACTGTACTTTTGGCATCATTGTTACCAATTTTTATTTACCCTGAAATGTATATGGGAATTTAAGAAAACCAAAACAGAAAGCTCTGATTTTAGAGTCCACACTTTTTTCTTGCAATTGCACTTCCATCTTTCACTGCAAATGTAACCTTGCATGGTTAAATTGGAGAGAGAGGGAAAGAATGTCGAGATTTGTTGCAGGCCGATGGGGTATTCTCATTTTTGTTGCGTCTTCAATCAGCTATTTGTCCTCTTTGGGTACTTATGCTTCCTCTAAGGTGGTTATTTGATGTGGTGTATGATAAATTTGAGGGACATGTGGGTGCTCAGAGAGGATAATACCCAATTACAGGTCGGTTGGACGTGATAGAATTGGCTTATCACAACATAACTTTTTTGAATTCAACTTGGTGTTGTGCAAAAAAGTTTACAACTCTGGTGTAATTGAATTTTAACCAAAGCAGTAGTCATGGGGCTCATACAGTTGCTTTGAAAGTTGTTTCGCTCACTTGATTGTGAGGTTTAGCAAATTATATATATGCGTAAGTTCTATGGTGTTGTGTAATATGTTCTCGACATTGGGTTTTTTTTATGTATTCGGAGAAAAAGTGTCAAAAAGCGCTCCATAAAAAATGGAATGCTAAGTGATGAACTAGCTGAAAGTCTGTTTCCTGCCTGGAATCTTTCCGGTGCTAAATTATTCATCTGCGAATTAGATTCCACCCAAAAGATTCAGATATCCTTCTAGCTTTGTTAACAAGTTACAGTAACCTTAATGGGTTTTTCCAATCTGTAATCCACAATGTCTGTATCGACTGATTTGATGTGATGTTCCAACGGCAGAACCGAACTGTCTGCGACATAATGTACTTTTCACCTTCTTCCCTTCATTAACTTGAATCAATATATGGACGACTCTACAGGACCTGGTATATAACAACATCCTCGACGTGAACTCAGATACCTCAATTACGTTGCATGTTAACACGCACAACTGTCGTGAATTATACAATACCCGATATGTACCAAAATTAAAAGTTTGAAAATAAGAACAACACTTGATGGTATAAAGCTAAATCAATCTTGAGTTCGACAGATAATACTTATTCCTGGAAATGAGAATTCGGTCAAACCAACCACCGAGAGGGAAATACTTTCGTTCTAGATCAAAATTATAACAAATGTTGATCTTGAAGGTGATCAGATCGTTCTATTAATTAAAGGCGGAACCTATAACAAATTCCTTTTCCAGCATTCCAGGTTTTCAACTGCATCTAGGACTACCGAGAAGTAGTGGCTTCCGCACTGACAATCAAAAAGCTGCTGAAGGAAACAATGTGATTTGATCGAACAACTTAACTATTATTTTGAAGAAGAAAGTCGTTGACTCCGTGCCTTGTCAGCTTTCTCCATGTAATCTTGGTGTGACTGATGCTTTGTTCCTACAAGGAAAATCAGGCCTTTGTTCAATTAGTTTTAAGTGATCAAAGTATCCAACAAACAGCTTCCAATAATGAAACGAAACAACCACTCTTAAAACATTCAACTTCCTCAAGTATGCAATACAACATCCTGAGAGTTGAGTTAATTTGTCATCCTCGAATAACTTTCCAACAGTATTTTCACAGCAAAAGCACTACCAAACCCTTTTAACTTCGGTTGTTCATGGCAAACAAAAAGGGTAAGAAAAATGAACAAACCTATGTCAGGACAAGACCTGTATCCTATGCTTACACCCAAACCCAAGTAAGATAGCATTTAACCGCATCATTCTCATAGTACTCAACACAAAAGAAGTTCTTAGGACTGAACAAGAATTGACAAAGAGGAATAGCCTAGGACCTAGCCAATGCCAGCTCACAAAAGCATTTTTAAAGTCTGTCAAGATGTGATAGAGAAATACATATGCCAAATTCTGTCCGTAAACTTTGCCTTCACAGCCTGCTAAATCGCTCAACTTGCTTATGATGTCAACTTTCTAGGAAAGAACTATATATAAACCAGCAGCCATTGCTGTTAAGACAAGCGTATTGCTATTTTTAAATGAGTCTCTTGATCCATGTCGAAAAAAACAAACACATTCTTTATATATTTAGATTAAAGAAAACAACTTTTGAAATCTGTAAAAGAACCATCAGAATCAGAAAAATTTTACTCAGAACCTGCTGCTAACAAAACTAGTAAAAAAGAGAAGTCAGAATTCAGCTTCAATATAGTTCCTCGACAACCTCAAGTTCCATTGACTTCAATCTCTTGTTTCATTCTTCCAAACACCAATTTTGGATAAATATAAACTCCAATAAGCAACTTCAAACAAATGCGCACCAATTTGACAGATTCCTTAATGCTATGCTCAGGAATATGAAGATGCGGATTTCATTTACTGCATGAACTAACTGAGATTCAATCTAATTATACATTTCAAGCTATAAAAACATGGTTTTCAAAAATCACAAATATCTATAGGACTTTCAAATTTATTACTAAGTAGACCCTTAACAAATCTATGGATTTTAAAAATAATAACGAAAGCTGCATTTCGCATAACCTACACTGTTTTATACATCCACTATTTTATATATCCGAAGCCATCAGTTGGAATTAAGTTCCAAAAGCTACCCAAAAGATCCTTCAGAATCACTGAATTTTGCGGACCATTTCCCAAAAAAATGCAAATTCATTTACTCAATCATGAAGGAAAATTTGTCCTCAAATTCATTTATTCCAAAACTAAAGTCAGTGATGCTATATATCTATCTTTGCTTTTGTTCATTACATCTAGATAAATCATAAAAATTCCTCAAATTTGCAATATATTTAGAGTGAGAAACCCAAAGATACATCTAAAACCCTAACCCACCCACCCCCAAACCGAAAAGTAAATGCAAAGCTGAAAAAGAAAAATGAAGGAAAGAGAGAAAGGCACCTCGGTTCATGAGAAACCAAGGGGCACCAAAAACGAGGGCGACGATGGCGATGCCAGCCATTACATGCTTCTTTTCACCGCTATATATGTAGTGTTCCATTCTCGCCCTGAATCCTCTTCCTCCCACGTTGGCGGTGGTTTTTGCTTCGTTTCCCATTTCGCCCCTAAACCAACCAATTAATTACTTAAGATTACCCTCAAAATCTCCTTTCTGCAGCTTTCTCCGCTGCGGTGCTGTTTGCAGGTTTTAAGGCTTCACCGCCTCTAGAACTGGAGGAGTGTTTGGTAGTTAGGTTAGGATACCTCCGCTAAGTGTCAACTTAATATAACTTCACTTTTTTGTTTTTTTACATAATAATTTATTTTGCCTCCAAACTTTATAATATATATATATATATATATATTTTATCCCTTCATTTAATTTTTTATATTTTTAACTTTTAAATTTGTATTGTTTATCAAATCAATCCAAAAAAGATGAAAATGCTAACATCAATTAACATCCATGTAACAATTAATAAAACTTTTAAATATTAAAAAATTCAAAAGATAAATTTATTTAAAAATAATAAAAATATATTTTTTTAACATTTTTTATTTTTAAAAAACTAATTAATTACTAACATAGACAGCCATGCCAACAAAATTAACAAACATTAAAGTTTTGATGCATTTTAAGATGACTAGTTAAATAATACAAGTCCATAGCCGAAAAATTAAATTAAAGATGAAAGACCAAATAAATCATTATGTCTATTTTGTTTGCTATTCAAATTCAAATCACGAATTCAAATCTCTTTCAATCTCAATAATCTAAACAACTTATGTTTTAATTAAAATTCAACATATGAAAAACATGAATTACAATAAGCATCCAAAAATTTAATTTTGAAAATAATGTTTACTTATATTTTATTAGAAAATATATTATTTTTCAAAAACCAATTAATACTTACATGTAAGTGTACCAATTAAGCTTTGAGGGATGGGACAGTTATATTTGTTTTCATTGGCATGTAATAAAAAACTAAAAGGAGAATAATTTTTTTTTAATAATTCATCAAAGTTTTGCAATAAGGCAATTCATGAAAATTCAAATTAGCACAAAATTGATTGCGTTCTAAAATTTGATATTAGGTGCCAACAAAACAACATTTTGTACTTATATATATATATATATATATATATATTATTTCGTATTTAGAATATGCAGTATCATTTTATTCTATTATAGCAAAAGTTTGCAATAACACTAAGAGTTGAACCAAATACAAAACATTGCAGTGTTTCAAGGGCAAAATATCCAAATATACCCAAAAAAAATTTATTTACGGAAAAGGGCCGGTTTTTTTAAAATTTACGGAAAATGACCATTTCCCCACAAAACGCGTCCACGTCAGAGCGTTTTGTGGGGATGCAAGAGAAAGCGCGCCTGGGAGCGCTTTTTACATCAAAGACAAAGCGCTACCGACGAGGACGCGCTTAGCGATGTGGCAAAGCGCGCCCAGGGCGCTTTTGCCCTCCTTCCCGTCTGCGCCTTTTCAAATTGTTTTTAGTGTTAGGGTATGAAATTTTAAGGTTTCAGGCTAAGGTTTATAATTTTTAGGTCGTTAGATTTAGGGTTTTTAGGAAAATTTAATGGAGTAGATTAGGGTTAATTAGGGTTTAGTAAAAATATATTTAGGGTTTTGGGCAAAATATATTAGAAAAAAAAATTTATTTGAATTTTTTTGACAGTTGTATCTGGCAAAATAATTTTGAGAAGACGTTTCTGAACAAACAGTGGCCAAAACGCTTCAAGCAGGATGCACTGTCAGTAGGAGTACTGAAAAGAGCTCCCACGTGGACGCTCTTTTGCTACAAATTGTCTCGGCAAAATAATTTTGAGAAGACGTTTCAACAAGCAGCGCCCAAAACGCTTCAAGTAGGATGCATCGTCGCCAGGGAGTATCAAAAGAGCTCCCACGTGGACGCTCTTTTGCTCTGATGAGTCTCCGTAAAATAATTTTGAGAAGACGTTTCGAACAAACAAAGTGCCCAAAAACGCTCAAGCGGGATGCACCGCCGTCAGAGAATCGAAAAGAGCTCCCACGTGGACGCTCTTTTGCTATAGTAGTATCCGGTAAAATAATTTTGAGAAGACGTTTCTGAACAAGTAGTGCCCAAAACGCTTCAAGCAGGATGCACTGTCAGCAGGAGTACTGAAAAAAGCTCCCACGTGGACGCTCTTTTGCTCTGATGAGTCGTGACAATCCTTAGACTATAAATCAGCCAAATTTCATTCTCAGGTTGCATAACAGAAATTGAGGCAAAAGAAAAATAGAAACTGAAAATGAGTGAACGTATTAATGTTGTTATTTACTACGATGGTGAGGTTTGTGACACCGAAAATGGTGTTGTTTTTTTATCGGAGAACACAACGCGACTGGGTTTTAATCGGAACATAGATTTGTTAGAACTTCGCAAAAGAATTAGGCGTAAAATCTTCGGAGCAACTCCAATGAAAGTTCAGTCTATTAAGTATAGATTTTGCGCTTCGGTTGATCCGGTGAGATACGAATCATTCGACATCAAAGGTTCTCGGAGCTTTGAGGCAATGGTGGAGACTCATCTTTCCAGTGGATCACCCTATCTTGAGGTATATGTACAATTTTCATCGCCAAGTGATCTTCCTTCGACCTCAACATCTACTTCTGTTCGAGGGGAATACACGACCCCAAGCCGACACTCTGTTGGTGGGAGGCAGAATACGGAAGTGCCCGTGTTTGGTGGTAGTATGGAAAACATAACCCCTGCACGACACTCGGTTGGTGGATGGAACATGCATATCCTTCCTTCGACGTCCGATGATAGAAATACGTATTGGGGAACGTCATCAACTTCTAGTGGTTGGCAATCCACATATGATTGGGAACGTTACGAAAGATGTTTAAGGAGGGATAACGTACTCCCCACGACATCCACCGGCGAGGGGCCCTCATTCGTTGCAGATTATGGTGGGTCAGATGATGAGTCGGATGTGGACCCACATCGAGAGCCCGGGCCCAATGGTGCAGAAGTTGGATTATTTTCTGAACCGGAGCCTATTCCAACCGCATCGAAGATGTTGAGGCGATTCGCACGAAGAAGAAAAAGATCCGCTATTCGGTATGCATCGCCTCCAAAGCCCACATGCATAATGTCGATCTATCTCAATACGATGCATTGGAGTTTCTGAACTACCACACCGACGCGTGATCGCATAACTTCGTCGTTGGATTCGGGCGAATTAGAAGTTGGTAACGAGTTTTCCAACAAGAATGCTTTTCTTGCTGCATTGAAACAATACAAAGATCAAACACGGGGTTAACTACAACGTGGTTAAATCCAAGCTCGATAAGTACGAGGCAAAATGTGCAGTGCAAGACGGTACATGTTCATGGAAAATCATGGCCTCGTTGAGGAAAAGGACAGCTTGTGGGAGATCAAAAGTACAAAGGTCCACATACATGTCTTGCGGTGCAAGATCACTATGTGTTCAATGTTTTTGAATAATACTAATATTACGTAATGTTGCATTATTTAACGTACTTCGTTGACAGGTGTTATACAAGATCATCTGAAATTGGATTCAGAGATGTTGGCTGACTTAATAAGACCGACGGTGAAGGCCGACCCCAAGATTATAGTGCCGGCCTTAATTGGCAATATTCGTAGCCAATTGGGGTACACGCCCTCTTACAGGAAGGCTTGGATAGCCAAGCGTAAGGCGTTGGAAAAGTTGCATGGTCGGTGGGGACGCTTCATATAATGAAGTGTGGCAATGCGGTGTCAGTCTTTGGAGAGATATGTCCCGAGCAAAGATAACAGACCTTGAAATGTAACCGGCATACAACAATGATCGTTTGCTCCGTAGATGCGCAGTGTTCAAGCGTCTTTTCTGGACATTTAAGCAATGCCGAGATGTATTTATATACTGCAAGCCATTGGTACAAATTGACGGTACCTTTATGTATGGTAGATATACGATCGGCTATTGCTAGTGCGTGGTACAGACGGCGCGTGGGAGAATCCTTCCGATTGCGTCGCAATAACACCGGGAGTCGGTGATGATCGGGATTTCTTCCTATCTAGGTTAAGGAGGCATGTCTGCCCCCAACCTGATATATGCGTTATATCGGATCAGGGTCCTGGAATACTTGTAACACCCCTTACCCGGGTTCTACGCCGGGAACCGGGCCCGAGGCATTACCGAACTCAAACCGCTTAATCGCTACTTAGGCTCAACGTCATTACTCGATATAACCTCATTCTCGACTTACGAGGCCTCACTCATACACACGAGGGCTCTCGAGACTAATCCGGAACTTTTACGATCCTTAAAATTTTTCTCTTATATACAGGTCTCACACGTCCGTGCAAGATTAGACACGCCCGTGCATGGACACACACGCCCATGTTCCCTAGCCGTGCTAAAAACTCGAGCATTCTGCCAATTTCCCCACGGCCATGGCACGCCCGTGCTCCCCAACCGTGGTGAACACTGACTTCCCTCGCATGGCCTAGAGTCTAGACACACGCCCGTGTGGCTATCCCGTGGCCAACATTGATGAATCCCACACGCTCTAGGCACACGCTCGTGTGACTAGTCCGTGGTCTATTCTATTTTCAAATATTAACATGCAGAGGACGACGGCCACAAAGACACGCCCGTAGGGTCGACTGTGTGTCACACATGGTCTAGACACACGCCTGTGTGTCTACCCACATGGTCAAGAATAAGACTAAGTGTCAAGTTCTTTTCACCCTTCTAACATACACAACATATACTCATCTAACACCATCATAATCAACTCAAATTGAAGTGCATTCTCACATAGAAAACTACATCTTTCTTTCATATAATGTAATAGCCAACAACCATGGCATTATACAAAATAAGCTATCCATCTATAGGCCAACACATATTAGCCATTTACAACAAAATTTACTAACTTATCTAGCCCCTATACATGTCATATACAAAACATTAAGTTTCATGTACCAAAGTGTGTGATATGTGGGCTATCTTTCGATGATCCTCGTATCTCGGTTCAACGCTTTTAATCTATAAGACAAGGGAAAAGAAAGAGAGTAAGCTTTGAGCTTAGTAAGTTTACACATAAACAATTAAGCATCATAGTATAAGCCCAACCACAATTAGCATTATACCAACATATAATATACAACTATGCTTACTCTTTCTATCCCTTACCATATTACCAACACATCATGAGTCACATGCTCATAATTATTGAAATGCACCACTGCATTCAATATCACATTTACACAATATACAACACGTCATTATTGCTCAATAATGCATCCATATAGCTAACTCACATAGCTAATCCACATATCTTATCCACACAGCTATTACACAATTAATCCATATAGCCAATATCTCGGTGGTTTCGCACTTAGCACACCACAATCAATTTATAAGGTGGTATCGCACTTAGCCTACCACAAAGGTAATCATCGTGATCTCGCACATAGCCACTAAATGATATACCTAACGATAGCATCGCACATAGCTTGACTCATCGTCAATATGCATTTGGATGGTATCGCACTTAGCCCACCATCTAGCATTATCACAACACATGCACAAGTCTATTTACCCAATTATTCATCCATTCACATCTATATTGCATTCATTCTACTTGAACCACATAGGTTCCCAATCATTCTCATTCATTCTCATTCATGCTACACCCTAGCTAGCATTTACAAATTGTAAGTATGAATGCATTGTTTATGCATAGACTTACCTCGATACTCAAAAGTATTGAAATGTGCAATTTAGTCCACCACCTTGCTTTTGCCTCGGTTTCGATCCGGGCTTCGTCTTTCTTGATTAGAAAGCTTGAAAAATTGAAAGAACCCTAACAATGGCTTCTCAAATTTTCGGCAGCTATGGGAAGAAGATGAATGAATTTCTATCATCTTTTCACCTATTTTAATCACTTAATTGATAAATGACCAAAATACACTTTTTGATAAACTTTCAATTTTAACTCATCCATGCCCATTTTTGTCCAAAAATTAGAATTTGGATAAATTGCTATTTAAGGACCTCTAATTAGTAATCTAAAGCTATTTCACACATATAGCTTCTATAAACACACATTTTGTAACTTTTGCAATTTAGTCCTTTTGGACAATTCAACCACAATTTCACAAAATTGCTTCATGAAACTTTCACACTAGCATGCATACATATTATAAGCCTCAAAAACTCATTCATGACCCTCGGATTTGTGGTCTTAAACCACTATTCTGACTAGGCCCTAAACCGGGATGTTACAACTCTCCCCCCTTTAGAGATTTTCGTCCCCGAAAATCTTACCAGTAAAGAGGTTTGGATGTTGCTCTCTCATAGCTTCTTCCGTTTCCCACGTAGCCTCTTCCACACCATGTTTCTGCCATAACACTTTCACTAGTGCTATGCTCTTATTTCTCAACTGTTTCACTTCTCGAGCCAAGATCTTAATCGGCTCCTCTTCATAAGACATATCCGGTCTTATCTCAATTTCCATTGAAGGAATCACATGTGAAGGATCGGAGTGATACCGTCGCAACATCGACACATGGAACACGTTATGAATCTTTTCTAACTCTACCGGCAAGGCCAAGCCTGGTAAGCTGTGCCCAATTCATCAGTAATCTCATACGGCCCTATAAACCTTGGACTCAATTTCCTTTTTTGTCCAAATCTCATAATCTTCTTCCACGGTGATACTTTCAAAAATGCTTTGTCGCCTACCTCAAACTCTATTTCTTTTCTTTTCAAATCTGCATACGACTTCTGTCGGTCCGAAACAGCTTTCAGACTATTATGGATTACTTTCACTTTCTCTTCGGTCTCTTTTACTAGATCGACCCCATGGATCTATTTCTCGCTAAGCTCGGTCCAATACAAAGGAGTCCGACACTTACGGCCATACAAAGCCCTCACGATTGCCATCTGTATACTCGATCGATAACTATTGTTATAGGCGAATTCGCCAAAGGTAGATATCTCTCCCAACTACCTTCGAATTCTAGCACACAAGATCGAAACATATCTTCAAGAACTTGAATCACTCTTTCAGGATCGACCATCGGATTGCGGATGGAACGCAAAGATCGAAATTCAATCTCGCACTCCATGGCCTCTTGCAACTTCTTCCAAAATCTCAAGTAAACCTCGGATCTCTATCCGATATAATAGACACAGGTACACCATGCAATCTCACTATCTCTGCTACGTACAACTCAACTAACTTATCCAGTGAATAATCAACACGTACTGGAATAAAGTGAGCCGACTTCGTCAATCTATCAACAACAACCCACACAAAGATCTCTCTTTCTGAGTCGCGGCAACCCCGTCACAAAATCCATGGTAACCCGATCCCACTTCTATTCGGGAACCATCACTGGCTGAAGCAATCCCGAAGGCACTTGATGCTTAGCTTTCACTTATTGGCAAATCAGACACTTAGTCATAAACTCTGAAATATCTCTTTTCATACCCGGCCACCAGTACAACTTTCTCAAATCGTTGTACATTTTCGTACTGCCCGGATGTACTGAAAAGCATCCACTGTGGGCCTCATACAAAACCTTCCGAATCAACTCCTCATTTTTAGGAACACAAATTCTGTCATGATACATCAGACAACCATTCAAATTCATTCGAAAATCAGAATCACTTTCTGATCCGCACTTAGCTATCATAGCTTACATCTCGCTGTCATTTCTCTGAGCTTCACATACTTGTTGAACAAATAGTGGCTTAGCTCTCAACTCTGCCAAAATAGCACCATCATCAGACAATGCTAAACTCGCTCTCATAACTCTTAGAGCGTACAGGGATTTCCTACTCAAGGCATCCGCAACCACATTCACTTTTTCTGGGTGGTAATCAATGACTAACTCATAGTCTTTCAACAATTCAAGCCACCGTCTCTGTCTCAGATTCAGATCCTTCTGATTCATCAAATACTTTAAACTCTTGTGATCCGTAAAGATTCGGCACTTTTCGCCATACAAATAATGTCACCAAATCTTTAACGCAAACACAATCACAGCCAACTCCAAATCGTGAGTCGGATAATTCTTCTCGTGCGATTTTAACTGGCTCGAGGCGTAAGCGACTACCTTACCCTCTTGCATCAACACGCAATCGAGACCATTAAACGACGCATCACTATATACCACGAACTCCTTCCCCGATTCTGGTTGAACCAAAACCGGTGCCTCAGTCAACATTGTTTTCAATCTCTCGAAGCTCTGTTGCCATGTCTCAGTCCATTCAAACTTGACATCTTTATGCAATAGCTTCGTCATCGGGGTAGCAATCACAGAGAACCCCTTTACGAAACGTCTGTAATATCCCGCTAATCCCAAGAAACTTTTAATTTCTGACACGTTCCTCGGCGGTTTCTAATCCATAACAGCCGATATCTTACTCGGGTCAACTCTGACACCATCACCTGACACCATGTGTCCTAGAAATCCGACCTCTTGGAGCCAAAACTCACTCTTGCTAAACTTAGCATACAACTGCTTGTCTCTCAAAGTTTGCAAGACAATTCTCAAGTGCTCTTCATGATCGTTTTCATCCCGAGAATAGATCAATATGTAAATCAATAAAGACAACCATAAACTTGTCCACATATGGTCCGAAAATACGGTTCATCGGATCCATAAAAATCGAGGTGCATTCGTCAAACCAAACGGCATAACCAAAAACTCATAATGGCCATACCTTGTCCAAAATGCAGTTTTCAACACATCTTGCTCTTTCACTGAAATGATAATAACTTGAGACCTCAAGTCTATCTTGGAAAACATTGTAGCTCCCTTGCTTGATCGAAAAGATCATCAATCCTTGGTAAAGGATACTTATTCTTAATCGTCACCTTGTTCAGCTTGTCTATAGTCTATACACAACCTCATAGACCCATCTTTTTCTTCACAAACAATACCAAGCACCTTACGGTGAGTAGCTCGGTCTTGCAAAACCCTTATCTCACAAATCTTGTAACTAAACCTTCAGATTCTTTCAACTCTACAGGTGCCATTTCATGCGGGGCAATTGAAATAGGTGCCGTTCTCGGAACTAACTCAATTCCAAACTCGACTCTCTCTCTTTGGAGGTAATCCGGTAACTCTTCCGGAAACACATCCGGGTACTCACATACCACCGGCACTGCTTTCAAACCCTACTCCAACCTCTTGAGTATTCAACACAAATGCAAGATAGGACTCACACCCTTTTCTTAAACATTTCTCGGCCACTAAGGAAGAAATCATCACGGATAGACTGTCCGATCCACCTGATTCAATTCGAACTACATCTCCACTCTCACATTTCAGTTCAATAAACTTACTACCACAGTTCACTAAGACACTATGGGTAGTCAACCAATCCATGCCTAGGATTAAATCGAACTCATCAAACGGCAACAACATTAGGTTTGCCGGAAAACAATGATTCTCAATCAACAAAGGACAATTCTTACACACTTTGTCCACTAACACATGCTTTCCTAACGGGTTTGACACCTTAATCACAATGTCCGTAAACTCAACGGTCATACTCAAACTAGATGCTAATCTCATGCGAATATAAGAGTGAGTAGACCCTGGATCTATTAAAGCAATAACAGAGGTGTCAAAGAGAGAAAAAGTACCCGTTATCACATCAGGGGAGGATGCCTCTTCGCGAGTGCGAATGGCGTACGTCCTCACAGGTGCCTGACCCTCTAGTCTCACAGCAGAGTCCCTGGACACACCTCTACCACTAGCCCCACCTCTTGGGTTCCTTTGTGGTCTACCCCTCGTAGACACATCACTAGGTCTCACTTCTTGCCTCTCTTCCTTATCATCCCTTTCGGGACAGTTACAGATAAAGTGATCAGGGGAACCACATTTGTAACATTTCTGGCTGTTTCCCCAACACTCTCCGGTGTGATACCTACCACAACTAGGACACTCCGATTTACTTTTTGTATTGCCCACACTTTCCATCGAGGGAGCTCGGACTCTCGAACCCTGACGAGTATTGTCCAAGTCTCGATGCGAATACCCCACTGAGGCTGACATCCGAGGATTCACTTCCTTGGATCTTTTCGACTGAGCTTGATACGACTTGCCCATCGGTCTCTTTCTCGCATCTCGGGCTTCACTCACAGCCCTCCTCTTATCTGAACTCAACTCTTCGGCCTTACTTACCCTCTCAACTAATACCACGAATTCTTTCAACTCCAAAATGCCAACTAGGAGTTTGATATCCTCATTCAGCCCATCTTCAAACCTCTTGCACAAGATTGTCTCTGTCGACACACATTCTTGAGCGTATTTGCTAAGCCTAACAAACTCACGCTCGTACTCAGCTACTGTCATCCTTCCTTGCTTCAGCTCAAGGAATTCTTTCCTTTTTCGGTCAGTAAACCTCTGGCTTATATACTTCTTTTGAAACTCTTCCAGAAAGAAGTCCCACGTCACCCGCTCTTTTGGGACCACTAACGTCAGTGTCTTCCACCAATGGTACACCGAATCTCTCAGCAACGATACGGTACACTTCAAACTCTCCTCAGGTGTACATAAGAGCTCATCGAACACCCTCATCGAGTTCTCCAACCGTAACTCGCCCTCTCGGGTCATCATCTACCTTAGCTCTAAACTCCTCACCCGTGTTTCCTAATCTTATCCATCTGGGGTTTGATATCTCACTACATCCATACCTTGAGGAGCCACGAGATTTGGCCGAGGTATGGGAGGAGGTGGAGGAGGTTGAGCGTTAGGGTTCGCTCGAACGTAGTCCGAGTACCAATCACTCATCATATGGAGAAAAGCTTCTTGTGCCTCTTCCCCTTGACCCCTTGCCTCGGGTCCACTTTGCACCGGCACGGTTCCTTGCGCAGGAGCCGACGTATTACTAGCTGCTTCATCAGCAGTCAATGGATCGGAATCCATATTCTATATAAAACAAGATTTAAAATTATCAGAAACCACCACACTATCATCGTACACTTATGGCATGTATAGCTAGACTCTTACACCCGCTACGATAGTCCTAGAACCGACTAAACCATAGCTCTGATACCACTAAATGTAACACCCCTTACCCGAGTTCTACACCGAGAATTGGGCCCGAGGCGTTACCGAACTCAAACCGCTTAATCGCCACTTAGGCTCAACGTCATTACTCGATATAACCTCATTCTCAACTTACGAGTCCTCACTCATACACACGAGGGCTCTCGAGACTAATCTAAAACTTTTACGATCCTTAAAATTTTTCTCTTATATACAGGTCTCACACGCCCGTGTAAGATTAGACACGCCCGTGCATGGACATACACGCCCATGTTCCCTAGCTGTGCTAAAAACTAGAGCATTCTGCCAATTGCCCTACGGTCATGGCACGCCCGTGCTCCCCAACCGTGGTGAACACTGACATCCCTCGCACGGCCTAGAGTCTAGACACACGCCCGTGTGGCTATCCCGTGGCCAACATTGATGAATCCCACACGCTCTAGGCACACGCCCGTGTGACTAGTCCGTGGTCTATTCTATTTTCAAATATTAACATGCAGAGGACGACGGCCACAAAGACACGCCCATGGGCTGACCGTGTGTCATACATGGTCTAGACACACGCCCGTGTGTCTACCCACATGGTCAAGAACAAGACTAAGTGTCAAGTTATTTTCACCCTTCTAACATACACAACATATACTCATCTAACACCATCATAATCAACTCAAATTGAAGTGCATTCTCACATAGAAAACTATATCTTTCTTTCATATAATGTAATAGCCAATAACCATGGCATTATACAAAATAAGTTATCCATCTATAGGCCAACACATCTTAGCCATTTACAACAAAATTTACTAACTTATCTAGCCCCTATACATGCCATATACAAAACATTAAGTTTCATGTACCAAAGTGTGCTGATATGTGGGCTATCTTCTGATGATCCTTGTATCTCGGTTCAACGCTTTTAATCTATAAGACAAGGGAAAAGAAAGAGAGTAAGCTTTGAGCTTAGTAAGTTTACACATAAACAATTAAGCATCATAGTATAAGCCCAACCACAATTAGCATTATACCAACATATAATATACAACTATGCTTACTCTTTCTATCCCTTACCATATTACCAACACATCATGAGTCACATGCTCATAATTATTAAAATGCACCCCTGCATTCAATATCACATTTACACAATATACAACACGTCATTATTGCTCAATAATGCATCCATATAGCTAACTCACATAGCTAATCCACATATCTTATCCACACAGCTATTACACACAGCTAATATACACAATTAATCCACACACATTAATATCTGGTGGTTTCGCACTTAGCACACCACAATCAATTTATAAGGTGGTATCGCACTTAGCCTACCACAAAGGTAATCATCGTGATCTCGCACATAGCCACTAAATGATATACCTAACGATAGCATCGCACATAGCCAACTCATCGTCAATATGCATTTGGATGGTATCGCACTTAGCCCACCATCTAGCATTATCACAACACATGCACAAGTCTATTTACCCAATTATTCATCCATTCACATCTATATTGCATTCATTCTACTTGAACCACATAGGTTCCCAATCATTCTCATTCATTCTCATTCATGCTACACCCTAGCTAGCATTTACAAATTGTAAGTATGAATGCATTGTTTATGCATAGACTTACCTCGATACTCAAAAGTATTGAAATGTGCAATTTAGTCCACCACCTTGCTTTTGCCTCGGTTTCGATCCGGGCTTCGTCTTTCTTGATTAGCAAGCTTGAAAAATTGAAAGAACCCTAACAATGGCTTCTCAAATTTTCGGCAGCTATGGGAAGAAGATGAATGAATTTCTATCATCTTTTCACCTATTTTAATCACTTAATTGATAAATGACCAAAATGCCCTTTTTGATAAACTTTCAATTTTAACTCATCCATGCCCATTTTTGTCCAAAAATTAGAATTTGGATAAATTGCTATTTAAGGACCTCTAATTAATAATCTAAAGCTATTTCACATATATAGCTTCTAGAAACACACATTTTGCAACTTTTGCAATTTAGTCCTTTTGGACAATTCAACCACAAGTTTACAAAATTACTTCATGAAACTTTCACACTAGCATGCATACATATTATAAGCCTCAAAAAATCATTCATGACCCTCAAATTTGTGGTCTCGAACCACTATTCTGACTAGGCCCTAAACTGGGATGTTACAATACTAGCCGTAATTGAGCGACAGGAAAGCCTGTGGCATCGCACACACCGTCGATATTGCCTAAGGCATGTTACATCCAACTACTACGGGCAACATCGATCTAGAAGTCAGCGACAGCAAGTGACCAATATGGGTATGTAATATCTATTAATATAATTTCGTTTGTAATATTCAATTTATTCTTAATTGAAGAGTGGTATGTAATATTCACTATCAACGTATATTGGTAGGGTACGAGTTCAATAAGGACCATTTTCAGGAGATGTTGGCGAGTTTGCGATCAGATAACGAAGAAGGCGCAAACTACCTGTGCAATATTCCTTTCGAACAGTGGACACAAGCATACGACGGCGGCCTACGATATGGTCATATGACCTCAAACTTGGCAGAATGCATAAATTCTGTTCTAAAAGGAACGCGTCATCTGCCGATAACATCGGTTGTGTGAGAGATATATTTTCATTTAGCGGCACTATTTTCGAAGCGAGCAGCGAGTTATAAAGGCCAAATGCAAGGAGGCCATGTATGGAGCACGAAGGTCTTGCGAGAAATTAACAGGGGGAAGGCACGGGCCAACACCATGCACATAGTGTGTCACGATCGCGACAACCTATGGTTTCGTGTGACGAAGTTTGATAGACCGAACCAAGGTATTGTTGGCGGCGTGATCGTGTACACTTGAGAAATAGGACTCGCGATCGTGGATATTTGATGCACTTCGTTACCCATGCGCTCATGTACTTGCGGCTTGTCAGAATCTCCGTCTTGATCCCATGAGCTATGTCGACGATGTGTATAAATTAGAAAACATGTACAGCGTGTGGAGACACGTATTCCCACCAGTCCCAGATGAACGTAAGTGGCCGTTGGTATCGCTTGCACCGTATAAGCTATTACTGGATAGACAACTGAGGCGCAAACCAAAAGGTCGACCTTGCTCGAGTAGAATACGCAACAATATGGATATCCGAGAAATGAGCAACCAACGTAGGTTGTGCGGATGGTGTAGGAACCCAGGCCATACATCTCGCTTCGTGTCCAAATCGGAATAGTTGACAGATCTTCTTAACTTTTTTGTCTCTTGGTGTCTATGTAAATTCTATTTATTTGTTGATGAAAACGGTGAACTTTTGTAGAAGGACTAATTTGGAAAAAAAAACCTTTAAGTTACAATAAAATTACAAATATTGAACTTTTATTTTTAAAATTAAATTTCAATAAAAAAATTAAATAAATTCTATTTTATTAAAGATATTAAAATTAAATTACAAAAAAATAAACAACTATTATTTTATTAAATATATTAAAACTAAATTACAAAAATTTAAAAATAAAAACAACTATTATTTTATTAAAGATATTAAAACTAAATTACAAAAATAAAAAATAAAAACAACTTTTTATTTTATTAAATATATTAAAACTAATTTACAAAAATAAAAATAAAAAACAACTTTTATTTTATTACATATATTAAAATTAAATTACAATAAAAAATTAAACAATTTCTATTTTATTAAAGATATTAAAATTAAATTACAATAAAAAAATAAACAACTTCTATTTTATTAAAGATATTAAAATTAAATTACAATAAAAAAATAAACAACTTCTATTTTATTAAATATATTAAAAATAAATTACAAAAATAAAAAATGAAAAACAAATTTTTTATTTTATTACATATATTAAAATTAAATTACAATAAAAATTAAACAATTTCTATTTTATTAAAGATATTAAAATTAAATTACAATAAAAAAATAAACAACTTCTATTTTATTAAAGATATTAAAATTAAATTACAATAAAAAATAAACAACTTCTATTTTATTAAATATATTAAAACTAAATTACAAAAAAAAACAACTTTTTATTTTATTAAAAAAATTAAAATTAAATTACATATAAAAAAATAAACAACTTCTATTTTATTGAAGATGTTAAAATTAAATTACAAACACAAATAAAAAATAACTTTTATTTTATTAAAAAAATAAAAAAATATTACAATTAAAATAAAAAAAAGCCCGTCTGAATCAATGTTGATGCCGGTCGGAATCGAGTGTCACACACGGGGGGTGGTCGGTGATTCTGTACGCTGGATTCTCGCTTCTTCTAGCTTCCGCGGAGTCGTGGAACCTCGGGCGGGGATTCTCAGTTCCTCGTGAGTGGAGTGCAGTTGTGGGTATTGGGAGGATGACCCACCTTGATAAAATAACGCATTGCGGAGGTGTTTGCATAAACCACGGCGGGGGTGTCTGAATCCCTATGGCGAAGGAGACTTGTAAAAAGAAGTACTCCCCGACGGCGCCTCCTGTGATCCCTCACGCGACGACGGCCTCAAGATCGGCTGGCCAGTCGGAGTAGTCGGGAACGGACTCGAACCGGGCCATGCATTCCAACCTGGGGTGGGACTAGGAAAAGGAAACATATATAGGTTAGGATACATATAAGGGCTAGGGTACGCACCTGGCATAAAGGCCAAAGGCCGTGATGTCGGTGTCGTCGGTGAAGTGATGGGCCCGGTGGATCGTGTGGGTATTGTTGATGGGCCCGGATCGTGTGTCGGCCGTTGATGGTCCCGTCTCATCACCCCTTCTCCTTGGATTTAAAGGGCCTCGTCGTTCCCTTTGTTCACGAAGTTGCCATCGCCTCTCTTCTCCCGACAACAAATACGGCTTACCATGGATCCTAAACCATGACATGTATTCCGGCATGCACGCTAACTCAGGAACGACGATCGGTTCTCGGATAGGTAAATAGTCATACCGGTTCTCCCACATCTCGATATATGCTGACCAAAATCTTGGCCAATCCGCAGTAAATCGCCGTAAGTCGACTTTGTGCTTATCATCGAGCACCTCAGGTAGCACGGAAATCGGTTGTCGGAATCCAAATTGTCACAGAACCCGATCTGACTGGTGCATCTCCACGGTCGCATAGTTGATCAATGGGACCTTCACGTGCCAAATGTTTGGATTTTGCAAGAACTCCTCGGAATTCTTGCCGAATTGCGGATCCTCGTGACGTGTCCATTGAAACTATATTAACATGACCAAAATATTAGTTATATACATAATACTAAACATTAAGTACGAAATACTAAATTATAAATACGAAATTCGAAACTTACTTGTGATTCCGACCGTTAGTCTAATAGAAGCCGTATATCTTCAGCGAGGTAGGTATTCCAGCATAACTCGCCGAATGGTTCCACCTAATTAAATAAATTTTTAGCATACAGTTATACTATAAATCTACGTAATAATTGTAAAATATAACATTAAATTTACCTCGTTATCAGTGGGAATGAATATGGGTGGCCGAGTCAAGGACGTAAAAATGGAAATCAAAACCGTGCCCATGACTGCAGTAGTGATAGGCAACCACCGATTTTCGCTTTACTCGGCCACGTCACCCCGCACATCTCCCGATACAACTTTGATAGCACGGCAGACCCCCAACTCAATTCACCGGCTGCTCTAAAATCAACAAGTTTCAGCAGCCATCTCAAGTGTACGAGGTTTCTAGACAGGTCCGGCATCAGATAGCCTCCAATTATCTCAAGAATGTATGCCCGAGCATACCGTATTCTTTCTATTTCGGTCGAACCATCATTCGGCTCCGAGAATGTGTCTCGTAACCAGGCCATCTCGATCCGACCTCCATGAATGTTATCCGAAATGACACCCAGAAGCTCGTAGCATACGACCATCCAATCGGTAGAAGTTGCGGACCCGGTGACTACCGACCCGTCCACCGGCAATCCCAATTGCAACTGCACATCTTCCAGGGTGATGGTACACTCTCCGCATGGAAGATGGAAAGTGTGCGTCTCGGGTCTCCACCTCTCTATCAACGCACTGATCAAGTTCGGCTCCAACTTGAACCCCCGGCCTATCGTGGCCACGTGCCAAAAACCCGCTTCCCGTAGGTAATTCTCGATCAACGGCGATGGGGGACCATGCATATTGTGAATATAGCATTGCAACACCTGATCTACAGACTGTTTAAAAATTTTAAAATAAAAATTAATTAAAATTGCATAAACCTAAAAAATATTAAATAATATTGAAAAATTAAAATTAAAACTTACCATTTGCATTTGATCGACGGAGATGTGCTTATCGTCTAGACGAATTAATTCCCCGGCCCTTGGTAATACGATCGAAAATTTTAAAAATTTCAAAAAAAATATATTAAAAAAAATAAAAAATGGCTTTTTTATAAATATTAAAGGACTATTTTGAAATTTTAGAGGAAGTTTCAAGGACTTTAAGAGAAATTTGAGAGGAATTTGAGAGAAAGTTGAGAGAATGTTGAGTAAGGACTAAAGTGTGAAAAAATAAAAGGGTTGGGGGTTTTTATAGGAAAATTTTTGGACCGTTGGAGGCCCAACAGTCAAAATTTTTTTGATTGCTGAGAAGCTAAAGCGCCCTGGGGGCGCTTTTGCCACATCGACAAAGCGCGTCTCGTCGTAAGGCTTGCGCTGATGTGGCAAAAGCGCTCTCAGGCAGCGCTTTCTCTCTTGCATCCCCACAAAACGCGCTGACGTGGACGCGTTTTGTGGGGAAATGACCCTTTTCCATAAATTTTAAAAAAACCGGCCCTTTTCCGTGAATAAATTTTGTTTTTGGTATATTTCGGTATATTGCCCGTGTTTCAAGCTTAGTGAGTAAAACCAAAACCAAGTTTATTTCATAATAAATTAGATAGTTGTCATTTCTTTCTATGCATTTTAGGTCTTTTTTTTCTTCATTTCTTTACAAGTTTTCCCTCTTTCAAACATTTATTTAGTTATTCCAAGTTGAGTGTCTAGTACTTTTCATTGTTTCAATCAAGTTTTTGCACCACTTCTTTATCATGCAAATGGTAATATAATGAGATATGCCCACATTATATGGTAACAAATCACGTCCTTAAAAACATGATTGATGAGACCAGATTTGTACGATGGACCAATGAAACAAGATTTGTTTTTTGAAAAATCAAACTGATGCATTGATGAGGGTAAAAATCGAAACAGGTCACAGACTAAAAGCAGGCCTTTTTTATTATTATAAAAATAACATAAAAAAATAATTAATTACTTAAATGATTTTTTTTATAAAATATGAAAATAACCTAAAATTTATAATAAAAGTTGGTGGAGCTAAAGCGTTTGGCGCCACCAACATGCCACGTCAGCAATCTGCATTAAAAAAATAATTTTTTGGTGAAACCATATAGAATGGCGCCACTTATATAAATATTAGAGAAATAATGTGATTTTTGAAAGTATGAGGGGGCTTAAGCAATTTTACCTTTTTTTGGTGGAGCCAAATAAATTGGCACCACCAGATTCCAAGACACTAGCCTGTTCTGCCTATTTGTCTATTGAAACAGCCTATTTTTTTTTTTCATTCGTTACTTTTTCTGATTTTTTGTCCTTTTTCATTTTTTTTTGTTTTTCTTTTTAAGTTTTTTATTTATTTCCTTTTTAAGTTTTTTTTATTTGTCCTTTATTTTTTTATTTTATTTATTTTATTTGTTTATTATTGGTTTTATAAAATTTGAAATGTATATTTAAATGTTTTATAATATTATTTTTTAAAATTTTAAATATATTTTTTAAAATATTTAAATATTATTTTTTAATATTATAAAATATTTAAAATATATTATTTTTAAAGATATGACCTTTCAAATTTATTATTGTTTTATAATATTTTAAATGAATATTTTAAAAATTTTAAATATATATTTTTTTAATTTTAAATATAATATTTTAAATTATGATTTTTTAAATTATTTTTAAAGACTTTCAAACGTTTTTTTAAATTTTATTTAAAATTTTAAAAAATAATATGTTTTTTTAGAATGGCTCCGCCACTTTATTACAAGTGTAATTTTTTAAAATTATGTTTTTTTAATATAAAAAGTTAATATTTAATATTTTATTTTGGTGAAGCCATTCTTTATGGCTCCACCTCTTGGTTCTCTAGCATATATAGAATGGTGAAATTGTTGCGTTTAGTAGGAGAGTTCAAAAATTCTATTAAAGATGAATAATAAGGTGCTTTTGGTGTACGTTCTTTTTTATAGTGAAATTGTAGAAAGTGATGTTGGTTGTGTATTTTAAGGTCGGCAAATAGTAGGGTTGCGATTCAAGAAAAATGTGAAGCTAGCAGAAATGAAAAGAAAGATCAGTGCGAAAATAGCTATCAGTTATGGAAGGGCGATGTCCAGATTATTTTACAAGTTTCCAATCTCTACAAATCCATTCAAATTTTGTGAGATACAACTGTTAGATAATGATGATTTAAGCACTATGATGGAAATATGGTGGTCGACTGGGAGTGAGAACCCCCAACCAGTTGAGTTATTTGCTGAGTTAGTAGACTTAGAGCCTGTTGAGAATGTTAGTCCAATAAGTCAACATCACGAATTTGACTTTGATCTTAATGTCGGATGGACAGGCCAGTTAGAATGCAGAAGGACATCACAGATACCTGAAAATCCAAATTATGATGGGAGTTTGTATAACAACCCTACCCCCGGTCCTCGTTTACAAATACATCCGGAGGTGATAATAAGCACAGAGGTAGATGTCGGAGAAATGACTAATAATGGTGAAGATTCTGATCAGGATGTTGAAGATTTTAGTGACCCCGATGTTGATGAGGTTCCGTACGATATCGATGGTGAAGGCCCGGAGGAGGTTGAAGATGTTCACGGCTCTTTATTCAGTAATCGGAGTCGTGACATTATTTTACGAAATGAACCTGGGGGCGACATGTTGAACGTAGATCCAAATGCAGCGTATGCATCTGAGTTCCCTGAGTACGCTGATATAGTACTTACTCATAGATTGGTGTCAAATTCACAGTTGGAGGAGTTGTTCGTTAGGCAACGGTTCGAGAACAAGGCGGACTGTGTGTTTACCATCAAACAGTACATCATGAAGTTGTCGATTGATTACAAGGTTGCCAAGTCTACACCGACATTATATGTTGGGAAATGTTGGAGAGCCGGTGATGGGTGTGGTTGGTGGGTTCAGGCTGCATTTATATAGAGGACTCAACAGTGGCAAAAATGAAAATTAAAAGGGCATCATACATGCACTGCCGTACATATGTCTCAAGACCATCGAAAATTGGATGCCAAAAGTGTAACACCCCTTACCCGAGTCCGACACCGAGACCGATACGAGGCATTACCATGCTTAATCTTACTTAACACTTCGAAACGGGCTATAAAATTTCGTTTAAACCCATCACTTGCACATACTCGGCCTAAGAGGCCCCAAACATACCTCCGAGAGGTATCGAAACTATTCTGGGAGCTTTTACGAGCTCGAGAACTTTTCAACAAAACAGGGGCCACACGCCCGTGTTGGTCTAGGGACACGCCCATGTGCCCCTAAGACATGTCCGTGTCATTCACCCGTGGTCGATCCTGACCAACTTCACACGGCCTAAACACGCCCGTGTCTTCCACCCGTGGTCAATTCTGACTAACTTCACACGGCATAGACGCGCCCATGTCTTCTACCCATGGTCGATTTAAATTCCACAATTAATGTGCAGACTTCACACGGCCTGGGTACACGCCCGTGTCCCTAGCCCGTGGAGCGTACTGACTTGCAAACCTAACATGCAAGGGGACACACGGTCGATTCACACGCCCATAGGGCTAACCGTGTGTCACACACGGCATAGACACACGCCCGTGTGTCTATTCATGTGGAAAATTAGATGGCTATCTACCAAGCCTTTTGCCACCCTACATTGCTCACATGCAAACACCAATCCATTTCAACACAATTCATGACCCAAAGGCATATCCAAGTACTCAATATAACTCTTGAATTAAAGACATTTAATTCATATAATGAATTCTTCATCCCAAACACAAGGGAGAACTATTTCCAATACAATTACAATCTACTTAAGCCATCATCTATGACTATTCACAACCAAAACATAACTCACTTACGCCAACACATTTGGCTATATTAACTATGACTTAGTCAACTTTAAAAGAGGTCCCTATACATGCCATGACTCAAAAGAACTTGAAACATCATACCAAGCTTCTACTCGATAGTGTGAAAACATCTCCGGCGGTCTCCAACCCGAGCTAGTTAAATAACCTATAAGAGATGGGAAAAGAAAAGGAGTAAGCAATAATGCTTAGTAAGTTCATCTGCATATAATCGACAAATACCGATATTCATTGAATATATACAACATAAGGTATTATAATGAGTTTTTCTCATAAACTCATGGTTACTTACTCAACTATTCTTGAAGCTCACTCATTCTATCTCTTACCACATTCTTACCATGCCTCAAGCCAACCTGCTCGTGTTAATTAGCATACATTCTGCCTTTGGTCACCACATGATCATGTAGAGCAACACATCTAGCATTTTCGGTAGCCACTCATACTACTAAACTCTCGGTGGTTTCGCACTTAGCCCTCCATTGATCTCTAGTAGGGTGGTATCTTTATAGCCCACCAATCATTATACATTCATGGATAGTTATCCACATGTATTTCTCTATTTCAAATGTTCATCAGAGAACATCCTCACACACTACTATTCTTACTTAACTTTCTACGATACTCGTTTGCATTCACACAATGCATCAATAAATCTATCTCATGCAACTAAGGTGCATTGATTACACATAACCCACTAGGAGTTCATCATATACTGAATTCATCTCAATTCAATTCTAACACACACTTGTGTTTCTCATGGTGCAACCACATACTTTCTCATTTTCGACATACCCGTTGAATCACTCAAATTGTTAAATAACACTTTTGAGTTTCATACACCTAATGTCACACTAACATCATACCCCGATAGGGTCTTACATGCATTAACATATCGATGCCATGTCCCTGACATGGTCTTATACAAATTCTCACACCGAGGCCATATTCCAATATGGTCTTACACGGGACCTTAACTATCATCATATCATGCTATATACATTTCCCATTGCTCTTAGATTCAATTCTCTTGACGTCTCATCAAAAGATATTTCATACATTCATAGAGTAAATATACATTCCATACAGCATTGAAATATCAAATTAACTCATACGTAATTACAACATTTGCATATAAACTTACTTCGATGTCAAAAGGGTCGAAAGGGACTTTTTGCCCACATTTTTCTTTCCACCCGTTCTAGGTCCGAATCTCATTTTATTTGATGTAGATCAATGGAATTTACTCATTTAATCACTTATAAATCATAATACACCATAATATACACTTAGGCAAAAATGACTGATTTGCCCTTATACTTTGGCAAAAGTACGATTTTGCCCCTAGGCTCGTAAATAAATTTTCATCACAATATCCTATTAAACAAGCCTAGCTGAACATTTCATCCTCTTACAACTATCCACAATTCCAACTATTTCATGCCATAATGAACAAATTACAACCTTTGCATTTTAGTCCCAAATAGGTGTTTTCACAACATCACCTTTCACAAAAGTTGTTTATCATCATCCTATCATTCATTTTCTTCCATAAAAACTCATCAAACAACATAAACTCTATCATGGTAAGTCCCTAGACTTTCAACCATATTGCAAACTAGTCCTCTCATTAGCTAGCTTAAGCTTTGAGGACTCCAAAAATACAAAAATCATCAAAGATAACCATCAAAATGACTTACTTGTAGAGAAAATGAGCTGCTGAAATTTCAAGCCTTCAAAGCCCTCCCGTGGTTGATATTTTCGGTTGGAGAAGAAGACCAAGTAAAAAGATGATAACTTTTGCTTATATCATCTTATTTTATTCATTTTCTCCAACTAATATCACCAACTTTTAATCATAATAAATGCACTTGTCCCCTATGCATCCTATGGCCGACCAACTCACTTAACAAGGCCAAATTTCACATTTGGGACCTCCAATTTATAATTCATAGCTATTTGGCACCTTTAGTAAATAAAATAGAACTTTTGCACTTAATGCGATTTAGTTCTTTTTCACAATTTAGCTAGAAATCGCTAAAATTAAAGCACCAAAATTTTCATGCATCCTTATAAACATGTTATAACACATAACATAACATGAAAATAATTTCTCTAACCTCAAATTAGTGATTCTGAGATCACTGTTCCGTCTAGCCCCTAAATCGGGCTGTTACAATTCTCCCCCCTTAGGGATTTTCGTCCGCGAAAATCTTATCAGGAGGAGTTGCTACCAACATTCTTAAAACATTTCCATCAACTCTTCAAAAGCACAAATCCACCTATCCTCAAGCTTCTCTTGCCAACAACCTTTAAGCTATAACACAAAAGGTCGAAGCGTAACTTGAGACCTAGGTTATTCTTCCTCTAGGGCATATACTCAGTAATCCACCAATTTGGAACTCTGTACATATCCAAATGATCATTCAGATCTTTACCGGTTGATCCACTACAATTTAAATGAAATTCCCCTTCTTGGGAATTTTGTCAAACCAAATTTGAAATCTATAAGGTTTTATCTCACTTTCCCATTAAAGCATTTACCGACTGTAATAGTCTTGACCTGTACGCTTTGAAAACTCAGCTTTTAGTGATCAACTACTTCTGACCATAAACTCAATCATATCATGAAATGTACTCTATTGTCAAAACATTTGTGCACATAACTGTACTTTCTTATTCTTGCATTAGTAGATATGCTACTACTGAATACCATACCAAAACTTCTGTATAAGTTCTGGATTCATCATCATTTAAATTCTATCTCGAGGAAACATCAACAACAGAAATCTTATCCAACCTGGATTTTATCATCTTAAATAAACTCATTCAGAGCTTATTTAAAATACCATTTACTAAATCACTTCTGAACTCCTTTGTTTTGAAAGGAAGACTCGCTATAGTCATTAACCTCATTGAAACTAGGATGTTACCAACTAAGGTCAACCAAGTAACTAACTCGCATTGCTTAACTTGGATCTTTCATCCGCATATCCGTACTATGTCTACTATCTAAGAAGTATTACAATAACTATACACACCTTTGTAATGGTTCAAGCCGTTTCCACTATTTCATTTTCAAAATCTTCTGCAGCATAAGATACTCTAACTCATCAAAATTCAGAAAATACATATCAATTTTTCCATGGATCATTTCATAACATCTAACTCACTACACGGACACAAAAGTGATCGTCTACGGATCACCGATCGGCAACTCTTTTCTCGATTGATGAACTCAAGTACTAGAACTTTCAATTAATAGTTCCTTTTATAGCCTTCAACTCGACCATCACGGTTTGAACATTTCAATGAGCATACCTTTGTATCATGCTCCCTACTTACGTACACACAGAATTTTATTCTCCTTATTGATTCATGCGTAAATATACACAAAACTTGAATCATATTTCAATACATTAATCTACTCTTTTCTCCACACTGAGAACATATTTCAAGCACACTCTCATATGAGTTTCTCTTGCTATGCTAATCTAAAACCTTTACCATCGTCATATCTCACGATAGCAGGGACATCTCGATCAAATTCATTAACTCTATTCGGCTTACCCGAAAACCCATCACACAACGTGAAACTTGTGATTTCACTCTTTATACTAGAATCATCTCCAACTTCCCCCTCAAAGCACCCGAATAGGGTTACGAGGAGATAAAGGAATGTCGATTTCAATTAACTAAATCGACAACCGTTTAGTCTAATTTTTTCTTTTTTTTTTCAGTCAGCTAACGTTCTCACATAATCACAATTTATGAGAAGAACAACTACATCAGTCCTGAAAGGCAACAAATATTTATACATAATACCCAAGAAGATCATTATAACGCATCCATGGCATTAACTAACCATGCACAGATCACAGGCTTCAAGCCAACTTACTCATACTTGCCCTTTATTTAGCACATACCGTGCCACACATCGTACTCGTTTCTTCTTGACTCGTTCACGAGTGCCTGTATTCGCCCATTCACATGGCTTTAGTACAATTCTCATTTCTACCTCTAGACTCATCTATCTGTCCCATTGATCACTAGGGATAATCGAAGACGCATATTCATCGTCATTCATGTAGGTACGAAACTAATGCCACATCCCCGAGGTGGTCTTATATGGAGTCACCTCTAAATGCCAATGCCATATCCCGGATAAGGTCTTATATGGACTTCCACATCAAGTATCGATGCCATATTCCAAATATCGTCTTATACGGAATCATAACTTGGTGCTGAGGCCATGTCTCGAACATGGTCTTATATAGGACCTTATCTATTTCATATCTCAATGATAGCCTTTTCATTATAGTCCTTTAGGACTTCAACCTCATGTTTAAAAACAATTACTCTATTTAGTAGAGTATCATGTATCAATGTGATACAAAGCATTCTCAATTATGCTAACGTAAATATTGCATTAATCACATACAAACTTACTCAACTTGACTCTCATAACATCTCATCATAATTCAACAGTGGTAAGGGGGTGAGGTTGTAGAGTCCCTTAACCTAACTCTTGTGACTACATACATATGATTTAATATTCATCATCAACGAAATATCATCATAGTCACACAACTCGCTCCAAGTGAGTTTTCACGTTTATCATGCTACAATTGTTTCTATCACTCATACTTTCGATCAGTGACTTCACTTACTCAAGTTCCACCTTAATGTCTACTCGAGTACTCAACATTAAACTCTAATTTCTCTTACCATTTCTTATCAATTTAGAGAATGTCTTACGGATTTTGAGTACGTCGTTTACCTGATTGCCATAGTCCAACTATTGTCTTACTCGTATCACAACGTCATAGCCCAACTATTTCTTTACATGTCATCACGATGCCATAGCCTCGCTATGGTCTTACACGAAATCTCATATCAATACCAATGCCATATCCTCGATACGGTCTTACATGGAACTCATGTCGATGCCGATGCCATATCCCAGATATGGTCTTATACGGGATCTTTTAATTCGATGTTGATGCCATATCCCAGATATGGTCTTATACGAGATCGTACTTAGATGTCGATGCCATGTCCCGGAGATGGGCTTATACAATATCTTTCTTTAGTGCCGAAGCCATGTTCCAAACATGGTCTTACACGGAATCAATATTCGATGCCGATGCCATATCACAGATATGGTCTTACACGGGATCGTATATCGTTGCCAATGCCATGTCCCAGACATGGTCTTATATGGGATCACATGTATTGCCATGGTCCTACCATGGTCTCATTTATCAATTTATCATTAAACTACCGTACTCATCTCCTGCATTCTACTTAGTCAAACTTCTCAGTTTAATTTTCACACCATAATATGTGTGGCTTCATAACAGAGTCATAAAACAAAACATCATGCATTCTCTACTTTAACTTGATCACATGTGAGATTTAACCATGTGGACATATTTATCATACATCATTCAAACAGTTGTACAAACACACATATCCCATTCTCTGGATAAATTACTCGTTATAAGCACTTAACCCAATAGGTTGGGTACATAACGCCGTACACATATCAAACCAATATAGGTAAGCTTATCACTTCATAACTCTCATTCCTCAACCTGAAGTTATATCATTCCATACCTTATCATACACATGTCATAAAATTCTATTCATACTTCTCTAAATTTCAACAATGCATAAGTACATTTCAATTACCTCATTGCCACTTACAACCTTATTGAAATTAGCTCGGTTGGAAATCATTTCTGTCTTATCAAAACAATTTCGTTAGAGCCGGGAGATATCACACTATCACGGTCCACATATGGCATGTATAGCTAGACTCTTACTCACGCTAGGTTAGTCTGAGAACCGACTAAACCATAGCTCTGATACCTCTAAATGTAACACCCCTTACCCGAGTTTGACACCGAGACCGACTATGAGGCATTACCATGCTTAATCTTACTTAACACTTCGAAACGGGCTATAAAATTTTGTTTAAACCCATCACTTGCACATACTTGGCCTAAGAGGCCCTAAACATACCTCCGAGAGGTATCGGAACTATTCTAGGAGCTTTTACGAGCTCGAGAACTTTTCAACAAAACAGGGGCCACATGCCCATGTTGGTCTAGGGACACGCCCATGTGCCCCTAAGACATGTCCGTGTCATTCACCCGTGGTCGATCCTGACCAATTTCACACGGCCTAGACACGCCCGTGTCTTCCACCTGTGGTCAATTCTGACTAACTTCACACGGCATAGACACGCCCGTGTCTTCTACCCGTGGTCGATTTAAATTCCACAATTAATGTGCAGACTTCACACGGCCTGGGCACACGCCCGTGTCCCTAGCCCGTGGAGCGTACTGACTTGCAAACCTAGCATGCAAGGGGACACACGGTCGATTCACACGCCTATAGGGCTAACCGTGTGTCACACACAGCATAGACACACGCCCGTGTGTCTATTCATGTGGACAATTAGACGGCTATCTACCAAGCCTTTTGCCACCCTACATTGCACACATGCAAACACCAATCCATTTCAACACAATTCATAACCCAAAGGCATATCCAAGTTCTCAATATAACTCTTGAATTAAAGACATTTAATTCATACAATGAATTCTTCATCCCAAACACAAGGGAGAACTATTTCCAATACAATTACAATCTACTTAAGCCATCATCTATGGCTATTCAAAACCAAAACATAACTCACTTATGGCAACACATTTGGCTATATTAACTATGACTTAGTCAACTTTAAAAGAGGTCCCTATACATGCCATGACTTAAAAGAACTTGAAACATCATACCAAGCTTCTACTCGATAGTGTGAAAACATCTCCGGCGGTCTCCAACCCGAGCTAGTTAAATAACCTATAAGAGATGGGAAAAGAAAAGGAGTAAACAATAATGCTTAGTAAGTTCATCTGCATATAATTGACAAATACCGATATTCATTGAATATATACAACCGCAAGGTATTATAATGAGTTTTTCTCATAAACTCATGGTTACCTACTCAACTATTCTTGAAGCTCACTCATTCTATCTCTTACCACATTCTTACCATGCCTCAAGCCAACTGCTCGTGTTAATTAGCATACATTCCTACACTGGTCACCACATGGTCATGTAGAACAACACATCCAGCATTTTCAATAGCCACTCATACTACTAAACTCTCGGTGGTTTCGCACTTAGCCCTCCATTGATCTCTAGTAGGGTGGTATCGCACATAGCCCACCAATCATTATACATTCATGGATAGTTATCCACATGTATTTTTCTATTTCAAATGTTCATCAGAGAACATCCTCACACACTACTATTCTTACTTAACTTTCTACGATACTCGTTCGCATTCACACAATGCATCAATAAATCTATCTCATGCAACTAAGGTGCATTGATTACACATAACCCACTAGGAGTTCATCATATACTGAATTCAACTCAATTCAATTCTAACACACACTTGTGTTTCTCGTGGTGCAACCACATACTTTCTCATTTTCGACATACCCGTTGAATCACTCAAATTGTTAAATAACACTGTTGAGTTTCATACACCTAATGTCAAATTGACATCATACCCCGATAGGGTCTTACATGCATTAACATATCGATGCCATGTCCCCGAAATGGTCTTATACAAATTCTCACACCGAGGCCATATTCCAATATGGTCTTACACGGGACCTTAACTATCATCATATCATGCTATATACATTTCCCATTGCTCTTAGATTCAATTCTCTTGACGTCTCATCAAAAGATATTTAATACATTCATAGAGTAAATATACATTCCATACAGCATTGGAATATCAAATTAACTCATACGTAATTACAACATTTGCGTATGAACTTACCTCGATGTCGAAAGGGTCGAAAGAGACTTTTTGCCCACATTTCTCTTTTCACCCGTTTTAGGTCCGAATCTCATTTTCTTTGATCTAGATCAATGGAATTTACTCATTTAATCACTTATAAATCATAATACATCATAATCTACACTTAGGCAAAAATGACCAATTTGCCCTTATACTTTGGCAAAAGTACGATTTTGCCCCTAGGCTCGTAAATAAATTTTCATCACAATATCTTATTAAACAAGCCTAGCTGAACATTTCATCCTCTTAAAACTATCCACAATTCCAACTATTTCATGCCATAATGAACTAATTACAACCTTTGCATTTTAGTCCCAAATAGGTGTTTTCACAACATCACCTTTCACAAAAGTTGTTTATCATCATCCTATCATTCATTTTCTTCCATAAAAACTCATCAAACAACATAAACTCTATCATGGTAAGTCCCTAGACTTTCAACCATATTGCAAACTAGTCCTCTCATTAGCTAGCTTAAGCTTTGAGGACTCCAAAAATACAAAAATCATCAAAAATAACCATCAAAATGACTTACTTGTAGAGAAAATGAGCTGCTGAAATTTCAAGCCTTCAAAACCCTCCCATGGTTGATATTTTTTGTTGGAGAAGAAGACCTAGTAAAAAGATGATAACTTTTGCTTATATCATCTTATTTTATTCATTTTCTCCAACTAATATCACCAACTTTTAATCATAATAAATGCACTTGCCCCCTATGCATCCTATGGCCGGCCAACTCACTTAACAAGGCCAAGTTGCACATTTGGGACCTCCAATTTATAATTCATAGCTATTTGGCACCTTTAGCAAATAAAATAGAACTTTTGCACTTAATGCGATTTAGTCCCTTTTCACAATTTAGCTAGAAATCGCTAAAATTAAAGCACCAAAATTTTCATGCATCCTTATAAACATGTTATAACACATAACATAACATGAAAATAATTTATCTAACCTCGAATTAGTGATTCTGAGATCACTGTTCTGACTAGCCCCTAAATCGGGCTGTTACAAAAAGTATTTGCAACTGCATCATGCCTGTAACACTCCTAACCCGTATCCGTCATCGGAACCAGGTTACGGAGCATTACTGGAGCTTTCAGAACATTTACAAATAATTCACATTAATTACTATTCATTTTCGTGATTATTCATAACGTCCCTTAAATGGACCCTCGAGGCCCGATATGAGTATTAGTGTAACACCCCTAACTCGTAACCATCGCTGATCTAGGGTTAAAAGGCATTACCGGACAAATAGGAAACTTTTACAAACATTTCACATCATAAAGTATATCATCGTCATATCATAGCAATTCATATACATAGAGTCCCTTTAAAAGGTCTACGAGACCTTAAACATGCAATAGAAAGGGATTGGGACTAAACCGAGCTCATACAAATTTTTTTGAAAAATTAAACATTTTTCAAAATTACAGAGGTCACACGCCCGTGTGGGTAGGCTGTGTGCTTTACACGACCTCAGACACGCCTGTGTGTCTAAGCCTTGGTCGAAACTGACTTGCATCACACGGCCAGTCACACGCCCGTGTATCCAAGCCGTGTGCGAGCCTGACTTGAATCAAATTACAAAATTTCAGGGACACGGTCGAGCCACAAGCCCGTGTGCTCAACCGTGTGAGCAAATATAGGCCATTTACAAGGCCAATTTGCCACCCATTTTGAGTCAATCCTACAAGCTCAAACAAACACATCCCATACTTTCATAATGTAACCAAATCATACCAATAATATCCAACTTTTCTAACCATTCAAATGCACATCAAACTTATCAACTTATGAACCATTTATCTCATTCTAATCACAAGCATTTCTAAGCGAAATCCATCCAAAAACTTACCAATTCAATATACTAGCCATTCATCAAAACATACTAACTTTGCATCACAAAACATAAATAACATTTACCATATTCACATCTCATTTACAAGCCATATCACATAGCTTATATATATACAACTCAAAACATTATCTAATTTAACTAGACTATACATGCCATACTTAAATATGTACACATTCAAAAGGTACCCAAAATATGTTTTGATAGTGTGATGACGATCCTCGATGATCCTTGAGCTTTTCGGAGCTTCGATAATCTATAAAACAAAGCAAACACAGACAAAGTAAGCTTTCAAAAGCTTAGTAAGCCATATACAAATAAACTTATCATATAAACATTTATAACCATTTCAATTACAAGAACTTTAGCATATCTCAATAGCATATTCATATTTCTTCTTTAGCTCAATTATTTTCAACCATTTTCTTATCAACAATCATATCTCCATGTATTTCATTAGATCATAGCACATTGATATATATATCACCTTTTGTCTCAACAAGTCTATACACATATCTCACTTTTGCAATTTCACATATACTTACCTTTCATAATCAAACATGGTATACACTTCAAATGTACCTGTATTGGTTAGACATTTCACATAGTCATTCATATCTCGGAATTGCCCTTTGAACCGTTCGGAATCAAATAGGATACTTGGATAACTCGGAATACTCGTACAATGCCAACGTCCCAGACGTGGTCTTACATGTAATCAAATATCGATACCACTGTCCCAGAAGGGTCTTACACGAAATCATATACGATGCCGATGTCCCAGACATGGTCTTACACGTAATTCTCAAATCGACGCCAACGTCCCAGATATGGTATTACACGATATCACATATCGAAACCCTATGTCATGACATATGAATCCTATCTATTCCTAAGGTTTGTACGGGACTTTTCGGACATTGACACTTTGTCGATACTTTCTCGGATTTCACTTGTACATTTTCCATAGTCATTCATCACAATTCAATTTCATATGAACATGAATAAATCAAATCAAATACATTTATTTGTATACAGACTTACCTCGTACGGATATGAACGGATAAAAACGACTACTCGATCACATTCGACTTTCCTCGGTCTAAATCCGTTTTCTTTGGTTCTTAATCTATACATATTCAAATTTAACCCATTTATTCACCAAATCATTCAATTCAATTCAAAAATACACATTTAGGGCATTTTACAATTTAGCCCTCATATTTTCACATTTTGACATTTAAGTCCTTATTTCACAATTTAGTCCTAATTACTCAAATTCACAAAAAATCCAAAGATAAAACATGTTAATCTACCACATATCTTTCATATTTCATCATTAACTATCACAAAACTCAAGCATTCATCAATGGCATATTTCAAAATCTTCATCAAATTCTAAGATTAAAGCATGGGTTTTGTAGTACTCGAAGCAACAATCACAAAAACGTAGAAATTATCAAAAACCGAGCAAAATACTTACCTCAATCAAGCTATACAAGTGCCGAATATCAAACCCTATTTTTTAGCTATCTTCTTTGCTTCATTCGGCCATGAAAGATGATAATAATGGCCATCTTTTTGTTTTATTTTATTTTATTTAACTTAACTTATTATTTAATTTACCTAATTAACCTTTGATAAAAACATATAATATTTCATAATGGTTGGTCATAAATGTCCATTAACCATATCAATGGCATAATAACTTCTTAAGGACTTCACATATTAAAGACAATAACAATTCAGCACTTATTCAATTAAAAGGCCACTTTTACATTTTCTGCGATTAAGTCCTTTTCTCAAATTAAACACACAAACAATAAAATTAATTCATGAAACTTTCACACATGCTTAATCACATACTGTAAGCACAGAAAATAATATTAAAATATTTTTCTGACTCGAATTTGTGGTCCCAAAACCCTTTGTTCCGACTAGGGTCTAAGCTCATGGGACTGTTATAATTTCTCCCCCTTAGGGATTTTCGTCCCCGAAAATCTTACCATTGAATAGATTCAGATATTGTTGTCTCATAGCATCTTCAGGCTCCCACGTAGCCTCTTTAACACCATGTTGATGCCACATTACTTTTACTAACGGAATTTTCTTATTTCGCAATTCTTTAACCTCGTGAGCTAAGATATGAATCGGTTCTTCTTCGTAAGTCATATCAGATTGAATTTCTATCTCAGACGGAGAAATTACATGTGATGGATCAGATCTGTATCGTCTGAGAATTGACACGTGAAACACATTATGAATCTTTTCTAGTTCCGGTGGAAACAACACTCTATACACAACAGGTCCAATGCGCTCAATAATTTCATACGGCCCGATAAATCTCGGACTCAATTTGCCTTTTCTGCCAAAACGAAGTATTTTCTTCCACGGAGACACTTTCAAGAACACTTTATCACCGATCTCAAACTCGATATCTTTTCGTTTCAAGTCTGCATAAGATTTTTGACGATCTGATGCGGCTTTCAGACTATCACGAATCACTTTCACTTTTTGTTCAGTTTCTTTGATCAAATCGACCCCGTGTATCTTATTTTCACTTAGCTCAGTCCAATACAAAGGTGTTCAACATTTGTGTCCGTACAAAGCCTCATAAGGTGCCATTTTGATACTCGACTAAAAACTATTATTATACGCAAACTCAATCAATGGTAAATATTGTTCCCACGTACCATCAAACTCAAGAATGCAACATCTCAACATATCTTCGAGAATCGGAATAATCCGCTCGAATTGACCATCCGTCTGTGGGTGAAAAGCTATACTGAAATGAAATTTAGTACCTAAAGCCTTCCAGAATCGTGAAGTAAACCTCGGATCTCTGTCAGACACAATTGATAGTGGCACCCCGTGCAATTTTATAATATCAGAAATATATAGCTCAGCTAACTTATCAAGTAAGTAATCGGATCATACCGAAATAAAATGAGCTGATTTCGTCAATCTGTCAACTATACCCAGATTGCATCTTTCTTCCTCAGAGTCAAAGGTAACCCTGAAACAAAATCCATCGTCACTCTATCCCATTTCCACTCGGGAATCATTATCGGTTGTAACAAAACGGATGGCTTTTGATGTTCAAACTTTTAACTTGTCGACAGATTAAACATTTCGAAACAAACTCTGAAATATCCCGTTTCATACCAGGCCACCAATAAAGTTGCTTCAATTCATTGTACATCTTTGTACTTCCCGGATGAACAGATAGGCGACTGTTATGCGCTTCTTTCAAAATCAATTGAATCAACTCTGGATTCGTCGGAACACAAATCTGATCTCAAAATCTTAAACAATCATCTTCATCATCTCGAAATTCAGAATCAAAGTTCAAATTACACTGATTTCGTTTCACTAACATTTCATTATCAACTTTCTGAGCATCACAAATTTGCTGTAAAAACGGCGGTTTAACTTTCAATTCGGCCAAAACTGAACCATCATCAGACAGATCTAAATAAGCATTCATTGAATGTAGTGTAAATAGTGATTTCTGACTCAATGCATCAGCAACAACATTCGCTTTACCCGGATGATAATCTATCACAAGCTCGTAGTCTTTTTACAGTTCTAACCATCTTCCCTGTCGTAGATTCAGGTCTCTCTGAGTCATCAAATATTTCAGACTTTTATGATCTGAAAACACATGGCATTTTTCACCGAAGAGATAGTGGAGCCAAATCTTTAAAGCAAACACAATTGCAGCTAGCTCAAGATCGTGCGTCGGATAATTCTTTTCATGCGGCTTTAATTGTCTCGCGGCATAAGCTATAACTTCGCCTTCCTGCATCAAAACACATCCCAGTCCGTTCAACGAAGCATCACTATAAATCACGAACTCTTTACCCGATTCTGACTGTACCAAAATTGGAGCTTCAGTCAAAAGGGCTTTCAACTGATAGAAACTTTTCTGGCACTTTTCAGACCACTCGAATTTCACATATTTCTGAAGTAATCTCGTCAATGGAGTTGCAATCATCGAAAAGCCTTTTATGAACCGTCGATAATAACTAGCAAGTCCCAGAAAACTACAAACTTCAGACACATTTTTCAGAGGCTTCCACTCCAAAATAGCTGAAATCTTGCTCGGATCAACTCGTATACCAGATTCTGACACAATATGCCCCATAAAACTAACTTCTCACAACCAAAACTCACATTTACTAAACTTTGCATACAATTGTTTATCTCGCAGAGTTTATAGCACAATTCTCAGATGTTCAGCATGCTCAATTTCATCACACGAATAAATCAAAATGTCGTCAATGAATACAACAAAAAATCGATCTAAATACGGTCTGAAAATTCTGTTCATCAAACCCATAAAGATAGCAGGAGCATTTGTTAGTCCAAAAGGCATAACTAAAAACTCATAATGCCCGTACCTCGTTCTGAAAGCAGTTTTCGAAATGTCTGAATCTTTTACTCGCAACTGATAATATCCCGATCTCAGATCTATCTTTGAAAACACGGTGGCTCCTTTCAGTTGATCAAACAAATCATCAATTCTGGGCAGAGGATATTTGTTCTTAATAGTCACTTTGTTTAACTGACGGTAATCAATGCACATTCTCATCGTACCATCTTTCTTTTTCACAAATAGAACGGGAGCGCCCTAAGGTAAGAAACTCGATCGTGCAAGTTCTCTATCTGTCAACTCTTGCAACTGTGACTTCAATTCTTTCAATTCCGTCGGGGCCACTTTGTACGGAGCTATTGAGATAGGTGTTGTCCCCGGCACTAAATCAATACCAAACTCAACTTCTCGTATCGAAGGCAATCCCGATAATTCTTGTAAATACATCGTGAGAACCGACAAACAAGCGCACAGATTCAACTTTCTTTTCAGTCACTCTCGAATCAATTACATAAGCAAAATAAGCTTCATAACCCTTTTTCACATAGCTCTGAGCTTTCATCACTGATATCACAGCCGATAACCCATTCAAATCATTAGATTCAATCCGAACTATTTTATCATTTTGACATATCAAATCAATAATCTTTCGTTTGCAGTTCACAACAGCATCATGCAATGTTAACCAATCCATACCCAAAATTATATCAATTTCATCAAATGGTAATAGCATCAGATCAGCTGGAAAACAAATATCTCGAAACATTAACGGACAATTCTTGCATACTTTGTTAACCAAGACACTTTTACCTTTGGGGTTCGATACTCTATTTACAAATTCAGTAGACTCTACAGGCAAAGTCTTACTAGATACTAAGTTCATGCATATATACGAATGAATAGACCCTGGATCTATCAATGCAATCACAGAAGTATCATAAAGAGTAAATGTACCCGTAATAACATTTGGAGATGAAACTTCCTCACGAGCTCGAATAGCGTAAGCTCTGGCAGGTGCTCTAGCTACAGATCTCGCAACTGTATCTTTCGTAGCTCTTTGGCTACCACTCGCATTTATTGTGTTTCTAGAAGGTCTTCCTCTAGCTGAAGCATTATCTGACTTCGGATTCTGTACAATCTCTTGCTCAACAGACTCAGGACAATCTCGAATAAAGTGATCTAATGATCCACATTTAAAATAAGCTCGGTCATTCAATCTACAATTACCCGGATGTCTTTTACCATAATGTTTACATTCAGGTCGCTCAGATTGGAAATTTCCAACACTAGCTATTGAAGTAGCTGGAGCTTTGAAGTTCGACTGCGATCTAACTCAATCTCTGTTCGAATGTCCCACATTAGCCTTTGAACGGCTATACTCATCTCTGAATTTCTTCAATGCAGACTGAAATGATTTACTTGAGAATCTCTTTCTCACCTCTCTAGCTTCTGACTCAGCTTTTCTTTTATCTTTCCTGAGTGCCTCAGCTTTACACGCTCGATCAACAAGCACAACAAATTCTTTTATTTCCAGAATTCCAACTAGCAAACGGATATCTTCATTCAGGCCGTCTTCAAACCTTTTACACATTATTGCTTCAGTCGAAACACATTCCCGAGCATATTGACTTAATCTCACGAATTCTCGCTCATATTCGGTGACAGACATACGACCATGTTTCAAAATCAAAAAACTCTTTCTGTTTTTGATCTATAAATCTCTGGCTAATATATTTCTTCCGGAATTCAGACTGAAAGAAATCCCAAGTAACTCGTTCTTTCGGAACAACAGAAGTCAAAGTTTTCCACCACTGATAAGCTGCATCTCTTAGCAAAGAAATGGCACATTTCACACATTCCTCAGGAGTACAAGACATTTCATCAAACACTCGGATTGTATTCTCGAGCTAAAACTCAGCTCTCTCAGCATCATCATCACTAGTGGCCCTGAACTCTTCAGCTCCATATTTACAGATTTTATCGGCCAGAGGCTTATTCAACAGATTCAGATTCATAACCAGAGGTACAACAGAAGTCTGAGGAGGATTGGGCGGGGGTGGAGGTTGTGAAACAGCCGGATTTGTTCTAATATATTGAGTGAATCACTCATTCATCATTTTGGAAGAAGGCTTGTTTAGCCTCTCATTCCTGACCGCTAGTAGCTGGTCTAGAATCAGATGGCGCTGTCCCTTGAGCGGGAGCAGGCGCATTACTTTCAACATCGTCAGCTACAGCTCTTTCAGGATCCATTTACTATACGAAAAACATATTTTATACGTCAGGATTCATCACACTATCATACTTCATAAATATGGCATGTATAGCTAGACTCTCACACGCTACGTTAGTCCTAGAATTGACTAAACCATAGCTCTGATACCAATAAAATTGTAACACCCCTAACCCGTAACCATCGCTGATCTAGGGTTAAAAGGCATTACCGGACAAATCGAAAACTTTTATGAACATTTCACATCATAAAGTATATCATCATCATATCATAGCAATTCATATACATAGAGTCCCTTTAAAAGGTCTACGAGACCTTAAACATGCAATAGAAAGGGATCGGGACTAAATCGAGCTCATACAAAATTTTCTGAAAAATTAAACATTTTATAAAATTATAGAGGTCACACGCCCGTGTGGGTAGGCCGTGTGCATTACACGACCTCAGACATGCTGGTGTGTCCAAGCCGTGGTCGACACTGACTTACATCACACGGCTTGTCACACGCCCGTGTGTCTAGCCCGTGGTCGAAACTGACTTACATCACACGGCCAGTCACACGCCTGTGTATCCAACCTGTGTGCGAGCCTGACTTGAATCAAATTACAAAATTTCAGGGACACAGTCGAGCCACACGCCCGTGTGCTCAACCGTGTGAGCAAATATAGGCCATTTACAAGGCCAATTTGCCACCCATTTTGAGTCAATCCTACAAGCTCAAGCAAACACATCTCATACTTTCATAATGTAACCAAATCATACCAATAATATCCAACTTTTCTAACCATTCAAATGCACATCAAACTTATCAACTTATGAACCATTTATCTCATTCTAATCACAAGCATTACTAAGCAAAATCGATCCAAAAACTTACCAATTCAATATACTAGCCATTCATCAAAACATACTAACTTTGCATCACAAAACATAAATAACATTTACCATATTCACATCCCATTTACAAGCCATATCACATAGCTTATATATATACAACTCAAAACATTATCTAATTTAACTAGACTATACATGCCATACTTAAATATGTACACATTCAAAAGGTACCCAAAATATGTTTTGATAGTGTGATGACGATCCTTGATGATCCTTGAGCTTTTCGTAGCTTCGATAATCTATAAAACAAAGCAAACACACACAAAGTAAGCTTTCAAAAGCTTAGTAAGCCATATACAAATAAACTTATCATATAAACATTTATAACCATTTCAATTACAAGAACTTTAGCATATCTCAATAGCATATTCATATTTCTTCTTTAGCTCAATTATTTTCAACCATTTGCTTATCAACAATCATATCTCCATGTATTTCATAGATCATAGCACATTCATATATATATCACCTTTTGTCTCAACAAGTCTATACGCATATCTCACTTTTACAATTTCACATATACTTACCTTTCATAGTCAAACATGGTATACACTTCAAATGTACCTGTATCGGTTAGACATTTCACATAGTCATTCATATCTCGGAATTGCCCGTTGAACCATTCGGAATCAAATAGGATACTTGGATAACTCGGAATACTCGTACAATGCCAACGTCCTAGACGTGGTCTTACATGTAATCAAATATCGATGCCACTGTCCCAGACAGGGTCTTACACAAAATCATATACGATGCTGATGTCCTAGACATGGTCTTACACGTAATTTTCAAATCGACGCCAACGCCCCAGACGTGGTCTTACACGATATCACATATCGAAACCCTATGTCATGACATATAAATCCTATCTATTCCTAAGGTTCGTACGGGACTTTTCGGACATTGACACTTTGTCGATACTTTCTCGGATTTCACTTGTACATTTTCCATAGTCATTCATCACAATTCAATTTCATATGAACATGAATAAATCAAATCAAATACATTTATTTGTATATAGACTTACCTCGTACAGATATGAGCGGACAGAAACGACTACCCGATCACTTATGACTTTCCTCGGTCTAAATCCATTTTCTTTGGTTCTTGATCTATACATATTCAAATTTAACCCATTTATTCACCAAATCATTCAATTCAATTAAAAAATGCACATTTAGGGCATTTTACAACTTAGCCCTCACATTTTCACATTTTGACATTTAAGTCCTTATTTCACAATTTAGTCCTAATTGCTCAAATTCACAAAAAATCCAAAGATAAAACATGTTAATCTACCACATATCTTTCATATTTCACCATTAACTATCACAAAACTCAAGCATTCATCAATGGCATATATCAAAATCTTCATCAAATTCTAAGATTAAAGCATGGGTTTTGTAGTACTCGAAGCAACAATCACAAAAAACGTAAAAATTATCAAAAATCGAGCAAATACTTACCTCAATCAAGCTATACAAGTGCCGAATATCAAACCCTATTTTTTAGCTATCTTCTTTGCTTCATTCGGCCATGAAAGATGATAATAATGACCATCTTTTTGTTTTATTTTATTTAACTTAACTTATTATTTAATTTACCTAATTAACCTTTGATAAAAACATATAATATTTCATAATGGTTGGTCATAAATGTCCATTAACCATATCAATGGCATAATAACCTCTTAAGGACTTCACATATTAAAGACAATAACAATTCGGCACTTATTCAATTAAAAGGCCACTTTTACATTTTCTGCGATTAAGTCCTTTTCTCAAATTAAACACACAAACAATAAAATTAATTCACGAAACTTTCACACATGCTTAATCACATACTATAAGCACAGAAAATAATATTAAAATATTTTTTTGACTCGGATTTGTGGTCCTGAAACCACTGTTCTGACTAGGGTCTAAACTGGACTGTTACAATTAGCATCGAGTCGGGACTAAATCGAGAACTCATAGAATTTTTCGCAAAATTTTAAAAATTTTCCAAGATGCAAGGCACACACGCCCGTGTGATCATATGACATGCCCGTGTCACAGGCCATGTCCGGCCCCATGTAACTCTCTGACTTGCACCACACGGCCAAGTCACATGCCCGTGTGCTAGGCGGTGTTACCCACACAACTGAGACACACGCCCGTGCCTCTGCCCATGTGCTCAATTCTAAGCATTTTATTTCTAAAATTTAAGACGCAGGGGACACACGGCCTAACCACACTCCCATGTATCAGGCCGTATGTCACACACGGTGTAGACATACACCCGTGTGTCTACCCGTGTTGACAAAATAAAGTCATTTCTAAGCTTTATTTTTCACCCCTTTTAGCCTTGCACCTACACTAACACTTATACACAATTTATCACATTCACCAACCACATTTTCATACCAAAATTTAAGTCTTATACATGTAAATTTATACTCATATTTATCTAGATACCATGTTCACATTTAACTCAAGCATAAAAATAACATTTTTATCATTTATCACTTATCGGATATTATCATTTATTTCAGGCACTTTCATTTATCGGGCTTTAACGAATATGTGATCATTTCACACAATTATAGCATTTATACAATTTATATACACAACATTCAATTCAAGCATATAAATATATACAATTTAGTTATATGAACTTGTAACACCCCTTACCCGTACTCAACGCCGGAACAGGGTACGAGGCATTACCGGACTTACAACACAAACATTTACACAATTCTGAGTCATAAATTTTCGTCCAAATTAAAATCATTCATAATCGATCATAAAGTCCCTAATACGAGCCTACAAGGCCCAAAACATGCATCGGAAGTGGTTCGGGACTAAACTGAGAACTCAGGAAATTTTTACAAAACTTAGAAAATTTTTGCTAACTGTAGGGCTCACACGCCCGTGTGGTCCAAGGGACACGCCCGTGTGACCCTGGGACACGCCCGTGCTTCAGGCTGTGTTCAATTTAGGGTGCTCTCTGACTTGTGCCACACAGCCGTGCCACACGCCCGTGTACTAGGTCGTGTGCTTATTTAATTTAATTCGAATTAAGTGCAGGTTTCACACGGCCAAGACACACGCCCGTGTTCTAGGCCGTGTAGCACACACGGCTGAGACACATGCCCGTGTCTCTGCCCGTGTGCTATATTCTGGACATTCTGTTTCTAAAAATTAAGGTGAAGGGGACACACGGCCGGAACACATGCTCGTGGGGCAGACCGTGTGTCACACACGGCCTAGACACACACCCTTGTGTCTACCCGTGTGGACAAAATAAGGATATTTACCAAGCCTTTTGCCACCCTTCCATGCACATACCTACATAACATCATATAATACCAATCCAAGCACATACAAGCAACCAAAACAATCACAACCAAGGTATTAAAATCCCATCCACATGCTAACATCTATCATACATAAACAACACATTACTTATCAACTCAAATCATGCAAGTTTCCTAATTCATGAAAGGCATCATCATATGAATATACTTATACCAATATTAGCCAATTTCAAATGGCCTTATACAAAATGAAGTTCTAACCAACATAAGCCAATACATTTGGCCAAATCAATTATGACACATAACAAAATGACCAAGTCCATTATACATGCCATAACTCAAAATGTTGAATTCATTGATACCAAAATAATTGTTGATAGTGTGTATGGATCTTCGACGATCTCCGAAACCCAAGCTAGCTTGGTGACACTATAAGACAAGGAAAGGAAAAGGGAGTAAGCTATATAGCTTAGTAAGTTCCTATGCAAATAATAAGCATCATAACCAGACATTTGGCATACAATTTACATGATAAAAATTAGCATGAATGTTATTAAAATCTTATAATCATAACTTACTCAATCACCACCTTACCAAGAGTTCATCACATATCGAGCTCATTACTTATGAGTTTTACGTAAATACCTGTACCAACTCGCATCATAGCCATATCCTTTGACAACTTTGACATTCCCGTTGAACACTCGGAATATTAACGGATACTTAGAAATATTGCACATAAGTGCCATATATGTAGCTAAAGCTACCTCATATCTCATAATACATATAGGCTCGCTTTCGAGCTATTCACGGGCCTACTCACACAAGCTGTCAGTCAAGACGTAGCTACTCAGTGCTGCTCACACAAGCTGTCATGTATCTGCAACACATGCCGGACTACCCAGCCACTGGTAGGACGTACAAAATAAGCACCCGGATCACATAATCGCATATACACATGGTGTAACACCCCTCACCCGTATTCAATGCTGGAATAGGGTTACAGAGCATTACCGAACTTATAACACATATAACCGTACTTTTCTCATGCATTTAATCATTTTATACAACCATCATTCAATTTGTCCCTTACAATAGCCTACGAGGCCTTAAACATGCTTTAGGAGCGGTTCGAAACTAAACTGATAACTTATAAAGCTTTCACGAAACATTGAAAAATTTTTCAATACAGAGGACACACGCTCGTGTGGCTAGGCTGTGTGTCTCACACGGCCCACAGACAGACCCGTGTCTCCAGCCATTTGAAAACAGGGGGTACATACTGACTTAGGTCACACGGCCAACCACACGCCCGTGTGTCTAGCCCGTATGCCCTTCGAAGTGGCCACACACGCCCGTGTGCCAGGCCGTGTGCTAGGTCGTGCCAAAACTGTAGGGTATACTGACTTATGCAACACGGCCAAGTCACATGCTCGTGTGCTAAGTTGTGTGCCAAATAGGGGGTATACTGACTTGTACCACACGGCCAGTCACACACCCGTGTGTGAGACTATGTGGAGCATACTGACTTGGTTTTAATATCAACACTAGGGGACACATGGCCGTGTAACATAACTGTGTGTCGTACACGGCCGAGACACACGCCCGTGTCTCTGCCCGTGTAGACAAAAATAGGCTATTTGCAAAGCCATTTTTGCCACCCTATTTTCATATACATGCACAAGTGTAATATGCAACATTTTATAACCCAATAGGCAACCAATCCACAACATTCCATACACATTTTATACCAAATCGACATAGTATTCAAATACCTAATTAATATCATGCATTTTCCATTCATATGCCTATTACATATCAAGACAACATTTGCATATTTCCATTCCATCTACTACTTATCAAAACATACCATATTTGAACACTTTATACACAACCAAACCATTACACCAAGTTAAGCCAAATCACATGGCTTTAACTTATGCCACAACATGTACCAAAATCACTATCTCAAGTAACTATAACTATCATCTTTATATCTAGCCTATACATGCCATATTTACAAATATCCAAGAGTTCAAAAGTACCAAACAGCAACTGGATAGTGTGATGCGTAACTCCAACTTTATCCGAATCGAGCGAGCTATCGAACCTCTATAAAACATGGAAAAGAAACAGAGTAAACTTTATAGCTTAGTAAGCCCGTATAATTTAGAATTTAACTTACCATTTAAACATAATCAAACAAATAAACCAAGTATATCAAATTCACTTGCCAAATGCCTATATACAAGCATTCATCAACAAGTTATTCACACAAGTGCATAAAATCATCCATTATCTTAATTTAATACTCAATACATTGTATCATATCAAATTCACATATATCATGTACATCATTTGTAACATTTTGTTCTCAATCATATAAACAGTAATTCATTCGATAACAGTAACTCATTCGTATAAATAGTATTTCATCCATATAACACATAGATTTTTCACATAACCAATAACAGAATTTATGCCCATTGAACCTATTAGAATATCGAGGGATACTCGGGTGATATACATAACATATAAATAAGTAATCCATCAATTCATTATCATTTTTGCTCTTTCAAGCTATGATCAGTAAGCTCCTCCTGAGCTGATGGATAGTAAGATCTATTGAGCTGAAATGGTAAGCTCTGACGAGCTGAGAACAGTAAGCTCTTACGAGCTGAGAACAGTAAGCTCTTATAAGCTGATACATTGGTAAGCTCATATGAGCTGCGGTGAGTCTGCAACACATGCAAGATCTCAACCTAAACGGTAACCCTAGTGACATGTCACTCGTATCCTACGAATTCCTGCAGTTCAAATGAGACTCGGTAACCATCAGACTTTATCAATAAGGCATTCTTATTTCAAGTAGGTCAAATACTCAATTATATACATTCATTTCAAATAATTACAAGTATTTAAAAGTTCGATTCTAATTATACGAACTTACCTCGTATCGCTCGATTAACAACTATCGCCTAATCGTCAACTTTTCCTTTTCCCCGATCTAGTTCCGATCTTTATTTTTCTTGATCTATATAATATAAAAATTAATTCATTCAATATTCATTCCATTCAATTTAGCCCATAATTCGCCTTTTAGCTAATTTACACAATTACCCCTAAAATTTCATCTTCTTTACAATGTAGTCCTTAACACATAAAACTGCAAATTTACACAATTAGACCATAACTCATGCTAGTAAAATTTTAATGGAGTCCCTATTATCCCATATATTTCATTTATTCACACTTTTGACCACAAAATTCCAACATTTCACAATTTAATCCCTAAATAACAATTTTGTCAAAAATCACTTTACAAAAGTTAGTTATCTATCATTAAACCTTCATAATCTATCATCAAACATCTATTTATTCAAACATTCAACAATGGCAACACTCAAATACTTTAACAGTTTCGAAATCAAAGGTACGGGCTAGCTAGACTAAGTGTAACAGTCCGGTTTAGACCCTAGTCAGAATAGTAGTTTCGGGACCACAAATTCGAGTCAAGAAAATATTTAAATATTATTTTATATGTTTATAATATGTGAATTGATATCTGTGAAATTTTTGTAATTTACTTTTAGCGTTTGTGTGCTTAATTTGATAAAAGGACTTAATCACATTAAATGCAAAAGTGGCTTATTATTTGTTAAAGTGCTAAAGTGCTATGCATTTTTAATGTGGGGGTCCTTAAGTTGATATTATACCATTGAAATATTGGATGGACAAAAAAACCAATGGTTAGTGGATTTTAAATGAAAATAAAAAGGCTAAAAAGGTAATTAATGTATTAATATGTAATAAACTAAAATAAAACAAAAGTTTAGTGGGTGTTCATCTTTGTTTGCCAAAAATTGAAGAAGAATGAAGACAACCATGGCCATTTAGGGTTCGGTCATTTAGAGCTTCAATTGGTATGTGATTTTTGTTCGATTTTTGATAATTTTTACGTTTTTGATATCGTTGCTTTGAATACTAGCTAGCCCATGTTTGAATTTTTGAATTTGATGAAGATTTTGAGATATGCCATTGATGAAATTGTGAGCTTTGTGATGTTAGTTGGTGAAATATGAAAGATTTGTGATAGATTAATATATTTTGTATTTGAATTTTTGATGAATTTGAGTAATTTGGGCTAAATTGTGAAAATAATAAATTGAGGGACTAGAATGTGAAATAAATGAAATATGTGGACTTATATGAGCTTAGTGAATATTCGTCCAAGCTATTGTGTAATGAAATTATGTTTATTTTGTATTTTGTGAAATAGGGACTAATTTGAGAAAAATGTGTAATGTTAGGGGCAAAAGTGTAATTTGCCCATTTATGTGTTTTTGGATAATTTTGATTGAATATGTGATTAAAAAAGTTTAATTTATACTAATTTAGATCAAGAAAAGAGAAAATTGGAATTGGATCGGGGGAAATCTAAAGTGGCTGAATAATCGTCCCATTTTCTCCGTCGTTATCCGAGATAAGTTCACAAGTAAATAAATGACATTAAATTTGATTGTATATATTTTATTTGTATCGAATTGAATTACTTGTATATATATGTGAATGCCAAATTGGTAAAAATGTGGAAGAATTGTCTACGAGCTTGAATCGATTGAGTTACGACGTCCGAAAGCCCCGTACGAACTTTAGGAATAGTTAGGATACATAAGTCATGACATATGATTCCAATATGTGCTTACGTGTAAGACCACGTCTAGGACGTTGGCATCGACTTATGTTTACGTCTAAGACCATGTCTGGGACATTGGCATCGTATTTGATTCGTGTAAGACCCTGTCTGGGACAATGGCATCGGTATGTGATTACATGTAAGACCATGTCTAGGACGTTGGCATTGTACAAGATTTTTGACTATCTATCCTAGTATCCTTGTTGATTCCGAACGGTTCAACGGGCATTATCGAGATAAGATCGAATGTGAAAAACGAACGAAAAGGTTCAGGTACGTTGTAACAGCCCGATTTTGGGACTAGTTGGAACAGTGGTTTCGAAACCACTAATCCCAGGTTGAAGAAAATTATTTTAATATTATTTTATATGTTATAACATGATTATAAGGATACATGGAAATTTTGGTGTTTTAATTTTAGCAATTGTATGCTTAATTGTGAAAAGGACTAAATTGCATAAAGTGCGAAAGTTCCATTATACAAGATAGAGGTGTCTAATAGCCATAGAATATTAATTGGAGGTCCTTAAAGTGAAATTAGGCCAATAATAGAGTTTTGGCCGGCCATAGAGACAAGAGAGGCAAGGGTATTAATTTTGGTCAAAATTTGGTGGAATTAGGTAATAAAAAAATGAATAAAATAAGATAAATAAAAGAGATACCATCTTTCACTATTCACACTTCTTCACCACAGAAAATTGAAGAGAAAATTGGGGATTTTGGAGTTCAAACTTTCAACCAAGCTATTCTCTTACAAGTAAGTGATTTTAGAGGTCTTTCTTGATAATTTTTGTACTTTTGGAGCCCCTAAAACTTAAGCTAGCTAATGAGGGGACTATTTTGCAAAATGGTTGAAATTTTAGGGACTTTCCATGAGAGTGTTCATGTTGTTTGCTGAGTTTTTATGGAAGAAAATGAATGTTAGAGGGTTAAGGAATAACTTTTGTGAAAGGTGTTATCATGAAAACACCTAAATGGGACTTAGTTGTAAAAATTATAATTTAGTAATAAATGCATGAAATAATTGGTTTTGTGAGTTTTTGTAAGAGAAATAAATGTTCAGCTAGGATTGTTTAATGAGAAAATATGATGAAAAATGATTTACGAGACTAGGGGCAAAATTGTAATTTTGCCAAAGCATAAGGGCAAAATGGTCATTTTTGCCTAAGTAGAAATTTTAATGTATCATGAGTTATATAGTGATTGAATGAGTAAATTTTATTATTATAAATCAAGAAGAGCATGGGAACAACCTTGACTGAGGAACAGGCAAGGTTACGGACTAGACCGTTGATTAATACATTTTGCACCGAGGTAAGTTTATGTGTAAACGTTACATCTTTAATACATATGTTGTTACTTATTGGTGCATTGTATGAATGAGATCATTTATTAGTGAGATTTATTGAAATTGATAGATAGTGAGTAATTCTCGCATGTACCTTGGAATAGATATGTAAGTGCGAAAAAATATCCATGATATTATTCGGTGGGCTGTGTATGATACCACCTTAATTAACATTGTTGGTGGGCTATGTGCGATACCACCTTATTATTTATTCACGATGGGCTGTGTGCGATACCATCGATTATATTATCATTTGGTGGGCTATGTGCGAAACCACCGTAAATATTCTTGTTGATGGGCTGTGTGTGATACCACCCTATTATTGATAAATGATGGGCTGTGTGCGAAACCACCGGGTACTTAGTATTATTCCAAAGGGTTCATCGAGAAATTGTTTAAGTAAATGTTTCATGTGGCTTTGTGGTGATGAGTGCAGGGAATGTGTACAAGTAAATGTGAGCAATATATTTGTTATATGATTGGAATGTGGTAAGAGATGAGATAAGTAAGCATGGTTATGGAAATGTGAATTGTTCTTCCTTAGTATGTAATGTTATTGATTAATCAACATATGTTATGATGCTTATTGTTTACATGTAAACTTACTAAGCTTAAAGCTTACTCCCTTTCTTTTCCCTTATTTTATAGTGTCAAAGAGCCAGCTCGGGATACAAAGATAATCAGAAGATCATCCACACTATCAGCTCATCTCGGTATATTTAGACTTATCATTTTGAGTATGGCATGTATAAGGGCTAGACTTAGTGAAATGTTTTATTTTTTTGGCCAAGTGTGTTGGCTCTTTTAAAGATGAACTTTTTGTAAATAGCCATAGTTGATGGCTCATTATTATTAATATATGAAAAGATGAGGTTATTCATGAATGTGTATGATGCATGATTGGGTTGTTTGGTTAATGGTTGAATGTAAATTATGTTGTATGAGTTAGGGTGATAAAAAGGGCTTGGCAAATAGCCTTATTCTTGTCCACACGGGTAGGCACACGGGCGTGTGTCTAGGCCGTGTGTGACACACAGTCAGTCCTATGTGTGTGTGACTGGGTCGTGTGTCCCCTGCATGTTAGTGTTGAAAGTCAGTGTCGACCACGGCCTAGACACACGAGCGTGTGCCTAGGCCGTGTGCCCCTTATGAGGTTGCTGAAGTTATAAACAGAATACCCAGGTTTTCACACACGGGTGAGGACACGGACATGTCTAGGCCGTGTGAAGGACACGGGACAAAGATACGGGCGTGTGTCCGGCCGTGTGAAAATCCCTGTAGGTTCAAAAAGAAAAACAAATTCCACATGGGCTAGGGACATGGGCGTGTGTAACCACACGGCCTGCCCACACGGGCGTGTGGCCCTGTTTAAGCAAAAAAAAAGTTTCTAAGTATACAAAAGTTCCTGGTTTGATTCTGAGATCCTCCGTTTGCATGTTTAAGGCCTCGTAGGCCCATAATGAGGATGCTTTGAATGTGAATGGGAAGTTTTAAGTTAAAATGAAATTTTATAGCCCAAAGTTGCATGTTCAAGTGAGTTAAGTCCGGTAATGCCTCGTACCCGATTCTGAAGATGAATACGGGTAAGGGGTGTTATATTTAGTGGTATCAGAGCTATGGTTTAGTCGGTTCTCGGACTATCGTAGCGTGTGTAAGAGTCTAGCTATACATGCCATGAATGTATATTGATAGTGTGGTGACTTCTGATAATTCTAAACATTGTTTTTATATAGTAAATGGATCCCGATCGAGCGGCTGCTGATGACACTGCTAGTAACGCTCTGGCTCTCGCGCAAGGGACTGCGCCTTTAGAAAGTAGACCCGAGACTATGGGTCAAGAAGAAGAGGCTCGGGAAGCCTTTCTCCAAATGATGAGTAATTGGTACACGGAGTATGTACGAGCGAATCCTAATACTCAACCTCCTCTACTCCCTCCTATACCTCAGCCAATTCTTGTGGCTCCTCAAGGTATAGATTTGGTGAGAATGACTAAACCCCCGGTTGATAAGATTCGGAAACAAGGGGCCGAGGAATTCAGAGTGAATATAGACGATGACCCCGAGAGGGCAGAGTTCTAGCTTGAGAACTCAATGCGAGTATTTGATGAACTCTCCTGCACACCTGAGGAGAGCTTAAAATGCACCGTGTCATTGCTGAAGGACTCGACATATCGTTGGTGGAAAATGTTGACGTCGGTAGTTCCAAGGGAGAGAGTGACGTGGGACTTCTTTTTGGAAGAGTTCCGAAAGAAGTACATAAGTCAGAGATTTGTGGATCAGAAATGGAAAGAGTTCCTCGAATTGAAGCAAGGCAAAATGACTGTGGCAGAGTATGAGCGCGAGTTTGTTAGGCTCAGCAAGTATGCACAAGAGTGTGTGTCTACAGAAGCTATCTTGTGCAAGAGGTTTGAAGATGGGCTGAATGAGGATATCAGACTACTAGTTGGGATCTTGGAATTGAAAGAATTTGTGGTGTTAGTTGATAGGGCATGCAAGGCCGAGGAGCTGAATAAGGAAAAGAGAAAAGCCATGAGTGAGGCCCAAGATGCAAGAAAAAGACCAATGAGTAAATCGTACCAAACTCAATCAAAGAGGTCCAAGGAAATAAACCCTCGGACGACTACGCCAGTTGGATATTCACACCGAGATCAAAGTAATACATACTCGGGCTCGAGAGTTCAAGCCACCTCGATGGCAAGCATGGGCAATCCAAAGTCGAATAAACCGGAGTGTCCAAATTGTGGTAGGCAACACACTGGGGAGTGTTAGGGAAACAACTGAAATTGTTACAAGTATGGTTCACCCGATCATTTTATCCGGAATTGTCCTGAGAGGGATGAGAAGGAAAGAAAGCAAGAAATAAGATCAAGCAATGTATCTTCGAAGGGTAGATCATAAAAGAACCCGGGAGTTGGGACTAGTAGTAGAGGTGCGCCTAGAGACTCTACTGTGAGATCAGAGGGTCGAGCACCTGTAAGGACTTATGCCATTCGCGCTCGCAAAGAGGCATCATCTCCAGATGTGATAACGAGTACTTTTTCTCTTTACGATATCTTTGTTGTTGCTTTGATTGATCGGGGGTCTACCTATTCTTACATTTGCATGAAATTGGCATCTAGCATGAGTATGATTGTTGAGTCTACGGAATTTGTAGTAAAAGTGTCAAACCTGTTAGGCAAACATGTGCTAGTTGACAAGGTGTGTAGGAATTGTCCTTTGACAATTAAAGGTCATTGTTTTCCGGCAAATCTCATGTTGTTGCCGTTTGATGAATTTGATCGATTCTTGGTATGGATTGGTTGACTGCTCATAATGTTTTAGTAAACTGTGGTAGTAAACTTATTGAATTGAGATGTGTAAATGGAGATGTCATTCGGGTTGAATCAGGTAAATCAGATAGTTTGCCTGTAATGATTTCATCTATGGTAGCTGAGAAATACTTGAGAAAGGGGTATGAGTCCTATCTCACCTTTGTGCTGAATACTCAAGAGTTAGAGGTAAAGATTGAATTAGTGCTGGTGGTATGCGAGTATCCAGATGTGTTTTCAAAAGAGTTACTCAGATTGCCTCCAGTTAGAGAGGTCGAGTTTGGGATAGAGTTAGTTTCGGGTACGGCACCTATTTCGGTTTCTCTGTATAGGATGGCACCATTGGAGTTAAAAGAGTTGAAGATTCAGTTGCAAGAGTTATCGGACAAGGGTTTTACAAGACCGAGCTATTCACCGTTGGGTGCTCCGGTACTCTTTGTGAAGAAGAAAGATGGGTCGATGAGATTGTGCATAGACTACAGACAACACAACAAGGTGACAGTGAAGAATAAGTATCATTTGCCAAGGATAGATGATTTATTTGACCAATTGAAGGGACCTACGGTGTTCTCTAAGATAGACCTAAGGTTTGGCTATTACCAGTTGAGGGTTAATGAGCAAAAAGTGCCGAAAACTGCATTTCGGACGAGGTATGGCCATTATGAGTTTCTTGTCATGCCATTTGGCTTAACGAATGCTCCTGTGATATTTATGGATCTAATGAACCGCATCTTCCGACCATATTTGGATAAGTTTGTGGTTATTTTTATCGACGACATATTAATTTATTCCCGGGATGAGAAAGAGCATGCAGAGCACCTGAGAATTGTTTTGCAGACTTTAAGAGACAAGAAGTTGTATGCTAAATTCAGCAAGAGTGAGTTTTGGCTCCGAGAGGTCAGATTCTTAGGACACATTGTGTCGAGTGATGGCATTAGAGTTGATCCGAGTAAGATCTCAGCTATTGTGGAGTGGAAACCGCCAAGGAATGTGTCAGAAATTAGAAGCTTTTTGGGTTTAGTGGGGTACTACAGACGGTTCGTAAAAGAGTTCTCCATGATTGCTACTCCGATGGCGAAACTGTTGCATAAAGATGTTAAGTTTGAATGGACTGAGAAATGCCAACAAAGTTTTGAGAGATTGAAAACATTGTTGACTGAGGTACTGGTTTTAGTACAACCGGAATCGGGGAAAGAGTTTGTGGTCTACAGTGATGCGTCATTAAATGGTCTTGGCTGTGTGTTGATGCAAGAGGGTAAAGTAGTAGCTTACGCCTCGAGACAGCTAAAACCACATGAGAAGAATTATCCGACTCACGATTTGGAGTTGGCTGCGATTATTTTCGCTTTAAAGATTTGGCGTCATTATTTATATGGTGAGAAGTGCCGAATCTTCACCGATCACAAGAGTTTGAAGTACTTGATGGACCAAAAAGATTTGAATTTGCGACAACGGCGGTGGCTCGAATTATTGAAGGATTATGAGTTAGTAATTGATTACCATCCTTTGAAAGCAAATGTGGTTGTAGATGCTTTGAGCAGAAAATCCCTGTATGCTTTGAAAACTATGAGTACGAGCTTAGCGTTGTCTGATGATGGTGCTATATTTGCCGAGTTGAGGGCTAGACCATTATTTATTCAGCAGATATGTGAAGCTCAAAAGAATAATAGTGAGATGCAAGCTAAGAGAGCTCAGTGCGAATCAGGAAATGACTCTGATTTTCGGGTTAGTTCAGAGGATTGCTTGATGTTTCATGATAGAATTTGTGTACCAAAGGATGATGAGTTAATCCAGAAAATTTTACAGGAAGCACACAGTGGTTGTTTGTCAGTACACCCGGGCAGCACAAAAATGTACAATGATTTGAAGAAGTTATATTGGTGGTCGGGTATGAAAAGAGACATCTTCGAGTTTGTTACAAGATGTTTAATTTGTCAACAAGTGAAAGCCGAGCATCAAGTACCCTCGGGATTACTTCAGCTCGTGATGGTTCCAGAGTGGAAGTGGGATCGAATCACAATGGATTTCGTAACGAGGTTACCAATGACTCTGAAAAAGAAAGATGCTGTGTGGGTTATTGTGGATAGATTAACGAAGTCGGCTCACTTTATACTGGTGCATGTGGATTACTCACTCGATAAGTTGGCTGAGCTATATATTGCTCAGGTGGTGAGATTACATGGAGTACCTATATCTATTATCTCGGATAGAGATCCAAGAATTACTTCGAGGTTTTGGAAGAAGTTGCGGGAAACCTTGGGTACAAGATTGAATTTTAGTATTGCGTTCCATCCTTAAACCGATGGCCAATCTGAAAGAGTGAATCAAGTTCTTGATGATATGCTCCGATGTTGTATGTTAGAGTTTGAAGGTAGTTGGGAAAAATATCTACCTTTGGTTGAGTTTGCCTATAACAACAGTTATCAGTCGAGTATACGGATGGCACCATACGAAGCTTTATATGGTCGCAAGTGTCGGACTCCCTTGTATTGGATCGAGCTTAGTGAGAAGAAAATTGACGGGGTCGATCTAGTTAAAGAAATCGAAGAGAAAGTGAAAGTGATCCGTGATAGTCTGAAAGCTGCTTTGGATCGACAAAAGTCATACGCAGATTTAAAAAGGAAAGAAATCGAGTTTCAAGTGGGCGACAAAGTATTTCTGAAAGTATCCCCGTGGAAGAAAATATTGAGATTTGGTCGAAAGGGCAAATTGAGTCCACGATTCATAGGGCCGTATGAGGTTATTGAAAGGATTGGGCCAGTAGCATACCGATTGGCTTTGCCGGCAGAGTTGGAGAGAATACACAATGTGTTTCATGTGTCGATGTTGCGGCGATATCGTTCTGGTCCTTCACATGTGATCCCTCCAACAGAAATTGAAATACGACCGGACATGACTTATGAAGAGGAACCAATTAAGATATTGGCTCGAGAGGTTAAACAATTAAGGAATAAGAGCATAGCCTTAGTGAAAGTGTTATGGAAAAAACACGGTGTGGAAGAGGCTACATGGGAACCAGAATAAGCCATGAGGGAACAATACCCAAACCTCTTTACAGGTAAGATTTTCGGGGATGAAAGTCTCTAAAGGGGGGAGAGTTGTAACAACCTGATTTTGGGGCTAATTAGAACAGTGGTTTCAGAACCACTAATCCGAGGTTGAAGAAAATTATTTTGATATTATTTTATATGTTATAGCATGATTATAAGGATACATGGAAATTTTGGTGTTTTAATTTTAGAAATTGTATGCTTAATTGTGAAAAAGGACTAAATCGCATAAAGTGCGAAAGTTCCATTATACAAGATAGAGGTGTCTAATAGCCATAGAATATTAATTGGAGGTACTTAAAGTGCAATTAGGCCAATAATAGTGTGTTGGCCGGCCATAGAGACAAGGAAGACAAGGGCATTAATTTTGGTCAAAATTTAGTGGAATTAGGTGATAAAAAATGAATAAATTAAGATAAATAAAAGAGATATCATCTTTCACTATTCACACTTCTTCTCCACCGAAAATTGAAGAGAAGATTGGGGATTTTGGAGTTCAAACTTTCAGCCAAGCTATTCTCTTACAAGTAAGTGATTTTAGAGGTCTTTCTTGATAATTTTTGTACTTTTGGAGCCCCTAAAACTTAAGCTAGCAAATGAGGGGACTATTTTGCAAAATGGTTGAAATTTTAGGGACTTGCCATGAGAGTGTTCATGTTGTTTGCTGAGTTTTTATGGAAGAAAATTAATGTTAGAGGGTTAAGGAATAACTTTTGTGAAAGGTGTTATCATGAAAACACCTAAATGGGACTTAGTTGTAAAGGTTATAATTTAGAAATAAATGCATGAAATAATCGGTTTTGTGAGTTGTTGCTAAGAGAAATAAATGTTCAGCTAGGCTTGTTTAATGAGAAAATGTGATGAAAAATGATTTACGAGCCTAGGGGCAAAATCGTAATTTTGCCAAAGTATAAGGGCAAAATGGTCATTTTTGCCTAAGTAGAAATTTTGATGTATCATGAGTTATATAGTGATTGAATGAGTAAATTTTATTATTATAGATCAAGAAGAGCGTGGGAACAACCTTGACCGAGGAAAAGGCAAGGTTACGGACCAGACCGTTGATTAATACATTTTGCACCGAGGTAAGTTTATGTGTAAACGTTACATCTTTAATACATATGTTGTTACTTATTGGTGCATTGTATGAATGAGATCATTTGTGAGTGAGATTGATTGAAATTGATAGATAGTGAGTAATTCTCGCGTGTACCTCGGAATAAATATGTAAGTGCGAAAAAATATCCATGATAATTATTCGGTGGGCTGTGTACGATACAACCTTAATTATCATTGTTGGTGGGCTGTGTGTGATACCACCTTATTATTTATTCACGATGGGCTGTGTGCGATACCACCCTATTATTGTTAAATGGTGGGCTGTGTGTGAAACCACCGGGTACTTAGTATTATTCCGAAGGGTTCATCGAGGAATTGTTTAAGTAAATGTTTCATGTGGCTTTGTGGTGATGAGTGCAGGGAATATGTACAAGTAAATGTGAGTAATATATTTGTTATATGGTTGGAATGTGGTAAGAGATGAGATGAGTAAGCATGGTTATGGAAATGTGAATTGTTCTTGCTTAGTATGTAATGTTATTGATTAATCAACATATGTTATGATGCTTATTGTTTATATGTAAACTTACTAAGCTTAAAGCTTACTCCCTTTCTTTTCCCTTATTTTATAGTGTCAAAGAGCTAGCTCGGGATACGAAGATAATCAGAAGATCATCCACACTATCAGCTCATCTCGGTATATTTAGAGTTAGCATTTTGAGTATGGCATGTATAGGGGCTAGACTTAGTGAAATGTTTTGTTGTTTTGGCCAAGTGTGTTGGCTCTTTTAAAGATGAACTTTTTGTCAATAGCCATAGTTGATGGCTCATTATTATTAATATATGAAAAGATGAGGTTATTCATGAATGTGTATGATGCATGATTGGGTTGTTTGGCTAATGGTTGAATGTAAATTATGTTGTATGAGTTAGGGTGATAAAAAGGGCTTGGCAAATAGCCTTATTCTTGTCCACACGGGTAGGCACACGGGCGTGTGTCTAGGCCGTGTGTGACACACGGTTAGTCTCATGGGTGTGTGACTGGGCCGTGTGTCCCCTGCATGTTAGTATTGCAAGTCAGTGTCGACCACGGGCTAGACACACGGGCGTGTGCCCCTTATGAGGTTGCTGACGTCATAATCCAAATACCCAGGTTTTCACACACGGGTGAGGACACGGGCGTGTCTAGGCCGTGTGAAGGACACGGGCGTGTGTCCGGCCGTGTGAAAACCCCCGTAGGTTCGAAAAGAAAAATAAATTCCACACGGGCTAGGGACATGGGCGCGTGCAACCACACGGCCTGCCCACACGGGCGTGTCCCATTTCACACGAGTGTATGGCCCTGTTTAAGCAAAAAAAAAATCTAAGTATACAAAAGTTTCCGGTTTGATTCCGAGATCCTCCGTTTTAATGTTTAAGGTCTCGTAGGCCCATAATGAGGATGCTTTGATTGTGAATGGGAAGTTTTAAGTTGAAAGGAAATTTTATATCCCAAAGTTGTATGTTCAAGTGAGTTAAGTCCGGTAATGCCTCGTACCCAATTCCGGCGATGAATACGGGTAAGGTGTGTTACATACGTGCTATGTTATAAGAATATGAAAGTAAGGTAATTATATGTTTGAGATGAATATATAAATTAGATATGATATAAAAGATATTTATGTGTGCTTATGAGTATATGCGCATTCGGCCATTGATGTTATAATACTATTGTATATGTGACAATGTTTGAGTTTGCAAGCATAATAAATATACATTTGGTTAAGGTTTGTTTGATTTGGCTAGTTGATTTAATGTTTATTAGATCATTATTTGCTTATGACTTACTAAGCTATGAAAGCTTACTCTGTGTGTGTTTGTTCATTGTTTTATAGATTATCAAAGCTACGGAAAGCTCAGGGATCATCGAGGATCATCACCACACTATCGAACTATAATTTTGGTACCTTTTGAAAATGTACATATTGAAGTATGACATGTATAGGCTAGAGAACTTTGATTATGTTTTGAAATGTGTAAATATAGCCATGTGATATGGCTTGTTAATGAATGTGCTTGTGGATGAGTTTAGTCCATGCTATATGATGCAAAGGTTGGTATGTTTTGATATGTTCATAAATGGCCAAATGAAATGGTCAATTTTGGTAAGTTTTATGGTTAATTTGGAAAATTGATATGATGAGAAATGCTATGAATTGATATGAATTAAACGATGTATGAATCACATGTTGTGATGGGAATTTGGTGCCTGAAATTGGTATGTTTGAGTTGGACTTGTATATGGAAATGAATGTTGTTGTTAAGGGTCAAGTTGTGCATGATTTGGTATGTTTTGGTTTCCTTTGGGACATAAATTGGGGTTTATTAGATGCTAGTAGGTTTGACCCAAATTTTGGGTGGCAAATTGGCCTTGCAAATGGCTTATATTTGCCCACACGGTTGAGCACACGGGCATGTGTCTCGACCGTGTCTCTCAAGGTTGCATTTCGAAATAAGTCAGGAAGCCACACGGGCTAGACACACGGGCATGTGACTGGCTGTGTGAGTAAGTCAGTAACCTCCAAAATTTCACACGGCCTGGCACACGGGCGTGTCTTGTGGCCGTGTGGACAAGTCAGTATGTATGCCCTGTTTTGCCACGGCATAGACACACGGATGTGTCTAGTGCCGTGTGAGGCACACGGCCTACCCACACGGGCGTTTGACCTCTGTAACTTTGAAAAATGTTTAATTTTTTGAAAAATTTGTATGTGCTCGGTTTAGTCCCGACTCCTTCCCAATGCATGTTTAAGGTCTCGTAGACTTTCTAAAGGGACTCTATGTGTATTTTTCGTTATGGAATGTTTGTGAATGTTTGATGTTAATGAAATGTTTATGTTTTGATCTGATATGTCCGGTAACGCCTCTTAACCTTAGTCCGGCGACGGATACGGGTTAGCGGTGTTACATTTATTGTTATCAAAGCTATGGTTTAGTCGATTCTAGGACTAACGTAGCGTGTGTGAGTCTAGCTATACATGCCATATTTATAAACTGGGATAGTGTGATGATTCCTGACAATTGAAATGTGTTTTCGTATAGTAAATGGATCTCGACCGAGCCGTAGCTGATGATGTAGAAAGTATAGCACCTGCTCCCGCTCAAGGGACAGCACGGATGAATCTCGACCGACTTCGAGTAACCAAGAGGGAGAGGCTAAACAAGCCTTTTACCAAATGATGAATGAATGGTTTACTCAGTATATCCGGATGAATTCAGCTGTTCCACAACCTTCTCCCCCACCGATTCCTCCTCAAATACCTGTTATGCCACAAGTTATTGATCCAGTGCGGATGAATAAGCCACAGGTTGATAAAATCAGAAAACACAGGGCCGAAGAATTCAGAGCCACTGTTGATGATGATGCTGAGTGAGCTGAATTTTGGCTTGATAATACGATCCGTGTGTTTGATGAATTATCTTGTACCCCTGACGAGTGTATTAAATGTGTTGTATCCTTACTTCGAGATTCCGCGTATCATTGGTGGAATACACTGATATCCGTAGTTTTGAGAGAACGGGTTACCTGGGAGTTCTTTCAGACTGAATTCCGTAAGAAATGCATCAGTCAGAGATTCATCGATCAAAAGCGCAAAAAATTCCTTGAGTTGAAACAGGGTTGTATGACCGTAACAGAATATGAGCGGGAATTTGTGAGACTTAGTAGATATGCCCGAGAGTGTGTCTCAACAGAAGCAATTATGTGTAAAAGATTCGAGGATGGACTGAATGAAGATATTAAATTGCTCGTTGGGATTTTTGAAATAAAAGAGTTCGTTGTACTTGTTGAGCGAGCATGCAAAGCTGAAGAGCTCGGGGAAAGAGAAAAGAAAAGCTGACTTTGAAACTAGAGATTCACGTAAGATATTCTCGAGTAAGTCATTCCAATCGGCATCAAAGAAATTTTGAGATGAATTTAGTCGTTCAAAGGCTACTTCGGGTTATTCTAGTCGGGATCGAGATAGACCACCTGTGAGCTTGAGAGCTACCTCAGTAGCTAGTGTTGGTAACATCCGACCGAACCAACTTAAGTGCAAACACTGCGGTAAACGACATCCTGGCAGCTGTAGATTGAATGATCGGGCTTGTTTTAAATGTGGATCAATGGATCACTTCATTCGTGAATGCCCTGAGTTGGTTGAGCAAGACATGAAGCAGAATATGAGGTCGAGTAACACGGAAGCTCGTGGTAGACCACCCAGAAATACGGGTAATGTGAGTGGCAGTCAAAGAGGAACTAAAGATATAGCTATTAGATCTGAGGCTCGCGCACCTGCCAGAGCTTATCCTATTCGCGCTCGTGAAGAGGCTTCATCCCCAGATGTTATTATCGGTACTTTCACTCTCTATGATACTAGTGTTGTTGCATTGATTGATCTTGGTTCGACTCATTCTTATGTATGTGAGACTTTAGTATCTAGTAAGACTTTGCCTGTAGAGTCCACTGAGTTTCTGATTAGAGTATCGAAGCCCTTAGGCCGGTGTGTTTTGGTTGATAAAGTATGTAAGAGTTGCCCGTTGATGATTCGAGATTCATGTTTTTCGACTGATTTGATGTTGTTACCATTCGACGAGTTTGATATAATCCTGGGTATGGATTGGTTAACCTTGCACGATGCTATTGTGAACTGCAAACGGAAGACTATTGATTTGCGATGTCAGAATGATGAGATTATTCGAATTGAGTCTAATGATCTGAATGGTTTACCGGCAGTGATATCTTCGATGTTAGCTCAGAAATATGTGAGAAAGGATTGTGAAGCCTACTTAGCTTATGTGCTCGATTCTAAAGTAACCGAAAAGAAGATTGAATCAGTACTAGTTGTGTGTGAGTATCCGGATGTGTTTCCTGAAGAATTGTCAGGTTTGCCGCCAATTAGAGAGGTAGAGTTTGGTATTGAGTTAGTGCTAGGGACGATTCTGATTTTGATAGCTCCATACAGAATGGCACCGACTGAATTAAAAGAATTGAAAGCTCAGTTGCAAGAATTGACTGATAGTGGCTTCGCACGACCGAGTTTTTCTCCTTGGGGTGCACCGGTTTTGTTTGTAAAAAAGAAAGACGGAACTATGAGAATGTGCATTGATTACCGACAGCTCAATAAGGTGACTATAAAGAATAAATATCCTTTGCCACAGATTGATGACTTGTTCGATCAGTTGAAAGGGGCTACTGTGTTTTCTAAGATAGATCTGAGATTGGGTTACTATTAGCTGCGAGTTAAAGATTCTGATGTGCCAAAAACTACTTTCCGAACGAGGTACGGACATTAGGCGTTTTTGGTTATGCCTTTCAGACTTGCTAATGCCCCTGTTGTTTTTATGGATCTAATGAATCGGATCTTCAGACAGTATTTAGATCGATTTGCGGTTGTGTTTATAGATGACATTTTAATCTATTCTCGTGATGAAACCGAGCATGCCGAGCGTTTGAAAATAGTGTTACAGATTTTGCGTGACAAGCAGTTGTATACTAAGTTCAGTAAATGTGAGTTCTGGTTACGAGAAGTCAGTTTTCTGGGACATGTTGTATCAGCATCGAGTATTCGGGTTGATCCGAATAAGATTTCGGCTATACTAGATTGGAAGCCTCCTAGAAATGTATCTGAAGTCTGAAGTTTTTTGGGACTAGCTGGTTACTATAGACGATTCGTAAAAGGTTTCTCTATGATTGCAACCCCGGTGACGCGACTACTTCAGAAAGATGTTAAGTTCGAGTGGTCAGAAAAGTGCCAGAAAAGTTTCAATCAGTTAAAAGCTTTGTTGACCGAAGCTCCAGTATTAGTTTAGCCAGAATTGGGTAAAGAATTCATTATTTATAGTGATGCATCTTTGAACGGTTTAGGCTGTGTTTTGATGCAAGAAGGCAAAGTTATAGCTTATGCCTCAAGACAATTAAAGCCACACGAAAAGAACTATCCGACACACGATCTGGAATTGGCAGCTATTGTGTTTGCATTGAAAATTTGGCGCCACTATCTATTCGGTGAGAAATGTCACAAAAGCTTAAAATATTTGATGACTCAAAAAGATCTGAATTTACGGCAGCGAAGATGGTTAGAGTTGTTAAAAAATTATGAGCTTGTAATTGACTACCATCCGGGGAAAGCCAATGTTGTTGCTGATGCTTTGAGTCGAAAATCGTTGTTTGCCTTTCGTACGATGAATACTCAGTTGGCCCTATCAGATGACTGTTCGATAGTAGCTGAGTTGAAAGCAAAATCGTTATTTATTCAGCAAATTTGTGAGGCTCAGAAATTTGATAACGAATTGATAGCAAAACGGGCTCAATGTGATGCGAATGCTGATTCAGAGTTCCGAGTTGATACTGAAGGTTGTTTGAGGTTCAAAAACTGAATGTGTGTTCCGAGAAATTCAGAGTTGATTCAGATGATTTTGAATAAAGCTCATAGTAGTCGATTATCTGTTCCCCCGGGTAGTAAAAAAATGTATAATGATTTGAAACATTTTTATTGGTGGCATGGTATGAAACGAGACATTTCTGACTTTGTTTCGAAATGTTTGATCTGTCAGCAAGTCAAAGCTGAGCATCAGGTACCTTATTGGTTACTACAGCCGATTATGATATCTGAATGGAAATGAGACAGGGTCACAATGGATTTTGTATCGGGTTTACCTTTGACATTGAGCAAGAAAGATACAATCTGGGTTATAGTTGATAGGTTGACAAAATCAACTCATTTTATTCCGGTGAGAACGGATTATTCACTTGATAAGCTTGCTGAGTTGTACATTTCTCATATTGTGAGATTGCATGGAGTACTTATTTCTATTGTGTCGGATAGAGATCTAAGATTTACATCACGGTTTTGGAAGAAACTACAAGATGCACTAGGTATGAAACTACACTTTAGCACTGCTTTCCATCCGCAGACGGACGGTCAGTCTGAACGAGTTATTCTTGAGTTTGAAGGTGCGTGGGAACGATACTTGCCACTGATTGAATTTGCGTATAATAATAGCTTTCAATCGAGTATCAAAATGGCACCTTACGATGCTTTGTACGGTCGCAAATGTAGAACACCTTTGTATTGGACTGAACTCAGTGAGAATAGGATACACGGGGTTGATTTGATCAAAGAGACTGAACAGAAAGTGAAAGTGATTCGTGATAGTCTGAAAGCCGCGTCAGATCATCAGAAGTCGTACGCAGACTTGAAACGAAAAGATATTGAGTTTCAGATCGGGGACAAAGTGTTTTTGAAAGTCTCACCATGGAAGAAAATACTTTGATTCGGTCGTAAAGGCGAATTGAGTCCAAGATTTATTGGGTCGTATGAGATTATTGAGCGTATTGGGTCGGTTGCTTACAGACTGTTGTTGCCACCTGAGTTAGAAAAGATCCATAACGTATTTCATGTTTTGATGCTTCGACGATATCGATCCGACCCATCGCATGTAATTTCCCCGTCTGAGATTGAGATTCGATCTGATATGACATACGAGGAAGAACCGATCCAGATTTTAGATCGCGAAATAAAAGAATTGAGAAATAAGAAAATTTATTTAGTAAAAGTCTTATGGCATTGACACGGGGTTGAAGAAGCTACGTGGGAGCCCGAAGATGCTATGAGAGAACGTTACCCAAACCTATTTGCCGGTAAGATTTTCGGGGACGAAAATCCCTAAGGGGGAGAGTTGTAACAGTCCAGTTTAGACCCTAGTCGGAATAGTGGTTTCAGGACAGCAAGTCCGAGTCAGGAAAATATTTAAATATTATTTTCTGTGTTTATAATGTGTGAATTGATATATGTGAAATTTTTGTGATTTAATTTTAGCGTTTGTGTGCTTAATTTGATAAAAGGACTTAATCGCATTAAATGCAAAAGTGGCTAATTAATTGTTAAAGTGCTAAAGTGCTATGTCTTTTTAATGTGGGGGTCCTTAAGTTGATATTATACCATTGAAATATTGGATGGACATAAAAACCAATGGTTAGTGGATTTTAAATGAAAATAAAAAGGCTAAAATGGAAATTAATGTATTAATATGTAATAAACTAAAATAAAACAAAAGTTTAGTGGGTGTTCATCTTTGTTTGCCGAAAATTGAAGAAGAATGAAGACAACCATATCCATTTAGGGTTCGGTCATTTAGAGCTTCAATTGGTATGTGATTTTTGTTCGGATAATTTTTACGTTTTTGAGATCGTTGCTTTGAATACTAGCTAGCCCATACTTGAATTTTTGAATTTGATGAAGATTTTGAGATATGCCATTGATGAAATTGTGAGCTTTGTGATGTTATTTGGTGAAATATGAAAGATATGTGATAGATTAATATATTTTGTATTTGAATTTTTGATGAATTTGAGTAATTTGGGCTAAATTGTGAAAATAATAAATTGAGGGACTAGAATGTGAAATAAATGAAATGTGTGGACTTATATGAACTTAGTGAATATTCGGCCAAGCTATTGTGTAATGAAATTATGTTTATTTTGTATTTTGTGAAATAGGGGCAAATTTGTGAAAAATGTGTAATGTCATGGGCAAAAGTGTAATTTGCCCATTTATGTGTTTTTGGATGAATTTGATTGAATATGTGATTAAATAAGTTTAATTTATACTAATTTAGATCAAGAAAAGAGAAAATCGAAATTGGATCAGGGGAAATCTAAAGTGGTTGAATAATCGTCCCGTTTTGTCCGTCGTTATCCGAGATAAGTTCATAAGTAAATAAATATCGTTAAATTCGATTGTATATATTTTATTTGTACTTAATTGAATTATTACTTGTATATATATGTGAATGCCGAATTGGTAAAAATGTGGAAGAATTGTCTACGAGCTTGAATCGATCGAGTTACGACGTCCGAAAGCCCCGTACGAACCTTAGGAATAGTTAGGATACATATGTCATGACATAGGATTCCGATATGTGTTTACGTGTAAGACCACGTCTGGGACGTTGGATCGACTTGTGTTTACGTGTAAGACCATGTCTGGGACATTGGCATCGTATTTGATTCATGTAAGACCTCGTCTGGGACACTGGCATCGATATGTGATTACATGTAAGACCACGTCTGGGACGTTGGCATTGTACGAGATTTCTGACTATCCGAGTATCCTTATTGATTCTGAATGGTTCAACGGGCATTATCGAGATAAGATCAAATGTGAAAAACGAACTAAAAGGTTCATGTACGTGCTATGTTATAAGAATATGAAAGTAAGGTAATTATATGTTTGAGATGAATATATAAATTAGATATGATATAAGAGATATTTATGTGTGCTTACGAGTATATGTGCATTCGGCCATTGATGTTATAATACTATTGTATATGTGACAATGTTTGAGTTTGCAAGCATAATAAATATACATTTGGTTAAGGTTTATTTGATTTGGCTAGTTGATTTAATGTTTATTAGATCATTATTTGCTTATGACTTACTAAGCTATGAAAGCTTACTCTGTGTGTGTTTGCTCATTGTTTTATAGATTATCAAAGCTACGGAAAGCTCGGGGATCATCGAGGATCATCACCACACTATCAAACTATAATTTTGGTACCTTTTGAAAATGTACATATTGAAGTATGGCATGTATAGGCTAGAGAACTTTGATTATGTTTTGAAATGTGTAAATATAGCCATGTGATATGGCTTGTTAATGAATGTGCTTATGGATGAGTTTAGTCCATGCTATATGATGCAAAGGTTGGTATGTTTTGATATGCTCATGAATGGCCAAATGAAATGGTCAATTTTGGTAAGTTTTATGGTTAATTTGGAAAATTGATATGATGAGAAATGCTATGAATTGATATGAATTAAACGATGTATGAATCACATGTTGTGATGGGAATTTGGCGCCTGGAATTGGTATGTTTGAGTTGGGCTTGTATATGGAAATGAATGTTGTTGTTAAGGGTCAAGTTGTGCATGATTTGGTATGTTTTGGTTTCCTTTGGGACATAAATTGGGGTTTATTAGATGCTAGTAGGTTTGACCCAAATTTTGGGTGGCAAATTGGCCTTGCAAATGGCCTATATTTGCCCACACGGGCATGTGTCTCGACCGTGCCTCTCAAGGTTGCATTTCGAAATAAGTCAGGAAGCCACAGGGGCTAGACACACGGGCATGTGACTGGCCGTGTGAGTAAGTCAGTAACCTCCAAAATTTCACACGGCTTGGCACACGGGAGTGTCTTGTGGCCGTGTGGACAAGTCAGTATGTATGCCCTGTTTTGCCACGGCCTAGACACACAGATGTGTCTAATGCCGTGTGAGGCACACGGCTTGCCCACACGGGCGTGTGACCTCTGTAACTTTGACAAATGTTTAATTTTTTGAAAAATTTGTATGTGCTCGGTTTAGTCCCGACTCCTTCCCAATGCATGTTTAAGGTCTCGTAGACTTTCTAAAGGGACTCTGTGTGTATTTTTTGTTATGGAATGTTTGTGAATGTTTGATGTTAATGAAATGTTTATGTTTTGATCTGATATGTCCGGTAACGCCTCTTAACCTTAGTCCGACGACGGATACGGGTTAGGGGTGTTACACTAAGCTGCAACGATATCAAAAACGTAGAAATCATTAAAAACTGAGCAAAAACCACTCACCAATTAAGCTTCTAAGCTTGGCTGAATGAAAACCTTCAATAATGGCTATTTCATTCTCTCGTTTTGGTGGAGAAAGCAAAGAAAGATGACCACTTTTAATTTCATGTTATTTTACTTATGTTAATTTATAAATTACAATTATATCCTTTATTAAAACATGTAAAAATCATTTAAACCATGTCCAAATATGTCCGCTCATGCTATCAATGGGCTAGTTGCAAAAAAAATCCCTTAACTATTTAATTTCATAGCCATTTAATATCTTTAGCTATTAGAACATGCATTTTACATTTTACGCGATTTAGTCCTTTTTACCGTATTAAGCATTCAAACAGTAAAATTTCTTTACGAAACTTTCACATAATTAATCTATCATTCTATAGACCTTATTAAAATAATAAAATAAATATTTTGACCTCAAATTTGTGGTCTCGAAACCACTGCTCCGATTTGACCAAAAACAAGCTGTTACACATGGGTTCCTAGTGACATGTCACTCATATCCTATTCTATTCATAAGGTTCAACCAGGATTTCTCGTTTGTCAAAACTTTGTCAAATATGTCCAAATAGTCAATCACAATTCATACAATATTAAAGCATTTAAAACATAAATATAACAATGCATTATTTACATACGAACTTACTTAGGTACAAATATAGTTGAATTGGACCTAATCGTCAAACACTTTGTTTTTCCCCTGATCTAGGTCTGAACCTCATTTTTCTTCATCTATAATAACAAATTTACCTCATTTAATACTCACATTATTCAATTTAGCCCAAAAATCATATTATAGAAAAATTATATTTTTGCCCCTAATGTTTCACATTTTTACAATTTAGTCCCTAGGTTCGTAAATTGAAATGTATTCCATTTCTTCAAAACCCAAGCCTATCCGAACCATTTTCATACTCACACCAGCCCACATTTTCCATTTACTCACACTTTTACTACTTATTTTATAACTTTTACAAATAAGTCCTTTTTGACATTTTCATCAAAAATCACCTAGTAAATGTTGTTTATCTAACACCAAACATACATTTTCTACCATTAGACATCAAAATACACAAATATCTATCATGGGTAAAATTTTAGACCTTGACAATACTTCAAAATAGTCCTTGGAAAAGCTAGATTAGGTTACAAGGATCTCAAAAACATAAAAATCATTAAAAATGGGGCTAGAACGGACTTACAATCGAGCTTGAAAGTGGCCAAAACCCTAGCTATGTCCTCTCTTGCAATATTCGGCCATGGGGGACTAAATTTATGAAGATGAAGACTTTTATTTAGCTATTTTGGCTTTATTTACTAAATTACTAAAATGCCCTTCACCTAAACTTTGAAAATTTTCACTAACCATGCCCATTTTTGTCCATACAAAAGCATAATGGTCTAATTTCAATCTAAGGACCTCCAATTTAAAATCTCATAGCAATTGGACACCTTTAACATATAGAATTCAAGTTTTGCACTTTTTGCAATTTAGTCCCTTTAACTAAATTGAGTGCCCAAACGTCAAAATTTTCGAACGAAATTTTCACAAAATCATTCTATAAAACTGTAGACCATAAAAATTTAATAAAAATAAATTTTATTACGTCGAATTTGTGGTCCCGAAACCACTGCTCCGACTAAACCCAAAATCGGGTTGTTACAGAACTTACCTCAATAAGTGTTTGTGTACATAAAGTCTACTAATCCGACATTTTCTCCTTTCCTCTTTCTAACTCCATATTCGGTTTATCCAGATCTATACGATTAAATTTAACATAAATTTAATGTAATTCATACTCAATTTAGTCCAATTTACACTTTAGGCAAAATTACCATTTTGCCCCTAAACTTTTAATAAATGACGATTTCGTCCCTAGACTCGGTAAATAAAATTCATGCAATTTAATCCTTGTTCCTAGCCTAACCGAATTTTTCATGTAATATTTACATCCCATATATATCATAAAAATCAAAATTTTTCCATAGATTTCTCATTTTTACAATTTAGTCCCTAAATCAAGTTTTCATCAAAATTCACTTTATAAAAGTTGTTTATCTATCAACAACCTTTCATTTTCTATCATAAATTTCATAATTTTAGCATATTCATCCATGGTAAAAATTCTATACTTTGATATCTTTTCAAATTGATCCCCAAAATAAATAGATTAAGTTACCCCGATCTCAAAAATATAAAAAATACTAAAAACAGGGCTTGAATACTTACCTAATTTGACCAAGAAAGCTTGCTTTCTCTTTCCTAGGATTTCCATGCAAAATATTTGGGTAAGATGATATATGATGATATTTTCATCTTTTATTATTTACAACCTTTTTTTTATTCTTCTAATTTTGTCCTTTTCTTTAATTTTATTTTCCATGGATGAATCATCATCCTTAATGAATAAGCATTTTTAATGGTCTAATTACCATATAAGGACCTCCAATTTAAAGTTCTATAGCTATTTAATCTCTTTAGCTATTAGAACTCAACTTTTGCACCTTGTACAATTTGGTCCTTTATCAATTTAAGCATGTAATCGATAAAATTTCTTTACAAAATTTTCACACAACATTATTATCATATTATAGACCATAAAATAATATTAAAATAAATTTTCTTTCCAGAATCGGATTTGTGGTCCAGAAACCACTTTTTCGTTTTCTCTAAAAATGGGCTATTACAATGCCACTAGTGAAAGATAGCCCAATCATTCCTGTGTCGACATTGATTCCGGACATGCAAGCCCGATTCCAGTATAGAATATCGTATAGGAAAGCATGGTGGGCAAAACAAATGGCCATGCAACAATTGTACAGTGACTGGGATGAGTCATACAATGAACTTTAGGGTTAGATTTCAGCGATGGTGGAGTACCTCCCAGGAACTATCGTGGACTTCCAAACATTGCCTTATAGAGGCCCGAATGGAAAATTGGAACTGGGGAGAAGAGTTTTTTTGTTGACTGTTCTGGACTTTCAATCCATGTGTTAGGGCCTTCTTCCACTGCAAACCGCTAGTGCAAGTTGATGGAACGTGGCTTTATGGAAAATACACGCAAACACTTCTGATTACGGTTGCACAAGACGGTAACGAAAATGTACTACCGATCACTTTCGCCATCGTGGAGTTGGAGAACTCCGAATCGTGGGCATATTTCATTGGAACTTGCGGAGGCATGTTGTCAGGCAAAACAACATTTGCATTATCTCCGACAGTTCGAAGAGCCCTGTTGCTGCGATTTGACAATCCAAGGTTCCATGGAGGTCCGTCTACTGTATTCGTCACATCACTGTCAACTTCCACAATGAGTATAAGAACAAAGACTGGTGCAAACGAATCTTGAACATGGGTAAAAATATCGTATTTAAATTCGTATTTGTAAATATTTCGAGTTCATTTCCTAATTGGGATGGTAACGTGTTTTATTGGAATACATACATAGGATACAAGCTGGAAGCACACCAATTCAGACATAAGTTGGTGAGGTTAGAGACTGATATGGCGGGGTCCAAACCTTCTCTCAAACAGTGGTTGGGTAGCATGAAGCCATGACAATGGCCTTAATGTTTTTATGAGGGGTACCGGTACAGTCACATGACAACCAACCTCGTTGAGGCCGTTAACTCTGTCTTGAGGCGACACGCCACTTGCCAATTTCAGCGGTTTTTTCAACCACATTTTATAGGTTAGCAACCATAATGCCAAAAATGGGGTTGAAACAAGCAAAGCGGTTGGAGGCAGGACACGTGCACGTCAAAAAAATCAAGGATGCCATGAAAGAGAACACTCAAAGGGCTAGGTCGATGAATGCAGAACTATATTCCTGAAACTTGGAAACTTTTCAAGTGACTGAGTACATCGATCGTTGGTCGGGGATCCCGTGACTGTCCTACGGAGTTAATCTCCAAAACAGGAGGTGTGAGTGCAGGATGTTCCAAACACTATGGTACCCGTGTGGGCATGTGGTTGTAGCGTGTGCTACCTACAGTTTGAATGTCAAACAATATATCAACGATATGTACACACTTGAATGTATGTTACGTATTTGGGGTAACGAGTTCCCCATATTAAGGGATGTATCGACATGGGAAGTACAACCGCCTACGTTCGAGATGTTGCCAAATCGGTCACTACGTAGGAAAGTCAAAGGTCGACCGACAACAATAAGGATTCAGAACAAAATGGATATAAGAGAACAGGTCGATCCAAAGCGTTGCTGTAACACCCCAAACCAGGTCTATGCGTTAAGACGAGATTTGGTTTGTTACATCGATCTATCATTCATTTAATACACTAATGTTTTAGGTAAACAGTTCTATAAAACCTTTCAAAAATAATGTTTAGTTGAAAATTTAGAAAAATGATTTAAAATTTGATGAATTAAGAAATACTAGTTTGAAATCTTATCATTTAGTACTTTAATTGTTTAAATCTTTAAAGTAGTTTTTAAAGAGTTCAAAAGGATTTAAAAACACGAATAGTTAAAGCATCTTCAACGTTTTAAAGGAAATTTAAATCCATCCACACACATAAAAATCCATAAAAGTATTAATAGAGGCCTTATTACATCATACCCAAAATAGTAATTAAAAGAAATTACTTAATAAAAGTTCATAGTTTATAAAAACCCATATTCGTAGTATGGCCTCCATGAAGTCATCCTCGGCCCAAGCCTTCGTCAATTTCCATTACCTGAAATGGTTAAAAAGATAGAGTGAGTTACTCAGAACTCAGTGTGTAACTCACTTACCACGTTCATTGAGCCGGATAATCAAGGCATTATTTTGGGCTTGAGCCCATTTACAAATATAATATAATAAATTAAATGCATGCAAAATGAAATTTCCCAACCAAACCTAATTTCCATCCGCTACACACCCCCGTACCAACCAACACACTGTGGGGATCAAGTCAACCCACCCCGCCAACACACCAATCGTAGGCAATAAGCCGTTTTAAATATATTGTGGTGCACCACCGAACTAGATTGTGACAAAGTCACCGAACTAGAGGCATTAAGCCATTAAAATTTTGTGGCAAAGCCACCAAACTAGATTTTTGGCAAACGGCCTTTTCTTCTCTTCATCGTTTATCCCAACCCATGCAATCGGTATGCATAACAATTTATATCCATGTAATAATTTAACAAAAGGCCTACCATACATGTGAGTCTATATTACAAATTTTCATTTGAGCCCATAAGATAAAATAGCATTTAGCCCATTTAGCAATCTAGCTAACTTGGGCCCATATATCGATCTAGTAGATTTTCGGCCCATTTAACGATCTAGCAAATTTTTGGCCCATTTAGCGATCTAGTAAATTTTCGGCCCATTTAACGATCTAGCAGTTTTTGGCCCATTTAACGATCTAGCAATTTTCGGCCCATTAATTTAACGGTTTTCCATACATTTACACAAAAGTGTTAATTACTATGTATTTTTCGATTTTGCCATCTTTACGATTTTATCCCAATATTTACGGTTTAGTATCTAACCCGAGAGATAAGTGTGAAGTTACACACACAGTTCTTTGTGAGAACTAGACTTTCCGCTCGTCGATACCTAAACGCATCACGATAAATTAGAACACTATAATTTATTCACATATCGAATCTTAGAAATAACAATCTAGACTTTACCCTCAAAATTTTGAACCACTTCTATTTGTGGTTTCTCCTCGATTGATGGTTCGTTACCCGATAAAAATCCACGAACAAACAAAGGTTCGAGAGTACGAACGATTTCAAACAACTGATTCTCCTCGGATGAGCGTCCACAACCCGGTGGAAAATCCCGGATTGCTGAAACAATCCTTTGCTTAAACTTAGGGGGAATAGCGGAACCACCCCTCTTCCGAACACTATTCACCACCCTTTTCATCCCTATTTTGATTATTTCTAATGACAAAAGATCATGAGTCCGACTAAATATATCGAAATTATGACTAACGTGGTTACAAGGGTGAGATTGCCTTACCACGAAATATCCTTGTTCCACAATATGCGAATTGAGCGACACGTCCCTAAATTGAAATCGAGTTATAATCCATCTATATCAAAATGACGAGTAATATGAGAATCTTTGAATAAACTCCTTACCTTAACTCTTTAGATCGATTCCAATGATTCACTATACTCACGAACACTTGAGTTTCGGTCCTCCAAAATCACACTATTGTCCACGATTGAAAAAGAAACGTTTGAGAAGAATACCTATGTATAGTAGGAGATTCGGCTATGAATAACAAAGGAAGGGAAAAATGGTTCGGCAATGGAGCAATCTAGCATTCGGCCATGAGAGAAAATAATGAAGAAAATTTAGTTGAGAAGAAAGTAGAAGGATGAAGGAAGGAGATGATGTTGATTCGGTTTTCAAGAGAGAAAAGAGAAAAGAAAAGAGATGAGTTTTGGAGTAAGGTACATTCGGTAATGGGGAAAAGGAGAAGGAAACGAAAATGATCTTAGCTTTGGTATTTCGGCCAAAAGAGAAAATGTCTTGAGATGCTAAGCAAAAATGTGTCCAAATGGTAACATGAAATGGTCAAAAACAAAGCTTACCAAAAGCTCAAATTTGGCTAAAAGAAAGGTTGAGAAGAGAATTGCAAATTTTGCACAAAAATGCTAGAAATGACCAAAAGCTAACTCCTAATCCTAGCCAAGCTACTAACACATTCGGCCAACCCCCTTAGTCCACAATGTCGTCCATGTTCATGGTCAAAATGGCCATGAAGAAGTTACCAAAACATCAACCTTGATTCAAGCCTTGCAATCCTCCATTTTCCTAAAGTTTGAGAATCTTATCCCCAAAATCAAGCCATTCCATCCCTTAAATCATGCTTGCCATAAACCTTAATATCCTTACCATAAAAATTTAGTCCATCTTATCCATGTTTGATGCTTGGCCGACACATGCTAGGAAAAACCAAAAATAAAAGCTCCTAAATTGCATGCTAGGAGATTCGAACCTCTCCCCTCAAGTACAACTTATGGCGCCATCACCACTTTGCCAATTACTCATCTTATGCTAATTTTAGACACTTAAATTAACTTAAGTATCAGTGTCTCTTGATCCACTTCAATAAATTCTCAATACTAAAAATTATTCTATACCAGAATACTTCTATGCCCTTTTCAAGGCTATAATAAACACGAAAAAGAAGAAAGGAAAATTTTCATTCATAAGCTAAACACCAAAACATGCAATATATCGATACTCAGATTTTTAGGATGTTACAGTTGCACCATATATAGAACAATAGGCCACAATCAGAGCAAGTGTCCCCATGGAAACGTCTATACTGGTCAATATTCACGGTCTGAAAGAAATTAAATGTTGTACCCGATGTTTACATTTTATGGTCTTTTGGAAATAAAGTTTGTATTATTTAGTGTTAAGCTTTTATTTAAAATTAATAGTTGCAACTTTTAATACTTTAAAAGATATTATAAATTATACAAAAAAAGAATAATACATAAGTTATAGAATTATAAACCAATACAACAAATATTACATAACACTTGAAATTTACATAACTCAAAATTGGAAAGAACCGGGAGTGGTATCGTCGTTCAGGGTATAACAGTTTACGGGCCTTCATTGACGGGGTGGACGTTGGGGTGTATTGTACACATCAAGAGGATTGACAGCTAGATCGAACGTGGCCTGAGGTGGGGTGGAGTACATGTTATTATCAAACGTATCAGATGATATCGGTGGTTGCTCTGGCTGATATGAACTCAATATGAACTCGAACCACCGATGTCCAGGTGATATGAACTCGAATCGCCCATGTCTGGGTGATATGAACTGCTCTACGACTTATCACAAAAAACGTCAACCCATTGGTTTGATGTGTTCAAAGGTTGGTCCTCTGAGTCAGGCTCCGCCATATGTTGATCCTCTAGCTCCCCCATAGGTTGACTTCCACGTCTGTAGCCGTGATCCGGTACTATCATAAGTAGCCCACCATATAAATAAAAATGCCATCGAGTCATGTACTGTAGAAGTCTGGTTTAGACCCTAGTCAGAATAGTGGTTTTGGGACCACAAATCCGAGTCTAAAAAATATTTTAATATTATTTTCTGTGTCTGATGATGTGAATTGACATGTGTGAAATTTACGTGATTTAATTTATGCGGTTGTGTGTTTAATTTGAGAAAAGGACTTAATCGCAGGAAGTGTAAAAGTAGCCTTCTAATTGAATAAGTGCCGAATTGTTATTGTCTTTAAAATGAGAAGTCCTTAAGAGGTTATTAAGCCATTATATAGTAAGTGGATGGTTAATGGACAATTATAACCAACCATAATATATGTTTATATGTTTAATAATAAGGTTAATTTTGTAAAAGGATTAATAATGCTATTATAATAAAACAAAAGGCTAAAATAAGCTATTTATTTTGGTGTTCATCCACCGAATATTGAAAATAAAAAGGGGTTTAAAGCTTTTACAACATTCGGCCATTGAAGAGATTGATTAAGGTATGGATTTTGATCGGTTTTTGATAATTTTTATATTTTTGTAATCGTTGCTTCGAATACTTCAAAACCCATGCTTTAATTTTGTGAATTGATGAAGATTTTGAAAAGTGCCATTGATGAATTCATGAGTTTTGTGATGTTTGAGGATGAAATATGAAATATATGTGTTAGATTAACATAGCTTGTCTTTGGATTTTTGATGAATTTGAGTAATTTGGACTAAATTGAGAAAATAATATTTTGAAGGACTAAAATGTGAAATAAATGAAATGTATGGACTTGTATGAGCATGGGTAACATTCGGCCTAAGCATGATGTGTGCAAATTTTGCATGTTTTGTGTTTTGTGCAATAAGGACTAAAATGTCAAAATGTGAAAATGTGATGGCTAAATTGTAAATTGCCCTAAATATGTGTTTTTGGATTGAATTGAATGATTTGATGAATAAATGGGTTAAATTTGAATATGTATAGATCAAGAACCGAAGAAAACAGATTTAGATCGCGGAAAGTCGAAAGTGATCGAATAGTCGAGTCCGTACGTTTATCTGAATCCGAGGTAAGTCTATATACAAATAAATGTATTTGTGTTGATTTATGTATGTATATATGAAATCTATTTGTGGTGAATGGGTACGAGATGATATATACATGAAATCCGAGGTAGTATCGACAATATTTCAATGTCCGAGAAGTCCCGTACGAACCTAGGAATAGATAGGATTACATATGTCATGACATAGGTTTCCGATTTGTAATATCGTGTAAGACCACGTTTGGGACGTTGGCATCAATTTGATATTTACGTGTAAGACCATGTCTGGGACATTGGCATCGTATTTGATTCGTGTAAGACCCTGTCTGGGACAGTGGCATCGATATTTGATTACATGTAAGACCACGTCTGGGACGTTGGAATTGTACGATTATTCTGTGTATTCCGAGTATCCTATTTGATTCTGAATGGTTCAACGGGTAATTTCTGAGAAAACGAAAGGCTATGTGAAATGTATAAACGAATCAGGTACGTTTGAATTGTACACTATGTATGTGTATGGAAGGTAAGTATATATACGAACTTACCATAGTGAGTTATGTGCATAGACTAGTGGATTTATAATGTGATGTAAGTATGAGTAAGTTATGATCTAGTGATGTGTATGGAGATGGGTTGGTTAGTAAGAAATGGCTAAACAAATGAGCCAAAGGAAATGTTATGAAATTGCAAATGAGATACATTAATGACATTGTATTAATATGATTATGTACAATTTATGTTAAGTTTATTTGTATATGGCTTACTAAGCTTTTGAAAGCTGACTTTGTGCGTGTTTACTATGTTTTATAGATCGTTAAAGCTACGGAAGGCTCGGGGATCGTCGAGGATCGTCATCACACTACCCAATCTTATTTTGGTACTTTTTGAAAGTGTATATACTAAAGTATGGCATGTATAGGCTAGTCACTTTGAATTATATTTGAGATATGTAAATAGCCATGTGATGTGGCTAGATAAATGATTGTGGTATGAATGAGTAGTCATGTTATATGATGCTTGGTTTTGGTATGGTTTGATAGTTAGTGAAATGGTCAAAATAATGGTAAGCTTATTGATGCAAAGTAAGCAAATATTTGATGAATGGTGGTTATAATGAAATGGTAAGTTTGTGATGAATTATACTTGGAAATGTTTGTATTTTAATTGAGCTAATTGTTGCATAAGATGGTATGCTTGAAATGCTTTTGAATGCTTGGAAAAGTTGGTTATTTTGGCATGATTTGAATTGGTATGATGCTTGTAGGGATAGCCTAGAGTGTGGGTGGCATTTTGGCCTTGCAAATGGCCTATAATTGCCCACACGGTTGAGCACACGGGCATGTGGCTCGACCGTGTCCTTCGTGGTTGGATTTCAAAACATGTCAGGCTCGACCACGGGCGTGTGACTGGCCGTGTGATGCAAGTCAGGCTCGACCACGGGCGTGTCTCAAGCCGTGTGGACAAGTCAGTATGTATGCCCTGTTTTGGCACGGCTCAGGCACATGGGCGTGTCTAAGGCCGTGGGAGGCACACAGGCGTGTGACCTCTGTAACTTTGAAAAATTTTTAAATTTCTGAAAATTTCCGTATGTGTTCGGTTTAGTCCCGACCCATTTCTAATGCATGTTTAAGGTCTCTAGACCTATTTAAGGGACACTTTGATTTGATTCGTTGAATAATAATATGAAATGTTCGTAAAAGGTTCTGTTTTATCCGGTAATGCCTTTAACCCTAAACCGACGATGGTTATGGGTTAGGGGTGTTACATGTACCACTGCATGTATTCAGTCAAGGGACTGAAGTCAAACATGCAAGAGTGCATCTTAGGCCGCCTGTCATACCGGGTATTCCATAATGCTACATAACATTGATGTTTCACACTCCAATCTGTTGTATGTTTCCCCCTCATGGTCTTACCGTGGACATAAGCAAATTGTTGTGGCTCGACTAGCACAAATTGTCTACACCCAAATTGTCGCATAACTCGATCGGCGTTGTACCACTCAACGGTTGAGAAGTTGAGCACTGACGTGTTAATGCACCATACATGGGCTTCTGCATGAACCTACTGCGGAATAAGGGTTGTAATGTTCGGTTGAAGAATACAACATCCACAAGAACTGTACAAAATAACATAATGAGTCAAGTCACATCACATACTATAAGTGAATAAGTTAAATCAACGTTACTTAAACCATATTAATGTATATTACTTTCTCTCCGGCGGACACCTCTATCATTTGGCAGTAAATGATTAATGTTTGGCTCGCACCAATTCCCGGAGACGTGGTCCATCTGAAACCGAAACAAACACGTTAGTAGTTAAACTTGGGAAAATATTATCCACACTTATGAGTCTTTAAATGTTAAGTATAATTTTGTTTTTACCTATTTACAAATGGCCACATATATGGTTGGTGCTTAACAGCCGCAAGGAATAGCATCATGTATAGAGCCCAGGACTGCAGCAGACCAGACAACTAGCCATGTTACTAACCCCATGTTTTGTTACTTGGCAAAGCTCATGGTACAATATGGCCAACACTGTCGATCCCTAGTTGTAACTACCGGCACTAGAGAAATCCTCCAATAGAAGTAAGTACTTTAAGTGGACCCTATTAGACGTGTTGTTCGGCATAAGTACCCCCAGATCAGCTGCATAATATAGGTTCGAGCAGCACACACCACCTCGTGTTCAATGGCAGTGCTTGATAACTCCTTAAAATTTGCTCTCAACCATACCAATGTCAAGCATGTGAAATTCTGTTCCCTATCACTAGGGGACTGTCCAAACAATCTATGGCATAGTATTGAAGGTTCCAACACTTTGCTTTGGCCCGTGACCACAACACCTTCAACTCGTAACCCAAGTTGCATAGCGACATCTTCCAATGTGATAGTGCACTCCCCGCATGGCATAATGAAGGTGTGGGTCTCCGTCCACCACCACTCAACCAAAGCGAATATTAAGTTTGCCCTCAGGTCAAACCTTTGGATCAATGCGACGTCCCCAAATCCTGCCAATTGTAAGTATGACATGATCTGCTCTTCTGTGTCGTACTTGGAAAGATGAAACCGCGACCTCAAAACTTGATACCCATATGTATGATAAATTTTTTATAAAAATGTGATAAATCAATTATCTATATAATTTAAACATAAAATTATATATTGAAGAGTAAAATTGAAAGGTTGAGAAAACAAAAATATCACACTTTTACTATACCAACGTAGCCATTCTAAGTATTTTTTATTTAAGTTAAATTAAATGAGTAATAAAATATTAATAATAGAATGAAGATTTGTCATAAAATATTAATAATAACACGTAGAGATCAAATGTGATTATTATGTCCTAATCATAGTTAAGCATTAAAACAAATGGCAACCATATAACTACAAAAAGTACAAAAAAAACAAAACAAAAATGTACTAAAAAGACATAGGTGGTATGAGTAAATATAAAAATAAAAAAAGACTTATTTTTATTGAATTGATATCTATAATAATACATAGAGTTTTACGTATAATATAAACTAGGCATATTCAAACTAGAAAATTTATCTTACATGCGAGAACTTTTATAAAAATATATATATATTCACTCGTTAAAGACAAATGTAACTTTTTTGCACTCCATAAATAGAACCAAACACAGTAACAATGCAAAATTAAGCAAAAAAATCGTCATATTAAAAAAATAATATATAAATTTATGAATGTGTCATAAATTGAAAAAATTATAACTAAAACGTAGAGATCAATTTCATGCAAAAAGGAGTTAAAAATGGATAATAACAACCAAATAGAGATCAGTTTCATGCAATCAAAACGATTTTTTATATTTAATTTATAATTAATTTTACTGTTTTGTTGATCCTCGATGAAATGTGATCCGTATTTGCTCCAGAAGATATTTTGATATCTGCATAATTTAAAAAAAAATTACATAAACTAAATATAATTAATTATTATATTACAATAACTTTAAAATATAAAAAATATAAAATAAAATCTATAAATAACTTACTTTTTTTTTCTCTTTTCTTCCTTTCTTTTATAAAATATTTGAAGGGGGACCAAACCCACCTTCTTAAATAGGATGTTCTTCTTCTCTTTTTTTTTTTAACTAATAATTAGGCTAATGACTAGTCATATTGCTGATGTCACTGACACGATGTGGTTATTTATAATATATATTTTTAATTTTCTAATATATATTTTTAATTTTTTAATATATATGAAATTTCTAAAATATATTTTTAATATTTTTTTAAAAATTAAATCATTTTTTTATTTTTTTCCAATCAATTCAATTTTCACATTTTAAGTAAAATATTTTTTTTAAAATTTTAAATAGAATTTAAAAAAACGTTTGAGTATCTTTAAAAATAATTTACAAAAATAATAATTTACAAAATTATATTTAAAATTAAAAATATATACTTAAAATTTTTAAAATATACATTTAAAATATTATAAAACAAATAATAAATTTAAAAGGTCATATCTTTAAAAATAATATATTTTAGATATTTTATAATATTAAAAAATAATATTTAGAATTTGAAAAATAATATTTAAATTTTAAAAAATATATTTAAAATTTTAAAAAATATTATAAAACATTTAAAATTTTATAAAACCAATAATAAACAAATAAATAAATGAAAAATAAAAAAAAACTTAAAAAGTAAATATAAAAAACTTAAAAAGAAAAAAAAAATGAAAAAGGACAAAGGACAAAGAATCAGAAAAAATAAATAAAAAATTTAGGCTGTTTCAATTGGCAAATAGGCAGAACATGTTAGTGTTTTAGAATCTGATGGCGCCAATTTATTTGGCTCCACTAGAAAATGTAAAATTGCTTAAATCCCCCATACTTTCAAAAATCACAGTATTTCCCTAGTGTTTATATAAGTGGCTTCATTGTACATGGCTCCACCAAAAAATTGATTTTTTAATGCAGATTGTTGACGTGGCATGTTGGTGGCGCCAAACACTTTGGCTCCACCAACTTTTACTGTAGATTTTGATTTATTTTCGTATTTTATTAAAAAAATAGGTAATTTAAGGAATTAATTATTTTTTGGGGTTATTTTTATAAAAAGAAACCCTAAAAGCATAGCTTTAACAGCTGAACATTACCTAATGGGCAACCAAACAGTGCCTGCTAATATATCAGCCTAACACCTAACGTATTTACTAACCTAAAGCCTACTGGCACCCAAATGGTGTGCCATTAAAGAAACTTAAACCCTAAAAAAACAAAACTGCAGTATCAAATCTACCCACATCCTAACCAGATAACCCTTTTTCCGCTTCCCCTCTTCTTCTCCGCGAAACAATACCTGCATCAGTACTAGAGATAACCACTTCTAACACAATGAGTGTCCAAATAAATGAATTATGCTTGTTCAAGATGATGGAGAGTATATTTCCAATTCTGATTCAAAAAATCCCAATATGCCTTCTTTGATTGAACATGTAACACCCCAAACCCGGCCCAGACGTTATGGCCGAATCTGGGAATGTCACATCAAAGACACAATCTCAAACAATTTTGCTGAGTTAAAATTTAAGGCCTAAAAGGCCAAAATCCTTGACACCTTGTTAAGTAGCGATAAAAGCCCATTTAATTATTTTAAGTATCCCGAAAACCATGTTTAAACATAAGAAATTACTCAGGTTTAATAATTAAGTAAACAGTTGAAACAACAAAACTCAAAATCCAAAGTCAAAATGGAGTACAAGGCCTTATTACACCTAATGAAAATAAAGCAATTAAAATCATGTCTTTTGAAACAAATAAATAAAACTTCTAAATGTCTTGTAGTGTGGCCATCTCCGAGTCCTCTCCCACATCGAGCCGTTTACTGAGGATCACCTGAAACATTTAATAAAAAGGGTGTGAGTTTCGAAACTCAGTGTGAACGACCCTTGGTAATCCAATCAACATACAATTATCACATTGGGCCTAAGCCCTATCAAAAACGGTGGTCTTGGGCCTTAGCCCATAACAACCTCATATCACATCAGTATCACATGAATGCAATGCACCCATCCCAAATCCAACCCGGCACACCATTTCCCTTCCAACCCTACACACCGTGGGGATATAAATATCAACCCACCCATCCCTACACACCAAAGGTAGCACCAGAAGAAGACTACTCAAGCGTTGCAAAGCAAAGTCGCTATAATGGGCTTAAAGCCACGGTGGATCCACGATCGTCAGCGACTATGCGATCCTCAAATCTTCCTCCGTATCATCAAAACCCACACAAGTGCAACATATATTTCATGAATGCAACATACACATTCTCACACATTCGGCACTTAGGGTATTTTAGTCATTTCACTACCCAAGGGTATTTCCGTAAATCTACTCTACAGGTATTTAGTTAATTTTGTAAATCGGGGATATTTTGGTGATTCCGCAAGTCAAGGGTATTCTAGTAATTTTACAATCAAGGGTATTTTAGTAATTTTTCAAATCTAAGGATATTTTGGTAAATTTCAAATCAGGGGTATTTGGTCCCTCTCGGGTTTTAGTTATGAACTTTGTCCCATAAACAAGTCCTCGTGGCTAAAGTGAACAGACACTATGCACCGTGTAGGATTCCAGAGAAGAGGAGGTGGGCCACTAGGACCGCTTAAGTACCGAGCTCTCCCTAGATCCACTCCTAGACATGCATATGTCCGTTGCCACACTCTAACCCAGCGACTTGTCCACGGACATGCTTAATTATTAGAATTAAGTTTTATGCAGTTTGAGAGTTGTTCAGAACTAGGCCTAAAGTCCATTAAACCCTAGCATACTCGTCTACATCTTCATAAAGCCCATCAAGCCCATTTCACGTTCATATAACCCATTATGCCCAATTCACATCCTTATGGCCCATTAGACCCAAATCTCATTCATATGGTCTGTTAGGCCCAAAACAATTCCAGATCATGTAACATGCATGCCTAACTCAATTCATATAATCAAATCAATCAATTTCATCCAACTTAGCCTCAGGGCCCACCGGGCCCATTTAGCCACTTTCGGCTTTTCGACTTTCCGACATTGCCGATATCATGTGTGTGTAGTGTTTGTACACACCTGGTTACTGCGACGTGCTATACTATCCTTGGTCTTAAACCTACAACCAACCAACCTTCAATCAATCACACATACTTAAACAAAATATCTACCAAAAGCCGAAACCTTACCGTAACCTTACCGTGTGCCACCGGGTTCTAATAGCCCTTCCTTAGCTACTAATCAGGAGTATCCCCTAGATCTACACTCACACACACACCATCAAGATTCGAGTGACTCATAATCCATACAAGTCACCCCTATAAATCAAACTCACATTCGGCCATTCACTTAAACCACAATCGAGTTGAGTACACTTACCCTTGCTAACGATCCTACCACGCTTGCGATCTTTGAACCTTATCCTTGTTATCACAGAGTTAACGACAAGATAGTTAGATAGCCTTTCGGCTTTTAGCAAAACGTACAAAAGAGGTTAATCGAATACTTACCAAATCCCCTTTCGATCCTGCGGCCTAGATAGCTATTAACTAGATTCAGCTTTCAACACTTGACTGAGAGTAGGTAACAATCGATTTGTGATGGAGGAACAACCACCAAGATTCGGCACTATTAGGAATTTCAGCAAGAGAAAAGATGGTGGTAATTCGACTATAGAAGAGTTTGGCTATGAGAGAATTCGGTACAAAGGAATTCGGCTTTAGGAGGTTTCGGCAATGGGAGAGTTTGGCTATGGGAGGAACTGATTGAGGGGAAGAAAAGAAAGAATAAGAATGGAAAATTTGGCATTACCTAGGACCCCATATTTGGCACACACACATTTATATAGCCTATAGCCGAAACTTAGCCACCCCTAAAGTCCAATTCGGCACCACTTCATCCACTGCTCATCTCCTAATTTTTCTCCATGATATCTCCCTTATCCTTCTCCTAAATTCTCTATACTGATCACTTCTCCTTAGAGTCCTCTACACGCCACTTCCAATTTCTCTAGAAGCCTAAAATTAAATTCTAAAATAAAACTAAGCTAGCACTCGGACCTCAGACCTCCCTGCATGCATATGTCGCCACCTCTCTACACCCTAGTGGCGTCACTTAGCCACTTCACCACAGGCTTCTTTGTGCCATTTTTCACTTATTTTTATTTAAAATCCCACTACTCGCAACCCTGATTCCTTAATTAATTAAATTAAGAATCCTCCACCACAAAACTCGAACCCAGAGCTTCTCCAACACACCTACACACTCCAAATTCATTAAACCTTTAAAGCCGTCATGTCATTTGTCATTTTCTTGCTCACTTAAATTTTTTTATGAAACCCAAAGCCCAATGGGCCCAACTCTACTAGGCCCAAAATTCGGGGCGTTACAGAAGATGATGAGGAGGACGTGTTGGAACCTCCTATTGATAGTGAGGATCTTTTAAAGTCCAATTGCATTGTTGTGCGACACACCCTCAATATCCAAGCAAGGGATGATTTTGATGAGCAACGAAATAACATCTTCCACTCTCGGTGTTTGATAAAAGGAAACTATGTTCACTCATCATTAATAGTGGCAACTGTGACAATGTGCTAAGTAGTTTTTTGGTGGACCCTCTTTCATTACCTTTTCAAAAACACCCTAAGTCATATCATCTCTAATGGCTTAATGAAGGATCTTAGGTAAAAGTGGTAAAACAATTTGCTGTCACTTTTAAAATTGGAAATTATACTGATGATGTTAATGTCATGTAGTCCCAATGCATGCTGCTCATTTACTATTGATGAGACCAGGGCAGTTTGATCGATAGGTCATCCACCACGGAAAATTGAATAGATACTTAACCCCTTTGGATCCCAAAGATGTGTACAATGGCTAAGTGAAAATGATGAAATTTTGTGAGGGGGTTCAAGGTAGTAAGGTAAAAAAGGTTAACAGAAAAGAGGCCATGAGTAACAAAAGACCAAATAATGGCCCACTAGTGAGTGAATCCTCTTGTGATAAAAAAGAGTGCATCAAATTTTTTATGCGAGTATAAAAGATGTGAGGAAAGCCCTACCAAGTAAACAACCTTGTATTCTAATATATTTTAGGAAAAATTACTCATCATTTTCTAACATTTTCCTAGTGTGTTTGTTTCCTTGTTGCAAGAATATGAGGATGTATTTGATGATGCTCTTAAAGGTTTACCACCTTTGCGAGGTATTGAGCATCAAATTAATTTGATCCTTGGCTCGATGATTCCAAACCAACCAACTTATCGAACCAATCCCAAAAAGCCAAAGGAGTTGCAACGATAAGTGGAAGAGCTTTTAGAGAAGGGACAGATTCGAGAGAGTTTGAGCCCTTGTGCGGTTTTAGTTTTATTGGTGCCCAAAAAGGATGGTACATTTTGTATGTGTGTAGATTGTAGGCATATTAATCGCATTACTATTAAGTACCATACCTAGGTTGGATGACATGCTTGATGAACTTTATGGTGCATGTATTTTTATTAAAATTGATTTTAAGAGTGGATATCACCAAATACGTATCAAAGAAATGGATGAGTGGAAAATCGCTTTCAAAACTAAATCCAAATTGTATGAATGGTTGGTTATGGCCTTTGACTTAACTTACGCCCCTAGTACATTTATAAGGTTGATAAATCACGTCTTAAGACCTTTCTTAAATAAGTTTGTAGTTGTTTATTTTGATGACATTATAATTTACTCTTAAGTCTTTAAATGAGCATGTTGAACATGCACAAGCTGTTTTAGAGATTTTACGTCATGATCAACTATATGCTAACCTTGATAAATGCATTTAATTTTGTAGTAAGCTTATCACTTTGGGATTTATTGTTAGTGCACAAGGTATCTATATTGATGAAGATAAGGTGAAAGCCATTCGAGAGTGCCCCACACCTAAGTCAATTACAAAAGTGTAATCTTTCCATGGATTAGAAAGCTTTTATAGACGATTCGTGAAGTCCACCTTAGCAGCCCCTTTAACCGAAGTCATTAAGAAATCCTTTGGGTTTAAACAGGGAGAAGCCTAAGAAAAGGCATTTTAAGCCTTGAAAGATAAGTTATGTTCTCCTCCTATTTTAAAACTATTTTAGTTTTCTAACACATTTGAAATAGAATGTGATGCTTTAGGTGTTGGGATTGTCGTAGTACTAAGGCAAGATAAGAGACCTTTAGCATATTTTAGTGAGAAACTTCATGGGGCCTAACTCAACTATTCAACTTATGATAAGGAGATTTTAGCTTTGGTTCGAGCTCTAGAGGTATGGCTGTTGGAAAAAATCTGATTTAAAAAATGATTTTCTTACACAGTAAAAAATAAAAACTTTGAAAACCAACTTAATTTGTGATATTTATAGCAATAGACTCTAGACCGAAACAATTGCTCAACCAATAAGAAGAAACAAGAAACTGAAAAAGTGATTTGAATATATCAATTTTTGAGCATTGGAAATGGTATAATATAAAGGTCTGGTTTAGCTCCTCCTTTATTGTTCCTCACTCTCACAGTCTCAAATGCAAACACATATGCACATGATCTGTAAGCAAGAAGTGAACTCCAGTTTTGTGTCTTAATCTAAGTGGTACATATCAGGGAAGTCGAAGTTTGGGTTTTAGAATCTAGACGAGTGCAAAGTCTACTTCTCTTCACCTAAATTCAAAACCCTAAAATTCACCCCTTAGCTTCCATTATTGAGAAAATCCTAATATTCATCTCCCATTTCTCTCCCCATTAAATCCTTAAACCCTAACACCAAAACCCCCCAAATTTACCCCCTTAGCTTTCATTACAGCACCTTGTAACAACACCTATGCCCAAACTTAGTCCCCACTCAACGATTCAATTCAAACCCTCAAAACCTTTTTTGAAACAAATTTCATGTTCACTTGAAACAAAATCTATCCTCATCCTCTATAAACCCAAAATGAACCCTTTTTCAAAATTATATTGAAAAGGGTTTTAATTAAACAGAAAAAATAAACAGAGAAGAAACAAAATTTTGGGTTGAGAAAGGAAGAAGAAAGAAAAAGAATAAAAAGGGACAACATAAATTGGGGTAAAATTCAAAAAAAGAAAAAGGTTTTTTTTAAAAAAATATTATGACATCACCATGACGTCATTTATACCACATGTCACAATTATATTCTAGCACGTGTCCTAAACTTAACAACGTTAGGCTCAGGTACCGCTTTAATTGACGGGAAAAAAAGTTCGGGTACCAAACTGAGACAAAAAAGACCATAAGTATCAATTTGAGAGAAGTGGAAAAATTTTGATACTGATTTTATATTGAACCCATTTTTTAACAAATGACCATTTTTCTCTTTGATCTAACGAATAGGGATTAATTTACCTATTTTTTGAGTAGAAGAGGCAAAATGCAATCCAACTCCTAATATTTGGACCTCCATGATACTTTTACTGAATCCTACTAATTCTTTAATTCCACAGCACTTACATAAAAAAACTGAAAATAAGTCAAATCATCATTTAGCAACAACTATGGATGAAATTTTGAACGGAATGACTAATTTGCACATTTTTTGTAACATACAGAGGCTAATTTATCAAATTTTTAATATAGGGGCAAAATGCAATCTACCTCCTAATGCAAAGAGTTGATAGTAATTTTACATGTAGATATCTAAAATTGTTTCTATGACACTTTAAATTCAAAAGGCAATAACAAATAATATCTTATGTTTATGAATAGCCTATAACATTGACGTAAAGACTTCTCTTTAAAAAAAATAATATTTGTACAAAAAAAATATTTAACCAATAAAAGGGCCATTTTAAAAAAAAATCCCTTTTCTAAAATTATTTACGGAAATGGGCCAACTTTTTGATTATTTACCGGAAGGGGCCGAATTTCAAAACGCTGCGCCCACGTGCCAGCGATCTCAAGTGTCGTGGTCAAGAAAACGCGTCCCTAGGGGAGTGTTTTGTCTACGTCAGCACAAAGCGCTTCCTTGAGGGCCCACTTTGTGCTGATGTGGACAAAACGCTCCCCTAGGGACGCGTTTTGCCCCTTTTTTAACCCCCCCAACAACTTTTTTTTGACCGTTTGGGCTCCAACGATAAAAAAAACTATAAAAACCCCCTTTCATTTTTTTCACACAAAAATCCTCTCAAAATTCTCTCAAAGCTCTCTTTAATTTTTGTAAAAAAACTCTATTTAAAATTTTTTTGAATTAGTTTTTTTTTAGGGTTTAGGGTTTAGGAGCAATCACATGAGACGGATCTGATCTGTACCGTCGAAGCATTGACACATGAAACACGTTATGAATCTTTCTAACTCAGATGGCAATTTCAATCTATAAGCAACCGGCCCAACTCGTTCAATAATCTCGTACGGTCCGATGAACCTCGGACTCACTTTTGCCCTTTCGGCCAAATCGGAGTATTTTCTTCCACGGAGACACTTTCAAAAACACTTTATTACCGACCTCAAATTCGATATCTTTTCATTTTAGATCGCATAAGACTTTTGACGATCTGAGGCTGCTTTCAAACTATCACGAATTACTTCCACTTTCTCATTCGGTCTCTTTTATCGATCAACCCCGTGAATCTTATTCTCACTCACTCATCTAATACAATGGAGTTCGACACTTTCACCATAAAGAGCCTCATATGGTGCCATTTTGATACTAGATTGATAACTATTGTTATATGCAAACTCAATCAATGATAAATGCTTTTCCCACGTGCTTTCAAATTCAAGTATGCAACATCTCAAAGATGTCTTCGAGAATCAATGATTCGTTTCAGATTGACCATCCGTTTGCGGATGAAAAGTAGTACTGAAATGCAATTTAGTGCCTAAGGCATCTTGCAATTTCTTCCCAAATCGCGAGGTAAATCTTGGATCTATGTCAGACACTATAGATAACGGTACTCAATGCAATCTCACAATCTCATCAATATACAGTTCAGCTAACTTATCTAAAGAATAATCGGTTCTCACCGGAACGAAATGAGCTGATTTCGTTAATCTGTCTACTATCACCCAGATTGCATCTTTCTTACTCGGAGATAAGGGCAAACCCGACACAAAGTCCATCGTAATTCTCTCCCATTTCCACTCAGGAATCATAATCGATTGTAACAATCCAGATGGAACTTGATGTTCAGCTTTGACTTGCTGACAAACTAAACATTTCGATACAAAATCAGAAATGTCTCTTTTCATGCCATGCCACCAATAGAACTGCTTCAAATCATTGTACATTTCGTACTCCCCGGATGCACAGTCAAATGACTATTGTGAGGTTCATTCAAAATCGTTTGAATCAACCCTGAATTTCTTGGAACACAAATCCGATCTCTGAATCTCAAATAATCATCACTATCAACTCGAAATTCTGATTCAACATTCAATTCACATTGAGTTCGTTTAGCCATCATTTCAACATCATTTTTCTGAGCATCACTAATTTGTTGTACAAACACATCCGCTTTACTTTCAATTCAGCTACAACCACACCATCATCACATAGATCTATCGGATTACTCATAGCTCGCAAAGCATATGACAATTTTCGGCTTAAGGCATCAGCTACAACATTAGCCTTACCGGGTGGTAATCTATCACAAGTTCGTAATCTTTCAATAACTCTAACCATCTTCTCTCGCAAGTTCAAGTCTTCTCGAGTCATCAAGTACTTTAAACTCTTATGATCAGTATAGATGTGAGATTTTTCCCGAATAGATAGTGATGCCAAATCTTCAATGCGAACACAATCGCGACCAATTCAAGATCATGTGTTGGGTAGTTCTTTTCATGCGATTTTAATTGTCTCAAGCATAAGCAATGACCTCCCCTCTTACATCAAAGACACACCCAAACCATTCAACGATGCATCACTAAAAACTATAAACTCTTTGCTCGATTCGGGTTGAATCAACACTGGTGCTTCTATTAACAACACTTTCAACTGCTCATAACTCTGTTGGCACTTTTCTGACCACTCGAATCTAACATCCTTTTGTAACAACTTTTTCAATGGAATTGCAATCATCGAGAAGCCTTTTACAAATCGTCTATAATATCCCGCTAGTCCCAGAAAACTACAAACTTCAGACACATTTCTCGGAGGCTTCCATTCTAAAATAGCGGAGATTTTACTCGGGTCAACTCGTATTCCCGCAGCTGATACAATATGTCCCAGAAACCCAACCTCACGTAACCAAAATTCACATTTGCTAAACTTTGCATACAACTGTTTCTCACGTAGTGTTTGTAGCATGGCTCTCAAATGTTCGGCATGCTGCATCTCATCACACGAATAAATCAAAATATCATCAATAAATACCACAAAAAAAACGATCCAAATACGGTCTGAATATCTAATTCATCAGATCCATAAACACTGCAGGAGCATTTGTTAATCCGAAAGGCATCACTAAGAATTCGTAATGTCTGTACCTCGTTCAAAGCGTCTTCAAGACATCGGACTCTTTAACTCTTAACCGATAGAAACACGATCTCAAATCTATTTTAGAAAACATTTGTAGCTCTTCTTGGTGATCAAACAAATCATTGATACGAGGCAACGGGTATTTGTTCTTTATTGTCACTTTATTCAGATGTCGATAATCAATACACATTCTCATAGTTCCGTCTTTCTTTTTCACAAATAACACAGGGGCTCCCCAAGGTGAGAAACTCGGTCGTGCAAATCCTCTATCAGTTAATTCTTGCAACTGTGATTTTAACTCTTTCAATTCTATTGGTGCCATTCTATACGGAGCTATCGATATAGGTGTAGTACCAGGCAACAGCTCAATACCAAACTCAACTTCACGAATCGGAGGTAATCCCGGCAGCTCTTCAGGAAACACATCTGAAAACTCACATACTACAGGCACAGATTCAACTTTCTTTTCCGACACCTTTGTATCAATTACGTATGCTAAATAAGCTTCACAACCTTTTCTCACATACTTCATAGCTTTCATCGCAGATACAACAGCTGGTAATCCTTTCATATCATTGGATTCAATTCGAACTATATTACCATTCTGACTCTTCAACTCAATACTCTTTCTTTTACAATTCACGATAGCGTTATGCAGAGTAAGCCAATCCATACCCAGAATTATGTCAAACTCATTGAATGGTAGTAACATCAAATTGACCGGAAAACATAAATTACAAAACATCAATGGGCAATTCTTGCACACCTTATCCACCAAAACACACTTGCCTAAGGGGTTCGATACTCTAATCACAAATTCAGTAGACTCAACAGGTAGAGTCTTATTCAATACTAAGTTCATACACACATAGGAATGGGTTGATCCAGGATCTATCAATGCAACGACATCAATATCAAATAAAGTGAAAGTACCGGTGATGACGTCTGGAGATGATGCTTCCTCTTGTACGCGTATAGCATAGGCTCGGGCAGGTGCTCTCGCTTTTGACCTCACAGCTGCGTCAGTTGTCCCCCTTTGACTTTCGCTCACATTTCTGTTGTTTCTGGGTGGTCTACCTCTAGCCGTCACATTACTTGGTCTTTCATTCTGAACATTCTCCTCTTCGACCATCTTTGGACAATCTCGAATAAAATGATCTCGAGAACCACATTTATAACAAACTCTATTGTTGTACTTGCCCCAACACTCTTCCACATGTCATCTTCCACACTGTCTGCACTCAGGTTTGTTACTCTTAACACTACCAACACTTGGTTCATTCGGAGCTTGAATTCGTAAACCAGTACTTTGTCTCGAACGATCTCTACTTGGATGTCCCAACGAAACATTTGAACGATTTCTTTCATCTCTATATCTCTTTGCTAAAGGTTGAGAGAACTTATTCATCGATCTCTTTCTTTTATCACGAGCCTCATAATCGACTTTCTTCTTCTCTTTACTGAGCTCCTCAGCTTTACATGCTCTTTCGACTAACACAACAAATTCATTTATATCAAGTATCCCAACTAACAATTTAATGTCTTCATTCAATCTCTCTATGAAACGTTTGCACATAGTAGCTTCGGTCGAAACACATTCTCTCGCGTATTGGCTCAATCTTACAAATTCCCGCTCGTACTTAGTAACAGTCAAACGGCCCTGTTTCAAATCTAGAAACTCTTTACGTTTCTGATCAATGAAACATCGATCGATATACTTTTTCGAACTTAACTTGAAAGAAGTCCTGTGTGATTCTCTCTCTCGGAACCACAGATATCAATATTTTCCACCGATTATAAGCGTGTCTCTCAACAAGGAAAGCGCACACTTAATGCACTCATCGATTCAACGACATCTCATCAAATACTGATTGTATTCTCGAGCCAAAACTCGGCTCGCCAAAGATAAATCATCGATGTGGCCCTAAACTCTTGGCCCCATATTTTTGAATCTTATCTACTGTGTGGTTTATTCAATCGATCGGATCTACAACTTGTGGCACAACAGGTACTTGTAGGGGTGGAGGTTGTGGAGTGGTCGGATTCGTTCGAACGAACTCCGTAAACCATTCACTCATCATACGGAAGAAGGCTTGCTTAGCCTCTCCTCCCTTACTACCTTCATTCGGCCTAGATGTGGCCGGCGCTGTCCCTTGAGCGGGAGAAGGCGCATTACTCTCTACGTCATCAGCAACTGCTCGATCGAGATCCATTACTATAAGAAAACACATTTTCAACTGTCAGCATTCATCACACTATCGCAATTTCATATATGACATGTATAGCTAGACTCACACGCGCTACATTAGTCTGAGAATCGACTAAACCGTAGCTCTGATACCAATAAAATGTAACACCCCTAACCTGAGACTGTCGCCGGAAAGGGGTTAAGAGGTATTACCGATCAATCAGAACATTTAACATCTAGAATTTACGACACAAAGTCAATCACGTTCAATTACAATCATAGTGTCCCTTAAATGAGTCATCAAGACCCTAAGCATGCTTATAAACCGAGTCAGGACTAAACCGAAACACATATAAAATTTCATGAAAATTTGAAACTTTTCTAAAATACAGGGGAGACACGCCCGTGGGAGGAGATCGTGTGCCCTCCACGGCTTCAAGACACCCCCGTGTGTCCTTCCGTGTCTATATACTGACTTGGTCCCCACGGCCACCAGGCACGCCCGTGTGTCCTGACTGTGGTCCTATACTGTCTTCCCCACCACGGCCACCAACCACGCCCGTGTGCCATGGACGTGTGCTCTTAGCTAGCTACTGACTTATACACCACGGTTAGCTGACACCCCCGTGTCGAGGCCGTGTGCTACTAAGCTGTAATCTGCCAATTCACCCACGGTCTGTAGGCACGCCCGTGTGACATTATAGGCCATTTTGCAAGGCCAACATGCCACCCACTTAGGTCAAACCTACAAGCAACACATACCAAAACATATCATGCACATAAGGCAACTAAAAACTTACCAAGATGACTATCCAATCTATGCAATCAATTCCCATTCCAATCATAACAAATTCAATACCAAAAATCTATCTCATCACAAATATAATACATTCAATACCAAACATCATTCCTTCTCAATTTCACTAATTCCTACTAGCATTTTACCAACACAAAGTTACCATTCAATAATCAATTTCTCAACTCTCAAATCATGCCAAAAGATGCATCACATATATCAAATTCATTCATGTTAAGACTAGCACATATCTAGCTACATCTCATGGCTACTTACAAACATCAAACATGATTCAAATGACCAGCCTATACATGCCATATTTTAACTATGTACATCTTTCCAAAATACCCAAAATAGATTGCCGATAGTGTGATCGAGATGCCGATGATCCCCGGATTCGAGCTAGCTTTTATCGACATCGCTAAGCAGAGAAAGAAATCACACAGTAAGCTTTCTATAGCTTAGTAAGTTCGATATACAATATAATCGTGTCATTAAACCAAACCAATATAATCAATAACCATCACATAGATCATTTCTCTCTTATCCATACTATATCATCCCTAGTCAAGATACTCATTCATCCATCTATAGCTTTATCTATAAATTCATCAACCACAAAGGTTCAAGACATACCTTGGCTAACACATCGTTATTCAATTTCCAAGCTACTCAATGCTCAATATTACTTGTTGATCATCCTTTAATATTCAATCAACTTATTCGCACACTCGATTGCTATATACATGGTCGGTACATATTAGTCATCGCACACTTAGTGCCAAATTTTCCAACCGACTTATCTCGATAACGCACACACACGATTACAATTCTATAAGCCGAAGCTTTCATAACATCGCGCACACAGTGCTATTCTTTTCTATTTCGATTTTAATATCGCACACTTAGTGCCCTTAATTAAATCCTGCACATAGCATCTCAATTTCATACACATATACACATTCATTTCATAATACAAAAACATATGATAATAACATGAATTATATCCGAACTTACCTCGAATGTCAAAATATCAGCTTGATCGATTAATCGAGTACTTTCTCTTTGCCTCGATCTCGATCCGAACCTCTCCTCTCTTAGTCTATACACATTCAAATTCATTCCATTTAATCACTAACTCATTCAATTTAGTCCACACACACACATTTAGGGCATTTTACAAAATAGCCCTCACATTTTCACATTTTGACACTTTAGTCCCTATCTCACAAAATCATCAAATACACAAAATTTCAAAAACACATATGCTAGCCGAATTCTTCCCATGCTAATACAAGCTCATAAATTTCATTTATTTCACAATTTAACCCTTCAATTTCTCATTTTCTCAATTAAATCCAAAATATTCAATTTCACCAAAAATCTCAATACAAAATATCTTGATCCAACACCAAGTTTTCATATTTCACTATTAACTAGCACATAGCTCAAGCATTCATCAATGGCTCATCACAAGAACATCATCAATTCACAAAATTTCAACATGGGTTAGTTAGAGCACTAAGCAATGATTACGAAAACGTAAAAATTATCAACAATCGAGCTCAAACATACCTTAAATCAAGCCAAATTCTTGCCAAAAATTACAAAACTTCAAACCCTCATTCATCCTCCAACTTTTGGCAATAACAAAGATGATAACATTCATCTTTTCTTTCATTTGTTTTATTAATATTATCATATTAAACATTTTACCTATTTGCCCATTTATTAAACATATAAGACAATTATATTTTAAGGCTAATAAGTCATTTAGCCACCCACTATCTTTAATAATGGCTTAATAACACATAAGTCCTCCACCTTAAAAATCCAACCACAATTTAGTACTTATAATTAAGCACATAGCTTTTATTCTTTACGCGATTAAGTCCTTTCTCTAAATTCGACACTCAAACCATTAAATTATCACACAAAATTTTCACACAGGCTAAGTCACATAATATTCACACAGAAAATATCATTAAAATATTTATACAACCTCGGATTTGTGGTCTCGAACCACTATTTTGACTAGGGTCTAAACCGGGATGTTACACGTTGTTTCGAATACTTCAAAACCCATGCCTTAATTTTGGAATTTGATGATGATTTTGAAATGTTCCATTGATGAATACTTGAGCTTTGTGATGTTAGTTGATGAAATATGAAATATATGTGTTAAATTAACATGTTTTATCTTTGGATTTTTGGTGAATTTGAGTAATTTGGACTAAATTGTGAAAATAATATTTTAAGGGACTAAAATGTGAAATAAATGAAATATATTGACTTGTATGATCATGGTGAAAATTCGGCTAAGCATGGGTACAAGGGAATTTTATGTATTTTGTGATTTTGTGAAATAAGGACTTAAATGTCAAAATGTGAAAATGTGTGGGCTAATTTGTAAAGTGCCCTAAATTTGTGTTTTTGGATTGAATTGAATGATTTGGTGAATAAATGGGTTAAATTTGAATATGTATAGATCAAGAACCAAATAAAACGGATTAGATCGAGGAAAGTCGAAAGTGATCGAATAGTCGAATCCGTCCGTCTATATCCGTACGAGGTAAGTCTATATACAAATAAATGTAATTGATATGTTCGAATGAAATTGAATTGTGATGAATGATTAAGGAAGATATACATGTGTAATACGAGAAAGTATCGACAAAGTGTCAAGTCTGAAAAGTCCCGTACGAACTTAGGAATAGATAGGATTCATATGTCATGACATAGGTTTCTGATATGTTATATCGTGTAAGACCACGTCTGGGGCGTTGGCGACAATTTGAGATTTACGTGTAAGACCATGTCTGGGACATTGGCATCGTATTTGATTCGTGTAAGACCCTGTCTGGGACAGTGGCATCGATATTTGATTACATGTAAGACCACGTCTAGGACGTTGGCATTGTACGATTATTCTATGTATTCTGAGTATCCTATTTGATTTCGAATGGTTCAACGGGCAATCTCCGAGAAATGAAAGACTATGTGAAATGTATGATCGTTTCAGGTACGTTTGAAGTGTAAGTTATGATTGAGCATAAATGGTAAGTATATATGTGTATGTGCACAAGTGAGATATGTGCATAGACTTGATGAGATAAAATGTGATATACGTATGAAGTTGCTATGATCAAAAGAGGTATTTAGAGATATGAATTGTTGGTAAGTAATGGCTAAACAAATGAGCCAAAGAAGAATTATGAGATTACATTTGAGATATATAAATGATCTTGCAATTGATATGATTATGAATGTTTATATGTTAGGTTTATTTGTATATGGCTTACTAAGCTTTTGAAAGCTTACTCTGTGTGTGTTTGCTTTGTTTTATAGATTGTTAAAGCTACGGAAGGCTCGGAGATCGTCGAGGATCATCACCACACTATCAAACCCCATTTTGGTACCTTTTGAATGTGTACATAGTTAAATATGGCATGTATAGGCTAGTTAGTTTGGGATTATGTTTTGAGTTGTATATAAATAGCCATGTGATATGGCTAGATAATGATTATGATATGAATAAGTAGTCCATGCTAAATGATGCATAGTTTGGTATGGTTTGATGACTAATTTTTGAGCTAATGAGATGGTCAAATCTATGATAATTTCTATGATGCAAAAATTAGCATATTGTTGATGATGGATTGACACTTTGAATTGGTAAGTTTTTGAATGGTTTATACTTATAAATGCTTGTGATGAGATTGAGATAAATGTTGTATAAGTTGGTATGTTTGATATGTTCTTGAATGGTTAGAAAAGATGGTCATTTTGATATGATTTGAATTGGTATAATGCTTGTAGGTATAACCTAATGTGTGGGTGGCAATTTGGCATTGTAAATGGCCTATAATTGCCCACACGGTTGATCACACGGGCGTGTGGCTCGACTGTGTCCTTCTTGGTTGTATTTCAAAACAAGTCAGGCTCGACCACGGGCTGGACACACGGGCGTGTGACTGGCTGTGTGGTGTAAGTCAGTGTCGACCACGGGTGAGGCAAACGGTCGTGTCTCAGGCCGTGTGGACAAGTCAGTATGTATGCCCTGTTTTGCCACGGCTTAGACACATGGGCGTGTCTGAGGTCGTGTGAGGCACACAGCCTACCCACACGGGCATGTGACCTCTGTAACTTAGAAAAATGTTTGATTTTCTAAAATTTTTTGTATGATTCTGGTTTAGTCCCGACCCTTTTTTTGATGCATGTTTAAGGTCTCGTAGACCTCATTAAGGGACTATAAGCTTGTATTTGCTATGATATGACGATGATATACATTATGATGTGAAATGTTTTTAAAAGTCTCTGATTTGTCCAGTAATGCCTCTTAACCCTAAACTGGCGATGGTTACGGGTTAGGGTGTTACATTTTATTGGTATCAAAGCTACGGTTTAGTCGATTCTAGGACTAACGGTGCGTGTGAGAATCTAGCTATACATGTCATATATACAAACTGTGATAGTGTGATGAATCTTGACGTATAAAATGTGTTTTCGTATAGTAAATGGATCCCGAAAGAGCTGTAGTTGATGACGTTGAAAGTAATGTGCCTGCTCCCACTCAAGGGACAGCGCCATCTGATTTGAGACCGGCTACTAGCGGTCAGGAAGGATAGGCTAAATAAGCCTTCTTCCAAATGATGAATGAGTGGTTCACCCAATACGTTAGAACAAATCTGGCTATTTCACAACCTCCGCACCTGCCCAATCCTCCTCAGACTTCTGTAGTACCTCCGGTTATGAATCTGAATCTGTTGAATAAGCCTTCGGTTGACAAAATCTATAAATATGGGGCCGAAGAGTTCAGGGCCACTAGTGATTATGATGCTGAGAGAGCTGATTTTTGGCTCGAGAACACAATTCGAGTGTTTGATGAAATGTCATTGACTTTTGATGAATCCATAAAATGTGTTGTTTCTTTGTTACGAGATGCAGCTTATCAATGGTGGAAGACTTTGATTTCTGTTGTTCCAAAAGAACGGGTTACATGGGATTTCTTTCATTCTGAATTTCGGAAGAAATATATTAGCCAGAGATTTATAGATCAAAAACGAAAAGAATTTCTGGAATTGAAACAGGGTCGCATGTCTGTCACTGAATACGAACAAGAATTCGTGAGATTAAGTCAATATGCTCGGGAATGTGTTTCAACTGAAGCGATAATGTGTAAAAGGTTTGAAGACGGCCTAAATGAAGACATCAGTTTGCTAGTCGGGATTCTGGAAATAAAAGAATTTGTTGTGCTTGTTGATCGAGCATGTAAAGCTGAGGCACTCGGGAAAGATAAAAGAAAAGCTGAGTCTGAAGCTAGAGATGTGAGAAGAGATTCTCAAGCAAATCATTTCAGTCTGCATCGAAGAAATTCAGAGATAAGCATAGTTGTTCAAAGGCTAATGTAGGACATTCAAACAGAGATCGAGCTAGATCGCAGTCAAACTTCAAAGCTCCAGCTACTTCGATAGCTAGCGTGGGAAATGTCTGATCTGAGTGACCTGAATGTAAGCATTGTGGTAAAAGACATTCGGGTAGTTGTAGATTGAATGATCGAGCCTATTTTAGATGTGGATCACTAGATCATTTTATTCGAGATTATCCCAAGTCTGTTGAACAAGATATCGTACAGAATCTGAAATCAGATAATGTTTCAGCTAGAGGTAGACCTTCTAAAAATGCAAGAAATGTCAGTGGTAGCCAGAGAGTTACGAAAGATACAGTTGTGAGATCTGAAGCTAGGGCACCTGCCAGAGCATACGCCATTCGAGCTCGTGAGGAAGCTTCGTCTCCAGATGTTATTACGGGTACATTTACTCTTTATGATACTTCTATGATTGCATTGATAGATCCAGGGTCTACTCACTCATATGTATGCATGAACTTAGCATCCAGTAAGACTTTTCCTGTAGAGTCTACTGAATTTGTTATTAGATTACCGAACCCCTTAGGTAAATGTGTCTTGGTTGATAAAGTCTGCAAGAATTTTCCGTTAATGTTCTGAGATGTTTATTTTCCAGCTGATCTGATGCTATTACCATTTGATGAGTTTGACATAATTTCGGGTATGGATTGGTTAACATTGCATGATGCTGTTGTGAATTGCAAAAGAAAGATTATTGATTTGAGATGTCAGAATAATGAAATAGTTCGGTTTGAATCTAATGATGTGAATGGACTACCAGCTGTGATATCAATGATGAAAGCTCAGAGTTATGTGAAAAAGGGTTGCGAAGCCTATTTTGCTTATGTGATTGATTCGAGAGTGACTGAAAAGAAAGTTGAATCTGTGCCAGTTGTTTGTGAATTCCCTGATGTATTTCCTGAAGAATTACTGGGATTACCTCCGATACGAGAAATTGAGTTCAGTATTGATTTAGTACCGGGGACGACTCCTATTTCGATAGCTCCGTATAGAATGGCACCAACAGAATTGAAAGAATTGAAGTCTCAGTTGCAAGAGTTGACCAACAGAGGATTTGCACGACCGAGTTTCTCACCTTAGGGTGCTCCGGTTGTAACAGCTTGATTTAGGGGCTAGTCGGAACAGTGGTTCGGAACCACTAATTCAAGGTTAGAGAAAATATATTTTTTTAAGTTATTCTATAAGTTAGGGCATGATTATATGTGTATGAAAATTTTGGTGCTTTAATTTTAGCGATTTCATGCTTAATCGCGAAAAAGGACTAAATCGCATAAAGTGCGAAAGTTCCATTTTAAAGGCTAAAGGTGTTTAATAGCTAAAGAATATTAATTGGAGGTCTTTAAAGTGCAATTAGACCCCTAAAGATAGGGTGGCCGGCCATAGGAGACAAAATTTGTCAAAGTTGGTCAAAGTTGGTAAAGTTGGTGACTTAATTGATTATTTTATATTAAAGTAAAGAAAAGATGATATTCATCTTTTTACTCATCTTCCTCCACTGAAATTTTCAGCAAACAAGGGGTTTTAGAACTCAAAAATTTCAGCAAACTTCTCTCTTTACAAGTAAGTGCTTTAGTGACCATTTCTTGATAAAAATTGTACTTTTGAAACCCCTAAAGCTTAAGCTAGCTAAAGAGGGGACAATCTTGCAAAATGATTGAAAGCTTAGGGTTTTGCCATGTGAGCATTTATGTTGTTTGCTGCATTTTTATGGAAGAAATTGAGTCTTAGTTATTAGATGAACAACTTTTGTGAAAGGTGTTACCATGAAAACACCTAAAAGGACCTTTTTGTAAAGGTTGTAAAATATGTAGTAAATGTGTGAAATGTTGAGTTTTGATGGTAGCCATAAGAGAAATAAATGTTCACCTAGGCTCGATAAAGGTAGAAAATTGATTAGAATTGATTTCTGAGCCTAGGGGTAAAATGGTCATTTTGCAAAAGTCTAAGGGAAAAATAGTAATTTTGCCAAAGCATGGTTATTGAAATGAATTTATTAGTGTGATTTTTAAATGAGCTAACTTTCTATTATAGATCAAGAAGAACCAAGAATTTACCTCGACCGGGGAAAGAACAAAGTATCGGACTAGATCGATGATCTAGCTTATTTTGAAATCGAGGTAAGTTTGTATGTGATAAATTCAACATTTATGCTAGTATGTTTGAGAATGTTTGATATTATGATACTACATGATATTCTATGAAATTGAGTACTGGTGTTGAATGAGAAAGATGATAAAAGAGGATATGTTGAAGTCCCGGTAGGACTATAATAATTGTGAGAATACTATCATCGAGACATGAGATGGATAAGGTCCCGTGTAAGACCATGTCAGGGACATGGCCTCGGTATCGAATTAAGATTCTGTATAAGACCATATTTGGGATATGGCTTCGGTATTGAATTTGAGAATCGTACAAGACCATATTCGGGATATGGCATCGATCCTCGAAGTAAGATTTCGTATAAGACCATATCCGGGATATGGCATCGGCACTCAGGGGTGACCCCATATAAGACCACATCTGGGATGTGGCATTGGCTTCGTGTTTATGTTAATGACGATGAATATGCGTCTTTGAGTATCCCTAGTGAATTAGTGGGATAAATAGATAAGCTTGGATATAGAAATGAGATTAGCACTAAATTCATGTGATTGAGTGAATACAGGTACCCGTGAATAATTCACGAGGAATGTTATGATATGTGGCATGGTATATGCTAGATAAGAACAAGTATGAGTAAGTTATGGCAAAGTGCTTACGACTTAGTGTGGTTACCCATGCCATGAATTGATGTCATTATGAACTTATTGTTGCTATTTATTTTTATGTAAACTTACTAAGCTTTATGCTTACACCTCTCATTTCCCTTTTTCCTTATAGTATTGCCAAGATAATTCGAGAATTGTGGGACGTTGGAGTTCGAAAATCACACTATCGACATCTCTTTGGTATAACAAGTTAGACTTATTTTGAGTATGGCATGTATAGGACTTGGATATTTTGTTATGTCATTTTGATAGCCAATGTGTTGGCCATTTATGTTATCAAGGTCATTTTGTAAATGGTCATTGGAATTGGGCCAATACATGACAAGTTTATTTATATTCAATGATGATGAAATTATGAAGTTTATGCTTGTGTGGATGCTTGAATTAAGTTTTTGGAAGTGCCTTAGGGTCATGAGTTATGTTGAAATGAATTGGTATAAGTATGGTTGCTATGTAAGGTGGCATTTGGCTTGGAATATAGCCTTTCTACTGTCCACACGGGTAGATACACGGGCGTGTGTCTAAGCCTTGTGTGACACACGGCCAGCCCCATGGGCGTGTTGTTCGGCCGTGTGTCCTCTTGCATGCTAGGTTTGCAAGTCAGTATGCTCAGCAGTAAACAAACAGGCAGAGACACGGCCATGTGTCTCAGCCGTGTGAGAGGCACGGCTATGGACATGGGCGTGTGCCCAGGCCGTGTGAAGTCTAGACCTAAAATTAGGAATTTAATTCGACACACGGTCTAAGGACACGGGTGCGTGCCTTGGCCGTGTGACCTTAATGATGTGATGACATCATAAACAGAATGCCAAGGTTTTGGCACACGGGCTAAGACACGGGAGTGTCAAGGCCGTGTGAGGCTCACGGGCCAAGGACACGGGTGTGTGTCTGGCCGTGTGAAATAAGTCAGTGTCGACCACGGGTGAAGAACACGGGCATGTCCCAGGGTCACACGGGCGTGTGGCTGGAAACACGAAAATTTATACACTTTTTCATGCCGTTTTTAACTCAAATTTATGCAGTTTCCATTAAATTCTTGTCGGAAAATAATTAAATATTATAAAATAATTAAATTGTGCTAAAAATATGAACATGATGAATTTTAATTAATTTTATAGTTAATTTTGATTAATTTTGACTATTTTCGACAGATTCACACAAAGGGCGAAAATTGACTCGGCAGACACTGCTCGAAGATTAAACCCGAGAAACAATTTGAAGTATCGAGGCACATTTATTTCCAGCCCAAGACGGTCCGATTATGAATATTAAATCATAAATAATTAATTTTAATTTATTCCCAATATAATTTGGGCTAAATAAATTATTATTAATTAATTATGGAAAAAGGGCCCATTTGAACCGCACTGGTTGAACAAATTTCAGTGAACCGAACCGAGCAAAGAATTGGGCAGCCCAAACCGTCCATATGCTGACCCAAATCAGCTTATTAGCTGATTAATTAAGCTTGCAAAGAAGCCCTCGAAGACTTTTCAAAGCTGCATTCAACCCCCTCCACAATTAGTGGCTTTGTAGATTTGCCCCATGCCATATTTAGCAAAACTTGAAGCCATCAACTTTACCACATAGATGGCCAGCCAAGGGGGGACTCTTTGGCTGATGGGATTTGCTATTTTTAGCAGCCACAATCAGCTATAAAAGCCACCCCTTGCTGATCATTCAAAGCATCCCTCACACCAATAACATTCTCTCATTCTCTCTTCTCTTCTCTCAAATTTTCTCTCTTCTTTTCCATTTCATTTCCCCTTTCTCTTGTGCCGATTTCTCCTCTTGGGAAAGAGGTGTTCTTCAGCCATCTTGGGCAGCAATCAAGTATTCATAGAAGCCTTGCTCGGCAAGGACAACGGAGACAAAGAACGGAACAACCAGCCAAGCCTCGGAGAAACACCGGATTTGCCTCTTGTTCCCTATCTTTTTAATTTCTATTGTTTATATGATGAACATATCTATGAATATTATTGTTGTTGAAATGGTTATTTTAATCAATTCAGCTTGAATTTAATTCGTGTTGTGTTGATTGCATGACTTCCTTTTGAATTATTAAAATTATGTTTATGCTGTTATAGGTCTCGGTAAATTGCTTGATTAAGTAAAATCATGCTTAAGTTATTCTGGCATTATAATTGTTTAGATAACTAAAGAATTAATTATTTAAACGGATTGAAATCATAATTAATGGACACAGTACTTAATCAGTGCATGTTTAATTCTTCTAAGGTAGCTAAAGATTAAATTAGCATTGTATTTGGCAATACATATGCCTTGCATAACTTACAAGATTGTTGTGATTAAATTGTTTCAAGGTAATGACACTTTGTTACTTCACAGAGTCTTTTATATGCTTATTAGGTTGAATTAATCATTTGAATCGACATAGGAATATACGAAAGATTGTTTAATTTAATAAGTATGTATGTGCAATAACATGTTTACCTTTATAAATCTGTTTAATCGGTCGAATGAACATAGAAATATGTACGAGAGATGAATGGATTTTTGATTTGTAAATATGTTCATAAGTTAGCAAATTACCGAGTTGCCGTGAATTTATTCGTAACAAGTATAAGCATAGGTTTAATAATTCTAAGGTAAGAAATGTAATTAATCCAACACAATTATATCATCTTGATTAAAATCAGCTTTGAAATCGTGCATTAGAACTCTATTTTATTTTATTTTATTTTACTTTGTTTTCTAGTTTTTAATCATTTTTCTAAACCAAATATTTTTCCTTCACCAAAGTGTTCAAAATCATTTTCATAAATAATTCTTTTACAGTCCCTGTGGGTACGATACTCGACATTTACTTATCACTTTATTACTTGTTACGATTGTGTACACTTGCACATTTCCACCATTCCAAGTTTTTGGCGTCGTTGCCGGGGACTGGTTTTCAAAGCCATTATTTGTGAATCTGTTTTACATTTTGGTTTATTTATTTTCCTATTTAAATTGTTACTTACTTAATTTTTCTGTGATTATTTCAGGTGTTTATGAGTATTGACCAGATTATTGACTTACTCCTTGTAGACCCTGAGATAGAACAAACCTTTCGACAGCGAAGAAGACAATCGAACCAGAGAAGGACCGAAGAGATGAAGATCGAGAATATGAATCAAGGAAACGGAGCAAACCCTGCTCAGAATCCTATCCTTATTGCTAATGATAGGGATAGAGCCTTAAGACAATATGCCGTGCCAGTGTTCAATGATCTTAATCCGGGTATCAGAAGACCCGAGATCGAGGCACAACAATTCGATGAAGCTTGGTCATGTTCCGGATGATGAGACGCATGGGCCAATTCAGTGGAATGCCTACTGAAGATCCTCATCTTCACTTAAGACTATTTATGGAAGTGAGTGATTCTTTCAAGTTAGTCGGAGTTCCCGAATATGCCTTACGATTGAAGCTGTTCCCATATTCGCTAAGGGACAGAGCTCGTGCCTGGTTGAACTCATTGCCACCGAACTTCATTTCTACATGGCAAGAATTAGCCGAGAGATTCCTCATGAAGTATTTCCCGCCAAGCAAGAATGCTAAGCTGATGAACGAGATCACTGCCTTCCACCAAATGGGTGATGAGTCCTTGTATGAGGCATGGGAAAGATTTAAAGAGCTATTATGAAAATGCCCTCATCATGGAATCCCACATTACATCCAACTTGAGACGTTTTACAATGGTCTCAACGCTCACACGAGGACGGTAGTGGACGCTTCTGCTAATGGTGCTCTCCTTTCTAAGTCTTATAATGAGGCTTATGAAATTATCGAGAGGATTGCTAGCAAAAATTATCAATGGCCAACCAGTCGAGCAGCGTCAGGAAGACGAGTCACTGAAATACATGAAGTAGACGCTCTTACTTCACTCGCATCTCAGGTATCTTCAATTTCCTCAATGCTTAAAAATCTTACCACTAATGGGTCTAATAGTCTTGCAGCACAGCTGCCTAATCAATTTGAGAATATAGCCTGTGTCTATTGTGGGGAGAGACATTTGTTTGAAGAATGTCTGTCTAACCTAGAATCTGTATACTACATGGGTAATCAGAACCAAAACCGAGGAAGGCAAGGGTTGCAATCAAATTTTTATAAACCATCATGGAGAAACCACCCAATTTTTTCCTGGAGTAACCAAGGGGCTGGAACCAGTACTACTTACACCCAAACCAGACCAACCCAGCTACCTAGTTTCCCTCAACAAGTTCAGAAACCAGTTCAAGTTGAAGCATCCAATAGCTTGGAGAGTTTGCTGAAGACATACATAACAAAGAATGATGCCTTAATCCAGAGCCAAGTAGCTACATTGAAGAATTTGGAGAATCAAGTGGGCCAGCTTGTTACTTAACTCAGAAACTGACCACAAGGTGCTCTACCTAGTGACACAGAGAATCCAAGAAATCCGGGGAAGGAACATTGTAAAGCGTTGACATTGAGGAGCAGAAAGACAGTAGAGCCCAACACTGTCGAAGTTGAAAAAGAGCCAGTTGACGCTCAAGATTTAGAAGAAGTTCAACCAAGTGTTGAAATCCGGTTTCACGAACGAAATCGCAAAACCCGACAAAGTAACTGCAGGACCAACTAATTCTGATCAACTAACAACTTCGTTAGGTGTAGAATTACCGCCAAAGACGAACCAACCAAAACCAGTTCCAGTAATGAAACCACCACCACCCTACCCTCAAAGACTTCAAAAGCAGAAGCAAAAGATTCAATTCAAGAAGTTCCTTGACGTACTCAAGTAACTTCACATCAACATCCCGTTGGTTGAATCACTTGAGCAAATGCCGAACTACGTCAAGTTCATGAAAGATATCTTGTCTAAGAAACGAAGGCTTGGAGAATTTGAGACAGTAGCTCTGACGAAGGAATGCAGTGCATATCTTCAAGACAAACTGCCCCCAAAATTGAAGGATCCTGGATGTTTTACCATACCGTGCAATATTGGAGCAACATATTGTGGTAAGGCATTATGTGACTTAGGTGCAAGTATCAACTTGATGCCTATGTCAATATTTAGAAAGTTGGGGATAGGAGAAGTTAGACCAACTACGGTTACGCTTCAACTAGCAGATCGATTCTTAGCACATCCAGAAAGAAAAATCGAGGACATATTGGTAGTGTAGATAAGTTTATCTTTCCTGCCGACTTTGTAATTCTAGATTTTGAAGCAGACAAAGAAGTACCACTCATCCTAGGAAGGCCGTTCCTAGTAACTGGAAGGACCCTCATTGATGTGCAGAAGGGCGAGCTCACTATGCGTGTTCAGGATGATCAGGTAACATTTAACGTCTTTAAATCTATGCAATTTCCTGACACAATGGATGATTGTTCTGCAGTATCTGACTTAGAGGAATTAATAGTGGAGAAGGAACTCAACTGTGTTGAGGACCCACTGGAAAGAATTGACATCGGATCCCCTAATTGAGGAAGAGTAGGATGACTACTTAGCTTTGCTAGAAGCTAATCAAAAGGTATTTAATTCACAATCCTGTTTTGAATCTTTGGAGTTAGAAAAGAGGGATTACACCCAGCCAAAAGCATCGATCAAGGAGCCACCTAAATTAGAACTCAAGGTATTACCTTCTCATTTAAAATACGTTTATTTAGGTAACGCTTCTACTCTGCCTGTGATTGTTTCAGCGAAATTAACTACTAAACAAGAAGAAAAACTTATCTTAATTTTGAAACAATTCAAGAAGGCCATCGGATGGACCATAGCCGATATTCACGGTATTAGTCTGTCGGTATGCAGGCACAAGATTATCCTGGAAGATGGCGAAAAAGGGACGATCGATGGACAAAGGAGACTAAACCCCATCATGAACGATGTAGTAAAAAAGGAGATCATCAAGTGGTTAGATGTGGGTATTATCTATCCCATCTCAGATAGTTCATGGGTAAGTCCAGTCCAGTACGTGCCGAAGAAAGGAGGTATCACTGTCGTAGAGAATGAGAACAACGAGTTGATACCGACTAGAACGGTTACGGGATGGAGAATCTGCATCGATTACCGGAAGCTGAACAAGGCGACTAGGAAAGATCACTTTCCTTTGCCGTTCTTAGACCAGATGCTGGATAGACTCGTAGGATGAGATTACTACTGTTTTCTCAATGGATACTCAGGGTATAATTAGATTACAGTAGCACCAGAAGATCAACACAAAACGACATTCACCTGGCCGTACGGTACGTTTGCATTTAGACGCATACCATTTGGTTTATGTAATGCACCTGCTACATTTCAAAGATGTATGATGTCTATTTTTACTGACATGGTTGAGAAGTACTTGGAAGTTTTTATGGATGATTTTTCAGTATTCGAAGATACTTACAATGATTTCTTAGCCAATCTAGCTAAGGAACTAAGGCGATGCAAAGAAACGAATCTCGTACTCAACTGGGAGAAGTGCCATTTTATGGTACGAGAAGGAATTGTTCTAGGCCATCGGATAACGAGGCATAGGATCAAGATAGACAAAGCAAAGGTAGATGTTATTGAGAAACTCCCACCTCCAACATATGTAAAAGGTGTTAGGAGCTTTTTGGGCCACGCCGGTTTTTACCGAAGATTTATCAAGGACTTCTCCAAAGTTGCTAAACCCTTATGCAAATTATTGGAGAAGGACTCGATATTCAAGTTTGATGAGGATTGCTTAAAAGCCTTCAACGATTTGAAGAGTCGATTAGTCACGACACCCATAATCGTCACACCAGACTGGGATTTGCCATTCGTATTGATGTGTGACGCGAGTGACTTCGCAATTGGAGTTGTCTTGGGCCAGCGAAGGAACAAAGTTTTTCATCCCATCTACTACGCAAGTCGAACTCTAACCGGAGCTCAACTAAATTATACAGTAACAGAAAAAGAGTTACTTGCTATTGTGTTTGCTTTCGACAAGTTTTGATCATATCTTGTAGGTACCAAAGTGATTGTCTATACGGACCACTCGGCAATTAAATATTTACTGGCCAAGAAAGATGCTAAGCCGAGATTGATCTGGTGGGTATTACTACTTCAAGAGTTCGATCTAGAAATTCAAGATCGAAAGGGAGTAGAGAACTAAGTAGCAGATCACTTGTCTAGATTGGAGCCGTAAGAGGGAAATTCTCCACTTGTACCGATTCAGGAGACATTTCCAGATGAACACATACTGAAGGTAAATCATGTCCATAATATTCCTTGGTTTGTTGATATTGCTAACTATTTAGCTTGTGGTTTGATGCCGACTGACAAAACGTATCAGCAAAGGAAAAAGTTTCTTCACGATGCGAAGTATTATTTCTGGGAAGAGCCATACATGTTTAAAAAATGTGCAGATCAGATGATCAAGAGATGTGTGGAAGAAGATGAAATACCAAAGATTTTATACCATCTTGTCACTCACCTCAGTGGGGACACTTTGAGGTACACATACAATGCCAAAGTATTGCAAGCGGGTTCTTTTGGCCAACACTATTCAAGGATGCATACGCTACGTAAAAGAGTCGTGATCGATGTCAAAGGGTTTGAAATGTCACCAACAGAAATGAGATGCCTCGAACAAATATCATTGAGGTAGAATTATTTGATGTTTGGGGTATTAACTTTCTTGGTCCTTTTCATCTGTCTTTTGGTCACAAGTATATATTGGTAGTGAGAGATTATGTGTCCAAGTGGGTCGAGGTGAAGCTTATCCGATTTAACGATGCTAAGGTTGTGATGAAGTTCTTGCAGTAAAACACGTGTTCACAAGGTTTGGAACCCCAAGAGCTATTATCAGCGATGAAGGGACCCATTTTGTGAACAAGTGGTTAAAATGGTTGTTAGATAAACATGGAGTGAAACACAAGGTTGCAATAGCTTACCATCCGCAGACAAATGGGCAAGCTGAGCTGGCGAATAAGGAGATCAAAGGCATACTTGAGAAGGTAGTTTGCCCGAACTGACGAGATTGGTCCAAGAAACTAGATGATGCTTTATGGGCTTACAGAACAGCATATAAGACACCTTTAGGAATGTCACCCTACAGGTTGGTCTTTGGAAAAGCCTGTCATCTACCTTTGGAGTTAGAGCCCAAAGCTTATTGGGCTCTTCGATAACTCAACCTGGATCTTAAACTTACTAAAGAGAAATGGATGCTCCAACTCAACAAGCTAGAGGAATTCGAATGTTCTCATACGAAAATACCAAATTACTCAAAGAAAGACTCAAGAAATGGCATGACAAGCACATTCGAGTTAGAGAATTTGAAGCAGGGCAGCAAGTCTTGTTATTTAATTCCAGATTGAAGTTCTTCCCAGGTAAGTTAAAATCACGTTGGTACGGTCCATTCACAATGCATCACGTCTATCCATATGGAGTTGTTGAACTCAAAGGTAAGGGAGGTAACTTTCAAGTCAATGCTCAACGTTTGAAACATTACTACGGAGAAAAACCTGAACGGGATCAAATCTTGTTCAGTTTATCTGATATTTAGATTTTCTTGTTTTAAATAAATTATTTAGGGTATATTTTCGGGTTTAGTATGCTTAAATAAATTCTGTCTAGGAGATTGGAACTTAAGCGGGACCGCTTGTGACCCCTTCAATCTTTCCTGGGAATTGATTTTTACATAATTTTCCGAGAAATTATTCCCTAAATGACAAAAATAATTTTTTGGTTTTTCAAATAAAAGGTTCAATTTTGATCCAAGTTTTAATTTGCAACTCAATTTCAAATTTTCATTAAGTCTAAAGACTTAATTGAATTATTTTTAAATTTTGGTTGCTATTTTTGTAAATAATAAAAACTAGGTGCCTCTTTTTGTAAATATTTCCAAAAGGCATCTAAAATAATTATTTTTTCTTAATATTTTAATAATAATATGATAAACTTTAATATATAATTATATCTCTTATAATTTATATATTAATTTTTATCAACTTAGCTTAGAATTCGGATTAATTTTACTTAATTATATTTCATGTTTATCTTAATAATTAATAGCAATTGATAATTGCATATGCATATTATTAATCGTTGTTAACATTGAGTAGAATTAGAATTAGAATATTTTAATTACTAAATTACTCTAAGAGTTCTACTCTAATTCCTACTTCTCCTACTATAAATTCCACCCTTACTTCTCCCTATTCATTCATCACTTAAAACCCCAAATCACCAACTCATCAAAGTGCCGCAAGTCCCTAGCCACAATAGCCATTCGGCCAGCAGCCAGCTTCAACACACGCCGCACGTCCACATCGCACACAGCCTTATGCGTTTGCTGCTTCAACCCCAGCTGCCCAGGCCTTATCGCACATCGGCAGCACTTGCGCCCAGCACCGAGCGCACACCAAGCGTGGTCAACAAGGACTGCGCTGGCACACACGCCAGGCTCCTCGCACATTGCTACTCGCTCCAGCTCCATCAACTGTGCGCCTTGCTGCCTTGTGCGCTTATGCGGCACTCCTCCTTCACCCAACCTAGGCCAAAACCCTCCTTCCATTTTGCTATCTTTTTCTACATTATTTTTAGAGATCCTTTATTTTTACAAAAAAGGTGGTAAGACTTAATTTCCTTTCAATTTATTTAATTATTTAAATTTTTTTAATTCATTAAATTATTAATAATTTTTATTAATTAAATTTTTGAGAAAATAATTTTTCCATCTTAAGTTCAGGTTAAGCATGCCTCGCAAGAGAACTCGTGCCTCAGCCCAAATTGACGAAGCACAAAACAAATTTCACTGTGAAGAAGCCAAAGTAAGATACGGAAGTATCTTTGAAAATCAACAGATGCATCCAGAGAAAGGCTTAACATTGAAGGAAAGCAACTACAGAGACTTTATGGCACGTATTCGTCAAGTTGCTGAAGCCCTCAATTGGGAATTGTTTTGTGAAAGGAGACCAAGTGTGAATGAGGAACTAGTTCGTGAATTTTATGCGAACTTAACCTCAAGCGAATTGACCGAAGTTCCAGTTCGCGGAATCAAGGTACCAATAAATTCAAATGCTATTAATGAGTTCTTTGAATTACCTGATTTCGAAAACGATGAATATTCTTCCTTGTTGAGAACCATTAAACCTGAAAATCTGCAAGAAATTCTCGAGGAACTTACAGTTCCAGGTTCTAAGTGGACTGTGTCAAAGCAAGGAATCCATACGTGTCGAAGAGAGTATTTGACACCACTTGCGAAGGTATGGTTCTATTTCATCCGTTTTAGCCTTATGCCTAGTTCGCATGGGACTACAATCTCATTAGAGCGAATGGTCCTATTATACTCGATTCTATCTGGAAAGACCATTGATGTGGGCAAAATCATCCTAAGAGAAATGCGAAATTGTGCCGTTAGACGTTCTGGCCCGGCCTATTTCCCCTTTACAATAACAATTCTGTGTTTAAAAGCAAAAAAACCTTGCGGACGTGAAGAAGACAGGGTATAGTCAAGGCACAATCACCGATTGGGACCTCTACCGAGTAGCCGGAGATTTCGTTTCTATAGTAATGAGTTGACGAGAGTGAGGATCGAGAAGAAGCGTAAGATGATCCCACAGAGATCCCGCCAGAGCAATCAGCGAAGTCCCCAGTGGAGGCGTAACCAATGGAACCGTAAGTTGAACCTGATATCGAGACCTCAATGTTTGGAGCTCCACCGCCTAGCCCAGATCTTCGTGATGAGCTGTTAAAGCTGATGGACTTAATACAACACATGAAATGGCAGCAACAAGCCTACTGGAGATACTCAAAAATAAGGGATGACTCGATGAGGAGTGCCCTCAAGAAAATTTATAATGATCCATTTATTTTTGTGCCTGAGTTTCCAGATTTCATATTTGAACCATGGATTTCATCATCGAAGAAGGAGCAAGGCGGTTTGTAACACCCCTAACCCGTATCCGTCGCCAGATTAGGGTTAAAGGTATTATCGAACAGATCGAAAACTTTTATATATAATTCATATTACAAAACATCATTTCACATCAAAGAGTCCCTTCTATAGGCCAATGAGACCTTAAACATACTTTAGAGTAGGGCCGGGACTATACCGAACTCTTGCGGAAATTCTTAAAAATTTAAAACTTTTCTAAGTTTTAGGGGTTACACGCCCGTGTGGGCAGGCCGTGTGCCTCCTACGGCTGCTAGACACGCCTATGTGTCTTCCCCGTGGTCGAACTTGACTTTACTCCACGGCCACCAAGCACACCCGTGTACCTTGGCCGTGGTCGATCCTGACTAAACCACACGGCTACCAAGCACACCCGAGTGCTATGGCCGTGCACTCTTAGCTAAATACTGACTTACACCCACGGTCATCAGGCACGCCCGTGTGCCACAACCGTGTGGCAAAATAGGCCATTTGCAAGGCCAAAATGCCATCCACATTAGGGTCAAACCTATAAGCAAAATACCAACACATCTCATGCACATTTGACAACTAAGAACATATCAAAATAATCATCCAATCTCTACATTCCAATCCAATTCCATTCATACCAATTTACAAGACTAAAACTCATGTATGCACAAGCATAATTCATCCATACACTTACCATAAGCTTAACCATTTCATATGCTTTCAAACCATACCAAAACATGCACCATTTATCATAATCATTAAAGCATATTACTAACACATAACTAGCCAAATCACATGGCTAAGTTCATACATCAAACTTACACCAAAAACTAGCTTATACATGCCATATCTAGCTATATACATTTCCAAAAGATACCAAAATGAGTTTGCGTAGTGTGATGACGATCCTCGACGGTCCCCGAGCCTTCAGTAGCTTTGATGATCTATAAAACAGAGAAAACACACACACAGAGTAAGCTTTCCAAAAGCTCAGTAAGTCATATACAAATAAACTTAACTTAAAATGCACATAGCATATTTATACAATGACAATAATGGTTCTCATAGCATATACATCTCACATAGAGTTTGGCTCAATTGTTCAGCCATAACTTATCACATACTTTAACTCATTACCACATATGAACATAGCTCATCTAGCATAATTTCACATATCATCTCATCATTTCATTGCACACGTTTTCATTTTTAGTAAGTTCATATAGGTACTTAACTTTCATACACACCTTGTGTACTTATTAAACGTACCTGAAACAGATTTATAATCCACGTAACCTTTCGTATCACAGACTTGCCCGTTGAATCGTTTGGAATTTAATAGGATGTTCAGAAACCTCGGAATAGTCGTACAATGCCAACGTCCCAGACGAGGTCTTACATGTACTCAGATATCGTTGCCACTGTCCCAGATAGGGTCTTATACAAATCAATATGATGCCAATGTCCCAGACATGGTCTTACATGTAAATCTCATATCGATGCCAACGTCCCAGACGTGGTCTTACACGAAATCACATATCAACGCCGACGTCCCAGACGCGATCTTACATGATATTTCAGAACAGACACCTATGTCATGACATAGCTAATCCTATCTATTCCTAGGTTCGTACGGGACTTCTCGGACATTGCCACTATGTCGTTCTTATATCGAAATTCACGTACACAACATCTCATATACATTCATCGTTATCAATAGTTATGTGAACATACTCAATTCAATACAAATACATTTATTTGCATAATGACTTACCTCGGATTCGATTTAATGGAAACAGAAACGGCTACTCGGTTACTTTCGCTTTCCCGCGATCTAAGTCCATTTTCCTCGGTTCTTGATCTAAACATATTCAAATTTAACCCATTCATTCATCAATTCATTCAATTCAATCCAAGAACACACATTTAAGGCAATTTGTAATTCAACCCTCACATTTGCATAATTTATCAATTTAGTCCATTTTTCTCAAAACACAAAATCATCACATACTCATGCTTAGCCGAATGCTTATGAATATCATACAAGCCTATATATTTCATCAAATTATCAATTTAGCCCCTCAAATTACTATTTCCTCAATTTAGCCCTAATTAGCTAAATTCATCAAAATTTCAAGAACAAAGCATGTTCATCTAACACATATCTTTCATTTAACAATTAAACTAATCAAAAAGCTTACCATTTCATCAATGAAACATCTCACAAATATCATGAATTCTTCAAATTACAACATGGGCTTTAGAGTATACTAAGCAACGATTACAAAAACGTAGAAATTATCAAAAACCAAAGTCAAAACTCACCTTAATCAAGCTCAAAATCAACCGAAACCTAGCTTTCTTTTCTTTTCTTCTTCTTTAATACTTTCGGCCAACGATGATAACTTTGGCTTTCTTTTCATGCTTTTATTCATTATAACATATAATTTACTCATTTACCAAATTAGCCATTTAATAAACATTTGAAACAATTAAACAATAAGGACATATTCGTCCAACTACTATCCACTATCTTAAAAGTGGTTTAATTGCCATATAAGGCCTTCACCTATTAAAAGCAATCACAAATAGGTACTTTTCATAAAGCATACACATTTTGCATTCAATGCAATTTAATCCTTTTATCAAATTAAACATACAGACGGACAAATTAACTTACGAAAATTTAAAACATGCTTAGTCACATATCATCGGCACAGAAAATAATATTAAATTATTAACTGACTCAGATTTGTGGTCCCAAAACCACTGTTCCAACTAGGGTCTATTCCGGACTGTTACACGATTCATGGAAAGGAAATACTGATGAAGCAAAAGATGAGTCGAATTCAGAAGGATCGGCAAACAAATAAAAAAAAGGGGAGGACTTCAACTTTACTTTATTTTATTCTTAAGTTATTTTAGGATTAGGTTAATTAGGAATTTTTATCTTTGCACAATAAAACAAGAGATAGGAATCATGAATAAAATCTGAACAAGTCACAAAGGATAAAGTGTGGCAATAGATATATACATGTCTAGGATTGGATTTTAGAGAGAGCTTGGTACTTAAGCAGTCAATTTGACTCACCTCCTCTTTTCTAAAAATCCTACCTGGTGGATAGTATCTATTCACTTTAAAAAATGAGGACATTGTTCACTTTAAGTAGGGGGGACCAAAAATTTGAATTAATTCCACTCAGAATAAATTCTTCTTTTAATTATGATTAGGATATCTTTTGTTCAATAATTTGAAATTTTGTTAAGTATGCTAAACTTCAGTATTAATAAAGTTCTATTATTCCAATAAGTTATTATGTTAGCTTAATAATGATATGAATGTATTTTTAATAAAGCATGCAAATTCGTATCATAAAATTTTTAGTTCCTACGACGAAAAAAATTAGGCATGCATGAAAGTTTAAGTCCTTAGAATTGACTTAGTAGTTTCTTGAGGTGAAATCCTAGGAAGCATGGAATGTTGAAAATGATTTAGGCAACTGTTGTTTGGACCGTTTGAGCCTTTCAAGCCCACCCTGATAAAATTTTTATCCTTTGAAACCCAACTTTGAGACTATATGGCCTAGTTTTATTTGGACCTTTGCAATATTTAGCCATCACTTTTCTCTTCATTATCTTTAAAATTGTCCCAAACACTAGACTCAGACTATTATCTGAATATCGTTTGAAAATAAGTTTGGGGGAGTTAAAAAGAAGTATCAATTGCTCAAAAATTGTAGTACGTGAAGCAAGTGCTCGATTTAAAAAAAAAAACATGTACTCGAAAGAAAATAGATGTACAAAAGAGCATGTGTTACTAAAATAAGTTGGTGTATCGAAGGTAAAAATTCTGAAGGTTCGATTACGCTGAGTCTAGGGTTTTTTAAGCCAAAATTTATCTATGTTTTACCTACCCCTAAGCCCAGCCATGTTACAACCTTATTAAAGACCTATTGATTCAAAGTTCCAATGTTACCTACATTAGTGGAGAGAAATTGCTCGGTTCAACATATGAAGACATCAGTTAAGCTTAATGATTGCAGTTTAATTTTTGAATAAGGAATTAAAATCAAAATGGTAGGGATTAACATGTCATTATTAAGAAACATTTAGTCTAATTTTGCTATCATAATAGTTGTTGGATTTAATTTGAACGATATATATACTTGAGTAGCATAATTATCGAATTTCTTATTTTTGAGCATAAGTATATTAATTTCATGATTTTGGGAAGAATGTTGTTCTGAAGCAGTTTTTTAAAAGTGTTTCCGAGAAAATTCTTTTCAATTTTGCACATTACTCGGGACGAGCAATGAATTAAGTTTGGGGGTGTGGAAACACGAAAATTTATACACTTTTTCGTGCCCTTTTTAACTCAAATTTATGCAGTTTCGATTAAATTCTTGTCGAAAAATAATTAAATTGTGCTAAAAATATGAACATGATGAATTTTAATTAATTTTATAGTTAATTTTGACTATTTTCGACAGATTCACACAAATGGCGAAAATTGACTCTGCAGACATTGCTCGAAGAATAAACCCGAGAAACAATTTGAAGTATCGAGGCACATTTATTTCCAGCCCAAGACGGTTCGATTATGAATATTAAATCATAAATAATTAATTTTAATTTATTCTCAATATAATTTGGGCTAAATAAATTATTATTAATTAATTATGGAAAAAGGGCCCATTTGAACCGCATTGGTTGAACCAATTTCAGTGAACCGAACCGAGCAAAGAATTAGGCAGCCCAAACCGTCCATATGCTGACCCAAATCATCTTATTAGCTGATTAATTAAGCTTGCAAAGAAGCCCTTGAAGACTTTTCAAAGTTGCATTCAACCCCCTCCACAATTAGTGGCTTTGTAGATTTGCCCCATGCCATATTTAGCAAAAGTTGAAGCCATCAACTTTGCCACATAGATGGCCGGCCAAGGGGGGTCTCTTTGGCTGATGGGATTTGCTATTTTTAGCAGCCACAATCAGCTATAAAAGCCACCCCTTGCTGATCATTCAAAGCATCCCTCACACCAACAACATTCTCTCATTCTCTCTTCTCTTCTCTCAAATTTTCTCTCTTCTTTTCCATTCCATTTCCCCTTTCTCTTGTGCCGATTTCTCCTCTTGGGAAAGAGGTGTTCTTCAGCCATCTTGTGCAGCAATCAAGTATTCATAGAAGCCTTGCTCGGCAAGGACAACGGAGACGAAGAACGGAACAACAAGTCAAGCCTCGGAGAAACACCGGATTTGCCTCTTGTTCCCTATCTTTTTAATTTCTGTTGTTTATACGATGAACATATCTATGAATATTATTGTTGTTGAAATGGTTATTTTAATCAATTCAGCTTGAATTTAATTCGTGTTGGGTTGATTTCATGACGTCCTTTTGAATTATTAAAATTATGTTTATGTTGTTATAGGTCTCGGTAAATTGCTTGATTAAGTAAAATCATGCTTAAGTTATTCTGGCATTATAATTGTCTAGATAACTAAAGAATTAATTATTTAAACGGATTGAAATTGTAATTAATGGGCACAGTACTTAATCAGTGCATGTTTAATTCTTCTAAGGTAGCTGAAGATTAAATTAGCATTGTATTTGGCAATACATATGCCTTGCATAACTTGCAAGATTGTTGTGATTAAATTGTTTCAAGGTAATGACACTTTGTTACTTCACAGAGTCTTTTATATGCTTATTAGGTTGAATTAATCGTTTGAATCGACATAGGAATATGCGAAAGATTTTTTAATTTAATAAGTATGTATGCGCAATAACATGTTTACCTTTATAAATTTGTTTAATCGGTCGAATGAACATAGAAATATGTACGAGAGATGAATGGATTTTTTATTTGTAAATATGTTCATAAGTTAGCAAATTACCGAGTTGCCGTGAATTTATTCGTAACAAGTATAAGCATAGGTTTAATAATTCTAAGGTAGGAAATGTAATTAATCCAACACAATTATATCATCTTGATTAAAATCAGCTTTGAAATCGTGCATTAGAACTCTATTTTATTTTATTTTATTTTACTTTGTTTTCTAGTTTTTAATCATTTTTCTAAACCAAATATTTTTCCTTCACCAAAGTGTTCAAAATCATTTTCATAAATAATTCTTTTAAAGTCCCTGTGGGTACAATACTCGACATTTACTTGTCACTTTATTACTTGTTACGATTGTGTACACTTGCACATTTCCACCGTTCCAATGGCCCCTGTTTAGGCAAAAGTTTTTAAGTGCGTAAAGATTTCCGGCTTAATTCCGAGACCTTTCGTAAGTATGTTTAAGGCCTTGTAGGCCTAAGATAAGGATGTTATGAGTTTTTGTGAAAAGTTTTAAGTTGGAGTGAACTTTTATGGCCCGTTGTTGTATGTTTAAGCGAGTTGAGTTAGGTAATACCTCGTATCTGGTTCCGGCTTTGAATATGGGTAAGGGGTATTACACCCGTTCTGTTTGTGAAAAAGAAAGATGGCACGATGAAAATGTGCATTGATTATCGTCAGTTGAACAAAGTGACTATTAAGAACAAATATCCTCTGCCCAGAATTGTTGATTTGCTTGATCAACTGAAAGGAGCCACTGTGTTTTCAAAGATAGATCTGAGATCGGGTATTATCGATTATAGTAAAAGATTCGTACATTCCAAAACCGCTTTAACGAGGTACGGACATTATGAGTTTTTAGTTATGCCTTTCTGACTAACAAATGCTCCTGCTATCTTTATGGATTTGATGAACAGAATTTTCAGACCGTATTTAGATCAATTTGTTGTAGTATTCATTGATGACATTTTGATTTATTCGCGTGATGAAATTGAGCATGTTGAACATCTGAGAATTGTGCTACAAACTCTGCGAGATAAGAAATTGTATGCGAAGTTCAGTAAATGTGAGTTCTGGTTGCGAGAAGTTAGTTTTCTGGGGCATATTGTGTCAGCATCTAGTATTCGAGTTTATCCGAGTAAGATTTCAGCTATTTTGGAGTGGAATCCTCCGAAAAATGTGTCTGAAGTTCGTAGTTTTCTGGGACTTCCTGGTTATTATCGGCGGTTTGTAAAAGGATTTTCGATGATTACAACTCCTATGACGAGATTACTTGAAGTTTGAATGGTCCGATAAATGTCAGAAAAGCTTTAATCAGTTGAAAGCCCTTTTGACTGAAGCTCCAGTTTTGGTACAGCCAGAATCGGGTAAAGAGTTTGTGATTTATAGTGATGCTTCGTTGAATGGACTGGGATGTGTTTTGATGCAGGAAGGCAAAGTTATAGCTTATACCTCGAGACAATTAAAGCCACATGAAAAGAATTATCCGACACACAACTTAGAGCTAGCTGCGATTGTGTTTGCTTTAAAGATCTGGCGTCATTATCTCTTTGGTGAAAAATGCCATGTGTTTTTAGATCATAAAAGTATGAAATATTTGATGACTCATAAGGATCTAAATTTGCGACAAAGACGATGGTTAGAGCTGTTGAAAGACTACGAGCTTGTGATAGATTATCATCCGGGTAAGGCAAATGTTGTTGCCGATGCATTGAGTCGAAAATCGCTGTTTGCATTACGTGCAATGAATGCTCATTTAGACTTGTCTGATGATGGTTCAGTTTTGGCTGAGTTGAAAGCGAAACCATTGTTCTTACAGCAAATATGTGATGCTCAGAAAGTTGATAATGAAATGTTAGCAAAACGAGCTCAGTGTGATTTGAATTCTGATTCAGAATTTCGAATTGATGATAATTGTTTGAGGTATCGAGATCAGATTTGTGTTCTGAGGAATTCAGAGTTGATTCAGTTGATATTGAAAGAAGCTCATAACAGTCGCTTATCTGTTCATCCGAGAAGTACAAAGATGTACCATGATTTGAAGCAACATTACTAGTGGTCTGGTATGAAACGAGACATCTCTGACTTTGTTTCGAAATGTTTAGTCTGTCAGCAAGTTAAAGCTGAACATCAAGTGCCATCCGTTTGTTACAACCGATAATGATTCCGAGTGGAAATGGGATAGAGTAACGATGAATTTCGCTTTTGTGGTTGCCATTGACTCAGAAAGAAAGATGCAATTTGGGTCGTAAGGATGATTGATGAAATCACTCATTATATTTGGTGAGAACGGATTATTCGCTTGATAAGTTAGCTGAGTTATACAATTCTGATATTGTGAGATTGCACGGGGTGCCATTATCTATTGTGTCTGACAGAGATCCGAGGTTTACTTCACGATTCTGGAAGAAACTGCAAGAGGCTTTAGGTACTAAATTGCATTTTAGTACAGCTTTTCACCCTCAGACGGATGGTCAATCCGAACGGATCATTTAGATACTCGAGGATATGTTAAGATGTTGCATACTTGAGTTTGATGGTACGTGGGAACAATATTTTCCATTGATTGAGTTTGCGTATAATAATAGTTTTTAGTCGAGCATTAAAATGGCACCTTATGAAGCTTTGTGCGGACGCAAGTGTCAAACACCTTTGTATTGGACCGAACTCAGTGAAAACAAGATACACGGGGTCGATTTGATAAAATAAACTGAGTAGAAAGTGAAAGTGATACATGATAGTTTAAAAGCCGCGTTAGATCGTCAAAAATCTTATGCAGACTTGAAACGAAAAGATATTGAGTTTGAGATTAGTGATAAAGTATTCTTGAAAGTGTCTTTGTGGAAGAAAATACTCCGATTTGGACGTAAAGGTAAATTGAGTCCGAGGTTTATCGGGCCGTATGAAATTATTGAGCACATCGGACCTGTTGCGTACAGATTGTTGCTACCACCTGAGCTAGAAAAGATTCATAATGTGTTTCACGTGTCAATGCTTTGATGATACAGATCTGATTCTTCGCATGTGATTTCTCCGTCTGAGATTGAAATCCGATCCGATATGACTTACGAGGAAGAATCGATCCAGATTTTAGATCGTGAGGAGAAAGAATTACGAAATAAGAAAATTCCATTAGTAAAGGTACTGTGGCATCGACACGGAGTGGAAGAGGCTACGTGGGAGCTCGAAGATTCTATGAGACAACAATATCCGAATCTGTTTAACGGTAAAATTTTCGAGGACGAAAATCCCTAAGGGGGGAGAATTGTAACAATCCGGTTTAGACCCCAGTCAGAATAGTGGTTTTGGGACCACAAATCCGAGTTAGAAAAATATTTTAATATTATTTTCCGTGTCTACAGTATGTGAATTGACATGTGTGAAACTTCTGTGATTTAATTTATCCGATTGTGTGTTTAATTTGAAAAAAAGGACTTAATCGCAGAAATTGTAAAAGTGGCCTTCTAATTAATTATGTGCCGAATTGATGTGTCTTTATAAAGGTGAGGTCCTTATGTGGTTATTTAACCATTGAATGTTTTAAATGACAAAGATGTACATAGTTAGTGGAATTTGAATGTTAGTTAATAAGGTTAAATTAGTAAAATATGTATTAATTTTATTATAATTAATAAAAACAAAATGGTGGCCATTATATTGTGTTTATCCACCGAAATGACAAAGGAAAGAAAAAGAGTTTCTAGGTTTCGACAATGGTTTAGCTTGATTAAGGTATGCATTTAGTTCGGTTTTTGATAATTTCTACGTTTTCGTAATCGTTGTTTCGAATACTTCAAAACCCATGCCTTAATTTTGGAATTTGATGATGATTTTGAAATGTGCCATTGATGAATACTTGAGCTTTGTGATGTTAGTTGATGAAATATGAAATATATGTGTTAAATTAACATGTTTTGTCTTTGGATTTTTGGTGAATTTGAGTAATTTGGACTAAATTGTGAAAATAATATTTTGAGGGACTAAAATGTGAAATAAATGAAATATATGGACTTGTATGATCATGGTGAAAATTCGGCTAAGCATGGGTACAAAGGAATTTTATGTATTTTGTGATTTTGTGAAATAAGGACTTAAATGTCAAAATGTGAAAATGTGTGGGCTAATTTGTAAAGTGCCCTAAATTTGTGCTTTTGGATTGAATTGAATGATTTGGTGAATAAATGGGTTAAATTTGAATATGTATAGATCAAGAACCAAAGAAAACGGATTAGATCGAGGAAAGTCGAAAGTGATCGAATAGTCGAATCCGTCCGTCTATATTCGTACGAGGTAAGTCTATATACAAATAAATGTAATTGAGTTGATTTATTCATGTTCGTATGAAATTGAATTTTGATGAATGATTAAGGAAGATATACATGTGTAATACGAGAAAGTATCGACAAAGTGTCAAGTCCGAAAAGTCCCGTACGAACCTAGGAATAGATAGGATTCATATGTCATGACATAGGTTTCTGATATGTTATATCGTGTAAGACCACGCCTGGGACGTTGGCGACGATTTGAGATTTACGTGTAAGACCATGTCTGGGACATTGGCATCGTATTTGATTCGTGTAAGACCCTGTCTGGGATAGTGGCATCGATATTTGATTACATGTAAGACCACATCTGGGACGTTGGCATTGTACGATTATTCTGTGTATTCTGAGTATCCTATTTGATTCCGAATGGTTCAACGGGCAATCTCCAAGAAATGAAAGACTATGTGAAATGTATGATCATTTCAGGTACGTTTGAAGTGTAAGTTATGATTGAGCATAAATGGTAAGTATATATATGTATGTGCACAAGTGAGATATGTGCATAGACTTGATGAGATAAAATGTGATATACGTATGAAGTTGCTATGATCAAAAGAGGTATTTAGAGATATGAATTGTTGGTAAGCAATGGCTAAACAAATGAGCCAAAGAAGAATTATGAGATTACATTTGAGATATATAAATGATCTTGCAATTGATGTGATTATGAATGTTTATATGTTAGGTTTATTTGTATATGGCTTACTAAGCTTTTGAAAGCTTACTCTGTGTGAGTTTGCTTTGCTTTATAGATCGTTAAAGCTACGGAAGGCTCGGGGATCATCGAGGATCATCACCACACTATCAAATCCCATTTTGGTACCTTTTGAATGTGTACATAGTTTAAATATGGCATGTATAGGCTAGTTAGTTTGGGATTATGTTTTGAGTTATAAATAAATAGCCATGTGATATGGCTAGATAATGATTATGATATGAATGAGTAGTTCATGCTAAATGATGCATAGTTTGGTATGGTTTGATGGCTAATGTTTGAGCTAATGAGATGGTCAAATCTATGATAATTTCTATGATGCAAAAATTAGCATATTGTTGATGATGGATTGACACTTTGAATTGGTAAGTTTTTAAATGGTTTATACTTAGAAATGCTTGTGATGAGATTGAGATAAATGTTGTATAAGTTGGTATGTTTGATATGTTCTTGAATGGTTAGAAAAGATGGTCATTTTGATATGATTTGAATTGGTATAATGCTTGTAGGTATAACCTAATGTGTGGGTGGCAATTTGGCATTGTAAATGGCCTATAATTTCCCACACGGTTGAGCACACGGGCGTGTGGCTAGACCTTCATGGTTGTATTTCAAAACAAGTCAGGCTCGACCACGGGCTGGACACACGCCGCGCAGGATCGCCCGTGGTGGTGCAAGTCGTTGTCGACCACGGGTGAGGCACACGGGCGTGTCTCGTGCCGTGTGGACAAGTCGTCGATATGTATGCCCTGTTTTGCCACGGCTTAGACACACGGGCGTGTCTGAGGCCGTGTGAGGCACACGGCCTACCCACACGGGCGTGTGACCTCTGTAACTTAGAAAAATGTTTGATTTTCTAAAAAAATTTGTATGATTCCGGTTTAGTCTCGACCCCTTTTTTTTATGCATGTTTAAGGTCTCGTAGACCTCATTAATGGACTATAAGCTTGTATTTGCTATTACATGACGATGATATACATTATGATGTGAAATGTTCGTAAAAGTCTCCGATTTGTCTGGTAATGCCTTTAACCCTAAACCGGTGATGGTTACGGATTAGGGGTGTTACATCCGTCACACAAAACCATAGGTTGTCGCGATCGTGACACACTGTGTGCATGGTGTTCGCCCGCACCTTCGCCTTGTTAATTTCTTGCAATACATTACTGCACCATACATGGCTTCCCTGCATTTGGCCTTCATAACTCGCTGCTCACTTTGGAAATAGTGCTGCTAAATGAAAATATGTCTCTTGCACAACCGATGTTATCGGCAAATGACGCGTTCCTTTTAGAACATAATTTATGCATTCAGCCAGGTTTGAGGTCATATGACCATACCGTAGGTCACCATTGTATGCTTGTGTCCACTGTTCGAAAGGTATGTTACAGAGGTAGTCCACGCCTTCTTCGTTAACTAAACGCAAAACCGCCAACATCTCATGAAAACGGTCCTTACTTATCTCATACCCTGCCAATATAAGTTCATAGCAAAAATTACATACCACTCTTCCATTCAGAATAAATTGAATATTACAAACAAAATTATATTAATAGAGATTAAATACCCATGTTGGTCACTTGTCGTCGTTCACTTGTAGATTGATATTGCCCGTAGTAGTTGGACACAACGTGCCTTAGGCAATACCGATGGTGTGTGCGATGCCATAGGCTTCCCTGTCGCTCAATTGCGGCTAGTATTCCAGTGCCCCGATCCGATATAATGCAGATATAAGGTTGGCGGCAGACATGCCTCCTTAACCTATAAAGAAAGAAATCCCAGTCATCAGCTGACTCCCCCGGTGTTATTGCAAATGCAATTGTAAGGATTCTCCCACTACCATCCTGTGCCACAGCTAGCAATAGCCGATGGGTATATCTACCAAATATAAAGGTACCGTCAATTTTTACCAATGGCTTGCAGTATAGAAATGCGTCTCGGCATTGCTTAAAGCTCCAGAACAGACGCTTGAACACTTGGCATCCACGGAGCAATCGGTCGTTGTAGTACGAAGGTGCCGTTTCAAGGTCTGTTATGCAACCTGGGACGTATCTCTCCAGCACTTGACACCACTGCCACACTTCATTATATGAAGCGTCCCACCCACTATGAATCTTTTCCAACGCCTTCTGCTTAGCTATCCAAGCCTTGCGCTAAGAGGGCGTGTACCTCAATTGGCTACGAATATTGGCAATTAAGACCGGCACTGAAGTCCTGGGATCTTCCTTCACCGTCGGTAGTATTAAGCTAGCTAACATATCTGAATCCATCTTGGGATGATCTTGTGAAACACCTGTCAATGAAGTATGTTAAATAATGCAACATTACGTATAACAGTATTATTCAAAAACCCTAAATACTGTACCTCCAGCACATGTATGTGGACCTTTGTACTTTTTTATCTCCCATAACCCTGTCCTTTTCCTCAACGAGGCGTAGATTTTCCATGAACATGTACCGTCTTGCACTGCACATTTGGCCTCAAACTTATCGGATTTAGATTTAACCACGTTGTAGTTAACCCCGTTCATGATGCTATGTTGTTTCAATGCACCAAGAAAACTATCCTTATTGGAAAACTCATTACCAACTTCCAATTCACCCGAATCCAATAACGAACTTGTATGATCACGCCTTCTGTGTGGTAGATCTGGAAACTCTAACGCATCATCTGCAGATAGATCGACATTATGCATGTGGGCTAGAGGCGAGTACGCCCTGAATCGCGGATCTTCTTCTTCTTTATCTGAACCCCCTTTAACATCTTCAGGTTCGGTTGGAACAGGCTCCGGTTCAGAAAATAATGCAAATACTGCACTATCAAGGCCGGGCTCTCGAGGTCGATCCACATCGGACTCATTATCCAACCCACCATCATCTGCAACGTACGAGGTCCCCTCGCCAGTGGACGTCGTAGGGAGTACATCATCCCTTATTCTAGATGTTTCATAACGTCCCCAATTAGATGTGGATTGCCAACCACTAGAAGTTGATGTCATTCCCCAATACGTATTTCCAGCATCAAACATCGACCCACCGAGGTGCATGTCCCATCCACTAACGGAGTGTCGTGCAGGGGTTGTGTATTCCATACTGCTACCAAACACAGGCGCTTCCGTGTTTTGCCACCCACTAACGGAGTGTCGGACAGTGGTCGTGTATTCCTCTCGAACAACAGTAGATGTTGAAGTCACAAATACATCATTTGGCGATGAAAATTGTACATATAACTCAAGTTAGGGTGACCCACTAGCGAGATGAGTCTGCACCATTGCCTCCAAGGTACGAGTACCTTTGATGTCAAACAAGTCATATGTCACGGGATCAACCGAAGCACAAAATTGATACTTAATAGACAAAACTTTCATTTGCGTCGTTCCAAAGATTTTACGCCTAATTCTTTTATGAAGTTCTGTCAAATCTATGTTCTGGTTAAAAACCAGTCGTGCTGTGTTCTCCGATAAAAAAACAACACCGTTCTCGATATGACGGACCTCACCATCATAGTAAATAACAACACTAATACGTTCACTCATCTTCAATTTCTATTCTGCTTAGCCTATCTAATTTTTCTTGCTGTAACTTATGCAACCTGAGAATGAAATTTGACTCATTTATAGTCTAAGGCCAAATAGGAACTACTGTAGAAAAATCGCGTCCATGTGGGAGCTTTTTTCAGTAATTTTGCTGACAGTGCATCCTGCTTGAAGCGTTTTTGACATTATGTTCAAAAACATCTTCTCAAAATTATTTTTTCAGAAACTATTGTAGAAAAAGTGTGTCTACGTAGGAGCTTTTTTCAGTACTTTTGCTGACAGTGCATCATGCTTGAAGCGTTTTTGACACTATTTGTTCAGAAACATCTTCTCAAAATTATTTTTAGAAACTCATCAGAGAAAAATCGCGCCCACGTGGGAGCTTTTTTTGATAATTTTCTTGACAAATGCTTCCGCTTGAAGCGTTTTTGACACTATTTGTTCAGAAACATCTTCTCAAAATTATTTTTTCCGAAACTAGTGTAGAAAAAGCGCGTCCACGTGGGAGCTTTTTTTCAAGATTTTTTCTTGACAATTGCATCCTGCTTGAAGCGTTTTTGGCACTATTTGTTCAGAAATGTCTTCTCAAATTTATTTTTTTAGAAACTACTGGAGAAATTTTTTTTATTGCTAATATATTTTTTCTAAAACCCTAAACACAAAATTATTTAAAAAAACTAATCCATAATTTAATTAATTAACCCTAAAATCCTAAACCCTAATCTAATTAATTTTTTAAAATTAATAGTTAATTTAATTAATTAACCCTAAACCTTAATTTAATTGATTTTTTCTTAAAAAACCTTAAACCCTAAATCTTAAAAACCTAAAAACCCTAACCTTAAAAAACCCTAACCCTGAAACACTAAACCAATATAAAAAACCCTAACCCTAAAAAAAGGGTAAAACGCTCTCCCAGGGACGTGTTCTGCTGACACATCACTTGAGATCGCGCTGACGTGGACGCATTTTCAAGAAATTCGACCCTTTCCAATAAATAATTAAAAATTGACCCATTTTCATAAATAATTTTAGAAAAGGGCTTTTTTTTTTTAAATGGCCCAATAAGAGATTAATTTTTTAAAATAAATTCTTGATTTAAGCAGAGAAAATGTTGCAATTTTACCTCTTAAATACGATTGTTATATTAAGTCTTTTATAAATGGTCATTTAAATAATCATAGCTACAGTCGAACAAAAATAAAAATAATAAATAATAACAATCATAGCTACAAATTTTCAAAACCGAAAAGGTACTCGCTTTGCTAGTTGCTTCACTCGGTATATAGATGATGGCCCTCTTTTCTCTAGCAAGAAGGCTCCAAAGAATTCACTCTCATATCCTATCCCCATTTTTCCTTCAGTATCCTGCCACTGTTCCCTCACCTTTTCCTTCTCCCTCAGTTCAACAACTTTATTTGTTCTCTTTGGCATTTCATCAAACATTCTTCATATCCTCTCAAACCCCAGTAGTGACCTCTAATTTCTCCACGCTCCAATCCCTTTCAAGCCAAACTCTAAACTACCCATTCGAGATCACTCCACCACCAAACCATGATCCTGGTCCGCAGGAACCAGCTCTTCTTCATTTGCTCAAACGGGTTGCCCATTTTAGCTCTGAAACTGAGGCCATGGCTTCCCTTCACGAGTCTGGGATCAAAGCAACTCTAGGCTTGGTGTGTTCAGTGATTTGGACATTGAGAGAAGAGTGGAGACTGGCGTTTTTGGCTTTTAAGTGGGGTGAAAAATGGGGAAGTAGCGGTGAAAAATCATATGAGTTGATGATATGGGTGTTGGGAAATCATAGGAAGTTTAACATGGCCTGGTGTTTGATTCGCGACTTATATCGTTCTTCTATGGATACAAGACGGGCGATGTTTATTATGATTGATAGGTGAGCCTCAGCTTGCTTTTCCTTTCATTGTCTAGACTTGGTTTTGTGGCTATGTTTGTTTAGCAATTAGCATGCAAGTAGTTGTAAATATTCGTCTGTTCTTTGGATACACAAGATTTTTCTTTACGATATTACATGGATGACACAAATACTACATCAAGGTGAAAGAGCAAAACAATGACAAAGCCCTGTATTAAGTCAAGAATAACCATCTAAAGTTGAACTTACTTGAGACTGGAAGGTCCCAAGCCTCCATCTTACTGCTTAGGCAAGGCCTCATTCGCACATTTAGGATCTTCATCAATGTGAATTAAGTTGCGAACTTAGTTATAACGTTGCTAATAAGCATAGTGATTGTACTTGTGTATTATAAATATCTCGGTAACTCTATGTTGCAACGCTTTATAAAAAATGTGCGCTTTTCAGGTCAATAAATCTATAATTATAAGCTTGTTGTTGGTACAAAATTCCTTGTGATCTATCAAGAGTCATTAAGGGCGCAAGGTGCACTCAAGGCACTAGAAACCTTATGTTGCTTCCGAGACAGGAGGCACAGCAAAAAAACACTTGTTTGAGTGAATACTATGCATAAAATTCCTTTTTCCTTTATTTTAGCCAGTGTGGACCTTACCACGTAGTCTTAAGTTTATTGTTGAAATCACTAGAGAACTAGAGAATTTAATATTGTCCAGTTTTTACTATTAGACCTAAGAGTTTAAGGGTCAAAGATGAAAATAAAAGAAATGCAAGTGAAATTCCATCAGACCAGCTTCTTCTTCATTTTTTTTTTTTTTGCCTATTGCCTTAAAGAAAAGCACACCTAGGTGCACCAGACATACATATGATCAAATGTGCCTTGCCTGAAAAGGACAGGCACTTTTGTTGTGTAGCTATGGAACAGCGCTGTGACTAACACATGCCTTGACAACACTGGATCTATTTTGTTGCATTTATTCCCTCCTTCCACCCCCGTTTCTTCGCTTTTTGGTCATGTTCCCCTTTGTATTCATTTCAGTTAATTTAGTAATAGGTTGCATTGATAACAGTGTTCCAATTGATTGTTTCTGTTATAGTTTCAAAACTTCATAATTTGTTTATTTTTCTCCTTTCAAGTTCTGATTTTTAACCACTTGAGTGAATTCTCCTGTATTGATGTCCTATCTTGGTGGACTGAGATCCTTGCTTCTTTTTTCTCCCACACTTTTCAGTGTGCATTTGCATTATTTTAAAACTGTTGTAAGTTAGATCTCCAAAGCAAGGAATCAAGGCTTCCTAGGGTTTCCACAGGACTTAACATTTTACTCTCCATGATATCATTTCACAAACATTCATGCAAGGCATATAATTTGTTAACATTTTGTTCTTATATACTGTTTGTTCCTTTTTCATTTCATTTGGTGTCAATTAGATATGCAGCTGCAAGTGATCCATGCATGGCTATTCAAACTTTTCATACTATGGAGAAGTTCAGAATGAGTCCGGACGAAGAAGCGTTCAGTACCCTCCTAAAGGCTTTATGTAGATATGGCAACATTGAAGAGGCTGAAGAGATAATGCTTGTAAATAAGAAGCTCTTCCCACTGGATGCTGATGGCTTCAACATTATTCTCAATGGTTGGTGTAATGTTTTGGTTGATGTAGTTGAAGCAAAGAGAGTTTGGAGAGAAATGTCAGAATACTGCATTATACCAAATGCTACCTCTTATACTCACATGATTTCTTGTTTCTCAAAAGTTGGAAATCTCTTTGACTCACTGCGGCTCTATGATGAAATGAAGAAAAGAGGCTGGGATCCAGGCATTGAGGTGTACAATTCATTGGTGTATGTCCTGGCTCGCGAAAATTGCTTAAATGAAGCTTATAACATCCTCAAGAAAATGAAAAAATCTGGGTTGCCGCCAGATTCTGCCACTTACAATGCAATGATACTTCCTCTTTGTGAATCAGAGAAGGTAGAAGAGGCAAGAAATATTTTGTCCATCATGAAAGAAAAGAATCTTAGCCCAACCATGGAAACCTACCATGCATTTCTTCATGGTGTAGGTTTTGAAGGAACTTTGGAAATTCTTGACCGTATGAAGGCTGGCAGTTTAGGTCCTACTGGTGATACCTTCCTCTTTATCCTCGGGAAGTTTCTCAAAGTGGAGCAACCTGAGCATGCGTTGAAGATTTGGGCAGAAATGAAGCGTTTTGAGGTACTCCCTGATTCACGACATTATGTAATATTAGTGAAAGGGCTAGCAACATCTGGATGGTTAGTTAAAGCCAGGGAATACTATGATGAGATGAGATCTTGTGGATTTTTGGACGACCCCAAGCTTAAGAAGCTATTGGAGGAACCAAAGCAACATAGTGGCAGTATGAGACAGAGAGGTCGAATAGAGATTAAGAGAAGTAAACAATTAAATGAAAGGAAAGGCAAGAAATCAGGCCAGAAGAAAAAGGTCAATGCTGATAAAAGATGAAGAAGACATGAGGAAATGGTACTATTTGAAAGTCTAAATGTGTGAAACTGAAAATTCCTTCCATTCTCTTAATATGTTTTAAATCTGAAGGTTGACCATTTGGGGATACCGATTGCTTCTTTGAAATAGATGGAGTCTGTAAAAGGGATACTGGGGCTATTTCAGATGTAGAGAGTGAGGACTGACAGAGGTAGATGTGTGGTACAGCTTGAGGTCTAAGGATGATATAGGAAGATCTTTAATCCACCATGAGCTCAACCAAATCTTGGTGAAGCCTAAAAGAAAAGAGTTCCAGGGCGGGTGGCTAAAAACAGCATCATAGCAGGTGAACTCACATAATTTGTGTTGATCTGTCTGCTTTAAGAATCGTTTGTTTTTTTTTTTTTTTTTGACAGAATTGGGTTTAATACATAATAACCATTTTGGACTTGAGAAACAAACTATTATAACCGAGGTCATGAGGTTGCTCAAAGCGCTTGATTATAGAATGTTCCCAACATTTGAAAGATGCGTTTGAGATATTTATGGAGATGGTTTAGTCTCAAAGGTGTAGAATATTTGGGGCTACCTGTTCAATCAGTGTGGCTTATACAATTGATGCTTGGGAAAACTGAATGCTTTTTAGCACTGACCTCATAGGCCTCCTATGCAGTTTTGTACATTTATTACCTAGCTAAACTTCATAACAGAATTACATGGTAATTGACACTTGGGATTTCTTTATATATTTAGTCACCTAGAAAAAATGTAAAAAAAGGAATTGCATCCCTGGGTTCCCCTGGATTGGATGTTTTCTTTTCTTGGACGATTGCAAGCTCAACTTCAAATAAACAAGACCTTGTAAATCATAATAGATAATTTGAGACTTGAGGTTACCAATAATTTATACCTGCTGCTTCTAACTGAAACCTGTTTTTTCCTCCTTTTTTGGGATAATTTTTTTTTTAACTTCCCAACTATATTAAAAAAATTGTGAAGAATATTTTAAAAACATTTCAAGATTATTATACCATAATGTGGGTAAAACTATTTGTGTAATAAAAATGAAATGTATAAAAATATTCAAATAGAACTTTGGTTAAAAGAAAATATTTTATAGATGGTCGTAGCATACTCTTAACTTTTTTTTTTTTCAAATAAGAAAGCGACAAAAGTACTCATAATAATATAACTCATTTAAAATATGTAAGGTTATTTTAGTAATTTTCTTAATTGAGTTGGTGTCGAGTTAACTCGTAACATCAATTTAGTCACACACTTAAATAAAAATATAGTATATTTAACGTGTTAAAATAATAAATAATGAATATTTAAGAAGTGAATCAAATTTTGATATTTATCATTTTAATTTTTTAAATCTATATATATTATTTTCAATAAATGTAATAAGGTATATGTCATATATACATGTGAATATATCTATATAAAAAAAAGAGTTTATGAGAGCAAATACATATTTATAAAATTATAAAAATTTAATATTTAAAGTTTTAAATATTAAATAAATAAAATAAATATAAAAACCAGTAGAAACATAATTTTTAATAATGTTCAATAGTATAATTAAACAAATATATTTTGTTTTTGAAAAGAAAAATATATCATGATAGAAACGTTAAAAAGTCGGTACACCTCGTCGTGCTGCTAAAAAGTACTATTGGCGATTATAACTCATGGATTCATATATGAGAAGCAAAATTGGGTTGAGAAAAGTTGAAAATATACTTTAAACGATCTAGAAAACATTGGTATGGAGTTGGTGTTGAAATACGTGTTGAAGCCCCATATATTTTGAGATTTTTTTAAAAAGTTATTTAGGTAGATAAATCCTAAAATAATTAATTAATATTTAAGATTTTTTAGGAATATTTTATTTTATCTTTTAGTAGTTTACTAGAATAAGGGAATTAGTTTCCCAATTATGTTATGAGGCTTTTCTCTATTTATATTCAATTTTTCACTTAATAAAATAAGAACAGTTTGATTGTACTCTCTTAAAAATTTTCATGGCATCCGAGTTAGGTTAAATCTCCAGTAACACCATGGCTAAAACAACCTTCACTGGAGATAATAGATCTAGTAACCAAACAGAGATAGAAAGTTTTACCGTCAGAACAATTACCGAGAGTGCAAATTGTGAGTAGTAAAGTTCTCTGGAAGGGTCTCCATTCATCAAGGAACAACTAGAGCATCTATACAACCTTTTTCAGTCACCACAGTTTCAGATGAATTCTTCTATTCCTAATTCATTCAATAGTCCTTCTTGCTCCTTTGCTAAATCAGGTACTGATTCTTCTGTTTTTTCAGTGTTAAGCCTTGTAAAAAAACACGTGGATCGTTGATTCTAGAGCTGGTGATCACATGACTAATAGTCATTTCCTTTTCTTAACTTACACACCTTGTGCAGGAAACAAAAAGGTCAAAGTAGCAGATGGGTCATTCTCGGTAATAGTCGGGAAAGACACTATTAAAATTTCACCTTCTTTGGTTTTACATGATGTTTTACATGTGCCAAATCTAGCTTGTAATCTCATATCTATCAGTAAATTATCCCAGTCCTCGAATTATCGTGTTATATTTGACTCCTCTATGTGTAAATTTTAGGACATGGTCTCGAGGAGGATTATTGATAGTACTAAAGAATCTGGTAGAATTTACTTTCTTTATGACGACCATCTAAATCGACCATCAACTACTCTATATTTGAACTCTGTTTCTGATTTTGATAAGGTTATGATTTGGCATTATAGGCTTGAACATCTTAATTTTTACTATTTAAGGCATTTGTTACCTGATCTGTTTAAAAATAAAAGTCTTTCATATCATTGTGAATTTTGTGATTTGGCTAAACATCATCGGTCATTTTTTTCACCTCAAAAATATAAAGCTTCCAAACCTTTTTCGTTTATTTATAGTGATGTTTGAGGACCTTTGAGAGTCTCAACTTTTTCAGGAAAACGTTGATTTATCACATTTATTAATGATTATACTCGTATTTATTGGGTGTTTTTATTAAAAGTTAAGTGTGAAGTTAAAAGATGTGTTTTAGTCTTTTTATGCTATGGTGAAAACACAATTTGATGTGAAGATAAAAATATTTCCGAGTGACAACGGAAAAGAATTTTTTTAGTGACCAATTAAGTGTTTTCTTAACCAATCATGAAATAGTCCATCAAACGTTCTTGTACAAATACACCACAAGGATTTTGGAAAGAAAAAACCATCATCTTGGGAGAGGCTTATTAATGACTACATATCTTATTAATAGAACGCCCAATAAAACTCTAAACTATAAAACTCCTTTCAGTCCTTTTAAAGATAACTTTCCTTTTCGGTCTTTTTAAAGATAACTTTCCTAACCTAAATTGATCACAGATTTACTGGGTGTAGTGTTTTCGTTCATCTTCACAACCAGGGTAAACTAGATCCTAAAGCAAAAAAAAATTGGTTTCTCAACCAGGGTAAACCAGGGGAAAGGTCGGGAAGGTGACAATTGGATTTCAACTCAGATAGTGGATCAAGGGGTCGTTAGGCGCGTATGATAGTGTTCATCAACCTGAAGAAGCTGCTGGTTTCTCAAGTTTTAATAAATGGGAAACTCCAATGTATAGAATATGAATGCTTACTAGTGGTGTGTTTCTCATGTGGTAGGTATGGTCATCTCAAGGAAGCTTGTTCGTAGACTCCCAAAGAGGCAATCAAATCAGGGGAGAAAAATCCAGTGTCGAAAAATCACCGTTCGACTGAGGGTTTGAAGATCGGGAATGATGAGTATGGCCCTTGAATGCTTGTGGAAAGGAGGACCAGATGCAACCCCCGTGACTAGAACAGTTTTGGAAAATCGAGATATGAGGAGAAATCTAAGGGATCTAGATTCAATGCTTTAAATTCAATTGATTCTCTTGAATCGGGAGTGATTTGGGGAAGGAGAAAGAATCGTTGCCTGTGAAAAGAAATGGGAAAGAACTACAAAAGGCTGATTCGGGGAAGGGATTAATGAGGGATTTTAACATGTATGATGGGGCCCACAAAAGAAATGGAGGATTGGTTTTTCACGCTGAGCAGTCAACGGTGCATGACAAGGCCAGGTCATTTTCAATGACCAAAAGCCCGAAGCATTCGGCTGGCCAAAAATCTGGGCAGAATAGTGGGCCCAATGGCATGCTGGAGCAAACACGGCCTCTAAATGGACCTTTGGTTTCATCGCTTTAGGCAGCTGAAAATGGGAACACGCAAACAAATCAGAATTCAGCCGAAATTATTTCGAAGGCCTTACAGGAATAAAAAAGCGTAGGGGGTTTTGGGCCACGGGTTTTCGGAGCAGAATGAGGGTGTTTTAAATGACCTTGCATACATTGGAGAAGCTGTTAGGCTAGAATCTCATGGAATTATTAGTCATATTTCTTTTAACTCTCCTATTAATTTTGAATGCAACGTACCTTTCTCTTTTTCTGTTTCAGGTAATTCACTATCGGGTAAATAGGCTCTCATGCCAACTGAACAAATTGATAGTGTTAAAACCCATTTTAATCCAACTTTTGAAGGACTTGAAGGCGATATAGCCCAGTTGACCGGAGGCGTCCTGGACCCAGGTAAGAATTCTGCAGTGATTTTTAGAGATAATTCTCAACAAAATTTGTTTGGGGTTGCTGTCAGGTATAACACAGAGACTACAGGAGGTTCTTCTTCAGACGCTAAAAATAAGAGAACTGTTGGCAAATTTAATGTAATCCGTGGTGGTCGAAAATCGACCAACTGTTTAAAGGGATGGGGAAGCCATTTTAAATCTTCTAGAAATTATCGGGTTCCCTTAGCTGAGTCCATGGAGACAGTAGTAGAACTGTAACACCCTTAACCCGTATCCATCGCCGAAACAGGGCTACGGAGTATTACCAGAATTTTCAGAACATTTACGAAAATTTCACATTAAATACTATTCATTTACCGAAATTATTCATAACGTCCCTTAAATGGACCCTCGAGTCCCAATATGAGCTTTGGAATCGAGTCAGGACTCAATCAGAAACTATAAGAATTTTTCGTGAAATTTTAAAAATTTTTCTAAGTTACAGGGCTCACACGCCTATGTGGTCCAAGGGACACGCCCGTGTGACCCTAGGACACGCTCGTGCTACAGGCCGTGTTCGACCCCGTGTAACTCTCTGACTTGTGCCACACGGTCGGCCACACGCCCGTGTGCTAGGCCGTGTGGTTAATTCTATTTTTCAAAATTAGGTACAGGTTTCACACGGCCAAGACACACGCTCGTGTTCTAGGCCGTGTAGCACACACGGCTGAGACACACGCCCGTGTCTCTGCCCGTGTGCTCAATTATGAGCATTCTGTTTCTCAAATTTAAGGTGCAGGGGACACACGGCCTAACCACACGCCCGTGTACCAGACCGTGTGTCACACACGTCCAAGACACACGCCCGTGTGTCTACCCGTGTGGACAAAATAAGGCCATTTCTAGCTTCATTTCTCACCCAAATTTTTTACCAATGACTTGCACTAAAACTTATATCCATAAACCAACCAATTCTAGCATTCAAATTAAGCAAATTATATCATTCAACATGGCATATCATTACAAGCATATATGTTTATAAACTTACCTTGGTTTAGTCCATATTTTAGACATAATTTAATCAACTACTTAACATATATGTAGCTACCATAGTATAACATTACAAGCATATAAAAATAAACCATTACTAGCCATTCCAATGGCTAGATTACAAGCATCATTTTCAAGCCCACAATGGCCAAGTTATCCTATACATGCCATTATATCAAAATGATTATATTATATATACCTAAAATAAGCTAGTGGGTAGTGTGATGATGCTCCAACTAATCTCCAACTTTCGCGAGCTTCCGAGCACTATAAAACAGGGAAAGTAAAATCTAGTAAGCATTACATGCTTAGTAAGTTCGTATAACGGGAATTAAAACTTACCAATTTACATTTATTAACATTAAGCATTCAATAACATGCTTTTTCATCAATTTGGCAAATTTACCTATATACATACACTCAATCAAACAGGTTAGTTACATAAGTGTTCACACATACATCAAGTAAGCATAGATGAGCTTATCATACTATATTCCTTCAAGACATCATTCATTTCATTCCATAATTCTCTTATCATGCCAAGAGTTCTGTCCGTTGAATCATTGAAATTCCGATGGATACTTAAGTAGTACACTCAAGGTGCACAATTCAATAACTGTCAATTCTTATTCAAGAGTACCTATTAGGGCACCAAATCGAAGAATACACTCTCGAGCCACATATCGTATAACAGGATTACCAGTCCAGGCTAAATCCTTTATGTAACGTATGCTCAGAAGAGCTCAATTAGGATTACCAGTCCATGCTAAATCCTAATTGTAACGTATACTCGAGAGGTATTATATCAGGATTACCCGTCCGGGCTAAATCCATTTTATAATGAGGTCAATAGGATTACTCGTCTGAGCTAAATCCCGTCAGCAACAAATGCAGGACCTCATTCATTTCGGGAAAGCACATGTATTCATCGGAATTCAATATTCAAACGGAACTTACCCCTTTTTCACCGTTTCAAGCATGTATTCAATTCTTCATTATAGCAATCAAATAATTCACATCAATATAAGTCACATTCCATACAAACACAACATTCAAGTTAACATATTTACATGCTCAATTAAGTTACACGAACTTACCTCGACACTTGTTCGCGTTTAGAAATCTACTAATCCGAAACTTTTTCTTTTCCTCGGTCTAACCTCGAATTTGTGTTGTCCGAATCTATATAAATGAATTTATTCGTCAATTTATCACATTTCATATTCAAGTGGACTTAATTTACATCCTAGGCAAAATTACCATTTTGCCCCCAACTTTTCCATAAATTCCAATTTCGTCTTTAGGCTCGGAAAATGAAATTTATGCAATTTACTCCCTATTCCAAGCCTAACCGAAATTTCAATATACAATTTACAGCACATATATTCTCTAAATTTTAGAAACTTTCTTCAATTTCACAACTTTACATTTTAGTCTCTAAATCATGTTTCCATCAAAAATCACTTTGTAAAAGTTGTTTATCTATCAACAACCTTTCATTTTCTACCATAAATTTCAAAATTTCAGCATATTCATTCATGACCTAATTTTCATACTTTGATAACTTTTCAAATTGATCCCTAAATAGATAGATTAAGCTATTCTGGTTTCAAAAATATCAAAATTACTAAAAACGAGACAAGAAAACTTACCCAATTAAGCCAAGAAAGATTCTTCTCTCTCTCTCCTAGGGTTTCCATGTATTTTGGGGTTGAAGATGATATAAAATAAGATAATAAATCTTTTATAATCTTTTAATTAATTAAATTATTTCAATTTCCAATTTAGTCCTTGCCATTTTTTTAAATTTCCATGGATGAGTCACCAAAATATCTACATACTTTTCTTTAATGGTCTAATTACCATATAATGACCTCAAGTTTTGAATTCCATAGCTATTTAATCCTTCTAGCTACTAGAATTCAACTTTTGCATTTTATGCGATTTAGTCCATCCCGTAACTAAGCACTTAATCGATAAAAATTTCTTATCAAAATTTTCACAAGACATTTTTAACATAATACGGACCATGTAATAAAATTAAAATAAATTTTATTTTCGACTCAGATTTGTGGTCCCGAGACCACTGTTCTGATTTCACTGAAATTGGGCTGTTACAAGAACTATTATCTTCTCAGGTGACTGTTGACATAGAAAATGAAATGCAATGAGTAGAAGTTCCAGACTTGAATGGGGTTTCTGCCCATCAATAGTAAGGTTATGTTTCCAACATTTTTAATCATGAATTTTACGATTTTCTCATGGAATTTCCAGGGTTGTGCTAGCTTTAAATTTCCTCGAATTTTTTCGCAAATATAACTTGGACGATAAGTTGGATATTGTTAGTTTACTCGCACCAAGAGTTAGTGGCGTCAAAGAAAATAACATTATTGCGAAGATAAGGTTTCGGTATTTTCATCGGGTTGAAGCAGTAGGTTATTCATGGGGTATTTGGCTTGGATGGAAAGATGTCGTTCAGCTTGATGTGGTCCATAGTCATCCTCAGTTTATTCTAACTCGCATTCGGTCTGTTTCTTCTACTTTACCAGATTTCATTTCTTTTGTGTATGGGAGCCCAAATTGGCCAAAGCGGAAAGATCTTTGGAAGGATTTGAGGTTGTTGATTCCATTGGGTAACGTTCCTTGGATTGCTATTGGTGTCTTTAATACAATCTTATCTTCTACTGAAAAAATTGGTGGTATGTCTAGTGGGAAAAGATGTCCTCACATTGGTGAATTTGTGGACCCATTGAGCTTTACAATTTAGGTTTCAAGGGTCCTCCCTTTACCTGGCACAGAGGTGGTCTTTTTGAAAGACTTGATCAGGCGTTGTGGAATGCAACTTGGGTGTGTAAGTTTCTAAATTGCTTGGTTACTCATCTTCTTAAGATCAAGTTAGATCATAGACTGTAACACCCCTAACCCGTGTCCGACGCCGGACTAGGGTTAAGAGCGTTACCGAACAGATCAAAAACTTTAACAGACAATTCATCAAGTAACTCACCAATTACATTCATATTGTCCCTTAAGTAAGTCATCGAGACTTAAAGCATGCTCATAAATAGGGTCGGTACTAAACCGAAACACATACGAAATTTCACAGAAATTTAAAACTTTTCTAAGTTTCAAGGATTACACGCCCGTGTAGGCAAGCCGTGTGCCTCCCACGGCTGCTGGACACCCCTGTGTGTCATGCCCGTGGTCGAAACTGACCTCACATCCACGGCCACCAAGCACGCCCGTATGCCTTGGCCATGGTCGAATCTGACCTCACATCCACGGCCACCCAGCACCCCGTGTGCTAAGGCCGTGTACTCATAGGCCAATACTGACTTTCTCACACGGCTACTAGACACGCCCGTGTGTCATGGCCGTGTGCTATTAGGCTAGCTACTGACTTAGCCCCACGGTCACTAGGCACGCCCGTTTGCAACAACCGTGTGACATTATAGGCCATTTGCAAGGCAAAAATGCCACCCACCTAGGTCATATCTACAAGCAATGTTTACCAACTCATTTCATACTCAAATGACACACAAAAACATACCAAATTAACCATTCAATCTATACATTCAATACCAATTCCAAACATACTAAAATACAAGGTTAAAACTCATCTCATCACAAATATATTTCATTCATTCACTTAATCAAAACTTGACCATATTATGCCTCAACTAACCATACCAAAACATACTTCATATATCACATTCTTTCAAGCAAATTCCCAACATCATAACTAGCCAAATCACATGGCTAAATTCATATAACAAACCTATACCAAATGCTAGCCTATACATGCCATATCTAGCTTTATACATTTCCAAAATGTACCAAAATAGGTTTAGTAGTGTGACGACGATCCTTGATGGTCCCGAGCCTTCTGTAGCTTTGACGACCTATAAAACAGAGAAAATACACACACAGAGTAAGCTTTCCAAAAGCTTAGTAAGTCATATACAAATAATCTTAATATGTAAAGCATATAAGCATATAACCATATTGGCACTATTCATATACATAGCAAATTTCTCACATATATACTTTGATCCATATCCTTTGCCATATTTGCCACATTCATCAACTTAAGAATCATAGTAAGATCACATAGGTATTTACCTTATATACACACTTAGTGTATAAATCAACGTACCTGAAACAGATATACAATTCACTTAGCCATTCGTATCACAAACTTGCCCGTTGAACCGGAAGGAATCTAGTAGGGTACTCAGGAAGCTCGGAATGGTCGTACAATGCCAACGTCCCAGACGAGGTCTTACATGTAATCGACTATCGATGCGATGCCTTCGTCCCGCAGACGGTCTTACACGAATCAATACGATGCCGATGTCCCAGACATGGTCTTACATGTAAAGATCATATCGATGCCAACGTCCCAGACGTGGTCTTACACGTAACGCTCATGTCGATGCCTACGTTCCAGATGAGGTCTTACACGAAATTTCAAATCAATGCCAACGTCCGAGACATGGTCTTACATAATATAACAAAACATATACCTATGTCATGACATAGCTAATCCTATATATTCCTAGGTTCGTACGGGACTTCTCGGACTTAACACTATATCATCCATATCTCGAAATTCATATTCAAAGTATCTCATAAGCATTCATTTTCACAAATAATCATATGAATAAACTCAATTCAATATAACAACATTTATTTACAATATGACTTACCTCGGATTCGGTTTAACAGAAATGGAAACGGCTATTCAGTTACTTTCACCTTCCCTCGGTCTAAGTCCGTTTTCCTCGGTTCTTGATCTAAACATATTCAGAATTAATCCTTTTATTCACTAATTCATCCAATTTAATCCAATGACACACATTTAGGGCTATTTGCAAATTAACCCTCACATTCGCACAATTTATCAATTTAGTCCATATTTCTCAAAACATCAAATTCACGAAATCATCTTTTAACCATGCTTAGCCGAATGTTCATACATCTCATTCAAGCTCATATTTTCCATCAAATTTGCAATTTAGTCCTCAAAAATAATATTTTCTCAATTTAACCCTAATTAGCTAAATTCATCAAAACTTCAAGAACAAAGTATGTTCATGTAGCTCAAATCTTTCATTTAACACCATAGATCAACACAAAGCTCAACATAACATCAATGGCATATTTCACAAATATCATCAATACACAAAATTGATACATGGGTTTTGTAGCTCTCAAAACAACGATTACAAAAACGTAGAAATTATCAAAAACAGATCAAAAACTAACCTTGAATTAAACTCTCAAATGGCTGAATATAACAAAGCCTTCTTCCCTATTTTGTTTGTGTTTTCGGTGGAAAGATGATAACCATAGCAAATTTTATGCTTTTGGTTTTATTATAATATGACTTAATAATTCATTTCCAATTTCAACCTTATAACATAAAAATTTAAAACATATTATACAAGGTCATTATTGACCATTTTCATTCCACTATCTCAAGTATTGGCATAATTGCCACATAAGGCTTCCTTATTTAAAAAGCCACAACACAAAGGTACTTTAACAAATAGCATGCTAGTTTTACATTTAATGCAATTCAATCATTTTCATCAAATTAAACACACAAACGAGCAATTTAACTTACGAAAATTTAGCAAATGCTTAATCACTTATAAACGGCATAAAAAATAATATTAAAATATTATACGGACTCGGATTTATGGTCCCGAAACCACTGTTCCGACTAGGGTATAAACCGGACTGTTACAATTCTCCCCCCTTAGGGATTTTCGTCCCCGAAAATATTACCGTTAAACAAAGTCGGATATTGCTGTCTAAATGAATCTTCGGGCTCCCACGTAGCCTCTTCTATTCCATGTCGATTCCACAATACTTTCACTAGCGAAATTCTCTTGTTTCTTAACTCTTTTACTTCACGAGCTAAGATACGGATCGGTTCCTCTTCGTATGACATATCAGATTGGATTTCAATTTCAGATGGAGTAATCACATGTGACGGATCGGATCGATATCTATGGAGCATCGAGACATGAAACACATTGTGGATCTTTTCTAATTCAGAGGACAACCTTAATCTATATGCAACAGGCCCGACACGTTCAATAATCTCATACGGTCCGATGAACCTCGGACTCAACTTGCCTTTACGTCCGAATCGGAGTACCTTTTTCCACGGAGACACTTTCAAAAATACTTTGTCGCCAATCTCAAATTCTATATCTTTTCATTTTAAGTCCGCATAAGACTTCTGACGATCAGGTGCTGCTTTCAAATAATCTCGGATCAATTTCACTTTCTGTTCTGAATCTTTTATCAAATAAACTCCATGTAGCTTATTTTCACTGAGCTCGGTCCAATACAGAGGTGTACGACATTTACGTCCGCACAGAGCTTCATATGGTGCCATTCTGATGCTCGACTGAAAACTATTATTGTATGCAAATTCAATCAATGGCAAATACTGTTCCCACGAACCATTAAACTCAAGTATACAACATCTTAACATATCTTCAAGAATCTGAATAATCCACTCGAATTGACCATCCGTTTGCGGATGAAAAGCTGTACTGAAATGAAGTTTCGTGCCTAAAACTTCTTGCAGTTTCTTCCAGAATCTCGATGTAAACCTCGGATCTCTATCTGACACAATGGATAGTGGCACTCCGTGCAATCTTACAATCTCAGAAATATAAAGTTCGGCTAATCTATCAAGTGAATTGTCAGATCTTACCGAAATAAAATGGGCAATTTTTGTCAATCGATCAACTACGACCCAAATCACATCTTTCTTTCTCGAAGTCAGTGGTAATCCAGAAGCAAAGTCCATCGTTACTCTATCCCATTTCCACTCAGGAATCAGAATCGGTTGCAGCAACCCAGACGGAACTTGATGTTCAGCTTTCACTTGCTGACAGATTAAACATTCGAAACGAAGTCAGAAATGTCCCGTTTCATACCAGACCACCAATAGTGTTGCTTCAAATCATGGTACATCTTAGTACTCCCCGGATGAACAGATAGACAATTGTTATGAGCTTCACTCAAAATCAACTGAATTAATTCCGAATTTCTTGGAACACAGATACGATCTCGAAATCTCAAACAATCATCAACAACTCAAAATTCAGATTCAGAATTCAAACCACACTGAGCTCGTTTTGCTAATAACTCATTATCAGATTTCTGAGCATCACATATCTGCTGTATAAACAATGGTTTCGCTTTTAATTCAGCCATCACAGAACTATCATCAGATAAATCTAACTGAGCATTCAAAGCACGTAGTGCAAACAATGATTTTCTACTCAATGCATCAGCAACAACGTTTGCTTTACCCGGATGATAATCTATCACAAGTTCATAATCCTTTAACAGCTCTAGCCATCTTCTCTGTCGCAGATTCAAATCTTTCTGAGTCATTAGATATTTCAGACTTTTATGATCCGAAAACACGTGACATTTCTCACCATACAGATAATGGCGCCAGATCTTAAGTGCAAACACAATCGCAGCTAACTCGAGGTCGTGTGTCAGATAGTTCTTTTCATGAGGCTTCAATTGTCTCGAAGCATAAGCTACAACTTTGCCTTCTGCATCAAAACACATCCCGGACCATTTAATGAAGCATCATCAGTAAATCACAAATTCTTTGTCCGCTTCGTTGTATTTAACACCGAGCTTCATTAATGAGTTTTCAACCGATCAAAACTTTTTCGACATTTATCCGACCATTCAAATCTAACATCTCTCTGAAGTAGTTTTGTCAACGGAGTAGCTATCGTCGAAAAGCCTTTTACAAACATGCGGTAATAACCAGCTAAGCCCAGAAAGCTACGGACTTCAGATACGTTTCTCGGAGGTTTCCAATCCAGAATAGCAGAAATCTTGCTCGGATCAACTCGAATCCCAGAAGCTGACACAATATGCCCCAGAAAACTAACCTCATGCAACCAGAATTCACATTTGCTGAATTTCGCATACAATTGCTTTTCTCGCAGAGTTTGTAACACAATCCTCAGATGTTCAGCATGCTCCATTTCATCCCGTGAATAGATCAAAATATCGTCTATGAACACCACAACAAATCGATCTAAGTACAGTCTAAAAATTCTGTTCATCAGATCCATAAAAACAGCAGGAGCATTGGTTAGTCCGAATGGCATAACTAAAAACTCATAATGCCCATACCTCGTTCTGAAGGCAGTTTTTGGTATATCAGAATCTTTCACTCTCAACTGGTAGTATCCCGATCTCAGATCAATCTTAGAAAATACAGTAGCTCCTTTTAACTGATCAAATAAATCATCAATCCTGGGCAACAGTAGCTTCTTTATGGTCACCTTATTCAACTGACGATAATCGATGCACATTCTCATCGTGCCATCTTTCTTTTTCAAAAACAAAATAGGAGCAACCCAAGGCGAGAAACTCGGTCGAGCAAACCCTCTATCGGTCAATTCTTGCAACTGTGTCTTAACTCTTTCAATTCTGTTGGTGCCATTCTATACGGAGCTATCGAAAAAGGTGTAGTACCAGGTAACAACTCAATACCAAACTTAACTTCACGAATCGGAGGCAAACCCGGTAACTCTTCAGGGAATACATCAGAAAACTCACAGACAATAGGCACTGACTCAACTTTCCTTTCAGATACTTTCAAATCAATTACATAAGCAAAATATGCTTAATATCCCTTTTTCACATGCTTTTGAGCTTTTAACACCGATATCACAGCAGACAAACCATTCAAATCACTAGATTCAATCCGTACAATTTCATCATTCGGACATCTCAAATCAATAGTCTTTCTCTTACAATTCACAATAGCATCATGCGAAAACAACCAGTCCATACCCAGAATGATATCAAACTCATCAAATGGCAAAAGCATCAAATCAGCAGGGAAACAAATATCTCGAAACATTAATGGACAGTTCTTGCATACTTTGTCAACTAGGACACATTTACCTAAGGGGTTCGATACTTTTATAACAAACTCAGTAGACTCTACAGGCAAAGTCTTACTGAATACTAAATTCATGCATATATATGAATGCGTAGAACCAGGGTCTATCAATGCAATCACAGAAGTATCATAAAGAGTAAAAGTACCCGTTATAAAATCAGGAGATGAAACTTCCTCACGAGCTCGGATAGCATACGCTCTGGCAGGCGTTCTAGCTTCAGATCTTGCAACAGTCTCTCTCGTAGTTCTCTGACTACCACTGACATTTCTTACATTCTTCGAAGGTCTACCTCTCACAGGTGCATTATTAGATCTCAGATTCTGAACAGTCCCAGGCTTGACGGACTCAGGGCAATCACAGATAAAATGATCAAGTGATCCATATCTGAAGCAAGCTCTATCATTTAATCTACAGCTTCCCGGATGCCTTTTTCCACAATAGTTACATTCAGGTCTCTCAGATCGAGCATTACCAACGCTAGCCACTGAAGTTGCTGGAGTTTTAGAACTCATTTGCGGTCTAGATTGATTTCTATTCGAATGCCCCACATTATCTCTGGAACGACTTTGATTATCTCTGAATCTTTTCGGAGCAGACTGAAATGATTTACTATGAAAGTTCTTTCTCATATCTCGAGCTTCAAACTCAGCTTTTCTTTTATCTTTCCCGAGTGCCTCAGCTTTGCACGCTCGATCAACAAGTACAACAAACTCTTTGATCTCTAAAATCTCGACTAGTAAACGGATGTCTTCATTAAGCCTATCTTCAAATCTTTTGCACATTATAGCTTCAGATGATACACATTCTCGAGCATACTGACTCAGTCTCACGAACTCTCGTTCATATTCCAAAACAGTCATTCGGCCTTGTTTTAGTTCCAGAAATTCCTTTCGTTTCTGATCTACGAATCTCTCACTGATATATTTTTTCCGGAACTCGCTTTGAAAGAAGTCCCATGTCACTCTTTCTTTCGGAATAACAAATATCAGAGTTTTCCACCATTGGTACGCTGCATCTCGAAGCAAAGATACAACACACTTTATGCATTCTTCCGGAGTTAAAGACATCTCATCGAATACCCGGATCGTGTTTTCTAACCAAAACTCTGCCTTCTCGGCATTATCATCATTAGTAGCCCGAAACTCTTCAGCCCCATACTTGCGGATCTTGTCAACCGAAGGCTTATTCAACAGATTTATACCCATCACCGGAGCCACAATCGAGGTGCGAGGGGATTAAGCGGGGGGGTTGTGAAACGATCAAAGTTATTCTTTACGAATTGAGTGAACCATTCACTCATCATTTGAAAGAAAACTTGTTTAGCTTCTTCCCCTTGACTGCTAGTAGCCGGTCTCAGATCAAAGGGCACTGTCCCTTGCGCAGGAGTAGGCACATTACTTTCTACGTCGTCAGCTACGGCTCTTTCGGGATCCATTACTATACAGAAAATCACATTTTACACGTCAGGATTCATCACACTATAACAGTTCAGACATATGGCATGTATAGCTAGACTTTGACACGCTACGTTAGTCCGAGAATCGGCTAAACCGTAGCTCTGATACCAACCAAATGTAACACCCCTAACCCGTGTCCGACGCCAGACTAGGGTTAAGAGTGTTACTGGACAGATCAGAAACTTTAACAGACAATTCATCAAGTAACTCATCAATTATATTCATATTGTCCCTTAAGTAAGTCATCGAGACTTAAAGCATGCTCATAAATAAGGTCGGGACTAAATCGAAACACATACGAAATTTCACAGAAATTTAAAACTTTTCTAAGTTTCAGGGATTACACGCTCGTGTAGGCAAGCCGTGTGCCTCCCACGGCTGCTGGACACCCCCGTGTGTCATGCCCGTGGTCGAAACTGACCTCACATCCACAGCCACCAAGCACGCCTATATGCCTTGGCCGTGGTTGAATCTGACCTCACATCCACGGCCACCAAGCACGCCCGTGTGCCTTGGCCGTGGTCGAATATGTCTTTACACCCACGGCCACCCAGCACCCCGTGTGCTAAGGCCGTGTACTCATAGGCCAATACTGACTTTCTCACACGGCTACTAGACACGCCCGTGTGTCATGGTCGTGTGCTATTAGGCTAGCTACTGACTTAGCCCCACGGTCACTAGGCACGCCCGTGTGCCACAACCGTGTGACATTATAGGCCATTTGCAAGGCCAAAATGCCACCCACCTAAGTCATATCTACAAGCAATGTTTACCAACTCATTTCATACTCAAATGACACACAAAAACATACCAAATTAACCATTAAATCTATACATTCAATACCAATTCCAAACATACTAAAATACAAGGTTAAAACTCATCTCATCACAAACATATTTCATTCATTCACTTAATCAAAACTTGACCATATTATGCCTCAACTAACCATACCAAAACATACTTCATATATCACATTCTTTCAAGCAAATTCCCAACATCATAACTAGCCAAATCACATGGCTAAATTCATATAACAAACCTATACCAAATGCTAGCCTATACATGCCATATCTAGCTTTATACATTTCCAAAATGTACCAAAATAGGTTTAGTAGTGTGACGATGATCCTTGACGGTCCCGAGCCTTCTGTAGCTTTGACGACCTATAAAACAGAGAAAATACACACACAGAGTAAGCTTTCCAAAAGCTTAGTAAGTCATATACAAATAATCTTAATATGTAAAGCATATAAGCATATAACCACATTGGCACTATTCATATACATAGCAAATTTCTCACATATATACTTTGATCCATATCCTTTGCCATATTTGCCACATTCATCAACTTAAGAATCATAGTAAGATCACATAGGTATTTACCTTATATACACACTTAGTGTATAAATCAATGTACCTGAAACAGATATACAATTCACGTAGCCATTCGTATCACAGACTTGCCCGTTGAACCGTATGGAATCTAGTAGGATACTCAGAAAGCTCGAAATGGTCGTACAATGCCAATGTACCAGACGAGGTCTTACATGTAATCGACTATCGATGCCACTATCCCAGACAGGGTCTTACACGAATCAATACGATGTCGATGTCCCGCACATGGTCTTACATGTAAAGATCATATCGATGCCAACGCCCCGCACGTGGTCTTACACGTAACGCTCATGTCGATGCCTCACGCCCCGCACGAGGTCTTACACGAAATTTCAAATCAATGCCAACGCCCCGGGCGTGGTCTTACATGATAAAGCAGAGCAGATACCTATGTCGCGACATAGCTAATCCTATATATTCCTAGGTTCGTGCAGGACTTTCGGACTTAACACTATATCATCCATATCTCAGAATTCATATTCAAAGTATCTCATAAGCATTCATTTTCACAAATAATCATATGAATAAACTCAATTCAATATAACAACATTTATTTGCAATATGACTTACCTCGGATTGATTTAATGTAAAGCGGAAATGGCTATTCAGTTACTTTCGCCTTCCCTCGGTCTAAGTCCGTTTTCCTCGATTCTTGATCTAAACATATTCAGAATTAATCCTTTTATTCACTAATTCATCCAATTCAATCCAATGACACACATTTAGGGCTATTTGCAAATTAACCCTCACATTTGCATAATTTATCAATTTAGTCCATATTTCTCAAAACATCAAATTCACGAAATCATCTTTTAACCATGCTTAGCCGAATGTTCATACATCTCATACAAGCCCATATTTTTCATCAAATTTGTAATTTAGTCCTCAAAAATAATATTTTCTCAATTTAGCCCTAATTAGCTAAATTCATCAAAATTTCAAGAACAAAGTATGTTCATCTAGCTCAAATCTTTCATTTAACACCATAGATCAACACAAAGCTCAACATAACATCAATGGCATATTTCACAAATATCATCAATACACAAAATTGATACATGGGTTTTGTAGCTCTCAAAACAACGATTACAAAAACGTAGACATTATCAAAAACGGATAAAAAACTAACCTTGAATTAAACTTTCAAATGGCCGAATATAAAAAAGCCTTTCTTCCCTATTTTGTTTGTGTTTTCAGTGGAAAGATGATAACCATAGCAAATTTTATGCTTTTGGTTTTATTATAATATGACTTAATAATTCATTTCAAATTTCAACCTTATAACATAAAAATTTAAAACATATTATACAAGGTCATTATTGACCATTTTCATTCCACTATCTCAAGTATTGGCATAATTGCCACATAAGGCTTCCTTATTTAAAAAGCCACAACACAAAGGTACTTTAACAAATAGCATGCTAGTTTTACATTTAATGCAATTCAATCATTTTCATCAAATTAAACACACAAACGAGCAATTTAACTTACAAAAATTTAGCACATGCTTAATCACTTATCAATGGCATAGAAAATAATATTAAAATATTATACGGACTCAGATTTGTGGTCTCGAAACCACTGTTCCGACTAGGGTATAAACCAGACTGTTACATAGACCCCTTTTTCTTTCTTTAAATTCATATTTGAATTTTCCTAGAGGACGACCCTTTCAATTTTTGGCTGGGTGGGTTGAACATCTTGATTTTGCGATTTTCATGGGTTCAAACTTAAATTTTAGTGGAGATATGTCTAATGAGTTGAACAAGCTTATAACTAGTTTAAAAGAGTGGAATAAATCAGTCTATGGCCATATCACCACTCGAAAGAAGAACCTGATTAATAAATTAGCTATCATTTAGCGATGCATGGATAATTAGGGCTCGAACTAGTTAGCCCAAGTTGAATCAACGATCAGACAAGAGTTGGAAAATGTGCTTTACCATGAAAAATGCCTTTGGAAACAAAATGCAAGATGTGACTGGTTGAATTTGGGGGGACCACATTACTAAATTTTTTCACGTTTGTACTCTCCAAAGAAGGAAATCAAGTCGCATAACTACTATTCACAATTTTGATGGGGATTGGATTTACACCCTAGAGAGCATTGAGTCTGAGACAAATAACTTTTTTCAGAAATTGTATGGTGAGGACCCTAAACCTATGAGAAGATTGCCTGCTAGTAGATTTCCATAATTAGACTCTGTTGATATTGATTTTTTTAGGAAATCGATCACTAATGAAGAAATTAAGTCTGCTCTTTTTGACATGGCTTCGCTTAAAGCTCCAGGCAGTAATGGCTTTCACACTATTTTCTTCCAAAAGCAATGGGATACGGTAGGAGGAGCTATCTGTGCTTGGGTCAAATCGGTCTTTAATGGTGGTGACATTGACTCAGAGCTGAATAACACTTTGATTGTCCTCATTCCCAAAGTTCCAAATCTAAAAGTTTTTGCTCAGTTTCGTCCCATAAGTTTATGCCATGTCCTTTATAAATTGATTATGAAGGTAATAGCTAATTGGTTTAAATGAATTTTCCCTAAAATTATTGCATAGGAACAAGTTGGTTTTATTGTAGGAAGGAACATCACAGATAATATAATTATCGCAGAAGAGATGATCCATTCTATGAGGTGTAACAATAGAGGAAGTGGATGGTGATCAAAATTGACTTGGAGAAAGCATATGATTGGGTTAGATGGGACTTCATTAGGGCATCACTCTAGACGACAGGTATCCCTGATTATCTTGAAATGTGATTATGTATGCTATCTCTAATTCCACTATGCAGGTTCTGTGGAATGGTGTTCAATTGTCTAATTTTAGGCTTGCTAGGGGTATTCGTCAGGGTTGTCTATTGTATCATTATCTTTTTATGCTTTGTATGGAATGGCTGGGTTAATATTTTCAGTCAGTCATTTCTAATGGAGGGTGGAATCCCATACGTCTGTCTCATTCGGGATCGCCCTATCACACCTTTTCTTTGTTGATGATTAAGTCATCTTGTAACATCCTGAAATTGGGCTTAATAGGTTTGGGCCGATTGGGCCATGGGCTTTAGGAAAAATTTGAGTATCATATTGTTGCTTGAGTTAATTCAGCTATGATTTTTGTGTGTTAGCATAGTCTTGTGAAGGCTTGATTCTATTTAGGAAGATAGAATAATTTTTAGTATGGTTTATTTAATGAAGTGGATTAAGTGAGCTTAGCACTTAAGTTAATTTAAGTGTTAATTAAAGCACATGAGGAGTTAGTGGCAAGGTGGTTATGATGCTTGGTTAGTTGCTTGAGGTTAGAGGTTCGAGTAGCATGATTAACATTTTGAAGACTTTATTTTTATCCTAGCATTGATGGACGGTCAAACTTTATTTATGATAGATTGAACTCTCAACTTTTGGAAAGTTGAATATTGGTTTAAGGAAAGCATGAAATTGGGGATAAGAATCTTAAGAATTAAGGAAGGATGGGGGGACAAAAGGCTTGAATGTTGGAGAGTGTTTTGGAAACTCTATTATGGCCTTTAGTTCATGTATGTGGATGGCATTTTGGTCTAGGGGAGGGATTGACCGATTTTTGATGGAGGCTTTGGTAGGTTAGTAGCTAGTTGGCCATTTTCCTAAGCATTTGAACACCAATTTCTTTTCTCTCCACAAACACTCCCTATAGCCAAATGTGTCTTGGACATAAGGTGAGTTTTTGGTATTAGTTTTGGCCTTCGATATTTGTTTCGTGTCATAACAGAAAATCCTTTTTAGTTTTTGCAAATTTCTCCCTAGTGCATCAAAGTGTAACAAAAACCGAAATCATCATAGTGCTTGGCCGAATCTCTTTTGTTCACAACTTCTTTTCTATTTTTGTCATACTTGTTCAAAACCCACTTTTCTTTTATTTTCTCTGGGTAGAAACTTCCTTCTCCCCATTTCTCTTTTTCTTTCTTCCACTTTTGCTCAAAACCAAAACATCTCTCTCTCATTTCAATTTCTTTCTTTCTCTTCCTTTTTCCCTTCTCTTTCTCCACTCTAGCCTGAATCCTTTTTGTTGTTACAAATCAACCATATTGTCGAAACTTCCCATACTCTTTTGTATTGTCTTAGCCAGAATATCAATAAGGGTAGATCTTCATTTGGTTTTCTTCAATCGGTTTTGGAAGATAGGTAAGTGTACATGGCCGTATTTCCTTTCTCTTTTCTATGTCATTTTCTTGAGGACAAAGGACACTTTCTAATGCTTTTTAGTGTAGAGGCCGAAACTAATATGGTTCCTTTTAGGGATTTCGGCAGACTTTTAGGTGCAAACGTGTGATCTCGGGTTTTAGCCGACTGTGCCAAAAAGGTGCGTAGTTATCGCACTGTTCTTTTATTGTGTGTATCTGTTTTAATATATAAATATGTATATGATGTGCATGGTAGCCGAATTAATGGCTAAAAAGGGTGGATGCCTATGTTGGGTAATCAATTGACAAGGTCAGTATTTTATGATTTTAATTTACATATGATCTATGTATGAAAATGTGATGGCATGTGATATATGCTTATTTTAATGATATTGTGTCATGATACATGGGACTTGGGATGTGACTATCGAAGGAAAGGGTGTACATTATGTACGTGGTATGATGTTAGCCTTGTGCTACATTGGCGCTTGATGGTGGCTTTGTGCTTCATCAAGGGAGGTGTTGGCTAGGTGCCCATCTCGGCGGATGATAGCTGTGTGCATCACCGTAGATTGAGGATGACCTCGAGTCACCTTGTGGATAAAGATATGTGGATCATTATGTGATCGGTGGCTTAGCCACGGCCTTGGCGAGCAAGCAAGTCCGCGAGGTAGTTATGTGGGATCACTTAGGTGATCGGTGGATTAGCCACGGCCTTGGGCGCGAGGTGAAAGCCGAGGTAGGTGTAATGGATGGAATTAGGTTGGGTTGGGCTTCATAATTGCATAATTTTGTATGTAATTTGTGTGGATATGGGCCAAGCCCATATGTGGGAACATGTGTAATAACTATGCAATTGAGTCTGTGTGACTCACCCAATTTTTCTCAAACCTTACGGGTGATGCATAAAGCTTGGACCGAGTTGGAGTGGATGCGAGGTGGCCCATGCAGAAGTTATTTTCCTTATTTTATATATTATATATATTTTCAGAATTTGCGAATATTTGGTTATTGTAATAAGGGCCATTTAAAGGTTTTGAAGTTTATTATTATGTTTTAAAGTGGATTGACAATTTTTATTATTTGGATATGTTTTATTTTTAGCAACTCATATCTTAAAGATATATGTTAAAATTACAAATCGAAGGATTTGTAACAACTTGATTTTATTTGGATTTATAAATATACAATGTTTTATTAAAGACAATAAATTTTTTTGTTTTCACTCTAAGTCAAAATATTTTTCAAAACGTTTTCCGCAGTGGCATTCTAAATTCGGTCGTGGCGTATAGGCCGGGTTTGGGGTGTTACATTTAATGGTATCAGAGCTAGTTTCAAAACTCAGCTTTGAGGGTTTTGGGCCCAAAAACATTTTTTTAGATGGGCTTTTCAAAGATTTGGGCTTTCATAAATTTTTCAGATTTATTCTGGCATGGCACCTATATCTCCAACCTGAAGTCCACCAGGTAAGTACCTCTGACTATTGAAGTGATTTATATATGTGAATGTTATGGGCTTATTTGGGCTCGTAGATTAGAATATTAGGACTATTGGACCGTAGGGCTAGTGCACTCAAACACATGCATAAGACTTAAGAACAATTAAACAAACCTGTGATTAAGTCACCGAGTTAAGGTGTGGCAAGCTGTTGTGCGCATGTCTAGGAGTGGATTCGGTGAAGAGCTTGGTATTTAAGCGGTCCTAGCAACTCAACTCCTCTTTACTCGAATCCTACAGTGCGTAGCTACGGTTCACCCTAACCAAGAGGACCTATTCACGGGCTAAACCCGATAACTAAAACCCGAAAGGGACTAGCCATACTGTTTTATAAAGATCTTAGTTTTAAATTTACCAAATTACCCCTCTGATTTATAAAATCCTTTTAGACTTGAGAATTTTCCGAAATACACTCGATTTGCAAAATTACTAAAATACCCCTGAGAGGTAAAATTACGAAAATGCCCCTGGTTTATAAAATTACCATGTTACCCTTGAATTTTATGAAAATATTCTTACTTTACAAAATACCAAAACCTCTGTTTTGCAAAATGCTAAGATACCTTGATTTGGAAAATTTACAAAATAACCCCGATTTCTGAAATTTTTGCAATACCATTGATTTGGAAGAATTTTCAAAATAACTTTGAGATTTGTATATTTTGGAATGCCTTTGATTTGTAAAGATTATTTTCGAGTTGACCTCGATTTATTACGAAAATACCTTTGTAGGAAAAATGACGAAATTACCCCTGGGTTGGGAATGGTCAGAAATACCTATAATGATGTGTTGAATGTTGTGGATGAATGTGGATGTGATTCTTTGAATTAGAATAGTGAACTTGAGATGAAAACTTTGATTGATCGAAAGAACCACTATTAAACTTCTTTTCATAAAACTGTTCGCGGATAAACAGTGGAACCAAAAGTACTAATGCATAAAACTTTTAATCAGATTAAGACGCGGCGTTAGAAATGAGCTCTAGGGACGTGGTCGCCGTGGGCGTGGTCGGCGGGATGGCTGTGTCGGAACCCGTTAGATCGGGTCAAGGGTTTGAGAATGAGGTACCACCACCACCGGCTTTTGGTGTTGGCGGCAAGACCGGGCGGGGAATGATCTGTCAGTATCGCGGCCGTCTTTGTGAGTCCTTGAAATAGTGGTCAGTCTTTGGAGGAAATGGGAGAGCTCGAAAGTCCGTACCGAGCGACTTGAGCCAATGGAGGTGAGGTGTTCCGTGGCGTATCCGGTGTGGCACCAAATCTGATTGAGTATTGGTTGGAAGCGAAGGCGAATCATGGATGAGATTGATTTAACCGATGAGGAGAAAGTGAAGGGAATGGTGGCGTTACTTCGCGATGAAGCGTATCAATGGTGGCTAATGATTCGGGATGGTGCCACGGTGGGGATCTTACTTGGGAGTATGTCAAGGCGGCATGCGGAAGAAGTATGTTGGTACTCATTATATTGATGGGCGAGAGGAAGGCATTTCGGGTTTGGTTCAAGGGAGCAAGTCCGTAGCGGAGTCGAGGCGAGAATTCTTAAGGTTAGCCCGATATGCTCGAGGAGTAGTTGCTACGGAGCATGAATGTTGTGTCTGATTTGAGGACAGATTAAGGGATGACCTGAGGTTATTGATAGCTCCACACCAAGAACGGGAGTTCGCTGCGTTAGTAGAGAAGGCTAAGGTAGCTGAGAGGATTAAGGACTCTGTGAGGCGAGCAGAGATAGGGATAGGAAGCAGGGATAAGAGGAGTTTTGGACCGTCGAGAATCGCCCGAGAGCCTTGAGAAAAAGACCGAGGGTTGAGAATTGCGCTCGTGTTTCTAAGCCAACATCTGGAAATCCGGACCGTCCAGTGTACTCGGTGTGGAAGGTATCATGTTGGCGAGTCTTGGAACCGGAATCGGGAGTGTTTTAGATGTAAGTCTAAGTCCCATTTGATTAAAGACTGTCCCCAGGATCCGAATAGGGCTCAGACAGAAGGCCAGGGTTATGAGTAGCCGGGCAGAGGTGGTCAGCAAGCGACGAGGGGTCATGGTCTGAACCATGGAGGAAATGGTTCTGGCCGAGGTCGTGGAGCACCAGGCCGAGGTAATGGTAGCACCGAGGTAAGACGACCAGTGCGGTGTATGCATGCGTTAAATTCGTCAGTGGGAGGATAGTGATGTGCCAAATGTGACAACGGGTAAGTTTCTTACGTCTGGAATACCCTTTATTGCCTTGTTTGTTATAGAGCTAGTTCGTATTTGTGTTGCTAGTGAAGTGGATGGAACCCTAAGTGTGAACTTGGAGACTGTACTTAGAAAGTATATTGGTTTTATTAAGATCAGAGTGCACAACAAGAGCATAGTGTGGTGAGATAGAATGTACGATTGTTCGTTAGTAAGTAATTTCGAGGACGAAGTTATTTTTTAGGAGGGTAGAATTGTAACATCCTGAAATTGGGCTTAATAGGTCTGGGCCGATTGGGCCTTGGGCTTTAGGAAAAATTTGAGTATCATATTGTTGCTTGAGTTAATTCAGGTATGATTTTTGTGTGTTAGCATAGTCTTGTGAAGGCTTGATTCTATTTAGGAAGATAGAATAATTTTTAGTATGGTTTATTTAATGAAGTGGATTAAGTGAGCTTAGCACTTAAGTTAATTTAAGTGTTAATTAAAGCACATGAGGAGTTAGTGGCAAGGTGGTTATGATGCTTGGTTAGTTGCTTGAGGTTAGAGGTTCGAGTAGCATGATTAACATTTTGAAGACTTTATTTTTATCCTAGCATTGATGGACGGTCAAACTTTATTTATGATAGGTTGAACTCTCAACTTTTGGAAAGTTGAATATTGGTTTAAGGAAAGCATGAAATTGGGGAAAAGAATCTTAAGAATTAAGGAAGGATGGGGGGACAAAAGGCTTGAATGTTGGAGAGTGTTTTGGAAACTCTATTATGGCCTTTAGTTCATGTATGTGGACGGCATTTTGGTCTAGGGGAGGGCTTGACCGATTTTTGATGGAGGCTTTGGTAGGTTAGTAGCTAGTTGGCCATTTTCCTAAGCATTTGAACACCAATTTCTTTTCTCTCCACAAACATTCCCTATAGCCGAATGTGTCTTGGACATAAGGTGAGTTTTGGTATTAGTTTTGGCCTTCGATATTTGTTACTGGTGTCATAACCAGAAAATCCTTTTTAGTTTTTGCAAATTTCTCCCTAGTGCATCAAAGTGTAACAAAAACCGAAATCATCATAGTGCTTGGCGAATCTCTTTTGTTCACAACTTCTTTTCAATTCTTGTCATACTTGTTCAAAACCCACTTTTCTTTTATTTTCTCTGGGCCGAAACTTCCTTCTCCCCATTTCTCTTTTTCTTTCTTCCACTTTTGCTCAAAACCAAAAACATCTCTCTCTCATTTCAATTTCTTTCTTTCTCTTCCTTTTTCCATTCTCTTTCTCCACTCTAGCCGAATCCTTTTTGTTGTTACAAATCAACCATATTGCCGAAACTTCCCATACTCTTTTGCATTGTCTTAGCCAGAATATCAATAAGGGTAGATCTTCATTTGGTTTTCTTCAATCGGTTTTGGAAGATAGGTAAGTGTACATGGCCGTATTTCCTTTCTCTTTTCTATGTCGTTTTCTTGAGGACAAAGGCCACTTTCTAATGCTTTTTGGTGTAGAGGCCGAAACTAATATGGTTCCATTTAGGGATTTCGGCAGACTTTTAGGTGCAAACGTGTGATCTCGGGTTTTAGCCGATTGTGCCAAAAAGGTGCGTAGTTATCGCACTGTTCTTTTGTTGTGTGTATCTGTTTTAATATATAAATATGTATATGATGTGCATGGTAGCGAATTAATGGCTAAAAAGGGTGGATGCCTATGTTGGGTAATCAATTGACAAGGTCGAGTATTTTATGATTTTAATTTACATATGATCTATGTATGAAAATGTGATGGCATGTGATATATGCTTATTTTAATGATATTGTGGCATGATACATGGGACTTGGGATGTGAATATCGAAGGAAAGGGTGTACATTATGTACGTGGTGCGATGTTAGCCTTGTGCTACATTGGCGCTTGATGGTGGCTATGTGCTTCATCAAGGGAGGTGTTGGCTAGGTGCCCATCTCGGCGGATGATAGCTGTGTGCATCACAGTAGATTGAGGATGACCTCGAGTCACCTTGTGGATACTGGATATGTGGATCATTATGTGATCGGTGGCTTAGCCACGGCCTTGAACGACAAGTCCGCGAGGTAAGTTATGTGGGATCACTTAGGTGATCGGTGGATTAGCCACGGCCTTGGGCGCGAGGTGCCGAGGTAGGTGTAATGGATGGAATTAGGTTGGGTTGGGCTTCATAATTGCATAATTTTGTATGTGGACTGTGTGGATATGGGCCAAGCCCATATGTGGGAACATGTGTAATAACTATGCACTGAGTCTGTGTGACTCACCCAATTTTTATCAAACCTTACAGGTGATGCATAAAGCTTGGACCGAGTTGGAGTGGATGCGAGGCGGCCCATGCAGAAGTTATTTTCCTTATTTTATATATTATATATATTTTCAGAATTTGCGAATATTTGGTTATTGTAATAAGGGCCATTTAAAGGTTTTGAAGTTTATTATTATGTTTTAAAGTGGATTGACAATTTTTATTATTTGGATATGTTTTATTTTTAGCAACTCATATCTTAAAGATATATGTTAAAATTACAAATCGAAGGATTTGTAACAACTTGATTTTATTTGGATTTATAAATATACAATGTTTTATTAAAGACAATAAATTTTTATGTTTACACTCTAAGTCAAAATATTTTTCAAAATGTTTTCCGCAGTGGCATTCTAAATTCGGCCGTGGCGTATGGGCCGGGTTTGGGGTGTTACACATCTTTAGCAAAACGGATTTGGAGCATGGCTGATTATTAAAAGAGATGTTGGAGAATTTTTGTGAATTTTCTGGTCATAAGATTGATGCCAGGAAAATTAATATCTTCTTCTCTAAAGGAGTGGAAAATGCCATGGCCAATTTGATTAGTACCTCACTTGGGTTCCAAAAAGTTCAAGACCTTGGACACTATCTAGGAGTTCTTCTTTTTCATCAGAGGGTTACAAATAGAACCATGGATTTTATGGTTGAGAAGGTGCAGCGAAAGCTGTAGGGCTAGGATGCTAGACAGCTTTCCATCGCCGGTCGAGTTACCTTAGCGCAGTCAGTTCTTCTGTCCATCCCTATTTACTTCATGCAATCTATGTTGGTACCTAGGTTAATCTGTGATGAGATCGAGAGTTTGGTGAAAAGGTTCATTTGGGGTTCTTCTGATGACAATAAGAAGATGTCACTAGTAGGGTGGGATTCTATCTCCCAACCCAAAGGTTGTGGCGGCCTTGGAATGGGGAAATTAATAGACCAAAATATTTCATTCTTACTGAAGCTTGGGCTTAATATCACGTCTGAGAAAGAGGCTCTTTGGGTCCAAGTAGTCAGGCTGAAGTATCGATTGAATGACATTTCACCAGATTTTATTGATCGACATATGAGTTTTTTTTTTTGTGTAAATCTCTAGCTAAGGTTTGGCCTTTATTAAAGGAAAACTTAATCTGGTCTGTAGGCAATAGGAACAAAATTAGATGTTGGAAGGATAATTGGGTGCTAGGTGTGGGGCCTCTGATTAATCCTATACCTACTAATGTCAATATTGTTTCTGATTGTCTGCTCAATGAAATGGTTATAGAGGAAGGATTATGGAACCTGGACCTTTTCAAGATATGGATATCGGATGATATGGTTTGGTGTATTGTGGGTGTTCCCTCTCTACATCTTTCTGAGGGGAGTGACAGAGTAGCTTGGTGCCATACCTCGATAAGGGTTTTTTCGATCAAAAGTGCTTACAGGATTTTGAATGAAGAGTCTTGGAGTACTAATGATGACAAATGGAAATGTGTGTGGAAGCTGCCAGGTCCACAAAGGTTTCATTTCTTCATATGGACTTTTCTGAAATAAAGACTTCTTAGTAATATGAATAGAGTTTGACAGGGATTAGTAGTTGATCCTTCTTTTCCTATTTGTGGATATGACTTGGAAGATACCTAGCATATTATTAGGGACTGCCCAACAGCTAAGGCAGTTTGGAGATAGGTTATTCAGGTAAAGTATCTAACAAATTTCTTTTGGAACTCTTTAAATGAATGTATCTATTTTAATGTGCAGGATACCACAAAATTTCACGAGGGAGGTGCTAACTGGGCGTGCTTGGCGCATTTGGAAGAATCGCAACCTCCTTATCTTTCAAGGTAGAACTTGGAGTCCAGAGGAGATAGTCAAAGTGTCGAGTAGTTGGGCCAAACACTATTTTTCTATAATTAATGTCGAACCGGTTGGTCGCTTTGAGTTTTCCATTGGAGAAGTGACAAGTGAGGAATAGGTCCAGATTAATACAGATGGTGTTGTTCAATTACAACCAGGGAATGCAACTGCTGGGGGATTTGTGTGTGACGAGACGAAAGATTTGGTAGTGTTCGGTTTTTGATACAGAACTTTGAAGAATCTTTGAGGGTCTCAAGCTCATCCGGCATCATGGTCATGATATGGTGATAATCCAATCTGATAGCCTAGAAGTTGTGAAAGCCATACAAGGAAGCGTATTGGATATTTTATATTCAGCATTGATTAGATGGATACAATGCATTTTGTCTCAAGAAGGTCAGTGGATCTTGCGCTACATCCTTAGAGAACACAACCAGGTTTTCGATTGTTTAGCAAAGTTGGCTTTAGCCAATAAAGAGGACTTGCAAGTTTTTGATTCACCTCTAATGGAGATTTTATCTTTTATTGAGTTAGACTGTAACAACCCTAACAGTGTAATAAAGTCGGCGGAGCAGATTACGAGGGCATTACGAGTTCTGAGAACATTTCTGAGATAAATCATATCAATTATTGTTCATTTTTTTGAGATTATTGATATCGTCCCATAAAAGGACCCTCGAGGTCCAATACAAGCATTAGAATCGAGTCGGGACTTAATAAAAAACTCTAAGAATTTTTCGCGAAATTAAAATTTTTTCCAAGGTGCAGGGCTCACACGCCCATGTGGTCCAAGGGACACGCCCGTGTGACCCTGGGACATGCCCGTGCTACAGGCCATGTTCGACCCCGTGTAACTCTCTAACTTGTGCACACGGCCATGCCACATGCCCGTGTGCTAGGCCATGTGGTTAATTCAATTTTCATAAAATTAGGTACAGGTTTTACACGGCCAAGACACACGCCCGTGTTCTAGGCCGTGTGGCACACACGGCTGAGACACGCCCGTGTACTCAATTCTGAGCATTCTGTTTCTCAAAATTTAGGTGTAGGGGACACACGGCCTAACCACAAGCCCATGTACCAGGCCGTGTGTCACACACAGTCTAGATACACGCCCGTGTGTCTACCCGTATGGACAAAATAAAGCCATTTCTAGCTTCATTTCTCACTCAAAATCACACCCATGACCTGCACTTGAAACACACATCCAATACCAACCATTCTAAGCATTCAAATTAAACAAATTCCATCATTCATCATGGCATACCATTACATGCATACATGCTTACAATCTTACCTTAGTTCATTCCATATATTAGACATAAATTGATCAACTACTTAACACATATTTAGCTACTATAGCATGACATTACAAGTATATTAAAACAACCATTACTAGCCATTCCAATGGCTAGATTACAAGCATCATTATCAAGCCACTAATGATTAAGTTGTCCTATATAAGCCATTATACCAAAATGATTTTACTAAGTATACCCAAACTAAGCTATATGATAGTGTGACGATGCTCCAATGATTTCCAACCTTCGCGAGCTTTCGAGCACTATAAAATAGGGGAAAATAAGATGGAGTAAGCATTATATGCTTAGTAAGTTCGTATAACAGAAACTAAACTTACCAATCCCATTTATTAAATCTAAGCATAAAATATCATGTTTTCCATCCATTTGACAAAATTGCATAAACACATGCATTCAATCAAACATGTTAGTCACAAACTTTACATATACATCAAGTAAGGATAGATGAGCTCATCATGCAATACTCTTTCAAGACATTTTCATTTCATCTCATAATTCTCATGTCATGTCAAGAGTTTTATGTCCGTTGAATCATTGAAATTTTGATGGATACTCAAGTAGTACACTCGGGGTGTACGATTCAATAATTCGTCAATTCTTATTCGAAGGTACCCATTAGGGCACTTAATAAAGAAACACACTCTCGAGCCACATATCGTATAACAGGATTACCGGTCCAGGCTAAGTCCTTTATATAATGTATGCTCAAAAGAGCTTAATTAGGATTACCAGTCCAGGCTAAACCCTAATCGTAACATATACTCGAGAGGTATTATATTAGGATTACCTGTCCGTGCTAAATCCTTTCTATAACAAGGTCGATAGGATTACTTGTTCGAGCTAAATCCCGTCCACAACAAATGCAGGACCTTATTTGTTTTGGGAAAGCGCGTATATTCATCGGAATTCAATATTCAATTGGGACTTAACCCCTTTTTCATCATTTCAAGCATGTATTAAATTTTCCATTATTGCATTCAAGTAATGCATATCAATATAAGTCACATTACATACAAACACAACATTCAATTAACATAATTACATGCTCGATTAAGTTACACGAACTGTAACACCCCTTACCCGTATTCGACGTCGGAACAGGGTACGAGGCATTACCAGACTTAAACTCAAACAAACATTCAAAATCGAGACACGAATTTTCACCCAAATTTAAAACCTTTCACATACATTCATATCATCCCTTAAACAAGCCTATGAGGCCTAAAACATACATTGGGAATGGTTCGGGACTAAACCGAGAACTCAGGAAAAAATTACGAAACTTAGAAAAATTTCATCATGAAACAACACCACACGCCCGTGTGGGTTAAGGGACACGCCCGTGCTTCAGGCCGTGTCCATCTTAGGGTGCATTCTTTTTATGACGTCATCATCAAATTGAAGTCACACGGCCAAGTCACACGCCTGTGTGCTTAGGCCGTGTGATGCGAGCATGGCTAAGGAGCTAGTTGCCGAACCCATTGAGCTGCCTCTGGGTCCAATCACTCGATCCCGAGCCAAGAAGTTCCAAGAAGCTATCTCGAGCTATATTGATCAAGCTTGGGGAGAAGAGGTTGCAGGACTAATCGACTATTCATGGATCAGCTCAACAAGCATCCCATGCAGCTTACTTAAAGCTGAATTTTAGTTTTCATTTTTAAGCTGATTGGTTGCTGGATTAAAACTTTAATTATGTCTAGTTATTTTAGTTTAAGTATTTAATTTGTCTTAAGTTTGTTTAATGTGTTCTCATTAATTCAGCAATTTAATTTGTCTTAAGCTTATTTAATATGTTCTAATTAGTTCAGCTATTTAATATGTCTTAGCTAGTACAACTATTTAATTTGTCTTAGCTTATTACAACTTAATTAGCTGAATTTAAGTATGTTTTAGCTCATTACAAATTAATTAGCTAGTTGAGTTAATTTACTAGCTGAATTTAAGTTGTCCTAGCTAAATTAAAAATGTTTTCAGGTAAGTGCATGGATGGCAATCAATAGGGTGTGCTGCTGGTTGAAGTGCTCCAAGCATCCCCTCGTAAACCTCAAAGGCCAAAAGAAAGCTGCTGATTTCTCTTCTCCAAGCTACCCTTAAGTGCTTTCACATTTGCTGGAGGTTCCATTCACACATAAGTCCATTCGGTTTTGAGCATTCACATATCAATTGCTGCTCATATTCGGCTGTTCACACCTAAAGTCTATTGAAGAGCCCAAGCTGATTTTAATATCTCAAGACTGTTCAGCTAATCAAAACAGCACATTAAAGCTTGTTCTTCCCTCTTGGCCGAATCTAAAGAGTCCATTCAGCTCATTTTGAGCTTCAATTAATCAAGTTGGCCTAGGAAGCATCAAGGGACATTTTGGAAGGTTCAAGAAAGTTTCCAGCCAAACTATGCTGAACACAAAGCTGTCCATTCGGTTATCTTAGTGACCATTCAGCTACATTATGTAATAGCTATAAATACTTAGTTCATTTCACTTTGGAAGGACTTTTGCTCATTTTATGAAAATATATTACTTTGTGAGTGTTCAACTCTCATAGTTCTCTCTAGACTGATTTGACTTATCAAGACGAGTCTTGTGGCGTCAATCTCGTATTTTCTTTGAACTTATCACTTGTTCAAGTGTGGCGTTCATCTATACCTCTGGTTCCTATCTTTCATAGATAGTGGGTCAAGGTTCTTTAGCTTTACAAGCTATTTCTCACCTAAGTGCCATTTAAGATTCGGGTCAACCTTTACCTATATCGCTGGTTCAATCTTGGCCTTAGCCGAATTAACCTATCTATCCTCTCAACTATCCTTTAACCCTTTATTTTTTGAACCTATCTTTCAACCTATTCCAGCCCATTTCAAAACAACTCAAGTTTTACTTAATTTTATGATCGGGCAATCTAAACGGCTTGAGTCATCACCGATGCGAGTTCGTATCATTTGGTATTAGAGCTGGTGAAAATTAAGTAAGCATTGATGTTCTTAGCATTCTCGGGTTGTGATTAGTTAAAAAAAATGTTTAAAAAAAATTTCGTAAAAAAAGAAAGAGAAAGAGTATATATATTTGAAGTGCAACAAAAAAAAATCGAAAATATTAAAAAAAGAATATGAAAAATATAAAAAAAAAGAGAAAAGCTAGTTGTACAAAGTATTCTACCCAAAATCATTCTTGTTCTCCACAATACCATTCGGCCACACTTCAATCATTTCATTTTTTGTTTTCTGGCCTACCTTTTGTCCTAACATCAATTCCTACCCAAAACTGAACATCACTTTTGCAAGTCGACTCCACAATGATTGCTGATTAGTCTAAGTAGTCCATTGAGAACTTAGAGAGATGAACTTGAGTGGAAAAATACAAGAGTACGGTGAGACTATTAGAGTGTATAAAAGCCAAAAAAAAAAGTGTGAAATTTCTTTGTGAGAGAAGTTGTGAGATTTGTTGTGAGATTAAACATCATGTCAAGGAGTCTAGAAAGGAATCCTATGGGCGGCCGAGGATTACGCCCTATTAGGAACGCTGGTCTTGGTGGTTGAGTACCCGATTTGGCGCAACAAGCGCTCATTCGCGAGATACAACGAATGTTCTGAGGAGAATTCGAATCCATACATGAACGTTTGGATCGTGTCGAAGAACGAGGTCAGCGAGAAAGAACTCCCCAAGGTCCAATAAGGGAGCGAGGCAGACCGAGACCTAATCAAGATGATTTTGACGATCCTAGCGACGTGGAAAGCGACCAAGGGTCGAACCGAAGTGAACGGCAGAGGGGACATAGAAAACGAGGATGTAACAGCCCGATTTTGACCCTAATCGGAATAGTGGTTTCGGGACCACAAATCCGAGTCTGAAAAAATATTTTAAAATTATTTTTCAGCATTTACTATGTGTGAATTTGTTTGTGTTAAATTTTCGTGACTTAATTTTATCGTTTAGGTGTCCGATTAAATAAAAGGACTTAATCGCGTAAAGTTAAAATTTGATGGTTAGATGTTAAAGTGCTTATTTGTTGATGTCTTTTTAATATGGAGGATTTGCATTGTAATTAGTCCCTTTTATATATAGTGGACGGCATGTGTGATTATAAATGACTTTATTATATGTATTTATATATATTATAAAAGTATTAATTACTAATTATATATTATATTAATATATAATAATACATAAAATAAAAGAGAAAGCCATTCATTCTTTTATGTTTTGTGATCGAAACAAAGAAAATAAGAAAGAAAGAAAACATAGTTAGGTATTCGGCCATTGTCAAGGGTGATTAAGGTATGTAACTAGCTCGGTTTTTGATAATTTCTACATTTTTGAGATCGTTGCATAGAAATCTTCAAGACCCATGCTTTAATTTTTGAGTTTGATGAATATTTTGAGTTGAGCCATTGTTGATAGCTTGTTATTTATGTTGTTTAAGGATGAATTATGATAATTATGTGTTAGATTTATAAGTTTTGTCTTTGAATTTTTGATGAAATTGAGTATGTTGGACTAAATTGCAAAAATAAATTTTAGAGGGACTAAAATGTGAAATAAATGAAATGGATGGACTTGTATGAGTATTAAGAATATTTGGCCCTTAAGGTGTGTGGCCAAATTTTGTGTATTTTGTGTTTTGTGCAAATAGGACTAAATTGTAAAAAGTGTGAAATGTTAGGGGCAAAAATGTAATTTGCCCATTTATGTGTTTTTGGATTAAATTGAATGAAAATATATTTGAATGAGCTTAATTTGAACATGTTTAGATCAAGAACCAAAGAAAACGGATTTGGATCAGGGAAAAGCGAAAATAGTCGAATAGCCCGTTTTCGTCGTTCGTCGATATCCGAGGTAAGTCTTTAAGCAATAAAACATCGTAAATTATGTAAGTAACCTAGTATATGCTGATTTTGGAAACTTTGTAGCTATATTATTGAATAGCCGAATGTGGTTAAGTATAAGATTTGATTTGTTTAAGTTATTTGATTGAGATATGTTATTTGAATGTTCGTACAAGGAGTTCTAAATGAATAAAAGATTCGATATATGAAATGATTTGTGTGAGACAGCTTAAAGTATCATTATTCAGGCTGTGAGCCTAGCAAGCCTTGGGCTGGTGAACTTAATCAGGCATTGTGCCTAGCAGGCTTATTACCGGTGATTAAATATCAGACCTTGGGTCTAGCAGGCCTTGTGCCGGTGCATGTGTTTCAGGCTTATGCCTAGCAGGTTTTATACCGGTGAACTAATTTCAACTTATAAATTATAAGACTTCTCAATTATGTGATCATTGAGCATGTAAGCTGATAAAATGAGTTTGTATATATTCGGCCAAACATGTACGTACATATGAGACATTTAATTGAACTTTTATATTCGGCCAAATGGGTAAGTGCATATGTGATGTTTATTGAGCAAGTATGTGGCAAATGTTCTTGTGTATTTGGCCTCCTTGATATGTGGATAATATATATATATATATTCGGTTATATGTGATTAGTATGTACATGGTATTAACTTATTCGGTTGTATATGAGAACATAATGAACTATATGTATATGGTAATGTGAGTAGGTTATTAAGTGATGATATTTTATATCTTAAACCTTTTGCTAAATTGGTAAGTTGTATATTTGAAGTAAGATTGTGTGAAAGGTTATGCTATGTATGGATAATAGCATTCGGCCATGATAGTCCAATTGTGCTAAGTTATTATTTCAATGTCATAAAATGATTGGTTTAAAATGTTTGAATGTTCGATTGAATGTTATACTTGCTTGAGACTTACTAAGCTAAGATAGCTTACTTTGTGTGTTTTGTCATTCTGTTTTATAGATTTCAGTTGTAAGCTACGAGCTCGGGGATCACCTACGAAGTCATCCACACTATCGACTTATTTTGGTACCTTTAAAGTTTGGATTTTGAACTTAAGGCATGTATAGGCTAGCTTATTACTTGGATGATGTTTTGATGTTGTAAATATAAGCCATGCGAAAATGGCTTGTTTTAAAGTTAATGTCTAAATGTTTAAATAATTTTTGGTCATGATATAAGTATGTGGTAACTTGATACTTGGTTTATGGATATGTTTTGGTTGTGGATTGTTGGTGAGGCTAATTATAATGATTATTGAGTTATGCATTAATCTAAATTGTAACTATAGATAATGGATTTTATTTAATGTGTGGTTTGGCTATGGTGACTTAATCATGTAGTTAAATTTTATTAATGGATTTGGTTGAATTAGTATGTAATGGTTATGCTATGCTAAGGATATTTGTCAATTTTGAAATGGTATACTTGCATTGGAGTGATAGACTAGAAATGATGAATAATGAATATATGTACATTCGATTAAAGTATTAGGCTCATGTCAATAATATTAAAATTGGTTAGGTGTATGTATTTTTATATGCGATTTGGATAAACTTTTCTTTTAGTATCACTTGTGCATAAAATGGTTCAAATTAATATGTCATATGCGTATATACATAGTGTCAAAGAAGAAGTTTATGTAGCCTTGAAATGATGCTTATATAAGTGTGTATATGCATGTATGGTCAATGTGCCGTGTGGACAATTTATTTTAGATTAATGTGCATAGTATGTGAATTGATATGGTCAGGGATTGATTGAGAACAGAAGTTGATATTGCTTTGATAACTCTGTTTAGATATGATTTCGACATTGGGAAAAAAAATGTGAATGGTATAATGTCAACTAAAACTCGTTGGTCATATTTTATATCACCAATGTCGTTTGAATGGGTGGAAAAATTTAATAGCAAAGTATGGTTTATTTGAGGTTTAAATTTGTATTTGTGGAGATGCTCTAATATTAATGTGGTTTGATAGATGCTGGATTATTATTTGATTATGAAAGTTATGCTTCTTTCTAAAGATTTGATATTTGATTATGTTTTAAATATTGATGTGAATAGTTTTTTATTATGAAATGAAATGAATGTTTGTGTGAACTGTGTTATGTCTGGTAACGTCTCGTAACCCTAATCTGATGACAGATGCGGGTTAGGGGTGTTACAGAGGACTTAGAGAAAGAGATCGTGTAGACGATAGTCTCAAGAACATCAAGATGGCTATTCCCCCTTTCTAAGGAAAAATGACCCCCAGGCGTATTTGGAGTGGGAGAAGAAAATTGAACTTGTCTTCGAGTGCCACAATTACTTGGAGAGCAAGAAAGTGAAGCTCGCGGCCATAGAATATTCGGATTATGCTATTGTATGGTGGGATCAACTTGTGACAAGTCGAAGGAGGAACGGGGAGAGACCCATCTCAACTTGGACCGAGATAAAGGCAATTATGAGGAAATGTTTCATTCCATCTTACTATCACCGAGACTTGTACCAGCGGTTGCAAAACCTTACCCAAGGCAACCGGAGTGTCGAGGATTACTATAAAGAAATGGAAGTGGCCATGATCCGAGCCGACATCGAGGAAGATCGTGAGGCAACAATGGCTAGATTTCTCGCTGGTTTGAACCGCGACATCGCCAACATAGTGGAATTACAACATTATGTTGAAGTGATGGACATGGTCCATATGGCCATTAAGGTGGAAAAGCAATTAAAACGGAAGGGAGTCAGTCGTCCTTATTCCACTTCCTCTACAACTAAGTGGAGTCAAGGAACTAACAAAGCCCTTATTTGTTCCAAAGAGCCCGTTGTAGCTACCAAGCTCGATTAGCCAAGTGGCGAGACAAGTAAAGGTAAGAGCGATCCTGTCCCTACTCGATCTAGGGATATAAAATGTTTTAAGTGCCGAGGGAGGGGACACATAGCCAGTCAATGTCCCAATAGTCGAGTTGTGGTAGTTAGGCCAAATGCCAGAATCGAGTCTGAAGAAGAAAGGGAGGAAGAGCCTGAAAACCCCACCGACGAAGAAGAAGAACTAGAATATCCCATTGAAGGTGAGATTCTCGTTGTCAAAAGAAGCTTAAGCATTTAAAGTGTTCAAGATGAGCAGCAACGGGAAAACATCTTCCACACTCGTTGCCACGTCCAAGGCAAGGTGTGCAGCATGATAATCGATGGAGGAAGTTGCACCAATGTTGCAAGCAGCATGTTAGTGGAGAAACTTGGTTTAGCCACAACTAAACATCCTAACCCCTACAAATTGCAATGGCTCAATGATGGTGGCGAACTCAAAGTAACCAAGCAAGCTGTAGTGGCATTTTCGATAGGCAAGTACCAAGATGAGGTGGTGTGCGATGTGGTGCCAATGCACGCGAAACATCTTCTTTTGGGGCGTCCTTGGAAATTTGACCGACGAGTAATCCACGATGGATATACAAACCGATACACGTTTAAACACTTAGGAAAGAATGTAACTTTAGCGCCCCTCACCCCAAAACAAGTGTATGAATATCAAATCAAGATGAAACAATCTGTAGAAAAATCAAAATCAAAAGAACAAGAAAAAAAGAATGAAAAAGAAAAAGAAAAGAAAGTATAAAAAGAGAGAGGAAAAAGTGAGAAAAATGATTTAAAAACTCAAGTGGAAAAAGAAAAATAAAAAGAGAGTGAGAATGGAAAAATGAGTGTCTTTGCAAGGAAAAGAGAAGTGAGGAAGTTGCTTTTGATGAGAAAGCCCATTCTTGTACTCATGTACAAAGAATGTCTTTTTGAAACTAACCAGCTTGATGAAAATATACCCTCTTCTGTTGTTCCCTACTTCAAGAATTTGAAGACATATTTTCGGAGGAAGTGCCAAGTGGTTTGCCTCCCATTCGAGGCATTGAGCATCAAATCGATTTCGTGCCTGGAGCAACGATCCTGAACCGACTAGCCTAACGAAGCAACCCCGAAGAGACTAAGGAGTTGTAAAGACAAGTTACTGACTTGATGGAGAAGGGCTACATCCGAGAAAGCTTGAGCCCATGTGCGGTGCCCGTTTTACTAGTGCCAAAAAGGATGGCTCGTGGCACATGTGTGTCGATTGTCGCACCATCAACAAGATCACCATCAAGTATAGACACCCCATCCCTCGACTCGATGACATGCTCGACGAGCTAAGTGGAGCCCAACTGTTCTCAAAAATTGACTTAAAGAGTGGCTATCACCAGATTTGCATGCGGGAGGGAGATAAGTGGAAGACCGCCTTCAAAACCAAATATGGTTTGTATGAATGGCTAGTAATGCCGTTCGGTCTTACAACTCTCCTAGCACATTTATGCGTTTAATGAACCATGTATTGCGTGTTTTCATTGGTAAGTTTTGTGTGGTTTACTTTGATGATATTTTAATATATAGCAAATATTTGGAAGACCAGGTTCAACATTTGCGTTCTGTGTTGGAAGTTTTGCGTAAGGAAGTTCTCTTTGCTAATCTTAAGAAATGCTCTTTTTGCACTAATAAAGTTGTGTTTTAGGATTTGTGGTGAGTGCTAATGGACTCGAAGTCTATCAAGAGAAAGTCAAGGCGATTCAAGATTGGCCACGTCCTACGAACATCAGCCAAGTAAGGATCTTCCATGGATTAGCAAGTTTTTATAGGAGGTTTGTACCAAATTTTAGTACCTTAGCTGCCCCCTTAACAGGTATTATTAAGAAAAATTCTCCATTCAATTGGACTGATGAACAAGAGATTTCTTTTAACAAAATCAAGGAATGTTTGACTAACGCTCCTTTGTTGTCTCTGCCTGATTTTAACAAAACTTTCGAAGTTGAGTGTGACGCTTCAGGGATAGGAATCAGAGCGGTCTTGACTCAAGATGGGCGGCCCATTGCGTATTCAACGAGAAACTTAATGGGGCTGCTCTCAATTATCCTACATACGATAAGGAGATGTATGCCTTGATTCAGGCTTTGGAGACATGGTAGCACTATCTGTGGCCTAAAGAATTTGTTATACATACGGATCACGAAGCCTTGAAGCATCTTAAGGGACAACATAAGCTGAGCAAGCGCCATGATAAATGGGTGGAGTTCCTAGAATATTTTCCCTATGTGATCAAATACAAGAAAGGTAAAGAAAATATCGTTGCTGACGCGTTGTCACGGAGGTATGCACTCATTAATCAATTAGGTTCTAAATTTCTTGGGTTTGAATATTTGAAAGATCTTTATGAAACTGATGTTGATTTTGGTGAGATATATAAGTCTTGTATACAAGGTGTTCATGAAAGTTATTATCAACAAGATGGCTACCTATTTCGCGAAGGTAAATTGTGCATACCCCATGGTTCTGTTCGAGAGGTGCTCGTTAATGAAGCAAACAGCGGAGGACTTATGGGCCACTTTGGCGTAGCCAAAACTTTGGCTATACTTCAAGAACATTTTTATTGGCCTAAGATGAAGCGCGACGTGATAAGGAAGTGTGAACGATGTATTGCTTGTAAGAAAGCTAAGTTGCGAATCAAGCCACACGGTTTGTATACCCCGTTACCAATTCCAAAAGAATCGTGGGTATCTCTATGGATTTTGTTCTAGGGCTTCCTAGAACCAAAAGTGGAAAAGACACTATCTTTGTCGTTGTAGATAGATTTTCTAAAATGGCTCATTTCATTGCATGCCATAAGATTGACGATGCTTTAAATATTGCTAATTTCTATTTTAAGGAAATCGTTCGGTTGCATGGAGTGCCGAGGATCATCGTCTCCGATCGAGATGCCAAGTTTCTTAGCCATTTTTGGAGAACCTTGTGGGGAAAGCTCAGCACCAAGCTTTTGTTTTCTACAACGTGCCACCCCCAAACGGATGGTCTAACAGAGGTAGTCAATCGGGTCTTATCGACCTTACTGCGGGCCATCATTAGGAAAAACTTGAAGACGTGGGAGGAATGCTTGCCACACATCGAATTCGCCTACAACCGTTCGGTTCATTCAGCTACTAAGCATTCTCCTTTTGAAGTGGTATACGGTTTCAATCCTTTAACTCCTTTAGATCTAGTTCCTTTGCCTTCTAACCAACTAGTGCATGTAGATGGCAAGCGAAAGGCTGATTTTGTGAAACAGCTTCATCAAAGGGTTAAGGAGAATATTGAGAGGAAGACCGAGCAATATGTTCATAAGGCGAACAAGGGACACAAACGAGTCGTATTCGAACCCGGTGATTGGGTTTGGGTCCATATGCGTAAGGAAAGATTTTCCGAACAAAGGAGGTCTAAGCTACTGCCAAGGGGAGACGGTCCTTTTCAAGTCTTGGAAAGGATCAACGAAAAATCTTATAAGTTAGACCTTCTGGGTGGGTATGGAGTAAGTGCTAGCTTCAATGTTGCTGACTTATCCCCTTTTGATGTAGGTGACGATTTGGGGACAAATCGCCTCGAAGAGGGGGGAATGATGCGAGCATGGCCAAGGAGCTAGTTGCCGAACCCATTGAGCTACCTCTGGGTCCAATCACTCGATCCCGAGCCAAGAAGTTCCAGGAAGCTATCTCGAGCTATATTGATCGAGCTTGGGGAGAAGAGGTTGCGGGACTAATCGACCATTCATGGATCAGCTCAACAAGCATCTCGTGCAACTTACTTAAAGCTGAATTTTAGTTTTCATTTTTAAGCTGATTGGTTGCTGGAATAAAGCTTTAATTATGTTTAGTTATTTTTAGTTTAAGTATTTAATTTGTCTTAAGTTTGTTTAATGTGTTCTCATTAATTCAGCAATTTAATTTGTCTTAAGCTTATTTAATATGTTCTAATTAGTTCAGCTATTTAATATGTCTTAGCTAGTACAACTATTTAATTTGTCTTAGGTTATTACAACTTAATTAGCTGAATTTAAGTATGTTTTAGCTCATTACAAATTAATTAGCTAGTTAAGTTAATTTACTAGCTGAATTTAAGTTGTCCTAGCTAAATTAAATATGTTTTCAGGTAAGTGCATGGATGGCAATCAATAAGGTGTGCTGCTAGTTGAAGTGCTCCAAGCATCCCTTCGTGAGCCTCAAAGGCCAAAACGAAGCTGCTGATTTCTCTTCTCCAAGCTGCCCTTAAGTGCTTTCACATTTGCTGGGGGTCCCATTCACACATAAGTCCATTCGGTTTTGAGCATTCACATTACAATGGCTGCTCATATTCGGCTGTTCACACCTAAAGTCTATTGAAGAGCCCAAGATGATTTTAATATCTCAAGACTGTTCAGCTAATCAAATTAGCACATTAAAGCTTGTTCTTCCCTCTTGGCCGAATCTAAAGGGTCCATTCAGCTCATTTTGAGCTTCAATTAATCAAGTTGGCCTAGGAAGCATCAAGGGACGTTTTGGAAGGTTCAAGAAAGTTTCCAGCCAAACTAAGCTGAACACAAAGCTGTCCATTCGGTTATCTTAGTGACCATTCTGCTAGATTATGTAATAGCTATAAATACTTAGTTCATTTCACTTTGGAAGGACTTTGGCTCATTTTATGAAAATATATTACTTTGTGAGTGTTTAACTCTCATAGTTCTCTCTAGACTGATTTGACTTATCAAGACGAGTCTTATGGCGTCAATCCCATCTTTTATTTGAACTTATCACTTGTTCAAGTGTTGCGTTCATCTATACCTCTGGTTTCTATCTTTCATAGATAGTGGGTCAAGGTTCTTTAGCATTACAAGCTGTTTCTCACCTAAGTGCCATATAAGATTTGAGTCAACCTTTACCCATATCGTTGGTTCAATCTTGGCCTTAGACGAATTAACCTATCTATCCTCTCAACTATCCTTTAACCCTTTGTTTTTTGAACCTATCTTTCAACCTATTCCAGACCATTTCAAAACAACTCAAGTTTTACTTAATTTTACGATCGGGAAATCTAAATGACTCGAGTCGTCACCGAAGCGAGTTCTTATCACCGTGTCCTCCATATGGCTGGGACACACGCCCGTGTCTCTGCCCGTGTGCTGAATTCTGTACATTCTATTTTTCCAAAATTAAGGTGCAGGGGACACACGGCCGGAACACATGCCCATGGGGCAGACCGTGTGTCACACACGGCCTAGAAACACGCCCGTGTGTCTACACGTGTAGACAAATACAAGGCTATTTTCCAAGCCATTTTGTCACCCTTACTTGCACATATTCACACAACATCACGTGGCACAAATCATGGCATATAAATGCCTTCAAAAATAACTACAATCAAGCAATAACGTATCATTTTTATACCATCATCTATCATGCATTATAACATTAGGCCTTGCCAAATCATTTCATGCTAAGTTCACACTCAAAGGGCATAAACATATGAATAAACTCATAACCATCACATTTCAAGAAAATATAAACCACATCACAAAACATTGACACATGCACATACATACTTATATGGGCTTACAACCATTTAGCCAATATAAGCCAACTTGCATGGCTACAAATTTCATCCAACCTTTAGCCATCACAAGCTAATATAGTTAGCCAAATCATAATGACTCATACAACAAATGACTGAGTCTCTATACATGCCATAAACTCAAAGGGGTTTGCATTCACTTATACCCAACATGATAGCTTGATGGCGTGATAGCATCTCCGGCGATCTCCAACTCGAGCTAGCATAAAACCCTATAAGACGTGGGAAAGGAAGGGGAGTAAGCTACAAAGCTTAGTAAGTTCGTATGCAAATAATAAGCAACAATAGTAATACATTTTTCATACAACTAACATAACATAACACAATATAAACGTCATTAAATCTTCATAGACATAACTTACTCAATCACGATGCTTACCCTCTTCAATTTATAAGCATAATTTCATACATCTTAACATTTGCCAAACATTTATAATCTCTCCAATATAACATACTATAATAATCATTAACAAATCATTTCAAGCCTCATAGTAACATGTACATTAATTATGCGTATTCATATTTTCAAGCCCAGGGCTTAACATCTTTCAATGATTTAAACTCTTAACTTCTCATACTTTCATAACCATTTTAATAGGCAATTATGCAAATCTTTCCTTTTTCACACATGTCCAATGAATCACAAATCAAGTGAAATAAACATCTTATCTCTCAATTTGATATGGCTCAAAAGCCTAACCCATGACTCTCAACTGAATTTACCATGAATTTACACATCATAAACATAAACACTTAATCACAAGATTTCATAAATATTTTTAATAGACATTAATATCAATCTTTCCTTCATTTCATATTCATTGAGTCAAAATCAAGGAAATAAAACATTTCATATCTCAATTCCATTTGGCCTAAAACCCTTTTTCATAAGTATCAATCAACTTTACCATGTATTTATTCATCATACACATACCAATAATCACATGGTTAACTTAAAGTCACTTTTATAGTGATCATGAATTCATAATATCCTGAAGCCAATGATCTCGTAACATAATCATTTACTTTCTCATTGTTGGCATAATCTTTGAATTTCCCGTTGAACCACTTGGAATACTAAAGGATACTCGGGAATCTCATATGCATAGAATCATACCAATGCCATATCCCAGATATGGTCTTACATGGGATCTCATATCAATGCCAATAGCCCAGCTATGGTCTTACACTATTCTCATATCGATGCCATGTCCCATACATGGTTTTACACGAAATCTCATAACGATGCCATATTCCAGATATGGTCTTACACGTAAACTCAAATAACCCTAATATCATGACATTTGTATCCTATCTATCCCTAAGGTTCAACCGGGACTTCTTCGTTATCTTGGCATTATCGAACTTGCTCATAATATCAATCATATAAATCATATAATACTAAAGCATTTTAAAACATAAGTATAGTATTGCATTATTCACATACAAACTTACCTCGACATAAAAATGGCAAAAATGGACCTGACCGTCAATTTCTCGTTTTCCCCCGTTCTAGGTCCAAAACTCGTTTTCTTTGATTTTGGAGCTTGGAAAGCTTGAAAAAAACCCTAGACATGGCTTCCATGGTATTTTCAGCCAAGGTTTGAAGATGAGCATAGATTTGGCTTTTATTTTGTTTATTTAATCATTTAATTACTAAATGACCAAAATGCCCCTAACTTAAAAATATTCTATTTCACCTATTTCATGTCCATTTTTTTCCAAAAAATTACCCAATGGTCTAATTACCAACTAAGGACCTCTAATTTAAAATTTCATAGCAATTAGACACCTCTAGCTTCTAGAATTCAAATTTTACACTTTTTACAATTTAGTCCTTTTGACTAAATTGAGTGCCCAAACGACGAAATTTTCGAACGAAATTCTCACGAAATCATCCCGTGAAATTGTAGACCATAAAAATATAATAAAAGTAAATTTTCTTACGTCAGATTTGTGGTCCCGAAACCACTATTCTGACTAGGCCCAAAATCGGGCTGTTACAACTTCCCCCTTTAGGGATTTTCATCCCCGAAAATCTTACCGGAATATAAATTTGATTTCCACATAAACTCCTCTATCTCGTGAAATTTCCAAAGAACTTTCACTAAGGTTATGCTTTTATTTCCCAACTTTTTAATCTCTCGTGTCAAAAATTCCGATCGATTTTTCATTATACAAAACATTGGCTGAATCTTAACCCATATCAGAGAATTCATAGTCAAAGAGTCCCATCGATACCATCGCAACATAGATATACAAAACACATTTTGAATCTTTTTCCAAGGCAATTCTTTCGGAAATATGCTATCGCTGAACGGGAATTTCATATCCTCATGTTTTAAATTCACATACGTTTTCTGACAATCTGAAGTGGATTCTAAACTGCACGAATCAATTTTACTTTTCGTATGTTTTTTGATTGGATAGTCTCTGTAACATATAACTCAACTAATCTATCATGTTACATACTCGATCACCAGAACATCTATTTCAAATAACTGTACATTTTATTACTCCCTGAATGAATAAATGAGCTACTACTGAGTTTCGTACAAAATTTTCTGCATAAGCTCTGAATTATTTAGTGCGCAAATTCTATCTCAGAATAATGATAACAGTCATCAGGTCTGATCTAATATTCAGAATCAAAAGTCGTCTCACACGGTACTCATTTAATTTACCACTAACTATCACATTCTTGAGGTTCTCAATCTTGCAAAGAAAACATCGCTTTAGCTTCTAATTTAGCTAGATTCAGACCGTCATCAAATAATATTAATCATTTATCCAATACTCACAAAATAATCAAAGGTTTTCCATTCAAGCATTTGCAACTATATCTGCTTTCCCAAAGGTTAATCAATAACTGCTAACAATCTTTCAATAGTTCAAGCCATCTATGCTATTTTAAATTCAGATCCTTCTGCGACATTAGACACTTTAAACTCTTGGGATCAGGAAACATATGACATTTTTCGTCGAACAACCGATGTCATCAAATTCTCAACACAGATATAAAAAGTGGCCGACTCTAAATCACCCGTCGGACAGTTCCTTTCATGTGACTTTAACCATCTGAAAGCATAAACTATCACTTTACATTCTTGTATTAAAACACATTCCAATCTGTTCGATAGTGCATCGCTGAAAAATCACAAATTCTGTAACGCCCCAAATTTGGACCTAGTAGAATTGGGCCTATTGGCCATTGGGCTTTGGGTTTAATAAATTTTTTTTAGTGAGCAAGAAAATGACAAATGACATAACGACTTTAAAGGTTTAATGAATTTGGAGTGTGTAGGTGTGTTGGAGAAGCTCTGGGTTCGAGTTTTGTGGTGGAGGATTCTTAATTTAATTAATTAAGGAATCAGAGTTGTGAGTAGTGGGCTTTTAAATAAAAATAAGTGAAAAATGGCACAAAGAAGCCTCTGGTGAAGTGGCTAAGTGACGCCACTAGGGTGTAGAGAGGTGGCGACATATGCATGCAGGGAGGTCTAAGGTTCGAGTGCTAGCTTAGTTTTATTTTGGAATTTAATTTTAGGCTTCTAGAAGGCTGGAAGTGGAATGTGGAGGGACTCTAAGGAGAAGTGACCAGTAGAGAGAATTTAGGAGAAGGATAAGGGAGATATCATAGAGAAAAATTAAGAGATGAGTAGTGGATGAAGTGGTGCCGAATTAAACATTAGGGGTGGCTAAGTTTCGGCTATAGGCTATATAAATGTGTGTGTGTCGAATCTGGGGTCCTAGGTAATGCTGAATTTTCCATTCTTTTTCTTTCTTTTCTTCCCCTCAACCGGTTCCTCCCATAGCCAAACTCTCCCATTGCCGAAATCTCCTAAAGTTGAATTCCTTTGTGCCGAATTCTCTCATAGCCAAACTCTTCTATAGCCGAATTACCACCATCTTTTCTCTTGCCGAAATTCCTCATAGTGCCAAATCTTGGTGGTTTTTCCTCCATCACAAATCGATTGTTACCTACTCTCAGTCAAGTGTTGAAAGTCGAATCTAGTTAATAGCTATCTAGGCCACAGGATCGAAAGGGGATTTGGTAAGTATTCGGTTAACCTCTTTTGTACATTTTGCTAAAAGCCGAAAGGCTATCTAACTATCCTGTCGTTAACTCTGTGATAACAACGATAAGGTTCAAAGATCGCAAGCGTGGTAGGATCGTTAGCAAGGGTAAGTGTACTCAACTCGATTGTGGTTTAAGTGAATGGCCGAATGTGAGTTTGATCTATAGGGGTGACTTGTGTGGATTATGAGTCACTCGAATCTTGATGGTGTGTGTGTGAGTGCAGATCTAGGGGATACTCCCGATTAATAGCTAAGGAAGGGCTATTAGAACCCCAGTGGCACCTGATAAGGTTACAGTGAGATTCGGCTTTTGGTAGATATTTTGTTTAAGTATTGGTGATTGATTGAAGGTTGGTTGGTTGTAGGTTCAAGACCAAGGATAGTATAGCACGTCGCAGTAACCAGGTGTGTACAAACACTACACAAACATGATATCGGCAATGCCGGAAAGCTGAAAAGTCGAAAGTGGTTAAATGGGCCCGATGGGCCCTGAGGCTAAGTTGGATGAAATTGATTGGTTTGATTATATAAATTGAGTTAGGCATGCATGTTACATGATCTGGAATTATTTTGGGCCTAATGAGCCATATGAATGAGATTTGGGTCTAATGGGCCATAAGGATGTGAATTGGGCATAATGGGTTATATGAAAGTGAAATGGGCTTGATGGGCATTCTGAAGACGTAGACAAGTATGCTAGGGTTTAATGGACTTTAGGCCTAGTTCTGAACAACTCTCAAACTGCATAAAACTTAATTCTAATAATTAAACATGTCTGTGGACAGGTCGCTGGGTTAGAGTGTGGCAACGGACATATGCATGTCTAGGAGTGGATCTAGGGAGAGCTTGGTACTTAAGCGGTCCTAGTGGCCCATCTCCTCTTCTCTGGAATCTTACCTGGTGCATAGTGTCTGTTCACTTTAGCCGCAATGACTTGTTAATGGGCCAAAGTTCATAACTAAAACCCAAGAGGGACCAAAATACCCTTAGATTTATAAAAGTACTAAAATACCCATGATTTGAAAATTACCAAAATACCCTTAGTTTGAAAATTACCAAAATACCCTTAGATTTATAAAATTACTAGAATACCCCTGACGTGTGAAATTACCAGAATACCCTTGATTTGCAGAATTAGCAAAACATCCCTGATTTACAAAATTTCCTAAATACCTCTATTTTGCAAAATCACCTAAATACCCCTGTAGAGTAGATTTACGGAAATACCCCTGGGTAGTCAAATGACTAAAATACCCCTAAGTGCTGAATGGGTGGAAATATGTATGTTGCATTCATGGAAATATATGTTGCATTTGGGTGGGTTTTGATGATACGGAGGAAGATTTGAGGATCGCATAGTCGTCGCTGACGGCCAGTGGATCACCCGGTGGCTTTAAGCCCATTATAGCGACTTTCTTTGCAACGTTTGAGTAGTACATTGCTGGTGCTACCTTTGGTGTGTAGGGATGGGTGGGTTGATATTTATATCCCAGGTGTGTAGGGTTGGAAGGAAATGGTGTGCGGGGTTGGATTTGGGATGGGTGCATTGCATTCATGTGACTACGATGTGGTATGAGGTCATTGTGGGCTAAGGCCCAAGACCATTGATTTTGATAGGGCTTAGGCCCAATGTAATATTTGTATGTTGATTTGGTTGCCAAGGGTCGTACACACCGAGTTTGAAACTCACACCCTTTTTATTAAATGTTTGGTGATCTTTAGTAAGCGGCTCGACGTGGGAGAGGACTCGGAGAGGCCACACTACAGGATACTTAGAAGTTTTATTTATTTGTCTAAAAGACATGATTTTAATTACTTTATTTTCGTTGGATGTAATAAGGCCTTGTACTCGATTTGACTTTAGATTTTGGGTTTTGTAGTTTCAACTGTTTACTTAATTATTAAACACGAGTAAATTTCTTATGTTTAAACTTGGTTTCCGAAATACTTAAAATAATAAAATGGGCTTTTATCATTACTTGACAAGACTCAAGGATTTTGGGCTTTTGGGTCTTAAATTTTTACTTAGCAAAATCATTTTGAGTTATGCCTTTGATGTGACATTCCCAGATTCGACCATAATGTCTGGGCCGGGTCTGGGGGTGTTACATTTAGTGGTATCAGAGCTCAGTTGCAAAGCTCGGGCTGTGAAATGGGCCTTAGATTTTGTTTTTTAAAACATGTAGATTAAAAAGTTTTTGCAAGATTTTTGAAGTGTGGTTCACCGAGCCCTCACGTCGAGCCAAGTAAGTTTTTTGTGTTTACCTTTGTTTAAATTATGGAACTATATCTAGATATGGGCTACTTTAAAATAGGTTTTTAGAGACTAAAGACCGTAGGAAACTTAAGCTTGTAGTGTATTTACGACTGTGAAACAACTTTTAAAATGTTACTTGCATAAGACATGTGCTTTAAACAGTGGAACTATGAACAAAAATTTCATAAAATTCCTAATTCGTCGGGAAGACGGGGATGCCCAAATGTGATAATGGGTATGTTTTGTATGGATGCGATATTTTGGGTATAGAAATTGTATGTGTGCAATGTTTATCTGCTCCAGTGGGTAGGTTTTTTTTTTGAGAAAGTGTAAGAGGGTTCAATTAGAGTTAAAGTGTGTTAGTGTTATTAAAATCAGAGTGCGCAGCGAAAGCATAGTGGTGTGACTTGAGCGGTGCGATTAATAGTTAGTTGGAAATTTTGAGGACGAAATTTCTTTAAGGGGGTAGAATTGTAACGCCTCGAATTTGGGCCTAGTAGAATTGGGCCTATTGGCCATTGGGCTTTGGGTTTCATAATTTTTTTAGTGAGCAAGAAACTGAAAAATGACATGACAGCTTTAAAGGTTTAATGAATTTGGAGTGTGTAGGTGTGTTGGAGAAGCTCTGGGTTCGAGTTTTGTGGTGGAGGATTCTTAATTTAATTAATTAAGGAATCAGGGTTGCAGTAGTGGGCTTTTAAATAAAAATAAGTGAAAAATGGCACAAAGAAGCCTGTGGTGAAGTGGCTAAGTGACGCCACTAGGGTGTAGAGAAGTGGCGACATATGCATGCAGGGAGGTATGAGGTTCGAGTGCTAGCTTAGATTTATTTTGGAATTTAATTTTAGGCTTCTAGAAGGCTGGAAGTGGCGTGTGGAGGGACTCTAAGGAGAAGTGATCAGTAGAGAGAATTTAGGAGAAGGATAAGGGAGATATCATGGACAAAAATTAGGAGATGAGCAGTGGATGGAGTGGTGCCGAATTGGACTTTAGGGGTAGCTAAGTTTCGGCTATAGGCTATATAAATGTGTGTGTGCCAAATCTGGGGTCCTAGGTAATGCCAAAATTTCCATTCTTTTTCTTTCTTTTCTTCCCCTCAATCGGTTCCTCCCATAGCCAAACTCTCCCATTGTCGAAATCTCCTAAAGTCGAATTCCTTTGTGCCGAATTCTCTCATATCCAAACTCTTCTATAGCCGAATTACCACCATCTTTTCTCTTGTCGAAATTCCTCATAGTGTCGAATCTTAGTGGTTTTTCCTCCATCACAAATCAATTGTTACCTACTCTCAGTCAAGTGTTGAAAGTCGAATCTAGTTAAAAGCTATCTAGGCCGCAGGATCGAAAGGGGATTTGGTAAGTATTCGGTTAACCTCTTTTGTACGTTTTGCTAAAAGTCGAAAGGCTATCTAACTGTCCTGTCGTTAACTCTGTGATAACAATGATAAGGTTCAAAGATCGCAAGCGTGGTAGGATCGTTAGCAAGGGTAAGTGTACTCAACTCGATTGTGGTTTAAGTGAATGGCCGAATGTGAGTTTGATCTATAGGGGTGACTTGTATGGATTATGAGTCACTTGAATCTTGATGGTGTGTGTGTGAGTGCAGATCTAGGGGATACTCCTAATTAGTAGCTAAGGAAGGGCTATAAGAAGCCAGTGGCACACGGTAAGGTTACGGTAAGGTTTCGGCTTTTGGTAGATATTTTGTTTAAGTATGGGTGATTGATTGAAGGTTGGTTGGTTGTAGGTTCAAGACCAAGGATAGTATAGCACGTCGCAGTAACCAGGTGTGTACAAACACTACACACACATGATATCGGGAATGCCGAAAAGCCGAAAGTGGCTAAATGGGCCCGGTGGGCCTTGAGGCTAAGTTGGATGAAATTGATTGGTTTGATTATATGAATTGAGTTAGGCGTGCATGTTACATGATCTGGAATTGTTTTGGGCCTAACGGGCTATATGAATGAGATTTGGGTCTAATGGGCCATAAGGATGTGAATTGGGCATAATGGGTTATATGAACGTGAAATGGGCTTGATGGGCTTTATGAAGACGTAGACAAGTTTGCTAGGGTTTAATGGACTGTAGGCCTAGTTTTGAACAACTCTCAAACTGCATAAAACTTAATTCTAATAATTAAACATGTCCGTAGATAGGTCACTGGGTTAGAGTGTGGCAACGGACATATGCATGTCTAGGAGTGGATCTAGGGAGAGCTTGGTACTTAAGCATTCCTAGTGGCCCACCTCCTCTTCTCTGGAATCCTACCTGGTGCATAGTGTCTGTTCACTTTAGCCGCAAGGACTTGTTAATGGGCCAAAGTTCATAACTAAAACCCAAGAGGGACCAAAATACCCTTAGATTTGTAAAATTACTAAAATACCCCTGATTTGAAAATTACCAAAATACCCTTAGTTTGAAAATTATCAAAATACCCTTAGATTTGTAAAATTACTAAAATACCCCCGAAGTGTGAAATTACTAGAATACCCTTGATTTGTAGAATTACCAAAACATCCCTGATTTACAAAATTTCCTAAATACCTCTGTTTTGCAAAATCACCTAAATACCCCTGTAGAGTAGATTTACGGAAATACCCCTGGGTAGTGAAATTACTAAAATACCCCTAAGTGCCGAATGGGTGGAAATATGTATGTTGCATTCATGGAAATATATGTTGCACTTGGGTGGGTTTTGATGATACGGAGGAAGATTTGAGGATCGCATAGTCGCTGACGCACCAGTGGATCCACCCGGTGGCTTTAAGCCCATTATAGCGACTTTCACGCAACGTTTGAGTAGTGCCTTCTTTGGTGCTACCTTTGGTGTGTAGGGATGGGTGGGTTGATATTTATATCCCCACATGTGTGTAGGGTTGGAAGGGAAATGGTGTGCAAGGTTGGATTTGGGATGGGTGCATTGCATTCATGTGACTCTGATGTGGTATGAGGTCATTGTGGGCTAAGGCCCAAGACCACTGATTTTGATAGGGCTTAAGCCCAATGTAATATTTGTATGTTGATTTGGTTGCCAAGGGTCGTACACACCGAGTTTCGAAACTCACACCCTTTTTATTAAATGTTTCAGGTGATCTTTAGTAAACGGCTCGACGTGGGAGAGGACTCGGAGACGGCCACACTACAAGATACTTAGATGTTTTATTTATTTGTCTCAAAAGACATGATTTTAATTACTTTATTTTCGTTGGATGTAATAAGGCCTTGTACTCCGATTTGACTTTAGATTTTGGGTTTTTTTGTTTCAACATTTACTTAATTATTAAACTCGAGTAAATTTCTTATGTTTAAACTTGGTTTTCAAATACTTAAAATAATAAAATGGGCTTTTATCATTACTTAACAAGACTCAAGGATTTTGGGCTTTTGGGTCTTAAATTTTTACTTAGCAAAATTGTTTTGAGTTATGCCTTTGATGTGACATTCCCGGATTCGGCCATAACGTCTGGGCCGGGTCTGGGGGTGTTACAAATTCTTTACTCAATTTAAACTAGACCCAGAATCAGTGCTTCGATTAACAATACCTTCAACTATTTTCAACTTTGCTAACACTCAGCAGACCATTCAAACTTTCACAAATGAGATAACTTTATCAACTCAAACAACTTTAACTCATAATAATATCATCCAATTAGAATTGATCTAATAGGTACGTCCTTGTATCACACCATTTTTGAATATAAATTCTTCATTCATACTGTTCGTCAATTTACCCATGAATGTACAAGATTTTGTCTTCTTACCTGAGGGTAAACTTAAATGCATATAACTCAAATTACTTTTCAACTGACCAGCTCGCTCAGATAAAAACAACTGAGTAAATTTCAACTATCAACTAATATCATATCATATATTCCCTTCTTCATGCTGTTAAAACAACTCAAATATAAAATCTTTCAAAATTTGCTCACATGCTAGTCATAGATCTTTACACTGCATTAGCTCAAGGAAACAAAATATCCTGATTGAACTCATTGACCTTAATCAAACTTACCTGAGAAAAGAAAACCATTGTACAATTTGAGCTTGAGCTTCCACTATCTATACCTTTGCCGATGTCAATTCCTTTCACGAAAATTAGAGAAATCCTCATACCAAAATCACCATGTTCCTATGATCTAACCAGAAATACAACCATAATAGACATAATTATCACAAGCCAAAGAACACACTTTAAAGATGAGCCATGATTGATAATTTACGAAATAAGGTTGATAAGAAAATCAAGATAAAGAAATCCAAGATACGATATCATACTGGAAGTCTGAGAACATAACTCATAAGAAAAAAATAAAGATCTTGATGATTTCTCAGAGAAAACCGGAAGAAAAACAATGCTTATACGCTCTGGAATCAATTGTAACAGAGATGATATGTAATAGCCCGATTTAGGGCCTAGTCAGAATAGTGGTTGCGAGACCACAAATCCAGAGTAGAAATATATGTTTTATGGTTTTTATGAGGTCTTTGACATGTTTGTATGGTTTTGTGAAAATTTCATGAAGAAATTTTATGATTTACTGATCAATTTATCTTTTAGAACTAAATTACAAAAATTGAAAAAAAATATGATATTCTAGAAGTGTTAAGTATGAGATAGCATTAGAAAATTTACTAGAGGTCCTTATTTAGTAATTAGACCATTATATCTCATGATAGACAAAAATGGACATGGAAGGGAAAAATCTCAAGGAAGGGCCTTAAGGGCATTTTAGTAATTTAGTTAATAAATTAATAAAAAGGGAAAAAGAAGTCAAAATTGGTGTCCATCTTCTTCCCTAAGTGCCGAAAATTGAAGAGAAGCCATAGCTAGGGTTTTTTTTCATTTTCAAGCTCAAAGTAAGTGCATCCTAGTAGGGGTGAGCGTTCGATCAAATCGAATCGAATCGAATAAAAAAATTTCGAGTTAATCGAGTTGACAAATCATATTTTATCATCCTAATTTGATTTGAAATTTTCTCGAATCGAGTCGAGTGAGATGGAATTCGAATCGAATCGAATCGAATATATTTGTTCGAGTTAAATTTTAAAAAATAATTTTGGGTCCTTGTAACCATTGTCACCCATCGTAATAAAATTTGTCCACCTTAACCAAATTTTTTATTAACTTTCATCACCAAATAATTTATTTATTAATCTTTTATATACGGGTTAGCTTCTTTGCTTGCTTAGTTGTTTCAATTATCTTCAGATTCTTGTCACTGTGTATTTTGGAATTAAAAAATATATTAAATGTAAAAATGTGATTTTTTTAATAAAAGTTATTTCAAAGATAAAATGTGAAATTGATACCAATATAAAATTTTAACACGAATATTTTATGGCATAATTAATAATTCAATTTTAATATAAATATTCAATATGACTAAACAATTCAATAATATAAATAATATAAAATGTGAAATTTAATTTAATAATATAAATAGTAGATATAAATAAAATTATTACTATTTATGTTTAGTGATTTTTTATGGATAATTTTGATTCTTTATTTGAGAGTAAAGGGTGAGAAGTAAAAGTTTAGGGGAAAAATAAAAGTTTTGGAGAATAAAAGTTTGAGGAAAGTAAATAGGGGAGTAAAATTTTGAAGGAAAATATTAAAAAAATTGGAGGGAGATGGGTTTGGGGTAGATGGGAGGTGAGATGGGAAGAGAGTAAAAGTTTTAGGGGAAAAGTGGGAGGGAGTAAAAATTTTATGGGAAAATAAAAAGTTTTGAGGGTTTTTGGGAGTAAAATTTTGAGAAAAAGTAAATGGGAGAGTAAAATTTTGGTGGGAAATGGATTTTGGGTAGATTGGGGGGTTGGGATGGGAGGGGAGTAAAAGTTTTGGGGGGAAAGTGGGAAGGAGTAAAAGTTTTGAGGGGAAAATAAAAAGGTTTGGGAGTTTGGGGTAAAAATGTAAAATATTATAGTTTGATATTCAAATTATTCGAATTCGAAAACTCAACTCGATTCGAACTTGAAATTCGAAAAAAAATCGAGTTGACTTGAATAACTCGATTCGTTTAACTCGAAATTCGAATTTTTTTTCGATTTTTTTGAGTCGAATCGAGTTTTGCTCACCCCTACATCCTAGCCCCGTTTTTAAAGTTCTTTACATTTTTGAGATCCTCGTAGCTCGATTTAGCTATTTCTAACCATATTTTAAGCTAGAGTTCATGTTCAAAAACCTACCCATGTATGTCATGCATGTATTTTGATGTTTAATGGAGGAATATGAAAGTTTGAGGTGTGATGAACATCTTTCTCTAAGTGATTTTTCATGGAAACACCTAAAAAGGACCTATTTGTAAAAGTGATAAATGTGTAGTAAAAATCGGTTTTTAAGGAAAATGTGAGCTATTATAAGCTTAAGATAGGTTCAGCTAGGCTTGGGTAACCAAGAAAATGAGTACATTTCATCATATGAGCCTAGGGACCATTTTGCAAATATGTGAAAGTTTAGGGGAAAAATTATAATTTTTGCCAAAGTATGAGTCATGGGCTGTTTTAGTCAATGTGATAATTAAATAAGTGAAATTTCTCATTATAAATCAAGAAACATGAATTCTAGACCTAAACTGAGGAAAGAACAAGGTGGTAGACTGAATTGAACAACTATCTATATTTTGATACCGAGGTAAGTTTATGTGTAATAAATCAACATTATGTTATTATGTATTTAAATGCTTGATATTACATGAAATGTATGTTCTTTTTATGAAATTGGTTAATGAGGTCTCGACGAAGAAAAAACAAAAGATGAAGTTTTACTATATCGAAGTCCCGGTTGAACCTTAGGAATAGAAAGGATACCCTTGTCACAACATTAGAATAATAAGGTCCTGTATAAGACCGTATCTGGGATATGGCCTCAGCACCGAATTGAGATCCTGTGTAAGACCATATCTGCGATATGGCATCGGCATCGAATAGTGATTCCGTGTAAGACCACGTTTGGGACCTGGCTTCGCTATGAAATGGTGTAAGACCATGTCTGGGACATGGCATCGACATACGATCTCGTGTAAGACCATATCTGGGATATGGTGTCGACATTAATATGAGATCCCGTATAAGACCATATCTGGGATATGGCATCGGCATCGACATGTGATCCCATGTAAGACCATATCTGGGATATGGCATTGGCATCTTACTACGTGTATGACAATTTCCGAGTATCCTTCGATATTCCAAGTGGTTCAACGGGGTAAATAATTAAAGTTTATGTTAAGGATGGAAAAAGGGCTAAAATTATGTGATGGAGTGATACAGGTACATATGCGAAACTCATGAGAAATGAGTCTGGTATGTGATATGTGGTTGGTAAAAGTGAGTATGAGTAAGCTATGTCAATGTTGCATTGAGAATTTTGTGTTATTTCATAATGTAATACATGGATGTTATTACAAAATTTTATGTTGTTATCTATTACATGCAAACATACTAAGCTTTATGCTTACTCCCTCTCTTTTCCCTTTTCTTGTAGTATCGCCAAGCTAGCTCGGGGATCGAAGGACGTCGGAGCTCGATTCACACTATCAAGCTATTCTTTTGGGTATAGTAAAGTTTGATTATTTTGGGTATGGCATGTATAGGAACTTTGTCATTTTGTTATATGTTATAGTGGTTAGCCAATGTGTTGGCTATTGATGTTACTTATTTCATTTTGTAAATGACCATTGGAATTGGCCAATACTAGTTAAGTTATATCTATTCGATGATGATGAAATTCATGAAGTGCAAGCTTGCGCAATTGAATGAGTAATGTGTGAAGTATATACATGATGAACGCAGTGTGAAATTAAGGTGGGGATGTCTTGATTTTGGATATTAGAGGTGCATTATTATTATGCTATGTGTTGCTGGAAATGATATAAGTATGGTTGCTTTTCAGGGTGGCAAATGACTTGGTAAATAGCCTTATATTTGTCCACAAGGGTAGAGACACGGGCGTGTGTCTAGGCTGTGTGTGAGACACGGTCAGCCCGTGGGCATGTTGATAGGCCGTGTGTCCCCTGTGTAACAACCCGAACCCGGCCCAAACATTACGACCGAATTTGGTTTGTTACGGAGAAAAACTTTTTGAAACCATTTTAAAACCAGTTTAGGTTTTGTTGAAAACTTCTCGTTTTTGGTTATCTTGCCGGAACCATACTTAGATTTAATTTGGAAATTTAATTGAGTCAGGTTATTATACAAATTTCAAATGTGCCCGATGGCACGATAAAACATTTTCGTGTTAATTTAAGAAAACATGGGATTTTAATGTAGTTTTAATAATATAGTTTAAAACAAAGTATCCAACATATAAGAAATAACAAAAGTAAAGTATATGGAGGCCTTATTACATCCAAAATAAAAATTAACCAATAATAAAATAAAATAGCTAAGTTTAAAGTTCAATTTATTCAAGTCCACTGCATGGCCACCTCGAGTCCAACCGGCTCCTCAACCGCCATCTACGAGTCACCTGAAAAATGTTAAAGGAGAAGGTGAGTCACCAAGACTCGAGATGTAACCCTTCCCCGTATGTAAACAATTTCATACATGAGATATAATCAATCATCATGTACTAAGTCATGCACCGACCTAGCCAACCAAACGCCTTTGTCTACCCCATGTGGTACCAAACCATTTGGTGACCGAAGTCACAATGTGCTACCAAAACACTGGTGGTGCCAAACCACCGGTGACATATAGTCACAGATGTGATGCCAAATCACTGGAGGTGCCAAACCTCACGTGTCCGAGACACAATCGATTGATGGGGCCAACCCATCGTGTGATACCAAATCACCGCGCACGATCCCATATCTCAAGTGGGGCCAACCCACGGTGGTGTTAACCACGTGGACGAGTCGCTATGAGGTACCAAACCTCTGGAGGTACCAAACCTCCGTGACCGTAGTCACAAGTGTGTTACCAAAACACCGGTGCTCGTCAAGACAAAATATCACCGCCCCTCCTCTCATATAACCCACATGAGATAAATAAGCTTATCAATGATCTCATGCATTTATCACATGTATCAATAAGCCATGCTTCCCAAAAGCATTAAAATAATCTCATATTAACAGAGACTTACGGGATCCTCACTTGTACCAAGTTAAGGTACCAATCCGCATCTACATCAATGATTTACATACAAAATATATTCAATACAATCTCTTAATTGCTATAAGTGTGTATGTACACACTGTCACCCTTGGATGTTCTAACTCCCAAAAGAAACGTTGGCCACCCTAGATCTACTTGTCCTATATTGGCCAAATTCATGGGTTAGTCTTAGGGCCTATTCGGCCAAATTAAACCATTAGCAGTGGGTTCCTTATGAACCCGGTTTCTTACCTTTCCTCGCTTTGGCTACTACCCACGGCACCACGTTACTTGAATCTGCTTTTCCAAAATAATCGATTAGTCACTATTACTCATAACCAAAGCTTTCGGCTTTTGAATACTAACATAGGCCTTACCCATACTTACCAACTTCGGTGGACAGAGGATGGAGGCTTAGATCGAATACCTTAAAATCCCGGCACCTAAACAGAATCGATTAATTAGCCACCATGATAATTCGGCTTTTCCCTTTTTACCAAGTCGACATAGGGAGATAATAAGATGAAAGATTTCCAGATACTTACCCCCTTGCTAATCGGTCTCGAAGAAGAAATCCCGAGGAACCCTTATGACTTCACGATATTCGGCCAAGGTGAGTCTTAACAGGAGAAGAGGATTTCTAGCAAACAGAGGAATGGATATTCGGTCAAAAGAATAGAGGAGAAATAATGGTAGAAAACTAATGGAGAGGAGAAGATGGTGAGAGTTTTCGGCTAGCAGTGTTTGAAAGAAAGAAAAGAAAAATAGATGGGAGGTTTGAGAATTTCGGCAGTTTGCCAAGATGGAGAAAAAAACAAAACGAGTGCTAGGCTGATGCTATTTATAAGCATTCGGCCCCCCCCCTCCTTAAGCTTGCCGTCCACCCTTGGCAACAAGGAGTTCAAAATCCATTTAATCTCCTTAAATTATTCTTGGCCACTTGTTTAATTAATTCAAATAATTTGAATTAATCCTAAATAATAAATCAATAACCCTTAATAATCCAATTAATATCCTTATTTCCTTAGAATAAAATCCCTTTAAAATAACTCATTTTATCCTATTATCTAAATAGATAATTAAAAAAAGAATTTAAGGAGAGAATTTCTCTCCCCTTGTGCCGTCCAAATAAAGAGCCAAAAAGGAGATTTCTGTGACTCGAACCAAGGTTCTTCCTTGCTCCTTGGTGGCGTCACATGCTAGCTCTTAAGTGGCCTCACTTTTGCCACTTTGCCCAGGCCTTATTAGTGTCAAATTACACCCATTTATTCTTATAACACCTCTCCGCTAAGGCTCCTCGCCTTTAAAGTTATAAACTGAAATTTTCCACCAAACCGTGCCAACTCAACGCCTTAATTAAGCTCTATTATTCCATAAATAATATTACATCAGTTCATACATAAGAAAAATAATTAAATCCCAAATAACCCCCTTTTTTGGGATGTTACAATTCTACCCCCCTTAAAATAAATTTCGTCCTCGAAATTCCTTGATCAAAAGAGATGGGGGTATTGCTGCCGCATCACCTCCTCGGGCTCCCACGTAGCTTCTTCCACTCCGTGGTTCCGCCATAGCACTTTCACTAAAGGCACTGCCTTCCTACGTAGAACCTTCACATCTCGGTCTACAATCTGAACCGGTTCCTCTTCAAATGATAAATCCGAATTCACCTCAATCTCTCGCGCATCGCACGACGTGCGAAGGATCTCGACCGATCACCGTCTCAACATCGATACATGAAAGACATCATGGATCTCGATTCGGATTCTACCGGCAACTCTAGCCGATAAGCTACCGGTCCTACTCGCTTTACCATCAGATATGGCCCGATGAACCTTGGGCTCGGCTTCCTTTTCGTCCAAATCTCAACACCTTTTTCCAAGGCGACACTTTCGTAAAGACCTTGTCTCCCACAAGATACTCCATTTCCTTGCGTTTGAGATCGGCATAAGACTTTCGCCTATCCGATGCTTCCTTGAGACGAGACCTAATCACCTTGACTTTGTCTTCGCCTCTGTTACCAATTCTGGACCCCGTAACTTGTCGTTCCCCCAACTCCAGTCCAACATGTAGGAGTACGGCATTTTCGGTCCATATAGGGCTTCATATGGAGCCATTCGAATACTCGCTTGATAACTATTGTTATAAGCGATTCGCTAATGGTAGGTACTCTTCCCAACTACCACTAAAATCCAAGACACAACCTCTTAACATGTCTTCTAAGATCTCAGATCACCCTTTCCGATCGTCCGTCGATTTCGTGGATGGAAAGCCGCATTGAAATCTAACCGTGTACCCAAAGCTTGATGCAACGCTTTCCAGAACCTCGACGTGAATCTGGGATCCCTATCCGAGATAATCGATATTGGCACACCATGCAACCTCACTATTTCACCCACATACAGCTTCGCTAGCTTCTGGAGTGAGTAATCCATTCTCACCGGCATGAAGTGAGCTGATTTAGTCAGGCGATCCACAATTACCCAAACTGCATCCTTCTTGTTGGGCGTAAGGGGTAGCCCACTAACGAAATCCATGGTGATCCTCTCCCATTTCCATTGAGGGATCTTTATCGGTTGAAGTAGTCCCGATGGTAACTGATGTTCAGCCTTAATCTCTTGACATGTCGACACTTCCCTACGAACTCCGCTATCTCACGCTTCAACCTGTGCCACGTAATCTGCTTCCGCAAGTCTCCATACATTTTGTCGCCCCGGGATGCATAGCGTATGGGCTGCTATGTGCATCTTGGAGAATTTTCTCGCCTTAATTCTGTATCCCTTGGCATACAAGCTCGTCCTTGAAAACAAAGCACTCCATCACTAGACAGTGCATTGTACTCTTCCAAGCCACCATCCCGGACTTGTACCCTCTTAGCGCTCAAGCCTTCGCCCACTAACCGCTTTTCCTTAATCTCTCAATCCATGTTGGCTTTACTTGGAGTTCTCGCCAAAAGACTCCCATCATCATATAGACTCAACCGAGCTTAACATTGCTCTTAAGTCCGTCACCACCTTAGGCTCAACGCGTCGGCTACCACATTAGCCTTACCGGATGGTACTCGATTGAACAATCGTAGTCCTTTAGTAGTTCAATCCACCGACGTTGTCTCGCATTCGATCCTTCGAGTCGAGAAGATACCTCAAGCTTTTGTGATCCGTGTAGACTATCGATTTCTCCCCATACAAATAATGTCTCCATATCTTCAGGCAAAGACGATCGCCGCTAACTCCAAGTCGTATGCGTTGGGTAGTTAGCCTCATGCGGTCTTAATCGACGGGATGCATAGGCTACTACCTTCCCATCTCAGCATCAACACACATCCCAAACCAGTGTGAGATGCATCACAATAGATCGTGAATAACTTTCCGCTTCAGTTGGTGTACTCAAAACCGAGCTTAGTCAAAATTTCCCTTAGCTTATCAAAGCTTCCTTGTCGCTTCTCCGTCCATACAAATGGAACACCTTTCCTTAGTAACTTAGTTAACTACATTTGCTATTAGAGAGAATCCTTCCACGAATCTCCGATAGTACCTCGCTAAACCAGAAAACTTCGTATTTCAACCCACCGACCTAGGTGGTTTCCAATCCAATATCGCTTCAATCTTGCGAGGGTCTACTCTAATTCCTTCCGCCGACACCACATGCCCTAAGAAAGCCACTTCCCTCACCAAAATTCGCACTTCATCGAATTTGGCATATAATCGCTTCTCCTCAATACTTGCGTAACTATCCGTAAATGCTTGTCATGCTCCTCTTCTGTCTTTGAATAAACCAATATGTCGTCGATGAACACCACGACGAATTGGTCCAAGTACTGTTGGAATACCCTATTCATTAAGTCCATAAATGCCGCTGGTGCATTGGTCAACCCGAATGGCATCACTAAGAACTCGTAATGCCCATACCGAGTTCGGAATGCCGTCTTGTGAACATCAGCCTCCTTCACCCTTAATTGATGATAACCTGACCTAAGGTCAATCTTTGAGAATACCGACGCACCTTTCAGTTGGTCAAACAAATCATCGATCCGAGGCAACGGGTAATTATTTTTGATCATTAACTTGTTTAACTGACGGTAGTCGATGCACATCCGCATAGAACCGTCCTTCTTCTTGACAAACAACATAGGTGCTCCCCATGGAGATATACTTGGTCGAATAAACCCTCTATCCAAGAGCTCCCGAATTTGAGCCTTTAGCTCCACCAATTCCTTTGGTGCCATTCGATATGGTGCTATAGACACAGTGCCGCTCCTGCAGCAAGTCTATACCGAATTCAACTTCTCGATCCGGAGGCGCACCTTAAGTTCTTCTCGGGAACACATCATCGAATTCCCTACTGCTCGAACCTTTTCATGCTGATTCCTTAGCCTCTAAGGCACAAATTCGAACTAAATACGCTTCACAACCTTTCTCGACCATCTTCTCACCTTTAAAGGCATACACCACATTGAGAATGTAATTCCTTCTATTACCAAACATAACCACTTCGTCCCTTCAATTCTCTTAAGGACCATGCGCTTGCAACGCAATCCAACCTCGCTTGGTACTTAACCAACCAATCCATACCGAGGATCAAATCAAACTCCCCAAGCGGTAGTTCCATCAGATCGGCCATTTAACACTACCCCTTGGAGTTCTAGGGTACGCCTCTATATAGTCTATCTACGACTCACGGAGTGACCTAAAGGGCTAACTACGGTCATCTCCCTAGAAGCGATTTGAGTTTAGGTCCATAGTTCCTACCACACTACTAGCAATGTACGAAAGGCCGAGCCCACATCAATCAATGCAACATAAGGAAAACCAAAGATTAGAAACGCACTGGTTATGACATCCGGTGCGTCACCTTCCTCGCGACACCTCATTTTGCGTAAACTAAGCCAGCCGCCTAGCCTCGTGTTGCCCGAACCTCCGCGCCTTGAGTTCCACGACCTCGGTTAGGACCGTTGTTTCTCTCTGCCATTACCACGACCCTCCGTGGTCCCATACTTCTATTCTCGAGTACGATTCTCGCCTCTCCCACTGATTCTTAGCTAGTTTAGGGGACAATCTCGACACGATGCTCCAAAGACCCACACTCAAAACATCCTTTATCACCGGTCCAACAACCTCCCCAATGGGTCTTTCCACAGTGGTTACAATCGAGTCGGCCTCGATTAGTAGTCGTGGGCCTTGCCGCCTGATTTGGCCCACTTGGCCTAGCCTTTTCTCGAACACTACCGCTTGATCCAAATTGACCCAAATCCTCTTTTCTCGATTATTCCTACTATAGCTTTGCCTCACGGCCTCCTTGATCCCTTCGGCTACCTTAGCCTTTTCCACTAGAGATGAGAACTCACGAACTCTGTGGGGCAATCAAGAACCTCAAATCATCTCTGAGTCCGTCCTCAAAGCGGACACAAGCGCTCATGTTCGCAGAGACACGATGCCTCTCGTGATACCTACTCACCTTAAAAATTCGCACCATCATATTCGGACACGGACTTAGTTCCTTGCACCAATCCGAGAAAAGCCTTTCTCTGCTGGCGTCGGTGTAGCCGTGGTGCCCACATACTTTTTCCGATAGGTGGTTCGAAATACTCCCAAGTCAAATCATCTGCTTTGTAGCCCCATCTCGAACCGTAAGCCACCACCGATACGCTTCATCCTTTAGAAGCGACATCGCTCTTTCGACTTTTCTTTTCTCGGTCAGTCAAGGTCATCCATGATCCTTTCGGTTGACTCTGCTTGAAAGATTCTCACAGCCTTTGGGTGCCACTCCTAACACACACCGGAACACTTCACTCCGTTAGATCTGAGTCGCTGGGACAGATTTTGAGCTCCCACATTTCCACGGCCCGACCACCATCTCCAAGACTCACAAACGACTTGCGATACCGCTCACCACCGGCCCGATCCTCGCTCCTCACTCTAAAAGTAGGAGGTGGTGGTGGCGCAAGTGGTACCTCATTTTCGTAACCTTGTCCCGACTGACGGGTTCGCAGACACCGTCATCCTACCCCTACCACGCCCACGGCGCCCACGTCCTCTAGAACTCATTCTATCTCTGCGCTTTTTAACTGATTAAGAAAAATTTTATGCATTAGCATTTGTTCCACTTTCTTATTCACGAAGAAATTTTATGGATAGAGTTTTAATCAGAGATTCTTTCGAGCAAACAAGGTCTCAGTTTCCTACCCTAGTTCGCACAAAGAAGTTCATGCATCCATTCCTTAATACTTTCCATACCTATTCGCTCATCGGACATTTTTGCCCATTTCTATCCCAGGGGTATTTTCGTCTTTTTCCTACAGGGGTGTTTTCGTAATTTTTCAGAACCAAAATATTTTACTGATGATTTCCAAAGCTAAGTTGTTGAATATTTGTAAAATAGTTGAAATTTTTGAGCAATACCATTGAACTGATATTTTATGAACCGAGGGCATTTTAGTAATTTTACCCCCTAAGGGCATTTCTGTAATTTTCCACCATCAAGTTTTTCGAGAAATAACGTTGTAAAAATAATGTTCTTGGATTTGAAAAAAAAGTTATTGGACAAGTTTTGAAAACATTAGAGTTTGTTGTTTCATTCTTTTTCGAAAACATGGCTAATTCCCTTTTCGGGTTTTAATCATTGTGTTTAGCCTATGACCGAGCCCTCCTGGTCAGGGTGAACCAAAGCTACGCACTGTGAGAAGTCGAGTGAAGAGGAGGTGGGTCACGCGGACCGCTTAAATACCAAGCTCCCACCGAACCTTTCTAGACATGCGCACGAGGTTGCCACACCACCGAGCCCTCTCGAGTTAGGGTGAACCAGGAAGCTACGCACTGCAGGATACTGCGAAGAGGAGGTGAGTCACGAGGATCGCTTAAATACCAGGCTCTTCCGGATCCAATCCTAGACATGCGTACAGGGGTTACCACACCCTAGCTCATTGACTAAGTCATAGGTTGGTTTAGTTCTTTAAGTCTTATGTTCCGTTTGTGTTGAGTAATCTAACCTTAGGGTCCAAGTCCTATAAGTCTATCTACGTTCCATGCTTCCTACCCATCTACTGTAATATAATTCACCAAGAGGTTTAGATGTACTTACCAGGCGGATTGGTGCCGGAGACTCGGGCCATGCTGCTTAAAAACCCAAAAACAATTCAGAAGGCCTACCAAAACATTTTTGGGCCTTGGGCCCCCACAGACGAGCTTTGAACTGGCTCGATACCAATTTTGTAACAACCCGAACCCGGCCCAAACATTACGACCGAATTTGGTTTGTTACTGAGAAAACTTTTGAAACCATTTTAAAACCGGTTTAGGTTTTGTTGAAAACATCTCGTTTTTGGTTATCTTTAGGAACCATACTTAGATTTAATTTGGAAATTTAATTGAGTCAGTTATTATACAAATTTCAAATGTGTTCGATGGCACGATAAAACATTTTCGTGTTAATTTAAGAAAACATGGGATTTTAATGTAGTTTTAATAATATAGTTTAAAACAAAGTATCCAACATATAAGAAATAACAAAAGTAAAGTATATGGAGGCCTTATTACATCCAAAATAAAAATTAACCAATAATAAAATAAAATAGCTAAGTTTAAAGTTCAATTTATTCAAGTCCATTGCATGGCCACCTCGAGTCCAACCGGCTCCTCAACCGCCATCTACGAGTCACCTAAAAAATGTTAAAGGAGAAGGTGAGTCACCAAGACTCGATATGTAACCCTTCCCCGTATGTAAACAATTTCATACATGCATATAATCAATCATCATGTACTAAGTCATGCACCGACCTAGCCAACCAAACGCCTTTGTCTACCCCATGTGGTACCAAAACTTTGGTGACCGAAGTCACAATGTGTTACCAAAACACTGGTGGTGCCAAACCACTGGTGACATATAGTCACGTATGTGATGCCAAATCTTTGGAGGTGCCAAACCTCCGGTGTCCGTGAGACACAATCGATTGATGGGGCCAACCCATCGTGTGATACCAAATCACCGCGCAGACGATCCTATATCTCAAGTGGGGCCAACCCACGGTGGTGTTAACCACGGGACGAGTCGCTATGAGGTACCAAACCTCTGGAGGTACCAAACCTCGGTGACCGTAGTCACGGTGTGTTACCAAAACACCGTGCTCGTCAAGACAAAATATCACCGCCTCCCCTCCTCTCATATAACCCACATGAGATAAACGATTATCAACAGATCTCATGCATTTATCACATGTATCAATAAGCCATGCTTCCCAAAAGCATTAAAATAATCTCATATTAACAGAGACTTACGGGATCCTCACTTGTACCCGTTAAGGTACCAATCGCATCTACATCAAGCGATTTACATACAAAATATATTCAATACAATCTCTTAATTGCTATAAGTGTGTATGTACACACTGTCACCCTTGGATGTTCTAACTCCGAAAAGAAACGTTGGCCACCCTAGATCTACTTGTCCTATATTCGGCCAAATTCATGGGTTAGTCTTAGGGCCTATTCGGCCAAATTAAACCATTAGCAGGGGTTCCTTATGAACCCGGTTTCTTACCTTTCCTCGCTTTGGCTACTACCCACGGCACTCGTTACTTGAATCTGCTTTTCCAAAATAATCGATTAGTCACTATTACTCATAACAAAAGCTTTCGGCTTTTGAATACTAACATAGGCCTTACCCATACTTACCAACTTCGGTGGACAGAGGATGGAGGCTTAGATCGAATACCTTAAAATCCCGGCACCTAAACAGAATCGATTAATTAGCCACCATGATAATTCGACTTTTCCCTTTTTACCAAGTCGACATAGGGAGATAATAAGATGAAAGATTTCCGGCATACTTACCCCTTGCTAATCGGTCTGAAGAAGAAATCCCGAGGAACCCTTATGGACTTCCTGATATTCGGCCAAGGTGAGTCTTAACAGGAGAAGAGGATTTCGGCAATAGAGGAATGGATATTCGGTCAAAAGAATAGAGGAGAAATAATGGTAGAAAACTAATGGAGAGGAGAAGATGGTGAGAGTTTTTTCACAGCAGTGTTTGAAAGAAAGAAAAGAAAAATAGATGGGAGGTTTGAGAATTTGGCAGATTTGCCAAGATGGAGAAAAAAACAAAACGAGTGCTAGGTGATGCTATTTATAAGCATTCGCCCCCTCCTTAAGCTTGCCGTCCACCCTTGGCAACAAGGAGTTCAAAATCCATTTAATCTCCTTAAATTATTCTTGGCCACTTGTTTAATTAATTCAAATAATTTGAATTAATCCTAAATAATAAATCAATAACCCCTTAATAATCCAATTAATATCCTTATTTCCTTAGAATAAAATCCCTTTAAAATAACTCATTTTATCCTATTATCTAAATAGATAATTAAAAAAAAAGAATTTAAGGAGAGAATTTCTCTCCCCTTGTGCCGTCCAAATAAAGAGCCAAAAAGGAGATTTCTGTGACTCGAACCAAGGTTCTTCCTTGCTCCTTGGTGGCGTCACATGCTAGCTCTTAAGTGGCCTCACTTTTGCCACTTTGCCCAGGCATTATTAGTGTCAAATTACACCCATTTATTCTTATAACACCCTCCTGCTAAGGCTCCCTGCCTTTAAAGTTATAAACTGAAATTTTCCACCAAACCGTGCCAACTCAACGCCTTAATTAAGCTCTATTATTCCATAAATAATATTACATCAGTTCATACATAAGAAAAATAATTAAATCCCAAATAACCCCCTTTTTTGGGATGTTACACCCTGCATCCAAATTTAGCAAAATAGAATACCAGTAGTAAACACACGGGCAGAGACACGGCCGTGTGTCTCAGCCGTGTGAAGGACACAGCCTCAGGACATGGGCATGTGCCCAGGCCGTGTGAAGTCTGCACATTAACTGTGAGAATTAAATTCGCCACACAGCCTAGACACAGGCGTGTGACTTGGCCGTGTGACCCTAAATATCTGCTGACGTCATAAATAGAATGTCAAGGTTTTCACACACGGACTAAGACACGGGCGTGTCATGGCCGTGTGAGGAACACGGGCTATAGACACGGACGTGTTCCTTTCCACACGGGCGTGTGGCCCTGTTTTGAGCAAAAAAAGTTTCTAAGTGTTCGTAAGCTTCTGGTTCAGACTCGAACCACCCTATATGTATGATTCGGGTCTCGTAGGCCCATAAGAGGGATGTTATGAACACGAATAAAATTTTTTAAGTTGGAATGAAAATTTATGGCTCAATTTTGTATGATTAAGTATGTTAAGTCTTGTAATGCCTCGTACCTGGTTCCGGCGTCGAATACGGGTAAGGGGTGTTACATGATATATTTTCCAAATATACATACAAAGCAAAACATCATCCCGTAGAAATAGAAGAATAGCCTCACATAAGTTTTCACTAACAACTTTTATTCCAAACATAATAGGATAGAATCCCAAAGAAAGAGACAAGAAATGCTGCTCATCAACCAACCAGACTAACAGCGCTTTCATCTATCATTATAATCAACTAGTATTCTCATACGATAAGAATTCCATCAGAAAACGAACAATCACATATATCTATGAGGATACATGAATATATATATAATACCCAGGAGAGATTGTCATAATCTATTCAATTACAACTATTACACTCTGGCATCTTTACGATTCAAATATCATTTCTCTGACTAATTCTGTCATCACTAATCCCGTATTATTCCATTCATTAACGAAAATCAATCCAAAAGAAATTCCAACAAATACATACTTTAGACATCGTACCTGAAAGAGTCGGTTAGCCGAGATTAACATTTTCTTTAACCGTGACATCGCGAAATCTGAATGATCTTTAGAATAACCTGGCATCTTTTCCAGAACTGTATTCACTTGCCAAACTATTTTTAACTCTTACCACATCATTAGTTATTCCACTACTGAACTCTTTAGTCTCTTACTTGTGAGCTCATTCAACTTAAGTCTCGTGAAATTTTGTTATAAAATACCACATTGGTAAGGGGGTAAGGTCGTAAAGCCTCTAACTCGACTCTCATAAATACACACATATCACTTAGCATTCATCATCAACATAATATATTCACAATCATGTAATTCACTTCAAGCTAATTAACATACATATTTATGTCACACGAACTTTCTGATTACCTTTATTCAAACAAGTGTACTTAAACATACATTCCATAAATCTGAGTAAGTTTACTTATCACATTCACTTAATCAAAAAAATTAGGCACATAACATCATATGAATGCTAAATAAACATAGATGAGCTTATCACAATATAAACTTTCATTTCATTTCAGCTTTTCCTATTTCAAGAATAATTCCCATTGAACTATTGTAATTTCTATGGATACTCGGGTAGTATACTCAAGGTATGCATGTCAACAATCCGTCAATTCATTTTCAAAAGTGCCCTTTTGGCACATATTCATAGAGCACACACTTGAGCCACATATGATATAACAGTATTGCCAGTCCAGGCTAAATCCTTTCAGTAACGTATGCTCTAAAGGGCTTACTCTAGATTACCCGTCCGGGCTAAATCCATTTCATAACTTATGCTCGAGAGGGCTTAATTCAGGATTACCTTTCCGAGCTAAATCCTTTTTGCAACATTTAAAATATTTTATCCGTTTCATAAAATCACCATAATCCATCGAAATACAATGTTCAACTGGAACAATGACATTTTATCCATATTTCTCAACTTATGGTTATTTCATTTTGTACCTCATCACATACATATCATGAACTCTTATTTATACCTTTCTGAGTTTCGTCTCATCACAAACACATTTTCAAACATCTTAATATCACTTTCAGCCTTATCAAAAGTAGCTCGGTTGGAAAGCATTTCTGTCTCAACAGAACAATTTCGTCAGGATCGGGAGATATCACACTATCACAGGTAGTAATTTGGCATGTATAACTAGACTCACACACGCTATTTAGTCCGAGAATCGACTAAACCATAGCTCTGATACCACTAAACATAACACCCCTTACCCGTATTCGACGCCGGAATAGGGTACGAGGCATTACCAAACTTGAACTTAAACAAACATTCAAAACCGAGACATGAATTTTCACCCAAATTTAAAACCTTTCACATACATTCATATCGTCCCTTAAACAATCCTATGAGGCCTAAAACATACATTGGGAACGGGTCGGGACTAAACCGAGAACTCAGGAAAATTTACGAAACTTAGAAAAATTTCATCATGAAACAGGACCACACGCCCGTATGGGTTAAAGGACACGCCCGTGTGTCATATCACACGCTCGTGCTTTAGGCCGTGTCTATCTTAGGGTGCATTCTGTTTATGATGTCATCATCAAATTGAAGTCACACGACCAAGTCACACGCCCATGTGCTTAGGCCGTGTCCTCCACACGGCTGGGAAACGCGCCCGTGTCTCTGCCTGTGTGCTAAATTCTGGACATTCTGTTTTTCCAAAATTAAGGTGCAGGGGACACACGGCCGGAACACATGCCCATGGGGTGGACCGTGTGTCACACACGGCTTAGACACACGCCTGTGTGTCTACCCGTGTGGACAAATACAAGGCTATTTTCCAAGCCATTTTTTCACCCTTACTTGCACACATTCACACAACATCACGTGGCACAAATCATGGCATATAAATGCCTTCAAAAACAACTACAATCAAGCAATAACGTATCATTTTTATACCATCATCTATCATGCATTATAACATTAGGCCTTGCCAAATCATTTCATGCTAAGTTCACACTCAAAGGGCATAAACATATGAATAAACTCATAACCATCACATTTCAAGAAAATATAAACCACATCACAAAACATTGGCATATGCACATACGTACTTATATGGGCTTACAACCATTTATCCAATATAAGTTAACTTGCATGGCTAAAAATTTCATCCAACCTTTAGCCATCACAAGCTAATATATTTAGCCAAATCATAATGACTCATACACCAAATGACTGAGTCCCTATACATGCCATAAACTCAAAGGGGTTTGCATTCACTTATACCCAACATGATAGCTTGATGGCGTGATAGCATCTCCAGCGATCTCCAACTCGAGCTAGCATAAAACCCTATAAGATGTGGGAAAGGAAGGGGAGTAAGCTACAAAGCTTAGTAAGTTCGTATGCAAATAATAAGCCACAATAGTAATGCATTTGTCATACAACTAACATAACATAACACAACATAAACGTCATTAAATCTTCATAGACATAACTTACTCAATCACGATGCTTACCCTCTTCAATTTATAAGCATAATTTAATACATCTTAACATTTGCAAAACATTTATAATCTCTCCAATATAACATATCATAATAATCATTAACAAATCATTTCAAGCCTCATAGTAACATGTACATTAATTATGCGTATTCATATTTTCAAGCCCAGGGCTTAACATCTTTCAATGATTTAAACTCTTAACTTCTTATACTTTCATAACCATTTTAATAGGCAATTATGCAAATCTTTCCTTTTTCACACATGTCCAATGAATCACAAATCAAGTGAAATAAACATCTTATCTCTCAATTTGATATGGCTCAAAAACCTAACCCATGACTCACAACTGAATTTACCATGAATTTACACATCATAAACATAAACACTTAATCACAAGATTTCATAAATATTTTTAATAGACATTAATATCAATCTTTCCTTTATTTCATATTCATTGAGTCACAATCAAGGAAATAAAACATTTCATATCTCAATTCCATTTGGCCTAAAACCCTTTTTCATAAGTATCAATCAACTTTACCATGTATTTATTCATCATACACATACCAATAATCACATGGTTAACTTAAAGTCACTTTTATAGTGATCATGAATTCATAATATCCTGAAGCCAATGCTTATAAACTTTACGTACCTACCTGTACCATCTCATAACATTATCATTTACTTTCTCATCGTTGGCATAATCTTTGAATTTCCCATTGAACCACTTGGAATACTAAAGGATACTCGGGAATCTCATACACATAGAATCATACCAATGCCATATCCCAGATATGGTCTTACATGGGATCTCATATCGATTGTAATAGCCCAGCTATGGTCTTTCACGATTCTCATATCGATGCCATGTCCCAGACATGGTCTTACACGAAATCTCATAACGATGCCATATCCAAGATATGGTCTTACACGTAAACTCAAATAACCCTAATGTCATGATATTTGTATCCTATCTATTCCTAAGATTCAACCGGGACTTATTCGTTATCTTGGCATTATCGAACTTGCTCATAATACCAATCATATAAATCATATAATATTAAAGCAATTTAAAACATAAGTATAGTATTGCATTATTCACATACAAACTTACCTCAACATAAAAATGGAAAAAAGGGACCTAACCGTCAATTTCTCGTTTTTCCCCCGTCTATGTCCGAACCTCGTTTTCTTTGATTTTGGAGCTTGGAAAGCATGAACAAAACCCTAACCATGGCTTCCATGGTATTTTCGGCCAAGGGTTGAAGATGAGCATAGATTTGGCTTTTATTTTGTTTATTTAATCATTTAATTACTAAATGACCAAAATGCCCCTAACTTAAAAATATTCTATTTCACCTATTTCATGTCCATTTTTGTCCAACAAATTACCCAATGGTCTAATTACCAACTAAGGACCTCTAATTTAAAATTTCAAAGCAATTAGACACCTCTAGCTTCTAGAACACAATTTTTGCACTTTATACAATTTAGTCCTTTTGACTAAATTGATTGCCCAAACGACGAAATTTTTGAACGAAATTTTCACGAAATCATCCCATGAAATTGTAGACCATAAAAATACAATAAAAGTAAATTTTCTTACGTTAGAATTGTGGTCCCGAAACCACTATTCTGACTAGGCCCAAAATCAGGCTGTTACACGAACTTACTTTGACACTTGTTCGCGTAAGTAATCTACTAATCCGAAACCTTTTCTTTTCCTCGATCTAACCTCGAATTTGTGTTCTCCGGATCTATATAAATAGTTTTAATCATCAATTTCTCATATTTCATATTCATTTGGACTTAATTTACGTCCTAGGCAAAATTACCATTTTGCCCCTAACTTTTCCATAAATTCCAATTTCGTCCCTAGGCTCGGAAAATGAAACTTGTGCAATTTACTCCCTATTCCAAGCCTAACCAAAATCCCATTACAAAATTTACAGCACATGTATTCATAAAAATTTAGAATTTTTCATCAAATTTCACAACTTTACATTGTAGTCCCTAAATCATGTTTTCATTAAAAATCACTTTGTAAAAGTTGTTTATCTATCAACAATCTTTCATTTTCTACCATAAATTTCAAATTTTTAGCATAATCATCCGTGACCCAAATTTCATACCTTGATAAGTTTTCAAATTAATCCCCCAAATAGATATATTAGACTATCCCGGTTTCAAAAATATCAAAATTACTAAAAACGGGACAAGGAAACTTACCCAATTAAGCCTTGAAAGTTTCTTCTCTCTCTCCTAGGGTTTCCATATAATTTTGGGGTTGAAGATGACAAAATAATAAGATGATATCTTTTATCATCTTTTTAATTAATTAATTATTTCAATTTCCAATTTAGTCCCTACTCTTTTCTAATTTTTCCATGGATGAGTCACCAAAAATCTACACTTTTCTTTAATGGTCTAATTACCATATAAGGACCTCTAGTTTTGAATTCCATAGCTATTTAAACCTTATAGCTACTAGAATTCAACTTTAACATTTTATGCGATTTTGTCCTTCTCGTAATTAAAAACTTAATCGATAAAATTTTCGTATCAAAATTTTTACACGACACGCCTATCATAATACAAACCATATAATAAAATAAAAATAGACTTTATTTTCGAATCGGATTTGTGGTCCCGAAACCACTGTTCCGATTTCACTGAAAAATGGGCTGTTACATAGACATGTCAAGGGGTTTCAGTCCTTTTCAGAATAACTTTTTGTAATTTAAGTATTTGTATTTGTTCTTTTTCACCAAAAAAGGATCTTAAAAAAAAATCGGTATAAAATAAAAATAAATCAAAGAAGCTTTTGTTTGATGGCATTTGTACTTTTGAATTTGATTTTTAATGTTGGCTATATATATTTTTGGATGCTTGTAAACCTAACGTTATTTCTTTTTTTGATTTCCACAACATACTTTAACTTTTAAATCAAATAAAAAATATTCAGAGTATCATAAAGTTATATATAATGGAATAAAGTAACAATTCTGGTAAAAGTACTATAGAAGCTCCTGTGTTAGGAGTCGAATTATATTTTTCTCCCTCTATTAAAAAATGGGCAAATTAATCCCTGTATGTTAGATAAAAAAGCAAACTTATCCTTTTGTTAAAATGTCTATCCATTTCTGCTGTTAAAAATTGGTCATTATACATCAGCATGAGGTATATCGTATACATGGCACGTCAGGTGTGGAACACCCTTTACCTGATCTGGTCGCCAGACCCGAGCTCCAGGATGCTATAACAGTTTAACAAAATAAATCACATACATTTTCAAACTTTAACATTCAATAAATCAACAAAACAATTCATAATCCAAGTTTAACATTATTTACAAACAATTTTGAGTCTTAATCGAGTTTATAAAAGCTATTAGTTTGTCCCGAGTACATACAAATAATGGCTAAATTGCAAACTTCTAAACAACTAGGAAAAAAATCACAAAATAGGGTCACACTATAACACTCTATACCCGATCCGGTCACCAACCCGAGCTATAAGGTGTTACAGCTATAAAACTTTAACATTTTTCATAATTTATTTAAAGATAATCAAAATAATTTAACATTAATCATTTCCATACTTTTCAATCAATTTGGGACCTAATTCAAGCTTACGGAACAATTAAAACAAACCGGGATCAATTTTGGATTAAATTGAAATTTCTATGAAAATTTTGAAGAAAAGTGTAAACAGGGTCACACGGCCGTGTGACAGAGGTCAATCCGTGCGGCTACCCCACACGCCCATGTGCTCAGACCATGTAACTAACTGTGACCGTGTGAAAAATGTGCACCTAAAATCAAACAACCACACTGTCGTGTGGGAGACCATATGTGGCACATGGCCGTGTGACAGCCTATGTCCCAAGCCGTGTGCATTTAAAATAACTTCAAAACCAAGCTTTTTTATCTACCATTTCTGTCACAACCCAAAATTGGGCCTAGAAGTTTCGAGGGTAAAATAGGAATTTTATCTCTAATGAGCTCAGGAATTTCGTTAGCATGGTATTTAGAAATGTTTTTGTCTATGGCATTTTGGAAATTAAAACAATTTTTGAAAATAATGTTCAAAAGACTTCCAATTTTAAAATAAGAACTGTTTTGTAAAAAGGTTTAAATTAGGAGGAGTTATAAAGCAATTATACCAAAGCTTTAAAATACCCTATTTTCCCCCTCCATCTATATTAAAGTCATGTTAACTTCTTCTTCTTTGTTTTGTGTTGTTGTCCCTTGCTCTTCAAAAGTTCATCTCTTTCAATTTGATTCCCAAACTTTATTCCTTTGATTTCTATCATCACCCAATCATTAAAATTCCATAGAACTTCAAGAAAAACAGCCAAAACACCATAGATTTTTTCATTTCCCAAGCTTGTGGGGTTTTTGGATTTTCAACCAAAAGCTCATTTTTCTTCCACCGAAGGTAACAAATTGTTTTTCTATTTATTTTTAATGTTATCTAGTCTTTTAAATAGTTTTTAGCCATTAAATCACATGTTTTGAATAAAAGTAAAAAATTGACTCGTTAATGGTAGATTTTGATTAAAAATGTGGTTTCAAAGTGTTTTTCAATTAGTTTCGACATGATTAGAAGGTTTCTAAACTTACTTGGAAGTTTCGTTAAAGATTTCTTGAGTTTTAATGAATTTTTGTTAAAATTGCCACGAATGTGTCAAAAATTTCAATACCATGAATTGAGTAGTTTTGTGTAGCTTAAAGGTTGAGAATCTGTCGTAGCTGAATAATTAGATGAACAGAATCAGTTTTCGATGAAAATATTAAGTATAGACCGAGATATTTGGAATTTAAGTTTGCTAGGTCAAAGGTTTCAGTTACTTGAGAACTTAGCTTAGGCTTATGTTTTTGATTGCTTGAGTTGAGTCCTTAGCTAATTTTTGAATGTGTTGTTGTGCGATTTGTTGTGTTAAAGCTTCGGATTCATTAAGATCATCTATGATTTAAGGAAAGCCTAGTTTGGGCTTTTTGGCATTTCAGCAAAACTGTATTTGGTGAGTGTTTATGTAACACCCCTTACCCGTATTCAACGCTGTAATCGGGTACGAGGCATTACTAAACTTAACTTGCTTGAACATACAATTTTGAACTATAAAATATCATTCCAACTTAATACTTCTCAAACACATTCATATCAACCTTATTATGGCCTACGAGGCCTTAAACATGCAAACGGAGGGTTTCAAAATCAAACCGGGAACTTTTGTACACTTAGAAAAATTTTGCCTTAATAGGGCCACATGCCTGTGTGAAATGGGACACGCCCGTATGGACAGACCGTGTGGTCACACACGCCCATGTCCCTAGCCCGTGTGGAATTTATTTTTCAATTCGAACCTACAGGGGTTTTCACACGGCCAGACACACGCCCGTGTTCCTGGCCCATGTCCCCCACACGGCCTCGACACGCCCGTGTCCTCACCAGTGTATGAAAACCTGGGTATTCTGTTTATGACGTCAGCAACCTTATAAGGGGCACACGGCCTAGGCACACGCCCATGTGTCTAGCCCGTGGTCGACACTGACTTGCAACATTAACATTCATGGGACACACGGTCTAGCCACACGCCCATGGGATTGACCGTGTGTCACATACGGCCTAGACACACGCCCGTGTGCCTACCCGTGTGGACAAGAAAAAGGCTATTCACCAAGCTCTTTTTATCACCCTAACTCATACAACATAAATCTCATTCAACCATTTACCAAGCAACCCAATCATGCATCATACATATTCATGAATAATCTCATATTTTCATATATTAATAATAATGAGCCATCAACTATGGCTATTTACAAAAAAGTTCATCTTTGAAGGAGCCAACACACTTGACCAAAATAGAAAAACATTTCACTAAGTCTAGCCCCTATACATGCCATACTCAAAATACTAAGTCTAAATATACCGAGATGAGATGATAGTGTGGGTGATCCTCCGATTATCTTTGTATCTGAATCGGCTATTTGACACTATAAAACAAGGAAAAGAAAGGAGTAAGCTTTAAGCTTACTAAGTTTACATGTAAACAATATGCATCATAAAATATGCTAATCAATCATTAACATTACATACTAAGCAAGAACAATTCACATTTCCGTAATCATGCTTACTCATTTCATCTCTTACCATATTTCCACCATATAACAAATATAATGTTCACATTTACTTGCACACATCCCCTGCACTCATCACCACAAAGCCAAATGAAACATTTACTTTAAAAATTCTCAATGAACCATTCGGAATAATACTAATCACTCGGTGGTTTCGCATTTTGACCCACCATTAATCTATAATAGGTGGTATCGCACATAGCCCACCAACAAGAATATTTACGGTGGTATCGCATATAGCCCACCAAATGATAATATAAACGATGGTATCGCATTACAGCCCATCGTGAATAAGTAATAAGGTGGTATAACACTGACCCACCAAAAAAAAATTACGGATATTTTTCCGCACTTACATATCTATTCCGAGGTTCATACAGAATTACTCCCTATCTATCAATTTCAATCAATCTCAATCATAAATGATCTCATTAATACAATGCACCAATAAGTAACAACATATGTATTAAAGATGTATCGTTTACACATAAACTTACCTCGGTGTAAAATATATTAGTCGACGACTTAGTCCGTAACCTTGCCTTTTCCTCGGTCAAGGTTGTTTCCACGCTCTTCTTGATCTATAATAATAAAATTCACTCATTTAATCACTTTATAATTCATGATACATCAAAATTTCTACTTTGGCAAAAATGACCATTTTGCCCTTATACTTGGGCAAAATTACGATTTTGCCCCTAGGCTCGTAAATCGTTTTCATCACATTTTTTCATTAAACAAGCCTAGCTGAACATTTACTTCTCTTACAACAACTCACAAAACTAATTATTTCATTCATTTATTACTAAATTACAACATTTACAACTAAGTCCCTTTTAGGTGTTTTCATGGTAACACCTTTCACAAAGGTTGTTCCTTAACTCACTAACATTCATTTTCTTCCATAAAAACTCAGCAAACAACCTAAACGCTCTCATGGAAAGTCCCTAAAATTTCAACCATTTTGCAAATTAGTCTCCTCATTAGCTAGCTTAAGCTTCGGGGGTTCCAAAAGTACAAAAATCATCAAGAAAGACCCCTAAAATCACTTACTTGCAAGAGAATGGCTTGGCTGAAAGTTTAAACACTCAAAACCTCTAATTTCCCTTCAATTTTTGGTGAAGAAAAAGCATGAATAGTGAAATATGATATCTCTTGTATTTATCTTATTTTATTCATTTTTTTATCACCTAATTTCACCAAATTTTGACCAAAATTTAATGCCCTTGTCTCCTTGTCTCTATGGCCGGCCGACACACTCTTAATGGCCTAATTGAACTTTACGGACCTCCAATTTAATATTCTATGGCTATTAGACACCCCACCTTATAATATAGAACTCTCGCACTTTATGCGATTTAGTCCTTTTTCACAATTAAGCATTAAATCGCTAAAATTAATGCACCAAAATTTTCATACATTCATATAATTATGCCATAACACAAAAAATGATATCAAAAACAATTTTATTCAACCTCGGATTAGTGGTTCCGAAACCACTGTTCCAACTAGCCCCAAAATTGGGCTGTTACAACTCTCCCCTGTAACACCCCAAACCTGGCCTAGACGTTATGGCCGGATCTAACGTGCCACATCAAAGTGATGTTTGAAAACTATGGATCAAAACTTTCTACTCTTTAAAAATCCTGATTTATGTTGCTAATTGACAAAACAAATTTGCTCAAAGTTTTTCCTTTACAAAAATATTACCGTTTTTAAAACCTTGTTTATTGCGGAAGTTTGTTTGAAACCATTACGGAAACGTGTTGTTTTGAAATCGGTGGGTATTGTTTAAAAAAGCGTGTGAAATAGACTAGCGGTCCGTAATTAAAAGAAATACCAAGTAAAAGTTAAAAGAAATTCCCAAAGGCCTTATTACAAAAATTTTAACCCAATAACTAAAATAAATATAAAGATAAAATTACTAAGTTCAATTTTCAAACATGTCGGTCGTGTGGCCACCTTTGTGTCCCTCGCAGCTCCAAATACTCTAAGACTGGGGATTACCTGCACGGTTAAAAGAAAGGGTGAGTTACGAGAACTCAGTGTGTAATCCCCTATTACGGTCACAGTCTGGGCTCGAGCCCATACGATATCAATATGGGCCTAAGCCCTATTCGGTAACGGTCTAAGCCTAAGCCCTATAAACATATCAATGCAATGAACATGTACCTAACCCATTCCAACCAAACTCTCCACCCGTACCAACCAATCTCTCCATGTGGGGACCATGTCAACCCACCCAGCCAAACTCTCCAATAATGCAGCCAAGCTGCTAATAACGGTATATGTGGCTGAGCCAATAAAATAAGAATATGTGGTGATGCCACTATAACGGTATGTGGCGAAGTCACCAGAACGGTATGTGGCAATGCCACTAAAACGGTACTTCCTCCAATCAGCAACCCAACCCAATGCAATATGTTATGAATGCAATGTATTAGGATCATATACAGATATATAAAATCACATAAACAATATTTATGCTACCACTAAAAGTATAACGGTCATTTTGTCGTTTAGGGGTAAAACAGTAATTTCACCCCTTGGGGGTACCTCGGTAATTTACCCATCGAGGGTATTTCGGTAACTTATCCACTAAGGGTATTTCGATAATTTACCCACTAAGGGTATTTCGGTAATTTACCCACTAAGGGTATTTAGGTAATTTACCCACTAAGGGTATTTCAGTAATTTATCACCCAACGGCCTTTTTGGAGGCCCACTGTCGCCTCGAGCGGCGCAGGTTCCCTTTTAGGTCATTACGGTGTAATTGGGCCTAAATTCCATTTTCGGCCCAAATGAGCCCACATGCTCGTGTGGCCCATTCATCTCATTTTCAGTCTCGGTTCTGTGGACTTCGCAGTCGCATCAGTCATCCGGCACTTTCCATCGATTTTGCCTCTATGGGCCCATTTGCATGCTGGACCCACTTAGCCCGCTTCGGCTCAACACGGCCCATTACGGCCTCAGCTTCACGAGAGAGTTCGTGACACTCCCACGGTCTATTGCCATCACTAGTGGCTCTGTTTAACTCTACGAGTGCTCGCACACTCGAATGATCTCAGTTGCCGACACTCCGGCTTTTTGGTATTTCGGCTTTTGGCTGATTCACAGAACAGCGCATAACAAAACAAGCAAGGGTGTGGGATTACACACCTGCTTTGGATTGCCGATTGAGACACTCATCAATGTACCTATGATAACAATGACCCTTAGTTAATCTCAACGCCCTCAACAAAAACCACGATATCGAAATATACTACTCAAGCAAATTCACTTACCACCAATACGATCTCCTACAGTGCAACAGTAATCGGCCTTGCTCCTTGGCTAATGCAATCGGGTCCCCAAAAATATTGGATGAACAAAAGAGTGTTAGTAATCATCCAACATTCGGCCCCCACAGGGAAAATGGAGAAACCGAAGTTTGCTGGAAAAATCACAATCGATCTAACTATAACCAAATTACAAGAATTACTAGCATTACTCCTCCCTTACCAAAGCACCAAAAAAAATCGGCAGTTGTCCAACAAGCGGTTTCGGCCCTCACAACAGAGAACAAAAGGGATTCGAGATGGAAAAGGGTGAGTAGATTCGGCCTAGATAAAAAGGAGTCAAGGTTAAGTGTTTCGGCTTTAGCTATGCAAAGAGAGGGGAAAACACGAGGAAGAGAAAACGTTACCTTCGACCAGAGAAGAACTGAATGGAGAAGAGAGGTTCGGTAGGAAATAGCAACAACTGCGAGATAATGTTGAAACGAAGAAAAGAAAGTGGAAGAAGAGAGGCTTCACTGTTCAATGAATGGCCACAACAAAGGAATGAAGAAGAGAAGAGGAATAGAACTGAATTTGGCAGAGGTCAAGAAAAAGAAAAGAAGCAAATGAAACGAACTCGAAATATCACTCCAGAAAGAAACCCGAATGGTAGAAAAAATACCTAAAACGTCACTTCAGAAAAAGACCCGAAATGAACACAAAGAAAGTACCACAACACAAAGGAATTTCAGTTTACTCTCACACTCAAGGTTGCCGAAATGCTCCCTAATGACCCCTCTCCAGCCGAAATTCCCACTTAGCTACACTCCCACTTTCAGCCAACACTTCCACACACATCACTTCCTTGATTTCCTCCCTTTTTTTCTCCTACTATTTCTCTCCTCCATCCATTTGAATTATTTGACCAAGTCTCCAACTCCCTTTGAAGAGTTTGATCCCAACTCTGCTTCCTCCACTCACCTGACACAAAATAAAAGCCTCCCATTGCTATCTGTGAGATTCGAACCCCTCCCTTCCTTGATCTCCCCTTGACGCCACACCACTGAGCCACATGCTCAACTTGTGACTCCTAACTGCACACATATTTATTTAAGCCCTACAACCGCCAAGTCTCTTCACTTTAGGGTCAAAAACCAAAACTTTTCCAAGGCTCAAACTTGAACCCAGGCTTCCCTAGAACCCCCAAATACCCTCAAATAACCAGCTGAGCAATCCCAACATGAAATTAAGCAACAATTACAATCCTTAACTTTTGGGGCGTTACAACTCTACCCCCTTAAAGAAATTTCGGCCTCGAAATTTACCTGATCAGAAAAGGTGAGGGTATTGCTGTCGTATCGCTTCCTCAGGCTCCCACGTGGCTTCCTCTGAACCGTGATTACGCCACAACACCTTGACTAATGGAACAGATTTCCTTCTCAGCACCTTTACATCACGATCCAATATCTGCACCGGTTCTTCCTCAAAAGTCAAATCAGGTCTTACCTTGATCTCCTCCACCGGCACTATATGATAAGGATCAGAATGGTATTGCCTCAGCATGAAACGTGGAATACATTATTTATACGGTTTAACTCAGGAGGCAGTTCCAGCTGATAGGTGACTGGTCCCACATGCTTCACTATCCGGTAAGGTCCGATAAATCTAGGGCTCAGCTTGCCCTTCCGCCTAAATCTCAGAATCTTCTTCCATGGTGAGACCTTTAAGAAAACATAATCTCCCACTGCGAACTCAATCTCTTTACGCTTCAAATCAGCATACGACTTCTGCCTATCAGATGCTTCTTTAACCGATTACGGATCAATTTTACTTTCTCCTCGGTTTCTGAAACTAGCTCTGGACCCAACAGTTGCCACTCACCCAATTCTATCCAACAAGTAGGGGTACGACACCTACGACCATATAACGCCTCGTACGATGCCATCTGAATATTGGATTGGTAGCTGTTGTTATAAGTAAATTTTGCTAATGGCAGATAGTCTTCCTAACTGCCCTTGAAATTAATTACACAGCTCCTCAACATGTCTTCCAAAATCTGTATTACCCTCTGCGACTGACCATCAGTCTGCGGATGAAATGCTGTGCTGAAATCTAACCTTGTACCCAAAGCTTCTTGTAACACTCTCTAGAATCGTGATGTGAATCTAGGGTCCTTGTCCGAAATGATAGACACTGGTACCCCATGTAACCTTACAATTTCTGCCACGTATAACTTCGCCAACTCTTGCAACGAGTAATCAGTGCGAACCGGTATGAAGTGGGCCGACTTAGTCAGTCGATCAACAATTACCCAAACCGAATCTTTCTTTGTAGGCGTCAGGGGTAGCCCACTAACAAAATCCATGGTTACCCTCTCCCACTTCTAGAGTGGAATTTTAACAGGTTGCAGCAATCCAGAAGGCAGTTGATGCTCAACCTTCACTTGCTGGCATGTCAAACACTTACTTACAAAATCGGTAACCTCACGCTTCAGCCCTGGCCACCAGTACAGTTCACGCAAATCTCGGTATAACTTATTTCCACCAGGATGCATAGTGTATGGGCTACTATGCGCCTCCCGCAGAATAGACTGCCTTAACTCAGAATCCGTCGGTACACAGACTCTCCCATGGAAGCATAACACCCCCTCAGTATTCAGCCAAAAATCCATAGTCTCTCCTTTCTTCACCAGTTGAAAATGAGGAATCAACGATTCATCCTGCAACTGCTTCTCTTTAATCTGACTAATCCAAGTCGGTCTCACCTGAAGCTCTGCTAACAGACTACCATCCTCAAATAGGCTGAGACGAGCAAACATTGCTCTTAAATCAGATACGACCTTATGGCTCAATGCGTCCGCTACCATGTTGGATTTCTTTGGATGATACTCGATCGAACAATCATAATCCTTAAGCAATTCTATCCATCTTCGTTGCCTAAGAATCAACTCCTTCTGAGTAAGGAGGTACTTAAGACTTTTATGGTCGGTATAAACAATCGACTTCTCCCCGTAAAAGTAGTGTCTCCAAATCTTTAGTGCGAATACCACCGCAGCTAATTCCAAGTCATAAGTGGGATAATTCACCTAGTGCGGCCTAAGATAACAGGACGCATAAGCCACCACCTTACCCTCTTGCATCAGCACACAACCCAAACCCGTGTGCAATGCATCACAGTAGATAATGAATTCCTTTCCAGCCTCTAGCTGAATTAATACCGGGGCTTCAGTCAGAATCTTCTTCAGTTTCTCAAAACTCTCCTGTTGTTTATCAGTCCAACCAAACTGTACTCCCTTATGCAGTAACTTAGTTAGGGGTGCAACAATCAGTGAAAACCCTTCAACAAACCGTCTGTAATACTCGGCCAGACCCAGAAAACTTAGAATCTCAGATACCGACTTCGGTGGCTTCCAATCTAATACGGCCTCAACTTTCCAAGGATCAACCCTAATCCCCTCAGCAGACACGACATGACCAAAAAATGTCACCTCTCGCAACCAAAACTCGCACTTGCTGAATTTGACATAAAGCTATTTTTCTCTCAATATTTGCAGAACAACCCGGAGATGTGAATCATGCTCCTCCTCGGTTCTTGAATACACCAGAATATCATCTATAAATACCACCACGAACCGGTCTAAGTAGGGTTGGAAGACCCAGTTCATCATATCCATGAAAGCAGCTGGTACGTTCGTTAACCCAAACGGTATGACCAGAAACTCGTAATGTCCATAATGAGTCTGGAATGCAGTCTTGTACACATCTGCCTCCTTAACCCTTAGCTGATGGTACCCCGATCTAAGATCTATCTTAGAGAAAACTGAAGCTCCTCGTAGCTGAACAAACAGGTCATCAATTCTTGGTAAAGGGTACTTGTTCTTAATCGTTAGTTTATTCAATTGACGATAATCAATACACATGCGCATTTACCCATCCTTCTTCTTCACGAACAATACCGGTGCTCCCCAAGGAGACACACTCAGTCAGATGAATCCTCGATCCAGCAGCTCTTGGATTTGAGCCTTTAACTCTACCAGCTCCTTCGGTGCCATCCTATAAGGGGCGATGGACACCGCAGCTGTTCCCGATAGGAGCTCAATGCCGAATTTGACCTCACGGTTTGGTGGCAACCCCGGAAGCTCTTCAGGAAATACATCCGGAAATTCCTTTACGGTCCTGACATCCCCAATAGATAAACCCTTAACATCCGATGTGTGACGACATAAGCTAGAACGCTCGCACCTTTGCGAACCAATTTCTACCCTTAATGCAGAGATTACATTAGATAAATAATCCCTTCGCTCCCCTATCACGACCACCTCCTCAATCTCCAAAGCCTTCAGTACCATATGCTTAGCAGCGCAATCCAAATTTGCACGGTGTTTCACTAACCAATCCATGCCCAAAATGAGATTAAACTCGCCAAACGGTAGTTCCATCAAATCCGTCGGAAAGACAACTCCTTGGACCTCTAGGGGCACATCTCTAAATAGTTTATTCACTCTAACTGACTGTCCCAATGGTCTAACCACTGACAGTTCCCTATCAGCAAGTTCAAACTGTATACCCAAAGTTCCCGACACAGCACATGCAACATACGAATGCGTAGACCCAATATCAATTAAAGCTGTAAATGGTACATCATGAATGAGGAACGTACCAGTTATGACGTCAGGTGAGTCACCATCCTCTCGACGTCGAGCAGTATAAACCAATCTTGGCTGTCTCGCCTCTGTATTACCAGCACCTCTGCCCGGTGCTCCACGACCCCGTCCTAACCCATTTCCCCCTCTGGGTGGACCACGGCCTTTCGGTGGCTGCTGACCACCTCTCCCTGGCTGCACATAGCCCTGACCTCCTGCTTGCCTCTGAACAGGCTCCCGAGGACAATTTCTAAACTGATGATCCTTGGACCCGTATCTGAAACACCCCAGTTCTTTTCCAGCACTCTCCCGAATGAGGTCTCCCACACTCAACACAAGGCTGCAGTCGACTAGCAACAACTGGAACCCTAGCTCGGGCTGGCCCATCAAACCTAAGCCTCTTGTTAAGCCCACCTGAAGAACTTGAGGGCCCAAAATCCCTCCTATTTTTGCCCCTTTCCTTCTCACGATATTGACGCTCAGAGCGTTTCACATCTTTGGCAATATTTGCCTTCTCAATTTCGGTAGCAAAGTCCTTTTCCCTTTGTGGGGCTATCAGTACCCGCAACTCATCCCGGAGACCATCTTCAATCTGCACGCAGCACTCATATTCAGTCGTGACTATGCCTCGAGCATACCGACTTAATCGCAGAAACTCTACCTCATACTCTGCTACAGACTTATTCCCCTGAACCAGATTCAGAAATTCCTTTCTCCGGGCGTCCACATAACTTGCCCTGACATATTTCCCTTGGAAGGCCGCCTTAAAGAAATCCCATGTCACGCGGTCGGCCTGCGTGCCTTCCCTCACGGTAAGCCACCATTGATATGCCTCATCTCGCAGTAAAGACACTGCTCATTTCAGTTTTTGCTCTACTGTGCAGTCCAGATCATCCATGATTCGCTCAACATTCTCCAACCAATATTCTGCTACGTTCGGGGCTACACCAGAGATGCCCCTGAAGATTTCTGCCCCGTTTGACCGGAGTCGCTCAGAAATTGACCCTCGGGCCCCTGACCCAGTACTCGCTCCAGTAATCCTTTTGAAAACTTGCAACATCGCTTGGGACAGAGCATCATCCCCACCGGCTCAATCATGAGACCCCATTTTAGTCACTGGTGATGCCGGCGCTTCCCTTTCAGGCATATGTCCTGATGCTGAGGACCCAGCCCTAGCACCACGGCCTCTACCACGGCCACGTGTACCCCTTCCACGACCTCTTGTGCTCATAACGATATAGCGTATTTGCTGTTTAAAAAGTTTTATGAATCAGCTTATAGTTCATGTAATTATTAACAAGTATTTTATGAAAAGCAGTAATTAGGGTTATTTTCGCAGATCACATTTACTACGGTTTTAGTCTCCTATAGTCTCAGTTTCTACAACTAAGGAGTTTCAGTATACTACTACTATCCCTAGTAGTTTCTTAGTAGAATCATATCAGCATATAACAAAGTATAGAGTCAAGAAACTTACGAATTTGGTGTCGGAGACTCGGTGTGCCACACTTTCAGTAACACAATCACTTTCCAACCAAAAGTTTAACAGTTAAGGAAAATTTTAAAAACCTATTCCACAGTCGAGTTTTGCAACCTGGCTCTAATACCACTAAATGTAACACCCCAAACCCGGCCTAGACGTTATTGCCAGATCTAACGTGCCACATCAAAGTGATGTTTGGAAACTATGGATCAAAACTTTCTACTCTTTAAAAATCCCGATTTACGTTGCTAATTGACAAAACAAATTTGCTTAAAGTTTTTCCTTTACAAAAATATTACCATTTTTAAAACCTTGTTTATTGCGGAAGTTTGTTTGAAACCGTTGCGGAAACGTGTTGTTTTGAAATCGGTGGGTATTGTTTAAAAATGGTGTGAACTAGACTAGCAGTCCGTAATTAAAAGAAATACCAAGTAAAAGTTAAAAGTTATTCCCAAAGGCCTTATTACAAAAATTTTAACCCAATAACTAAAATAAATATAAATATAAAATTACTAAGTTCAATTTTCAAACATGTCGGTCGTGTGGCCACCTCTGTGTCCTTCACAGCTCCAAATCCTCTAAGACTGGGGATTACTTGCACGGTTAAAAGAAAGGGTGAGTTACGAGAACTCAGTGTGTAATCCCCTATTACGGTCACAGTCTGGGCCCGAGCCCATACGGTATCAATATGGGCCTAAGCCCTATTCGGTAACGGTCTGGGCCTAAGCCCTATAAACATATCAATGCAATGAACATGTACCCAACCCATTCCAACCAAACTCTCCACCCGTACCAACCAATCTCTCCATGTGGGGACCATGTCAACCCATCCACCAAACTCTCCAATAATGCACCTAAGCCGCTAATAAATGATATATGTGGTGAGCCACTAAAATAAGAATATGTGGCGATGCCACTATAGCGGTATGTATGTGGCGAAGCCACAGAACGGTATGTGGCAATGCCACTAAAACGGTACTTCCTCCAATCAGCAACCCAACCCAATGCAATATGTTATGAATGCAGTGTATTACGATCATATACATATATATAAAATCACATAAACAATATTTATGCTACCACTAAAAGTATAACGGTCATTTTGTCGTTTAGGGGTAAAACATTAATTTCACCCCTTGGGGGTACCTCGGTAATTTACCCATTGAGGGTATTTTGGTAACTTATCCACTAAGGGTATTTCGATAATTTACCCACTAAGGGTATTTCGGTAATTTACCCACTAAGGGTATTTCGTTAATTTACCCACTAAGGGTATTTCAGTAATTTATCACCCAACAGCCTTTTCGGAGGCCCACTGTTGCCTCGAGTGGTACATGTTCCCTTTTTGGTCATTACGATGTAATTGGGCCTAAATTCCATTTTCGGCCCAAATGAGCCCACACGCTCGTGTGGCCCATTCATCTCATTTTCGATCTCGGTTCTGCAGACTTCGCAGTCGCATCAGTCATCTGGCACTTTCTATCGATTTTGCCTCTGTGGGCCCATTTGCATGCTGGACCCACTTAGCCCGCTTCGGCTCAACAGGGCCCATTACGGCCTCAGTTTCACGAGAGAGTTCGTGACACTCCCACGGTCTATTGCCATCACTAGTGGCTCGATTTAACTCTACGAGCGCTCGTACGCTCGAATGATCTCAGTTGCTGACACTCCAGCTTTTCGGTATTTCAGCTTTTGGCCGATTCACAGAACAGCGCATAACAAAACAGGCAAGGGTGTGGGATTACACACCTGCTTTGGATTACCGATTGAGACACTCCTCAATGTACCTATGATAACAATGACCCTTAGTTAATCTCAACACCCTCAACAAAAACCATGATATCGAAATATACTACTCAAGCAAATTCACATACCACCAGATACGATCTCCTACAGTGCAACAGTAATCGGTCTTGCTCCTTGGCTAATGCAATCGGGTCCCTAAAAATATTGGATGAACAAAAGAGTGTTAGTAATCATCCAACATTTGGCCCCCACAGAGAAAATGGAGAAACCGAAGTTTGCTAGAAAAATCACAATCGATCTAACTATAATCGAATTACAAGAATTACTAGCATTACTCCTCCCTTACCAAAGCACCAAAAAAAATCGGCAGTTGTCCAACAAGCGGTTTCGGCCCTCACAACAGAGAACAAAAGGGATTCGAGATGGAATAGGGTGAGTAGATTTGGCCTAGATAAAAAGGAGTCAAGGTTAAGTGTTTCGGCTTTAGCTATGCAAAGAGAGGGGAAAACAAGAGGAAGAGAAAATGTTACCTTTGACCAGAGAAGAACCGAATGGAGAAGAGAGGTTCGGTAGAAAGAGCAACAATCGCGAGATAATGATGAAACGAAAAAAAGAAAGTGGAAGAAGAGAGGCTTCACTGTTCAATGAATGGCCACAACAAAGGAATGGAGAAGAGAAGAAGAATAGAACTGAATCCGGCAGAGGTCAAAAAAAAGAAAAGAAGCAAATGAAACGAACTCGAAATGTCACTCCAGAAAGAAACCCGAATGGTAGAAAAAATACCTAAAGAGTCACTTCAGAAAAAGAACCGAAATGAACACAAAAAAGTAGCACAACACAAAGGAATTTCGGTTTACTCTTACACTCAAGGTTGCCGAAATGCTCCCTAATGACCCCTCTCCAGCCGAAATTCCCACTTAGCTACACTACCACTTTCGGCTAACACTTCCACACACATCACTTCCTTGATTTCCTCCCTTTTTTTCTCCTACTATTGCTCTCCTCCATCCATTTGAATTATTTGACCAAGTCTCCAACTCCCTTTGAAGAGTTTGATCCCAACTCTGCTTCCTCCACTCACCTGACACAAAATAAAAGCCTCCCATTGCTATCTGTAGGATTCGAACCCCTCCCTTCCTTACTCTCCCCTTGAGGCCACACCACTGAGCCTCATGCTTAACTTCTGACTCCTAACTGCACACATATTTATTTAAGCCCTACAACCGCCAACTCTCTTCACTTTAGGGTTAAAAACCAAAATTTTTCCAAGGCTCAAACTCGAACCCAGGCCTCCCTAGAACCCCCAAATACTCTCAAATAACCAGCTGAGCAAGCCCAACATGAAATTAAGCAACAATTACAACCCCTAATTTTTGGGGCGTTACATCCCCCTTTAGAGATTTTCGTCCCTGAAAATCTTACCGGTAAAAAGGTTTGGGTACTGTTCCCTTATGGTTTCTTCCGGTTCCCACGTAGCCTCTTCCACACCGTGTTTTTGCCATAATACTTTTACTAAGGCTATGCTCTTATTCCTCAATTATTTAACCTCTCGAGCTAATATCTTAATTGGTTCCTCTTCATAAGTCATGTCTGGTCGTATTTAAATTTCTGTTGGAGGGATCACATGTAAAGGATCGGATCGATATCGCCGCAACATCGACACATGAAACACATTGTGTATCCTCTCTAACTCTGCCGATAAAGCCAACCGGTATGCTACTGGCCCAATCCTTTCAATAACCTCATACGGCCCTATGAATCGTGGACTCAATTTGCCCTTTTGACCAAATCTCAATATTTTCTTCCACGGGGACACCTTCAGAAATACTTTGTCGCCCACTTGAAACTCGATTTCTTTCCTTTTTAAATCCGCGTATGACTTTTGTCGATCCGAAGCAGCTTTCAGACTATCACAGATCACTTTCACTTTCTCCTCAGTTTCTTTAACTAGATCGACCCCGTAAATTTGCTTCTCACTAAGCTCGGTCCAATACAAGAGAGTCTGACATTTGTGACCATATAAAGCTTCATACGGTGCCATCCGTATACTCGACTGATAATTGTTGTTATAGGCAAACTCAACCAAAGGTAGATATTTTTCCCAACTACCTTCGAACTCTAACACACAGCATCAGAGCCTATCCTCAAGAACTTGAATCACTATTTCGAATTGGCCATCAGTTTTAGGATGGAACGCAGTACTAAAATTCAATCTTGTACCCAAGGCTTCTTGCAACTTCTTCCAAAACCTCGAGGTAAATCTCGGATCTCTATCCGAGATAATAGATTTAGGCACTCTATGTAATCTCACCACCTCAGCAATATATAGCTCGGCTAACTTATCAAGTGAATAATCCACATGCACCGGTATAAAGTGAGCCGACTTCGTTAATCTATCAACAATAACCCACACAACATCTTTCTTTTTCAGAGTCATAGGTAACCCTGTTACGAAGTCCATCGTGATTCGATCCCACTTCCACTCGGGAACCATCACCGGCTGAAGTAATCCCGAGGGCACTTGATGCTCGGCTTTCACTTGTTGACAATCTAAACATCTTGTAACAAACTCGAAGATGTCTCTTTTCATACCCGACCACCAATACAACTTTTTCAAATAATTGTACATTTTTGTGCTGCCCTGGTGTACTGACAAACAACCACTGTGTGCTTCATGTAAAAATTTTCGGATTAACTCATCATTCTTTGGTACACAAATTCTATCATGAAACATCAAGCAATCCTCTAAACTAACCCGAAAATCAGAGTCATGTCCCGATTCGCACTGAGCTCTCTTAGCTTGCATCTCACTATCATTCTTTTGAGCTTCACATATCTGCTGAATAAATAATGGTCTAGCTCTCAACTCGGCCAATATAGCACCATCATCAGACAACGCTAAGCTCGTATTCATAGTTCTCAAAGTATACAGGGATTTTCTGCTCAAGGCATCCGCAACCACATTCGCTTTCCCCGGATGGTAATCAATTACTAACTCATAATCCTTCAATAATTCCAGCCACCACCGTTGTCGCAAATTCAAATCCTTTTGGTCCATCAAGTACTTTAAGCTCTTGTGATCGGTGAAGATTCGGCACTTCTCACCATATAAATAATGACACCAAATCTTCAAAGTGAAAATGATTGCAACCAACTCCAAATCGTGAGTCAGATAATTCTTCTCATGTGGTTTTAGTTGTATCAAAGCGTAAGCTACTACTTTACCCTCTTGCATCAACACACAACCAAGACCATTTAATGACGCATCACTGTAGACCACAAACTCTTTCCCCGACTCAGGTTGTACTAAAACCGGTGCCTTAGTCAATAATGCTTTCAATCTCTCGAAACTTTGTTGGCATTTCTCAGTCCATTCAAACTTAACATCTTTATGCAACAGTTTCTTCATCGGAGTAGCAATCATGGAGAACCCATTTTACGAACCGTCTGTAGTACCTCGCTAAACCCAAAAAGCTTCTAATTTTTGACACATTCCTTGGCGGTTTCCACTCCACAATAGCTGAGATCTTACTCGGATCAACTCTAATGCCATCACCCGACACAATGTGTCCTAAGAATCCGACCTCTCGGAGCCAAAACTCACTCTTGCTGAATTTAGCATACAACTGCTTGTCTCTTAAAGTCTGTAAAATAATTCTCAGGTGTTCTGCATGCTCACTCTCATCCCGAGAATAAATTAATATGTCGTCAATAAAAACAACCACAAAATTATCCAAATACGGTCGAAAGATGCGATTCATTAGATCAATAAAAATCGCAGGAGCATTCGTTAAGCCAAATGGCATGACAAGAAACTCATAATGGCCATACCTCATCTGAAATGCCGTTTTCGGCACATCTTGCTCCTTAACCCTCAACTGGTAATAGCCAGACCTTAGGTCTATCTTAGAGAACACCGTAGCTCCCTTCAATTGGTCAAATAAATAATCTATCCTGGGCAAAGGATACTTATTCTTCAATGTCACCTTGTTGAGTTGTCTGTAGTCTATACACAATCTCATCGACCCATCTTTCTTCTTCAAAAAAAGTACCGGAGCACCCCACGACGAATAGCTCGGTCTTTCAAAACCCTTGTCCGTAACTCTTGCAATTGAACTTTCAATTCTTTCAACTCCAATGGTGCCATTCTATACGGGGCAATCGAAATAGGTGTTGTACCCGAAACTAACTCAATCCCAAACTTGACCTCTCTAACTGGAGGTAATCTGGGTAACTCTTCTGGGAACACATCTGGATACTCGCATACCACCAGCACTGATTCAATCTTTACCTCTGACTCTTGAGTATTTAGCACGAAGGCGAGATATGACTCATACCCTTTTCTCAAGTATTTCTCAACTACCATAGATGAAATCATTACAGGCAAACTATCCAATTTACCTGATTCAACCCGAATGACATTTCCATTTACACATCTCAATTCATTAAACTTACTACCACAATTTACTAAAACATTATGAGCAGTCAACCAATCCATGCCAAGAATCAGATCAAACTCATCAAACGGCAACAACATGAGATTTGCCGGAAAACAATGACTTCTAATTGTCAAAGGACAATTCCTACACACCTTATCAACTAGCACATGTTTGCCTAACGGGTTTGACATTTTTACTACAAATTCCGTAGACTCAACAATCATACTCATGCTAGAAGCCAATTTCATGCAAATGTAAGAATGGGTAGACCCCGGATAAATCAAAGCAACAACAGAGATATCATGAAGAGAAAAAGTACCCGTTATCACATCTAGAGATGATGCCTCTTCGCGAGCGCGAATGGCATAAGTCCTTGCAGGTGCTCGACCCTCCGACCTCACAGTAGAGTCTCTTGGCGCACCTCTACTACTAATCCCACCTCCCGGGTTCTTTTGTGATCTACCCCTCAAAGATACATTACTTGGTCTTACTTCTTACTTTCTTTCCTTCTCATCCCTCTCTTGATAATTCCGGATGAAATGGTTGGGTGAAACACTTGTAACAATTACAATTATTCCCCCAACACTCCCCAGTGTGTTGTCTACCACAATTTGGACACTTCGGTTTATTAGACTTTGGATTGCCCACGCTTGCCATCAAGGTGGCTTGAACTCTCGAGCCCAAGTATGTAATACCTCGATCTCGAAGTGAATATTCAACTGATGCAGTCGTCCGAGGGTTCATTTCCTTGGACCTCTTTGATTGAGTTTGGTACGATTTACTCATTGGTCTCTTTCTTGCATTTCGGGCCTCACTCATGGCTTTTCTCTTTTTCTTATTCAGTTCCTCGGCCTTGCATGCCCTATCAACCAACACCACAAATTCTTTCAATTCCAAAATCCAAACTAAAAGTATGATATCCTCATTTAGCCCATCTTCAAACCTCTTGCACAAGATAGCTTCTGTGGACACACACTCTTGTGCATACTTGCTGAGTCTAACAAACTCGTGCTCATATTCTGCCACAGTCATTTTGTATTGCTTCAGTTTAAGGAATTCTTTCCGTTTCTGATCCACAAATCTCTGACTTATATACTTCTTTCGGGACTCTTCCAAAAAGAAGTCCCACGTCACTCTCTCACTTGGAACCACCGACATCAACGTTTTCCACCAACGATATGCCGAGTCCTTCAGCAATGACACGACGCATTTCAAGCTCTCCTCAGGTGTGCAGGAGAGTTCATCAAATACCCTCATCGAGTTCTCAAGCCAGAACTCCGCCCTCTCGGGGTCATCGTCTATATTAGCTATGAATTCCTCGGCCCCTTGCTTTCGAATCTTATCTACCGGGGGTTTGGTCACTCTCACCAAATCTATACCTTGAGGAGCCACAGGAACTGGCTGAGGTATAGGAGGGGGTGGAGGAGGTTGAGCATTAGGGTTCGCTCGTACATACTCCGTGTACCAATTACTCATCATGTGGAGAAAGGCTTCCCGAGCCTCTTCTCCTTGACCCATAGTCTCGGGTCTACTCTTTATAGGCGCAGTCCCTTACGCGGGAGCCGGCGCATTACTAGTAGCATCATCAGTAGCCACTCGGTCGGGATCCATTTACTATACAAAAATACAATTTAACATTGTCAGGAGTCACCACACTATCAATATATTTATGGCATGTATAGCTAGACTCTCACACACACTATGGTAGTCCGAGAACCGAATAAACCATAGCTCTGATACCACTAAATGTAACACCCCTTACCCGTATTCAATGCTATAACCGGGTACGGGGCATTACTGAACTTAACTTGCTTGAACATACAATTTTGAACTATAAAATATCATTCCAAATTAATACTTCTCAAACACATTCATATCATCCTTATTATGGCCTACGAGGCCTTAAACATGCAAACGGAGGGTTTCAGAATCAAACCGGGAACTTTTATACACTTAGAAAAATTTTACCTTAACAGGGCCACACGCCCATGTCCCAAGCCCGTGTGGAGTTTATTTTTCAATTCGAACCTACAGGGGTTTTCATACGGCCAAACACACGTCCATGTTCCTAGCTCGTGTCCCCCACACGGCCTCGACACGCCCGTGTCCTCACCCGTGTGTGAAAACCTGGGTATTCTGTTTATGACATCAACAACCTTATAAGGGGCACACGGCCTAGGCACACGCCCGTGTGTCTAGCCCGTGGTCGACACTGACTTGCAACATTAACATGCATGGGACACACGGTCTAGCCACACGCCCATGGGATTGACCGTGTGTCACATACGGCCTAGACACACGCCCGTGTGCCTACCCGTGTGGACAAGAAAAAGGCTATTCACCAAACTCTTTTTATCACCCTAACTCATACAACATAAATCTCATTCAACCATTTACCAAGCAACCCAATCATGCATCATACATATTCATGAATAATCTCATATTTTCATATATTAATAATAATGAGCCATCAACTATGGCTATTTACAAAAAAGTTCATCTTTGAAGGAGCCAACACACTTGACCAAAATAGCAAAACATTTCACTAAGTCTAGCCCCTATACATGCCATACTCAAAATACTAAGTCTAAATATACCGAGATGAGATGATAGTGTGGGTGATCCTCCGATTATCTTCGTATCCTGAACTGGCTATTTGACACTATAAAACAAGGGAAAAGAAAGGGAGTAAGCTTTAAGCTTACTAAGTTTACATGTAAACAATATGCATCATAAAATATGCTAATCAATCATTAACATTACATACTAAGCAAGAACAATTCACATTTCCAGAATCATGCTTACTCATTTCATCTCTTACCATATTTCCACCATATAACAAATATAATGTTCACATTTACTTGCACACATCCCCTGCACTCATCACCACAAAGCCAAATGAAACATTTACTTTAACAATTCTCAATGAACCATTTGGAATAATACTAATCACTCGGTGGTTTCGCACACAGCCCACCATTAATCTATAATAGGGTGGTATCGCACATAGCCCACCAACAAGAATATTTACGGTGGTATCGCACATAGCCCACCAAATGATAATATAAACGATGGTATCACACACAGCCCATCGTGAATAAGTAATAAGGTGGTATAACACACAGCCCACCAAAAAAAAATTACGGATATTTTTCGCACTTACATATCTATTCCGAGGTTCATACAGGAATTACTCCCTATCTATCAATTTCAATCAATCTCAATCATAAATGATCTCATTCATACAATGCACCAATAAGTAACAACATATGTATTAAATATGTATCGTTTACACATAAACTTACCTCGGTGTAAAATATATTAGTCGACGACTTAGTCCGTAACCTTGCCTTTTCCTCGGTCAAGGTTGTTTCCACGCTCTTCTTGATCTATAATAATAAAATTCACTCATTTAATCACTTTATAATTCATGATACATCAAAATTTCTACTTTGGCAAAAATGACCATTTTGCCCTTATACTTAGGCAAAATTATGATTTTGCCCCTAGGCTCGTAAATCATTTTTCATCACATTTTCTCATTAAACAAGCCTACCTGAACATTTACTTCTCTTACAACAACTCACAAAACTAATTATTTCATGCATTTATTAATAAATTACAACCTTTACAACTAAGTCCCTTTTAGGTGTTTTCATGGTAACACCTTTCACAAAGGTTGTTCCTTAACTCACTAACATTCATTTTCTTCCATAAAAACTCAGCAAATAGCATAAACACTCTCATGGAAAGTCCCTAAAATTTCAACCATTTTGCAAATTAGTCCCCTCATTAGCTAGCTTAAGCTTTGGGGGTTCCAAAAGTACAAAAATCATCAAGAAAGACCCCTAAAATCACTTACTTGCAATAGAATGGCTTGGCTGAAAGTTTGAACTCCAAAAACCTCTAAATTCCCTTCAATTTTCGGTGGAAAAGAAGCATGAATAGTGAAAGATGATATCTCTTCTATTTATCTTATTTTATTCATTTTTTATCACTTAATTTCACCAAATTTTGACCAAAATTTAATGCCCTTGTCTCATTGTCTCTATGGCCGGCCAACATACTCTTAATGGCCTAATTTCACTTTAAGGACCTCTAATTTAATATTATATGGCTATTAGACACCCCCACGTTGTAATATAGAATTTTCGCACTTTATGTGATTTAGTCCTTTTTCACAATTAAGCATGAAATCACTAAAATTAATGCACCAAAATTTTCATACATCCCTATAATTATGCCATAACACATAAAATGATATCAAAAATAATTTTCTTCAACCTTAGATTAGTGGTTCTGAAACCACTATTCCGACTAGCCCCAAAATTAGGCTGTTACAGTTTAGAATAGCTGCTTGTGGACATGATTCAATACGTTAATTGGGAATTTAGAAGTAGCCTAAACCCCTACTCTAAATTCTGAGTGTAAGCTTCCTCATACTCATGAATTTATATGTAAATATTGTTACTCATGAAATTATATGTAAATATTGTTAGAGTATGCCCAAAGACCAATCATAAGATGATTGTAATAACATACTTGTTTTACCTCATTTATTAATATAAGGCATTGCCATTATTATTTCAGTTTCTTTTCTATGTATATAAATAAAATATTTTATAATAATGTCCTGAGAATAATATGATTATTCTTAAAAGTTCCTTGGTCGATTATTATTGAGGGCTTGGACAACAATATTGCATTAAGTCTAACATGTAGTTGATTGATGACAAAGTGTTGTCATTGACATAGGGATGTCAAAATTAATACATAAGTATATGTTAGAGAACAACATATTGGATTGAATCGTTATGAGTATGTTTCTTGGATTGTTATATAATAGTCACAACATTACTCATAGTGATAACTATGTATACGATCCTTAGATTTGAGATCATCTGTAACACCCCTAACCCGTATCCGTCGTCGAAATAGGGTTATGGGGTGTTACCAAAAATTTTCAGAACATTTACAGACATTTCATGTTAATCACTATTCATTCACTGAGATTATACATAACGTCCCTTAAATGGGCCCTCGAGGCCCAATACGAGCATTAGAAATGAATCGGGACTAAATCGGGATCTCAAGAAATTTTTCGTGAAATTCTAAAATTTTTCTTACATACAGTGCCCGCACGCCCGTGTGGTGTAGGGACACGCCCGTGTAGTCGAGCCGTGTAACTACACAAACCCGTGTCCTTAACCCGTGTAACTCTCTGACTTCTAAGGCATGAAGAAATTAAAGTCACACGGCCAAGTCACACGCCCGTGTGCTAGGCCGTGTGGCGAATTTTTATTTTCGAAATTAGGTGCAGTTTTCACATGGCCGTGTAACACTCCCGTGTTCAAGGGCGTGTCAACCACACGGCTGAGAGACACGCCCGTGTCTCTGCCCGTGTGCTCAATTCTGAGCATTCTGTTTCTCATTTTTAAGATGTAGGGGATACACGGCCGAACCACATGCCCATGGGGCTGGCTGTGTGTCACACACGGCCTAGACACATGCCCGTGTGTCTACCCGTGTGGACAAAATTAAGCCATTTCCTAGCCTCATTTGTCACCCAAATTTTCCATTTACCTGCAATAGAACATACCAAGTACAATTCAACCATTCCAAGCATACAATTTAAGCAAATTCCATCATTCATCATGGCATGCCATTACATGCATATGTGCTTATAAACTTACGTTGGTTTAACTTATGCAATAACAACATTTGATCACATATACTTAACATAACACATGTGTACATATATATCATCATAATAACTTACTTAGTCAAACCAAAATGAACCATTACTAGCCATTCCAATGGCTAGGTTACAAAACATCATTTTCAAGCCACTTATGGCCAAGTTGTCCTATACATGCCATTATACCAAAATGATTTTACTATGTATACCCAAAATGAGCTAGTTGATAGTGTGACGATGCTCCAATGATCTCCAACCTTCGCGAGCTTCCGAGCACTATAAAACAGGGAAATTAAAACGGAGTATGCATTACATGCTTAGTAAGTTCATATAACGGAAACTAAACTTACCATTCCCATTTATTAAATCTAAGCATACAGTATCATGTTTTCCATCCATTAGCAATATTTCCTAAACACATGCACTCAATCAAACATGTTAGTCACCAAAATCTTCATATCAATCAAGTAAACATAGATGAGCTCATCAAGCAATATTCCTTCAAGTCATTATCATTTTATCACAAAATACTCGTACCAAGTCAAGAGTTGTGTCTGTTGAATCATTGAAATTCTGATGGATACTCAAGTAGTACACTCGAGGTGTACGATTCGATAATCTGTCAATTCTTATTCAAGGGTACCCATTAGGGCACTTAATCAAGGAACACACTCTCGAGCCACATTTCGTATGACAGGATTACCAGTCCAGGCTAAATCCTTTATATGACGTATGCTCAGAAGAGCTCAATTAGGATTACCAGTCCAGGCTAAACCCTAACCATAACGTATACTCGAGAGGTATTATATTAGGATTACCCGTCCGGGCTAAATCCTTTCTATAATGAGGTCAATAGGATTACTCATCTGAGCTAAATCCTGTCCGCAACAAATGCAGGACCTTATCCATTTCGAAAAGCATATTCATCAGAATTCAATATTCAATTGGGACATAACCCTTTTTCACCATTTTCAAGCATGTATTAATTTCTCATTATATCATTCAAGTAATGCACATCAATGTAAGTCACATTCCATACAAGCACAACGTTCCAAACAAACATATTTACATGCCCGATTAAGTTACACGAACTTACCTCGACACTTGTTTGCGTAGGTAATCTACTAATCCGAAACTTTTTCCTTCCCTCGATCTAACCTCGAATTTGAGTTGTTCGGATCTATATAAATAACTTTTATCATCAATTTCACACATTTCACACTCATTGGGACTCAATTTATGTCTAGGCAAAATTACCATTTTGCCCCTAACTTTTCCATAAATTCCAATTTCGTCCCTAGGCCCGGAAAATGAAATTTGTGCAATTTACTCCCTATTCCAAGCCTAAAAAAATTCCCATTATAAAATTTACAGCACAAGTACTCATAAAAATTTAGAATTTTTTCATCAAATTTTACAACTTTACATTTTAGTCCCTAAATCATGTTTTCATAAAAAATCACTCTGTAAAAGTTGTTTATCTATCAATAATCTTTCATTTTCTACCATAAATTTCTATTTTTCAGCATATACATCCATGACCCATTTTCCATACTTTGATAACTTTTCAAATTGATCCCCCAAATAGATAGATTAGACTATCCCGATTTTAAAAATATCAAAATTACTAAAAACGGGACAAGGAAACTTACCCAATTAAGCCTTGAAAGTTTCTTCTCTCTCTCCTAGGGTTTCCACGTATTTTTAAGGTTGAAGATGACAAAATAAGATGATATTTCTTTTTATCATCTTTTAATTAATTAAATTATTTTAATTTCAAATTTAGTCCTTGCCCTTTTTCTATATTTCCATGGATGAGTCACCAAGAAAATCTACATACCTTTCTTAATGGTCTAATTACCATATAAGGCCCTCTAGTTTTGAATTCCATAGCTATTTAATCCTTATAGCTACTAGAATTCAACTTTCACATTTTATGCGATTTAGTCCTTCTCGTAATTAAGCACTTAATCGATAAAATTTTTGTATCAAAATTTTCATACGACATGTCTATCATAATACAGACCATATAATAAAATAAAATAAACTTTATTTTCGGATCAAATTTGTGGTCCCGAAACCACTATTCCGATTTCACTGAAAAATGGGCTGTTACATCATCATTGTCCCAATATAGTGAGTTGTAACACCCTAAACCCGTAACCATCATCGGTTTAGGGTTAAGAGGCATTACCGAACAAATCAGAGACTTTTAAGAACACTTCACATCATAATGTATATCATCGTCATATCATAGCAAATACAAGCTTATAGTTCCTTAATGAGGTCTACGAGACCTTAAACATGCATCAAAAAGGGGTCAGGACTAAACCAAAATCATAATTTTTTTTCAGAAAATCAAACATTTTTCTAAGTTACAGAGGTCACACGCCCGTGTGGGTAGGCCGTGTGAGGTCAGACACGCCCGTGTGTCTAAGCCGTGACAAAACAGGGCATACATATTGACTTGTCCACACGGCCTGAGACACGCCCGTGTGCCTCACCCGTGGTCGACACTGACTTGCACCACACGGCCAGTCACACGCCCGTGTGTCCAGCTCGTGGTCGAGCCTGACTTATTTTGAAATACAACCACGAAGGACACGGTCGAGCCACACATCCGTGTGCTCAACCGTGTGGGCAATTATAGGCCATTTACAATGCCAAATTGCCACTCACACATTAGGTTATACCTACAAGCATTATACCAATTCAAATTATATCAAAATGACCATCTTTTCTAACCATTCAAGAACATATCAAACATACCAACTTATGCAACATTTATCTCAATCTCATCACAAGCATTTCTAAGTATAAACCATTCAAAAACTTACCAATTCAAAGTGTCAATCCATCATCAACAATATGCTAATTTTTGCATCATAGAAATTATCATAAATTTGACCATCTCATTAGCTCAAACATTAGCCATCAAACCATACCAAAGTATGCATCATTTAGCATGAACTACTCATTCATATCATAATCATTATCTAGCCATATCACATGGCTATTTATATACAACTCAAAACATAATCCCAAACTAACTATCCTATACATGCCATATTTAACTATGTACACATTCAAAAGGTACCAAAATGGGGTTTGATAGTGTGGTGATGATCCTCGACGATCCCCGACCCTTCCGTAGCTTTAACGATCAATAAGACAATGCAAACACACAGAAAGTAAGCTTTCAAAAGCTTAGTAAGCCATATACAAATAAACTTAAGATAATAAACATTTATAACCATTTCAAATGCAAAAACTTTAACATATCTCAATAGCTTATTCATATTTCTCATTTCTAGCTCAATGGTACCTAACCATTTGCTTATCAACAAATCTCATCTCTATGTATTTCTTTGGATCATATCACATTCATACATATATCACATTATGTCTCAACATTTCTATGCACATATTTCTCATTAGCAAATTCACATATACTTACCTTTCATACTCAAACATAGAGTACATCTCAAACGTACCTGAAACGATTACGCATTTCACATAGTATTTCCTTTCTCAAAATTGCTCGTTTAACCATTCGAAATCAAATAGGATACTCGGAATACTCATACAATGCCAACGTCCCAGACGTGGTCTTACATGTAATCAAATATCGATCCCACTGTCCCAGACAGGGTCTTACACGAATCAAGTACGATGCCAATGTCCCAGATATGGTCTTACATGTAATCTCAAATTGACGCCAATGTCCCAGACGTGGTCTTACACGATATCACATATCAGAAACCTATGTCATGACATATAAATCCTATCTATTTCTAAGGTTCGTACGAGACTTTTCAGACTTTGACACTTTGTCGATACTGTCTCGGATTACACATGTATATCTTCCATAATCATTTATCACATTTCAATTTCATACGAATATAAACAAATCAACTCAAATACATTTATTTGTATATAGACTTACCTCGTATTCTGAATAAACGGACGGATTCGACTACTCGATCACTTTCGACTTTTGTCGGTCTAAATCCGTTTTCTTTGGTTCTTGATCTATACATATTCAAATTTAATTCTTTTATTCTCCAAAACATTCAATTCAATCCAAAAACACACATTTAGGGCAATTTACAAATTAACCCTCATATTTTCACATTTTAACATTTAAGTCCCTATTTCACAAAATCACAAAATACACATAATTTTCTTGTACCCATGCTTAGCCGAATTTTCATCATGCTCATACAAGTCCATACATTTCATTTATTTCACATTTTAGTCCCTCAAAATATTATTTTCACAATTTAGTCCAAATTACTCAAATTCATCAAAAATCCAAAGACAAAACATGTTAATCTAACACATATATTTCATATTTCATCAACTAACATCACAAAACTCAAGCATTCATCAATGGAACTTTTCAAAATCATCATCAAATTCCAAAATTAAGACATGGGTTTTGTAGTACTTGAAGCAACGATTACAAAAACGTAGAAATTATAAAAAAACAAAACCAAAACATACCTCAATCAAGATGAACAAGGGCCGAATACCTAGCTATCTCTTTTTCTTTTCTTTTTCTTTCAAATTCAGCAAAGACAAAGATGATAATGGCTTGTTTTATGTTTGTTTTATTATAATATAACTTATTAATCAATTTACTTAATTAGCCTTTAATAAAAACAAATAATAATACATAATGGATGGTCATTAATGTCCATTAACCATATCAATGGTTTATTTACATAATAAGGACTTCATAGATAATAAGCCATATCAAATTAACACTTAATCAATTAGAAGACCACTTTTACATTTTACGTGATTTAGTCCTTTTATCAAATTAAGCACACAAACGGATAAATTATCTCACAAAACTTTCACACATGCTTAATCACATACTGTAAGCACATAAAATAATATTAAAATATTTTTCAGACTCGAATTTGTGGTCCCGAAACCATTATTCTGATTAGGGTTTAAACTGGACTGTTACAATTCTCTGCCGTTAAGGATTTTCGTCCCCGAAAATCTTACCGTTGAATAGATTCAGATATTGTTGTCTTATAGTATCTTCAGGCTCCCATGTTGCCTCTTCCACTCCGTGTCGATGCCATAGCACTTTTACTAATAGAATCTTCTTATTTCGCAATTCTTTAACCTCGTGAGCTAAGATACGAATCGGTTCTTCTTCGTAAGTCATATCAGATCGGATTTCAATCTCAGACGGAGAAATCACATGTGATGAGTTAGATCTGTATCGATGAAGCATTGACACGTGAAACACATTATGAATCTTTTCTAGTTCCGGTGGCAACAATAATGTAACAGTTCGGTTTAGACCCTAGTCGGAATAGTGGTTTCGGGACAACAAATCTGAGTCAAAAAATATTTTAATATTATTTTTCGTTCCTACAATATGTGATTAAGCATGTGTGAAAGTTTCGTGAAATAATTTATCCGTTTGTGTGCTTAATTTGATAAAAGGACTAAATCGCATAAAATGTAAAAGTAGCTTTCTATTTGAATAATGGCCGAATTGATGTGTCTTTATGAAGAGTAAGTCCTTAAGATGAAAATTAGCCATTATATTGGTTAGTGGATGGTAGAGCCATTGAATATACATGTTATATATATTAATAATTAAAGGTTAAAATTGTAAATTAGTTAATAAAGTTAATAAAATAAAAACAAAGTTAAAAATGGTGGACATTTAAGTGTTCATCCACCGAAAATGTAAAGAAAAGATAAAGAAAAACCAAGCTAGGTATTCGTCCCTTGTTCAAGCAAATTAAGGTATGTAATTAGTTCGGTTTTTGATAATTTCTACGTTTTTGTAATCGTTGCTTTGTGTTCTTCAAAACCCATGCTTCAATTTTGTGAATTGATGAAGATTTTGAAAAGTGCCATGGATGAATTCATGATTTTTGTGATGTTGGATGATGAAATATGAAATATATGTGTTAGATTAACATGTTTTGTCTTTAGATTTTTGGTGATTTTGAGTAATTTGGACTTAATTGAGAAAATAATATTTTGAGGGACTAAATTGTGAAATAAATGAAATATATGGACTTGTATGAGCATGGGTAATATTTGGCCTAAGCATGGTGTATGCAAATTTGGTGTATTTTGTGATTTTATGAAATAGGGACTAAAATGTCAAAATGTGAAAATATGAGGGCTAAATTGTAAATTGACCTAAATATGTGTTTTTGGATTGAATTGAATGATTTTATGAATAAATGGAATAAATTTGAATGTGTATAGATCAAGAACCGAAAAAAATGGATTTAGATCGAGGAAAGTCGAAAATAGTTGAATAGCCGTTCGTTTCCGTTTACACGAATCCGAGGTAAGTCAATATAAAAATAAATGCATTAGAATTGGTTTATTTACGCATCTATGAAATTTCGATTGCGATGAATATGTTCGAGATGATTCGTATATGAAATTTGAGGAAATATCGACAATGTATCAATGTCCGAGAAGTCCCGTACGAACCTAGGAAAAGATAGGATTACATATGTCATGACATAGGTTTCCGATATGTGATATCGTGTAAGACCACATCTGGGACGTTGGCATTGATTTGATATTTACATATAAGACCATGTCTGGGACATTGGCATCGTATTTGATTCGTGTAAGACCCTGTTTGGGACAGTGGCATCGATATTTAGTTACATGTAAGACCACGTCTGGGATGTTGGCATTGTACGATTATTCTGAGCATTCCGAGCATCCTATTTGATTCCGAACGGTTCAACGGGCAAGTATGAGAAATGAATGACTATGTGAATTGTATATTCGTTTTAGGTACGTTTGATGTATATGCTTTGAATAGGCATGAAAGGTGAGTAAATACGTACATAGATGCAATGAATAAAGTGTGATATATGTATGTTTAACATATAAGCAAAAGAGATGCTTGAGGTATGATATGTTGGTAAGCAATGGCAAACCAATTGAGCCAAAGAGAAATCTATTGTAACACCCCTAACTCGTAACCATCACCGGTCTAGGATTAAAGGTATTACCGGACAAAACGGAACCTTTTTCGGACATTTCATAATATCATTCAACAAATCAAATCAAAGTGTCCCTTAAATAGGTCTACGAGACCTTAAACATGCTTTAGAAAGGGGCCGGGACTAAACCGAACACATACGGAAGTTCTCAGAAATTTAATTTTTTTTCAAAGTTACAGAGGTCACACGCCCGTGTGGGAAGGCCGTGTGCCTCATACGGCCTTAGACATGCCCGTGTGTCTAAGCCGTGTCAAAACAGAGCATACATACTGACTTGTTCACATGGCCTGAGACACGCCCGTGTGTCTCACCCGTGGTCGGCACTGACTTGCTCCACACAGATAGTTACACGCCCGTGTGTCCAGCCCGTGGTCGAGCATGACTTGTTTCAATTAGCAAACTTAAATGACACGGTCGAGCCACACGCCCGTGTGCTCCACTGTGTGGGCGAATATAGGCCATTTGCAAGGCCAATTTGCCACCCTTTTAGGGTCAAACCTACAAGCACAAAAAACCACATATCATGCCCTCAAAATGAAACCAACTCATGTCAATAATGTCCATATTATATAGCCAATCAAACACTTATCAAGCACACCAACTTGTGCACCATTTATCACATTTTAACTTTAAACATATCTATACAAACACCATCCAAAAACTTACCAATTCAATATACTATCCATTCATCAATTATATACCAACTTTGCTTCACAAAACATAATTGAAATTTACCATATTCACAACCATTATCAAGCCATATCACATGGTTAATTGCATCAAATACATAGACATCAATTGCCCAAATTACAACTACTTATCAAATAATCATAAAGCCTATACATAAAACTCATTCATTAACCATACCTAATTCTCTTGAATCAAATTATATCAAACCACCATGGCAAATCATACCAAGCATATCACACATATATCATGACCAAATTTCATAAACTTAAACATCATAGTTAGCCATTTTCGCATGGCTATATATATATATATATACATGTCCCAAATCAAACATTCCATCTATGCTATACATGCCATAAGCCAAAATTCAACTTAGTAAAATACCGAAAAACTGTCGAAAGTGTGATAAGCTTTTCTGACAATCCCCGAGCTCGTAATGTGACTTCAAAATCTATAAAACAGAGGTAAACAAAAACACACACAAAGTAAGATATTTAAGCTTAGTAAGTCATAAGCAAAATATATATCAATGATTGTATAATAACACTAAGTTAATAAGGCCAAATATACGTATCCTCAAATACCAAGTTATCATTTTAATCATACATACATATATCATATGGATAAATGCATAATTACACATGAACATACATATAAATCTCATTACTAATATCACATATATCTCATTTGGCTGAATATGCACAATCACATATGCATATACATAATTCACCTTTAAAACTTAAACATTTATGCAATCAATTTAACATCCAACTTACCTTATTTTCACAACTTAGGATAAGCACATACCTGAATCTTTTTATTCGATTTCACATTTGGTCTTTACTTAACATTGCCCGTTGAACCGTTCAGAATTAAAAAGGATACGCGGATAGTCGGAAGCTCGTACAATGCCAACGTCCCAGACGTGGTCTTACATGTAATCACATATCGATGCCACTGTCCCAGACAAGGTCTTACACGAATCAAATACGATGCCAATTTCCTAGACATGGTCTTACACGTAAACACAATTTGATGCCAACGTCCCAGACGTGGTCTTACACGAATACACATATCGGAAATCCTATGTCATGACATATGTATCCTCACTATTCCTATGGTTCATACGGGACTTTCGGACATTAAATCTCGATCGAATCAAACTCGAAACATAGTTCCCTATCTCAAAATCACATTCGGCCAAAGCATACATATATATAATCGAATAATTCAATTTATCACATAACATTTAGATATATTTTCAATTTAACAACATTTAAATGCTTATAGACTTACCTCGGATATCAACGGACGAAATCGACTACTCGACTACTTTCGACTTCCCCCGATCTAATTCCATTTTCTTTCGTTCTTGATCTAAATAAATTTAAATTTAACTAATTTAATCACACATTCATTCAATTTAATCCAAAAACACATAAATGGGCAAATTACCATTTTGCCCATGACATTTCACACTTTTTGCAATATAGTCCCTATTGCATAAAACACAAAATACACAAAATTTGCATATACCATAGCTAGGCCGAATCTTCCTATAGTCCATCTAAGTCCACACATTTCATTTATTTCACATTTTAGTCCCTCAAAATATTATTTTTACAATTTAGTCCAAATTACTCAAATTCATCAAAAATCCAAAGACAAAACATGATAATTTAACACATATCTTTAATATTTCATCGTCAAACAACAAAAATCATAAGCTATCATCAATGGCAAAACACAAAATCATCATCAAATTCAAAAATTTAGAAATGGGCTTTGAAGATAACTTAGCAACGATATCAAAAATGTAAAAATTATCAAAAACCGAGCTAGATACTTACCTTAATCAAACTCAACAATGGTCGAATGCCCTAGCTCTCTTTATTTCTTTTTATTTTCCTTAGTTTCGGTCATAGAAGATGAGAACATGGCTTTTAAATTTTGTGATATATATTATAACATTATATTATGTTATTATTATTTTAACTTTTATAATTAATATATAAAAACCATATATTAATCAATATGTCGTCCACTACCTTTTATTATTGGCTAAATTAAAAAATAAAACCTCCATATTAAAAGAACAACCATTATTCAGCCCTTTTGAATTTAACCACTAAATTTTCATTTTACGCGATTAAGCCCTTTTATTAAATCGGGCACTCAAACGATGAAATTAAAACTCGAAAATTTCACACAAGAAAATTCAAATATAATAAACACATTATATAATTTTAAAATGTTTTTCAGACTCGGATTCATGGTCTCGAAACCACTGTTCTGATTAGGGTCAAAATCGGACTGTTACAACTCTCCCCCCTTAAGGATTTTCGTCCCCGAAAATCTTACCAGTGAATAGGTTCGGATAACGCTCTTTCATTGTATCCTCTGACTCCCAAGTTACTTCCTCAACTCCATGCTTATGCCACAGTACCTTAACTAACGGAATTTTCTTATTTCGCAATTCTTTAATCTCGCGAGCCAGAATACGAATCGATTATTCTTCATATGTCATATCAGACTTAATCTCAACCTCTGTTGGACTAATCACATGTGAGGGATCAGATTGATATCTACGGAGCATCAAAACATGAAATACATTGTGAAACTTTTCTAACTCAGGTGGCAACAGTAGTCTATAAGCAACCGGCCCAATACACTCGATAATCTCATACGGTCCAATGAATCTCGGACTCAATTTGCCTTTACGACCAAATCTGAGTATTTTCTTCCACGGTGAGACTTTCAAAAATAATTTATCTCCAATATGAAACTTTATATCTTTTCTTTTCAGGTCTGCATAAGATTTCTGACGATCCAATGCTATTTTCAAACTATCGCGAATCACTTTCACTTTCTGTTCAGTCTCTTTAATCAAATCGACCCCAAATATCTTATTTTCACTGAGTTCAGTCCAATACAATGGTGTACGACATTTACGATCGTACAAAGCCTCGTAAGGTGCCATTTTGATACTAGATTGAAAGCTATTATTATACGCAAATTCAATCAAAGATCAGTATCGTTCCCACGTACCTTCAAACTCGAGAATGCAACATCTCAACATATCCTCAAGTATCTGAATAATTCGTTCAGACTGGCCATCTGTTTGCAGATGGAAAGCAGTGCTAAAGTGTAGTTTCGTACCTAAAGCATCTTGCAGTTTCTTCCAAAACCGTGATGTGAACCTCGGATCTCTGTCTGAAACAATAGAAATAGGCACTCCGTGCAATCTCACAATCTGAGAGACATATAATTCAGCCAGCTTATCAAGCAAATAATCTGTACTAACCGGAATAAAGTGAGCCGATTTAGTCAATCTATCCACAACAACCCAGATTGCATCTTTCTTGCTCGGTGTCAATGGTAAACCAGATACAAAATCCATCGTTACTCTATCCCATTTCCACTCAGGTATCATAATCGGCTGAAGTAACCCATAAGGTACTTGATGCTCGGCTTTTACTTGTTGACAGACTAAACATTTCGAAACAAAGTCAAATATGTATCGTTTCATACCAGGCCACCAATAAAACTGTTTCAGATCATTATACATTTTTGTACTGCCCGGGTGAACAGATAACCAACTGCTATGAGTTTCGTTCAAAATCATCTGAATCAACTCTAAATTTCTCGGAACACATATTCAGTTTCTGAACCTCAAACAACCATTAGTATCAACTCGAAACTCAGATTCAACATTCGGTTCACATTGAGCTCGCTTTGCTAACAAATCATTATCAACTTTCTGAGCATCATAAATTTGTTGAACGAACAACAGTCTTGCTTTTAATTCAGCTATTATCGAACCATCATCAGATATAACCATATGCGCATTCATTGCACGCAAAGAAAAATAATGATTTTTGACTTAAAGCATCAGCAACAACATTAGCTTTTCCCTGGATGATAGTCAATCACAAGCTCGTAGTCTTTTAACAACTCTAACCATCGACGTTGTCTTAAATTCAGATCTTTCTGAGTCATCAAATACTTCAGGCTTTTGTGATAAGAATAAACATGACATTTCTCACAAAACAGATAGTGGCGCCAAATCTTCAATGCAAACACAATAGCTACCAATTCCAGATCGTGCGTCGGATAATTCTTTTCGTGCGGCTTTAACTGTCTCGAGGCATAAGCTATGACTTTGCCTTCCTGCATCAAAAAACAACCTAGACCACTCAAAGATGCATCACTATAAATGACAAATTCTTTATCTGATTCTGGCTGAACTAGCACTGGAGCTTCGGTCAAAAGAGCTTTCAACTGATCGAAACTTTTTTGGCACTTTTCTGACCACTCGAACTTAACATCTTTCTGTAACAACTTCGTCATCGGTGTTGCAATCATAGAGAAACCTTTCACAAATCGTCTATAGTAACCAACAAGTCCTAGAAAACTCCGAACTTCAAAAACATTTCTCGGAGGTTTCCAATCAAGTATAGCTAAAATTTTACTCGGATCAACCCAAATACCCGATGCTGATACAACATGGCCCAGAAAACTGACTTCGCGTAACCAAAACTCACATTTACTGAACTTTGGATACAACTGTTTATCTCGCAAAGTCTGTAACACAATTCTCAGATGTTCGGCATGTTCGGTTTCATCATGAGAGTAGATCAAAATGTCATCTATAAATACTACCACAAACTGATCTAGATACTGTCTGAAGATCCGATTCATCAAATCCATGAAAACAGCAGGTGCATTAGTAAGTCCGAAAGGCATAACCAAAAACTCATAGTGTCCGTACCTCGTTCGGAAAGTAGTCTTTGGCACATCAGAGTCTTTAACTCGCAACTGATAGTAGCCTGATCTCAAATCTATTTTCGAAAACACTGTAGCCCCTTTCAACTATCAAACAGATCGTCAATTCGTGGCAACGGATACTTATTCTTTATAGTCACCTTATTGAGCTGTCTGTAGTCGATACACATTCTCATAGTTCCGTCTTTCTTTTCACAAATAAACTAAGTGCGCCTAAGGAGAGAAACTTCGATCGCGGAAAACCTCTATCTCATCAACTCTTGCAATCGAAGGTTCTTTTAATTCCGTAGGTGCTATTCTGTACGGAGCTATCGATATCGGAGTCGTCCTCGGCACTAATTTAATACCAAATTCAACCTCTCGTATAAGTGGCAAACCCGGTAATTCTTCTGGAAACACATCCGGATACTCGCACACAACAAGTACTGATTCAATCTTTCTTTCGGTTACTTTACTATCAAGCACATATGCAAAGTAAGCTTCGCAACCTTTTCTTACGTATTTCTGAGCTAACATCAAAGATATCACTGCTGGAAAACCATTCAGATCATTAGATTCAATCCGAATAATCTCATCATTCTGACACCGTAAATTAATAGTCTTCCGTTTGCAGTTCACAATAGCATCATGCAGAGTTAGCCAATCCATACCTAAAATTATATCAAACTCGTCGAATGGCAGCAACATCAAATCAGCCGAAAAACATGAATCTCAAATCATTAACGGACAATTCTTGCACACTTTATCAACCAAAACACACCAGCCCAAGGGGTTCGATATCTAATTACAAACTCAGTAGACTCAACAGGCAAAGTCTTACTGAATACTAAAGTTTCACACACATAAGAATGAGTCGAACCAGGATCAATCAATGCAACAACTCTAGTATCATAGAGAGTAAAAATACCAGTAATAACATCCGAGGATGAAGCCTCCTCACGTACGCGAATAGCATAGGCTCTGGTAGGTGCGCGAGCCTCGGATCTAACAGCTGTATCTTTGGTCCCTCTCCGACTGCCACTCACATTACCCGTATTTCTGAGTGGTCTACCTCGAGCTGCAGTGTTACCCGATCTCGTATTCTGTATCAGATTTTCTTCAGCTAACTCTGGGCATTCACGAATATAATGATCCGTAGATTCACATTTAAAGCAAGCCTGATCATGCAATCCACAACTGCCGAGATGTCGTTTACCACAATGTTTACACTTGGGTTGATTTGATCTAACATTACCCACACTAGCTACTGAGGTAGCTCTCGAACTCACAGGTGGTCTATCCCGATCTCGTCTGGAATACCCCGCAGTAGCCTTTGAACAACTAGCATCGTCTCGGAACTTCTTTGATGCCGACTGGAAGTAATTACTGAATGATCTCTTACGTATATCTCTAGCTTCAGAGTCAGCTTTTCTTTTCTCTTTCCCGAGCTCTTCGACTTTGCAAGCTCGCTCAACTAGTACCACGAACTCTTTTATCTCAAGTATGCCAACTAACAGTTTAATGTCTTTGTTCACCCCATCTTCAATTTTTTTACACATTATAGCTTTGGTCGAAACATACTCTTGGGCATACCGACTGAGTCTCATGAATTTCCGCTCATACTCTGTCACAGTCATCCGACCCTGTTTCAATTCAAGAAATTCTTTGCATTTCTGGTCGATAAATCTCTGGCTGATGTATTTCTTACGGAACTCAGTCAGAAAGAATTCCCATGTCACTCGCTCTTTCGGAACCACCGATACTGGTGTATTCCACCAGTGATATGTAGTGTCTCGTAGCAAAGATATAACACATTTTAAGCACTCATTAGGGGTGCAAGATAACTCATCAAACACTCGTATAGTATTATCAAGCCAGAATTCAGCTCGCTCAGCATCATCATCATCAGTGGCTCTGAACTCTTCGGCCTCGTGTTTTCTGATTTTATCAATAGGAGGCTTAAGCAATCTCAACGGATCACTCACTTGAGGTATAACAGGTATCAAAGATGGATTAGACGGGGGTGGAGGTTGTTGTGCAGCCGAAATAGTCCTGATATACTGAGTAAACCAGTCGTTTACTCGAATTCGGTCGAGAATCAACCGGCGCTGTCCCTTGCGCGGGAGCAGGCGCTATACTCTCAACATCATCAGCTACGGCTCTATCAGGATCCATTACTATACGAAAACACATTTTTAGATGTCAGAAGTCATCACACTATCGCAGTATAAATTATGGCATGTATAGCTAGACTGACACACGCTACGTTAGTCCTAGAATTGACTAAACCATAACTCTGATACCAATCAAATATAACACCCCTAACCCGTAACCATCGCCGGTCTAGGGTTAAAGGTATTACCAGACAAAACAGAACCTTTTTTGAACATTTCATAATATCATTCAACAAATCAAATCAAAGTGTCCCTTAAATAGGTCTACGAGACCTTAAACATGCTTTAGAAAGGGGCCGGGACTAAACCGAACACATACGGAAGTTCTCAGAAATTTAAAAAAATTTCAAAGTTACAGAAGTCACACGCCCGTGTGGGCAGGCCGTGTGCCTCCCACGGCTTTAGACATGCCCGTGTGTCTAAGCCGTGTCAAAATAGAGCATACATACTGACTTGTTCACACGGTCTGAGACACGCCCGTGTGTCTCACCCATGGTCGACACTGACTTGCTCCATACGGCCAGTCACACGCCCGTGTGTCCAGCCCATGGTCGAGCCTAACTTGTTTCAATTAGCAAACTTAAATGACACGGTCGAGCCACACGCCCGTGTGCTCAACCGTGTGGGCAAATATAGGCCATTTGCAAGGCCAATTTACCACCCTTTTAGGGTCAAACCTACAAGCACAAACAACCACATTTCATGCCCTCAAAATGAAACCAACTCATGTCAATAATGTCCATATTATATAGCCAATCAAACACTTATCAAGCACAACTTGTGCACCATTTATCACTTTTTAACTTTAAACATATCTATACAAACACCATCTAAAAACTTACCAATTCAATATACTATCCATTCATCAATTATATACCAACTTTGCTTCACAAAACATAATTGACAATTACCATATTCACAACCATTATCAAGCCATATCACATGGCTAATTGCATCAAATACATAGACATCAATTGCCCAAATTACAACTACTTATCAAACAATCATAAAGCCTATACATAAAACTCATTCATTAATCATACCTAATTCTCTTGAATCAAATTATATCAAACCACCATGGCAAATCATACCAAGCATATCACACATATATCATGACAAAATTTCATAAACTTAAACATCATATTTAGCCATTTTCGTATGGCTATATATATATATACATGTCCCAAATCAAACATTCCATCTATGCTATACATGCCATAAGCACAAATTCAATTTTGTAAAATACCGAAAAACTGTCGATAGTGTGATAAGCTTTGGTGATGATCCCTGAGCTCGTAACGTGACTTCAAAATCTGTAAAACAGAGGTAAACAAAAACACACACAAAGTAAGCTTTTTAAGCTTAGTAAGTCATAAGCAAAATATATATCAAAGATTGTATAATAACACTAAGTTAATAAGGCCAAATATACGTATCCTCAAATACCAAGTTATCATTTTAATCATACATACATATATCATATGGATAAATGCATAATTACACATGAACATACATATAAATCTCATTACTAATATCACATATATCTCATTTGGCTGAATATGCACAATCACATATACATACACATAATTCACCTTTATAACTTAAACATTTATGCAATCAATTTAACATCCAACTTACCTTATTTTCACAACTTAGGATAAGCACATACCTGAATCTTTTTATTCGATTTCACATTCGATCTTTACCTAACATTGCCTGTTGAACCGTTCAGAATTAAAAAGGATACGCGAATAGTCGGAAGCTCGTACAATGCCAACGTCCCAGACGTGGTCTTACATGTAATCACATACCGATGCCACTGTCCCAGACAAGGTCTTACACGAATCAAATACGATGCCAATGTCCCAGACATGGTCTTACACGTAAACACAATTCGATGCCAATGTCCCAGACGTGGTCTTACACGAATACACATATCGGAAATCCTATGTCATGACATATGTATCCTAACTATTCCTAGGGTTCGTACGGGACTTTCGGACATTGAATCTCAATCGAATCGAACTCGAAACATAGTTCCCTATCTCAAAATCACATTCGGCCAAAGCAAACATATATATAATCGAATAATTCAATTTATCACATAACATTTATATGTTTTTTCAATTTAACAACATTTAAATGCTTATAGACTTACCACGGATATCAACGGACGAAATCGACTACTCGACTACTTTCGACTTCCCCCGATCTAATTCCGTTTTCTTTCGTTCTTGATATAAATAAATTCAAATTTAACTAATTTAATCACACATTCATTCAATTTAATCCAAAAACACATAAATGGGCAAATTACCATTTTGCCCCTGACATTTCACACTTTTTGGAATATAGTCCCTATTGCATAAAACACAAAATACACAAAATTTGCATATACCATAGCTAGGCTGAATCTTCCTATAGTCCATATAAGTCCACACATTTCATTTATTTCACATTTTAGTCCCTCAAAATATTATTTTTACAATTTAGTCCAAATTACTCAAATTCATCAAAAATCCAAAGACAAAACATGATAATTTAACACATATCTTTAATATTTCATCGTCAAACAACAAAAATCACAAGCTATCATCAATGGAAAAACACAAAATCATCATCAAATTCAAAAATTAAGACATGGGCTTTGAAGATAACTTAGCAACGATCTCAAAAACGTAAAAATTATCAAAAACCGAGCTAGATACTTACCTTAATCAAACTCAACAATGGCCGAATGCCCTAGCTCTCTTTATTTCTTTTTCTTTTCCTTAATTTCATTCAAAGAAGATGAGAACATGGCTTTTAAATTTTGTGATATATATTATAACATTATATTATGTTATTATTATTTTAACTTTTATAATTAATATATAAAAACCATATATTAATCAATATGCGATCCACTACCTTTTATTATTCGCTAAATTACAACATAAAACCTCCATATTTAAAGAACAACCATTATTCAGCCCTTTTGAATTTAACCACTAAATTTTCATTTTACGCGATTAAGCCCTTTTATTAAATCGGGCACTCAAACGACGAAATTAAAACACGAAAATTTCACACAAGCAAATTCACACATAATAAACATAGAATATAAATTTAAAATATTTTTTGGACTCGGGTTCATGGTCCCGAAACCACTGTTCCGATTAGGGTAATAATCGGACTGTTACATCTATGTGTTTGAAATGAAAACATTAATGTATTTGAATTGCTATGCTTATAAATGATTATATGTTAAGTTTATTTGTATATGGCTTACTAAGCTTTTGGAAAGCTTACTTTGTGTGTGTTTTCTTTGTTTTATAGATCGTTAAAGCTACAGAAGGCTCGGGGATCGTCGAGGATTGTTATCACACTACTAAAATCATATTTTGGTACCTTTTGAATATGTATATATTAAGTATGTCATGTATAGTCTAGTCGATATGGTTATGTTTTGAAAGGGTGTATAGTTAGCCATGTGATATGGCTAGATAATGACATTATATGAATGAGTAATCAAGCCATATGATGCTTAATTTGGTATGGTTTGTTAGCTAATGAAGTGGTCAAAGTATTGGTAAGCTTATTGATGCAAAGTTGGTATATCATTGATGATAAGATGTCTATTATTGTGGTAAGTTATGGATGAATCATGCGTGGGTTTACTTGTGATTTAGTTGGGCTAATTGGCATATAAAATGTTGTGATGAAATGTTCTTGAATGATGTAAAATAGATGGTCAATTTGGTTTGTTTTTGGTTGCCATAAGTGTTGGATTGATGCTTGTATGTGCTTGTAGGGATGACCCAATGTGTGGGTGGCATTTTGGCCTTGAAAATGGCCTATAATTGCCCACACAGTTGAGCACATAGGTGTGTGGCTCGACCGTGTCCCTCATGGTTGTATTTCAAAACAAGTCAGACTTGACCATGGGCTAGACACACGGGCGTGTGACTGGCCGTGTGGTGCAAGTCAGTAGCGACCACGGGTGAGGCACACGAGTGTGTCCACGGCTGTGTGGACAAGTTAGTATGTATGCCCTGTTTTGACATGGCTTAGGCACTCGGGCGTGTCTGAGGCCGTGGGAGGCACACGGCCTACCCACGTGGGCGTGTGGCCTTTGTAACTTAGAAAATTTTTAAATTTCTGAAAATTTTTGTATGTGTTCGGTTTAGTTCCGACCCCTTTTTAAAGCATGTTTAAGGTCTCGTAGACCTATTTAAGGGACACTTTGATTTGATTAGTTAAAAAATATTATGAAATGTCTGAAAAAGGTTCTGTTTCATCCGGTAACGCCTTTAACCCTAGACTAACGATGGTTACGGGTTAGGGGTGTTACATTTGATTGGTATCAGAGCTACGGTTTAGTCGATTCTCAGACTAACGTAGCATGTGAGAGTCTAGCTATACATGCCATATATATGAAATGTGATAGTGTGATGAATCCTGACTGTAAAATGTGTTCTTCGTATAGTAATGGATCCCAAAAGAGCCGTAGCTGACGATGTTGAAAGCAATGTGCCTGCTCCCGCCCAAGGGACAGCGCCATCTGATTCAAGACCGGCTACTAGCTGTCAAGAGGGAGAGGCTAAACAAGCCTTCTTCCAAATGATGAACGAGTGGTTCACTCAGTATATAAAAACTAACCCGGCTATTTCACAACCTCCGCCCCCGCCTAATCCTCCTCAGACTTCTACTATACCTCCGGTTATGAGCTTGAATCTATTGAATAAACCTCCGATTGACAAAATTCGTAAGTATGGGGCCGAAGAGTTCAGGGCCACTAGTGATGATGATGTCAAGAAAGCTGAGTTTTGGCTTGAGAACACAATTCGAGTATTTGATGAAATGTCATTGACTCCTGATGAATGCATAAAGTGTGTTATTTCTTTGCTACGAGATGCAGCTTATCAATGGTAGAAGACCTCAATTTCTATTTTTCCGAAAGAACGGGTTACATGGGATTTCTTTCAGTCTGAGTTCTGAAAGAAATACATCAGTCAGAGATTTATTGACCAGAAACGAAAAGAATTTCTGGAGTTGAAATAGGGTCGCATGTCTGTCAATGAATATGAACGAGAGTTCATGAAACTAAGTCAATATGCTCAGGAATGTGTCTCAACTGAAGCGATAATGTGCAAAAGGTTTAAAGATGGTCTGAATGAAGATATTCATTTACTTTTTGGGAATCTGGAAATAAAAGAGTTTGTTGTGCTTGTTGATCGAGCATGTAAAGCTGAGGCACTCGGGAAAGATAAAATAAAAGTTGAGTCTGAAGCTAGAGATGTGAGAAAGAGAGTCTTAAACAAATCATTTCAGTCTATATCAAAGAAATTCAGAGATGAGCATAGCCGTTCAAAGGCTAATGTGGGACATTTGAACAGAGATCGAGCTAGATCACAGTCGAACTCCAAAGCTCCAGTAACTTCAGTAGCTAGTGTTGGAAATGTCCAATCCGATCGATCTGAATTTAAACATTGTGGAAAAAGACATCCGGGTAGTTATAGATTAAATGATTAAGCTTGTTTTAGATGTGGATCATTAGACCATTTCATTTGAGATTTCCCAGAACCTGTTGAGCAAGAGATTGTTCAGAATCCGAGATCTGATAATGTTTCAGCTAGAGGTAGACCTTCTCAAAATACAAGGAATGTCAGTGGCAGTCAGAGAACTACGAAAGACACTGTTGTGAGATCGGAAGCTAGGACACCTGTTAGAGCATACACCATCCGAGCTCGTGAGGAAGCTTCGTCTCCAGATGTTATAACGGGTACATTTACTCTTTATGATACTTCTGTGATTGCATTGATAGACCCTGGATCTACACATTCTTATGTATGCATGAACTTAGTATCCAGTAAGACTTTGCCTGTAGAGTCTACTGAATTTGTTATTAGAGTATCGAACCCTCAGGTAAAAGTGTTCTGGTTGATAAAGTATGCAAGAATTGTCTGTTGATGTTTCAAGATTTTATTTTTCGGATGATCTGATACTATTACCTTTTGATGAGTTCGATATAATTTTGGGTATGGACTGGTTAACATTGTACGATGCTGTTGTGAATTGCAAAAGAAAGACTATTAATTTGAGATGTCATAATGATGAAATAATTCAGATTGAGTCTAATGAATTGAACAGGTTACCGGCTGTGATATCAGTGTTGAAAGCTCAAAATTATGTGAAAAAGGGTTGTGAAGCTTATTTCGCTTATGTGATCGACTCGAAAGTAACTGAAAAGAAAGTTGAATCAATGCCAGTGGTTTGCGAATTCCCTGACGTGTTTCCTGAAGAGTTACCAGGTTTACCTCCGATACGTGAAGTTGAATTTGGTATTGATCTATTTCCGAGAACAACTCCTATTTCAATAGCTCCGTGTAGAATGGCACCGACAGAATTGAAAGAGTTGAAGTCACAGTTGCAAGAATTGATCGATAGAGGATTTGCAAGACCGAAGTTTCTCACCTTGGGGTGCTCTGCTTGTTTGTGAAAAGAAAGATGGCACGATGAGAATGTGCATTGATTACCGTCAGTTGAACAAAGTGACTATAAAGAATAAATATCATCTGCCCAAAATTGATGATTTATTTGATCAGCTTAAAGGTGCCACTGTGTTTTCAAAGATAGATCTGAGATCGGGATATTATCAGTTGCGAGTAAAAGATTCACATATTCCGAAAACTGCTTTCAGAACGAGGTACGGACATTATGAGTTTTTAGTTATGACTTTTGGACTAACGAATGCTCCTGCTGTTTTTATGGATCTGATGAACAGAATTTTCAGACCGTATTTAGATTGATTTGTTATTGTTTTCATTGACGACATTTTGATTTATTCGCGTGATGAAACTGAACATGCCGAGCATCTGAGAATTGTGTTACAAACTCTACAAAACAAGCAATTGTATGCAAAATTCAGTAAATGTGAATTATGGTTGCGTGAAGTCAGTTTTCTGGGACATATTGTATCGGCCTCTGGAATATGAGTTGATCCGAGCAAGATTTCAGCAATTCTGGAATGGAAACCCCTAAAAAATGTGTCTGAAGTTCGTAGTTTTCTAGGGCTTGCTGGTTATTACCAAAGGTTCGTAAAAGGCTTTTCGATGATTGCTACTCCGTTGACTAGATTGCTCCAGAAAGATGTGAGATTTGAATGGTCCGATAAATGTCAGAAAAGCTTTAATCAGTTGAAAGCCCTTTTGACCGAAGCTCCAATTTTAGTACAGACAGAATCGGGTAAAGAGTTTGTAATTTATAGTGATGCTTCATTAAATGGTCTAGGATTTGTTCTGATGCAGGAGGGTAAAGTTATATCTTACGCCTCGAGACAATTAAAGTCGCGTGAAAAGAATTATCTGACACAAGATCTTGAGCTAGCTACGATTGTGTTTGCATTAAAGATTTGGCGTCATTATCTCTTCAGTGAGAAATGTCATGTATATTCGGATCATAAAAGTCTTAAATATTTAATGACTCAGAAAGACTTGAACCTGCAACAGAGAAGATGGTTAGAGCTTTTGAAAGACTACAAACTTGTGATAGATTATCATCCGGGTAAAGTAAATGTTGTTGCTGATGCTTTGAGTCGGAAATCACTGTTTGCATTACGTGCAATGAATGCCCATTTAGACCTGTCTGTTGATGGTTCAATTTTAGCTGAATTGAAAGTGAAACCATTATTCTTACAACAAATATGTGATGCTCAGAAAGTTGATATTGAAATATTAGCAAAACAAGCTCAGTGTGATTCGAACTCTGATTCTAGATTTTGAGTTGATGTTAATGATTGCTTGAGATTTCGAGATTGATTATGTGTTCTGAGGAATTCAGAGTTGATTCAGTTGATCTTGAATGAAGCACATAATAGTCGCTTATCTGTTCATCCGGGAAGTACAAAGATGTATCATGATCTGAAGTAACACTATTGGTGGTCTTGTATGAAACGAGACATCTCTGACTTTATTTCGAAATGTTTAGTCTGTCAGCAAGTTAAAGCTGAAAATCAAGTGCCATCTGGTTTTTTACAACCGATAATGATTCCTGAGTGGAAATGGGATAGAGTAACGATGCACTTTATTTCAGGGTTACCTTTGACTCCGAGAAAGAAAGATGCAATTTGGGTCGTAGTTGACAGATTAACGAAATCAGCCCATTTTATTTTAGTACGATCTGATTACTCACTTGATAAGTTAGCCGAATTTTACATTTCTGATATTGTGAGATTGCACGGAGTGCCACTATCTATTGTGTCTGATAGAGATCCGAGATTTACATCACGATTTTGAAAGAAATTGCAAGAAGCTCTAGGTACGAAATTGCATTTCAGTACAGCTTTTCACCCACAGACTGATGGTCAGTCCGAGCGGATTATTAAGATACTCGAGGATATGTTGAGATGTTGTATTCTTGAGTTTAATGGTACGTGGGAACAATATTTTTCATTGATTGAATTTGTGTATAATAATAGCTTTCGGTCGAGTATTAAAATGGCACCTTATGAGGCTTTGTACAGACGTAAATGTCGAACACCTCTGTATTGGACTGAGCTCGGTGAAAGTAAAATACACGGGGTTGATTTGATCAAAGAAACTGAACAGAAAGTGAAAGTGATCCGTGATAGTCTAAAAGCTGCTTCAGATCGTCAGAAGTCCTATGCAGACTTGAAACGAAAAGATATCGAGTTTGAGATCGGAAACAAAGTGTTTTTGAAAGTATCTCCGTGGAAGAAAGTACTCAGATTCAGACGTAAAGGCAAATTGAGTCCGAGATTTATCGGGCCATATGAGATCATTGAACGTATTAGACCTGTTGCATATAGATTGTTGTTGCCACCTGATTCAGAAAAGATTCATAATGTATTTCACGTGTCAATGCTTCATCGATACAAATCTGATCCATCACATGTGATTACTCCGTCTGAGATAGAAATCTGATCCGATATGACTTATGAAGAGGAACCGATTTGTATCTTAGCTCATGAGATGAAAGAATTGCGAAATAAGAAAATTTCATTAGTAAAGGTATTGTGGCATCGACATGGAGTAGAAGAGGCTACGTGGGAGCATGAAGATACAATGAGACAACAATATCCGAATCTATTCAATGGTAAGATTTTCGGGGACGAAAATCCCTAAGGGGGGAAGAATAGTAACAGTCTGGTTTAGACCCTAGTCGGAATAGTGGTTTCAGGACCACAAATTCGAGTCAAAAAAATATTTTAATATTATTTTCTGTGCCTACAGTATGTGATTAAGCATGTGTGAAAGTTTCATGAAATAATTTATCCGTTTGTGTGCTTAATTTGATAAAAGGAATAAATCGCACAAAATGTAAAAGTAGCTTTCTATTTGAATAATGGCTGAATTGATGTGTCTTTATAAAGAGTAAGTCCTTAAGATAAAACTTAGCCATTATATTGGTTAGTGGACGGTAAAGCCATTGAATATACATGTTATATATGTTAATAATTAATGGTTAAAATTGTAAATTAGTTAATAAAGTTAATAAAATAAAAAAAACAAAGTTAAAAATGGTGGACATTTAAGTGTTCATCCACCGAAAATGAAAAGAAAAGATAAAGAAAAACAAAGCTATGTATTCGGCCCTTGTTCAAGCAAATTAAGGTATGTAATTAGTTCAGTTTTTGATAATTTCTATGTTTTTGTAATCGTTGCTTCGTGTTCTTCAAAACCCATGCTTCAATTTTGTGAATTGATGAAGATTTTGAAAAGTGCCATGGATGAATTTGATCGTTGCTCGAACTAACTATGACAACGAATAAGGCAAGCGCACCTATCGTTCGGTAGTATAGCTATGGCAAGACCGGAAATATCGTATCCTCAAGGACCAAGAGTACTAGTAGTTACTCTCTTTTTATTATCTAGCCTGAGTATTAAGGGAATTGATGTTTATCTAACTAATTACTAAACTAAGGATGCTAAGACAAAGAGAGTGAATTGGGAAAATACTTTTGGGAAAAACCAGTTGATTAAGACAATACCCGAGGAAGAATCCACCTAGACTTCACTTGTTATTTAACTCTGAACCAGACGATTTATTCACTTGACTTGATTCGTAGCATTCCCTAATTTATATTAATACCTCTTTCGAGGCTACTAACGTTTAACCCTAGGTTGATTAATTAAAATATCTTTCTAATTAAAACCCCTAGTGTTGCATTAACTCGATCTATGGACTCCCATATTAGGTTTGACCCTAATCCGGCAGATTTTCGTCATCCTATTTCTAGGGTTGTGATCAACTCCGCTTAACTATGCTAGATCTACTCTTAAATAGGGACTTTTGCTCCACTGCCTAAGCACATCAATACTTGAATCAATATCCTGAAATATTAAAACAAGAATTAAGAACACATAATTAAGAACAAATCAAGTATTTATCATATAGCTCAGAAAACAATAACAAGATCCGTCTTAGGTTTCATCCCCCTCAGGTATTTGAGGGGTTTAGTTCATGAATAATAAAGAATACATCTCAGAAGAAAGTAAATAACAAAACATAAGAAAAACCCTAAAACCCCCTGAAGGAAATTTGAAGGGAAGATCTTCCGTCTTGAATACGATTTCGGCTTCTGAGATGGATCAACTGGCTTTCTTAGAGTAATCCCCTGTGTTCAGCCCTCTCTGGCTTCACCCCCGACCAAAGACCTGACAGAAGGCTTCTGTCGAACTCCCCCTTTAGGTTGCCCTCTAGGGTGTTTATATAGGCTTTCGGGGTGCCTTACTTGGCCCACAAGTATCCTAATCTGAATGAAACTCATCTTGGCCACGGCAGGGACACGCCCGTGTGAAACGAGCCCAGGCCGTGTTCGAGTCTGCTAAAGTGGCACGGTCGTGTGGTGAACTCCAGGCCATGTTGATTTCCTACTTTGGCCCATTTTTTCTGTTTCGGCCTGTTTCTCGTTCCTTTCATCCTCTGATGCTCTTTTAAGTATAAAACATGGAATTAAAGGATTAGGAGCATCAAATTCCACAATTCAATGGATAAATCATCCAAAAAGTATGCTAAATGTGGGATTAAAATATGTATATATTACGGTTTATCAGAATTCATGAGTTTTGTGATGTTTGATGATGAAATATGAAATATATGTGTTAGATTAACATGTTTTGTATTTGGATTTTTTGTGATTTTGAGTAATTTGGACTTAATTGAGAAAATAATATTTTGAGGGACTAAATTGTGAAATAAATGAAATATATGGACTTGTATGAGCATGGGTAATATTCGGCCTAAGCATGCTGTATGCAAATTTGGTGTATTTTGTGATTTTATGAAATAGGGACTAAAATGTCAAAATGTGAAAATATGAAGGCTAAATTGTAAATTGCCCTAAATATGTGTTTTTGGATTGAATTGAATGATTTGGTGAATAAATGGATTAAATTTGAATGTGTATAGATCAAGAACCAAAGAAAACGGATTTAGATCGAGGAAAGTCGAAAATAGTTGAATAGCTGTTCGTTTCCATTTACACGAATCTGAGGTAAGTCGATATATAAATAAATGCATTAGAATTGGTTTATTTATGCATCTATGAAATTTTGATTGTGATGAATATGTTTGAGATGATTCGTATATGAAATCTGAGGAAATATCGACAATGTATCAATGTCCGAGAAGTCCAGTACGAACCTAGGAATAGATAGGATTACATATGTCATGACATAGGTTTCCGATATGTTATATCGTGTAAGAATACATCTGGGACATTGGCATCAATTTTAGATTTACATGTAAGACCATGTCTGGGACATTGGCATCGTATTTGATTCGTGTAAAACCCTGTCTGGGACAGTGGCATCGATATTTGGTTACATGTAAGACCACATCTGGGACGTTGGCATTGTACGATTATTTTGAGTATTCTCAGCATCCTATTTGATTCCGAACGGTTCAACGGGAAAGTACGAGAGATGAATGACTATGTGAATTGTATATCCGTTTCAGGTACGTTTGATGTATATGCTTTGAATAGGCATGAAAGGTGAGTAAATATGTACATAGATGCAATGAATAAAGTGTGATATATGTATGTTTAACATATAAGCAAAAGAGATGCTTGAGGTATGATATGTTCGTAAGCAATGGCAGACTAATTGAGCCAAAGAGAAATCTATGTGTTTGAAATGAAAATATTAATGTATTTGAATTTCTATGCTTATAAATGATTATATGTTAAGTTTATTTGTATATGGCATACTAAGCTTTTGGAAAGCTTACTTTGTGTGTGTTTGCTTTGTTTTATAGATCGTTAAAGCTATAGAAGGCTCAGGGATCGTCGAGGATTGTCATCACACTACTCAAATCATATTTTGGTACCTTTTGAATATGTATATATTAAGTATGGCATATATAGTCTAGTCAATATGGTTATGTTTTGAATGGGTGTATAGTTAGCCATGTGATATGGCTAGATAATGACATTATATGAATGAGTAATCAAGCCATATGATGCTTAATTTGGTTTGGTTTATTAGCTAATGAAATGGTCAAAGTATTGGTAAGCTTATTGATGCAAAGTTGGTATATCATTGATGATAAGATGTCTATTATTGTGGTAAGTTGTGGATGAATCATGCTTGGATTTACTTGTGATTTAGTTGGGCTAATTGGCATATAAAATGTTGTGATGAAATGTTCTTGAATGTTGTAAAATAGATGGTCAATTTGGTATGTTTTTGGTTGCCATAAGTGTTGGATTGATGCTTGTATGTGCTTGTAGGGATGACCCAATGTGTGGGTGGCATTTTAGCCTTAAAAATGGCCTATAATTGCCCACACGGTTGAGCACATGGGCGTGTGGCTCGACCGTGTCCCTCATGGTTGTATTTCAAAACAAGTCAGACTTGACCACGGGCTAGACACACGGGTGTGTGACTGGCCGTGTGGTGCAAGTCAGTAGCGACCACGGGTGAGGCACACGGGCGTGTCCACAGCCGTGTGGACAAGTCAGTATCTATGCCCTGTTTTGACTTGGCTTAGGCACACGGGCGTGTCTGAGGCCGTGGGAGGCACACGGCCTGCCCACACAAGTGTGTGACCTCTGTAACTTAGAAATTTTTTAAATTTCTGAAAATTTCTGTATGTGTTTGGTTTAGTCGCGGCCCCTTTTTAAAGCATGTTTAAGGTCTCGTAGACCTATTTAAGGGACACTTTGATTTCATTAGTTAAACATTATTATGAAATGTTCGAAAAAGGTTTCGTTTCATCCGGTAACGCCTTTAACCCTAGACCGGTGATGGCTACGGGTTAGGGGTGTTACAAACGATCTTTATGCAACAGGTCCGATACGCTCAATAATTTCATACGGCCCGATGAACCTCGGACTCAATTTGCCTTTTCTGCCAAAACAAAGTATTTTCTTCCACGGAGACATTTTCAAGAACACTTTATCACCGATCTCAAATTTGATATCTTTTCGTTTCAAGTCTGCATAAGATTTCTGACGATCTGATGCGGCTTTCAGACTATCACAAATCACTTTCACTATCTGCTCTTTTATTTTATCAAATCAACCCCGTGTATCTTATTCTCGCTGAGTTCTGACCAGTAAAGAGGTGTTCGACATTTGCGTCCGTACAAAGCCTCATAAGGCGCCATTTTAATGCTCGACTGAAAACTATTATTGTACGCAAACTTAATCAATGGAAAATATTGTTCTCACGTACCATTAAACTCAAGAATGCAACATCTTAACATATCCTCGAGAATCTGAATAATCCGTTCAGATTGACCATCCGTCTGTGGGTGAAAAGCTGTACTGAAATGCAATTTAGTACCTAAGGCTTCTTGTAGTTTCTTCCAGAATAGTAAAGTAAACCTCGGATATCTGTCAGACACAATAGATAATGGCACCCCGTGCAATCTCACAATATCAGAAATGTAAAACTTAGTTAACTTATCAAGTGAATAATCCGTTCTCACCGGAATAAAATGAGTTGATTTCGTCAATCTATCAACTACGACCCAAATTGCATCTTTCTTTCTCGGAGTCAATGGTAACCCTGAAACAAAATCCATGTCACTCTATCCCATTTCCACTCAGGAATCATTATCGATTGTAACAAACCAGATGGCACTTGATGTTCAGCTTTAACTTGCTGACAGACTAAACATTTCGAAACAAAGTCAGAGATGTCTCGTTTCATACCAGGCCACCAATAATGTTGCTTCAAATCATGGTACATGTAATAGCCCGACTTAGGGCCTAGTCCGAATAGTGGTGCGAGACCAAAAATCTGAAGTAGAAATATTGTTTTAATGATTTTTATGAGGCTTATGAGGTGTTTGCATGATTGTGTGAAAAATTCATGAAGAAATTTTATTGATTAGTGACTGAATTGTCCATGAGGACTAAATTGCAAAGAATAGAAAATATGAGATTCTAGAAGATTTAAGTATGAAATAGAATTATAAAAATTTTTAGAGGTCCTTATTTAGCAATTAGACCATTATATTTGATGATGGACAAAAATGGACATGGGAAGGAAAAATCTCAAGAAAGGATCATTAAGGGCATTTTAGTCATTTGGTTAATAAAAGAATTAAAAGGGAAAAAGAAGCAAAAATGATGTCCATCTTCTTCCTCTAGTGCCGAAAATTTCAAGGAGCCATAGCTAGGGTTTCTCCAACTTTCAAGCTTGATAGTAAGTGCATCCTAGCCCCGTTTTTAATGTTCTTCATATTTTTGAGACCCTCGTAGCTCGGTTTAGCTATTTCTAGCTATATTTTAAGCTAGGGTTCATGTTCAAAAATTTACCCATGTGTTACATGCATGTATTTTGATGTTTTATGGAAGAATATGAAAGTTTGATGTATGATAAACATCTTTTTCTAAGTGATTTCATGAAAAATGCATAAAAGGACCAAATTGTAAAAGTTATAAAAAATGGTCATACATGAGTGAAATAGTGGAAATTGAAGGTTGCTATAGTTGAGAATATGATTCAGCTAGGCTTTAAATACAAGAAAGTTGAATGAAAATCGTTTTACGAGCCTAGGGGCAAAAATATAATTATGTAAAAGTTTGGGGGCAAAATTGTAATTATGCCAAAATATGAATCATGAGTCGATTTAGTCAATGTGTGTATTTAACAAGTGAAATTGTTATTATAGATCAAGAAATACGAAGCCCAGATCGAAATCGAGGCAAGAATAAAATCGAGGACTAAATCGAACATCGATACACATTGTGAGAATCGAGGTAAGTTTGTATGAAGTTAGAGTTTCATAATGTTTCGATATTTGAAACTACTTAATATTATGAAAATGTACATTATTGCTATGAAAATCGAGTGATGAAGCCTCGATGAAGAAACGGTGAAATATAAGTTATGAGAAATCCCGAATAAAGATTCGGAATAATGAGGTTACCCATGTATTAGCATTGAATAAAGAAGGTCCCGTGTAAGACCATGTCTGGGATATGGCCTCGGCACCAAAGGAAGATCTCGTATAAGACCATGTCTAGGACTTGGCATCGACATTCATGTAAGATCTCGTATAAGACCATGTCTGGAACATGGCATCGACATCGAGTTATAAGATCCCGTGTAAGACTATATCCAGGATATGGCATCGGCATCAAAGGGTGATCCCATGTAAGACCATATCTGGGATATGGCGTTGGCATCAAATTTTATGAACGATGAATTCGAGTATCCTAAGATAATTTGATTAATTCGTGGGCAAAAGAGCTAAGTATGTAAAATGGTATAGAGTCAAATTCGTTATGGATGACCTTGAGTTTCACCTATGATAAGAATGATGAAGATTTGAGTTTATGATCATGATAGCATATGTGCTAAGTCATGTGATTAAGTGATACAGGTACCATGAATAAATACAAGTTACGAAATCATAATGTGACATGAGATGAGTAAGAATAAGTGTGAGTAAGTACAAATAAGATGCCTAAGCAACTGAGACTTATGTTGCTATTGTTTCATGAGATGGTTAAATTTGATTTGAGTAATTATGTTGCTTTAAAATTTCATGCAAACTTACTAAGCTATATGCTTACCCCTCTCTTTTCCCTTTCTCTTGTAGTTTTTCCAAGTTAGCTCGGGGATCATAGAATGTCGGAGCTCGGGTCACACTATCAACCGTTCTTTTGGTATAGTAAAGTTAATTCATTTTGAGTATGGCATGTATAGGTGTAACACCCCAAACCCAGTCAATACGATACGACCGAATCTGGTATGTTACAGGAAAGGAAGTTTTGAAAATTTACGACAGAGCATCGTAATTTTTGAGGAAACGTTTCGTTTAGTAAGTCAATCCTAAAGAAAATTTTGGTAGATGATTATCTTATCAACTTCTAATTAAAAACAATCAATGAAGTCGTAAACAATTTTAGTTTTACTAAAGCCGAAATCAGTGAATTTCGAAATCGTGTCATTTGAAAACACTGTTGAGGTTTTTAAGAAAGCTTCCGATTTATTCAGTCCTTCGCTTGTCATCCTTTGTTAACACTTTGGAAGAAAACGATTGTTTGTATTTTAATTTTAGAAAATCCCATATTCGGCATCTCATAAGATAAGTTATAACCGCATAAAACCCAAAACCCAAATTAAAGATTAGGAGGCCTTATTACATAACAGAATCCCAATTTAAAATGAGTTTAAAATAAAGAAAATGAATTTGCGAGAAAGTAATATCGGATGGCCACCTCAAGTCCGCCTCGACTCCAAATCCGCATCTAGGGGTTACCTGCAAAATTAAGCGGAGGGGTGAGTCACCAAGACTTAGTGTGTAATTCCCCTTATAACGCAATTGGGCTTTAAGCCCACCAGTGCACATTGGGCCTTAGCCTGCACAATATGGCATAATAAGAATGTATGCAATGCAGCCCAACCCAACCTAGTTTTCCATCATCTAGATCTCCTGAATCAGCCAAACACCCGTGGCACCAAGCCACTGTGGTTCCGCATCACCGTGATACTGGATCACCGTGATGTGAGTCACTAATTATATGTGTGGAGCCAACCCACCGTGGTACCAAACCACTGTGACAATCCCTGATAAATATACGTGGGGCCAACCCACTGTGGTACCAAACCACTGAGACAAGTCACTGCATAACATACATGTGTGGTGTCAAACCACCGTGGTACCAAACCACTGAGACATAGTCACTGAATAAGATATGTGGGGCCAACCCACTGTGGTACCAAACGACTCTGATAGTCCCTAAATAACACTTCCCCTTTTATATCACATCCCAAGCCCATGCACATGTTAACAAACTGAAATGAATGCAAACATGCTTTCAAAGCACATCGGTGAATTGTATCATACATATATACTTTCGAAAAATAGAACCACATAAGTACTTACCCGGTATCTCCATCCTTACCCACGAGGGTATCTCGACTATCTAAGCAGTCGTTTCGGCTTTCAGCCAACTCAGTTATTAACAAAAACTACTAAAGTAAAGTTTGAGCGTTACACACCTGATTATGCGTAAAACTAAACTCTCTACGTCGACGCTCTCACTAGCAGGGATAACGACTATTTGTCTATCCCAGACAGATGTCGGCTCCCTACCACAGCCTGGCGGAAAGTCTCGAACCGCCGACACAGCATGTCGTTTGAATGACGGGTTGTGACTACTCGCACACTACCCTCAGGCTTTTTAAACGAACTCTCCTTGGATCGGCTAGCACTCATGTCCATGATGAAAAACCTTGATCAATACTCAAAAAGAACCCTTTGATTGGCTAACCAAAAGATTTGATTAAAGCCGAGTAAAACGAAAGAGAGACTAATCGTATAAGACTAAAGAAACTCCTTACCGTAACTAACAGAATCCGGTTGTACAGACTTCTTGCGGCCTAAGATTCCTAGCACCTTGTTTCCTTGATTCTACAAAAGAGCCGAATGGAAACCTAGGAAATTCGGCACTGGCAAAAATAATAGGAGACACCCCGAGTTTGGCTAAAGAAGAGATGAGATTAGGGAGGGTTTCATCTTTTGAAAAGGAAAGGGGAAGAGATAGAGGGAAACCAAATATTCGGCTAAGAGATGAAAGGGGATTCGGCTAAAGAAATGTAAGAAGTAGAAAGAAAAGGAAAAGAGGAAGAAATGCCCGAATGGTCACACCACTTTCTGGCTAGAGTCAAAAGAGCAAAAGAGATGAATCATTAAACCGATGGTTCTGCATGCAGAGAAATAGGGAAACCGAATGAGAGAAAAGAGAGAACTCAAGGAGACTTGCAAAAACGGCACTCACCCCCTTAATGGTGAATGTGCTAAAATGAAATGAAACAATAGCCTAAGACCTATGGAATTTTTTCGGCACACTCACCTATCCTAGCACTAAACCAAAATTCCCCCTCCTCAAGCTCCCCACATTCGCCAACACCTCCACCAACTCCAAATCCCTGCTTTGCTCCTATTTTCACTCCCCTCCACTCATTTTGAATTAGTAGACCAAGTCTTCTTCCACAAACTCCTCCACACCGTCCATTCAAATGCTTTGACCTAGTCAACACCCTCCTTTGAAGAGTCCAAACCGAATGCTAACACTTCACTACCTTGAGCACAAAAAAAAATAAAGCTCCCACTTGCTGCTGATAAAGCTCGAACTCCTTCCCTCCTACTGCTCCCTTGTGATGCCACTCCCCTGCTCCTTAAGTGGCGTCACCTTGCCACCACACCATACTCCTTTTTGTGCAAACAATTACAAGCAAATATTCTTAAGGCCTGCTTCAGCCAGCTCTCCCCCCTAAAGTGCCCAAACAACAAAATTTCACTATGGCTCTGGCTTGACCCCGAGCCTCCCCAAGACCCCCAAACACATCCAAAAGACAAGCAGAACAAGCCAAACACACAGAAAAACATAAAATGTAGAACCCCTAATTTTAGGATGTTACAGTTCTACCCCCATTAAAGAAATTTCGGCCTCAAAATTTACCTGATCAAACGAGGTGAGGGTATTACTGTCGAATTACATCCTCGGGCTCCCACATGGCTTCCTCTGAACCATGATTCCGCCATAATACTTTAACCAACGGAACTGACTTCCTTCTCAATACTTTAACATCTCGATCTAAGATCTAAACTGGTTCTTCCTCAAAAGACAAATCAGGTCTTACTTCAATTTCTTCCACCGGCACTATGTGAGATGGATCTGAACGGTAGCACCTTAACATCAAGACATGAAAAACATCATGTATCCGACTCAACTCCGGAGGTAATCGAGCCGATAAGCTCTCTGTGGTCCCATACGCTTCAACACTCGATAAGGCCCGATAAACCTGGGGCTCAACTTGCCCTTTCGTCCAAACCTTAAAACCTTCTTCCAAGGTGAGACTTTTAGAAAAACCCGATCACCCACTGCAAATTCTATTTCCTTACATTTCAGATCCGCATAAGATTTTTGCCTGCTTAAGCTTCCTTCATAGAGCCCGAATTAACTTAACCTTTTCTCTATTTTCAAACTAATTAGGACCCAACAATCGTCTCTCACCCAACTCGTCCAAAGGTAGGAGTACGACACTTACGACCATACAACACTTAGTAGGGTGCCATCCGGATATTGGATTGATAGCTATTGTTGTACGCGAATTCACTTAGCGGTAGAAAATCTTCCCAACTACCCTTGAAGTCAATAACACGACCTCTCAACATATCTTCCGAAACGGATTACCCTCTCTCGATCGACCATCATGCGTGGATGAAACGCTATCTTTGAAATCCGGTTTGTACCCAACGCTTGATGCAACGCTTTCGAATCGCGACGTAAACACGGGTCTCTGCATGCGATATGATAGACATCGTACCCCATGTAACCTCACAATCTCCGCTACATACTGACTTGGCCAACTCGTGAATGAGTAACAAACACAAACCGGTATGAAGTGAGTAGACTTCGTCAACCGATCGACAATCACCCACACTGAATCCTTCCTAGTAGGCGTAAGAGGTAGCCCACTAACAAAATCCATAGTTATCCTCTCCCACTTCCAAAGTGAAATCTTCACTTGTTGTAGAACCCCGAAGGCAACTAATGTTCAGCCTTCACCTGCTGACACGTCAAGCACTTACTCACGAACTCAGTAACTACTTGCTTCATACCCGGCCACAAAAACTGTTCCCACAAATCTCGATACATTTTACTCCCACCAGGATGCATAGCGTATGGACTACTATGTGCTTCTTGCAGAATCTTCTGTCTTAACTCGGAATCCTTTGGCATACAAGACTTTCCACGGAAGCACAATACCCCTTCACTGTTCAAACTAAAGTCTTCTGTCTCACCACTTTCCACTTGCTGAAATCTAGAACTTAATGATTTATCTGACAACTGCTTCTCTTTAACCTGACTTACCCATGAAGGCTTCACTTGAAGTTCAGCTAACAAGCTCCCATCATCATACAAACTGAGATGAGCAAACATGGCCCTCAAATCACATATCACCTTACGGCTTAACGCATCCGCCACTACATTAGCTTTACCCGGGTGATACTCAATCGAATGGGGCTTGTAATCCTTTAACAATTCAATCCACCTCGCCGCTTTAAATTCAACTCCTTCTGGGTAAGGAGATACTTCAGGCTCTTATGATCATTGTAGATAACCGACTTCTCTCCATACAAGTAGTGCCTCCAAATCTTCAGAGCGAACACTACCGTAGCTAACTCCAGATCATGCGTGGGATAGTTCACTTCATGAGGTTTCAATTGCCGAGAGGCATACGCTACCACTTCCCCTTCCTGCATCAACACACATCCTAACCCTGTGTGCGACGCATCACAATAGACAGCAAACTCCTTCCCAGCCTCAGGCTGAATCAACACTGGTGCCTCCGTCAAAATCCTTTTTAACTTCTCAAAGCTTTCCACTTTTATCTCGACTGGACAAACGGTACCCCTTTTAGTAATAACTTGGTTAAAGGTGCAGCTATTAGTGAGAATCCCTCAACAAACCTTCTGTAGTACCCAACTAACCCGAGAAAGCTCCGAATCTCTGCTACCGACTTCGGTGGCTTCCAATCCACAATAGCTTCAATCTTTTGGGGATCGACCCTAATCCCCTCGGCTGACACAACATGCCCCAGAAAGGTAACTTCTCTTAACCAAAATTCACATTTGCTGAATTTGGCATACAGTTGCTTCTCTCTCAAAATTTGCAGAACAATTCGAAGATGCGAATCGTGCTCCTCTTCCGTCCTTGAATAAACCAAGATATCGTCTATGAACACTACGACAAACCGATCCAGATAGGGTTGGAATACACGGTTCATCATATCCATAAACGCAACTGGTGCATTCGTCAATCCGAACGGCATCACTAAGAACTCGTAGTGACCATAACGAGTTCGGCGATCTTATGAATATCCGCCTCCTTGACCTTAAGTCGATGATAACTCGACCTCAAGTCTAGCCGAGAAAACCAAAGCGCCTCGTAGCTGATCGTAAGCAGATTGTTTATCCTTGGCAATGGGTACTTGTTCTTAATCGTCAACTTGTTCAATTGTCTATAGTCAATACACATCCGCATTGACCCATCCTTTTTCTTGATGAATAACACCGGTGCTCCCCACGGGGACACACTTGGTCGGATAAAACCACGGTCCAACGGTTCTCGAATCGAGCATTAAGTTCCACCAGCTCCTTTGGCGCCACCCTGTATGGAGCAATGGACACCAGAGCTGTTCCCGGAAGAAGATCAATGCCGAACTCCACCTCGCGATCCGGAGGTAACCCTGGAAGCTCTTCTGGAAAACCATTGGAGAATTCCTTCACCGTTCTAACATCTCTTATAGACAACTCCTTGGCTTCCAACGCATTGACGAAAGCTAGGAAAGCCCCACACCCTTTCCTCACCATCCTTTCAGCTTTTAAAGCAGACACCACATTGGACAGGTAATTCCTTCTCTCACCTATCACCAACACCTCCTTATCCTCACGAGTCTTGAAGATCGTGCGCTTAGCAAAGACGTACCAAGTTTGCTCGATACTTAACTAACCAGTCCATACCTAAAATCAAGTCGAACTCGCCGAACAGCAATTCCATCAAATCAGCCGGGAAAACAATCCCTTGGACTTCTAAAGGCACATTCCTAAAGAGTTTGTTCACCACTACAGATTGTCCTAAAGGGCTAATCACGGTCATCTCTCTAGAAGCAACCTCGATTCTATGTTCAAAGATCCGCACACGAGACTAGCAATATAAGAATGCGTAGACCCAATATCTATCAAGTGCGGTATAGGGCAAACCAAAAATAAGGAACATTACTAGTTATGACGCCCCGGTGCATCGCCCTCCTCTCGGCGTCTAGTTGCGTAAACCAACCCGGGATGTCTCGCATCCGTATTCCCAAAGCACCTCGCCCGGTGCTCCACGCCCTCGACCAAAACCATTTCCTCCCCGGCCAGGACCACGACCTCTCGGTGGTTGCTTTGCCCACCTCTTCCGGATCGAACATAACCCCGACCCATCGACCGCGCTCTGTTTGGCTCTTGCGGACAGTCCCTTACCCGATGATCCATAGATCCACACCTGAAGCATCCTCTACCACCTACCCAACACTCCCCTGAATGAAATTTCCCACATCGAGCACACAGTTGAGATCGACCAATAGCAACAGGCTTCACAACTCGACTCGGCTCATCGAACCTAGGCCTCTTTTGGAAATTCCCAGCAGATCCTAATGACCCAAAGCTCCTCTTATTGCTACCCCTACCATTATCCCGATTCTGCCTCTCTGATCATTTCACCTCTTCAGCTATCTTTGCCTTCTTAACTAGAGTAGCAAACTCTCTTTCCCGTTGAGGAGCTATCAGTACTCGTAGCTCATCCCTCAAACCATCCTAAAACTGAACACAGTGCTCATAATACGTTGCCACAATTCCCCGAGCATAGCGACTTAAACGCAGAGATTCTACCTCATACTCAGCCACCGACTTATTCCCCTGAACCAAGTTTAAAAATGCCTTCCTTTGGGCGTCCACATAACTCGCCCCAACATACTTTCCCTAGAACGCTGTCTTAAAGAAGTCCAAGGTAATACGGTCGGTCGCTGTACCATCCCTTACCGTGAGCCACCACTGGTATGCCTCGTCTCGAAGAAGGGACACTACCCCTTTCAGCTTCTCTTCTGCGGTACAGTCAAGATTGTCCATGATCCGTTCAATCGCTTCCAACCAATACTCAGCTACGTTAGGAGCCACACCCGAAATGCCCCTAAATATCTCAGCCCCATTAGCTTGGAGTCTCTCAGAAATAGATTTTCGGCCTACAGATCCCGTGCTTGCTCCAGCAACCCGCTCCAAAACACGCAACATAGCTTGAGACACAGCATCGTCTCCACCAGTTTGGTCCTGAAATCTCGCTTCCGCAATTGGTGATGCTGGCACTTCATCTTCCGGCCCATGCCCTGATTCCGAAGGTCCAGCCTCATTACCCCGGCCTCTACCACGGCCACGCATTCCACGTCCACGTCCTCTAGTGCTCATGACTACCAATTCGAATTAATCTGATTACAAATTTTATGAATTAGCATATCTTCCACTGTTTATTACCGGGTAGTCTTATGGAAATAGAATTAGAAGTGGTTTTTTTTCACAAAACATATATACCTAAAGGTTTCAGTCTCTAAAGTCGAATTTCTTAATACTAACAATTACAGTACAATATAATCACTTCATGCAAATCAACCAATAGTCAGAAGTCTTACCGTGCGGATTGGTGTAGGAGACTCGGGTGCCATGCTTCAAAAATAAAACATATATTTCTTAAACAGTATTTCAAACCAAATTTTTTAAAAAAAAAATTGTCGAACCCATTCCACAGCCGAGTTTTGCAACCTAGGCTCGGATACCATAATTGTAACACCCCAAACCCAGTCAATACATTACGACCGAATCTGGTATGTTACAGGAAAGGAAGTTTTGAAAATTTTCGACAGAGCATCGAAATTTTTGGGGAAACGTTTCGTTTAGTAAGTCAATCCTAAAGAAAATTTTGGTAGATGATTATCTTATCAACTTCTAATTAAAAACAATCAATGAAGTCGTAAACAATTTTAGTTTTACTAAAGCCGAAATCAGTGAATTTCGAAATCGTGTCATTTGAAAACACTGTTGAGGTTTTTAAGAAAGCTTCCGATTTATTCAGTCCTTCGCTTGTCATCCTTTGTTAACACTTTGGAAGAAAACGATTGTTTGTATTTTAATTTTAGAAAATCCCATATTCGGCATCTCATAAGATAAGTTATAACCGCATAAAACCCAAAACCCAAATTAAAGATTAGGAGGCCTTATTACATAACAGAATCCCAATTTAAAATGAGTTTAAAATAAAGAAAATGAATTTACGAGAAAGTAATATCGGATGGCCACCTCAAGTCCGCCTCGACTCCAAATCCGCATCTAGGGGTTACCTGCAAATTTAAGCGGAGGGTGAGTCACCAAGACTTAGTGTGTAATTCCCTTATAACGCAATTGGGCTTTAAGCCCACTAAAGGTGCACATTGGGCCTTAGCTCGCACAATATGGCATAATAAGAATGTATGCAATGCAGCCCAACCCAACCTAGTTTTCCATCATCTAGATCTCCCGAATCGCCCAAACACCCGTGGCACCAAGCCACCGCTGTGGTTCTGGACCACCGTGATACTGGATCACCGTGATGAGTCACTAATTATATGTGTGGAGCCAACCCACCGTGGTACCAAACACTTTGTGACAATCCTCGATAAATATACGTGGGGCCAACCATCGTGGTACCAAACCATCGAGACAAGTCACTGCATAACATACATGTGTGGTGTCAAACCACCGTGGTACCAAACCAACGAGACATAGTCATCGAATAAGATATGTGGGGCCAACCCACTGTGGTACCAAACGACTCTGATAGTCCCTAAATAACACTTCCCCTTTTATATCACATCCCAAGCCCATGCACATGTTAACAAACTGAAATGAATGCAAACATGCTTTCAAAGCACATCGGTGAATTGTATCATACATATATACTTTCGAAAAATAGAACCACATAAGTACTTACCCGGTATCTCCATCCTTACCCACGAGGGTATCTCGACTATCTAAGCGATCGTTTGACTTTCGACCAACTCGATTATTAACAAAAACTACTAAAGTAAAGTTTGAGCGTTACACACCTGATTATGCGTAAAACTAAACTCTCTACGTCGACGCTCTCACTAGCAGGGATAACGACTATTTGTCTATCCCAGACAGATGTCGGCTCCCTACCACAGCCTGGCGGAAAGTCTCGAACCGCCGACACAGCATGTCGTTTGAATGACGGGTTGTGACTACTCGCACACTACCCTCAGGCTTTTTAAACGAACTCTCCTTGGATCGGCTAGCACTCATGTCCATGATGAAAAACCTTGATCAATACTCAAAAAGAACCCTTTGATTGGCTAACCAAAAGATTTGATTAAAGCCGAGTAAAACGAAAGAGAGACTAATCGTATAAGACTAAAGAAACTCCTTACCGTAACTAACAGAATCCTGTTGTACAGACTTCTTGCGGCCTAAGATTCCTAGCACCTTGTTTCCTTGATTCTACAAAAGAGCCGAATGGAAACCTAGGAAATTCGGCACTGGCAAAAATAATAGGAGACACCCCGAGTTTGGCTAAAGAAGAGATGAGATTAGGGAGGGTTTCATCTTTTGAAAAGGAAAGGGGAAGAGATAGAGGGAAACCAAATATTCGGCTAAGAGATGAAAGGGGATTCGGCTAAAGAAACAGAAGAAGTAGAAAGAAAAGGAAAAGAGGAAGAAATGCCCGAATGGTCACACCACTTTCGGCTAGAGTCAAAAGAGCAAAAGAGATGAATCGCAAAACTGACAGTTTCGGTACAGAGAAATAGGGAAACCGAATGAGAGAAAAGAGAGAACTCAAGGAGACTTGCAAAAAACGGCACTCACCCCCCTTAATGACTGAATGTGCTAAAATGAAATGAAACAATAGCCTAAGACCTATGGAATTTTCGGCACACTCACCTATCCTAGCACTAAACCAAAATTCCCCCTCCTCAAGCTCCCCACATTCGGCCAACACCTCCACCAACTCCAAATCCCCTGTTTTGCTCATATTTTCACTCCCCTCCACTCATTTTGAATTAGTAGACCAAGTCTTCTTCCACAAACTCCTCCACACCGTCCATTCAAATGCTTTGACCTAGTCAACACCCTCCTTTGAAGAGTCCAAACCGAATGCTAACACTTCACTACCTTGAGCACAAAAAAAAATAAAGCTCCCACTTGCTGCTGATAAAGCTCGAACTCCTTCCCTCCTACTGCTCCCTTGTGATGCCACTCCCCTGCTCCTTAAGTGGCGTCACCTTGCCACCACACCATACTCCTTTTTGTGCAAACAATTACAAGCAAATATTCTTAAGGCCTGCTTCAGCCAGCTCTCCCCTAAAGTGCCCAAACAACAAAATTTCACTAAGGCTCTGGCTTGACCCCGAGCCTCCCCAAGACCCCCAAACACATCCAAAAGACAAGCAGAACAAGCCAAACACACAGAGAAAAACATAAAATGTAGAACCCCTAATTTTAGGATGTTACAGTTCTACCCCCATTAAAGAAATTTCGGCCTCAAAATTTACCGATCAAACGAGGTGAGGTATTCTTGTCGAATTACATCCTCGGGCTCCCTACATGGCTTCCTCTCGAACCATGATTCCGCCATAATACTTTAACCAACGGAACTGACTTCCTTCTCAATACTTTAACATCTCGATCTAAGATCTAAACTGGTTCTTCCTCAAAAGACAAATCAGGTCTTACTTCAATTTCTTCCACCGGCACTATGTGAGATGGATCTGAACGGTAGCACCTTAACATCAAGACATGAAAAACATCATGTATCCGACTCAACTCTAGAGGTAACTGGAGCTGATAAGCTACTGGTCCCATACGCTTCAACACTCGATAAGGCCCGATAAACCTGGGGCTCAACTTGCCCTTTCGTCCAAACCTTAAAACCTTCTTCCAAGGTGAGACTTTTAGAAAAACCCGATCACCCACTGCAAATTCTATTTCCTTACATTTCAGATCCGCATAAGATTTTTGCCTGTCGGAAGCTTCCTTCAACCGAGCCCGAATTAACTTAACCTTTTCCTCTATTTCTGAAACTAATTCCGGACCCAACAACTGTCTCTCACCCAACTCTGTCCAGGAGGTAGGAGTACGACACTTACGACCATACAACACTTAGTAGGGTGCCATCTGGATATTGGATTGATAGCTATTGTTGTACGCGAATTCTGCCAACGGTAGAAAATCTTCCCAACTACCCTTGAAGTCAATAACACAGCCTCTCAACATATCTTCCAGAATCTGGATTACCCTCTCTGACTGACCATCAGTCTGTGGATGAAACGCTATGCTGAAATCCAGTTTTGTACCCAACGCTTGATGCAACGCTTTCGAAATCGCGACGTAAACACGGGGTCTGCATGCGATATGATAGACACTGGTACCCCATGTAACCTCACAATCTCCGCTACATACAGCTTGGCCAACTTCTGTAATGAGTAACAAACACAAACCGGTATGAAGTGAGTAGACTTCGTCAACCGATCGACAATCACCCACACTGAATCCTTCCTAGTAGGCGTAAGAGGTAGCCCACTAACAAAATCCATAGTTATCCTCTCCCACTTCCAAAGTGAAATCTTCACTTGTTGTAGAACCCCGAAGGCAACTAATGTTCAGCCTTCACCTGCTGACACGTCAAGCACTTACTCACGAACTCAGTAACTACTTGCTTCATACCCGGCCACAAAAACTGTTCCCACAAATCTCGATACATTTTACTCCCACCAGGATGCATAGCGTATGGACTACTATGTGCTTCTTGCAGAATCTTCTGTCTTAACTCGGAATCCTTTGGCATACAAGACTTTCCACGGAAGCACAATACCCCTTCACTGTTCAAACTAAAGTCTTCTGTCTCACCACTTTCCACTTGCTGAAATCTAGAACTTAATGATTTATCTGACAACTGCTTCTCTTTAACTGACTTACCATGAAGGCTTCACTTGAAGTTCACTAACAAGCTCCCATCATCATACTGGCGAGATGAGCAAACATGGCCCTCAAATCACATATCACCTTACGGCTTAACGCATCCGCCACTACATTAGCTTTACCTGGGTGATACTCAATCGAACAGTTGTAATCCTTTAACAATTCAATCCACCTCCGCTGCCTTAAATTCAACTCCTTCTGGGTAAGGAGATACTTCAGGCTCTTATGATCATTGTAGATAACCGACTTCTCTCCATACAAGTAGTGCCTCCAAATCTTCAGAGCGAACACTACCGTAGCTAACTCCAGATCATGCGTGGGATAGTTCACTTCATGAGGTTTCAATTGCCGAGAGGCATACGCTACCACTTCCCCTTCCTGCATCAACACACATCCTAACCCTGTGTGCGACGCATCACAATAGACAGCAAACTCCTTCCCAGCCTCAGGCTGAATCAACACCGTGCCTCGTCAAAATCCTTTTAACTTCTCAAAGCTTTCCTGCTGCTTATCTGACCAGACAAACGGTACCCCTTTTAGTAATAACTTGGTTAAAGGTGCAGCTATTAGTGAGAATCCCTCAACAAACCTTCTGTAGTACCCAACTAACCCGAGAAAGCTCCGAATCTCTGCTACCGACTTCGGTGGCTTCCAATCCACAATAGCTTCAATCTTTTGGGGATCGACCCTAATCCCCTCGGCTGACACAACATGCCCCAGAAAGGTAACTTCTCTTAACCAAAATTCACATTTGCTGAATTTGGCATACAGTTGCTTCTCTCTCAAAATTTGCAGAACAATTCGAAGATGCGAATCGTGCTCCTCTTCCGTCCTTGAATAAACCAAGATATCGTCTATGAACACTACGACAAACCGATCCAGATAGGGTTGGAATACACGGTTCATCATATCCATAAACGCAACTGGTGCATTCGTCAATCCGAACGGCATCACTAAGAACTTCGTAGTGACCATAACGAGTTCGGCGATCTTATGAATATCCGCCTCCTTGACCTTAAGCTGATGATAACCTGACCTCAAGTCTAGCTTCGAGAAAACCAAAGCGCCTCGTAGCTGATCGAACAGATCGTTTATCCTTGGCAATGGGTACTTGTTCTTAATCGTCAACTTGTTCAATTGTCTATAGTCAATACACATCCGCATTGACCCATCCTTTTTCTTGATGAATAACACCGGTGCTCCCCACGGGGACACACTTGGTCGGATAAAACCACGGTCCAACAGTTCCTGAATCTGAGCATTAAGTTCCACCAGCTCCTTTGGCGCCACCCTGTATGGAGCAATGGACACCAGAGCTGTTCCCGGAAGAAGATCAATGCCGAACTCCACCTCGCGATCCGGAGGTAACCACGAAGCTCTTACGGAAAACCATTGGAGAATTCCTTCACCGTTCTAACATCTCTTATAGACAACTCCTTGGCTTCCAACGCATTGACGAAAGCTAGGAAAGCCCCACACCCTTTCCTCACCATCCTTTCAGCTTTTAAAGCAGACACCACATTGGACAGGTAATTCTTTCTCTCACCTATCACCAACACCTCCTTATCCTCACGAGTCTTCAGTATCATGCGCTTAGCAGCACAGTCCAAGTTTGCTCGATACTTAACTAACCAGTCCATACCTAAAATCAAGTCGAACTCACGACAAAGCAATTCCATCAAATCGTAGGAAAACAATCCCTTGGACTTCTAAAGGCACATTCCTAAAGAGTTTGTTCACCACTACAGATTGTCCTAAAGGGCTAATCACGGTCATCTCTCTAGAAGCAACCTCAGATTCTATGTTCAAAGATCCAGACACAGTACTAGCAATATACGAATGCGTAGACCCAATATCTATCAGTGCGGTATAGGGCAAACCAAAAATAAGGAACGTACTAGTTATGACGTCCGGTGCATCGCCCTCCTCTCGGCGTCTAGCTGCGTAAACCAACCCAGGATGTCTCGCATCTGTATTCCCGAAAGACCTACGCCGGTGCTCCACGCCTCGACCAAAACCATTTCCTCCACGACCAGGACCACGACCTCTCGGTGGTTCTTTGCCCACCTCTTCTTCGGTGAACATAACCACGACCCTCTCGACCGCGCTCTGTTTGGCTCTTGCGGGATGATCCCTTACCCGATGATCCATAGATCCACACCGAAGCATCCTCTACCACCTACCCAACACTCCCCCCAATGAAATTTCCCACATCGAGCACACAGTTGAGATCGACCAACAAACAATGGGCTTCGCAACTCGACTCGGCCCATCGAACCTAGGCCTCTTTTGGAAATTCCCAGCCAGATCCTAATGACCCAAAGCTCCTCTTATTGCTACCCCTACCATTATCCCGATTCTCGCCTCTCACGATCATTTCACCTCTTCAGCTATCTTTGCCTTCTTAACTAGAGTAGCAAACTCTCTTTCCCGTTGAGGAGCTATCAGTACTCGTAGCTCATCCCTCAAACCATCCTAAAACTGAACACAGTGCTCATAATACGTTGCCACAATTCCCCGAGCATAGCGACTTAAACGCAGAGATTCTACCTCATACTCAGCCACCGACTTATTCCCCTGAACCAAGTTTAAAAATGCCTTCCTTTGGGCGTCCACATAACTCGCCCCAACATACTTTCCCTAGAACGCTGTCTTAAAGAAGTCCAAGGTAATACGGTCGGTCATTTGTACCATCCCCACCGTGAGCCACCAGTTGGTATGCCTCGTCTCGAAGAAGGGACACTACCCCCTTTCGACTTCTCTTACGCGATGCGGTCAAGATTGTCCATGATCCGTTCAATCGCTTCCAACCAATACTCGCATTTACGTTAGGAGCCACACCGAAAATGCCCCTAAATATCTCGGCCCCATTAGCTTGGAGTCTCTCGAAATAGATTTTGACCCTCTGGATCCGTGCTTGCTCCAAACAACCCGCTCCAAAACACGCAACATAGCTTGAGACACGCAGATCGTCTCCACCGGTTTGGTCACGAAATCTCGCCGCAATTGGTGATTTGGCACTTCATCTTCGGCCCATGCCACGATTAGAAGGTCGGCCTCATTACCCGGCCTCTACCACGCCACGCATTCCACGTCCACGTCCTCTAGTGCTCATGACTACCAATTCGAATTAATCTGATTACAAATTTTATGAATTAGCATATCTTCCACTGTTTATTACCGGGTAGTCTTATGGAAATAGAATTAGAAGTGGTTTTTTTTCACAAAACATATATACCTAAAGGTTTCAGTCTCTAAAGTCGAATTTCTTAATACTAACAATTCTGATTACAATATAATCACTTCATGCATATCAACCAATAGTGAAGTCTTCACTGCATGCGGATTGGTGTAGGAGACTCGGGTGCCATGCTTCAAAAATAAAACATATATTTCTTAAACAGTATTTCAAACCAAATTTTTAAAAAAAAAAATTGTCGAACCCATTCCACAGCCGAGTTTTGCAACCTAGGCTCGGATACCATAATTGTAACACCCCAAACCAGTCAATACATTACAATAGAATGCGGTATGTTACGGGAAAGGAAGTTTTGAAAATTTTAAATGAGCATCGAAATTTTTGGGAAACGTTCGTTTAGTAAGTCAATCCTAAAGAAAATTTTGGTAGATGATTATCTTATCAACTTCTAATTAAAAACAATCAATGAAGTCGTAAACAATTTTAGTTTTACTAAAGCGAAATCGATGAATTTGAAATCGTGTCATTTGAAAACAACTTGTTGAGGTTTTTAAGAAAGCTTCCGATTTATTGGTCCTTCGCTTGTCATCCTTTGTTAACACTTTGGAAGAAAACGATTGTTTGTATTTTAATTTTAGAAAATCCCATATTCGGCATCTCATAAGATAAGTTATAACCGCATAAAACCCAAAACCCAAATTAAAGATTAGGAGGCCTTATTACATAACAGAATCCCAATTTAAAATGAGTTTAAAATAAAGAAAATGAATTTACGAGAAAGTAATATCGGATGGCCACCTCAAGTCCGCCTCGACTCCAAATCCGTATCTAGGGGTTACCTGCAAAATTAAGCGGAGGGTGAGTCACCAAGACTTAGTGTGTAATTCCCTTATAACGCATAATTGGGCTTTAAGCCCACCGATTGCACATTGGGCCTTAGCTTTGCACAATATGGCATAATAAGAATGTATGCAATGCAGCCCAACCCAACCTAGTTTTCCATCATCTAGATCTCCTGAATCAGCCAAACACCCGTGGCACCAAGCCACTGTGGTTCAGGACCACCGTGATACGGATCAGCGTGATGCGAGTCACTAATTATATGTGTAGAGCCAACCCACCGTGGTACCAAACCCTTTGTGACAATCACACGATAAATATCGTGGGGCCAACCCTTTGTGGTACCAAACCACCGAGACAAGTCACTTGCATAACATACATGTGTGGTGTCAAACCACCAGTGGTACCAAACCAACGAGACATAGTCCGAATAAGATATGTGGGGCCAACCCTTTGTGGTACCAAGCGACTACGATAGTCCCTAAATAACACTTCCCCTTTTATATCACATCCCAAGCCCATGCACATGTTAACAAACTGAAATGAATGCAAACATGCTTTCAAAGCACATCGGTGAATTGTATCATACATATATACTTTCGAAAAATAGAACCACATAAGTACTTACCCGGTATCTCCATCCTTACCCACGAGGGTATCTCGACTATCTAAGCAGTCGTTTCGGCTTTCAGCCAACTCAGTTATTAACAAAAACTACTAAAGTAAAGTTTGAGCGTTACACACACGATTATCGTAAAACTAAACTCTCTCGTCGGCGCTCTCACTAGCGGGGATAACGACTATTTGTCTATCCAGGCATGATGTCGGCTCCCTACCACCACTGGCGGAAAGTCTCGAAGCATGACACACGACATGTCGTTTGAATGACGGGTTGTGACTACTACACACTACCCTCGGGCTTTTTAAACGAACTCTCCTTGGATCGGCTAGCACTCATGTCCATGATGAAAAACCTTGATCAATACTCAAAAAGAACCCTTTGATTGGCTAACCAAAAGATTTGATTAAAGCCGAGTAAAACGAAAGAGAGACTAATCGTATAAGACTAAAGAAACTCCTTACAGTAACTAATGAGAATCAGGTTGTGGCTGAGACTTCTTGCGGCCTAAGATTCCTAGCACCTTGTTTCCTTGATTCTACAAAAGAGCCGAATGGAAACCTAGGAAATTAAAGACGGCAAAAATAATAGGAGACACCAGAGTTTGGCTAAAGAAGAGATGAGATTAGGGAGGTTTCATCTTTTGAAAAGGAAAGGGGAAGAGATAGAGGGAAACCAAATATTCGGCTAAGAGATGAAAGGGGATTCGGCTAAAGAAACAGAAGAAGTAGAAAGAAAAGGAAAAGAGGAAGAAATGCCCGAATGGTCACACCACTTTCGGCTAGAGTCAAAAGAGCAAAAGAGATGAATCATGGCCAGCAGATTTAAACACACAGAGAAATAGGGAAACCGAATGAGAGAAAAGAGAGAACTCAAGGAGACTTGCAAAAATCGGCACTCACCCCCCTTAATGACTGAATGTGCTAAAATGAAATGAAACAATAGCCTAAGACCTATGGAATTTTCGGCACACTCACCTATCCTAGCACTAAACCAAAATTCCCCCTCCTCAAGCTCCCCACATTCGGCCAACACCTCCACCAACTCCAAATCCCCTGTTTTGCTCCTATTTTCACTCCCCTCCACTCATTTTGAATTAGTAGACCAAGTCTTCTTCCACAAACTCCTCCACACCGTCCATTCAAATGCTTTGACCTAGTCAACACCCTCCTTTGAAGAGTCCAAACCGAATGCTAACACTTCACTACCTTGAGCACAAAAAAAAATAAAGCTCCCACTTGTTGCTGATAAAGCTCGAACTCCTTCCCTCCTACTGCTCCCTTGTGATGCCACTCCCCTGCTCCTTAAGTGGCGTCACCTTGCCACCACACCATACTCCTTTTTGTGCAAACAATTACAAGCAAATATTCTTAAGGCTGCTTGACCAAAGCTCTCTCCCCTAAAGTGCCCAAACAGCAAAATTTCACTAAGGCTCTGGCTTGACCCCGAGCCTCCCCAAGACCCCCAAACACATCTAAAAGACAAGCAGAACAAGCCAAACACACAGAAAAAAACATAAAATGTAGAACCCCTAATTTTAGGATGTTACAGTTCTACCACCATTAAAGAAATTTCGGCCTCAAAATTTACCTGATCAAACGAGGTGAGGGTATTACTGTCGAATTACATCCTCGGGCTCCCACATGGCTTCCTCTGAACCATGATTCCGCCATAATACTTTAACCAATGGAACTGACTTCCTTCTCAATACTTTAACATCTCGATCTAAGATCTAAACTGGTTCTTCCTCAAAAGACAAATCAGGTCTTACTTCAATTTCTTCCACCAGGCACTATGTGAGATGGATGCGAGCAGTAGCACCTTAACATCAAGACATGAAAAACATCATGTATCCGACTCAACTCCGGAGGTGTGCTGGGTGATAAGCTACCGGTCCCATACGCTTCAACACTCGATAAGGCGGAGATAAACACTGGGCTCAACTTGCCCTTCGTCCAAACCTTAAAACCTTCTTCCAAGGTGAGACTTTTAGAAAAACCCGATCACCCCTTGCAAATTCTATTTCCTTACATTTCAGATCCGCATAAGATTTTTGCCTGTCGGAAGCTTCCTTCAACCGAGCCCGAATTAACTTAACCTTTTCCTCTATTTCTGAAACTAATTCCGGACCCAACAACTGTCTCTCACCCAACTCTATCCAGCAGGTAGGAGTACGACACTTACGACCATACAACACTTAGTAGGGTGCCATGCGGATATTGGATTGATAGCTATTGTTGTACGCGAATTCTGCCAACGGTAGAAAATCTTCCCAACTACCCTTGAAGTCAATAACACAGCCTCTCAACATATCTTCCGAATGGATTACCCTCTCTCGACTAACCATCGATGCGTGGATGAAATTTGTCTTTGAAATCCGATTTTGTACCCAACGCTTGATGCAGCGCTTTCGAACGCGACGTAAACACGGGGTCTGCATGCGATATGATAGACATTGGTACCCCATGTAACCTCACAATCTCGCTACATACGGCTTGGCCAACCGTAATGAGTAACAAACACAAACCGGTATGAAGTGAGTAGACTTAAATCAACCGATCGACAATCACCCACACTGAATCCTTCCTAGTAGGCGTAAGAGGTAGCCCACTAACAAAATCCATAGTTATCCTCTCCCACTTCCAAAGTGAAATCTTCACTTGTTGTAGAACCAGAAGGCAACTAATGTTCAGCCTTCACTTGGCGACACGTCAAGCACTTACTCACGAACTCAGTAACTACTTGCTTCATACCCGGCCACAAAAACTGTTCCCACAAATCTCGATACATTTTACTCCCACCAGGATGCATAGCGTATGGACTACTATGTGCTTCTTGCAGAATCTCCTGTCTTAACTCGGAATCCTTTGGCATACAAGACTTTCCACGGAAGCACAATACCCCTTCACATTCAAACTAAAGTCTTCTGTCTCACCACTTTCCACTTGCTTTGAAATCTAGAACTTAATGATTTATCGACAATTTGCTTCTCTTTAACCTGACTTACCCATGAAGGCTTCACTTGAAGTTCAGCTAACAAGCTCCCATCATCATACAAACTGAGATGAGCAAACATGGCCCTCAAATCACATATCACCTTACGGCTTAACGCATCCGCCAGTACATTAGCTTTACCTGGGTGATACTCAATCGAACAGTCGTAATCCTTTAACAATTCAATCCACCTCCGCTGCCTTAAATTCAACTCCTTCTGGGTAAGGAGATACTTCAGGCTCTTATGATCATTGTAGATAACCGACTTCTCTCCATACAAGTAGTGCCTCCAAATCTTCAGAGCGAACACTACCGTAGCTAACTCCAGATCATGCGTGGGATAGTTCACTTCATGAGGTCTCAATTGCCGAGAGGCATACGCTACCACTTCCCCTTCCTGCATCAACACACATCCTAACCCTGTGTGCGACGCATCACAATAGACAACAAACTCCTTCCCAGCCTCAGGCTGAATCAACACTGGTGCCTCCGTCAAAATCCTTTTTAACTTCTCAAAGCTTTCCTGCTGCTTATCTGACCAGACAAACGGTACCCCTTTTAGTAATAACTTGGTTAAAGGTGCAGCTATTAGTGAGAATCCTCAACAAACCTTACAGTAGTACCCAACTAACCCAGAAAGCTCAGAATCTACGCTCACAGACTTGGTGGCTTCCAATCCACAATAGCTTCAATCTTTTTGGGATCGACCTAATCCCTCGGTGACACAACATGCCCAGAAAGGTAACTTCTCTTAACCAAAATTCACATTTCTTTGAATTTGGCATACGATTAACTTTCTCTCAAAATTTGCAGAACAATTCGAAGATGCGAATCGTGCTCCTCTTCCGTCCTTGAATAAACCAAGATATCGTCTATGAACACTACGACAAACCGATCCAGATAGGGTTGGAATACACGGTTCATCATATCCATAAACGCAACTGGTGCATTCGTCAATCCGAACGGCATCACTAAGAACTCGTAGTGACCATAACGAGTTCGAAAAGCAGTCTTATGAATATCCACCTCCTTGACCTTAAGCTGATGATAACCTGACCTCAAGTCTAGCTTCGAGAAAACCAAAGCGCCTCGTAGCTGATCGAACAGATCGTTTATCCTTGGCAATGGGTACTTGTTCTTAATCGTCAACTTGTTCAATTGTCTATAGTCAATACACATCCGCATTGACCCATCCTTTTTCTTGATGAATAACACCGGTGCTCCCCACGGGGACACACTTGGTCGGATAAAACCACGGTCCAACAGTTCCTCAATCTAAGCATTAAGTTCCACCAGCTCCTTTGGCGCCACCCTGTATGGAGCAATGGACACCAGAGCTGTTCCCGGAAGAAGATCAATGCCGAACTCCACCTCGCGATCCGGAGGTAACCCTGGAAGCTCTTCTGGAAAACCATTGGAGAATTCCTTCACCGTTCTAACATCTCTTATAGACAACTCCTTGGCTTCCAGCGCATTGTGAAAGCTAGGAAAGCCCACACCCTTTCCTCACCATCCTTTCGACTTTTAAAGCGGGCACCACATTGGGCGAGTAATTCCTTCTCTCACCTATCACCAACACCTCCTTATCCTCACGAGTCTTGAGTATCATGCGCTTAGCGTACGAGTCCAAGTTTGCTCGATACTTAACTAACGATCCATACCTAAAATCAAGTCGAACTCATGAACTGCAATTCCATCAAATCAGTAGGAAAACAATCCCTTGGACTTCTAAAGGCACATTCCTAAAGAGTTTGTTCACCACTACTGATTGTCCTAAAGGGCTAATCACGGTCATCTCTCTAGAAGCAACCTCAGATTCTATGTTCAAAGATCCGGACCACAGTACTAGCAATATACGAATCGTAGACCCAATATCTATCGAGTGCGGTATAGGGCAAACCAAAAATAAGGCGTACTAGTTATGACGTCCGGTGCATCGCCCTCCTCTCGGCGTCTAGGCTGCGTAAACCAACCCGGGATGTCTCGCATCCGTATTCCCAGCACCTCTGCGGTGCTCCACGCCTCGACCAAAACCATTTCCTCCCCGGCCAGGACCACGACCTCTCGGTGGTTTTTGCCCACCTCTTCCGGTGAACATAACCACGACCTCATCGGCGCGCGCTCTGTTTGGCTCTTGCGGATGATCCCTTACCCGATGATCCATAGATCCACACTGAAGCATCCTCTACCACCTACCCAACACTCCCACAGAATGAAATTTCCCACATCGAGCACACAGTTGAGATCGACCAACACAACAATGAGCTTCACAACTCGACTCGGCTCATCGAACCTAGGCCTCTTTTGGAAATTCCCAGTGAGATCCTAATGACCCAAAGCTCCTCTTATTGCTACCCCTACCATTATCCCGGTCTGCCTCTCCGATCATTTCACCTCTTGACTATCTTTGCCTTCTTAACTAGAGTAACAAACTCTCTTTCCCGTTGAGGAGCTATCAGTACTCGTAGCTCATCCCTCAAACCATCCTAAAACTGAACACAGTGCTCATAATACGTTGCCACAATTCCCCGAGCATAGCGACTTAAACGCAGAGATTCTACCTCATACTCGACCACATAGACTTATTCCCCTGAACCAAGTTTAAAAATGCCTTCCTTTGGGCGTCCACATAACTCGCCCCAACATACTTTCCCTAGAACGCTGTCTTAAAGAAGTCCAAGGTAATACGGTCGATCGCTGTACCATCCCTTACCGTGAGCCACCACTGGTATGCCTCGTCTCGAAGAAGGGACACTACCCCTTTCAGCTTCTCTTCTACGGTACAGTCAAGATTGTCCATGATCCGTTCAATCGCTTCCAACCAATACTCAGCTACGTTAGGAGCCACACCCGAAATGCCCCTAAATATCTCAGCCCCATTAGCTTGGAGTCTCTCAGAAATAGATTTTCGGCCTACAGATCCCGTGCTTGCTCCAGCAACCCGCTCCAAAACACGCAACATAGCTTGAGACACAGCATCGTCTCCACCAGTTTGGTCCTGAAATCTCGCTTAGTAATTGGTGATGCGCGGCACTTCATCTCCGGCCCATGCCACGATTTAGAAGGTCGGCCTCATTACCGGCCTCTACCACGGCCACGCATTCCACGTCCACGTCCTCTAGTGCTCATGACTACCAATTCGAATTAATCTGATTACAAATTTTATGAATTAGCATATCTTCCACTGTTTATTACCGGGTAGTCTTATGGAAATAGAATTAGAAGTGGTTTTTTTTCACAAAACATATATACCTAAAGGTTTGATCTCTAAAGTCGAATTTCTTAATACTAACAATTAAAGATACAATATAATCACTTCATGCAAATCAACCAATAGTCGGAAGTCTTTAGTGCGGATTGGTGTAGGAGACTCGGTGCCATGCTTCAAAAATAAAACATATATTTCTTAAACAGTATTTCAAACCAAATTTTTTTAAAAAAAAATTGTCGAACCCATTCCACAGCCGAGTTTTGCAACCTAGGCTCGGATACCATAATTGTAACACCCCAAACCCAGTCAATACATTACGACCGAATCTGGTATGTTACAGGAAAGGAAGTTTTGAAAATTTTCGACAGAGCATCGAAATTTTTGGGGAAACGTTTCGTTTAGTAAGTCAATCCTAAAGAAAATTTTGGTAGATGATTATCTTATCAACTTCTAATTAAAAATGATCTAAGAAGTCGTAAACAATTTTAGTTTTACTAAAGCCGAAATCAGTGAATTTAGAAATCGCGTCATTTGAAAACACTGTTAAGGTTTTTAAGAAAACTTCCAATTTATTCAGTCCTTCGCTTGTCATCCTTTGTTAACACTTTAGAAGAAAATGATTGTTTGTATTTTAATTTTAGAAAACCCCATAAGATAAGTTATAACCGCATAAAACCCAACACCCAAATTAAAGATTAGGAGGCCTTATTACATAAGAGAATCCCAATTTAAAATGAGTTTAAAATAAAGAAAATGAATTTACGAGAAAGTAATATTGCATGGCCACCTCAAGTTCGCCTCGGCTCCAAATTCGAAGCTAGGGGTTACCTGTAAAATTAAGTAGAGGGGTGAGTCACCAAGACTCAGTGTGTAATTCCCCTTATAACGCAATTGGGCTTTAAGTCCACCAGTGCACATTGGGCCTTAGCCCGCACAAGATGGCATAATAAAAATGTATGCAATGCAGCCCAGCCCAACCTTGTTTTTCATCCTCTAGATCTCCTGAATCAGCTAAACACCCGTGGCACCAAGCCACTGTGGTTCTAGACCACCGTGATACCAGATCACTGTGACAGAGTCACTAATTACATGTGTGGGGCCAACCTACCGTGGTACCAAACCACTGTGACAATCCCTGATAAATATACGTGGGGCCAACCCACTGTGGTACCAAACCACTGAGACAAGTCACTGCATAACATACATGTGTGGTGTCAAACCACCATGGTACCAAACCACTAAGACAGTCCCTAAATAACACTTCCCCTTTTATATCACATCCCAAGCCCATGCACATGTTAACATACTGAAATGAATGCAAACATGCTACCAAAGCACAGCGGTGAATTGTATCATACATATATACTTTCGAAAAATAGAACCACATAAGTACTTACTCGGTATCTCCAACCTTACCCACGAGGGTATCTCGACTATCTAAGCAGTCATTTCGGCTTTCAGCCAACTCAGTTATTATCAAAAACTACTAAAGTAAAGTGTGAGCGTTACACACCTGATTACGCGTAAAACTAAACTCTCTACATCGGCGCCTCGATGAGCGGGGATAACGGCTATTTGTCTATCCCGAGCGGATGTCGGCTCCCTACCACACTGGCGAAAGTCTCGAACGGCCCGACACGGCCGCGTCGTTTGAATGACGGGTTGGCGACTACTCGCACGCTACCCTCAGGCTCCTTAAACGCACTCTCCTTAGATCGGCTAGCACTCATGTCCATGATGAAAAACCTTGATCAATACTCAAACAGAACCCTTTGATTGGCTAACCAAAAGATTTGATTAAAGCCGAGTAAAGTGGAAGAGAGACTAATCATATAAGACTAAAGAAACTCCTTACCTTAACCAACATAATCCGGTTCTATAGACTTCTTGCGGCCTAAGATTCCTAGCACCTTGTTTCCTTGATTCCAAAAAAGAGCCGAATGGAAACCTAGTGTAATATCCCGGGTTAGGGGCTGTTTTGGTGTTGCATGATATTGCATGTTTGTAGTGTCTTTGTGTTCTTTGTTTTTATGTCTTAGGGGCTTAGCTATAGCTTAGGTGTATGGTGAGTAAATTAGAAAATTTTGTTTTTGAGCTAAGGCATTAGGAGTGAGGAAGTGGGGCTTTTAAATTTATTTTGGGAGTTTGTTAGCACAAGAAATTAATTGGTGGAGTGGCAATGTAGGCGCCACTAAGGCTTGGAGTGGGTAACGCCTAAAGCAAGGTGGAGGCCTTGTGTTCGAGCCATGAGTGGCCACTTTTTGGCACTCATTTTGGCGGCATGGAGGAGGAGTTTGTAGGCGGTTCAAACTCGCTTATGACTTGGTCTCCACTTTCAAATGGAAGGTGTGGAGTGAAGATAGGAGTGTGACTTGGTCCACTCAATTCAAATGAGTGTATGGGAGCTTTTGGGGATATGGCCGAATATTTGGGGAGTTTTGGGGAGTGGCGGTTGTGGTAGTAAGTGGGAAGGCTAGGCCGAAATTCTATTTGGCATTTTGTTGTTTCGGTCAAAAAGGTAGGGAACAAAATTTCTTCTTTTGTCAATGACTTAAACTGAAAATTCAAGAGAGTCTCTTATTCTTTTCTTCTTGGAAAAACCGAAATACCAAACCTCTAAGGCTTTAGAATTTGTTTTGCTTTTCTTCCAACCTTCTTGTAGCCGAATGCACTCTTGCATTTTCTCTTCTCCTTCACTGCATAAGTCGAAACTAGTACCAATTGTCTTCTTATTCATTTTCTTCTCTCTTCTTGAAAAACACTAGTGCCTGAAACTCACCACTTCCCCAACCGATTTCTCCATTTCTTCTTGTCTATCTTTTTGGGTGTCTAGAACCCATATCAACTTGCAAAACTTTCTTTTGTTCTCTTCTCAAAACTGTTGCCGTAGTCTCTAATTCTTCTCTTGTTTGCACTCCATTTTTCACCTTTGGAAGCCGAATATAGGTGTGTGTAAAACACCAAGGCCGAACCTTCTCTCCCTCCCCCCTAGTGGTTTCTTGGCCGAATTTTGGTGTTGGGTGTTGGTAAGTGCAAGGCCGAATGGCCATATCTCCCTCTTTTGGTTCTTTATTTGGTTATGTTTTGGGTTAAGGGCCGATTATGGTCAGTTTGGAAGGATGTTAACCTTTGGTTATCATCTTGTGTTAGGGTCTTGGATATCGAAAGCAGTCAGGTGGAGCCTTCTCTCTTTGTGAACCGATTAGGTGTAGCCGATTGGTGATCAAAGAAGGGGCTATTAGTTGGTTCGGGTTTGGTAGGAAACCAAACTTTTGCAAGGTAAGGGTCCAACGCTAACCCTTGTGGTTCATTTGGTTATGGCCGAATGGTCTTAGTGCCTAACCCCTATGTTGGCCGAATATTGTGGTTGCCTAATGGTTTACTTTTGGCCGATTCTAGGAGCCAGATAGTCAAGGGACTCAGAGTGATTCGTAGGGATCTTTAGCTCGTAGCTATCAGGTGTGTATACTAACACACTTATATTTAGTAATATCGTTAATAACTTTTGTGCATTGACTAATGGAGCAGTGGTGACTATTATGATACCCTCATGGGTGCGAGTTTGGACTCGGGTAAGTCGGTGCTATTATTATGAGTTATTGATGATGTATGATACCATGGTTATGGATATGTGACATGGGGTATGAGATTAGACATATTGGCATGATATGCATGATAGTATGATATGCATGATAGCATGATATTCATGTTTACATGAGTTTGGCATGTTGATGGGTGATACGAGAGGAGAGGAGCGGTTGATGTATTGTGTCGACGAGCACCGGTGCTTTGGTAGCACACTTTGTGACTTTGGGTCACTCAGAGGTTTGGCACCTCGGAGGTTTGGTACCTCAGCGTCTCGTCCCGATGGCTCGAGTACCACGATGGTGGGTTGGCCCCACAGATGATTATACGGGATTGGCGCCGGTGTTTTGGTAACACACGATGGGTTGGCCCCATCACGGTTGTGACTACGGTCACGGTGCTTTGGTAGCACATCGTGTCTTTGGGACACCAGAGGTTTGGCACCTCATTGCGACTTGTCCCCGTGGTTTGACCACCGTGGGTTGGCCCCACTTGAGATATGGGATCGAAATGCGCTAGTGTTTTGGTAACACACGATGGGTTGGCCCCATCATCATTGGATTCGTGACTTGGTCACGGTGCTTTAGTAGCACAATTGTGTCTTTGGGACACGGTGCTTTGGTAGCACATTGACGGATATTGTGTCTTTGGGACACCGGTGCTTTAGGAGCACATTGTGACTATATGTCACCGGTGGTTTGGTACCACACGGGGTAGAAAAGGAGATATGGATGGTTAGGTTGGGTTGCATTAATCATGTTGCTATGTATAATGTGTGTTAGCATGTTGATTCTTTGGGAGCGGGATTTGCACATTGAGTCACTCGACTCACCCTCTCCTTTGGCATTTCGGGTGACTCGTGAGACGCGGACTTGGGTAAGGATGGACTCGGGGTGCACATGCCATGCTTTAATAAAGTTTTACTCAGACTCTACTATTTGGGTACTTTAGTTGTTACTTTACATTGGGTTTTATTTCGGATTGTAAAAGGCCTTTTAAGTTATGTTTTATGTTGTTTATATTTTAAAGTGATTTTGATATGCCTTAACAAAATAACTCGGAATAAATTTTACTAAAACACTGGAAAGATCATGTTTTCAAAATTATAACGCGACGTGTTTTTAAACTATACCATCGGGTATCACACTAAGTCTTTTTGACAAACAAATTCAAGCTGGTTTCCAATTCTAACTTGTAATTCACCTAAGTTCAAAAGTGTTTTATGTATCATTAAGTAACTAAGGAGGTTTTAAATGGTTTTAACTTGTTTTAACTACAAACTCTAGCTAAGTTTTCAAAATCTCCAGGTTTCAAATACATCAAGCTGTTTTCCAAACAAGACTACTCAAATTTGTTTCAAACACTGCTTTGTGTTTTCACTCCACTTTTAAACGAAAAATCTAGTTTTCCCAAGACGTTTTCCCCGTAGCATACCAGATTCGGACGTGGTGTCTTGTCCGGGTTTGGGGTGTTACACCTAGGAAATTCGACACTGGCAAAAATAATAGGAGACACCCCGAGTTCGGCTAAAGAAGAGATGAGATTAGGGAGGGTTTCGGCTTTTGAAAAGGAAAGGGGAAGAGATAGAGGGAAACCAAATATTCGACTAAGAGATGAAAGGGGATTCGGCTAAAGAAACAAAAGAAGTAGAAAGAAAAGGAAAAGAGGAAGAAATGCCCGAATGGTCACACCACTTTCGGCTAGAGTCAAAAGAGCAAAAGAGATGAATAAAAAAGCGATGAGCTTTAGACAGAGAAATAGGGAAACCGAATGAGAGAAAAGAGAGAACTCAAGGAGACTTGCAAAAATCGGCACTCACCCTCCTTAATGACCGAATGTGCTAAAATGAAATGAAACAATAGCCTAAGACCTATGGAATTTTCGGCACACTCACCTATCCTAGCACTAAACCGAAATTCCCCCTCCTCAAGCTCCCCACATTCGGCCAACACCTCCACAAACTCTAAATCCCCTGTTTTGCTCCTATTTTCACTCCCCTCCACTCATTTTGAATTAGTAGACCAAGTCTTCTTCCACAAACTCCTCCACCCCCTCCATTCAAATGCTTTGACCCAGTCAACACCCTCCTTTGAAGAGTCCAAATCGAATGCTAACACTTCACTACCTTGAGCACAAAAAAAATAAAGCTCCCACTTGCTGCTGATGAAGCTCGAACTCCTTCCCTCCTATTGCTCCCTTGTGTCGCCACTCCCCTGCACCTTAAGTGGCATCACCTTGCCACCACACCATACTCCTTTTTGTGCAAACAATTACAAGCAAATATTCTTAAGGCCTGCTTCAACCAGCTCCCCCCCTAAAGTCCCCAGACAGAAAAATTTTACCAAGGCTCTAGCTTGACCTCGAGCCTCCCTAGAACCCCCAAACACATCCAAAAGACAAGCAGAACAAGCCAAACACACAAAAAAACATAAAATGTAGAACCCCTAATTCTAGGATGTTACAATAGGGATTTGATCATTTGTGTCATGTCATGTTTGAAGGCCAAAGGGTTGGCTATTAATGTTTCACACTCATTTTGTAAACGGCCATGATGAATTGGCCAATATTGTCAAGTTCATGTTTTAAGGTTGATGGTTATAATGAAATGAATCTTCATGCAAGGTAATGAGTAAGATGTGGATGGAATGAATGATAATTTAAGGATTCTTAATAGTTTATTATTGCTATGTTATGTGCTTCTTGTGATGAAATGAATGATTTTATGTTTCAGGGTGGCAAGAAGGCTTGGAAAATAGCCTTAAACTTTCCACACGGGTAGACACACGGGCGTGTGTCTAGGCCGTGTGTGACACACGGTCAACCCATATAGGTGTGTTGATAGGCCGTGTGTCCCCTGTATTTTAATTGCGAGAATTTGATTCGTCACACGGGCCAGCACACGGGCGTGTGCCTTGGCCGTGTGCCATTATGGGTGTGATGACATCATAAACAGAGAGCTCCACGGGTGAAGGACACGGGCGTGTCTAGGCCGTGTGAGGGACACGGGCTATTGACACAGGTGTGTGTCCGGCCGTGTGAAAACTCCTGTATGTTTGAAATGAAAAATAAATTCTACATGGGCTAGGGACATGGGCGTGTGAGACCACACGGCCTGCCCCTCACGGGCTTGTCCCATGTCACAGGGGCATGTGACCCTTGTCTAGGCAAAAATTTCAAAGAGCGTAAAAGTTTCCGGTTAAACTCTAAAATCTTTCGGATGTGTGTTTAAGGACTCGTAGGCCCATATTATGCACGATGAGAAGAAAAAGGAAAAGTTTTAAATCAGAGCGACATTTTATAACCCGATAATACATGTTCAAGTAAGGTTAAGTACGGTAATGCCTCATATCTTGTCCCGACGTCGGACACGGGTAAGGGGTGTTACATTTAGTGGTATCAGAGCTATGGTTTAGTCGATTCTTGGACTAACGTAGCGTAAGCATGAGTCCAGCTATACAAGCCATACGAAAGAGTGTTTGTGAAATGATAGTGTGACGACTCCTGACGATTTGAATTGTGTTTTTATATAGTCAATGGATCCTGATCCTGACCGAGCTGCAGCCGATTATGCTACAAGTAATGCATCGGCTCCTGCGTAAGGGACCGCACGAGTAGAGAGTAGACCTGAGACCGTGGGTCAGGGAGAAGAGGCCCGGGAAGCCTTTCTCCGTATGATGAGCGATTGGTACACAGAGCACATTCGAGCAAATCCTAATGCTCCACCTCCTCCACCCCCGCCTATTCTTCAACCTACCCCTGTAACTCCCCAAAAGGTAGAAGTTGTAAGAAGAGAAAAGCCTCCGGTTTATAGAATCCAGAAACAAGGAGCCGAGGAATTCCAGGCTAGTAAAGATGATGATCCAAAAAGAGCCGAGTTGTGGCTTGAAAATACCATCAGGGTATTTGATGAATTATCGTGCACACCTGAAGAGTTCATGAAGTGTGTGGTTTCTCTTCTGAGAGATTCCGCTTATCAATGGTGGAATACCCTTGTGTCGGTTGTACCAAGGGAAAGATTTACATGGGAGTTTTTCCAAGAAGACTTTCGGAAGAAATACATAAGCCAAAGATTCATTGATCAGAAGAGAAGGGAATTCCTTGAACTGAAACAAGGTAAGATGACGGTGACTGAGTACGAGTGTGAGTTTGTGAGGCTCAACAAGTACGCTCGAGAATGTGTGTCCTCCGAAGCCATCATGTGTAAGAGGTTTGAGGACGGACTAAATGAAGATATAAAATTATTTATTGGTGTCCTCGAGTTGAAGGAATTTGTTGTGTTAGTGGACCGGGCTTGTAAAGCCGAAGAATTAGTGAAAGAGAAAAGAAAAGCTGAAATGGAGTCTCGTGACTCAAGAAAGAGACGATGGAGTAAGTCATTTCAGTCCTCGTCCAAGAAGTCGAGAGATTTTCCTACCCGACCAGCTACTTCAGCTGGGTTTTCAAACAAAAGTAAGAACAAACAGTACTCAATGTCTAAAGCCCAGACCACATCAGTTGCTAGTGTTGGCAACGCTCGACTGAGTAGACCGGATTGCCCATAGTGTGGCAAACGTCATTCTGGTGAATGTCGAGCAAATGAAAAGGCTTGTTTCAGGTGTGGGTCTTTAGACCATTTTATTAGAAACTGCCCCGAGGTGGATGAGAAAGAGAAGCCTCAAGATGCAAGATCAGGGGGCACTGCTAGAGGAAGACCACAACGAAACCCAGGAAGTGGAACAAGTAGTAAGAATACGCACAGGGAGCAGGTTGCGAGATCTGAGGGTAGAGCGCCTGCAAGGACCTATGCCATTCGTGCCCGTGAAGAGGCATCATCTCCTGATGTAATTACGGGTACATTTTCTCTTCATGATACTAAAGTTATTTCTTTAATAGATCCGGGATCTACCCACTCATACATTTGTATGAAATTAGTATCTAGAATGAGTATGCCCGTAGAGTCTACAGAATTTGTTATAAAGGTGTCTAATCCTTTAGGCAAAAGTGTGCTAGTTGATAAGGTATGTAAAGATTGCCCATTGATGATTAGAGGTCATTGTTTTAAGGCAAATCTCATGCTATTTCCATTTGATGAATTTGATATAATTCTCGGTATGGACTGGTTAACCACTCATGATGTGACAGTAAATTATGGAAAGAAATATGTTGAATTGAGATGTGAAAATGGGAACACTCTACGTGTTGAATCAGATGAACAAAACAGATCGCCGGTAGTGATATATCATATGTCAACCCAGAGGTATATAAGAAAGGGGTATGAAGCCTATCTTGCCTTTGTTATGAATGCTAAAGAAACTGAGTTAAAGATTGAATCAGTACCGATAGTGGGTGAGTATCCAGATGTGTTTCCTGAGGAATTGCCAGGATTGCCTCCGGTGAGAGAGGTTGAATTTGACATTGAGTTAGCTTCCGGTACTGTACCGATATCGATTGCTCCTTACAGGATGGCCCCAACCGAGTTGAAGGAATTGAAGGCACAGTTGCAAGAGCTGACGGACAAAGGTTTTGCAAGACCGAGTTGCTCTCCATGGGGTGCCCCGGTGCTATTTGTGAAAAAGAAAGATGGCTCTATGAGATTGTGCATAGATTACTGGCAGCTTAATAAAGCAACAGTGAAGAACAAGTACCCATTGCTAAGGATCGACGATTTGTTTGATCAATTGAAGGGAGCCACTGTGTTCTCTAAGATAGATTTAAGGTCAGGATATTACCAGTTAAGAGTAAAAGACTCAGATGTGCCGAAGACTGCTTTTCGAACGAGGTATGGGCATTACGAATTTTGTCATGCCTTTTGGTTTAACTAATGCCCCTGCGGTGTTTATGGATTTGATGAACCGCATCTTTCGGCCATTTTTGGATAAGTTTGTTGTGGTTTTTATTGATGATATCTTGATATATTCCGAGATGAGTGAGCATCTTTGAGCACTTAAGGGCGAGCTTTTCTGATTTTACTGAGATAACCCGGTTGTATGCCAAGTTTAGCAAAAGTGAATTTTGGCTCAAGGAAGTTGGATTTCTAGGACATATTGTCTCGGGAGATGGAGTCCGAGTTGACCCAAGTAAGATTTCAGCTATTGTTGATTGGAAGCTATTTGAAAAATGTATTTGAGGTTAAAAAGTTTTTGGGCTTAGCCGCCTATTATAGGCGATTCGTTAAGGGGTTTTCTATGATAGCGACTCAATGACGTAAAGCTATTCTGAGAAAAATGTAAAGTTTGAATGGGACGGAGAAGTGTCATGCAGATTTTCGAGAAACTAAAGGCAATGTTGACAGAGGCTCCACTTCTAGTACAACCAAAATCAGGAAAAGAATTTGTGGTCTACAGTGATGCATCCTTGAATGGATTGGGCTGTGTACTTATGCAAGAAGGTAAAGTGATAGCATATGCCTCCAGACAATTAAAGCCACACGAGAAGAACTATCCTACGCATGATTTAGAGTTGGCTGCCATTATTTTTGCACTGAAGATTTGGAGACACCATTTGTATGGTGAAAGATGTCAGATTTTCACCGATCACAAAAGTTTAAAGTATTTGATGACTCAAAAAGAATTGAACCTAAGGCAGCGAAGATGGCTAGAGTTGATAAAGGATTATGAGTTGGTTATTGATTACCACCCGGGAAAGGCGAATATAGTCGCTGATGCTTTGAGCAGAAAATCCCTATTTGCATTGAGGGCTATGAATACACGGGTGACACTATCAGAGGATGGTTCTATTATAGCTAAGTTGAGAGCTAGACCGATGTTCCTTCAAGAGATTCATGAGGCTCAGAAGGATGACAGTGACTTACAAGCCAAAAGAGTTCAGTGTGAGTCGGGTGTTGAATCTGATTTTCAGATTAATTCTGGTGGGTGTCTGATGTTCAGAGACAAAGTTTGCGTGCCGAGGAATAATGAGCTTATCCGAAAGATTTTATACGAGGCACATAATGGATGTCAATCTGTGCATCCGGGTAGCACCAATATGTATAATGATTTGAAGAAATGGTATTGGTGGCAGAATATGAAGAAATATATTTCTGAGTTTGTTTCAAGATGTTTGATTTGTCAGCAAGTAAAGGCTGAACACTAAGTACCCTCGGGTTTGCTTCAACCTATTATGGTGCCCAGTGGAAGTGGGACCAAATTACCATGGACTTTGTAACAGGGTTGCCGTTGACACCGAGCAAGAAAGATGCTGTATGGGTCGTAGTCGATAGACTTACGAAGTTAGCCCATTTTATACCAGTGTGTGTCGACTACTCATTGAATAAGTTGGAAAACTTGTATATCTCAGAGATTTTAAGACTTCATGGAGTACCATTATCTATTATATCGGACAGAGATCCTAGATTCACTTCCAGATTTTGGAAAAAGTTGCAAGAGGCCCTGGGCACAAAGTTGAATTTTACTACGGCCTTTCACCCCCAAACTGACGGACAGTCGAAGAGGTTAATACAAATACTTGAAGATATGCTCCGATGTTGTATTCTTGAGTTTCAGGGCAGTTGAGAAAAATACTTACCTTTGGTGGAATTTTCCTACAATAACAGTTATCAGTCAAGCTTGAAAGTGGCGCCTTATGAGGCCTTGTATGGGCGTAAGTGTCGAACACCTTTGTATTGGACTGAACTTAAGGAAAACCAGATCCACGGGATTGATTTGGTTAGAGAAACTGAAGAGAAATTAAAGGTGATTCGCGATTGTTTAAAAGCTGCTTCTGATAGACAAAAATCCTACTCGGATTTGAAAAGGAAAGAGATTGAGTATCAAGTCGGTGATAGAGTATTTCTGAAAGTGTCGCCATGGAGGAAAGTTCTTAGATTTGGCTGTAAAGGCATATTGAGTCCTCGTTTTATCGGACCATATGAGATCGTCGAAAAGATAGGGCCGGTAGCTTATTGATTGGCTTTGCCATCCGAATTAGAGAAGATTCATGATGTGTTTCACGTGTCCATGTTGCGACGCTACCGATCAGACCCTTCGCATGTGATCACACCGACAGAGGTTGAGATTAAACTCGACATGACATATGTGTTGGAACGCCGGCACCCCTTGGCGCAGCAAAATAAAATTAATTCCGGTGATCCAAACCATGAATCCATGTGTCAGGAACGAATCATGGTGAAATAAAGGTTTCGAAATTACCGAAACTTCAATCTGAGTAGACAGCGACGCCTCGGCAACAAGAATTTTTATCTACTACCGCAACCTTTTCCGATGTCGGCCTCTACGTAATCCACCCGGTTTGACTATGAACGGAAGAAATCTCCAAAACTGTTTTGGAGGTTTATTTGCTTGACAATTTGCTAGACCTCACAAGCAATCTCTTAGGGTTTATATTAAGCTCTGTATCTTTTATTACCTTTTATATTTGGTATATCTTTAATGACTCATAAAATTAAATAAATACAATAAAGTTTTTAACCGAAAATTATAATTACATTAATTATATCCGAAAATTATAATTACATTAATTATAACAAGGATTTCGGTAAACTATATTTATTTAAATTTATATACGAACCAAATTCATATATTAATAGAACTATGTTGTCATTATGTGTACAACATCCTTGTACATATAATATGTTCAATATTTGATTTCCCAATTAATTTAATTCATGTGACAACCAAACACAATACAAACTATGTTTTATTACGTTCATTTCAACCATATGGTGTGACCCTGTAGGTTCTTATAACGTTAGCAGTAACACTAGAATGATTCCAATGCCACAAACAATGAGTGGCATCTAGCAATGCATCATTGCTACCTAAGTTACAAGAAGTCATGATTCGACATAACCTTTTGTGATTAACCTTTCATGCATTAATCCTTAAGACCTTTATCTCTGGAATGGACACAAGTAATGGAATAGTCACACTTGCATAGTCCATCCCATGTTTCTTGATATCTTGAGTAGACTATGATATACAAATTAGTATGACATCTCATATCAACTTATTTGAGCAAGGCCATGCATTTCTAGTCTCACTCAATCAAGTGGCCTAAGATATTACTCCTATTATGTAGGAGGGACTTATCCTATATTGATCAACCATATCCCTCTACATAGGTAGTGGTATATCCAACATCAGCCTTTATAGAACAACCTGTTATGGTGTACATTTGACTGTATCAAAATATACAACTCACGATGTTGGGATAATGATGATCTCAAGTCTGAGGATCATATACATATTAATCACTATGAGTAATGTTGTGACAATTACATAACAATCCAAGAAACATACTCATAGCGGGTCAGTCCAATATGTTGTTCTCTAACACACATATTCATGCATTGATTTTGACACTCCATATCAATGACAACTCTTTATCATCAATCAACTACATGTTAGTCTTGATGCATTATTGTTGTCCTAGTCAACAATAATACTTGACTAAGGATCTTTTAAGAATAATCATATTATTCTCAGGACGTTATTATAAAACAGTTTATTTGTACACACAGAAAGAAAAACTGAAATAATAATGATAACGCTTTATATTAATAAACATGGTAAATCAAGTATGTTATTAAAGCCATCTCATGATTGATCTTTGGGCATACTCTTATAATCTCCCACTAGCACTAAGACCAATCACTCATATATCTAATACCAAGTGAATTAGTGTGACGATCATGCTTCTGTTGGGTCAGAGGCTTGGTCAGGGGATCAGCAATGTTATCATTTGTAGGTACTCTGCATATCTCTACATCCCCTCGATCGATAATCTCTCGAATAAGATGGTAGCGCCTAAGTATATGTTTGGATCGTTTGTGAGATCTGGGTTCTTTAGCTTGTGCAATAGCTCCATTGTCATCACATCGAAGTTCTATAGCATCTGATATGCTAGGCACAACCCCTAGTCCAGTAATGAACTTCTTGATCCAAACCGTTTCTTGTACTGCCTCACTGGCTGCAATATACTCGGCCTCTGTTGTAGAACCGACTACTGTACTTTTCTTTGAACTCTTCCAGCTCATAGCACCACCATTAAGGCAAAACACAAAACCTGATTGCGATCAAGAATCGTCCTTGTCAGTTTAGAAGCTGGCATCAGTGTAACCTTTTACACTTAACTCTTCCTCACCTCCATATATTGGGAACGTATCCTTAGTTATTCTTAAGTACTTAAGGATATTCTTGACTATGGTCCAGTGACCTTTACCGGGATCTACTTGGTACCTGCACGTCATACTTAAGGCATATGAGACATCTGGACGGGTACATAACATTGCATACATGATAGATCCAATAGTGGAAGCATATGGAATTTTACTCATGCATTCTCTCTCTTGTGGAGTTGAAGGACACATTTCCTTCGAGAGTGAAATACCATGTCTCATAGGTAGGAATCCTCTTTTAGATTCTTCCATACTGAACCTTTTCAGTACTTTATCTATGTATGTACTTTGGCTTAGACCTAGTAGTCGTCTTGATCTATCTCTATAGATCTTGACTCCTAAGATGTAAGTGGCTTCGCCCAAGTCCTTCATAGAAAAACAACTTCCTAACCAAGTCTTAATAGGTTGCAAGGTAGGTATGGCATTTCCCATGATAAGTATGTTATCCACATACAGTACCAAGAATGTGATAGTGCTCCCACTAACTTTCTTGTAAACACATGGTTCATCTTCATTTTTGATAAAACCAAACTCTTTGATTGCATCGTTAAAACGAAGATTCCAACTTCGAGAAGCTTGCTTTAATCCATAAATGGATCTTTGTAGCTTACATATCTTTCTAGCATCATTTGGATTGACAAAACCTTCAGGTTGTGTCATGTACACATCCTCTTCAAGTTTCCGTTAGGAAATTTGTTTTGGCGTCCATCCGCGATTTCATAATCATGAAATGCAGCTATGGCGAGCAAGATCCTGATGGATTTAAACATAGCTACAGGTGAAAAGGTTTCATCATAGTCAACACCATGAATTTAGCGAAAACCTTTAGCGACTAATCGCCCTTTGTATGTTTGTACATTACCATCCATGTCAGTTTTCTTTTTGAAAACCCACTTGCGCCCTATAGGTTTCACCCCTTCGGGTGGGTCAATCAAAGTCCATACTTGGTTTTCATACATGGAATCCATCTCAGATCTCATGGCCTCAAGCCTTTCTTAGAGTCTGGGCTCGTCACCGCTTCTTGATAAGTCCTAGGCTAATCTTGATCTATAAGAAGAACGTCACCATGTGTTGTAATGAGAAATCCATATCTCTCAGGTGTATGGCGTTCTCTTAAAGATCTGCGCAGTGGTTGTGTTTCTACAGCAGTTGCTTGTTCCTCAATTTCTTGTGGAATTTGCTATTGCTCTATCTCTAGTTCAGTGGTATCTTGTGATTCTCGAATTTCATCAAGTTCAATCTTTCTCCCACTTCCTTTTCTAGAAGTAAATTCTCTCTCTAGGAAGACACCAGTCTGAGCAACAAACGTTTTGTTCTTAGTGAGATTAAAGAAATAATATCCTTTGGTTTCTTTCGGATACCCCACAAAAATACACCTTTCAGATTTGAGTTCAAGCTTAGTAGACGTCTGACGTTTAACATACGCTTCACAACCCCAAATTTTCATAAAAGACATACTGGGACGTTTCCCAGTCCACATCTCATATGGCGTCTTTTGAACCGATTTAGATGGAACACGATTTAGTGTGAAAGCGGTATCTCAAGTGCATGTCCCCAAAAGGAAGCGGTAGATCGGCATGACTCATCATGGATCGAACCATGTCTAATGAGTTCGATTTCTTCTCTCGGATACTCCATTCCATTGAGGAGTATTAGGAGGAGTAAGTTGTGAGACAATCCCACATTCCTTCAAAAGATCATCAAACTCTAGGCTCAAATACTCTCAACCTCGATCAGTTGAAGTGACTTGATAGTTTTGCCTAGTTGATTTTGTACTTCATTTTTGAATTCCTTGAACTTTTCAAGGGACTCGGTGTTGGCGCATGAGATAAACATACCCATATCTCACTGAAATCATCGGTGAAAGTAATGAAGTAGTGAAATCCACCTCTGGCCTGTGTATTTATTGGTCCACATACATCAGAATGTATTAGGCCCAATAAATCACTAGCTCGTTCACTTTTACCAGTAAAAGGAGATTTAGTCATTTTTCCCAATAAGCAAGATTCACATACTTCAAATTGTTCAAAAGCAAATGAATTCAAGAGACCATCTTTATGGAGTTTGGATATGCATTTCTCACTTATGTGGCCCAAATGACAATGCCAAAGATAAGTTTGATTTGAGTCATTTATTTTAGATCTTTTAGTATTTATGTTTTAAATGGGATTCATTTGATCTAAAATATAGAGGCCATTAATCAATTGTGCCGAACCATAGAAAACATTATTGAGATAAAAGGAACAACAATTATTCTTAATAATTATCTCAAAACCAATTTTGTCTAGACAAGAAATTGAAATAATGTTTTTAGTCAAACTGGGCACAAAATAACAATCCTCTAAACATAAATCAAGTCCACTAGGCAAAGATAAAGTATATGTTCCCACAGCTAATGCAGCAACTTTTGCTCCATTTCCAACTCACAGGTCCACATCTCCTCTAGCCAAAGTCCTACTCCTTTGTAGTCCCTGTACAGAAGTACAAATATGAGAACCACAACCAATATCTAATACCCAAGAAGTAGTAGTTGATAAATTAATATCAATAACATAAATACCTAAAGCAGACATTCCGCTTGTTTTGGCCTTCTTGACTTCCTCAAGATAGATAGGGCAGTTCCGCTTCCAATGTCCAGTCACACCACAATGAAAGCAGTTTCCTTCCTTAGACACCCCACCTTTAGGTTTCAGTCCGACCTTTCCTTTTCCAAGCTTGGGCTTACCTTTGCCCTTGGGATTTATGCGAACTTTGGCCTTTCCCTTGCCCTTGTTATTGCGACCATCAAGTATGGGCTTGGGTCCAATCTTTTCATGTTGCCTTCAGCGATTCAGTAACATCTTGAGTAAGCTGTGGCGAGTCTTGTCAATTTCATTCATATTGAAATTGAGGACAACCGTTTGTAGCTATCCGGCAACGATTGCGAGAATAACATCGGTGGCCAACTCTTGGCTCAATGGAAACCCAAGCTTAGACATGCTTTCAATATAGCCAATCATCTTAAGGACATGAGGTCCCTCTCTGGGCTTTCTTGACCAACTTACATTGGAATAGGGCCTTAGAGATATCGAACCTCTCTTGCCGTGCTTGCCCCCGATAAAGTTCTTTTAGGTGCTCGATCATATCATAAGCAACCATGTCCTCATGTTGCTTCTGAAGCTCAGGATTCATAGTGGCAAGCATAAGACATCCAACATCTACCATATCATCGAGATACTTCTTGTAAGCATCTCTATCAGTCCTCGAAGCATTAGCGGGTGGTTCATTAGGAAGTGGTTGTTCAATGACATATAATTTCCGTTCTTGTTTGAGGACAATCCTCAAGTTACGGAACCAGTCAAGAAAATTCAAACCATTCAATTTGTCCTTCTCAAGGACCGATCGCAATGAGAGTGTGCTAGTGTTTGCAGCCATAATATATCTACAACAATTAAATATGCGTGTGAGAAAATTTACCAAGTTTATATCAATCATTAAAAATACTTTATTAAATGATGTCCCCACTATTTTATTTCAAAATTAATAACCCTCATAAATTAATTTCGAAAAGACTTTCTCAAAAGTATTTCTAGTGGGTTAAGGATCCATATTTCACCTCCTCTTAAGTCAGCTTTGGCTTTACTCTCAAGACTATGGTTATTTAGGTAAGCAACATTTGCTAATTACATCATATGTAACTCCTAATATTTGGTGAACAACTCTTGTTCTAATCATCTTATGATTTATCCAATTTACTTGCCTCTAGGTTTCTAATCCTATTAGAGTAACCTAGTTAAGTCATTAACCAATTTTTAACCACGTGAATATCACTTGTTTATTCTTCAGCGTTTAACCAAGATAAATACTAGTACTTCGCTTTGGCGGAACCTACATAGTATTGATCGAGGGCTTAACGAGGGCAAAATTGGAAGGCCATGTTGACTTAATATTTTAATAGAGAGGATTTTATTAAGGTTGTTGCATCTCACCAATTATGGTCTACTTTAGTCCATTTAGTCTTTTAATTGATCTCATCAATTAATGGGGTTTATTATTATCAAATTTTAATATATTTAAAATTGGCATGCTTTAGACATCCATAGCATCTCATACATGAATAAATAAAGCAATAAATAAATGCAATAATTATAGCCCATAAACTAAGGTGGTTCAACCCAAGCCAATGGGAGAACCAAAAGGAAACCTAAAGGTGTAAGCCGTTTCATAAGCTATCGGTCCTCACTAGTTGTCCCATCTTCCTTCTCGTCTAGCCCACAGCAACTCTTGCAAATTACAATATGCAGAAACTCGTTTTACATACGAGGGAGTAAGATGAGAAGAGAAATACAAGAGAATGGTAGTAAGGCACGACACGCAGGCCGTATTTATATTAAAAAAAATACAACCTTTTATCAAATGGGTCATTGGGCTATAACTATGCATTTCAAACACTGTGCATGTCAAAAATATCATACATAATTCAACGGTTTTGCTAAAGTGAATTATATAATATCCTTTCAACCTTTTGTGGCCTACCGAGTTTTATTAACAAAATATATTATAAGATGGGGTCTGAGGCGGTCGGAGGAAGATGGGCAACCCCGCAGTACGAACCGCATACCCCAGTCAAATGAAACCTCACGATTTGATAACTTTTATCAGCGAGAATCGTGTTTTCGAGGATTTTAATCCTTTAGGTTTCATATCGGAACAACCCTTGTTCCACTAGCGATTAACTCTTCATCGAAGCGTAAATACCACCGTCGCATCATTACTGATTTGTTAATAGTTATGATAATAACTTAAACCGAATATGCCACAACACCATGATTAACATTTAATCGATTATTGAAAGAGCGATTATCGAGGTTATGCTTAAACGATTTAAACAGTCGAAAACGTAATAAAATTAAAGCATGCATCTCATACAATTGCATCACCCAAGTATTTAAACTCGAGTCCGTGTAACACCCCAAACCCGGCCCAAACACTACAACCGAATCTGGTATGTCACATAAGAAGATTTTTATAAAACTCCATATTAGACTGAAAATTTTGAAAACCGCTTTTAAAACTTCAAGGTTGGTCGCTACACAAACTTCAGTATTTATTTAGTTAAGATTATACTTAGCCCAAAACATGCCTTTAGGTGACGTTTGAAAACACTTGGTGTTGCATTAAATTGACCTAAGGTAGTTATTTAATATCGTTTGTAAATTCGTTACTCAAGCTTTAGAAAAACCTCTAGCTTAGGTTCTATTTAGCAAACGTCTTACCAATTAGTCCATAATTGAAACGTCAAAGTTCAAATTGAAATAAAATAACTCGAACGATTAATGGCCTTATTACATAATAAAAACCCCAAATTAAAGAAAATGATAAGTCAGGGTAAAGTTTAATTTTAATAAAAACCGTGTATGGCCACCTTGAAGTCTGCTCCGGCCGAAGTCCATCGAGCTAAGTATTACCTGTACAAGTTTAAGAAAAAGGGGTGAGTCACGAAGACTCAGTGTGCAATTACCTCACATAAACCATACTGGGCCCAAGCCCTCATATTTCAAATGGCCGAAGCCCAATACAAGATAACATACCAGATATGCAATATGATAAACCCAACCCATCCTATTAATCCATCCTCTACACTCCACTCCATATATCCAACCTCAACACTCCACGGGATTTCTACAATCAACCCTCCATCTGCACACACTCGCTTTGGCGACCATGCTTGTGATCATCTTGCTCAAAGTCGATAAAATGTAACAGAGTCACCGATAAACAATATATAGCCTAGCCACTGAAGTAATGTGACCAAGTCACCGATAAGCAATATGGCACTTAGCCTTCAGAATGGTGTGACAGAGTCACCGATAAATGCTTCCCCTTTCATCAATATCAATTTCCCATCCCATGCAACATACTGACATACTGTAATGAATATAACATACATCAATAGGCATCAACAATCATGCATTTATCTTTAATGCTACGATACATACATGTCATAAAGATTTTAAGTAACTAACCTGATCTCTCTGGTTTTACCCACCAAGGGTAACTCGATAAGCATTACCGAAGTTTTCGTCTTTCATTTAACATATGCAAATTCATTTATACCACAATAAAGTAGGGTGTGAGAATTACACACCTGTAAACACGAAGAACTAAACTCTCAATATTGTCGACACTCTCAGAAGAGGGAACAACCGCAATCTGTCTATTCAGATTCGAAGCCGGTCCACAACCCGATGGAAAGTCTTGTACCGTCGATACCGTATGTTTCTTAAACTTAGGGGCAGGAACTACGAGTCCAACCCCTTCCTTACCTTGACTAGCCTTCGAATCCATGAAAGAACTTTGATCAATAAAATACTATAACGAAAGCAACGATTGTTCAAAAATGACGTCGGGTTAAGGCAACGAATAACGAAGAGAGAAAGATACAAAATTAAAAGAACTTCTTACCTTGATCCATGGAATCCGAACACCAGAAGGCCTAAAAAACTGAATGAGTCCCTAAATAATACCAAGTTAGAACCGATTCTCAAAATAAGACAAAGGAAATGGCCTTTCGGCCTAACAAATCGATAAAGAAACCCTTCCATCCATTCGGCCAACATCCCACTTACCAAAGACCTCCCGGAAGCAGACCACCCGAAGAAGAGAAGATGAGAATAAGCCCCTTTACAATCGGCCAATGCCCAAAGAAACGAATCAGAATCTTCGATTCAACCAAACCAATGAGAGAAGGGAAAAAGAACGAATTGAAACAAAAGAGAAAGAAGGCTCCTTACCGAAAGCAAGAGTATGACGAGTGAAGAGCTATCCGGCTACTGGCATATATCAATGGAAAGAGTGCCTTCAATTGACACAAAAGAGATTCAGCTTCAAAAAGATGTGTATAAAGCAGAGAGAAAAAGAAGAATAAGAAGTAGAGATAAAGAACAGGATTCGGTTATCAAGAAGAAACAAGCTAAAGGTGAAAAAGAAAGAAGAAAGCACAAATGATCCCACTAATATTCAGCTATCACCAAGGAAACAAGAAAGAGAAGAAAAGGAGTAAAGGTGTTTCGGTTTTGGTAGAAAAGATATGAATCAAAGTGACAAAAATGCAAATGATGGTTTCGGTTGTATTCTACTTCCAAAGACACCTTGGAAAAATGACACACCCACACTCTTATGACCGAAATGCCCAACAAAAGCCTAAGAGCTCAAAAAGATAGTTCGGCCCCTACCTAGCCAAGCCAAAATCGTACATGCACCCCCCACACTTCCCTTATTCGGCCAACCTCTCTCCCTCTCTCCTCATCCCACAAATTCCTCCACCTTTCACTCACCACTCCTCATTTCAAATGTGTTGACCGATTCTTACTCCTCCAACACCTCTCCTCCCTCCATTTCAAATTCGTTAACCCATTCCACAACTACCATGCAGAGTCCAAGCCAAAATCTACCACCTCTCCATCCTGACGCCAAAAAAAACTCCAAAATGTAGCATACGTGACTTGAGCCTCCACCCTCACTGCTCTCCTATGGCGTCATCCTCCCTTGCTCCCTAAGGCGTCACTTACCACTCTTCCACACCCCTCTTTGTGTCATCAACTACACACAAATATACATAAGACTTACCTCTACAAGCTTCCCCCCTAAAGTGCCCTAAAATAAAAATTTAACCAAGACTCCAGCTCGAACCCGAGTCTTCCTAAGACCCCCAAACAAGTCCAAATAGCAAGCAGAGCAAGCCAAACACATAGAAACATGAAATGCAGAACCCCCTAACTTGGGATGTTACAGTCTGTATCATACAAGTGGCTCTGATACCACTGTTGGAACGCCGGCACCCCTTGGCGAAGCAAAATAAAATTAATTTCGGTGATCCAAACCATGAACCCATGTGTGAGGAACGAATCGGGGTGAAATAAAGGTTTCAAAATTATCGAAAATTCAATCTGAGTAGACAGCGACGCCTCGGCAACAAGAATTTTGATCTACTGTCGAACCAAGTCGCAACCTTTTTCGATGTCGGCCTCTACGTAATCCACCCGGTTTGACTATGAACGGAAGAAATCTCCAAAACTATTTTGGAGGTTTATTTGCTTGACGGCTGCTAGACCTCACAAGCAATCTCTTAGGGTTTATATTAAGCTCTGTATCTTTTATTACCTTTTATATTTGGTATATCTTTAATGACTCATAAAATTAAATAAATACAATAAAGTTTTTAACCGAAAATTATAATTACATTAATTATAACAAGGATTTTGGTAAACTATATTTATTTAAATTTATATACGAACCAAATTCATATATTAATAGAACTATGTTGTCATTATGTGTACAACATCCTTGTACATATAATATGTTCAATATTTGATTACCCAATTAATTTAATTCATGTGACAACCAAACACAATACCAACTATGTTTTATTCCGTTCATTTCAACCATATGGTGTGACCCTGTAGGTTCTTGTAACGTTAGCAGTAATACTAGAACGATTCTAATGTCACAAACAATGAGTGGCATCTAGCAATGCATCATTGCTACCTAAGTTACAAGAAGTCATGATTCGACATAACCTTTTGTGATTAACCTTTCTTGCATTAATCCTTAAGTCCTTTATCTCTGGAACGGACACAAGTCATGGAATAGTCACACTTGCATAGTCCATCCCATATTTCTTGATATCTTGAGTAGACTATGATATACAAATTAGTATGACATCTCATATCAACTTATTTGAGCATGGCCATGCATTTCTAGTCTCACTCAATCAAGTGGCCTAAGATATTACTCCTATTATGTAGGAGGGACTTATCCTATATTGATCAACCATATCCCTCTACATAGGTTATGGTATATCCAACATCAGCCTTTATAGAACAACCTGTTACGGTGTACATTTGACTGTATCAAAATATACAACTCACGATGTTGGGATAATGATGATCTCAAGTCAGAGGATCATATACATATTAATCACTATGAGTAATGTTGTGACAATTACATAACAATCCAAGAAACATACTCATAGCGGGTCAGTCCCATATGTTGTTCTCTAACACACATATTCATGCATTGATTTTGACACTCCATATCAATGAAAACTCTTTATCATCAATCAACTACATGTTAGTCTTGATGCATTATTATTGTCCTAGTCAACAATAATACTTGACTAAGGATTTTTTAAGAATAATCATATTATTCTCAGGACATTATTATAAAACAGTTTATTTGTACACATAGAAAGAAAAACTGAAATAATAATGACAACACATTATATTAATAAACATGGTAAATCAAGTATGTTATTAAAACCATCTCATGATTGATCTTTGGGCATACTCTTACAATATGGTGAACAACCAGTTAAGATCCTAGCACGGGAAGTCAAACTGTTGAGAAATAAGAGTATAACTCCTGTGAAGTCTTATGGCAGAGACATGGGGTAGAAGAAGCTACGTGGGAGCCTGAGGAGGCTATGAGAAACCAGTACCCAAACCTTTTTGCTGGTAAGATTTTCGGGGACGAAAATCCCTAAGGGGGAGAATTGTAACAGCCTGACTTAGGGCCTAGTCGGAATAGTGGTGCGAGACCAAAAATTCGAAGTAGAAATATGTGTTTTAATGATTTTTATGAGGCTTATGAGGTGTTTGCATGATTGTGTGAAAATTTCATGAAGAAATTCTATTGATTAGTGACTAAATTGTCCATTAGGACTAAATTGCAAAGAATAGAAAATATGAGACTCTAGAAGATTTAAGTATGAAATAGAATTATGAAATTTTTAGAGGTCCTTATTTAGCAATTAGACCATTATATTTGATGCTAGACAAAAATGGATATGGGAAGGAAAAATCTCAAGAAAGGATCATTAAGGGCATTTTAGTCATTTGGTTAATAAAAGAATTAAAAGGGAAAAAGAAGCAAAAATGATGTCCATCTTCTTCCTCTAGTGCCAAAAATTTCAAGGAGCCATAGCTAGGGTTTCTCCAACTTTCAAGCTTGATAGTAAGTGCATCCTAGCCCCGTTTTTAATGTTCTTCGTATTTTTGAGACCCTCGTAGCTCGGTTTAGCTATTTCTAGCTATATTTTGAGCTAGGGTTCATGTTAAAAAATTTACCCATGTGTGACATGCATGTATTTTGATGTTTTATGGAAGAATATGAAAGTTTGATGTATGATAAACATCTTTTTCTAAGTGATTTTCATGAAAAATGCATAAAAGGACCAAATTGTAAAAGTTATAAAAAATGGTCATACATGAGTGAAATAGTGGAAATTGAAGGTTGCTATAGTTGAGAATATGATCCGGCTAGGCTTGAAATACAAGAAATTTGAATGAAAATCGTTTTATGAGCCTAGGGGAAAAAATGAAATTATGTAAAAGTTTAGGGGCAAAATCATAATTATATCAAAATATGAATTATGAGTCGATTTAGTCAATGTGTGTATTTAACAAGTGAAATTGTTATTATAGATCAAGAAATACGAAGTCCGGATCGAAACTGAGGCAAGAACAAAATCGAGGACTAAATCGAGCATCGATACACATTTTGAGAATCAATGTAAGTTTGTATGAAGTTAGAGTTTCATAATGTTTCGATAGTTGAAACTACTTAATATTATGACAATGCATGTTATTGCTATGAAAATCGAGTGATGAACCCTCGATGAAGAAATGGTGAAATATAAGTTATGAGAAATCCCGAATAAAGATTCGGAATAATGAGGTTACCCATGTATTAGCTTTGAATAAAGAAGGTCCCGTGTAAGACCATGTCTGGGATATGGCCTCGGCACCAAAGGAAGATCTCGTATAAGACCATGTCTGGGACTTGGCATCGACATTCATGTACGATCTCGTATAAGATCATGTATGGGACATGGGATCGACATCGAGTTATAAGATCCCATGTAAGACCATATCCAAGATATGGCATCGACATCAAAGGGTGATCCCATGTAAGACCATATCTGGGATATGGCATTAGCATCAAATTTTATGAACGATGAGTTCGAGTATCCTAAGATAATTTGATTAATTCGTGGGCAAAAGAGCTAAGTATGTAAAATGGTATAGAGTCAAATTCGTTATGGATGACCTTGAGTTTCACCTATGATAAGAATGATGAAGATTTGAGTTTATGATCATGATAGCATATGTGCTAAGTCATGTGATTAAGTGATACAGGTACCATGAATAAGTACAAGTTACGAAATCATAATGTGACATGAGATGGGTAAGAATAAGTGTGAGTAAGTACGAATAAGATGCCTAAGCAACTGAGACTTATGTTGCTATTGTTTCATGAGATGGTTAAATTTGATTTGAGTAATTATGTTGCTTTAAAATTTCGTGCAAACTCACTAAGCTATATGCTTGCCCCTCTCTTTTCCCTTTCTCTTGTAGTTTCGCCAAGTTAGCTCGGGGATCATAGAACGTCGGAGCTCGGGTCACACTATCAACCGTTCTTTTGGTATAGTAAAGTTAATTCATTTTGAGTATGGCATGTATATGGATTTGATCGTCTGTTTCATGTCATGTTTGAAGGCCAAAGGGTTGGTTATTAATGTTTCACACTCATTTTGTAAATGGCCATGATGAATTGGCCAATATTGTCAAGTTCATGTTTTAAGGTTGATGGTTATAATTAAATGAATGTTCATGCAAGGTAATGAGTAAGATGTGGATGGAATGAATGATAATTTAAGGATTCTTAATAGTTTATTATTGCTATGTTATGTGCTTCTTTTGATGAAATGAATGATTTTATGTTTCAGGGTGGCAAGAAGGCTTGGAAAATAGCCTTAAACTATCCACACGGGTAGACACACGGGCGTGTGTCTAGGCCGTGTGTGACACATGGTCAACCCATAAGGGTGTGTTGATAGGCCTTGTGTCCCCTGTATTTTAATTGCGAGAATTCGATTCGTCACACGGGCCAACACACGGGCGTGTGCCTTGGCCGTGTGCCATTATGGGTGTGATGACGTCATAAATAGAGAGCTCTACTGGTGAAGGACACGAGCGTGTCTCTAGGACATGTGAGGGACACGGGCTATTGACACGGGCATGTGTCTGGCCGTGTGAAAACTCTTGTAGATTCGAAATGAAAAATAAATTCTACATGGGCTAGGGACATGGGGGTGTGAGACCACACGGCCTGCCCACACTGGCATGTCCCATGTCACACGGGCGTGTGCCCCTTGTCTAGGCAAAAATTTTCAAAGAGCACAAAAGTTTCTGGTTGAACTCCAAAATCTTTCGGATGTGTGTTTAAGGCCTCGTAGGCCCATATTATGCACGATGAGAAGAAGGAAAAGTTTTAAATCAGAGCGACATTTTATAGCCCGATAATGCATGTTCAAGTAAGGTTAAGTACGGTTATGCCTCATTTCCTGTCCCGGCGTCAAACACGGGTAAAGGATGTTACAGTATATCTTTGTACTTCCCAGATGAAAAGATAAGCGATTGTTATGTACTTCATTCAAGATCAACTGAATCAACTCTGGGTTTCTCGGAACACATATCCGATCTCGAAATCTTAAACAATCATCAATATCAACTCAAAATTCTGAATCAGAATTCAAATCACATGAGCTCGTTTCGCTATAATTTAGTTATCAATCTTCTGAGCATCACATATTTGTTGTAAAAATAGAGGTTTCGCTTTCAATTCAGCTAAAACTGAACCATCATCAGACAAGTCTAAATGAGCATTCATCGCTCGTAATGCAAACAGTGATTTTCGACTTAATGCATCAGCAACAACATTTGCCTTACCCGGATGATAATCTATCACAAACTCGTAGTCTTTCAACAGTTCTAACCATCTTCTCTGTCGTAGATTCAAATCTTTCTGAGTCATCAAATATTTTAGACTTTTGTGATCCGAAAACACATGGCATTTTTCACCGAAAAGATAATGACGCCAGATCTTTAAAGCAAACACAATCGCAGGTAGCTCTAAGTCGTGTGTCGGATAATTCTTTTCATGTGGCTTTAATTGTCTCGAGGCATAAGCTATAACTTTGCCTTTCTGCATCAAAATACATCCCAGTCCATTCAACGAAGCATCAATATAAATCACAAACTCTTTACCCAATTCTGGCTGTACCAAAACTGGAGCTTCAGTCAAAAGGGCTTTCAACTGATCAAAGCTTTTCTGACATTTATTGGACAATTCAAACTTCACATCTTTTTGAAGTAATCTCATCATAGGAGTTTCAATCATCGAAAAGCCTTTTACGAACCGCCGATAATAACCAGCAAGTCCCAGAAAACTACGAACTTCAGACACATTTTTCGGAGGCTTCCACTCTAAAATAGCTGAAATCTTGCTCGGATCAACTCGAATACCAGATGCTGACACAATATGCCCAGAAAACTAACTTCTCGCAACCAGAACTCACATTTACTGAACTTCGCATACAATTGCTTATCTCGCAGAGTTTGTAGCACAATTCTCAGATGTTCAACATGCTCAATTTCATCACGCGAATAAATCAAAATGTCATCATTGAATACAACAACAAATTGATCTAAATACGATCTGAAAATTCTGTTCATCAAATCCATAAAGACAGCAGGAGCATTTGTTAGTCCAAAAGGCATAACTAAAAACTCATAATGCCCGTACCTCGTTCTGAAAGCAGTTTTCGGTATGTCTAAATCTTTTACTCGCAACTGATAATACCCCGACCTTAGAACTATCTTTGAAAACACAGTGGCTCCTTTCAGTTGATCAAACAAATCATCAATTCTGGGCAAAGGATATTTGTTCTTAATAGTCACTTTGTTCAACTGACGATAATCAATGCACATTCTCATCGTGCCATCTTTCTTTTTCACAAACAGAATGGGAGCACCCCAAGGTGAGAAACTCGGTCATGCAAATCCTCTGTTGGTCAACTATTGCAACTGAGACCTCAATTCTTTCAATTCTGTTGGTGCCATTCTATACGGAGCTATCGAAATAGGAGTCATCCCCGGTACTAAATCAATACCAAACTCAACTTCTCGTATCGGAGGTAATCCTGGTTATTCTTCAGGAAATACATCAAGGAATTCACAGACAACTGGCACTGATTCTATTTTCTTTTCAGTCACTCTCGAATCAATCACATAGGCAAAATAGGCTTCGCAACCCTTTTTCACATAACTCTGAGCTTTCATCACTGATACCATAGCCGGTAGTCCATTCACATCATTAGATTCAATCCGAACTATTTCATCATTCTGACATCTCAAATCAAAAATCTTTCGTTTGCAATTCACTACAGCATCATGCAATGTTAGCCAATCCATACCCAAAATTATATCAAACTCATCAAAAGTTAATAGCATCAGATCAGCCGGAAAAAAGATATCTCGAAACATCAACGGGCAGTTCTTGCATACTTTGTCAACTAGGACACTTTTACCTAAGGGGTTTGATACTCTAATAACAAATTGATGTAGACTCTCTGAGGAAAAGTCTTCATTTGGATACTAAGTTCATGCATACATACGAATGAGTAGACCCTGGATCTATCAATGCAATCATAGAAGTATCATAAAGAGTAAATGTACCCGTAATAACATCTGGAGATAAAGCTTCCTCACGAGCTCGAATGGCGTACGCTCTGGCAGGCGCCCTAGCTTCAGATCTCGCTACTGTATCTCTCGTAGTTCTCTGACTACCATTGGCATTTCTTGTGTTTCTAGAAGGTCTATGTAACACCCTGGTTTAGGGGTTATGCGCTTGGAGCATAACTCGAGCAGTTGGTAGGCTTATGGTCATGTTGGATAGATTTTTAGGGGTTTGGAGAACCCTAGAAGGCAAAGAATGCTTTAGAAAATTTTTGGATATTTTTTAAGTAATAAAGGGGAGCTTGGCCTTGGGAGGCCTTAAAAGAATTAATTGGGCGTTTAAGGCACAAGAAAGGAATTGGCAATGTGGCTTGGGCGCTAAGTGCAAAGGAGTGCCAAGGAGAAGAGGTTCGAATAACATGGGAAGCGGTTGGGCTTTTATTTTATTGCGTTAAAGGAAGGGACTAAGGAAGTAGGGCTTAAAACAATTTTGTGGGCGTTAGTGGACAAGAAAGATGGGGTGGTAAAGTGGTGGGGCGTTGTAAGGAGGGCTTGGGTTCGAGTCAAGCGGCGGCAATGGTTGTTTTATTTTTGCGTCAAGGATTTGGGCTAAGTAGGGCTTAAAAATAAATGTCCAAGTTGATGGACATGAAAGTCCAATTGGCGGAGTGGCTAGCGTGCGGCACTTAGGCGCTAGAGGAGTGATAAAGCGCGGGTTCGGGCGCTGAAATTTGCTGATTGGCGTTTTATTTTGTTGGTGGTTATGGGCTTGAGTTAAGAAGGGTTTATAAATAAATGTTGGGGTTTCTAACATGAAATTCAAAGTGGCCGAGTGGCACAGGCGTTGGGGGCAAGGAGTGCGGCGATTGGTCCCAGTTCGAACTGGTGTGTGGCATTTGGAGTTTTGTTTTTGTTATTTTGGGCAGCAAATTTGGAGGTATTGGGACGGTTTTGGGAGGCTTGAAAGATGGAGAAAGACTTGGTCTTTATTTTTAAATTTTGGCTAGTTAGGTTTGATTTTTTTTCTTTTCAAAACATTTTGAATGGATGGAAGGGAGGTGTTTTAGGAGAGTTTTGAGGATTTTTGTGGGAGGTTGGAGCTAGAAGTAGTGTAGTATAAATAGGGGAGGGAGGTGCTCATTTTCATTCACCATTCGCTCATCATTTCTTTGTAGCCGAAAGTTCATTCTCTCATCTCCCTCTTGTGCGAATTTTATTTGTTCTTCTCTAGTTGTTGTGACCGAATTGTTGTAAGCAAGAGAGAACCTCTTCTTTCCCCATTTATTTTGCATAAGCCGAAACTTCTTTTGAGCACCATTGCGAAACCTCTTAACCTTTTTCCTTTTAGCCTAAGCCAGAATATCCTGACCTCTTCTCCTTTTCTCCTCTTTATGTTTTAGCCAGAATCTCCTCTCACCCTTGTCGAAATATCCTCTTAGTAGCCTAGGGTGGTTGGCCGAATATCGGCAAAGGCGACCTCTCCTAGTTACTGCTCCATTCGGTTTTAGGGAAGCGAAAGAAGGAAGCATTGAGGAGGTCTCTTGGATTCGATCATCTAAAGGGGCATATCGACAAGAGCAAGGAAGCCGCCGGGATCTCAGTTATTTGGTAATGATATTAGTAAGTGACTTAAAATTAGTTGATTATGACCGTTGATTAATCGTGTGGTTACGATTAAGTGACTTTCGATGGGCGTGGATGCGAGTACGAGTCAAGAAGGGAAAGGAAGGTCCACTGTCCCAAAGTTTAAGAAAAGATCGTTTCTGGCATGCGAGATTGGCCACGGTGTGGGCGACAGCGAAAAGCGTTAAGCAAATAGCCGTAGTTTTGCTAAGCGATAAGTCGAGGATCGAGAGTCTAGTAATAAGGTGTGTAACTAACCCATTGTTTAGGGTTTCATGTGTTATATGTTTTACTAACAAGTGCGATAATGAGTGTGCCATATATACCCCTAAAGGGTATGGCGATGCCGAGTTAGTATCGGATCTATTGCGGTGTGATTATTTGTTTATGAGTATGTTTATGGACATTAATAAGCATGTGCATGCATTATCATGATTATATTTTATGTGGCATGTGCATGGGTGGGATATGAAAAGAAGATGCGGGTGTACTTGAGTGCGTGGTTGATGTCGACCTTCGTGCTACATCGTGGATTGGTATTTGACCGAGGTCGCGTTGTGGATCTTTGCGATTTGGTTGGCGTGGTTACCTTGATTGATATGGGCTTTATGCCATATCGTGGCTTGATGGATTGCCGTGTGTGCTCCATCGTGGTTTGATGTTAGCTATACGCTACATCGTGGATGGCATTGGTTGCCTTTTTGGAGGAAAAGGAGAGGGTGACTCGATAGTCCCACAGTGTGTGGTAAATTTGGATAAGGGGTGTGTAGCGGATGGACCCTAGGTTGGGTTGGGAATCATGTTGCATTATTTTTGTAATAATATGGAAATGGGCCAAGCCCAATATGACATGTGGATAGGTATGTTTTGAGAACATACGTGGAAATGGGTCAAGCCAGTTGATATGTGGTTTATTGAGAAATGGGCCTAGCTTGAGTATTTGAGTATAATATGAATGTGGGCCAGCCCCAGTTGTAGTAATTGTTAAAATGAATATATATTACTTGTTGCTTTTGATAATTGGGATATTATGTGGCTAGCGTGTGGGTGGATTTGGTGGTTAACTTACACCTTTGAGTGCCGTATGACTCACCCAATTATTTTCAAATATCGCGGGAGACATGTTGATCGGACCGGGTTGGAGTGGATACAAGGTGGCCCATGCAGAAGGAGATTTTCATCTGAGAAGATGTTTTACTTTATTTAAGTATTTTATATTATCAGTATTTTGGAGTTTTATTTGATGTAATAAGGGCCTCTTTGATTTAAAGTACTCTATTTATTAAGGTCGAAGTTTACTCTACACTTAGTAATATTTTCGCAAGAGATTCATATTATAGCAACTTACAATAACATTTTAATTCGGAAGTTTTTCAACAAGCTTATATTATTTATTAAATGTTAAATGGACATGATTTTCAGAGATAATAAAATTTTCAAGTTTAATTCTAAAGTCAAGGATTTCCAACCGTCTTTCCCAGTGACATAACCAGATTCGGTCGTAGTGAATGGGCCGGGTTTGGGGGTGTTACAGTTTGGTATCAGAGCCGGTTCAAAACTCGGCTTTGAGGGTTTTGGGCCCAAAAACATTTTCAAAATGGGCTTTTTCAAAAATATGGGCTTTTAAGATATTTTTTCAGGTTATTCTGGCATGGCACCTGTACCTCCGACTCGAGTCCACCAGGTAAGTACTTCAGACTTGTGAAGTAATTTGTTATATGAACTGTTATGGGCTTAGTTGGGCTCGTAGATTAGTGAACTAGGATCTATTGAACCCTAGGACTAGTCTACTCAAACATATGCATAAGACTTAAAATTTACTAAACAAACCTACGACTAAGTCGCCGAGGAGTTAAGGTGTGGCAACCATTGTGCGCATGTCAGGAGTGGATCGGGAAGAGCACTGGTATTTAAGCGATCCTCGTGACTCACCTCCTCTTCGCTGGAATCCTACCAGTGCGTAGCTACGGTTCACCTTAACCAAAAGGACTTGTTCATAGGCTAAACCAATTATTAAAAAAAACCAGAAAGGATTAGCCTTCTTTGTTTTAAAAATTCTTGGTTTTAAAATTTTCAAATTTACCCTTTTTGGTTTGTAAACCCTAAATCTGGTTTTGAACAACATCGTCTCGATTTACCCAAAATTGCCAAAATGCCCTAGCGACAAAATTACAAAAATACCCTATGTTGAAAAAATTACTAAAATGCCCCTGAATTTCAAAATTTCTGGTTTAACCCCAAACTTAGTAAAATTTTTCTTACATTGCAAAAGTATCCAATTTCTGTATTTCAAAATAATAACCTACGACTTTGGAAATTCACAAAATTACCACGATTGTCAAAATTACCAAAATACCCACAGTTACCAAAAAATCTGTTATACCTTCAATTTGCGAAATTTTCGAAAATACTCTTTAATTTTGGGAATTTCAAAAAGATCCTGACCTATTAAAGTTTTGAATCGCTCTGGTTTATGACAAAAATGTCCCTGTAGGACAAAATGACGGAAATACCCCTGGGGTAGAAACGGGCAGAAAGGTTCGAATAATGAATGTGTGAATGGGTAAGTGTGATTCTTTGAAGTAGGGTAACAAAGCTGAGGCCCGAGACTTTGTGTGATCGAAAGAACTACTTTAAAATACCCTTCCTTCATAAAATTTGCTCGTGGCTAAATAGTGGAACAAAATTTCTAATGCATAAAATTTCTTAAAGCAGTTAAATCACGACGATAGAGATGAGTTCTAGGGGCGCGGTAGAGGTAGAATAACGACCGGAACCGGTAGGAGTGCGGCTATGGGTCGAAGTGAAGTAATCGCCTTGAGCGATGGCGCGAGAGGAGCAAGATTAGAGGGAAGAAGATGGCCTTGATGTCGCAAGCCATGCTACGAGTGCTACGGCAAGTGGCAAGAGCTAGTAGGGGAAATGGAACTCGGAAGTCGGTGTCCGAGAGGCTCAGTCTAATGAAATTTGAAGTTTTTAGGGAGTCGGAGTGGCCCCGAATGTAGCGGAATATTGGCTAGAAGGAGTTGAAAGAATTATGGGCGATTTGGGTGTACCAACGAAGAAAAGCTAAAAGGTCTTTGTTTAGCTTCTTCGGGATGAAGCTTATCGTTGGTGGCTCCTTTGTCAAACAAGGTGTACCTGCAGATCGATTGGATTGGGAGTACTTTAAGGAAAAGTTTGAAGGAAAGTGCGTTGGAGCAAGTTACTTAGGACGCGCAAAGGAAAGCGTTTCTTAATCTAGTACAAGGGAATAAGTCGATAGCAGAGTATAAAGTGAGTTTGTGCGACTAAGTCAAGACGCCAAGGAATCGTGGCTCACGATTATGAAAGGAGTGTTCGATTCGAAGATGGGCTGCGAGATGAGTTGCGGGAGTTGATCGCGCCACAAAGAGAAAGGGATTTTGCCATTACGGTAGAAAGCTCGGATTGCCGAGGAGGTTAAAAAGACTATAAGAGAAAACCGAGAGAAGAATAGGAGCGAGAATAAGAGAAATATTGGACCGTCAACATCGTTGGGTAATGCCCGAGAAAAGACCTAGGATCGAGAATCACGTGCGTATACTTGCCTTGAGTGGATCGGAATCGTTCTTGTGTTCGATGTGGAAGACCTCACACAGAGAGTGTTGGGGAAATAGTAAAGAATGTTTTCGGTGCGGATCTAAGGCACATCTGGTTAAGAATTGTCCGCGAGCGACGAGGGATCGTGGTTCAAGTTATGGAAGGAATGGTTCTAGACAAAGTCAACCAAGGATGTGATATCATGTAAGCTCCTTTGCTTTGGTACATGCTTTAATTACTTTGTTTGCTTATGAGTGAGCCTTTACTGTGTTGCTAAGAGAGGTGTTTCGAATTTTGAGCATGAACTTAGAGATTGTGTAGATAGCCTTAGTAAGATCAGAGTGCGCAGCTAGGCTGTGTGGACGTTTGTTAGTAAAGTAATTTCGAGGACGAAATTATTTTTAAGGAGGGTAGAATTGTAACACCCTGGTTTAGGGGTTATGCGCTTGGAGCATAACTCGAGCAGTTGGTAGGCTTATGGTCATGTTGGATAGATTTTTAGGGGTTTGGAGAACCCTAGAAGGCAAAGAATGCTTTAGAAAATTTTTGTATATTTTTTAAGTAATAAAGGGGAGCTTGGCCTTGGGAGGCCTTAAAAGAATTAATTGGGCGTTTAAGGCACAAGAAAGGAATTGGCAATGTGGCTTGGGCGCTAAGTGCAAAGGGAGTGCCAAGGGAGAAGAGGTTCGAATAACATGGGAAGCAGTTGGGCTTTTATTTTATTGCGTTAAAGGAAGGGACTAAGGAAGTAGGGCTTAAAATAATTTTGTGGGCGTTAGTGGACAAGAAAGATGGGGTGGTAAAGTGGTGGGCGTTGTAAGGAGGGCTTGGGTTCGAGTCCAAGCGCAAAGCAATGGTTGTTTTATTTTTGCGTCAAGGGATTTGGGCTAAGTAGGGCTTAAAAATAAATGTCAAGTTGATGGACATGAAAGTCCAATTGGCGGAGTGGCTAGCGCGTGCGGCACTTAGGTATTTGGAGGAGTGATAAAGCGCGGGTTCGGCGCTGGGGCTGCGATTGGCGTTTTTATTTTGTTGGTGGTTATGGGCTTGAGTTAAGAAGGGTTTATAAATAAATGTTGGGGTTTCTAACATGAAATTCAAAGTGGCCGAGTGGCACAGGCGTTGGGGGCAAGGAGTGCGGCGATTGGTCCCAGTTGAACACTGGTGTGTGGCATTTGGAGTTTTGTTTTTTTGTTATTTTGGGCAGCAAATTTGGAGGTATTGGACGGTTTTGGGAGGCTTGAAAGATAGAGAAAGACTTGGTCTTTATTTTTTAAATTTTGGCTAGTTAGGTTTGATTTTTTTTTTCTTTTCAAAACATTTTGAATGGATGGAAGGGAGGTGTTTTAGGAGAGTTTTGAGGATTTTTGTGGGAGGTTGGAGCTAGTAGTGTAGTATAAATAGGGGGGAGGAGGTGCTCATTTTCATTCACCATTCGCTCATCATTTCTTTGTAGCCGAAAGTTCATTATCTCATCTCCCTCTTGTGCCGAATTTTATTTGTTCTTCTCTAGTTGTTGTGACCGAATTTGTAAGCAAGAGAGAACCTCTTCTTTCCCCATTTATTTTGCATAAGCCGAAACTTCTTTTGAGCACCATTGCCGAAACCTCTTAACCTTTTTCCTTTTAGCCTAAGCCGAATATCCACAGCCTCTTCTCCTTTTCTCCTCTTTATGTTTTAGCCGAATCTCCTCTCACCCTTGTCGAAATATCCTCTTAGTAGCCTAGGGTGGTTGGCCGAATATCAGCAAGGGCGACCTCTCCTAGTTCTGCTCCATTCGGTTTTAGGGAAGCCGAAAGAAGGAAGCATTGAGGAGGTCTCTTGGATTCGATCATCTAAGGGGCATATCGACAAGAGCAAGGGAAGCCTTCGGGATCTCAGATTATTTCGGTAAGGATATTAGTAAGTGACTTAAAATTAGTTGATTATGACCGTTGATTAATCGTGTGGTTACGATTAAGTGACTTTCGATGGGCGTGGATGCGAGTACCGATCAAGAAGGGAAAGGGAAGGTCCCCGTCCCAAAGTTTAAGAAAAGATCCGTTTCTGCACATGCGAGATTGGCCACGGGGTGTGGGCGACCAGCGAAAAACGCGTTAAGCAAATAGCCGTAGTTTTGCTAAGCGATAGCGTCAAGGATCGAGAGTCTAGTAATAAGGTGTGTAACTAACCCACTTTGTTTCCGGGTTTCATGTGTTATATGTTTTACTAACAAGTGCGATAATGAGTGTGCCATATATACCCCTAAAGGGTATGGCGATGCCAGTTAGTATCGGATCTATTGCGGTGTGATTATTTGTTTATGAGTATGTTTATGGACATTAATAAGCATGTGCATGCATTATCATGATTATATTTTATGTGGCATGTGCATGGGTGGGATATGAAAAGAAGATGCGGGTGTACTTGAGTGCGTGGTTGATGTCGACCGTGCTACATCGTGGATTGGCGTTGACCGAGGTCGCGTTGTGGATCTTTGCGATTTGGTTCGGCGTGGTTACCTTGATTGATATGGGCTTTATGCCATATCGTGGCTTGATGGATTCTTTGTGTGCTCCATCGTGGTTTGATGTTAGCTATACGCTACATCGTGGATGGCATTGGTTGCCTTTTTGGAGGAAAAGGAGAGGGTGACTCGATAGTCCCCCGGTGTGTGGTAAATTTGGATAAGGGGTGTGTAGCGGATGGACCCTAGGTTGGGTTGGGAATCATGTTGCATTATTTTTGTAATAATATGGAAATGGGCCAAGCCCAATATGACATGTGGATAGGTATGTTTTGAGAACATACGTGGAAATGGGTCAAGCCAGTTGATATGTGGTTTATTGAGAAATGGGCCTAGCCTGAGTATTTGAGTATAATATGAATGTGGGCCAAGCCAGTGATTGTAGTAATTGTTAAAATGAATATATATTACTTGTTGCTTTTGATAATTGGGATATTATGTGGCTAGCGTGTGGGTGGATTTGTGGTGGTTAACTTACATCGAGTGCGTATGACTCACCCAATTATTTTCAAATATCGCAGGAGACATGTTGATCGGACAGGGTTGGAGTGGATACAAGGTGGCCCATGCGAGAAGGAGATTTTCATACTGAGAAGATGTTTTACTTTATTTAAGTATTTTATATTATCAGTATTTTGGAGTTTTATTTGATGTAATAAGGGCCTCTTTGATTTAAAGTACTCTATTTATTAAGGTCGAAGTTTACTCTACACTTAGTAATATTTTCGCAAGAGATTCATATTATAGCAACTTACAATAACATTTTAATTCGGAAGTTTTTCAACAAGCTTATATTATTTATTAAATGTTAAATGGACATGATTTTCAGAGATAATAAAATTTTCAAGTTTAATTCTAAAGTCAAGGATTTCCAACCGTCTTTCCCAGTGACATAACCAGATTCGGTCGTAGTGAATGGGCCGGGTTTGGGGGTGTTACAGTCTACCTCTAACTGAAGCATTATCTGACTTCAGATTTTGTACATTCTCTTGTTCAACAGACTTAGGACAATCTCGGATGAAATGATCTAGTGATCCACATCTGAAACAAGCTCGATCATTCAATCTACAACTACCCGGATGTCTTTTTCCACAGTGTTTACATTCAGGTCGATGGGATCGGGCATTTCCAACACTAGCTACTGAAGTTGCTGGAGCTTTGAAGTTCGACTGTGATCTAGCTCGATCTCTGTTCGAATGTCCCACATTAGCCTTTGAACGACTATGCTCATCTATGAATTTCTTTGAAGCAGACTGAAATGATTTATTCGAGAATCTATTTCTCACATCTCTAGCTTCTGTCTCAGCTTTTCTTTTATCTTTCCCGAGTGCTTCAGTTTTACACGCTCGATCAACAAGCACAACAAATTCTTTTGATTCTAGGATCCCAACTAGCAAACGAATGTCTTCATTCAAGCCGTCTTCAAATCTTTTACACATTATCGCTTCGGTCGAAACACATTCCCGAGCATATTGACTTAATCTTACAAATTCTCGCTCATATTCAGTGACAGACATGCGACCCTGTTTCATTTCAAGAAACTCTTTCCATTTCTGATCTATAAATCTCTGACTAATATATTTCTTCTGGAACTCAGACTGAAAGAAATCCCATGTAACCCATTCTTTTGGAACAACAAAAATCAAAGTCTTCCACCACTGATAAGCTGCATCTTGTAACAGGGAAACAACACATTTTGATTTGTACTAAAATAGATATTATTTTGTTATAATCAAGAAAACATGTTTAATTAGGAATATTTGATAAAATACTACTAATCCTCGAAAGTTAATTGAGAAATCGAAAATTTGAACTAATGATCTTATAAAATCGTGTCTTTTAAAAATATCGTTTGAAAGTTCGAGTGAAAACTTCCGTGTTAAAATATTTATAAAAGTTTATTTTGAAATCCATTTGTTAATCGATTTTGGAAAACCTTTATTTAAGTTTTTAGAAAATTCTCATTTTAGACAATTTAAGCAAAATAATAAGTATAACAACCATAAAGCAAATAATAAAATACTCCAGAGGCTTTATTACAACATAAAAAAAAACCCAAAATAGTAAAGTGAACGGAAATAGAAATTTAAAGTTCAAAATAAAACACCATTTCTGAAGTATGGCTTCCACCGAGTCATCCATGGCCCAAGTCCACATCACTGAGCATTACCTACAAGGGTTAAGAAAAAGTGGGAGTGAGTTACAAGAACTCAGTGTATAATCCCCTTACCGTTGTCCACTGGGCCTGAAACCTATTTAGCAATATTTTGGGCCTAAGCCCCTTTTTACATAATAATGTATCAAATATATCATATGAATGTAATGCAATCCCAAACCAACCTAATAATCCATCTGCTACACACCACCCGTACCATCCCATCACACCTGTGAGGATCAAGTCAACCCACCCCGCCAAACACACCAATCATAGGCATTATGCCATTTATAACAAATTTTGATTATGGCCGAGCCACCAGAATCATAATATCATATTAACAAACATTTTTGTGGCAGTGCCACCGGAATCACTTCTCTTCAACATTTTTCCCATCCCATGCAAAATTATGGCATTATCTTGGGCTTAAGCCCATTTAACATACACTTGGACCGAAGCCCATTTACAAAACAGAATATATTTATATATGTGCAATGTATGCAACCCAACCCATCCTAGTAATCCATCCGCTACACACCACCCGTACCATCCCATCACACCTGTGGGGATCAAGTCAACCCACCCCGCCAAACACACCAATCACGGGCATTATGCCATTTATAACAAATTTTGATTGTGGCGAGCCACGAGAATCATATACTGGTAATATAATCGGTACCTGACCTTGGTAAAAATGATCGACACAGAGTCGTTAATTCATATGTTAGGCACATAGCCCAGGGTAAATACGTTTAGCACAAAGCCATAATCACGATAGCACAAAGCCATATTTAGATTGGCACATAGCCATTATCGAATTTGTGTGTGAGCCACGAATCGAATGTATCGCTGTGATCAAAGCTGCTTTTCATAATATTTGTGGCAAAGCCACGTGCTACACTTCTCTTGACATTTTTCCCATCCCATGCAAAATTATGTAAATGCAACATTCATAGTAAGGCATAATATTTACAAATATAAACAACAATTATTAATCCAGAGATTTGTACGATAAATCGGCCCATTATAACACTTTGCAATTCGGCCCATTAAGGCATTCTATCAAATCGGCCCATAAGGGCATTTTCATAATTCGGCCCATAAGGGCATTTTCGTATTCGGTAATCTTACCCACTAAGGGTAATTTGGTAATCTCGCAACCCGTGGGTATTTTGTAATTTACCCTCTAAGGGTATTATGGTAATTTCGCAACTTGGACTTAACTACTAATTTGGGGCATAAAAATTGAAACTGTCCATCTGCGTCATACTGACTAAATTGACTATAAATCGAGTTAGGAAGCTCAAAATTTAGATTAACTAGACTCATATATCTTCTTACTACAATTTTTCCAGAATTTTTGGATTAACCATTTAGTACAATTTATTCATTAAAGATTCCTTTGTTTCACTGACCAACGGTTCTGACCTCTCTTACCTAAAATTAAAATACCTAACTGTACAGTTTTCATATGTTGCTCCCACTTGTTTCTATTGAAAATAGGCTCACTAAGGAATCTATATATATAAATTATAACTCATAATTCACTTTTTACAATTTTAATTGATTTTTCTAAGACAGATCAGGGAACCACGAAGTCAATCAGAGCCAGTCCCACTAAATTTAAAATATCATAGAATATAAAATTCCTCTTTCTACTTCGTTTCTTTAATATGAAAATAGACACAGTAGGATTTAATTCTATATCTTATTTTCTTTCTAATTCCCTTTCTCCTATTTTTCGTGATTTTTCAAAATCACGTCACTGCTGCTGACCAAACTGTTTCATTGCAAAATATGGTTACTACTACGAACATACGCACACCCGAGTGGTCACAGATGCCGGTTTTCGATTTTCTTCGGTATTTCGACCGAATCATAGAACATATCATACAAACATTCAGAGAGGTATGAGATTACACACCATTTCAAACATGTATTCGGAATGGTACTGGATTACACACCTTATTCGGAATCCGTAACACGATACTCTCCGCGGCACCTAAAGGTACAATTGGTTAACAATTAGTCCAAAGCCCAATTTTCAACTTCAACCAAGTATTGCGATTGATTAACAATCTATATCACTTACCAATAATCCGAGTCTCTTATTACGAGGGATAGGTGATCGAGCGATTTGGTCCCTAAAAATAAACGATTAGTCATCACCTCTATACCGTTTAGCAAACTAACCGATCAACGAAAAAGATCAAAAAGAACCATGACGAATCCCTTACCTTGATAATAATAGATCCCCTTCTATCGATTTCCTTAAGGCTAGAAAGATGATGAGAGTGTAAGCTACACTCTACCGATTCGGCCAACACCAAGAGAACCAAGAAGATGGAAGTAGCAAAGAATAGATTCGGCCTTACAACCACCGAAAACCCGAGAAGACAAAGAAGCTTCGGGAACCACAAGAACCAAGTTTCGGCTATGAGATGATGTTGATGTTTCAGTTATGGTGTATAAAAGAGAATGTTTGAAAAGAAAAGAGTAGAAGTCAATAGGCAAATTGAAGTTTCGGTCAAGAGGAAATGCAATCAAAAGAACCAAAAGATTTAGAAAGGAAAAGAAATGACCCCAAAGATGTGAAAATGCAAGGAGAGCTAGAGAAATTCGGCTCCCCTCTTTCCCTTAAACAAAACCATGTATCATCTTTTCCAAAAGATGACCATTGACCAAATAAAAATCTTTCCAAAACACCTTCCACACTATAAGCCAACATGTTTCCTTCACATGCCTTTTCTTTTGATTCTTTCCATCATCAACCCTTATCTTCCTCCATACCATATTTCTTAGCCATCTTTCCCAAATTAAAAAGTCTTTCTTACCTTATTAAAGCCTTGACCGACACTTTGGATGAATAGCACAAAAATAAATCCAAAATTTGCAAAAGATGGGATTTGAACCCCTTCCCTCCATGCTCTCCACTTGATGCCTTAACCTCCTTGCCATATGCTCTCTTATGCTAGCAAAATACACAATTATTACCTTAAGCCTTGATGCCACTTGCCTTTTCCCCTTAAGTGCTCAAATACAAAAATTTACCTATAGCCTAACTTGAACCCGTAACTTCCTAGAAACCTCGTAACTTTCCAAAATCACCTTCCTAATAAGTCCAACTTGAAATAATGCCGTTCTCTTGTTTTCAAAAATTTTAAACACTCCTACGCCCAAGGCCCATTGGGCCCAATCCTACTAGGCCCAATTTCGGGTCGTTACACCATCACTTCATATAATTATATGTAAATATATATAAATACCAAATCATGATTTATTTACCAACATAATTCTTATCCATTTCTTTATTTAATGAAAGAATTTTAATAAGCTAACACATCCATTATATATAAACATCATGTCTTAAACATAATTTGAAAACACACAACAAAGCATCCAAATTTACTATTCAAATGGTCAAAACCCAAATACAATTGCCGAATATAAACAAGTTAAATTCATATGCTTTAAAATACATATAAGAATTATACTTTTTCCAAATCACAAGACCATATTAAGTCATTTTATATTCGGCTATTCAATAAAAGTACACTATGAATCAAATTTTATACCTATCATTATAAAACCAAAATATTAGCCATATATGCACAAAATCCCATTTCTCAATAAAACCAAATACAAGACATATTCGAATCAATAAATTCATGAGTAAAATATCAAACATAACCATACTTATATATACCAAAACCAAATTAACCAAAACCACAACCAAACATAATCATCAAGCCAAAATATAAATTCCAAGATTAACAAGATGGACAAGCCATTTTCGCATGGCTTATTCATATATATACAACTTCAACCATATTCGAAAAGTAGTATAGCCTATACATGCCATAAATTTCTAATTCAACTTTTAAAAGTACCGAAAGCAGTCGATAGTATGATAAACTTCACTGACGATCCCCAAGCCTGCAACTAGTCTCCAAAATCTATAAATAGAAGTAAAAATACACACACAGAGTAAGCTATCATAGCTTAGTAAGTCATAAGCAAATATTAACTCAATAACAATAATAATTTAATAATACATAACCAAACCATACTTGTAAATTCAAATATCCACATATAACTAAACATGAATTAAGTTTTGTCCAAACATGTAACACCCCAAACCCGGCCCATGCGTTATGAGCGGATTTGGTATGTCACACGAGCAAAACATGTTAAACCCTTTTTGTTCGTACTAAAATATTGCTTTGTTAAAAATTAAGAAAACAAGTTTGATTTGATAAAATACTACTAACCTCAAAGAATTGATTGATAAATCGATAAATTTGAACTAATGATCTTACAAAATCGTGACTTTTGAAAACGACGTTGAAAATTTTGAAAGAGAATCCAAGTCTTTTGAAAATATCGTTAATAGTTCGAGAGAAAATATCCGTGTTAAAAATATTTGTAAAAGTTTATTTTGAAATCCATTTGTTAATCGATTTTGGAAACCATTGTTTAAGTTTTTAGAAAATTCCCCTTTTTAAACAATTTAAGAAAAATAATAAAAACATCCCAACCAAAAAGCAAAAATAAAAATAGTCCAGAGGCCTTATTACAACATTTAACCTAAAACAGTAAAGTAATAAAATAAACGAGAAAGAAGTCTAAAGTCCAAATAAACCATTTTCGAAGTATGGCCTCCCTCGAGTCATCCATAGCCCAAGTCCATATCATCAAGCATTACCTACAAGGGTTAAGAGAAAGGGGGTGAGTTACAAGAACTCAGTGTGAAATCCCCTTACCGTCATCCACTAGGCCTAAACCCATATAACAATCATCTTGGACCAAAGCCCATAAACAAATAATAAATAAATGAAATAAATGCAACCCATCCCATCCTACCAGCAGTCTAACTCTCCACCCGTACCAACCAATCTCTCCTGTGGGGATCAAGTCAACCCACCCTTGATCTCTCAATTTGCGATCAAGCGGCATTTATACTATTTGTGGTGAGCCACGAGAATCATATCTGATAATATAATCGGCACCTGCCTCGGTAAAAAAATGATCGACACAGTAGTTAATTCATATGTTAGGCACATAGCCCCGGTAAATATGTTTAGCACAAAGCCATAATCACGATGGCACAAAGCCATATTTAGGTTGGCACATAGCCGTTATCAGAATTTGTGGCAGAGCCACCGGAATCATATACGGTAATATAATCGGCACATAGCCTTAATCACGATGGCACAAAGCCATATTCACGATGGCACATAGCCGTTATCAGAATTTGTGGCAATGCCACCGGTCTATACTTCTCTTCATTCAAATTTCCCATCCCATGCAAAATTATGTAAATGTAACATTCATAGTAATGCATCATATTTACAAATATAAACAACAATTATTACTCCAGAGATTTGTTACGATAAATCGGCCCATTAAGGCATTCTATCAAATCAGCCCATAGGGGCATTTTCGGTAAAATGGTCCATAAGGACATTTCGGTAAATCGGCAACCCCGGACTTAACTACTAATTTGAGCATAGAAAATTGAAACTGTCCATCTGCGTCATATTGACTAAACTGAACATAACTCAGATTAGGAAACTCTAAACTTAGATCCATAAATTTTCCTTGAAACTAGACTCATATATATTCTTACGATAATTTTTCCAGAATTTTTGACTTAACCATTTAGTAAAGTTTATTCCTTAAAATTTCCCTTGTTTCACTGTCCAACAATTCTGCCCTCTCTTAGCTTAATTTCAAATATCTCACTATACGGTTTTCATATACTTCTCCCACTTATTTCTAATGAAAATAGGCTCACTAATGAATCCATACATATGAATTATAACCCTTAATTCACTTTGTACAATTTTATATGATTTTTCCAAAACAGATCAGGGAACCACGAATTTAATCAGAACCAGTCTCACTAAAATTAAGATATCTCAGAATATAAAATTCCTTTTCCTTCTCCGTTTCTTCCATATCAAAATAGACACATTAAGATTTAATCTGATATCTTATTCACCTTTTAATTACTTTTCTCCTATTTTTTGATATTTTTCAAATACACGTCACTGTTTCTGGTTGAAACTGTTTTATTACGAAATACGATTACCATTACGATCATACGCACGCCCGAGTGATCACGGATGCCGGTTTTCGGTTTTCTTTGGTATTTTGACCAAATCATAGAACATATCATACAAAATTTCAGAGAGATGTGAGATTACACACCATATCAAACATGTATTCGGAAGGTACGGGATCACACCTGATTTTGATTTCCTAAAGAACCACTCGTCGATGACCTAGAACAATACCAACCAAAAGTTAGCCTCGGATTTCCAAAAGATTTCGTATCACTTACACTTGAATCACTTACCACTATATTCGAAGGTAGAAATATATCGAGTGATTTGTCCCTAAAACATATAGTCGATTAGTCGAAACTTCAATCTGATTTGCAACATAGCCAAATAGAGATATAACGAAAAATCCAAAAATGAACCCCCTTACCTTATCGATATTGGATCTAATTTCCACCGTTTGACTTCGGCTAGAACAATACACGGTCTCCCACTTAAAGCACTACGAAAAGAGAGTGATTAAGACATGAAGAAGTGGAGGATAACACCATTTTCGGTTACGATCACGATTTACAACCGAATAGTGATAAATAGTTATTCGGCTAAAGAGAAAAGAATATGATCATAGAAAAGAATTCACTTACTGATTTAATCGAAGAAAGAATGTCACCTCAAACGAGAAAGAAATTATGAAGGAGTGATTGTGGATTGTGAGTTTTGGCTATGGAAGAAAATGAACAAGAATAGTTCCGGTTATGAGGGTATGGATTAGAGGAAAAAGATAGTAGAGTTGGAGAATTTCGTGAAAAGAAAAGAAAGGTTGAGAAGGGGTGCTTATCAAATTTCGGTTTTCAAAAGAAGATGAATGAAAATAGTTTGGTCTCAATGGTTTGGTACCTACGGCAACAAGAAAGAATTGAAGAAAAGAAATGCTCACTAATGGCTTGAAGTTTCGGCAAAGATGAGAAGAAATTTTAGAGAAATGGCATAAAAATGCAAGAAGGAATTTTGACCAACCAAGCACCAAAGTTTCTACCAAAACACTAACAAAAATTTGGCTACCCCTCTTACACCCAAAATCGACCACATTCATGATCAAAATGGTCAAAATTAGCCAACCATACTTTCCATAACATTTCCCTTGAAAAAGGCCACTTGTTCCCCCTACTTTCCTATTTCTCTTGATTCCTTTCCCCAACTTGAACCTTGCCTTTTTCTTTTAGCCACCTTACCAAAATAATGAAGTCAACCTTGCCATGAATGCCTCTTGGCTGACTCTTAAGGAAAGGGTGCAAAAATATAAGTCAAAATTTGCACATAAAGTGATTCGAACCTCTTCCCTCAAGGTACTACATGTGGCGCCATAACCCTTTTACCAATTGCTCATTTATGCTAGCAATTTACTCTTTTATTTCCATAAGCCTTGATTCCACTTACTATCTCTCCTTAATAGGCTTAAACACAAAATTTTACTAAGGCCCAACTTGAACCCGAAACTTCATAGAAACCTCGTAACTTTCCAAAATTACCTTCTTAATAAGTCCAACTTGAAATAATGTCGTTCTCTTGTTCTCAAAATTTTAAAATGCTTTTACGCTCAAGGCCCAAAGGGCCCAATCCTACTAGGCCCAATTTTGGGATGTTACAATTCTACCCTCCTTAAAGAAATTTCGTCCTCGAAATTTCCATCCAACTACTAAACGCACCGCTCAAATCACACCACTATGCTTTCGCTGCGCACTCTGATCTTAATAACCACAATGTACCTTTAACAAAATCTTGAATCCTCTTTCACAGAACCAAACATCTAACCACAGAAGCAAGCAGTTATCTACCACTTATACCTAAAATTTTCTACATTCAATCATCACGTCCAAACAAGACATTCCCCACTTAATGGTGACGAAACAATTTCGAGCCTTATGCTCCTTAGACCCGCATCTCAAGCATGCTCCTAACCTCCTCTGGTATTCTCCTGGATGACGCCTTTCGCAATAATCACAAGCCGGAAAGTTTGGTCGTGCCTTGACATGCTTCACGGAACGAGATTGTGACCCAAAAGAACCGTAATCTCTTTTCTTCTTACAGTCCACAGACCCAACTCGAAGTGCTTCGCTGATCTCCTTAACCTCCTTCAATACCTTCTTAACTATCTGAGTCAGCTCATTAACCCCATCTCGATCATGAGATCCGTCCTCACCACCGGTGATGCCAACTCCTCCCTTTCGCACACGCCCGATGTGAAGATCTAGTCCTAGCACCTCGGCCTCTAGCACGTCCACGTCTACCGCTGGCCCACATCTTCTAGCGTTCATGTTCACTAAGTCAATTTAATCTTGATTACGAGTTTTATGAATCAAGTATACTATTCGATGTTTATTAAACGATGTTTTATGGAGTATGAGTCGAAAAGTTGTTTTCGAGTGTCAAATCTGCATCCTAGAGTCTCAATCTCTATAGTTTCAACTCCTAAAGCTAATGAGTTCTAGAGTATTCTATTTAGTAGAATTTTCGTACCACAATAATAACACAATAATCATAAAATGAAAACAAATACTTACTTGACTTGGTGCTGGGATACTCGTGGTGCCATACTTCTTTTTAGAACATATATTTATAAATCAAAATTCTAAGCGACTTTGGAAAACGCTTTTGAACCCAAACCACGGCCGAGTTTTGCAACTGGGCTCTGATACCATAAAATATAACACCCCAAACTTAGCCCATGCATTATGAGCGGATTTGGTATGTCACACGAGCAAAACATGTTAAACCCTTTTTGTTCGTACTAAAATATTACTTTGTTAAAAATCAAGAAAACAAGTTTGATTTGATAAAATACTACTAACCTCAAAGAATTGATTGATAAATCGATAAATTTGAACTAATGATCTTACAAAATCGTGACTTTTGAAAACGACGTTGAAAATTTCAAAAGAGAATCCAAGTCTTTTGAAAATATCGTTAATAGTTCGAGAGAAAATATCCGTGTTAAAAATATTTGTAAAAGTTTATTTTGAAATCCATTTGTTAATCGATTTTGGAAACCATTGTTTAAGTTTTTAGAAAATTCCCCTTTTTAAACAATTTAAGAAAAATAATAAAAACATCCCAACCAAAAAGCAAAAATAAAAATAGTCCAGAGGCCTTATTATAATATTTAACCCAAAACAGTAAAGTAATAAAATAAACGAGAAAGAGGTCTAGAGTCCAAATAAACAATTTAGAAGTATGGCCTCCTCGAGTCATCCATAGCCCAAGTCCATATCATCAAGCATTACCTACAAGGGTTAAGAGAAAGGGGGTGAGTTACAAAAAACTCGGTGTGAAATCCCCTTACAGTCGCCCACCGGGCCCGAACCCATATAACAATCATCTTGGACCAAAGCCCATAAACAAATAATAAATAAATGAAATGAATGCAACCCATCCCATCCTACGATCGTCTAACTCTCCACTGCGTACCAACCAATCTCTCTCTGTGGGGATCAAGTCAACCCACCCCGCCTTGATCTTTCCAATTTGCGTCAAGCGCCATTTATACTATTTGTGGTTGAGCCACCAGAATCATATACGGTAATATAATCGGCACACAGCCTCGGTAAAAAAATGATCGACACAGAGTCGTTAATTCATATGTTAGGCACATAGCCCCGGTAAATACGTTTAGCACAAAGCCATAATCACGATGGCACAAAGCCATATTTAGGTTGGCACATAGCCGTTATCGAATTTGTGGCGAGCCACCGGAATCATATACGGTAATATAATCGGCACACAGCCTTAATCACGATGGCACAAAGCCATATTCACGATGGCACATAGCCGTTATCAGAATTTGTGGCAATGCCACCGGTCTATACTTCTCTTCATTCAAATTTCCCATCCCATGCAAAATTATGTAAATGAAACATTCATAGTAATGCATCATATTTACAAATATAAACAACAATTATTACTCCAGAGATTTGTTACGATAAATCGACCCATTAAGGCATTCTATCAAATCAGCCCATAGGGGCATTTTCGGTAAATCGGTCCACAAGGACATTTCGGTAAATCGGTCCATAAGGACATTTCGGTAAATCGGTCCATAAGGACATTTCGGTAAATCGGCAACCTCGGACTTAACTACTAATTTGAGCCTAGAAAATTGAAACTGTCCATCTGCGTCATATTGACTAAAATGACCATAACTCGGATTAGGAAACTCGAAACTTAGATCCATAAATTTTCCTTGAAACTAGACTCATATATATTCTTACGATAATTTTTCCAGAAATTTTGAATTAACCATTTAGTAAAGTTTAGTCCTTAAATTTTCCCTTGTTTCACTGTCCAACAATTCTGCCCTCTCTTAGCTTAATTTCAAATATCTCACTATACGGTTTTCATATACTGCTCTCACTTATTTCTAATGAAAATAGGCTCACTAATGAATCCATACATATGAATTATAACCCTTAATTTACTTTGTACAATTTTATATGATTTTTCCAAAACAGATCAGGGAACCACGAATTTAATCAGAACCAGTCTCACCAAAATTAAGATATCTCAGAATATAAAATTCCTTTTCCTTATCCGTTTCTTCCATATCAAAATAGACACAGTAAGATTTAATCTGATATCTTATTCACCTTTTAATTCCTTTTCTCCTATTTTTTTGAGATTTTTCAAATACACGTCACTGTTTCTGACTGAAACTATTTTATTACGGAATACGATTACCATTACGATCATACGCACGCCCGAGTGATCACGGATGCCGGTTTTCAGTTTTCTTCGATATTTTGACCAAATCATAGAACATATCATACAAAATTTCAGAGAGATGTGAGATTACACACCATATCAAACATGTATTCGGAAGGTACGGGATTACACACCTGATTTTGATTTCCTAAAGAACCACTCGTCGATGACCTAGAACAATACCAACCAAAAGTTAGCCTCGGATTTCCAAAAGATTTCGTATCACTTACACTTGAATCACTTACCACTATATCCGAAGGTAGAAATATATCGAGTGATTTTTCCCTAAAACATATAGTCGATTAGTGAAACTTCAATCCGATTTGCAACATAGCCAAATAGAGATATAACAAAAATCCAAAAATGAACCCCTTACCTTATCGATATTGGATCCAATTTCCACCGTTTGACTTTGGCTAGAACAATACACGGTCTCCCACTTAAAGCACTACGAAAAGAGAGTGATTAAGACATGAAGAAGTGGAGGATAACACCATTTTGATTCACGATCACGATTTACAATCGAATAGTGATAAATACTTATTCGGCTAAAGAGAAAAGAATATGATCATAGAAAAGAATTCACTTCTTGATTTAATAGAAAAAGAATGTCACCTCAAACGAGAAAGAAATTATGAAGGAGTGATTGTGGATTGTGAGTTTTGGCTATGGAAGAAAATGAACAAGAATAGTTCCGGTTATGAGGGTATGGATTAGAGGAAAAAGATAGTAGAGTTGGAGAATTTCGTGAAAAGAAAAGAAAGGTTGAGAAGGGGTGCTTATCAAATTTTGGTTTTCAAAAGAAGATGAATGAAAATAGTTTGGTCTCAATGGTTTGGTACCTACGGCAACAAGAAAGAATTGAAGAAAAGAAATGCTCACTAATGGCTTGAAGTTTCGGCAAAGATGAGAAGAAATTTCAGAGAAATGGCATAAAAATGCAAGAAGGAATTTTGACCAACCAAGCACCAAAGTTTCGACCAAAACACTAACAAAAATTCGGCTACCCCTCTTACACCCAAAATCGTCCACATTCATGATCAAAATGGTCAAAATTAGCCAACCATACTTTCCATAACATTTCCCTCGAAAAAGGCCACTTGTTCCCCCTACTTTCCTATTTCTCTTGATTCCTTTCCCCAACTTCAACCTTGCCTTTTTCTTTTAGCCACCTTACCAAAATAATGAAGTCAACCTTGCCATGAATGCCTCTTGGCTGACTCTTAAGGAAAGGGTGCAAAAATATAAGTCAAAATTTGCACATAAAGTGATTCGAACCTCTTCCCTCAAGGTACTACATGTGGCGCCATAACCCTTTTACCAATTGCTCATTTATGCTAGCAATTTACTCTTTTATTTTCATAAGCCTTGATGCCACTTACTATCTCTCCTTAATAGGCTTAAACACAAAATTTTACTAAGGCCCAACTTGAACCCGAAACTTCATAGAAACCTCGTAACTTTCCAAAATTACCTTCTTAATAAGTCCAACTTGAAATAATGTCGTTCTCTTGTTCTCAAAATTTTAAAATGCTTTTACGCTCAAGGCCCAATGGGCCCAATCCTACTAGGCCCAATTTTGGGATGTTACAATTCTACCCTCCTTAAAGAAATTTCGTCCTCGAAATTTCCATCCAACTACTAAACGCACCGCTCAAATCACACCACTATGCTTTACACAAGACTCGATCTTAATAACCACAATGTACCTTTAACAAAATCTTGAATCCTCTTTCACAGAACCAAACATCTAACCACAGAAGCAAGCAGTTATCTACCACTTATACCTAAAATTTTCTACATTCAATCATCACGTCCAAACAAGACATTCCCGACTTAATGGTGACGAAACAATTTCGAGCCTTATGCTCCTTAGACCCGCATCTCAAGCATGCTCCTAACCTCCTCCGGTATTCTCCCGGATGATGCCTTTCGCAATAATCACAAGCCGGAAAGTTTGGTCGTGCCTTGACATGCTTCACGGAACGAGATTGTGACCCAAAAGAACCGTAATCTCTTTTCTTCTTACAGTCTACAGACCCAACTCGAAGTGCTTCGCTGATCTCCATAACCTCCTTCAATACCTTCTTAACTATCTGAGTCAGCTCATTAACCCCATCTCGATCATGAGATCCCGTCTCAGCCACTGGCGATGCCAACTCCTCCCTTTCGGGCACACACCCCGATCTTTGAAGATCTAGTCCTAGCACCTCGGCCTCCAAAGACGCCCACGTCTACCGCTGCGTCCACATCTTCTAGCGTTCATGTTCATTAGGTCGATTTAATCTTGATTATGAGTTTTATGAATCAGTATACTATTCGATGTTTATTAAACGATGTTTTATGGAGTATGAGTAGAAAAGTTGTTTTCGAGTGTCAAATCTGCATCCTAGAGTCTCAATCTCTATAGTTTCAACTCCTAAAGCTACTTGATTCTAGAGTATTCTATTTCGTAGAATTTTAGTACCACACGATAATAACACAATAATCATAAAATGAAAACAAATACTTACTTGACTTGGTGCTGGATACTCGTGGTGCCATACTTCCTTTAGAACATATATTTATAAATCAAAATTCTAAACAGCTTTGGAAAACGCTTTTGAACCCAAACCACGGTCGAGTTTTGCAACTGGGCTCTGATACCATAAAATATAACACCCCAAACTCGGCCCATGCATTATGAGCGGATTTGGTATGTCACACGAGCAAAACATGTTAAACCCTTTTTGTTCGTACTAAAATATTGCTTTGTTAAAAATCAAGAAAACAAGTTTGATTTGATAAAATACTACTAACCTCAAAGAATTGATTGATAAATCGATAAATTTGAACTAATGATCTTACAAAACCGTGACTTTTGAAAACGACATCGAAAATTTCGAAAGAGAATCCAAGTCTTTTGAAAATATCGTTAATAGTTCGAGAGAAAATATCCATGTTAAAAATATTTGTAAAAGTTTATTTTGAAATCCATTTGTTAATCGATTTTGGAAACCATTGTTTAAGTTTTTAGAAAATTCCCCTTTTTAAATAATTTAAGAAAAATAATAAAAACATCCCAACCAAAAAGCAAAAATAAAAATAGTCCAGAGGCCTTATTACAACATTTAACCCAAAACAGTAAAGTAATAAAATAAACGAGAAAGAAGTCTAAAGTCCAAATAAACCATTTTAAGTATGGCCTCCTCAAGTCATCCATAGCCCAAGTCCATATCATCAAGCATTACCTACAAGGGTTAAGAGAAAGGGGGTGAGTTACAAGAACTCGGTGTGAAATCCCCTTACAGTCATCCACTGGGCCCGAACCCATATAACAATCATCTTGGACCAAAGCCCATAAACAAATAATAAATAAATGAAATAAATGCAACCCATCCCATCCTACTACCATTGCCTAACTCTCCACTCATACCAACCAATCTCTCTGTGGGGATCAAGTCAACCTACCCCGCCGATCTCTCCAATTTGCGATCAAGTCGCCATTTATACTATTTGTGGTGAGCCACCGTAATCATATACGGTAATATAATCGGCACACTGACCTTGGTAAAAAATGATCGACGTGAGAGTCGTTAATTCATATGTTAGGCACATAGCCCCGTAAATACGTTTAGCACAAAGCCATAATCACGATGGCACAAAGCCATATTTAGGTTGGCACATAGCCGTTATCGTAATTTGTGGCGAGCCACGGAATCATATACGGTAATATAATCGGCACATAGCCTTAATCATGATGGCACAAAGCCATATTCACGATGGCACATAGCCGTTATTTGAATTTGTGGCAATGCCACCGGTCTATACTTCTCTTCATTCAAATTTCCCATCCCATGCAAAATTATGTAAATACAACATTCATAGTAATGCATCATATTTACAAATATAAACAACAATTATTACTCCAGAGATTTGTTACGATAAATCGACCCATTAAGGCATTCTATCAAATCAGCCCATAGGGGCATTTTCGGTAAATCGGTCCATAAGGATATTTCGGTAAATCGGTCCATAAGGACATTTCGGTAAATCGGTCCATAAGGACATTTCGGTAAATCGGCAACCCCAGACTTAACTACTAATTTGAGCATAGAAAATTGAAACTGTCCATCTGCGTCATATTGACTAAACTGACCATAACTCGGATTAGGAAACTTGAAACTTAGATCCATAAATTTTCCTTGAAACTAAACTCATATATATTCTTACGATAATTTTTCCAGAAATTTTGAATTAACCATTTAGTAAAGTTTATTCCTTAAAGTTTCCCTTGTTTCACTGTCCAACAATTCTGCCCTCTCTTAGCTTAATTTCAAATATCTCACTATACGGTTTTCATATACTGCTCTCACTTATTTCTAATGAAAATAGGCTCACTAATGAATCCATACATATGAATTATAACCCTTAATTTACTTTGTACAATTTTATATGATTTTTCCAAAACAGATCAGGGAACCACGAATTTAATCAAAACCAGTATCACTAAAATTAAGATATCTCAGAATATAAAATTCCTTTTCCTTATCCGTTTCTTCCATATCAAAATAGAAACAGTAAGATTTAATCTGATATCTTATTCACCTTTTAATTCCTTTTCTCCTATTTTTTGAGATTTTTCAAATACATGTCACTGTTTCTGACTGAAACTGTTTTATTACGGAATACGATTACCATTACGATCATACGCACGCCCGAGTGATTTTGACCAAATCATAGAACATATCATACAAAATTTCAGAGAGATGTGAGATTACACACCATATCAAACATGTATTCGGAAGGTACGGGATTACACACCTAATTTTGATTTCCTAAAGAACCACTCGTCGATGACCTAGAACAATACCAACCAAAAGTTAGCCTCGGATGTCCAAAAGATTCCGTATCACTTACACTTAAATCACTTACCACTATATCCGAAGGTAGAAATATATCGAGTGATTTGTCCCTAAAACATATAGTCGATTAGTCGAAACTTCAATCTGATTTGCAACATAGCCAAATAGTGATATAACGAAAAATCCAAAAATGAACCCCGTTACCTTATCGATATTGGATCCAATTTCCACCGTTTGACTTCGGCTAGAACAATACACGGTCTCCCACTTAAAGCACTACGAAAAGAGAGTGATTAAGACATGAAGAAGTGGAGGATAACACCATTTTCAGTTACAATCATGATTTACAACCGAATAGTGATAAATACTTATTCGGCTAAAGAGAAAAGAATATGATCATAGAAAAGAATTCACTTATCGATTTAATCGAAGAAAGAATGTCACCTTAAACGATAAAGAAATTATGAAGGAGTGATTGTGGATTGTGAGTTTCGGCTATGGAAGAAAAAGAACAAGAATAGTTCCGGTTATGAGGGTATGGATTAGAGGAAAAAGATAGTAGAGTTGGAGAATTTCGTGAAAAGAAAAGAAAGGTTGAGAAGGGGTGCTTATCAAATTTCGGTTTTCAAAAGAAGATGAATGAAAATAGTTTGGTCTCAATGGTTTGGTACCTACGGCAACAATAAAGAATTGAAGAAAAGAAATGCTCACTAATGGCTTGAAGTTTCGGCAAAGATGAGAAGAAATTTCAGAGAAATGGCATAAAAATGCAAGAAAGAATTTTGACCAACCAAGCACCAAAGTTTCTACCAAAACACTAAAAAAAATTCGGCTACCCCTCTTACACCTAAAACCATCCACATTCATGATCAAAATGGTCAAAATTAGCCAACCATACTTTCAATAACATTTCCCTTGAAAAAGGCCACTTGTTCCCCCTACTTTCCTATTTCTCTTGATTCCTTTCCCCAACTTCAACCTTGCCTTTTTCTTTTAGCCACCTTACCAAAATAATAAAGTCAACCTTGCCATGAATGCCTCTTGGCCGACACTTAAGGAAAGGGTGCAAAAATATAAGTCAAAATTTGCACATAAAGTGATTCGAACCTCTTCCCTCAAGGTACTACATGTGGCGCCATAACCCTTTTACCAATTACTCATTTATGCTAGCAATTTACTCTTTTATTTCCATAAGCCTTGATGCCACTTATTATCTCTCCTTAATAGGCTTAAACACAAAATTTTACTAAGGCCCAACTTGAACCCGGAACTTCATAGAAACCTCGTAACTTTCCAAAATTACCTTCTTAATAAGTCTAACTTGAAATAATGCCATTCTCTTGTTCTCAAAATTTTAAAACGCTTCTACACTCAAGGCTCAATGGGCCCAATCCTACTAGGCCCAATTTTGGGATGTTACAAAACACGCATCCGTTCTTTATCCAAAATCATCTTTCATACTCAATATCAATAGAAATTTCATTTAACTGAATACATACTATCATAATACATTTATACAATTCACATTTCCTTAGTCATAATTTCACATTCAATTACCATATAGACAAATGCACATATAAACTTTGGCATGAGTATGAAATTCATATTTCCATATCATACATATATTTATATCATTAAACCGAATATGACCAATCATATACTTAAACATGTAACATCCCGAAATTGGGCCTAGTAGGATTGGGCCCAATGGGCCTTGAGCGTAGAAGCGTTTTAAAATTTTGAGAACAAGAGAACGACATTATTTCAAGTTAGACTTATTAAGAAGGTAATTTTTGGAAAGTTACGAGGTTTCTATGAAGTTCGGGGTTTAAGTTGGGCCTTAGTAAAATTTTGTATTTTAGCACTTTAAGGAGAGATGGTAAGTAGCTTCAAGACTTATAGAAATAAATGAGTAATGTGCTTGCATAAATGAGCAATTGGTAAAAGGGTTATGGCGCCACATGTAGTACCTTGAGGGAAGAGGTTCGAATCACCTTGTGCGCAAATTTTGACTTATATTTTTGCACCCTTTCCTTAAGTGTCGGCCAAGAGGCATTCATGGCAAGGTTGACTTCATTATTTTGGTAAGGTGGCTATATGAATAAGGCAAGGTTGAAGTTGGGGAAAGGAATCAAGGGAAATAGGAAAGAAAGGGGGACATGAGGCTTATTTCGTGGGTGATGTTTTGGAAAGCTTGGGTGGCCAAACTCTTATCCTAGGGGGGATGCATGTGGACAGTTTTGGGGAGAATAGGTAGCTAAATTTTTAGTTGGCTTTTGGTAAAGACTTAGTAGTGTTTTAGCAAAAATTCCCTTTGGCAACTTTGTGTCATTTCTCCCAATTTGTAACCCTCCTTGCCGAAACATATTAGCACAATAGTGCATTGTTTCTCTCTTTTGTTTGGTCACATACTCATTTTCTTTCCACCTTCCTTGATAGCCGAATTCTCCTTTGCCTTTTGATTGAATTTTTGGTGCTTGTTAGGCCAAAACCTTTCTCCTTGCACTATTTGGTATTCTCTAAATTTCTTTCTACCTTGTGCCGAAATTACAAGCCACTAAAGAACATATTCTCTTCTTTTCTTTCTTCTTGTTGCTGAATGTACCCAAACCATTGAGACCAAAATTTGTTCATTCATCTCTTCTTTATCATTTTCTCAAGTGGGTTGACATTCTTTCTTCGATTAAATCGGTAAGTGAATTCTTTTCTATGATCATATTCTTTTCTCTTTAGCCAGAATAAGTATTTATCACTATTCGGTTGTAAATCGATGATGAATCGAAAATGGTGTTATCCTCCACTTCTTCATGTCTTAATCACTCTCTTTTCGTAGTGCTTTAAGTGGGAGACCGTGTATTGTTCTAGCCGAAGTCAAACGGTGGAAATTGGATCCAATATCAATAAGGTAAGGGGGTTCATTTTTGGATTTTTCGTTATATCTTTATTTGGCTATGTTGCAAATCGGATTGAAGTTTCGACTAATCGATTATGTTTTAGGGACGAAATCACTCGATATGTTCTACCTTCGGACATAGTGGTAAGTGATTCAAGTGTAAGTGATCTGAAATCTTTTGGAAACCGAGGCTAACTTTTGGTTGGTATTGTTCTAGGTCATCGACGAGTGGTTCTTTAGGAAATCAAAATCAGGTGTGTAATCCCGTACCTTCCGAATACATGTTTGATATGGTGTGTAATCTCACATCTCTCTAAAAGTTTGTATGATATATTCTGTGATTTGGTCAAAATATCGAAGATAACCGAAAACTGGCATTCGTGATCACTCGGGCGTGCGTATGATCGTAATGGTAATCGTATTTCGTAATAAAATAGTTTCGATCAGAAACATTGACGTGTATTTGAAAAATCACGAAAAATAGGAGAAAAGGAATTACAAAGTGAATAAGATATCAGATTAAAGCTTACTGTGTTTATTTTGATATGAAAGAAACGGAGAAGGAAAAGGAATTCTATATTCTGAGATATCTTAATTTTAGTGAGACTAGTTCTGAATGACTTTGTGGTTCCCTGATCTGTCTTGGAAAAATCATATAAAATTGTACAAAGTGAATTATGAGTTATAGTTTATATGTACAGATTACTTAGTAAGTCTATTTTCAATAGAAACAAGTGGGAGCAACATATGAAAACTGTACAGTGAGATTCCTAACTCAAGTTATAGTCAATTTAGTTAGTACGACGCAGATGGACAGTTTCAATTTTTATGCTCCACATTAGTAGTTAAGTCTAGGTTGCGAAATTTCCAAAATACCCTTAGGTTGCGAGATTACCGAATTACCCTTAGTGGGTAAATTATCAAAATTACGAAAATGCCCCTATGGGTCAAAATTATGAAAATGCCCCTAAAGGGCCGAATTACGAAATTATTATATGGGCCAATCGGATATTTTGATAAATGGGCCAATCTGATATTTTGATATATGGGCCAATCTGATATTTTGATAAATGGGCTGATCTGATATTTTGCTATATGGGCCAATCTGATATTTTGCTAAATGGGCCAAATCTGATATTTTGCTTAATGGGCCTTTTGATTAATTGTTGTAATGGGCCATAATTTTATAATAAATACCTGAATAAATTGTTGTGAATGGCTATGCATTATATACATGATTTGCATGGGATGGGATAATGATGAAGAGAAGTTCTGGTAGCTCTGCTACATAATTTTGGTGGCTCAGCCACAAATATGAAAAATGGCGATGCCATGTAAATTCTGTTAATCTGGTGGCTTGTCCACAAATTTGATATAATCGGCTTAATGCCTATGTTTGGTGTGTTGGCGGGGTGGGTGACTAAAGCTCCCCACAGGTGTGTTGGTTGGTACGGGTGGTGTGTAGCGGATGGAAAACTAGGTTTGGTTTGGGAATTGCATATCATATGCATATTATTTTTGATAAATTATTGTTGTTGTAAATGGGCTTAGGCCCAAAATATTGCTAATTGGGTTCCGGCTCAATGAATAACGGTAAGGGGATTTCACACTGAGTTCTTGTAACTCACCCCCCTTTCTCTTAACCTTTGTAGGTAATGCTTGATGATATGGACTTGGGCTATGGATGACTCGAGGGAGGCCATACTTCGAAAATGGTTTATTTGGATTTTAGACTTCTTTCTCGTTTATTTTATTACTTTACTATTTTGGGTTAAATGTTGTAATAAGGCCTCTGGACTATTTTTGTTTTTGTTTTTTGGTTGGGATGTTTTTATTATTTTTCTTAAATTGTTTAAAAAGGGGAATTTTCTAAAAACTTAAACAATGATTTCCAAAATCGATTAACAAATGGATTTCAAAATAAACATTTATAAATATTTTTAACACGGATATTTTCTCTCGAACTATTAACGATATTTTCAAAAGACTTGGATTCTCTTTCGAATTTTCAACGTCGTTTTCAAAAGTCACGGTTTTGTAAGATCATTAGTTCAAATTTATCGATTTATCAATCAAATCTTTGAGGTTAGTAGTATTTTATCAAATCAAACTTGTTTTCTTGATTTTTAACAAAGCAATATTTTAGTACGAACCAAAAGGGTTTAACATGTTTTGCTCGTGTGACATACCAAATCCGCTCATAACGCATGGGCCGGGTTTGGGGTGTTACATTTTATAGTATCAGAGCCCAGTTGCAAAACTCGGCCGTGGTTTGGGTTCAAAAGCGTTTTCCAAAGCTGTTTAGAATTTTGATTTATAAATATATGTTCTAAAGGAAGTATGGCACCACGAGTATCCGGCACCAAGTCAAGTAAGTATTTGTTTTCATTTTATGTTCTAAAGGTTGGGTATGCCACAATCTATGTAGTGGGATATGATTGATCAAGATAGGATTTGTCCCTCCTACATAATGGGAGCAATATCTTAGGCCACTTGATGAAATGAGACTAGAAATGCATGGCCAAGCTCAAATAAGTTAACATGAGATATTACACTTATTTTTTTATTGTAGTCAACTTCGGGTATCAAGAAACATGGAATTGGACTTTGCAAGTGTGACTATTCCATGACTTGTGTAACAGCTCGGTTTAGACCCTAGTTAGAATAGTGGTTTCGAGACCACAAATCTGAGGTCAGAAAAATATTTTAATATTATTTTCTGTGTTTACAGTATGTGATTGAGCATGTGTGAAAATTCTGTGTAAAAATTTATTATTTGTGTGCTCAATTTGTAAAAAGGACCTAATCGCATAAAATGTAAAAGCTGTGTGCTGATTGATAAAGTGTCTATTTGTCATGGCTTATTAAATGAAAGGTCCTTATATTGCAATTGGACCATGGATAGTAAAGAAGGACAAAAATGGCCTAATGTTTGATGGTTAAATGGTTGTTTAATAAAAGGGAAAATTGGTAAAACATGAAATAATTAAATATTAATTAAAATAAAATAAAATATAGTGGAATAGTTGTTCATCCTTCATCGAAAATTGAAAGAAAAAGAAGAGAAAAATGGTTAGCTAGGTTCGGCCATAGTCTAAGCTTCAATCGGGTAAGTGTTTTTGATCCGTTTTTGATAATTTCTACATTTTTGTGATTGTTGCTTTGTGCTCTAGCTAGCCCATGCTTTAATTTTAGAAATTGATGGTGATTTTGAGATATGCCATTGATGATTGCTTGAGCTTTGTGATAGTTGATGAAGAAATATGGAAGATATGTAAAGGATGAACATGTTTTGTCTTTGAATTTCTAGTGAAATTGAGTAATTTGGGCTAAATTGAGAAAAGTGTAAATTGAGGGACTAAAATGTGAAATAAGTGAAATGTATGGACTTATATGAAGATAGTGAGAATTCGGCTAGGCATGGGTACAAGCAGATTATGTGTATTTTGTGATTTTGTGAAATAGGGACTAAAGTGTCGAAATGTGAAAATGTGAGAGCTATTTTGTAAAATGCCCTAAATATGTGTGTTTGGACTAAATTGAATGAATTGGTGATTGAATGAGCTAAATTTTAATATGTATAGACCAAGAAAGGAGAGATTCGGGTCGAGATCGAGGCAAAGACAAAGTGCTCGATTAATCGACCGTTTTGATACTGCGACGTCTGAGGTAAGTTCGGATATAATACTTGCCATTAAACTTGTATCTATGTGATGAGAAATGAATGAATGTATATTAATGAAATAGAAATGTGTTATATATGAACTCGAGAATTGAGGCACTAAGTGTGCGAATTTAGAAACGAGACAGAGACGATTAGCACTGTGTGTGCGAAACAATAGAAGCTTCGGCTTATTGAGTTGGCACTGTGTGTGCGATACCGATATAAGCTCAGTTTAACGTATTGGCACTAAGTGTGCGATGAAAACTATGTGTCGACTACGAAATTGGCACTAATGTGCTAATAAATTAAAAGAATAACAAAGGTTGATCGAAATGTAAAGTCGAGTAGTTGAGTAGCATAATTGGTGAGTAACTATGTGTTGGCAAAGGTATGTATGATACCTATGTGGTTGGTAAATTTGAAAGTAGATGAATGGATGGATATGTGAGTATTGGATATAGTTGAGTTTGTGCAACATAGGTAAATTATCTATGTGATGATTCAATTTGTAGTTTGATTTGAATCAATGAGTTAATTGTATTATATTACGAACTTACTAAGCTTTTGAAAGCTTACTGTGTGATTTGTTTCTCTGTTTTACAGTGTCAGTAAAGCTAGCTCGGATCCGAGGATCGTCAGCATTTCTATCACATTATCGGCTATCTATTTTGGTACTTTTGAAAGATGTATATAGTTGGTATATGGCATGTATAGGCTAGAAGATATGGTATGTTTTGAAATGATTAATCCTTGCCATGTGATTTGGCTTGGAAGTTGAATGATGTTGATCTTTATGAATGAGCTATGGATGTGGAATGTGGTATGCTTAAGTGGTTGATGAGTATTGTCGTTGGAATGTGATCTTGTGGTTTGGATTATATGATACTAGACTTATATGTTTTGGTATGGAAAAGAGTATTTTTTTGAATGGATTTATTTGAGTGGAGATTGAGTTTGATATAGAGATGATATAGTTGATGATTATTTTGTGTATGTATTGGCATGTTTTGGTTGCCATTTGAGGTATGAATGCTTGTGAAATGAGACTTGTAGGTTAACTCAAGTGTGGGAGGCAAGTTTGGCCTTGAAAATGGCCTATAATTGCCCACACGGTTGAGCACACGGGCGTGTGGCTCGACTGTGTCTTTAAAATTTTATAATTTGATTCAAGTCAGGCTCGACCACGGGCTGGACACGCGGGCGTGTGACTGGCTGTGTGGTGGAAGTCAGGCTCGACCACGGGTGAGGCACACGGGCGTGTCTCAGGCCGTGTGGACAAGTCAGTAGGTATGCCTTATTTTGCCATGGCTTGGATACATGGGCGTGTCCGAGGCCATGTGAGGCACACGGCCTACCCACACGGGCGTGTGACCAATGCAGTTTTGAAAAATGTTTGAATTTCAAAAATTTTCGTATGTGTTTGGTTTAGTTTCGGCCCTATTCTAAAGCATGTTTAAGGTTTTGTTGACCTATAAAAGGGACTCTTTGATTGGATTAGATGAATTGTATTTTGAAATGTCTGTAAAAGTTTCTAATTTATCCGGTAACACTTTTAACCCTATTCTGGCAACGGTTATGGGTTAGGGGTGTTACATTTGATTGGTATCAGAGCTACGGTTTAGTCGATTCTCAGACTAACGTAGCGCGTGTGAGTCTAGCTATACATACCATATATATAATTGCGATAGTGTGATGAATCCTGAAAGCTAAAAATGACTTTATATAGTAATGGTTCCCAATCGAGCAGTTGCTGACGATGTAGAGAGTAACGCACCTGCTCCCGCTCAAGGGACGGTGCCGGCCACATCTAGGCCGAATGATAGTAGCCAAGAGGGAGAGGCTAAGCAAGCCTTTTTCTGAATGTTGAGTGAGTGGTTTTAGGAGTTTGTTTGAACGAATCCGGCTGCTCCACAACCTCTACCCCCACAAGTGCCTGTTATGCCACAAGTTGCAGATCCGAATCGATTGAATAAACCTCCTGTGGATAAAATCCAAAAGTACGGGGCTGAAGAGTTTAGGGCTACAGTTGATGATGATGCCGAGCAAGCTGAGTTTTGGCTCGAGAACACAATCCGAGTGTTCGATGAGATGTCATTGACCCCTGATGAATGCATTAAGTGTGCAGTTTCTTTGTTGAGAGATACTGCTTATAACTGGTGGAAGACGTTTATATCTGTGGTTCCGAGAGAGAGAATCGCCTGGGATTTCTTTCAAGCTGAATTCTGAAAGAAGTATATCAGTCAACGATTCATAGATCAGAAACGTAAAGAGTTTTTGGAGCTGAAACAGGGTCGTATGTTAGTTACGAAGTATGAACGGGAGTTTGTAAGACTGAGCCAATATGTGCGGGAATGTGTTTCGACCAGAGCTACTATGTGTAAACGTTTCATTGAAGGGCTGAATTAAGACATTAAATTATTGGTTAGAATACTTGACTTGAATGAATTTGTTGTGTTGGTTGAACGAGCTTGCAAAGCTGAAGAGCTTAGCAAGGAAAAGAAGAAAGCCGATTCTGAGGCTAGAGATGAAAGAAAAAGATTGATGAGTAAGTCGTCTCAACCTTCAACGAAGAGATTTAGAGATGCAAGCAATCGCTCAAATGTTTCGTCTGGGCATCCGGGTAGAGATCGGGTGAGACAAAGTGTTGGACCAAGAGCTCAAATTCCGACTGAATCAAGTGTTGATAGTGTTAAAAGCAACAATCCTGAGTGTAGACAGTGTGGAAGACGACATGTGGGAGAATGCTGGGGCAAGTACAATAATCGAACTTGTTATAAGTGTGGATCACGAGATCACTTCATTCGAGACTGCCCAAAGTTAGCTGAGGAAGAAAATGTTCAGAGTGCGAGACCGAGTAATACGAAGGCTAGGCGTAGACCACCCAGGAACACCAGAAATGTGAGTGGAAGTCAGAGAGGGACTACCGATACAGCTGTAAGATCTGAGGCGAGAGCACCTGCCCGAGCCTATGCTATTCGCACTCGTGAAGAAGCATCATCTCCAAACGTTATTACTGGTACTTTTACTCTATTTGATATTGATGTGATTGCATTGATAGATCCAGGATCTACTCATTCCTATGTGTGTGTGAATTTAGTATCAAGTAAGACTCTACCTGTTGAGTCTACTGAATTCATGATTAGAGTATCAAACCCCTTAGGCAAGTGCGTCTTGGTTGATAAAGTGTGCAAGAATTGTCTGTTGATGTTTCGGAATATTTACTTTCTGGCTAATTTGATGTTGCTAACTTGTGATGAATTTGATATTATTCTGGGTATGGATTGGCTTACTCTGCATAATGCTATTGTGAATTTTAAAAGAAAAAGTATTGATTTGAGAAGTCAGAATGGTGAGATGGTTCGAACTGAATCCAGTGAGTTGAATGGACTATCGGCTGTTATATCATCTATGAAAGCTTTGAATTATGTGAAAAAGGGTTGCGAAGCTTATCTTCCATATGTAATTGATACAAAAGTGATAGAAAAGAAAGTTAAATATGTACCTGTAGTATGTGAGTTCCCAGATGTGTTTCCTGAAGAACTACCAGGATTACCTCCCATACGAGAAGTTGAGTTTGGTATTGAATTGGTGCCTGGAATGACCCCAATCTCAATAGCTCCGGATAGAATGGCACTGACAGAATTGAAAGAGTTAAAGTCTTAGTTGCAAGAGTTGACAGATAAAGGATTTGCACGACCGAGTTTCTCGCCCTGGGGTGCTCCTGTATTGTTTGTTAAAAAAGAAAGATGGCACAATGAGGATGTGTATTGATTACCGACAGTTGAACAAAGTAAAGATAAAGAATAAATATCCTTTGCCACGTATTGATGATTTGTTTGATCAGCTGAAAGAAGCTACAGTGTTTTCTAAGATAGATTTGAGATCGGGTTACTATCAGTTGAGAGTTAAAGAATCAGATGTACCGAAGACTGCTTTCAGAACGAGGTACGGACATTATGAATTCTTAGTTATGCCTTTTGGACTAACGAATGCTCCTGTAGTGTTTATGGATTTGATGAATCAGATATTTAGACCATATTTGGATCGTTTTGTTGTGGTGTTCATTGATGATATTCTGATTTATTCATGTGATGAGACGCAACATGCCAAGCATTTGAGAATTGTGTTACAGACTCTGCGTGAGAAGCAATTGTATGCAAAGTTCAGCAAATATGAGTTTTGGTTGCGCGAGGTCAGTTTTCTGGGACATATTGTATCAGCTGCGGGAATACGAGTTGATCCGGGTAAGATTTTAGCTATTTTAGAATGGAAGCCTCCGAGAAATGTGTCTGAAGTCTGTAGTTTTCTGGGACTAGTGGGATATTATTGGCGGTTTGTGAAAGGTTTCTCGATGATTGCGACTCCGTTGACGAAGTTGCTACATAAAGATGTTAAATTTGAGTGGTCAGAAAAGTGCCAGCAGAGTTTTGAACAGTTGAAAACATTGTTGACAGAAGCACCAGTGTTAGTTCAACCTTAATCGGGTAAAGAATTCATAGTTTATAGTGACGCATCGTTGAATGGGTTGGGCTGTGTGTTAATGCAGGAAGGCAAAGTCATCGCTTATGCTTCGAGGCAGTTAAAGTCGCATGAAAAGAACTATCCGATGCATGATCTTGAATTAGCCGCGATTGTATTCGCATTGAAGATTTGGCGTCATTACCTATTTGGAGAGAAATGTCATATTTTTACAGATCATAAGAGCTTGAAATATTTCATGACTCAGAAAGAATTGAATTTGCGACAGAGAAGATGGTTAGAATTGTTAAAAGACTATGAGCTTGTGATTGATTATCATCCAGGTAAAGCTAATGTTGTTGCTGATGCTTTGAGTCGAAAGTCTATATGTGCTTTGCGAGCAACGAGTACTCAGATAGATCTATGTGATGATGGTTCGGTTTTAGCTGAGTTGAAAGTTAGGCCGATGTTTATACGTCAGATTTGTGATGCCCAGAAAAGTGATGATGAGATGATAGCAAAACGAACTCAATGTGATTTGAACTCTGATTCGGAATTTTGAGTTGATAGTGATGATTTTTTGAGATTCAGAGATCGAATTTGTGTTCCGAAGAATTCAGAGTTGATTCAGTTGATTTTGAACGAAGCTCACAATAGTCGTTTGACTGTATATCCGGGAGTACAAAAATGTATAATGATCTGAAACGGTTTTATTGGTGGTATGGTATGAAACGGGGCATCTCTGACTTTGTGTCAAAATGTTTAATATGCCAGCAAGTTAAAGCTGAACATCAGGTTCCATCTAGTTTGTTACAGCCGATTATGATTCCTGAGTGGAAATGGGAGAGAATTACGATGGACTTTGTGTCGGGGTTACCTTTATCTCCAGGAAAGAAAGATGCAATCTGGGTGATAGTTGACAGATTGACGAAATCAACTCATTTTGTTCCGGTAAGAACAGATTATTCACTTGATAAATTAGCTGAATTGTATATTGCTGAGATTGTGAGATTGCATGGGGTACCACTATCTATTGTATATGACAGAGATCCGAGATTTACCTCGCAATTTTGGAAGAAGTTACAAGAGGCTTTAGGCACAAAATTGCATTTCAGTACTGCATTTCATCCACAAGCGGATGGACAATCTGAGTGGATCATTCAAGTTCTCGAAGATATGTTGAGATGTTGTATTCTTGAGTTCGAAAGTGCGTGGGAAAAGCATTTACTGTTGATTGAATTTGCATACAATAATAGTTTTCAATCTAGCATTAAAATGGCAGCGTTTGAGGCTCTTTATGGTCGAAAATGTCAAACTCCATTGTATTAGACTGAGCTGAGTGAGAATAAAATTCACGGAGTTGATTTGATAAAAGAGACTGAGCAGAAAGTAAAGGTGATTCGTGATAGTTTGAAAGTGGCCTCAGATCGTCAGAAGTCTTATGCAGACTTGAAACGAAAAGATATTGAATTCGAAGTTGGTGACAAAGTGTTTTTGAAAGTGTCTCCGTGGAAGAAAATACTTCGATTTGGCTGAAAAGGCAAGCTGAGTCCGAGGTTCATAGGGCCGTATGAGATCATTGAACGAGTTGGGCCGGTTGCTTATAGATTGATGTTGCCACCCGAGTTAGAAAAGATTCATAATGTGTTTCATGTGTCGATGCTTCGACGGTACAAATCTGATCCATCTCATGTGATTGCTCCTACTGAGGTTGAAATTCAGTCAGATTTGTCGTATAGTGAAGAACTGAACTGAATTTTGACACAAGAGGTCAAAGAGTTGAGAAACAAAATAATTTCCTTAGTGAAAGTGTTGTGGCACAAAAACGGAGTTGAAGAGGCTACGTGGGAGCCTGGAAATGTTATGAGAGAGCAATATCCACATCTATTCACTGGTAAGATTTTCGGGGACGAAAATCCCTAAGGGGGGAGAGTTGTAACAGCCAGGTTTAGACCCTAGTCGGAACAGTGGTTTCGAGACCACAAATCCGAGGTCAGAAAAATATTTTAATATTATTTTCTGTGCTTACAGTATGTGATTGAGCATGTGTGAAAATTCTGTGTGAAAATTTTATTATTTGTGTGCTCAATTTGTAAAAAGGACTTAATCCCATAAAATGTAAAAGCTGTGTGCTGATTGATAAAGTGTCTATTTGTCATGGCTTATTAAATAAAAGGTCCTTATATTGTAATTGGACCATGGATAGTAAAGATGGGCAAAAATGGCCTAATGTTTGATGGTTAAATGGTTGTTTAATAAAAGGGCAAATTGGTAAAACATGAAATAAGTAAATATTAATTAAAATAAAACAAAAGATAGTGGCATAGTTGTTCATCCTTCACCGAAAATTGAAAGAAAAAGAAGATAAAAATGGTTAGCTAGGTTCGGCCATAGTCTAAGCTTCAATCGGGTACGTGTTTTTGATCCGTTTTTGATAATTTCTACGTTTTTGTGATCGTTGCTTTGTGCTCTAGCTAGCCCATGCTTTAATTTTAGAAATTGATGGTGATTTTGAGATATGCCATTGATGAATGCTTGAGCTTTATGATAGTTTATGAAGAAATATGGAAGATATATAAAGGATGAACATGTTTTGTCTTTGAATTTCTAGTGAAATTGAGTAATTTGGGCTAAATTGAGAAAAGTGTAAATTGAGGGACTAAAATGTGAAATAAGTGAAATGTATGGACTTATATGAAGATAGTGAGAATTCGGCTAGGCATGGGTACAAGCAGATTATGTGTATTTTGTGATTTTGTGAAATAGGGACTAAGGTGTCGAAATGTGAAAATGTAAGGGCTATTTTATAAAATGCCCTAAATATGTGTGTTTGGACTAAATTGAATGAATTGGTGATTGAATGAGCTAAATTTTAATATGTATAGTGTAACACCCCAAACCCGGCCCATTCGTTATGACTGAATTTGAGATGCCACTGCGGAAAAACGTTTGAAGACTGATTTCACTTTTGGGAAAAACATTAAAAATTTTGTCATTTGAAAACCATGTCCAATTAAAAATTCTAAATAATATAAGATTGACAAAAATATCCAAATTAAAAGCACTTCCAAATAATAATTTAATGGTCGTCTAGCTTAAACATAATAAAAATGCTCAAATAGAAATACTTAAATACTTTAACTGAGCCTTATTACAACAAATAATTAAACAAAAGTTCTTAGTAATAAACTGAATAAAATAAAGAAATTGTCTTCTGCATGGGCCACCTCGTATCCACTCTAACCCGGTCCAATCACCACGAATCATCTGCGATGTTTAATAAAAATTGGGTGAGTCATACGGACTCGAGTGTGTAATTAGTCCTTTGAATTCCACCCACATGTTAACCACATATTAACTCATATATCGGATATCAATTATCAAATTCACATGTTATCACATTCAGGCTTGGCCCATATTCATATCACATTCATCTAATAGGGTAGTTAACCACATAATTTCCACATACTGGGCTTAGCCCATTTCCACACTGATCCATATTCATATACTGGGCTTTGCCCATTCCCACATTAATCCACATATCATATTGGGCTTGGCCCATTTCCACATATGTTCACATACGAAATCATGCAATTATGAAGCCCAACCCAAACCTAGGGTCCATCCGCTACACACCCCTTATCCAAATTACCACACACCGAGGGGATTATCAAATCACCCTCTCCTTTTCACTCCAAAGGCAATCACTGCCGTCCACGTGCAATTAAGCACAATAGTCCACAACGTGACCTCAGTCAGCGCCAATCCACGATGTATCCGTAGCTAACACCAAAACCACGATGGGACACATAGTCACTCATCAACCACGATATGGCACATAGCCGATATCAACCACGATGAGGCACATAGCCACTCATCAAGCCACGTGAACTAAATCGCAATTAATCCACAACGTGACCTCAGTCAACGTCAATACACGATGTAGCCGTAGCTAACACCAAAACCACGATGGGACACATAGTCACTCATCAACCACGATATGACACATAGCCGATATCAACCACGATGAGGCACATAGCCACTCATCAAGCCACGCGAACTAAATCGCAATTAATCCACAACGTGACCTCATCCAACGTCAATCCACGATGTAGCTCAAGGCTAACATCAAACCACGTACTCGAAGTACACCCGTACCTTCTTTCATATCCCAACCCATGCACATGCCACATAAAATAATGATACAATGTAATGATGCATGAGGATGTTCATCAAGCATATTATCACATATTCATATTAATAATCACATATCATCGAGTTTGGTACTTACCGGATTATCGACATACCCCTTGAGGGTATTCTTATCACAATTTCCACTCGCACTAGTTAGCACATTCATAATACATACACATTTCACATACATATCATATACCGGAAAACGGTGGGTTAATCACACACCGATCACTTGGAGAACTATGCTTTCGATCATCGATGCTATCACTAGGCGATACTACGGCTATTTGCCTACTTTCTTGTTCGACGTTGGTCCACACCCGGTGGCCAATCCCTAACCGCCAAGACAGATCTCTTCTTAAACTTCGGGATAGGGACCTTCCCTTCCCTTCTTGAATGGTATTCGCCTCCATCAACACACTTAATCGAACAATCGATTTAATCATTAATATACGAATTCTTAACCAAATATCCACAACTTATCATACTTACCGAAAGGGTCTTGAAATCCTGAAAAGCTTGATCTAATGCTTAGATCCTTAATCCCTACATTTGATTAATCACCTACTACTTTAATAAAAAGCCATTCGGCCATAAATCCAAATCCTAGTAGGATTAGTATACTTAAACTTACCTTGTTGCCGTTTGACTTAAGAATCAAGTCTTGAAATCTCTCGCTATACTCTTCTTGCATTCGCCAAGCATTGAATCAATTAACTTGGTTAGTTTTGGCTTTTGAATAATTAATGAACACATATATTTACCAAACATGGCCTTGGCCGAATGCTATAGACACTTACCTTGTGGATTTTAAATCCCGAAACTCACCGAATAACTAGGGAACACGTGGCCTATGGTGTACCTTCGGGAAAAGAACTTCTCCTTCCTTTTAGTCGACACTTAGTAAATCCCGAAAGATCTCTTCAAAGTTTCGGCAACAAGATATTAATGGGGTTAGTCCTAGATTTCGGCAAATCTTAAGAAAAAAAGGATGAAATCGAATGAGATCTTACCCTTACTTGAAGAAATCGATTGCACCTTCACTTCAACCTTCAGAGATTCGGCTATGGCTAGATGATGATCTCACAACTTTCGGCTTTTGGAGGGATTAGAAAGAAACGAGAAGGAAGAATAAAGATGGAGGATTCGGCTAGATCACAAGGTATTTTGGCTCGGCAAAAATAAAAGAAGAAGAAGATTTGGTGAAGAGAATTTGGCAGAGGCTTTCAAAGAACAGATAATAATGCAGAATGGCCTCTCTTTTCCTTTTATAGCTGAAATTATCATCTAAGGAGTCCCTTACTTGGCCATCACTCTTCTATTTTAATAGCTTTATCTCTTTAATTATCACTTGAAATAAAAGATAATTCAGCAACTATCCTTACTTAGCCGAAATTATTAAACTCAAAGTCCCTTACTTGGCCACTTCTCCCTTATTTTCCTCTTTCTCTCTTTATTCAAATTAAAAGAATTTAATCCAACAATTATCTCTTGAAAATAATGATAAATAAATTCCTTATTTATCCACTATTTATAAAATAATAAAAGCTCCTAATTTATAGCCATGTGCCGTCCACCTCTCTGCTCCTTGTAGCAAAATAAAATTTCTTTTATTTGCTTCCCATGTGACTCGAACTTAGGCCCATTCCTCTTAAATATGGCGCCATTTCCATAGGCCCTAAGTGGCATCTTCTGACCACTTTTCCAAGCCTGTTTGTGTGTCAAATTTCACAAACTTTTTCTTTTAAGGCCACCTTGCCTTAATTTCCCTTTTAAACCTTAAAACTCGTCATTTCTAGGTCATTTCTAAGTTTCCAAAAATTTTCGATCGGCTCAGTAAACTTGACATTTCCTTACATTTCCATGACATTTCCTTACAAGACATTTCCTTACATTTCCAAGACATTTCCTTACATTTCCATGACATTTCCTTACAAGACATTTCCTTACATTTCCAAGGTTCTAAAAATGTTCACTTTCCTCTTTTAAACTTAACATTTCCATACATTTCAGTGTTTCCAAAAGTGTTCAAAATATATTCATAACACATAAGATATGTCATTTCGTACAATTAAACCAAAAATGCATAGGCCCTTTTCAGGATGTTACAATTCTACCCTCCTTAAAAATAATTTCGTCCTCGAAATTACTTATTAACGAATAATCGTACATCTTAACTCACCGCACTACGCTTATGCTGCGCACTCTGATCTTAATAGAACCATCATACTTTCTAGGCACAGTCTCTAAGTTCACGTCCCCTAGAACTCATTTCTAACGTCGCGATTTAATCTGATTAAAAAGTTTTATGCATCAGAATTTTGTTCCTCTTATTAACCACGAACAATTTTATGAAGTAAAGTATTTAGAAGTAGTTCTTTCGATCACACAAAGGTTCAGTTCAAGTTCACTACTCTAACTCAGGGAGTCACATTCACATTTATAAGCAGAGACACATTCATTTCTCCATGAAGTCACATTCATTCACAACATCATTCACTACACTTTTATGGCCATTCCATCCATTTCCCTACCCATGGGTAATTTCGTCATTTTCCCTACAGGGGTATTTTGGTAATAAATCGGGGTCAATTCGAAAATATTTTTCAAATTAAAGGTATTTCAGAATTTACAAAATCTCTAGGTTATTTTGTTTTCCAAATCGGAGGTGTTGCAAAAATTTTAAATCGAGGTTATTTCGGTAATTTTGGAAGTCGAAAGCGATTCCAGTAAATTTTTCAAATCAGGTATCTTGTTATTTGTAAAGCAGAAGTTTTGATATCTTTGTAAAGTAGAAATATTTTAACAAAAGTCGAGGGTATTTTTGAAAATCTTAAAAACTAAGGGTATTTTAGTAATTTATAATACAGGGCATTTTTGTAATTTTGTAAATCGGAGATATTTTAGAAAAATTTTACAATAATCTTTTACTACAATTAAAAGGGTAATTTAGGGATTTTAAAACTAGAAATTTTATAAAAGCGCATGGCTAGTCCCTTTTGGGTTTTAATGATTGGTTTAGCCAGTGAATAAGTCCTCTTGGTTAGGGTGAGCACTTTACTACGCACTGTAGGATTCGAGTAAAGAGGAGGTGAGTCACTAGGACCGCTTAAATACCAAGCTCTTCACTTGAATCCACTCCTAGACATGCGCACAAGAGTTGCCACACCCTAGCTTGACTGACTTACTTCATGAGTTTGTTTAATAGTCCTTAAGTCTTATGCATGTGTTTGAGTGCACTAGCCCTAGGGTTCAACAGATCCTAGTTCACTAATCTATGTTCCCTTCATACTTATAACATTCACATACACATTTCACTTCAAAGAGTCAAGGGTACTTACCGGTGGATCATGGTCTGAGATACAAAGTGCCATGCCGAATAACTGAAAAGTTTATGAAAGCCCATACTTTTGAAAAGCCCATCTTTGAAAAAAATTATTTTGGACCCAAAACCCTCAAAGTGAGTTTTGAACCAGGGCTCGATACCAATTTGTAACACCCCAAACCCGGCCCATTCGTTCTTAACCGAATTTGAGATGCCATCGCTGGAAAAATGTTTGAAGACTGATTTCACTTTTGGGAAAAACATTAAAAATTTTGTCATTTGAAAACCATGTCCAATTAAAAATTCTAAATAATATAAGATTGACAAAAATATCCAAATTAAAAGCACTTCCAAATAATAATTTAATGGTCGTCTAGCTTAAACATAATAAAAATGCTCAAATAGAAATACTTAAATACTTTAATCTGGGCCTTATTACAACAAATAATTAAACAAAAGTTCTTAGTAATATTGAATAAAATAAAGAAGATGTCTCTCGCATGGGCCACCTCGTATCCACTCTAACCCGGTCCAATCACCACGAATCATCTGCGATGTTTAATAAAAATTGGGTGAGTCATACAGACTCAGTGTGTAATTAGTCCACTGAATTCCACCCACATGTTAACCACATATTAACTCATATATCAGATATCAATTATCAAATTCACATGTTATCACATTCTGGGCTTGGCCCATATTCATATCACATTCATCTAATAGGGTAGTTAACCACATAATTTCCACATACTGGGCTTAGCCCATTTCCACACTGATCCACATTCATATATATCGGGCTTTGCCCATTCCCACATTAATCCACATATCATATTGGGCTTGGCCCATTTCCACATATGTTCACATACGAAATCATGCAATTATGAAGCCCAACCCAAACCTAGGGTCCATCCGCTACACACCCCCTTATCCAAACCTACTACACACCGGGATTATCAAATCACCCTCTCCTTTTCACTCCAAAGGCAATCACGCGCCGCCCACGTGCAATTAAGCACAATAGTCCACAACGCGACCTCGGCCAGCGCCAATCCACGATGTATCCGTAGCTAACACCAAAACCACGATGGGACACATAGTCACTCATCAACCACGATATGGCACATAGCCGATATCAACCACGATGAGGCACATAGCCACTCATCAAGCCACGTGAACTAAATCGCAATTAATCCACAACGTGACCTCGATCCAACGTCAATACACGATGTAGCCGTAGCTAACACCAAAACCACGATGGGACACATAGTCACTCATCAACCACGATATGACACATAGCCGATATCAACCACGATGAGGCACATAGCCACTCATCAAGCCACGCGAACTAAATCACAATTAATCCACAACGTGACCTCGGTCCAACGTCAATCCACGATGTAGCTCAAGGCTAACATCAAACCACGCATCAAGTACACCCGCACCTTCTTTCATATCCCAACCCATGCACATGCCACATAAAATAATGATACAATGTAATGATGCATGAGGATGTTCATCAAGCATATTATCACATATTCATATTAATAATCACATATCATCAGGTTTGGTACTTACCGGATTATCGACATACCCTTGAGGGTATTCTTATCACAATTTCCACCGCACTAGTTAGCACATTCATAATACATACACATTTCACATACATATCATATACCGGAAAACGGTGGGTTAATCACACACACCCGATCACTTGGAGAACTATGCTTTCGATCATCGATGCTATCACTAGCGCGATACTACGGCTATTTGCCTACTTTCTTGTTCGTATTTGGTCCATACCCGGTGGCCAATCCCTAACTAATGAGACAGATCTCTTCTTAAACTTCGGGATAGGACCTTCCCTTTCCCTTCTTGAATGGTATTCGCCTCCATCAACACACTTAATCGAATAATCGATTTAATCATCAATATACGAATTCTTAACCAAATATCCACAACTTATCATACTTTTACGAAAGGGTCTTGAAATCCCGAAAAGCTTGATCTAATGCTTAGATCCTTAATCCCTACATTTGATTAATCACCTACTACTTTAATAAAAAGCCATTCGCCATAAATCCAAATCCTAGTAGGATTAGTATACTTAAACTTACCTTGTTGCCGTTTGACTTAAGAATCAAGTCTTGAAATCTCGCTATACTCTTCTTGCATTCGCCAAGCATTGAATCAATTAACTTGGTTAGTTTTCGGCTTTTGAATAATTAATGAACACATATATTTACCAAACATGGCCTTGGCCGAATGCTATAGACACTTACCTTGTGGATTTTAAATCCCGAAACTCACCGAATAACTAGGGAACATGTGGCCTATGGTGTACCTTCGCGAAAAGAACTTCTCCTTCCTTGTAGTCGACACTTAGTAAATCCCGAAAGATCTCTTCAAAGTTTTGGCAACAAGATATTAATGGGGTTAGTCCTAGATTTCAGCAAATCTTAAGAAAAAAAGGATGAAACCGAATGAGATCTTACCCTTACTTGAAGAAATCGATTGCACCTTCACTTCAACCTTCAGAGATTCGGCTATGGCTAGATGATGATCTCACAACTTTCGGCTTTTGGAGGGATTAGAAAGAAAAGAGAAGGAAGAATAAAGATGGAGGATTCAGCTAGATCACAAGGTATTTTGGCTTGGCAAAAATAAAAGAAGAAGAAGATTTGGTGAAGAGAATTCGGCAGAGGCTTTCAAAGAACAGATAATAATGCAGAATGGCCTATCTTTTCCTTTTATAGCCGAAATTATCATCTAAGGAGTCCCTTACTTGGCCATCACTCTTCTATTTTAATAGCTTTATCTCTTTAATTATCACTTGAAATAAAAGATAATTCAGCAACTATCCTTACTTAGCCGAAATTATTAAACTCAAAGTCCCTTACTTGGCCATCACTTCTCCCTTATTTTCCTCTTTATCTCTTTATTCAAATTAAAATAATTTAATCCAACAATTATCTCTTGAAAATAATGATAAATAAATCCCTTATTTATCCACTATTTATAAAATAATAAAAGCTCCTAATTTATAGCCATGTGCCGTCCACCTCTCTGCTCCTTGTAGCAAAATAAAATTTCTTTTATTTGCTTCCCATGTGACTTGAACTTAGGCCCATTCCTCTTGCATATGGAGCCATTTCCATAGGCCCTAAGTGGCATCTTCAGACCACTTTTCCAAGCCTGTTTGTGTGTCAAATTTCACAAACTTTTTCTTTTAAGGCCACCTTGCCTTAATTTCCCCTTTTAAACCTTAAAACTCGTCATTTCTAGGTCATTTCTAAGTTTCCAAAAATTTTCGATCGGCTCTGTAAACTTGACATTTCCTTACATTTCCATGACATTTCCTTACAAGACATTTCCTTACATTTCCAAGACATTTCCTTACATTTCCATGACATTTCCTTACAAGACATTTCCTTACATTTCCAAGGTTCTAAAAATTTTCACTTTCCTCTTTTAAACTTAACATTTCCATACATTTCTAGGTTTCCAAAAGTGTTCAAAATATATTCATAACACATAAGATATGTCATTTCTTACAATTAAACCAAAAATGCATAGGCCCTTTTCAGGATGTTACATATAGACCAAGAAAGGAGAGATTCGGATCGAGATCGAGGCAAAGACAAAGTGCTCGATTAATCGACCGTTTTGATACTGCGACGTCTGAGGTAAGTTCAGATATAATACTTTCCATTAAAATTGTATCTATGTGATGAGAAATGAATGAATGTATATTAATGAAATAGAAATGTGTTATATATGAACTCGAGAATTGAGGAACTAAGTGTGCGAATTTAGAAACGAGACAGAGACGATTAGCACTGTGTGTGCGAAACAATAGAAGCTTCGGCTTATTGAGTTGGCACTGTGTGTGCGATACCGATATAAGCTCGGTTTAATGTATTGGCACTAAGGGTGCGATGAAAATTATGTTTCGACTACGAAATTGGAACTAAGTGTGCTAATAAATCAAAAGAATAACAAAGGTTGATCGAAATGTAAAGTCGAGCAGTTGAGTAGCACAATTGGTGAGTAACTATGTGTTGGCAAAGGTATGTATGATACCTATGTGGTTGGTAAATTTGAAAGTAGATGAATGGATGGATATGTGAGTATTGGATATAGTTGAGTTTGTGCAACATGGGTAAATTATCTATGTGATGATTCAATTTGTAGTTTGATTTGATTCAATGAGTTAATTGTATTATATTACGAACTTACTAAGCTTTTGAAAGCTTACTGTGTGATTTGTTTCTCTGTTTTACAGTGTCAGTAAAGCTAGCTCGGATCTGAGGATCGTCAGCATTTCTATCACATTATCGGCTATCTATTTTGGTACTTTTGAAAGATGTATATAGTTGGTATATGGCATGTATAGGCTAGAAGATATGGTATGTTTTGAAACGATTAATCCTTGCCATGTGATTTGGCTTGGAAGTTGAATGATGTTGATCTTTATGAATGAGCTATGGATGTGGAATATGGTATGCTTAAGTGGTTGATGAGTATTGTGATTGGAATGTGATCTTGTGGTTTGGATTATATTATGCTAGACTTATATGTTTTGGTATGGAAAATAGTATTTTTTTGAATTAATTTATTTGAGTGGAGATTAAGTTGGATATAGAGATGATATAGTTGATGATTATTTTGTGTATGTATTGGCATGTTTTGGTTGCCATTTGAGGTATGAATGCTTGTGAAATGAGACTTGTAGGTTAACTCAAGTGTGGGAGGCAAGTTTGGCCTTAAAAATGGCCTATAATTGCCCACACGGTTGAGCACAAGGGCGTGTGGCTCGACCATGTCTTTCGAATTTGTAATTTGATTCAAGTCAGGCTCGACCACGGGCTGGACACACGGGCGTGTGACTGGCCGTATGGTGCAAGTCAGGCTCGACCACGGGTGAGGCACACGGGCGTGTCTCAGGCCGTGTGGACAAGTCAGTAGGTATGCCCTGTTTTGCCACGACTTGGACACATGGGCGTGTCCGAGGCCGTGTGAGGCACATGGCCTACCCACACGGGTGTGTGACCTCTGCAGTTTTGAAAAATGTTTGAATTTCAAAAAATTTCGTATGTGTTCGTTTAGTCCTGGCCCTATTCTAAAGCATGTTTAAGGTTTCGTTGACCTATTAAAGGGACTCTTTGATTGGATTAGATGAATTGGATTATGAAATGTCTGTAAAAGTTTCTGATTCGTCCGGTAACACCTTTAACCCTATTCCGGCAACGGTTACGGGTTAGGGGTGTTACAACTTGTGTCCAATAGAGATATAAAGGACAAAGGGATATAATACATGAAAATTTATCATAGAAAGGTTATGTTGGACCACGACTTCTTGTAACTTGGGTAGCGATGATGCATTGCTAGATGCCACTCATTTCTTGTAGCGTTAGAAGTGTTCTAGTATTACTACCAATGTTACAAGAGCCTACAGGGTCACACCTTATGGTTGAAACGAACATAATCTAAACACAGTTGGTATTAAATTTAAATGTCACGAGAATTATATTAATTATTAAGTTAATTTAATTTGACTGTTAAATAATAAACAAAATATATGTACAAATTCATTGTACAAGAATAGAGAACATAGTTAAAATAAATTTATGAATTCGATTCATATAAAATATTAATTATGATATGTTTACCGAAATTATTAAAATAAATTATTATACTAATTAATTTCGGTCAAACATAAAATATATTTATGGAAATTAATATCCTTTTGGAAAGGATATTACACTATGATATTTTCATATATATTCTGGCACCAAAAAGGGGATTCCGTTTTTAGGGGATATTAAATAAAAGGAATCATAAAAAAACCCTAGGGTGCAGAAGAGTGTTAACCAACATTAACCAGAAAAAGAAAAAGAACCTAGGTCTAGCAACCGCATTTCTTTTCGAAAAAACTCTCTGAAACATTTAGTGAGAGTTTTTGTTCGCTCGTTCGCAGTAGGGTGGACTAAGTAGAGGCCGGAACAATTCTGTTGTGGCTTTGGATCGGCAGTGCGTAAAGGGGATTAAAATAGTAGTGTGCCAAAGTCGACTTAAGAGGAGGTGAAATATGGATCCTTACCCACTAGAAAAACATTCGTGAAAGTCTTTTCGAAATTAAAATATGAGGGTTATTAATTTTGAATAAAATAGTGGGAACATCATTTAATAAAGTCCTTTTAATGATTAATATAAACTTGGTAAATTTACTCACTCGCATATTTCATTGTTGTAGATATATTATGGCTGCAAACACAAATTCACTTTCATTGCGATCGGTCCTTGAGAAGGAAAAATTGAATGGTTTGAATTTCCTTGACTTGTTCAGTAACTTGAGGATTGTCCTCAAACCAAAACGGAAATTATATGTCATTGAACAACCCCTTCCTAATGAATTGCCTAGTAATGCCTCGAGGGCTGATAGAGATGTTTACAAGAAGCATCTCGATGATGTGGTAGGCGTTGGATGTCTTATGCTTGCCACTATGAATCCTAAGCTTCAGAAGTAACATGAAGACATGGTTGCTTATGATATGATTGAGCACCTGAAAGAACTTTATCAAGGGCAAGTAGGGCAAGAGAGGTTCAATACCTCTGAGGCCCTTTTCCATTGTAAGCTGGCAGAAGGAAGCCGAGTAGGACCTCATGTTCTTAAGATGATAGGCTATTTTGAAAGCTTGTCTAAACTTGGGATTTCCACTGAGCCAAGAGTTGGCCACTGATGTTATTCTGCAATCATTGCCTGATAGCTATAGCCAGTTTGTCCTCAATTTCAATATGAATGAAATTGACAAGACTCTACCATAGTTACTCAACATGTTGCAAACTGCTAAAGGTAACATGAAAAAGACTGGACCCAAGCCCATTCTGATGGTCTATAATAACAAGGGCAAGGATAAATCTAAACCTAAGACAAAACCCATGGGCAAAGGATTGCCCAAATCTGAAAAATGGAAAGGCTGCACTGAATCCCAAAGGAGGGGTGGCTAAGGAAGGAAACTGCTTCTATTGTGGTATGATTGGATATTGGCAAAGGAACTGTCCTGTCTATCTTAAGGAAGTCAAGAAGGCAAAAGTAAGCGAAGCATCTGCTTCAGGTATTTATGTTATTGATATTAATTTATCAACTACTTCTTCTTGGGTATTAGATACTGGTTGTGTAACACCCCAAACCCGGTCTAGACGTTACGACCGGATCTGGCATGTCACATGGAAAGGTCGCTAAAGAAACTTTGTGATCGTTTAAAAATTTCAAGTTTAGTTATTTATAGCTTGTGACCAATTTGTTAATATTTTAGAAAACAACTATTAATGTTTGAGGAAAACCCCGTTTGAACAATCAGCAATAGATAATAACCGTGTTAAAATTAAAACAAAAATAAAATCCCAGAGGCCTTATTACATAACAAATTCCCAAATCTAAAATAAGTTTCAAATAAAGAAAACATATTTACGAAAGAAATATTGTATGGCCACTGCAAAGTCCTCCTCGGCTCCAAATCCTCGAACTAAGGATTATCTGTAAAATTAAGCAGAGGGGTGAGTCACCAAGACTTAGTGTGTAATTCCCCTTACAACACAATCGGGCCCTAAGCCCCCAAATGCACATTGGGCCTTAGCCCACTAAATATAGCATATATCACATGTATGCAATGCAGCCCAGCCCAACCTACTTTTCCATCCTCTACACACCTGAATCATCCAAACGCCTGTGGCACCAAGCCACTGTGGTACCAAACCACTGGTGGTTCCAAACCACTGGTGACAAAGTCACTAAATATAATATGTGTGGCCAACCCCCTGTGGTACCAAACCACTGGGACGGGTCACTGAAATAATATATATGTGGTGCCGAACCACTGTGGTACCAAACCACTGAGACATAGTCACTGGATAAGTTATGTGGGGCCAACCCACTATGGTACCAAACCACTGTGACAGTCTTAGGATCACACTTCCCCTTTTGTCATCACATCCAAAAACCCATGCACATATTAACATAATGATATGAATGCAACATACTTTGAATGTATAACATATAATCAACTCATACATACATTAACACAAAAGTAACGTTACAGCGGAATTTACCCGACGTCTCCAACTTTACCCACAAGGGTATCTCGTCTATCGAAACAGTCGTTTTGGCTTTCAGCCAACACAATTATTAACATGAATTGTTTAACAAATTAAATTGTGAAAATTACACACCTGATTACGCGCAAAACTAGACTCTCTACATCAACGCTTTCACTAGTAGGGATAATAGCTATTTGTCTATCCCAGGCAGATGTTGGCTCCCTACCATAGCCTGGCGAAAAGTCTCGAATTGTCGACACCGTACGACGTTTGAAAGACAGATTAGAGACTACGAGTACACTCCCCTCCTTAGATTGACTGGCACTCGCATCCATGACAAGACTTGATCAGTCCTCAGAGTGAAATGTCGATTGTCTAATAATGGAATTCGATTAAGGCAGACTACACGAAAAGGGAAATAACAGTAAAGAACCCGAAAAGCAGTGACTCCTTACCTTGATAAACGATGAACCGCACAATTCCTGATTCGTCCTCGAATCAGAGATGAGTCTTAAGAGAAACAGAGGTTCAGTCTACAGGCACAGAATGAAGAAATGGGTTTAGTTGCTTAACTGAATAGGTTCGGCTTCACCTTGAAAAGAAAGAATGGACAGATTGATCATAAGAAAATAAAAGAGAACCTTACCTTGAGCAGAGATACCGATTGACACACCAGAAAATTCAGCTAAAGAGAAAAAGAAAAGGAAAAGTGTCAATGGAGATGGTGCAAGGTTTTGGCTAAAGAAGAAGATGAGTTTGAGAGATGATTCGGCTAAGAAAGAAAATGGTAGAGGAGAAGGAAAGTTTTGGCTTGTGAAGGAGATTGCAAAAGAAAACGAGCTAGAATGTGAAGGGTGGATGGTGAAGAGAGATTCGGCCAAAGGTGTCTTGGTAACCTTGGAGAAAAAGAAGTGCACGAATCGAGAGATTTGCCAACAAGAGAAAAAGATAAGAAAAATATTGAGAAACGAAAAGAAATGAGGAGAGACCTTAGATGTACTTAGGGAGTTTCGGCACACAAAAGCTAAGCAACACGAAAAGAAAACAAAAGCTCACACACTCACTAATTTGACACACACACTGCTCCAAGCTCTCGGTTTTGCCAACACACATCCAATGCCGCCACTTCCTAGCCCCAACAACACACATAGCTGAAATTCCCCCCTCCAAGCTCCCCAAATTCGGCCAACTCTACAACCAACACCAAATCCCACAATTTCCTCCTACTTTCACTCCCCTTCAATCATTTGAATCAGTTTGACAAATTCAAACTCCACCCTCTCCTCATGGCCACTCATTCAAACACTTTGACTCATTCAACACCAACCCTTAAAGAGTCCTTGCCGAAACCACCACCTTAGCTCCCTAAGCGCAAAAATAAAGCTTCTGAATGCTATTGACGCGACTCAAACTCCTTCCCCCTACTGCTCCCTTGTGACGCCACACCCCTGCACTTTAAGTGGCGTCTTCTTGCCACTCCACCACACCTCTTTTTGTGTCAATCAAACACAAGAAATTACCCTTAAAACCTGCCTCAACCCGCTCTCCCCTAAAGTGCCTAAAAACAAATTTTTTACCAAGGCTCAAGCTTGACCCCAAACACACCAAATTAATAAGCAGAACAAACCAAACACACGAGAAACATAAAAAAATGCCGAACCCCTAATTCCAGGATGTTACAATTCTACCCCCTTAAAGAAATTTCGGCCTCGAAATTTACCTGGTCAAAAGAGGTGAGGGTATTGCTAACGCATCACATCCTCTAGCTCCCACGTGGCTTCCTCTGAACCGTGATTCCGCCACAAAACTTTAACCAACGGAACTGTCTTCTTCCTCAAAACTTTAACATCCCGGCCTAAGATCTGAATTGGTTCTTCCTCAAAAGATAAATCAGGTCTCATTTCTATTTCCTCCACTGGCACTATGTGATATGGATCCGAACGATAACGCCTTAACATCGAGACATGAAATACATCATGTATTTGCCTCAATTTTAGAGGTAATTCAAGTTGATACGCCACTGGTCCCACACGTTTCAACACCCAGTAAGGCCCGATAAACCTGGGGCTCAACTTACCCTTCCGTCCAAATCTTAGGACCTTCTTCCAAGGTGAGACTTTTAGAAAAACCCGATCACCCACTGAGAACTCTATTTCTCTACGCTTCAAATCCGCATAAGATTTCTGCCTGTCAGAAGCTTCTTTCAACCGAGCCCGAGTCAACCTAACCTTCTCCTCTGTCTTTGTGATCAATTTCGGACCCAACAACCGTCGCTCATCCAATTTTGTCCAGCAGGTAGGGGTACGACACTTACGGCCATATAACGCTTCATAGAGTGCCATCTGAATACTGGATTGATAGCTATTGTTGTATGCGAATTCTGCCAACGGTAGAAAATCTTCCCAACTACCTCTGAAGTCAATTACACAGCCCCTTAGCATGTCTTCTAAAATCTGAATTACCCTCTCTGACTGACCATCAGTCTGAGGATGAAACGCTGTGCTAAAATCCAGTCTTGTACCCAACGCTTGCTGAAATGCCTTCCAAAATCGTGACGTAAACCTAGGGTCTCTGTCTGATATGATAGACACGGGTACCCCATGCAACCTCACAATCTCTGCTACATACAGCTTAGCTAACCTCTGCAACGAATAATCGACACGAACGGGTATGAAATGGGCGGACTTCGTCAATCGATCGATAATTACCCACACCGAATCTTTCTTAGTAGGCATAAGAGGTAGCCCACTAACAAAATCCATCGTTATCCTCTCCCACTTCCAAAGTGGAATCTTCACTGGCTGCAGCAACCCCAAAGGCAACTAATGTTCCGCCTTCACCTGCTGACACGTTAAGCACTTACCCACAAACTCGGTAACTTCTTTCTTTAGACCTGGCCACCAGAACTGTTAACGCAAATCCCGATACATCCTACTCCCACCGGGATGCATAGCGTATGGACTACTATGCGCTTTTTGTAGAATCTTCTGCCTTAACTCAGAATCCTTTGGCATACAAGCCCTTTCTCGAAAGCACAAAACCTCATCACTGTTCAAACTGAAATCTTCTATCTCACCACCTACCACTAGCTGAAATTTAGAACTTAGTGATGCATCCGACATCTGTTTCGCTTTAATCTGACTGACCCAAGAAGGCTTCACTTGAAGTTTCGCTAGAAAAATTCCATCATTATACAAGCTGAGATGAGCGAACATCGCCCTCAAGTTCGATATTACCTTACGGCTCAACGCATCCGCCACTACATTAGCTTTACTCGGGTGGTACTCGATCGAGCAGTCATAATCCTTCAACAACTCGACCCACCTCCGCTGCCTTAAATTCAACTCCTTCTGGGTAAGGAGATATTTCAGGCTCTTGTGGTCGGTGTAGATAATCGACTTCTCCCCATACAGGTAGTGTCTCCAAATCTTAGAGCAAACACTACCGCCAGCTAACTCTAGATCATGCGTGGGATAGTTCACCTCATGCGGTCTCAATTGCCTAGACGCATATGCTACTACCTTCCCTTCTTGCATTAACACACATCCCAACCCTGTGTGCGACGCATCACAATAGACGACAAATTCCTTCCCAGCCTCAGGTTGAATCAATACTGGTGCTTCTGTCAAAATCCTTTTTAACTTCTCAAAGCTTTCCTGCTACTTATCTGACCAGACGAACGATACCCCTTTCCGTAACAGCTTAGTTAATGGTGCAGCTATTAACGAAAACCCCTCAACAAACCTTCTGTAGTACCCAGCTAACCCAAGAAAACTCCGAATTTCCGCTACAGACTTTGGCGGTTTCAAGTCTAATACGGCTTCAATCTTTCGGGGATCAACCCTAATCCCCTCAGCAGACACAACATGCCCCAGAAAAGTAACTTCCCTCAACCAAAATTCACACTTACTGAATTTGGCATACATCTGCTTTTCTCTCAAAACCTGCAGAACCACCCGAAGATGCGAATCACGCTCCTCTTCAGTCCTTGAATAAACCAAAATATCGTGTATGAACACTACGATAAACCGATCCATATAGGGTTGGAATACCCGGTTCATCATATTCATAAACGCAGCTGGTGCATTCGTCAACCCGAACGGCATCACCAAGAACTCGTAGTGACCATAACGAGTTCGAAAAGCTGCCTTTTGAATGTCTGCCTCCTTGACCTTAAGCTGATGGTAACCTGACCTCAAGTCTATCTTTGAGAAGACCGAAGCGCCTCGCAGCTGATCGAACAGATCATCTATCCTTGGCAATGGGTACTTGTTTTTGATTGTCAACTTGTTCAATTGCCTATAGTCAATGCACATCCGCATCGACCCGTCCTTCTTATTGATGAACAACACCGAAGCTCCCCACGGATATACACTTGGTTGGATAAAACCCATGTCCAACAATTCCTGAATCTGGGCTTTGAGTTCTACCAGCTCCTTCGGCGCCATCCTATATGGGGCAATGGACACTGGCGCTGTCCCCGGAAGAAGATCAATACCAAACTCCACCTCGCGATCCGAAGGTAACCCTAGAAGCTCTTCTGGAAAAACATCAGAGAATTCTTTCACTTTTCTAACATCTCCTACCGACAATTCCTTGACTTCCAACGCACTGACAAAAGTTAGGAAAGCCTCGCATCCTTTTCTCACCATCTTTTCAACCTTAAGAGCAGACACCACATTAGACAGATAATTCCTTCTTTCGCCTATCACTAGCACCTCATTATCCTCGGGAGTTTTCAACACCATGCGCTTAGCAGCACAATCCAAATTTTCTCAATACCTAACTAACCAGTCCATGCCTAAGATCAAATTGAACTCGCCGAACGGCTGGTCCATCAAGTCAGCCGAAAAGACTATCCCTTGAACTTCTAAAGGCACACTCCTAAAAAGTCTGTTTACCACCACAGAATGTCCTAAAGGGCTAATCACAGTCATCTCCTAGAAGCAACCTCGCATTCTATATTCAAAGTTTCGCATACAAGACTAGCAGCAATAACGAATGTGTAGACCCAATATTTATCAGTGCTATAAAGGACAAACCAAAAATGAGGAACGTACTGGTTATGATGTCCGGTGCATCGCTATCCTCTCGACGTCTAGCTGCATAGACCAACCCAGGCTGTCTCGCATTTGCATTCCCAACACCTCTACCTGGTGCTCCACGCCCTCGACCAAAGCCATTTCCTCCTCTGCCTGGACCACGACCCCTCGGTGGTTGCTGCCCACCTCTTCCGAATTGCGCATATCCCTGACCTTCTGACCGCGCTCTGACTGGCTCTCGTGGACAATCCTTTATCCGATGATCTATAGATCCACACCTGAAGCATCTCTATTACCTACCCAACACTTCCCCGAATGATATTTCCCACATCGAGCACACTGCGGAGGCCAACTAACAGCAACAGGCTTCACAATACGACTCAGCCCATCTAACCTAGGCCTCTCCTGGAAACCCCCAACAGATCCTGCCGACCCAAAATTCCTTTTATTCCTACCTCTGTCCCTGTCCTGATTCAGCTTTTCGGACCGCTTCACCTCCTCAGCTATCTTAGCCTTCTCCACTAATACAGCAAATTCTCTTTCCCGTTGCGGAGCTATCAGTACTCGCAACTCGTCCCTCAGACCATCCTCAAATCGGACACAACACTCGTGATACGTTGCAACAATACCCCGGGCATAACGGCTTAGACGTAAGAATTCTGCCTCATACTCGGCCACTAACTTATTCCCCTGGACCAAGTTTAGAAATGCCTTCCTCTGAGTGTCCACATAACTCGTCCCAATATACTTTCCCTGGAACGCTGACTTAAAGAAGTCCCAAGTAATTCGGTCTGCCGCTGTACCATCCCTTACTGTAAGCCACCACTGGTATGCCTCATCTCGGAGAAGAGACACCACTCTTTTCAATTTTTCCTCTGCAGTACAATCAAGATCGTCCATGATCCGTTCAACTGATTCTAACCAGTACTCAACTACGTTAGGAGCCACCCCAAAAACACCCCTAAACATTTCAGCCCCATTAGCTCGAAGTCGCTCCGACACAGATTTTCGAGCTACTGATCCCGAGCTCGCTCCAAGAATCCGCCCAAAACACGTAACATAGCTTGAGACACACGCATTGTCTCCACCGGTTTGATCTCGAAATTCACCTCCATGAATCGGTGGTGCTTGGCACTTCATCCCTCGGCCCATGCCCTAACTCCAAGCTTGCACGACACCCCGGCCTCTACCACGGTTGCGCATACCACGCCCACGCCCTCTAGCGCTCATGACTACCGATTCGACTTAATCTGATTACAAGTTTTATGTATTAGTAATTTATTCAATTGTTTCATTAGCAGGTATCTTATGAGTTCAGATCTAAGAGTGGTTCTCGCAATCATATGTCTAAAGGTCTCAGTCTCTAAGGTTTGATCTCTTAATACTAGCAATTTCATACAAATCAACCAACAGTCAGAAGACTTACCATTCGGATTTGGTGCCGGTAGACTCGGGTGCCATACATCCAGAAAACATGTATTTTTCTAAACCATATTTCAAACCAACTTTGAAAACATTTTTGAACCCATTCCACAGCCAAGTTTTGCAACTTGGCTCTGATACCACAATTGTAACACCCCAAACCCAGCCTAGACGTTACGACCGAATCTGGCATGTTACATGGAAAGGTCGTTAAAGAAACTTTGTGATAGTTTAAAAATTTCAAGTTTAGTTATTTATAGCTTGTGATCCATTTGTTAATATTTTAAAAAACATCTATTAATGTTTGAGGAAAACCCCGTTTGAACAATCAGAATAGATAATAACCGAAAGTTAAAATTAAAACCAAAATAAAATCCTGCAGGCCTTATTACATAACAAATTCCCAAATCTAAAATAAGTTTTAAATAAAGAAAATGTATTTACGAAAGAAATACTGTATGGCCACCGCAAAGTCCTCCTCGGCTCCAAATCCTCGAACTAGGGATTATCTACAAAATTAAGCAGAGGGGTGAGTCACCAAGACTCAGTGTGTAATTCCCCTTACAACACAATCGGGCCCTAAGCCCCCAGATGCACATTGGGCCTTAACCCACTCAATATAGCATATATCACATGTATGCAATGCAGCCCAGCCCAACCTAGTTTTCCATCCTCTACACACCTGAATCATCTAAACGCTGTGGCAACAAGCCACTGTGTGGTACTAAAACGATTGGTGGTTCCAAACCACCGTGACAGAGTCACTAAATATAATATGTGGGGCCAACCCCATTGTGGTACCAAACCAGTGGTGACAATCCTAGAAAAACATATGTGGGGCCAACCCACAGTGGTACCAAACCACTGGGACGGGTCACTGAAATAATATATATGTGATGCCGAACCATTGTGGTACCAAACCACTGAGACATAGTCATCGGATAAATTATGTGGGGCCAACCCATCGTGGTACCAAACCACTATGACGATCTTAGGATCACACTTCCTTTTGTCATCACATCCTAAAACCCAGGCACATATTAACATAATGAGATGAATGCAACATACTTTGAATGTATAACATATAATCAACTCATACATACATTAACACGAAAGTAACGTTACAGCGAAATTTACCCGACGTCTCCAACTTTACCCACAAGGGTATCTCGTCTATCGAAACAGTCGTTTTGGCTTTCAGCCAACACAATTATTAACATGAATTGTTTAACAAATTAAATTGTGAAAATTACACACCTGATTACGCGCAAAACTAGACTCTCTACATCAACGCTTTCACTAGTAGGGATAATAGCTATTTGTCTATCCCAGGCAGATGTTGGCTCCCTACCATAGCCTGGCGAAAAGTCTCAAATTGCCGACACTGCACGACGTTTGAAAGACGGATTAGAGACTACGAGTACACTTCCCTTCTTAGATTGACTGGCACTCGCATCCATGACAAGACTTGATCAGTACTCAGAGTGAAATGTCAATTGTCTAATAATGGAATTCGGTTAAGGTAGACTACACGAAAAGGGAAATAACAGTAAAGAACCCAAAAAGAAGTAACTCCTTACCTTGATAAATGATGAACCGCACAACTCCTGATTCATCCTCGAATTAGAGATGAGTCTTGAGAGAAACAGAGGTTCAATCTACAGGCACAGAATGAAGAAATGGGTTTAGTTGCTTAACAGAATAGGTTCGGCTTCACCTTGAAAAGAAAGAATGGACAGATTGATCATAAGAAAATAAAAGAGAACCTTACCTTGAGCAGAGATACTGATTGACACACCAGAAAATTTGGCTAAAGAGAAAAAGAAAAGGAAAAGTGTCAATGGAGATGGTGCAAGGTTTTGGCTAAAGAAGAAGATGAGTTTTAGAGATGATTCGGCTAAGAAAGAAAATGGTAGAGGAGAAGGAAAGTTTCGGCTTGTGAAGGAGATAGCAAAAGAAAACGAGCTAGAATGTGAAGGGTGGATGGTGAAGAGAGATTCGGCCAAAGGTGTCTTGGTAACCTTGGAGAAAAAGAAGTGCATGAATGGAGAGATTTGCCAACAAGAGAAAAAGATAAGAAAAATATTGAGAAATGAAAAGAAATGAGGAGAGACCCTAGATGTACTTAGGGAGTTTCGGCACACAAAAGCTAAGCAACATGAAAGGAAAACAAAAGCTCACACACTCACTAATTCGACACACACACTGCTCCAAGCTCTCGGTTTTGCCAACACACATCCAATGCCGCCACTTCCTAGCCCCAACAACACACATAGCTGAAATTCCCCCCTCTAAGCTACCCAAATTCGGCCAACTCCACAACCAACACCAAATCCCACAATTTCCTCGTACTTTCACTCCCCTTCAATCATTTGAATCAGTTTGACAAATTCAAACTCCACCCCCTCCTCATGGCCACTCATTCAAACACTTTGACTCATTCAACACCCACCCTTGAAGAGTCCTTGCCAAAACCACCACCTTAGCTCCCTAAGCGCAAAAATAAAGCTTCTGAATGCTGTTGACGCGACTCGAACTCCTTCCCCCTGCTGCTCCCTTGTGACGCCACACCCCTACACTTTAAGTGGCATCTTCTTGCCACTCCACCACACCTCTTTTTGTGTCAATCAAACACAAGAAATTACCCTTAAAACCTGCCTCAACCCGCTCTCCCCTAAAGTGCCTAAAAACAAATTTTTTACCAAGGCTCAAGCTTGACCCCAAACCTTTCCGGGGACCCCCAAACACACCAAATCAACAAGCAGAACAAACCAAAGACACGGGATACAAAAAAAAATGCCAAACCCCTAATTCCAGGATGTTACAGGTTGTGGTTCTCATATTTGAATTTCTGTATAGGGACTGCAAAGGAGTAGGACTATGGCTAGAAGAGATATGGACCTACGAGTTGGAAATGGAGCAAGAGTTGTTGCATTAGTTGTAGGAACATATACTTTGTCTTTGCCTAATGGACTTGTTTTATGTTTAGAGGATTGTTATTTTGTGCCCAGTTTGACTAAGAACATTATTTCAATTTCTTGTTTAGACAAAATTGGTTTTGAGATAATAATTAAGAATAATTGTGGTTCCTTTTATCTCAATAATGCTCTCTATGGTTCGGCACAATTGGTAAATGACATCTATATTTTAGATCAAGTTAATCCCATTTACAACATAAATACCAAAAGATTTAAAATAAATGACTCAAATTAAACTTATCTTTGACATTGTCGTTTGGGCCACATAAGTGAGAAACGCATATCCAAACTCCATAAAGATGGTTTCTTGGATTCATTTGTTTTCGAATAAATTGAAGTATGTGAATCTTGCTTATTGAGAAAAATGACTAAAGCTCCTTTTACTGGTAAAAGTGAGCGAGGTAGTGATTTATTGAGCCTAATACATTCTGATGTATGTGGACCAATGAATACAAAGGCCAGAGGTGGATTATAGTACTTCATTACTTTCACTGATGATTTTAGTAGATATGGGTACGTTATTCTCATGTGCCATAAGCCTGAAGCCCTTGAAAACTTAGAAGAATTCAAAAATGAAGTACATAATCAACTAGGAAAAACTATCAAGACACTTCAATTTGATCGAGGTGGAGAAATTTTGAGCCTAGCATTTGATGACCTTTTGAAGGAATGTGGGATAGTTTCACAACTTACTCCTCCTGGTACTCCTCAATGGAATGGAGTTTCTGAGAGAAGAAATCAAACTCTGTTAGACATGGTTCAATCAATGATGAGTCTTGTTGATCTACCGACTTCCTTTTGGGGACATGCACTTGAGACAACTGCTTTCACACTGAATCATGTTCCATCTAAATTGGTTCAAAATACGCCATATGAGAGATCGACTGGGAAACGTCCCAATATGTCTTTTATGAATATTTGGGGTTGTGAAGCTTATGTTAAACGTCAGACGTCTACTAAGCTTGAACTCAAATCTAAAAAGTGTATATTTGTGGGATATCTAAAAGAAACCAAAGGATATTATTTCTTTAATCCTACTGAGAACAAAGTGTTTGTTGCTCAGACTTGTGTCTTCCTAGAAAAAGGTTTTTCTCTAGAAAAGGAAGTGAGAGAAAGATTGAACTTGAAGAAATTCAAGAACTACAAAATACCACTGAACCAGAGATAGAACAATGACAGGTTCCACAAGAAATTGAGGAACAAGTAATTGTTGGAGAAACACAACCACCGCGTAGATCTTTAAGAGAACGCCATGCACTTGAGAGATATGGATTTCTCATTACGACACATGGCAACATTCTTCTTATGGATTAAGAGCCTAAGACTTATCAGGAAGTGGTGGGGAGCCCAGACTCTGAGAAATTGTTAGAGGCCATGAGGTCTGAGATGGATTCCATGTCAAAAAACCAAGTATGGATCTTGGTTGACCCACCTAAAGGGGTTAATCCCATAAGGTGCAAGTGGGTTTTCAAAAAGAAAACCGACATGGATGGTAATGTACAAACATACAAAGGGTGATTGGTCGCTAAAGGTTTTTACTAAGTTCTTAGCGTCGACTATGATGAAACTTTTTCTCCTGTTGCTATGTTTAAATCCATTCAAATCTTGCTCACAATAGTTGTATTTCATGATTATGAAATCTGACAGATGGATGTCAAAACAGCTTTCCTTAATGGGAAACTGGAAGAGGATGTGTACATGACACAACCTGAAGGTTTTGTCGATCCAAAAGATGCTAGAAAGATATGCAAGCTACAAAGATCCATTTATGGATTGAAGCAAGCTTCTCGAAGTTGGAATCTTTGTTTTAATGATGCAATCAAAGAGTTTGGTTTTATCAAAAATGAAGATGAGCCTTGTGTTTACAAGAAAGTTAGTGGGAGCACTATTGTATTCTTGATACTGTATGTAGATGACATACTTATCATAGGAAATGACATACCTACCCTACAATCTGTTAAGACTTGGTTAGGACATTGTTTTTCTATGAAGGACTTGGGTGAGGCCACGTACATTTTAGGAGTCAAAATCTATAGGGATAGATTAAGGCGACTCATAGGTCTAAACCTAAGTACATATGTAGATAAAGTATTGAAAAGGTTCAGTATGGAAGAATCTAAGAAAGGGTTCTTACCTATGAGACATGGTATCTCACTTTCGAAGGAAATGTGTCCTTCAACTCCACAAGAGAGAGCGAATGAGTAAGATTCCATATGCTTCGACTATTGGGTCTATCATGTATGCCATGTTATGTACTCGTCTAGATGTATCGTATGCTTTAAGCATGACGAGTTGGTATCAAGTAGATCCCGGTGGAGGTCATTGGGTAGCAGTTAAAAATATCCTTAAGTACTTGAGAACGACTAAGAACACATTCCTTATATATGGAGGTGAGGAAGAGCTAAGTGTAAAGGGTTTGTAACACCCCAAACCCGGCCCAGACGTTACGGCCAAATCTGGCATGTCACATTGAAGTGTTTTTCGAAAACCATGTTTTCATTGAAAACCCTTCTTGAAATTTAAAACTTCTTGCCATTCAAAACTCGTACAAAACCTCAGTTGCATTTTTTTTCCAATCGTGGTTTATTAAAAAGTTATTCCCTTTAAAACCTTATTGTTGTGGAAGCCTGAGTAAAAACAAAATGATTTACGAAAACGTGATATTTAAAAATTGAGTTGCGGAAATGTAGTGTTAGAAAATGGTTATTATTTTGGAAAACCGCGATCTACTTCTAACAGATAGAATACGTAATAAACTGAAACTCCCAAATTAAAAACCAGAAATTAAAAGAGGCCTTATTACAACCCAATAAGAAAGTGATTTAAGTAAGATAAAATAGAATACTAAAATTTAAAGCTGTTCGTAGTGTGGCCACCTCTGAGTCCTCCAGTACATCGAACCGCTTACTGAGGATTACCTAAAAAATTAAAAAGAGGGGGTGAGTTTACGAAAACTCAGTGTGTACAACCCTCATCGATCATAAAGCATGCAACACATCAATCCGGGCTTAAGCCCATTACAGTAACGGTGGCATTTGGGCCTTAGCCCATAATAGCCTCAGCTGGGCTTGCGCCCATATCTCAATCAAATCAGATCATGCAATGCACAAATACCCAACCAACCCTGCACTCTGAATCCCGTCCAACCCTACACTCCTGTGGGGATTAAATCGACCCACCCATCCCTACACTCCTTATGTAGCACCGGTTGCGGCACCAACCAATATTGCAGCAGAGCTGCCAGTCACATAATCGGCTTAAAGCCATCGGTGGATCCACAGTCATCAAGCGACCATGCGACCCTAACAAATCATATACTTCCTCCAAATCAATGATCCCATCCCCCATGCAGCATAATATCACATGAATGCAAACATGCCATAAATGGCATACAATAACAATCATATAACATGTAGGACATTTTAGTCATTTTGCCCTTCAGGGGCATAACGGTCATTTCACCCTATGGGGGCATTACAGTCATTTTACCCTATGGGGGTATTTTAGTGCAGATAACAACCTTTCCGAAGGTCTACAGTCGCCTCGAGTGACACAGATAACATAAATGGTCATAACGGTGTAAATGGGCCCAAGGCCCAATATTTAGCCCAAGTGGGCCCACACACTCGTGTGGCCCACTAAGCCCAAAACTGCCTTTGGCCATGTGATCGTCATGGTTGTCTCATTATTTCCTATCCATCAAAGAAAATTACTCGCGTAGGGCCCACGGGCCCACTGGGCCCACTCGGCCCATTCCGGTCTATTTGGCCCCAAAGACGGCCTAAGTCCACGAGATACTCATGGTGACCTCTGTCGTTGTATCAAATTATTCACACGCGCATTCGTACGCTCATGCGATAGCTGTAGCTGTACTTTTGGCCTTTCGGCTTTTTGGCATTTTGGGATTTCGGCATTCACCGATCTATAATTGGAGTGGTGTGTGTACACACCTTGTTAGAGAAGAACGCAGTAGCCCACGAGCGTAGAACCTATATTCGACATGATACACCATCAGTCCTTTAACAACAGGATTAAACAATCCCTTTCTATATCACTATCCAAGATATGATTTATTACTTGCCTTGACCGAACGATTGAGGATCACTCACTTAAACTGTCGCAAGAGATTGATTAATAGGCCTTAGGGGTTATCTGCATTCCAACCAACAGTTATCAACCATCAAACAATTGAACAGTTTGAACTAAACGAGAAGTCACTTACTGAAAATGCAGCGTCCATATTATAAGAAAAGAATAATCGCCACACCCACACAAAAGCCGAAAGTGCAGAGAATAATAGAGGCAAAATGGAATAATCGCACCCCTGAGATGGAATGTTCGGCTAACACAAAACATAGAGAACTGACAGAACGAAATGAGGGAAAGAGTATTCGGTTTTAGCAATACAATGAGGGACACTCGAAAAGAGTCGTAGGAAAAGAGAGAAAAGGGAGAAGGGGTATTCGACTATCACTGGAAGAAAAAGGAAAATTTGAAAGAGGACGAAATAGGGAATAATCGGCCAAGCACAAGATGTAGAAAATAAGGATTGGTAGAGTCAAAAGAACTGAGAGAGAGAGGAAGGAGAGAATTCGGCTAAGAATGAGGGAAAAAGAGTCAAAAAATGAGAGACCTCAAGAGAAGTGCCAAACTGCCAGCAAAACGAATGATACTACCAAGACCTCCCTAGCATTATTGGGCCTCAACAGAAAAAAAAGATGGAGCCAATATGCTCATAGCTCTCGAAACTAGAGTGGCTAAACTCCCCAAAACTGAAAGTCTTGAGTGCCACAAATCCAATTCAGCACCAACTCTTCTCCAACAACAAATCTCCTTGATTTCCTCCCCTTACCTCTCCATGATCCCCTCCTTAATTTCCTCCATGATCCACTCCTTAAATCACTCATTTGACCCATTCAAGCTCTCCAACACAGAGTTCAAATCCAACACAAACTCTTGCCCACAGATGAGTAAAATAAATAATCCCATTTGCATGCAGTGAGACTTGAACCTCTGACCTCCTTGCCACACCTGTGACGCCACCTCCTTGCCACACCTGTGTCACCACCTTGTCACTACACCACAGGCTCTTTTGAGTCTCTTTTAAATTGCAATTATTTAAAAGGTTTAAAACCAGGAGTCATGGTTCCCCTAATGCTTAAAAATAAAAATTTTCCATATGACATGGCTTTGACCCAGGACTTCATAGAAGCCCCTTAACCTTCCAAAATCACTCACCCAACAGATCTAACATGCAATTGTGCCGTTCTCTTGTTCTCCAAAATCTTAAACGCTCCCATTCCCAAGGCCCAATTCTTCTAGGCCCAAAATTCAGGGCGTTACAGGGTTACACTGATGCTATCTTCCAAACCGATAAGGATGATTCACGATCGCAATCAGGTTTTGTGTTTTGCCTTAACGGTGGCGCTGTGAGCTGGAAAAGTTCAAAGAAAGGTATAGTTGTTGATTCTAAAATAGATGCCGAGTATATTGCAACTAGTGAAGTTGCAAAAGAGGCTGTTTGGATCAAGAAGTTCATTTCTGAACTAGGGCTTGTGCCTAGCATATCAGATGCTATAGAACTTTATTGTGATAACAATAGAGTAATTGTACATGCAAATGAGCCTAGATCTCACCAACGATCCAAACATATACTTAAGCGCTTTCATCTCATTCGAGAAATCATTGATCGAGGAGATGTGGAAATTTGCAGAGTACCAATAGATTATAACATTGTTGATCCATTGATGAAGCTTCTGCCACAGCAGAAGCATGATCGTCACACTAAGTCACTTGGTATTAGATATTTGAGTAATTGGTCTTAGTACTAGTGGGAGATTGTTAGAGTATGCCAAAGACCAATCATGAGATGATTGTAATAACATACTTTTTTTACCTCGTTTATTAATGTAAGGCATTGCCAATATCATTTCAGTTTCTTTTCTATGTATATAAATAAACTATTTTATAATAATGTCCTGAGAATAATATGATTATTCTTAAAATGTCCTTGGTCGAGTATTATTGAGGGCTTGGAGAACAATAATGCATTAAGACTAACATGTATTTGATTTATGACAAGGTGTTGTCATTGAAATAGGGATGTCAAAATTAATACATGAGTATATGTTAAAGAACAACATATTGGACTGACTCGTTATGAGTATATTTCTTGGATTGTTATATAATAGTCACAGCATTACTCATAATGATAACTATGTATACGATCCTTAGACTTGAGATCATCATTGTCCCAACATAGTGAGTCGTATATTTTGATACAGTCAAACGTCTACTGTAACGGGTTGTATTATAAAGAATGATGTTGGGTATGCCACAATCTATGTAGTGGGATATGATTGATCAAGATAGGATTTATCCCTCCTACATAATGGGAGCAATATCTTAGGCCACTTGATGAAGTGAGACTAGAAATGCATGCCCATGCTCAAATAAGTTAACATGAGATATTACACTTATTTTTTTATTGTAGTCAACTTCGGGTATCAAGAAACATGAGATTGAACTTTGCAAGTGTGACCATTCCATGACTTGTGTCCAATCGAGATATAAATGACAAAAGGATATAATACATGAAAATTTATCACAGAGAGGTTATGTTGAACCACGACTTCTTGTAATTTAGGTAGTGATGATGCATTGCTAGATGCAACTCATTGCTTGTAACGTTATAAGTGTTCTAGTATTACTACCAATGTTACAAAAGCCTACAAGGTCACTTGAGAGAATTATCGATACCTCACCTTCAGTATCGATACTTACGTGGTCAGTTTTGAGATTTTGCTAAATGAACCTTATGCATGTTCAATTATTATTATAAGATTATTCGATGCATGGTTAGCATGTAACAATGATGTTAGAGAGTATGACTGACTTAAAACCTATACAAATACTAAAATGGAGGACGTTTCGTTTAGAATGAGGTTTTACTTGTTGTGTATAACATGACGGTGGTGTGGCATCCTGATATTCAGGCTTGGCGACTAGGCCGGGTATATGGTGTTACAATTTTAAAGTTCCAAGACAAACCATTTCCAATCATTTTTACCTATTCAAAACACATTAAAACATGCCAAAACATACCAAAATCATCCAACCTAAGTGCCTAACCAATATGCCTTCAATGGCACCTCAATTTGAAACATAAACACCCATCATACAATCAAACATGTACTACAAGTAATATTGTTTCAAACACAAAGCATTTCAAGGTTGCTTATTATCCTAAACTACTAACACAACCATTTAAATGCATCCAAATATCAGCTTATGCAACCACCACCACAAACCACAACCAACCAAGTTACCAAATAGGATTTACATCAAAACACATACCATAATTCCAAGTGCCCATAATATGACCAAAAAAAATTATAATTTACATATCCAAAACCCTATTTACATGCCACTTATAACCGGGCCAAAATAAACAAAAAGGCTATCGGATAAGTTATCGAATAGTGTGATCTCCAACAATGTTCCAATCGACAGTGAAAATTTGACGATCTTCAATAAGCAAACCAAATAAAGTAAGCTTTCATAAAGCTTAGTAAGTTTGTAAAATAAAACAACACATACCTGCTAACTTAATTATAAATTATACAAAAACATGAAACTAACTATCCTTGTCATATCTCATCGTTTCAACTTTCCAAAATACTTAAACCTGGATGATTCATATCATCAAAATACAACGCATCAAATAATCACATATTAAGATATGATTCATCATATCATATCATATCATCCCATTCCATTTTCCTTTTAATAATTAATTATTTTCCTCGGAGAACGATAGTAAATCAACTTCGAATACACAAGATGTAACACCCCAAACCCGGCCCAAACACCACGACCGGATCTGGTATGTCACTAAAAATTTTGGAAGAACATGTCGTATTTTCAAAAAAAATATTTTTCTAAAGTTTATCTTCTTATTCGAGAGAAATTTAATAGTGTATAGTTTAAATAAAATATGCCTTTATAAATTAAAAACCCAAATTTAAATAGATACATTAGTTCAATAAGAATTTAAATAACTAAAAGTAATTAAAGCCCAAAATAAAACAAAACATAAACTAGTGGCCCATAGCCTTATTACAATGAGATTTAAAATCCATTAATTAAAAATATAAAGTATTAACTTGAGACTTTTTTTGGATCCAGTTGGTCTTTTGCATGGCCACCTTGCATTCCTCTCCGGCCGGTCCAAGCACTAGGTATCACCGAAAGGTTAATTAATAGGGTGAGTCGCGAGACTCAATGTGCAACCCTCATGCACCACTAGATTTTGGCCTTAGGCCCATAAAATGATTAATAATTCCATTTATAAAAAAAGAAATAACAAATAATATGCAAGGCCCAACCCATTTGCCTAGGTTTCCATCTGCTACATGCCCCGCATCGACCATTCACACCATTGGGGATTTCTACAATCGACCCACACCGCTACACGCCAAGATGGCGGTCATGTCGCTCATCAACATATTATGGCCGAAGCCCTTATAAATGAATCACGACATTAGCCGCTACAACATATAACAGATCACGGTATAAACCGCTACACATATAACGTATAACTTCCTCATTTCATCAACCCAACCCATGCAGTCATAAAATCAATATGCTTTTATCATATAAAGTCAAACATTCACTGACCTGGTGATTTGCTTCACCTTTTTTGGGTTTCCAACATTAAACCGAGATATCGGTATTTATCACAACATATAAACTTATGAGCATACATTAATAATCAGATCTAGATGGTGGGGAAGTATTACACACCTAATATCGCGAAATCCAATATTCTTAGTCGATGTCCTTGCTATCCGGATCTATTATCCTCAATGTAAAGCCTTGCTCAAAAGCCGGAAAAACACACAAAGATTTAGCCCCTTCAACAATCGGCCAAGGTTAATAAATCCCAAATTACACGTTAAAACTAATAGATCCCTTACCTTGAAATCCTGAAAGTAACACGATTCTATAACTTAGAGATCTATGCGATTGACTCCACTAAAGTTCCCTTCAGATTTCGGCACAAGTAGGCACCACAGAAGTAATTCGACAATCACAGGAAATGAGATCTAGGGATTTCGGCTTTTAGGAAAATCATGGAAAAAGTATGAACAAGAGAAGGCTGATGTGTCTTTGGCTTTTAAAATACTTGAGTGAAGAGTTTCGGTTTCTGACAGGAAAAGAGAAGAAGAAAAGAAAACAAGGAAGAGACTTGAAGATTTTGGCTAGGAAGAAAAAGAATGGAAAGAGTTTCGGCTTTTGATTTTGTAACATCCCGAAATTGGGCCTAGTAGGATTGGGCCCAATGGGCCTTATTTTAAAATTTTTGAGAACCGCATTAATGCAAGTTAGACTTATTAGGTAAGTTATTTTGGAAGGTTAGAGGGCTTCTATGAAGTCCCGGATCAAATATTAGCTTTGGGGAAATTTTGGTTTTAGGTGAAAAAAACCCCGAAGTTGGCGGGTAGGCCTTAAGAATAAAATGTGGGGAAAAATGACACAAGTGGAGTGTGTGGTGGAGTGGCAAAGTGACGCCACATAAGAGACAAAGGGGTGACGCCACAAGGAAGGAAGGAGGTCCAAGGTTCAAGTCTTGGCTTTTGCATTTTGGTTTTCTTTTTACTTGGACCTCGTAATTTGGCTATAGATTTATATTTAGTTGCGCATGGTTTAAGACACAAGAGGAGCTTGTGGCCAAGTGGTTAACAGCGTGGATTATGTTGCAAAGGAGCCAGGTTCGAATCTCATGAGAAGCAAGGAGTATTTATTTTATGATGCGGACGGGAAGAGTTTGATTGAATTTAAACTCTCATGACGTGAAGGGATCCCACATCGGAAAGATACAAAGAAGGAAGGTGAAGAGCTAGCTATATAAAGAGCATTCCAGAGGAGGGTTGACACACCTTGGAAGGCGTTTGGGCACAGGAGTGGTCGGAGCGCGGATTAACACCGAGTCCTATCAGTGTGTAACTCTCTCTACTCTAGTTGTAGAGCGGCAAATGCCGAAGTCTTTCGGGTCACGGCAATAGTAGCCACACGAGCGTGCGAGCGCACGTGTGGGGCTTCACGCGATAGTTGAGGCCATAAGTAGTATTCTTGTGGGTTGGGGTCGCTTGGGCGCGATGGGTGAAGTGGGCCCAATGGGCCCGTGGGCCCTTATGAGTAAATTGTGCGATTGTGTAGTATATAGTGAACTAGACTAGGTGAATCTCATAAACGTGGCTAGATTTGTGTTAGGTGGGCCACACGAGCGCGTGTGGGCCCGAATGGGCCGAAATTGGGCTTTAGGCCCAATAGTCCATTTCGACTGAAATGGTAATTGGGTCGCCGGGCGACACGGGCCTTTGGAAAGGCCATCCTGTGTACTGAATTACTGAAATACCCTTAGTGGGTAAATTGCAAAATATCCCTGAAGGGTAAATTATCGATATGCCCTTGGTGGGTAAATTATGAAAATACCCTTGGTGGGTAAATTACCAATATACCCTTGGTGGGTAAATTACGAAAATGCCCTTGGTAGGTAAAATTACGGTTATACCCTTAGAGGTTGATTAGGGTGATTATGTTGTTTTATGTCTATCTGATTATGATGGTAATTCATGTTATACTTATATTTGATATATGTCTAGCATACATGACATCTGCATACACGAATTATTATGTCATATTGCATGGGTATGATGAGAGGAGGGGAAGATGATATCCGTGTCTTTGGGACACCAGTGGTTTGGCACCACCGGTGGTTTGGTACCACAGATTGATTATTGTGACTTTGGGTCACCAGAGGTTTGGCACCTCAGCGTCGCCTCGCCCCAGTGGCTTAGCACCACAATGGGTTAGCCCCACGATTGATTATACGGGATTGACGCCGGTGATTTGGTATCACACGATGGGTTGGCCCCATCATTGGATTCGTGACCGGTCACCGGTGATTTGGTATCACATTCGTGTCTTTGGGACACCAGAGGTTTGGCACCTCATAGCGCCTCGTCCGCTGGCTTAGCACCACAGTGGGTTGGCCCCACAGCTGATTATACGGGATTGACGCCAGTGATTTGGTATCACACGATGGGTTGGCCCCATCATTGGATTATTTGTGACTTTGGGTCACCAGTGGTTTGGCACCACAATTATGGATATCGTGACTTTGAGTCACCAGTGGTTTGGCACCACCAGTGGTTTGGTACCACATGGGGTAGAAAAGGTGATACGGATGGCTAGGTTTGGGTGCATGATATGCATATTTTCATATGAAATTGTGTAAGGGCCTGTTGGATGGGGATTTACACACTGAGTCTCGATGACTCACCCCTTAGTTAAATTTTGTAGGTAATCATTAGATCGCGGATTTGGGAGCTGAGGTGGACTCGTGGAGGCCATACATATGTTTACTCGTAAATTCGTTTCTTTTATTTGGACTTATTTTTATTTGAGTTTTTGTTATGTAATAAGGCCTTGGGTATTTTATTTGCTTTCAGCTTTCAATTTGCTTATTGCTTATTATTAAATGATCAATATGGGATTTTCCTAAAATGATAATAAACCATTTCTTATTCAAAATTACTTAAACTCGATTTCCCACCACAACTATAAAGAATATGAGCTTTTAACGAATGCACGCTTTTTAAACATTCCTTTCATGTGACATGCCGATTCTTGGCCGTAACGTTTAGGCCGGGTTTGGGGTGTTACAATTATGGTATCAGAGCCAAGTTTCAAAAACTCGGCTGTGGGTTTGGGTTCAAAAATGTTTTCAAAAGATGGTTTGGAAAATGGTTTAGAAAAATATATATCTGTTTTTTTTTTTAAATATGGCATCAGGGTCTCCGGCACCAATCCGCACTGTAAGTTTCCTGATACTTTGCTTTGTTATATGCTGTATTTTGAATATCTATTCTGTGTGATTGAGTTGGATGTGATGTTCGGATATAGAGTTGATTGCGTACGATATATTTTTCTGCTTTAATGGGTAGGTTTTTTTTTGTATGTGTAGGATTTCTAAATTCTAGTTAAAAGTATATTAGGGTTATTGGAATCAGAGTGCGCAGCGTGAGCACAGCATTGTAGGTTAGGTGGTACGAATGTTCCTGTAGTTGGAAATTTCGAGGACGAAATTTCTTTAAGGAGGGTAGATTTGTAACATCCCGAAATTGGGCCTAGTAGGATTGGGCCCAATGGGCCTTGTTTTAAAATTTTTGAGAACCGCATTAATGCAAGTTAGACTTATTAGGTAAGTTATTTTGGAAGGTTAGAGGGCTTCTATGAAGTCCCGGGATCAAATATTAGCTTTGGGGAAATTTTGGTTTTAGGTGAAAAAAAAAACCCTGGAAGTTGGCAGGTAGGCCTTAAGAATAAAATGTGGGGAAAAATGACACAAGTGGAGTGTGTGGTGGAGTGGCAAAGTGACGCCACATAAGAGACAAGGGGGTGACGCCACAAGGAAGGAAGGAGGTCCAAGGTTCAAGTCTTGGCTTTTGCATTTTGGTTTTCTTTTTACTTGGACCTCGTAATTTGGCTATAGATTTATATTTAGTTGCGCATGGTTTAAGACACAAGAGGAGCTTGTGGCCAAGTGGTTAACAAAGCATGGATTATGTTGCAAGGGAGCACAGGTTCGAATCTCATGAGAAGCAAGGGAGTATTTATTTTGCGGTCGGGACGGGAAGAGTTTTGATTGAATTTAAACTCATCGACGAAGGGATCCCACATCGGAAAGATACAAAGAAGGAAGGTGAAGAGCTAGCTATATAAAGAGCATTCCAGGAGGAGGGTTGACACACCTTGGAAGGCGTTTGGGCACAGGAGTGGTCGGAGCGCGGATTAACACCAGAGTCCTATCAGGTGTGTAACTCTCTCTACTCTAGTTGTAGAGCGGCAAATGCCGAAGTGCTTGTCCACGGCAATAGTAGTTACACGAGCGTGCGAGCGCGCGTGTGGGGCTTCACGCGATAGTTAAGGCCATAAGTAGTATTCTTGTGGGTTGGGGCTGCTTGGGCCGCGATGGGCTGAAGTGGGCCCAATGGGCCCATGGGCCCTTATGAGTAAATTGTGCGATTGTGTAGTATATAGTGAACTAGACTAGGTGAATCTCATAAACGTGGCTAGATTTGTGTTAGGTGGGCCACACGAGCGTGTGGGCCCGAATGGGCCGAAATTGGGCTTTAGGCCCAATAGTCCATTTCGACCAGAAATGGTAATTGGGTCACTCGGGGCGACACTGGGCCTTTGGAAAGGCCATTCCAGGTACGAAATTACTGAAATACCCTTAGTGGGTAAATTACCAAAATATCCCTGAAGGGTAAATTACCGATATGCCCTTGGTGGGTAAATTATGAAAATACCCTTGGTGGGTAAATTACCAATATACCCTTGGTGGGTAAATTACGAAAATGCCCTTAGTAGGTAAAATTACGGTTATACCCTTAGAGGTTGATTAGGGTGATTATGTTGTTTTATGTCTATCTGATTATGATGGTAATTCATGTTATACTTATATTTGATAAATGTCTAGCATACATGACATAACGCATACACGAATTATTATGTCATATTGCATGGGTATGATGAGAGAGGAGGGGGAAGATGATATCCGTGTCTTTGGGACACCGGTGGTTTGGCACCACCGGTGGTTTGGTACCACAGATTGATTATTGTGACTTTGGGTCACAGAGGTTTGGCACCTCGCGTCTCGCCCCAAGTGGCTTAGCACCATAGTGGGTTGGCCCCACAATTGATTATACGGGATTGACGCCAGTGATTTGGTATCACACGATGGGTTGGCCCCATCATTGGATTCGTGACTTCGGTCACCAGTGATTTGGTATCACATTCGTGTCTTTGGGACACCGGAGGTTTGGCACCTCATAGCGCCTCGTCCCGGTGGCTTAGCACCACAAATGGGTTAGCCCCACGGTGATTATACTGGGATTGACGCCCGGTGATTTGGTATCACACGATGGGTTGGCCCCATCATTGGATTATTCGTGACTTTGGGTCACCGGTGGTTTGGCACCACAATTATGGATATCGTGACTTTGGGTCACGGGTGGTTTGGCACCACCAGTGGTTTGGTACCACATGGGGTAGAAAAGGTGATACGGATGGCTAGGTTTGGGTGCATGATATGCATATTTTCATATGAAATTGTGTAAGGGCTCGTTGGATGGGGATTTACACACCGAGTCTCGATGACTCACCCCTTAGTTAAATTTTGCGGTGTAATCATTAGATCGCGGATTTGGGAGCCGAGGTGGACTCGTGGAGGCCATACATATGTTTACTCGTAAATTCGTTTCTTTTATTTGGACTTATTTTTATTTGAGTTTTTGTTATGTAATAAGGCCTTGGGTATTTTATTTGCTTTCAGCTTTCAATTTGCTTATTGCTTATTATTAAATGATCAATATGGGATTTTCCTAAAATGATAATAAACCATTTCTTATTCAAAATTACTTAAACTCGATTTCTCACCACAACTATAAAGAATATGAGCTTTTTGACGAATGCACAGTTTTTAAACATTCCTTTCATGTGACATGCCAGATTCGGTCGTAACGTTTAGGCCGGGTTTGGGGTGTTACAGAATCAAAGTGAAGATGAGGGAATAGGCTTAGAGATTTCGGCTTTTGCAGAGAATGAAGAAGAAGATGGAACTTTAGGAGTTTTCGCTTTTACTCAGAGAAGAAGAGAAAAGAATGAGAGAAAAACCCAAATCTTTGAAATTGAAGAGATATTCCCCTATTTATAGAAATTTTGCACTTACCTAACCTTGCAGATAAATCCTATCTTTTCTCCTTTATCTTAATCTACTAGCTCATCTAAAAGAGACTTAATTAACTCTAACTCCTTCCTCCTTTATCAACATATTATCCACATATTTTAATCATTAAAATCCCTAAATTTTAGCCTTTATCCGCTTATTATCCACATAAAATAAATTCCTAAATAATAGCCTTTATCTGCTTATTATCCACATATTTTAAACATTAAAACCCCTAAATTTTAGCCTTGTTGCCATCCACTCCACCTAATCCTAATGCCCAAAATTTAGCTAACTTAAATTAAAAGAATTGGGCTCCATGAAACTTAAATTTGGGCCCCTTACTCCCTTGTGTGGCGTCACCTCCTAAGATTGGGCCACAAGCCCACTTTGGTATTTTAAACATAGATACTACCTTTTAAACCCTATAATGCCCAAACAGATAATTTTAATCAAGGCCTCTACCTAAGCCTGAGCCCAATTTGGACCCCTAACACTTAAATTAACACATTAAACATATCCACCCATTAAACGCATAGGCCCAAAAAATTTAGGATGTTACGCTTCTACCCCTTAAAGAAATTTCGTCCTCGAAATTTCCAACTAACTATTAATCATACTACTTAAGTCTCACTACCATGCTTTATTTGTGCACTCCAATACTAAACCCAAAATAAACACTTAGTATTCTACGGTGAGAGCACGCACCAGTATTCACATCTAGAGCGTCCTCGTCCCCTTGTACTCATGCTATCGGTTCAAGCGTTTATCCGATTAAGAATTTTATGAATTAATAAGTTTCTTCCATCATTTAACCACTGAGCAGTCTTATGAGCGATAGTTTAAGAGTAGTTCTTTCGAATTCGGAATTACATCTACAAGTTTCAGTCTCAAGTTTGTCTCCTAGTTCCATATACACATACATGCAATCATCAATCATACAAATAGAACTTACATTCATCACCTAAGGGTATTTTCGTCATTTCACTACCCAGGGGTATTTTCGTAATTTATCCTACAGGGGTATTTTCGTAATTTTGTCCTACAGGGGTATTTTCGTAATTTTTCAGAATAAGATCCTTGATGATTTTGTGAAGTAAGGGTTTCTTGGTAATTTTGTAATCTGGGGGTATTTTGGTAATTTGGTAATCCGGGAGTATTTAGTAATTTTGCAAATCAGGGGTAATTTGGAAATTGTACAAACCAGGGGTATTTTGGTCATTTGACAAAACGAGGGTAGGTTGGGAATTTTTTTCTAACCAGGGATATTTCGATGTTATTGTTGTTGTTGTTTTTTTTTCAAACAGGGTACTTTGGGGAAAAATCTAGTTTCATGGTCCGGGCTACTCTTATAAACATGAGATTTTTTGGGTAAATTTTCAAAACATAGGTATTTTACAAATTCATGGTGGTTGGTAGTTTTCACAAATCAAACGTATTTTGAAAATTTTGCAAAACTTGAGAAATTTTTTTTTTTTTTTTCAAACTAGGTGGTGGTCCCCATCAACAAGTCCTCGTAACTAGGGTGAAGAGTCACCACGCACTGTAGGATTCTAGTGAAGAGGAGGTGAGTTGCTAGGACCGCTTGAGTACCAAGCTCTCCCCGAATCCACTCCTAGACATGCGTATGCCCATTGCCACACCCTAACTTGGCTAAGGTGAACAAATCACTACGCACTGTGCAGATTCCGAGTGAAGAGGAGGTGAGTCACTAGGACCGCTTAAATACTGTGCTCTTCGGGATCCAATCCTAGACATGCGTATACTGTTACCACACCCTAGTCTTGCGACTGCTCATGGGTTTGTTTAGTGAAGTTAAGTCTTATAAGATTTTAAGAGTTATTTCACTAGGCCTAAAGTCCATCAAGTTCTAATCTAACTAATCTCACGCCCCATAAAGCCCATCAAGCCCATATATATTATATCACACAATGGTTGAGAATACTTACCGTGGACTTGGGCCGAGACGAGGTGCACTAGGTGAGCTAACAGACTGTTATCATTTAAAAACATTCATGTTTTAAAACCCTTTTTTCGAAAATGTTTTGAACCCAAACCCCAAAGCCGAAGTTTTGAATCGGGCTCGATACTAATTTGTAACACCCCAAACCCTACCCAAACACCACTTAAACGGATCTCGGTATGTCACTAAGAAAATTTTGGAAGAACATGTCGTATTTTCGTAAAAAAATAATTTTTTCTAAAGTTTATCTTCTTATTCGAGAGAAATTTAATAGTTGATAGTTTAAATAAAATATGCCTTTATAAATTAAAAACCCAAATTTAAATAGATACATTAGTTCAATAAGAATTTAAATAACTAAAAGTAATTAAAGCCCAAAATAAAACAAAACATAAACTAGTGGCCCATAGCCTTATTACAACGAGATTTAAAATCCATTAATTAAAAATATAAAGTATTAACTTGAGACTTTTTCTTTGGATCCAGCTTGGTCTTTTGCATGGCCACCTTGCGTTTCCTCTCCACCCGGTCCAAGCACTAGGTATCACCTGAAAGGTTAATTAATAGGGTGAGTCACGAGACTCGATGTGCAACCCTCATGCACCACTAGATTTTGGCCTTAGGCCCATAAAACATTAATAATTCCATTTATAAAAAAAGAAATAACAAATAATATGCAAGGCCCAACCCGCTTGCCTAAGTTTCCATCCGCTACACGCCCGCACTAGCCATTCACACCATTGGGGATTTCTACAATCGACCCACACCGCTACACGCCAAGATGGCGCTCATGTCGCTCATCAACATATTATGGCCGAAGCCCTTATAATGCATCACGGCATTAGCCGCTACAACATATAATGAGATCACGGTATAAACCGCTACACATATAATGTATAACTTCCTCCTTTCATCAACCCAACCCATGCAATCATAAAATCAATATGCTTTTATCATATAAAGTCAAACATTCATCGACTGGTGATTTGCTTCACCGCACCGGGTTTCCAACATTAAACCGAGATATCGGTATTTATCACAACATAAAAACTTATGAGCATACATTAATAATCAGATCTAGATGGTGGGGAAGTATTACACACCTGATATCACGAAATCCAATATTCTTAGTCGATGTCCTTGCTATCCGGATCTATTATCCTCAATGTAAAGCCTAGCTCAAAAGTCGGAAAAACACACAAAGATTTAGCCCCTTCAACAATCGGCCAAGGTTAATAAATCCCAAATTACACGTTAAAACTAATAGATCCCTTACCTTGAAATCCCGAAAGTAACACGATTCTATAACTTAGAGATCTATGCGATTGACTTCACTAAAGTAATTCGACAATCACAAGAGATGAGATCTAGGGATTTCGGCTTTTAGGAAAATCCTGGAAAAAGTATGAACAAGAGAAGGCTGATGTGTCTTTGGCTTTTAAAATACTTGAGTGAGGAGTTTGGTTTCGACAGAGAAAAGAGAAGAAGAAAAGAAAACAAGGAAGAGACTTGAAGATTTCGGCTAGGAAGAAAAAGAATGGAAAGAGTTTCGACTTTTGAATAAAATTGAAATTATGGAAATGGGTTAGTTATTTTCGGCTTTTGCAGAGAATGAAGAAGAAGATGGAACTTTAGGAGTTTTCTGGCTTTTACTCAGAGAAGAAGAGAAAAGAATGAGAGAAAAACCCAAATGCTGAAATTGAAGAGATATTCCCCTATTTATAGAAATTTCTAAGCACTTACCTAACCTTGCAGATAAATCCTATCTTTTCTCCTTTATCTTAATCTACTAGCTCATCTAAAAGAGACTTAACTATCTCTAACTCCTCCCTCCTTTATCAAGATATTATCCACATATTTTAATCATTAAAATCCCTAAATTTTAGCCTTTATCTTCTTATTATCCACATAAAATAAATTCCTAAATAATAGCCTTTATCTGCTTATTATCCACATATTTTAAACATTAAAACCCCTAAATTTTAGCCTTGTTGCCATCCACTCCACCTAATCCTAATGCCCAAAATTTAGCTAACTTAAATTAAAAGAATTGGGCTCCATGAAACTTAAATTTGGGCCCCTTACTCCCTTGTGTGGCGTCACCTCCTAAGATTGGGCCACAAGCCCACTTTGGTATTTTAAACATAGATACTACCTTTTAAACCCTATAATGCCCAAACAGATAATTTTAATCAAGGCCTCTACCTAAGCCTGAGCCCAATTTGGACCCCTAACACTTAAATTAACACATTAAACATATCCACCCATTAAACGCATAGGCCCAAAAATTTAGGATGTTACACAAGAGGGTAATGCTCATACGAGTCAACATAAAGACTTTAACCAATACACGATGCTGCTCACACAAGCTTCAGAAAATCCAAAACACATGCAGGATCTCAAGTCATCGGTATGGTATCTATCACCGGTACATAATACTTGCTAAATAAACATCGGCTCACAACTTGCTAAATAAACACCAGCTCAAGGCCTACTTTTTCGTACATTTCATACTCACTTTATTCTTTCATTTCATTCCTCTTCCAACTTTATTCTTTGAATTCATTTATTTAAACACGTAGTAAGTAAAATCATTATAAATATAATAAACATAATACGAACTTACCAAAATACGATAGCTAACAACACAGACGATGGTTACTCGATGACTTTTCCTTTCCCCTATTTATCCACAGACTGTTTCGTTTCTTGATCTAAATATAATAGTTTATTTCAATTTAACCAAATTAAACATCTTAAAACACTTAAATTTATGCAATTAACCCTTTAATGACATTTTACACATTTACCCTAAACTTTCACCTTTTATCTAATTTAGTCCCTACAACCTAAATTCTCACAATTATCACAATTTAGCCCAAAAACCATTGTGTCGAATTCTATATGATCCCTAAAATGTCAACTTTCATCATTATATTACAAGATTTACATGTTATTTTACAATTTTAACAACTTAGTCTTTAATCTCTAAAATCAACAAAAGTTACTTAACAAAATAGCCCTATCTAACAACCAAGCTCAATAATCTATCATAAAAAATTCATGAACACCACAAATTCATTCATGGTAAAATTATAAACATTTTACAGTTTTACGAATTAATCATCGATTTAGCTAGATTAAGCTACAACGATATCAAAAACATAAAAATTACTAAAAACAGGTAACAAAAGCATACCATGCAAAGTGAACTAAGCTTGGCCAAACTTCAACTCATAAAAATGGTTTTTTTCTTCTTTCAATTTCGGTGATGAAGATGAAATGTAGATGATACATATTTTTTATCTTTTAATTTTACTTATTTATTAAATTACTAAATTAACTTTGTTTTTTAAATTAAATTTCCACCTACCCACCACCTAACTGTCCACTATGTTTCAAATATGTATAATTACCATATAAAACCCATAATCCATGATTTATAACAATTTTATACAAATAGACATATAGTGAGTGACTTTTGTAGCTATTACGATTTAGTCTTTTTTACTTAATTAACTATCCAAACGTTAAAATTTCTGAACTAAATTTTAATATGACTATATAATCATTCCGTAAATATTTAGTAAAAATATTTACAGCATCGGTTTACAAAAACGAGGTCCCGATGCCTTATTTTCCAAAACCACTTGACTTTAAAGACTAACCACTTGTACTTAACTATTCATTTAATTAAAAAATATCATATCTAAAATTCAATATAATATTAGATTTAATTCATAAATATTAAATAATAATATTTACGAACGCATTCGTCGAATTTATGGCCCCAAAACCACTATTTTTGACACCACTAAAAAACGGGCTGTTACACACACAACCGTGTGCCTAGGCCGTGTTACAATCTGTAATCGTGTGGACTTAAATGTAAAAACTTACAAACAATCACATGGCCGTGTGGCTGGGTCGTTTGAGAGACTGAGATCGTATGGAAAATCCATTGACCATATTTACAGTACCATATGGGCATGTGGCCAGCCCGTGTAACAATATGAAACCGTTTTTAACCAAAACCTCCTAATTCATAAAGAGCACAAGGCCGTGTCACATGCCCGTGTGTGACACACAGCCGTGTGTTAGCTTGTGTATGAATTAGGTACCTCTTTATTCAAGTTACAAAACCACATTTTCCAATATGACATAAGTATACACTTAACCAATCCTTAAACTTGTTCAATATATACAAAAGCATGCCAAAATGTATCATTTTCCTAATTTTAAGCAATATGCCTCAAGGCACCATCACAAACATGAATTAATACCAAAGTTCAACTCTATTCATGCCAAGATAGAAAGCAAGTACACGTGTACCCTGTATACAAGCAAAATAAAACTTTCAATCATCTAATATTTACCAAAAAGGCCAATTCTATAAACCATGAGTATGATATCAAAACTAAACCACATATCATCTAATTCATTTGTCAAACTTTTATGCCATAATCTCCAACACAATCTTACCTATTCAAACATTCCATATCATAACTAAACATGCCAAACATCCATACAAATCTATCACAGTTCTCATGCTTAACCACCTTCAAAATTACCATTTCAAGCTATAATCAAACATATCCCAAATGCCGTCAAACACACATACATTATATAAAACCATTAACACTTTGCTTTTACAAGACTCTTATATACAATTCAACCCTTATTTACATGCCACATAACTGAGTTGAATAATTAAAAGCCAACCAAAATGGAGGCTGGATAGTGTGATCTTTGGGATGATCCGATTGTCGTGTTCCGCAAAACAATAACTACAAGAAACAAAAAATGAACCAGAGTAAGCTTCTAATAAGATAAGTAAGTTCACAGGTTTAAAACATATAACTTATCTTAATTCTCACAATTATAAATTAACACAAATAACTAAACAGTTTACCCTGTTACCACAATTCATATCATCAGGTGAATTCATCGTATACATAATGAATAAAACATTTCATTCAATATAATTCAATCTCAATCGAAGATATCATCAAACCATTGAACATATTCACTTTTACATCAAAAAACTATACTTTATCTCATTATAATACTTTTACCATTCATCATTATTCAATAACCATATCAATTTAGCCTGATGAACTATAATGAACAGATATGGATACGCGAGTAACCACCCAAAACACACCTAATTGCACAAACAAGTCATACCATTCATGAACACACCTGGGCACTAAGTGTCAAGGCCGTTGTGTAACACCCTCACCCGTAGGGGTGTAAATGAACAGAACGTTCGATGAATTGTTTGTGAACCGTTCGTATACTATTCGTTTACTAAGCTAAATAAATGAGTATGAACAAAATTTTTATGTTCGTTTAATAAACGAACGAATACGAACAGAGGTGTGTTCGATTCGTTTATGTTCACGATCAAGCTCGTTTAAAAGCTCGTTTATTGGCTCATTTATAGACTCGTTTATGACCCATTTATTTATTAATGATATTTTCTTATAAAAATATTAAAATAATATTTGTGTGGATGTATGTATTTATTTTTTGTTTGTTTATTATTCATTAACATTGTTCGTGAACATGTTCAATTATATGTTCATGAACATGTTTGTTTAATATTCGTGAACATGTTCGATTAAGTTAAATGAACATGTTCGTGAACATTAAAAAAACGACCATGAACACACATAATTTTAAATAAACGAACATGAACAAAAATTTGAAACTCTTAACGAACACAAACTTAACACGAACAAGCTTAAAAATAAACAAATGAACATGAACAAAGGTTTGTTCGTTCAAGCTCAATGCATTTACAGCCCTACTCACCTGACCTGATCGCTGAATCCGAGTGTGGAGTGCCATAATTGGATCAGTTTGGACTAAATACTGAATTTTAAACTTAATAATTTCAAGACAAACTTTATTAAATAATAAATACTTGTAACACCCCTTACCCGTATTCAACGCCGGAACCGGGTATGAGGCATTACCAGACTTATCTCACTGGAACATACAACTTTAGGCTATAGAATTTCATTCCAACTTAAAACTTCTCATTCATATGCATAACATCCTTATTATGGGCCTACGAGGCCTTAAACATACATTCTGAAGGTTCCGGAATTAAACCGGAAACTTTTACACTTTTAGAAAATTTTTGCCTAAACAGGGACTACATGCCCGCGTGAAGGGTGGGACACGCCCGTGTTCCACACCCGTGGTCGACACTGACTTGCATCACACGACCTATCACATGCCCGTGTGTTTAGCCCGTGTCCCTCACACGGCCTCGACACGCCCGTGTCTTAGCCCGTGTGCCAAAACATTGGCATTCTGTTTATGACGTCATCACCTCACTATGGTTACACGGCCAAGGCACACTCCCGTGTCCTTGGACTGTGTGTCGAATTAAATTCTTAATTTTAGGTGCAGACTTCACACGGCCTGGGCACACGCCCATGTCCATGGCCGTGCCTTCCACATGGCTGAGACACACGGTTGTGTCTCTGCCCGTGTGTTTACTACTAAGCATACTGACTTGTAAACCTAGCATGCAAGGGGACACAAGGCCGATCAATACGCCCATGGGGCTGACCGTGTGTCACAAACGGCTTAGACACATGCCCATGTATCTACCCGTGTGGACATTAAAAAGGTTATATTCCAAGCCAAATGCCACCCTACATAGCAACCATACTTATACCAATTCATTTCAACATAACTCATGACCCTAAGGCACTTCCAAAAACTAAATTCAAAGCATCCACACAAGCATAAACTTTATAATTTCATCATCATTGAATATAAATAAACTTGTCATGTATTGGCCCAATTCCAATGACCATTTACAAAATGACTTTGATAACATAAATAGCCAACACTTTGGCTATCAAAATGACATAACAAAATACCTAAGTCCTATACATGCCATACTCAAAATAAGTCTAACTTGTTATACCAAAGAGATGTCGATAGTGTGATTTCTGAACTCCAACGTCCCACGATTCTCGAATTATCTTGGCAATACTACAAGGAAAAAGGGAAATGAGAGGGGTAAGCATAAAGCTTAGAAAGTTTTCATGAAAATAAATAGCAACAATAAGTTCATAATGACATCAATTCATGGCATTAGATAACCACACAAAGTCATAAGCACTTTGCCATAACTTACTCGTACTTGTTCTTATCTAGCATATACCATGCCACATATCGTAAACATTCCTCATAAATTATTCACGGGTACCTGTATTCACTCAATCACATGACTTTAGTACTAATCTCATTTCTATCTCCAAGCTTATCTATTTATCCCACTAATTCACTAGGGATACTCAAAGACGCATATTCATCGTCATTAACATAAACACGAAGCCAATGCCACATCCCAGATGTGGTCTTATATGGGTCACCTCTGAGTGCCGATGCCATATCCCAAATATGGTCTTATACGATTCTCATATTCAATACCGAAGCCATATCCCAGATATGGTCTTATACGGAATCTCAATTTAGTGTCGAGGCCATGCCCCCGACATGGTCTTACACGGGACCTTATCCATCTCATGTCTCGATGATAGTATTCTCACATTTATTATAGTCCAACCGGGACTTCAACATCTTAACTTTTATCATCTTTCTCATTCAACACCAATACTCAATTTCATAGAATATCATGTATCATTATAATATCAAACATTCTTAAATACTAGCATAAATGTTGAATTTATCACATACAAACTTACCTCGATTTCAAAATAAGCTAGATCGTCGATCTAGTCTGATACTTTGTTCTTTCCCTGGTCGAGGTAAATTCTTGGTTCTTCTTGATATATAGTAGCAAATTAACTCATTTAACAATCACATTAATAAATGCGTTTCAATAACCATGCTTTGGCAAAATTACTATTTTGCCCTTAGACTTTTGCAAGATGATCATTTTACCCCTAAGCTCGGAAATCAATTCTAATCAAATTTCTACCTTTATCGAGCCTAGGTGAAGATTTATTTCTCTTATGGCTACCATCAAAACTCAACATTTCACATATTTACTACATATTTTACAACCTTTACGAAAAGGTCTTTTTAGGTGTTTTCATGGTAACACATTTCACAAAAGTTGTTCATCTAACAACTAAGACTCATTTTCTTCCATAAAAATGCAGCAAAAAAACTTAAAAGCTCACATGGAAAAACTCTAGACTTTTCACCATATTGCAAGATAGTCCCCTCTTTAGAAAGCTTAAGCTTTAGGGGTTCCAAAAGTACAACTATCATTAAGAAAAACCATTAAAATCACTTACTTGTAGGGAGAAGAGTTTGCTGAAATTTTTGAGCTTTAAAACCCCTATTTCGCTTGTGTTTTTTGGTAGAAGAAGATGAGTAAAGAGAAGGATATCATCTTTTCTTTATTTTAATATAAAACAATCAATTTAGTCACCAAACCTTTACCAACTTTGACCAATTTTGACTCCCTTGTCCCCTATGGCCGACCAACCATGATTTAAGGGGCTAATTGCCTTTAAAGACCTCCAATTAATATTCTATGGCTATTAGATAACTTTATCTTATAAAATAGAACTTTCGCACTTTTTGCGATTTAGTCCTTTTTCGCGATTAAGCATGAAATCACTAAAATTAAAGCACCAAAATTTTCATGTACTTATATAATCATGCTCTAACTCATAAAATATCATGAAAATAATTTTATCTAACCTTGGATTAGTGGTTCCAAAACCACTGTTCTAACTAGCCCCTAAATCGGGCTGTTACAATACCTCTTACAATCGAAACTATAAATTAAAACAAATGTTTACTATCTCCAATATCAAACTTTAAGGGAACTATTTAACTACAATATATTTGACCTTAAGACGAAGCCTTTAAAGGTACCCCATTTTCTATGTGCATGACACCTTACTGACGATGATCATTGATCTAACATGGTTTGGCTTAGTCCTTCATTGAGTTCCTTATCTCGCGAATCCTGCAACCACAAGTAAAAATCCTTTTAAGTTCAAATGAACATAGCGAGTTTATTTATTGCATTACATGAAAATAGACCCCATATTACATGGTTTAAATAGAAAAGAACCAATCACACACTACTCCCTATTTGCCTTTTGCCTTTCTTTAATTGCGGAATGATTGTTGAGCGATCGTTACTTGGTCTGCTTATAACCATTCAACTAATTCCGGTGGATACTCACTTGTCCCTTACATATATCACCTACTGTCCACCCTAGTTCTGCCAGATAAATGGGCATTCTACTCATAATGCCTTCTAGAAAAGGCCCACGCTTCACTAGCAGTCTTATCCTTATTTTATCATTTCTACTTCTACCCTTCATTCAGGTTGAAATTTTGTGCAGATATCTTCTTTGAAATCTACCCTATTTATGAAGTGGAATTCTCTATAGATCTTGTTCCGAGAACAACACCGATATCCATAGCACCTTACAGAATGGATCTTACTGAATTGAAAGAGTTGAAAGCACAGTTGCAAGAATTGATTGATAGGGGTTTTGCTCGACCCAGTTTCTCACCTTCGAGTGCGTCGGTTCTGTTTGTAAAGAAGAAAGATGGATCATTGAGGCTGTGCATTGATTACAGACAGCTCAACAAAGTTACAATAGAGAATAAGTATCCATTGCCTCGTATTGATGACTTGTTTGACCAGTTAAAATGTGCCACTGTATTTTCAAAGATTGATCTCCGTTCTAGTTACTATCAATTACGGGTAAAAGATTCAGATGTACCCAAGACAGCTTTTAGAACCAGGTATGGACACTGTGAGTTTCTTGTGATGCCATTCGGCTTGACAAATGCACCTGCAGTGTTTATGGATCTGATGAACAAAATTTTCAGCCCATATTTAGACAGGTTTGTGGTGGTATTTATAGATGATATGTTGGTTTACTCCCGAGATGAAAATGAACATGCTGAGCATTTGATAATAGTGTTGCAAACTCTACGAGAGAAATAATTGTATGCCAAATTCAGTAAATGTGAATTTTTGCTACGGGAAGTTAGTTTTCTTGGGCATATAGTATCTGCTGAAGGTGTCAGGGTAGACCCGAATAAAATTTCAGCCATTGTTAATTGGAAGCCACTGAGGAATGTGTCTGAAGTCTGAAGTTTTCTGGGACTAGCTGGTTATTATCGGAGGTTTGTAAAAAAATTTCAATGATAGCTTCTCTGATGACCCGTTTGTTACAGAAAGATGTAAAGTTTGAGTGGACTAAAAAATGCCAGTAGAGTTTTGACAGATTAAAGGCTTTATTGATAGAAGCACCAGTGTTAGTTCAGCCTTAATTTACAGTGATGCATCATTGAATGGTTTAGGCTGTGTTTTGATGCAAGAAGGTAAAGTAGTAGCCTATGCTTCAAGACAGCTAAAACCACATGAAATGAACTACCCGACACACGATCTTGAATTAGCAGTTATAGTGTTTGCATTGAAAATCTGGCGGCATTACTTGTTTGGTGAAAAATGTCACATATTCACTGATCATAAAATTTTGAAGTATTTGATGTCACAGAAAGATTTGAATTTGAGACAGTGCAGATGGCTTGAATTGCTGAAAGATTTTGATCTTGTTATTGACTACCATCCGGGAAAAGCCAATGTAGTGGCACATGCTCTGAGCAGAAAATCCCTGTATGCTTTCTGAGTAATGAAGACCCGATTGTCATTATCTGATGATGGTTTAATCATAGCTGAGTTAAAAGCTAAACCAACATTTTACAGTAAATCTCTGAAGCTCAGAAAAATGATAGTAAGTTGCAAGCAAAATGGATACAAAGTTAATCGACACCTGACTCAGAATTTCAGATCGGGACTGATGGTTGTTTGTTATACAGAGACAGGGTATGTGTACCGAAAAGTTCAGATCAGTATAGAAGATTTTGAATGAAGCTCATAATGGTAACATGTCTATTCATCCTGGTAGTAATAAAATGTACAATGATCTAAAAAAGATGTACTGGTGGCCAGGAATGAAACGAGATATTTCTGAGTTTGTATCTAAATGTTTGATATGTCAACAAGTAAAAGTTGAACATCAGTTGCCTTCTGGACTATTACATCCAGTTACGATGTCAGAATGGAAATGGGAAAGAATTACCATGGACTTTGTATCGGGGTTACCCCCGTCTCTAAAGAAGAAAGATGTCATTTTGTTGATTGTTGATCGGTTGAGAAAGTCTGCACACTTTATTCCAGTACGTATGGATTTTCCTTGGATAGATTGGCTAAATTATATGTCTCTGAGATTGTCAGATTGCATGGAGTGCCTGTCTCCATTATTTCAGATAGAGATCCTCGGTTTACATCTCGATTCTGGAGCAAATTACAAGAAGCTCTGGTACTCAGTTATACTTTAGCACTGCATTTCATCCCCAGACAGATGGTCAATCTGAACGGGTTATACAGATCTTGGAAGATATGCTTCGATATTGTATACTTGAGTTTGAAGTTAACTAGGAAAGGTATTTGCCTTTGGTTGAATTTTCTTATAATAACAGTTATCAGTCTAGCATTAAAATGGCATTGTATGAAGCCTTGTATGGACACAAATGTATAACTCCATTGTATTGGACAGAACTCAATGAGAAAAAGTTACTTGGAGTTGACTTAGTCCGTCAAACCAAGGAAAAAGTGAAAGTAATTCGAGACAGTTTGAAAGCAGCCTCTGATTGTCAAAAGTCTTATGCTGATTTGAAAAGAAAAAAGATAGAATTTCAGGTCAGTGACAAGGTATTCTTGAAAGTATCGCCTTGGAAGAAAGTTCTCCGATTTGGTCGCAAAGGAAAACTGAGTCCATGGTTCATTGGACCATATGAGATTATAGAAAGAATTGGACCGGTTGCATATCGGTTAGCTTTACAACCAGAACTTAATCGAATTTATGTTTTTCATGTGTCTATGTTACGACAGTACCGATCCGATCCTTCACATGTTATTTCTCCGACATAGGTAGAGATTCAACCTAATATGACATCAAGTGAAGAACTAATCAAAATCTTAGCTCGGGAAACAAAAGAGTTAAGAAATAAAAAGGTAGCATGAGTAAAAGTTCTTTGGCAACGACACTGTATAGAAGAGGCTACCTAGGAATTGGAGAACACTATGATGAAGCAATACCCGAATATTTTTACTGGTAAGATTTTCGAGGACGAAAATGTAACATTCCGGTTTAGACCCTAGTCGGAATAGTGGTTTTGGGACCACAAATTTGAGTCAAAAAAATATTTTAATATTATTTTCTATGTTTATCGTATGTGAATTGATATGTGTGAAAGTTTCATGAATTAATTTTATTGTTTGTGTGCTTAATTTGAGAAAAGGGCTTAATCGCAGAAAATGAAAAAGTGCCTTGATAATTGTTAAAGTGCTTTGATGTTATGTTCTTTTAATATGAAGGCCTTAAAATAGAATTAGTCCATTGTATTTAGGGATGGACGGTTAAGGACTATTGTTATAAGATTTTATAATAAGTTCATTAAGGGTAAATTAGTAAATGTGATAATAAGTTAATTAAAACATAAAATAAAACATTTTTATCATCATTGGTGTCCATCCACCACCGAAAATAAGAAAAAGAAGAAGGTTTTAGGCTCTCATTGTATTCGACACACAATTTGGCTAGATTAATGTATTTTTTACTTCAGTTTTTGATAATTTCTACGTTTTTGTAATCATTGCTTCGAGTACTACAAAACCCATGCCTTAATTTTGGAATTTGATGATGATTTTGAAAAGTGTCATTGATGAATGCTTGAGATTTGTGATGTTAGTTGATGAAATATGAAATATATATGTTAGATTAACATGTTTTGTCTTTGGATTTTTGGTGAATTTGAGTAATTTGGATTAAATTGTGAAAATAATATTTTGAGGGGCTAAAATTTGAAATAAATGAAATATATGGGATTATATGAATTACATGAATATTCGGCCAAGCATGGGTAATATGAAATTTTGTGTATTTTGTGATTTTGAGAAATAGGGACTTAAATGTCAAAGTGTGAAAATGTGAGGGCTAAATTGTAAATTACCCTAAATGTGTGTTTTTGGATTAAATTGAATGATTTGGTGAATAAATGAGTTAAATTTGAATATGTATAGATCAAGAACCAAAAAAACGGATTTAGATCGAGGAAAGTCAAAAGTGATCGAGTAGTTGAATCCGTTTGTTTATCCCAAATACAAGGTAAGTCTATATACAAATAAATGTATTTGAATTGATTTATTTATGTTCGTATGAAATTGAATTGTGATGAATTATTACGGAAGACATACACATGAGATCCGAGAAAGTATCGACAATGTGTCAAAGTCCGAAAAGTCCCGTACGAACCTTAGGAATAGATATCATTCATATGTCATGACATAGGTTTCTGATATGTTATATCGTGTAAGACCACGTTTGGGACGTTGGCTTCGATTTGAGATTTACGTGTAAGACCATGTATGGGACATTGGCATCGTATTTGATTCGTGTAAGACCTTGTCTGGGACAGTGGCATTGATATTTGGTTACATGTAAGACCACGTCTGGGACGTTGGCATTGTACGAGTATTCCGAGTATCTTATTTGATTTCGAATGGTTCAACGGGCAAATTCTGAGATATGAAAGACCATGTGAAATGTATGATCGTTTCAGGTACGTTTGAAGTGTATGCTATGATTGAGCATAAAAGGTAAGTATATGTGAATGTGCATAAGTGAGATATGTACATAGACTTGTTGAGACAAAATGTGATATATGTATGAATGTGTTTTGATCAAAAGAGATAGTTGGAGATATGATTTGTTGGTAAGCAATGACTAAACAAATGGGCCAAAGAAGAATTATGAATTTGCAATTAAGTTATGTTAATGATCTTGTATTTGATATGATTATGAATGTTTATATGATAAGTTTATTTGTATATGGCTTACTAAGCTTTTGAAAGCTTACCTTGTGTGTATTTGCATTGTTTTATAGATCGTTAAAGCTACGGAAGGCTCGGGGATCGTCGAGGATCATCACCACACTATCAAACTCTATTTTGGTACCTTTTGAAATGTAAATATTTAAGTATGGCATGTATAGTCTAGTTGAAATGGTTGATGTTTTGAGTTGTATATATAAGCTATGTGATATGGCTTGTAAATGGATGTGCATATGGTAATATTTGATCTATGTTTTGTGATGCAAAGTTGGTATATTATAGATGAAAAGATGTCATAAAGAATTGGTAAATTGAAGGATGGATTCTACTTAGAAATGCTTATGATTAGATTGAACTAAATGGCACATAAGTTGGTATGATTGATATATTCTTGAATGGATAGAAAAGATGATCATTTTTGTATATTTTGTTTGCATTGGAGATATGATTTGAATTGGTATAATACTTGTAGGTATAACACAAAATGTGGTCGGCAAATTGGCCTTGTAAATGGCCTATATTTGCCGACACGGTTGAGCACACGGGCGCGTGGCTCGACCGTGTCCTTCGTGGTTTTATTTCAAAACAAGTCAGACTCAACCACGGGTTGGACACACGGGCGTGTGACTGGCCATGTGGTGCGAGTCAGTGTCGACCACGGGTGAGGCACACGGGCGTGTCTCAGGCCGTGTGGACAAGTCAGTATGTATGCCCTGTTTTGCCACGGCTCGGACACATGGGCATGTCTGAGGCCGTGTGAGGCACACGGCCTGCCCACACGGGCGTGTGACCTTTGTAACTTTGAAAGATGTTTGATTTTTAGAAAAATTTTCTATGATCTCGGTTTAGACCCGACCCCGTTCTAATGCATGTCTAAGGTCTCGTAGACCTCTTTAAGGAACTATATGCTTGCATTTTGCTATGATATGACGTTGATATACTTTATGATGCGAAATGTTCGTAAAAGTTTCTAATTGTCCGGTAATGCCTCTTAACCCTAGACCGGTGATGGTTACGAGTTAGTGGTGTTACATTTTATTGGTATCAGAGCTACGGTTTAGTCGATTCTAGGACTAACGTAGGGTGTGAGAGTCAAGCTATACATGCCATATATACAAACTGTCATAGTGTGATGAATCCTAACGTATAAAATGTGTTTTTCGTATAGCAAATGGATCCCGAAAGGGTTTGTAGAGCGATGTTAAAAAAAATACGCTTTGCTCCCGCTCAAGGTGGTATCATCCGATTTGAGACCGGCTACTAGCAGTCAGGAAGGAGAGGCTAAACAAGCCTTCTTCCAAATGATGAATGAGTGGTTCACTCAATACATTAGAAAAAATCCGGTTGTTTCACAACCTCCGCCCCCACCCAATCCTCCTCAAACTTCTATTGTACCACCAGTTATGAACTTGAATCTGTTGAATAAGCCTCCAGTCGATAAAATCCGTAAATATGGGGCTGAAGAGTTCAGGGCTACTAATGAAGATGATGCTGAGAAAGCTGAGTTTTGGCTTGAGAACACAATTCGAGTGTTTGATGAAATGTCATTGACACCTGATGAATGTATAAAATGTGTTGTTTCCCTGTTACGAGATGCAGCTTATCAATGGTGGAAGACTTTGATTTCTGTTGTTCCAAAAGAATGGGTTACATGGGATTTCTTTCAGTCTGAATTTTGGAAGAAATATATCAGTCAGAGATTTATAGATCAGAAACGGAAAGAGTTTCTTGAATCAAAACTTGATGTCGCATGTCATCACATCGAATATGAGCGAGAATTTGTGAAATTAAGTCAATATGCTCGGGAATGTGTTTCAACTGAAGCGATAATGTGTAAGAGGTTTGAAGATGGCCTAAATAAAGATATTTGTTTGCTAGTTGGAATTCTGGAAATAAAAGAGCTTGTTGTGCTTGTTGATCGAGCGTGTAAAGCTGAAGCACTCGGGAAAGATAAAAGAAAAACTGAGACAGAAGCTAGAGATGTGAGAAAAAGATTCTCAAGTAAAACACTTCAGTCTGCATCAAAGAAATTCAGAGATGAATATAGTCGTTCAAAGACTAATGTGGGACATTCGAACAGAGGTTGAGCTAGATCACAGTCGAACTCCAAAGCTCCAGTAACTTTGATGGCTTGTGTGGGAAATATTCGATCTGAGCGACCTGAATGTAAGCACTATGGAAAAAGACATCCGGGTAGTTGTAGATTGAATGATCGAGCCTATTTCAGATGTGGATCACTAGATCATTTCATCCGAGATTGTCCTGAGTCTGTTGAACAAGAGTTTGTACAGAATCCGAAGTCAGATAATGCTTCAGCTAGAGGTAGACCTTCAGGAAACACAAGAAATGTCAGTGGTAGTCAGAGAGCTACGAGAGATACAGTCGCGAGATCTGAAGCTAGGGCACTTGTTAGAGCTTACGCCATTCGAGCCCGTGAGGAAGCTTCATCTCCAGATGTTATTACGGGTATATTTACTCTTTATGATACTTTTGTGATTACATTAATAGATCCAGGGTCTACTCATTCGTATGTATGCATGAACTTAGTATCAAGACTTTTCCTGTAGAGTCTACTGAATTTGTTATTAGAGTATCGAACCCCTTAGGTAAAAGTATCTTGGTTGACAAAGTATGCAAGAACTGTCCGTTGATGTTTCGAGATATCTATTTTTCGACTGATCTGATGTTATTACCTTTTGATGAGTTTGATATAATTTTGGGTATGGATTGGTTAACATTGCATGATACTGTTGTGAACTGCAAACGAAAGACCATTGATTTGAAATGTCAGAATGATGAAATAGTTCGGATTGAATCTAATGATTTGAATTACCGACTGTAGTATCAGTGATGAAAGCTCAGAGTTATGTGAAAAAGGGTTGCGAAGCTTATTTTGCTTATGTGATTGATTCGAGAGCGACTGAATAGAAAGTTGAATCAGTGCCAGTTGTTTGTTAATTCCTTGACGTGTTCCCTGAATAATTACTGGGATTGCCTCCGGTACGAGAAGTGGAGTTTGGTATTGATTTATTGCTGGGTACAACTCCTATTTCGATAGCTCCGTATAGAATGGCACCAACAAAATTGAAAGAGTTGAAGTCTCAGTTGTAAGAGTTGACCAATAGAGGGTTTGCACGATCGAGTTTCTCACCTTGGGGTGCTCCCGTTCTATTTGTGAAAAAGAAAGATGGCACGATGAGAATGTGCATTGACTACAGCCAGTTGAACAAAGTGACTATTAAGAACAAATATCCTCTGCCCAGAATTGATGATTTGTTTGATCAGCTGAAAGGAGCCACCGTGTTTTCAAAGATAGATCTGAGATCAGGGTAATATCAGTTGCGAGTAAAAGATTAAGACATTCTGAAAACTGCTTTCAGAATGAGGTACGGGCATTATGTGTTTTTAGTTATGCCTTTCGGACTCATAAATGCTCCTGCTGTTTTTATGGATCTGATGAACAGAATTTTCAGACCGTACTTAGATCGATTTGTTGTTGTATTCATTGACGACATTTTGATTTATTCACATGATGAAATTGAGCATGCCGTACATCTGAGAATTGTGCTACAAACTCTGCAAGATAAGCAATTGTATGCTAAGTTCAGTAAATGTGAGTTCTGGTTGTGTGAAGTTGGTTTTCTGGGACATATTGTGTCAGCATCTGGTATACGAGTTAATCCAAGCAAGATTTCAGCTATTTTGGAATGGAAGCCTCCAAAAAATATGTCTGAAGTTCGCAGTTTTCTGAGACTTGCTGGTTATTATCGACGATTTGTAAAAGGCTTTTTGATGATTGCAACACCATTGACGAGATTGGTTCAGAAAGATGTGAAGTTTGAATGGTCTGATAAGTGTCAGAAAAGTTTCGATCAGTTGAAAGCCCTTTTGACTAAAGCTCCAGTTTTGGTACAACCAAGACCGGGTAAAGAGTTCGTGATTTTTAGCGATGCTTCGTTGAATGGTTTGGGTTGTGTTTTGATGCAGGAAGGAAAAGTTATAGCTTATGCCTCGAGACAATTGAAACCGCATGAAAAGAATTATCTGACACACGATCTTGAGTTAGCTGCGATTGTGTTTTCTTTAAAGATCTGGCTCATTATCTTTTCGGTGAAAAATGCCATGTGTTTTCGAATCATAAAAGTCTGAAATATTTGATGACTCAGAAAGATCTGAATCTGCGACAGAGAAGATGGTTAGAACTGTTGAAAGATTACGAGCTTGTGATAGATTATAATCCGGGTAAGGCAAATGTTGTTGCTGATGCATTGAGTCAAAAATCGCTATTTGCATTACGTGCGATGAATGCTCATGTAGACTTGTCTGATAATGGTTCAGTTTTGGCTGAGTTGAAAGTGAAACCGTTGTTCTTACAGCAAATATGTGATGCTCAGAAAGTTGATAATGAAATGCTAGCGAAGCGAGCTCAGTGTGATTTGAACTCTGATTTGGAATTTTGAGTTGATGTTGATGATTGTTTGAGATTTCGAGGAATTCGGAGTTGATTCAGTCGATATTAAAAGAAGCTCATAGCAGTCGTCTATCTGTTCTTCCGGGAAGTACAAAGATGTACCATGATTTAAAGCCATTTTATTGGTGGCCTGGTATGAAACGAGATATCTCTGACTTTGTTTCGAAATGTTTAGTCTGTCAGCAAGTTAAAGCTGAACATCAAGTGCCATCTGGTTTGTTACAACCGATTATGATTCCTGAGTGGAAATAGGATAGAGTAACGATGGATTTCATTTCAAGATTGCCATTGACTCCGAGAAAGAAAGATGCAATTTGGGTCGTAGTTGACAGATTGACGAAATCAGCTCATTTTATTCCGGTGAGAACGGATTATTCACTTGATAAGTTAGCTGAGTTATATATTTCTGATATTGTGAGATTACACAGAGTGCCACTATCTATTGTGTCTGACAGAGATCCGAGGTTTGCAATTTTGGAAGAAACTGCAATAGGCTTTAGGTATGAAATTGCACTTCAGTACTGCTTTTCACCCACAGACAGATGGTCAATCCGAGTGAATTATTTAGATTCTCGAGGATATGTTGAGATGTTGTATTCTTGAGTTTGATGGTACGTTGTAATAATATTTGCCATTGATTGAGTTTGCGTATAATAATAGTTTTCAGTCGAGCATCAAAATGGCACCTTATGAGGCTTTGTACGGACGCAAATGTCAAACACCTTTGTATTGGACCGAGCTCAGTGAAAATAAGATACACGGGGTTGATTTGATCAAAGAAACCGAGCGAGAAGGTGAAAGTGATTCGTGATAGTCAAAAGCGACATCGATCGATGTAAATCCTATGCAGACTTGAAACGAAAAGATATCAAATTTGAGATCAGTGATAAAGTGTTCTTGAAAGTGTCTCCGTGGAAGAAAATACTTCGTTTTGGCAGAAAAGACAAATTGAGTCCGAGGTTCATCGGGCCGTATGAAATTACTGAGCGTATCGGACCTGTTGCGTTTAGATTATTGCTACCACCTGAGCTAGAAAAGATTCATAATGTGTTTCACGTGTCAATGCTTCGACGATACAGATCTGATCCCTCGCATGTGATTTCTCCATCTGAGATTGAGATCCGATCTGATATGACTTATGAAGAAGAACCGATTCGTATCTTAGCTCACGAGGTTAAAGAATTGTGAAATAAGAAAATCTCCTTAGTAAAGGTACTATGGCATCGACAGGGAGTGGAAGAGGCTACGTGGGAGCCTGAAGATTCTATGAGACAACAATATCTGAACCTGTTTAACGGTAAGATTTTCGGGGACGAAAATCCCTAAAGGGGGAGAATTGTAACAGTCCGGTTTAGACCCTAGTCAGAATAGTGGTTTCGGGACCACAAATTTGAGTCAAAAAATATTTTAATATTATTTACTGTGTTTATCGTATGTGAATTGATATGTGTGAAAGTTTCATGAATTAATTTTATTGTTTGTGTGCTTAATTTGAGAAAAGGGCTTAATCGCAGAAAATGCAAAAGTGCCTTGATAATTTGATGTTATGTTCTTTTAATATGAAGGCCTTAAAATAGAATTAGGCCATTGTATTTAGGGATGGACGGTTAAGGACTATTGTTATATGATTTTATAATAAGTTCATTAAGGGTAAATTAGTAAATGTGATAATAAGTTAATTAAAACATAAAATAAAACATTTCTATCATCATTTGTGTCCATCCACCACCGAAAATAAGAAAAAGAAGAAGGGTTTAACCTCTCATTGTATTCGGCACACATTTTGGCTAGATTAAGGTATGTTTTACTTCGATTTTTGATAATTTCTACGTTTTTGTAATCGTTGCTTCGAGTACTACAAAACCCATGCCTTAATTTTGGAATTTGATGATGATTTTGAAAAGTGCCATTGATGAATGCTTGAGCTTTGTGATGTTAGTTGATGAAATATGAAATATATGTGTTAGATTAATATGTTTTGTCTTTGGATTTTTGGTGGATTTGAGTAATTTGGATTAAATTGTGAAAATAATATTTTGAGGGACTAAAATGTGAAATAAATGAAATATATGGGCTTATATGAATTACATGAATATTCGGCCAAGCATGGGTAATATGAAATTTTTTGTATTTTGTGATTTTGAGAAATAGGGACTTAAATGTCAAAGTGTGAAAATATGAGGGCTAAATTGTAAATTACCCTAAATGTGTGTTTTTGGATTAAATTGAATGATTTGGTGAATAAATGAGTTAAATTTGAATATGTATAGATCAAGAACCAAAGAAAACAGATTTAGATCAAGGAAAGTCGAAAGTGATCGAGTAGTTGAATCCGAGATACAAATAAATGTATTTGAATTAATTTATTTATGTTCGTATGAAATTGAATTGTGATGAATGATTAAGGAAGACATACACATGAGATCCGAGAAAGTATCGACAAGGTGTCAATGTCTGAAAAGTCCCGTACGAACTTTAGGAATAGATTGGATTCATATGTCATGACATAGGTTTCTGATATGTTATATCGTGTAAGACCACGTCTGGGACGTTGGCTTCAATTTGAGATTTACGTGTAAGACCATGTCTGGGACATTGGCATCGTATTTGATTCGTGTAAGACCTTGTCTAGGACAGTGGCATCGATATTTGATTACATGTAAGACCACGTCTAGGACGTTGGCATTGTACGAGTATTCCGAGTATCCTATTTGATTTCGAATGGTTCAACGGGCAAATTCCGAGATATGAAAGACCATGTGAAATGTATGATCGTTTCAGGTACGTTTGAAGTGTATGCTATGATTGAGTATAAAAGGTAAGTATATGTGAATGTGCATAAGTGAGATACGTACATAGACTTGTTGAGACAAAATGTGACATATGTATGAATTTGTTTTGATCAAAAAAGATAGTTGGAGATATGATTTGTTGGTAAGCAATGACTAAACAAATGGGCCAAAGAAGAATTATGAATTTGAAATTGAGTTATGTTAATGATCTTGTATTTGATATGATTATGAATCTCTATATGATAAGTTTATTTGTATATGGCTTACTAAGCTTTTGAAAGCTTACCTTGTGTGTGTTTGCATTGTTTTATAGATCGTTAAAGCTACGGAAGGCTCGGGGATCGTCGAGGATCATCACCACACTATCAAACTCTATTTTGGTTCCTTTAGAAATGTAAATATTTAAGTATGGCATGTATAGTCTAGTTGAAATGGTTAATGTTTTGAGTTGTATATATAAGCTATGTGATATGGCTTGTAAATGGATGTACATATGGTAATATTTGATCTATTTTTTTATGCAAATTTGGTATATTATAGATGAAAAGATTTCATAAAGAATTGGTAAATTTAAAGATGGATTCTACTTAGAAATGCTTATGATTAGATTGAACTAAATGGCATATAAGTTGGTATGATTGATATGTTCCTGAATGGCTAGAAAAGATGGTCATTTTGGTATGTTTTGTTTGCATTAGAGATATGATTTGAATTGGTATAATACTTGTAGGCATAACCCAAAGTGTGGTTGGCAAATTGGCCTTGTAAATGGCCTATATTTGCCCACACGGTTGAGCATACGGGCGTGTGGCTCGACCGTGTCCTTCGTGGTTGTATTTCAGAAAAAGTCTGACTCGACCACGGGCTGGACACACGGGCGTGTGACTGGCCGTGTGGTGCAAGTCAGTGTCGACCACGGGTGAGGCACACGGGCGTGTCTCAGGCCGTGTGGACAAGTCAGTATGTATGCCCTGATTTGCCACAACTCGGACATATGGGCGTGTCTAAGGCCGTGTGAGGTACACGGCCTTCCCACACGGGCGTGTGACCTTTGTAACTTTGAAAAATGTTTGATTTTCAGAAAAATTTTGTATGATCTTGTTTTATTCCCGACCCCGTTCTAATGCATGTCTAAGGTCTCGTAGACCTCTTTAAGGAACTATATGCTTGTATTTTGCTATGATATGACGTTGATATACTTTATGATGCGAAATGTTCGTAAAAGTTTCCGATTGTCTGGTAATGCCTCTTAACCCTTGACCGGCGATGGTTACGAGTTAGGGGTGTTACAGAAAATCCTTAAGGGGGAAGAGTTGTAACAGCCCATTTTTCAATGAAATCAAAACAGTGGTTTCGGGACCACAAATCCGATTCGAAAACAAAATTTATTTTTATTTTATTACATGGTCCATAATATGTTAGAAATGTCATGTGAAAGTTCTGATAAGAAAATTTTACTGATTATGTGCTTAATTACGAGAAGGACTAAATCGCATAAAATGTAAAAGTTGAATTCTAGTAGCTAGAAGGGTTATATAGCTATGGAATTCAAGACTTGAGGTCCTTATATGGTAATTAGACCATTAAAGAAAAGTATGTAGATATTTTGGTGACTCATCCATGGAAATTTAGAAAAAGGGCAATGACTAAATTGGAAATTGAAATAATTCAATTAATTAAAAAGATGATAAAAGATATCATCTTATTTTATGTCATCTTCAACCCCAAAATTCTATGGAAACCCTAGGAGAGAGAGAATAAACTTTCATGGCTTAATTGGGTAAGTTTCCTTGTCCGGTTTTTAGTAATTTTGATATTTTTGAAACCGGGATAGCTTAATCTATCTATTTGGGGGATCAATTTGAAAAGTTATCAAAGTATGAAATTTGGGTCATGTATGAATATGCTGAAAATTAGATTTTTGTGGTAGAAAATGAAAGGTTGATGATAGATAAACAACTTTTACAAAGTGATTTTTTATGAAAACATGATTTAGGGACTAAAATGTAAAATTATGAAATTGAAGAAAAATGCTAAATTTTTATGAATACATGTGCTGTAAATTTTGTAATGGGATTTTGGTTAGGCTTGGAATAGGGAGTAAATTGCACAAGTTTCATTTTCCGAGCCTAGGGACGAAATTGGAATTTATGGAAAAGTTAGGGGCAAAATGAGTATGAAATATGAGAAATTGATGATTAAAGCTATTTATATAGATCCAGACAACACAAATTCGAGGTTAGACCAAGGAAAAGAAAAGGTTTCAGATTAGTAGATTACTTACGCGAACAAGTGTCGAAGTAAGTTCGTGTAACTCAATCAAGCATGTAAATATGTTTAATTGAATATTGTGTTTGTATGGAATGTGACTTATATTGATGTACATTATTGGAATGCTATAATGAAAAATTGAATATATGCTTGAAATGGTGAAAAAAGGTTAAGTCCCGATTGAATATTGAATTTTAATGAATATATGTGCTTTCCCGAAATGAATAAGGTCCTGCATTTTTTGCGGGCGGGATTTAGCTCAGACGAGTAATCCTATCAACCTCATTATAGAAAGGATTTAGTTCGGATGGGTACTCCTGATATAAATCCTCTCGATAATACGTTACGATTAGGGTTTAGCCTGGACTGGTAATTCTAATTAAGCTCTTTTGAGCATACGTTATATAAAGGATTTAGCCTGGACTGGTAATCCTGTTATACGATATGTGGCTCGAGAGTGTGTTCCTTGATTAAGTGCCCTAATGGGTACTCTTGAAAAAGAATTGATGGGTTATTGAATCGTACACCTCGAGTGTACCACTAGAGCATCCATCGGAATATCAACGATTCAACGGACATAAAACTCTTGACATGGTATGAGAATTATGAGATGAAATGATAATGTCTTGAAAGAATATTGCATGATGAGCTCATCTATCCTTACTTGATTGGATGCATGTGTTTAGGCAATTTTGTCAAATGGATGGAAAACATGATATTGTATGCTTAGATTTAATAAACGGGATTGGTAAGTTTAGTTTCCATTATACGAACTTACTAAGCATGTAATGCTTACTCCGTTTTATTTTTCCCTATTTTATAATGCTCGGAAGCTCATGAAGGTTAGAGATCATTGGAGCATCGTCACACTATCAACTAGCTTATTTTTGGTATATGTAGTAAAATCATTTTGGTATAATGGCATGTATAGGACAACTTGGCATTTAGTGGCTTGATAATGATGTTTGTAACCTAGCCATTGGAATGGCTAGTAATGGTTTTTTTGATATACTTGTAATGTCATGCTAGGGTAGCTATATATATATGTTAAGTAGTTGATCAAATCATGTTTAACACATGGATTGAACCAAGGTAAGATGGTAACCATGTATGCAAGCAATGATATGCCAAGTTGAATGATGGAAATTGCTTAATTTGAATGCTTGAAATGGTTGGAATGTGTTTGGTTTGTTTTAGTGCAAGAAAATGGGAAATTTGGGTGACAAATGAGGCTAGAAAATGGCTTTATTTTGTCAACACGGGCAGACACACGGGCGTGTATCTAGACCGTGTGTGCACACGGCCGGGTACATAGGCGTGTAGTTAGGCCGTGTGTGCTACACCGCTTAGAACACGGGCGTGTGTCTTGGCCGTGTGAAACTTGCACCTAATATCGAAATGAATTAATTAACTGTAACACCCCTAACCCGTATCCGTCGCCGAATTAGGGTTAAAGATATTACCGGACAGATCAGAAACTTTTACAGACATTTCATAAAACAAATCATCAATTGAAATCACAGTGTCCCTTAGTTAGGTCACCGAGACCTTAAGCATCCTTTAGAGAAGGGTCGGGACTAAACCGAACACATACAGAAATTCTCAGAAATTTAAAAATTTTTGAACACTGCAGAGGTCACACGCCCGTGCAGTCAGACCGTGTGCCTCCCACGGCTACTAGACACACCCATGTGTCTTGGCCGTGTCAAAATAGGGCATGTATACTGACTTATCCCCACGGCCACCAGGCACGCCCGTGTACCATGGCCGTGTGCTCTTAGGCTAGATACTAACTTAATGCCACGATCACTAGGCACGCCCGTGTGCCAAAACCGTGTATGCATAACAAGCCCTTTGCAAGGCCAATATGTCACCCACACTTTGGTTTACCCCACAAGCATCATACCAATTCATTTCAAACACATTTGACATTGAAAATTATGTCAAAAGATCAATATGTAATTTCATCCAATCACAACTTCAATCATGCTAACTTATATACCAATTTGTACAACCAAAACACATATACATCCAAGCATGAGTCAACCACATTTATCTACCATGTAACCATTTTATTGATCAAACATACATACTCATAATGCATTCATAAGCTTATCATAGCTTTGACCATTTCAATAGCTAACTTGCCATACCAAAACATGCATCATATATCATATTTATTCATGCATATTACCAAACACATATCTAGCCACATCTCATGGCTATTTTCACACATTTCAAAGATAATCCAAGGTGACTAGCCTATACATGCCATATTTAGCTATATACATTTCCAAAAGATACCAAAATGAGCTTAGGTAGTATGATGACGATCCTCGACGGTCCCGAGCCTTCAGTAGCTTTGACGATCTATAAAATAGAGCAAACAAACACAGAGTAAGCTTTCAAAAGCTTAGTAAGCCATATACAAATAAACTTAGCATAAAATGCATATAATCATATTGGCACATTGACATTATTGGTTATCATAGCAAATTCATCACATATATTCTTTGGCTCATTTGCTTAGCCATATCTTACCATATTTCTCAACTCAAATATCACATATACATATAGTTTCTTCAATCATATCTTCTCATATAATCTCATCATTTCATATATATAACCATCTTAGTAAGTTCATACAGATACTTACCTTTCATACACACTTAGTGTACATACCAAACGTACCTGAAACGGATATACAATTCACATAGTCATTCGTATCTCGAATTTGCCCGTTGAACCGTTCGGAATCTAATAGGATACTCAGAGTGCTCGAAATAGTCATACAATGCCAACGTCCCAGATGTGGTCTTACATGTAATCTGATATCAATGCCACTGTCCCAGACAGGGTCTTACACGAATCAAATGCGATGCCGATGTCCGAGACATGGTCTTACACGTAAATCTCATATCGATGCCAACGTCCCAGACGTGGTCTTACATGAAATCTCTTATCGATGCCAACGTCCCTGACGTGGTCTTACACGAAATCTCGAATCAACGCCAACGTCCCTGACGTGGTCTTACATGATATCACATAGCAGACACCTATGTCATGACATATACTATCCTGTCTATTCCTAGGTTCAAACGGGACTTCTCGGATGTTAACACTAAGTCGATTCTATCTCAGAATTCACGTACACATCATCTCATATGCATTCATCCTTAACAATAGTCATATGAACATATATAATTTAATACAAATACATTTATTTGTATATCGACTTACCTCGGATTCAGATATTCGTTCGGATTCGGTTATTCGACTACTTTCGCTTTCCCGCGATCAAAGTCCATTTTCTTCTGTTCTTGATCTATACATATTCAAATTTCACTCTTTTATTCACTAACTCATTCATTTCAATCAAAGAACACATATTTAGCACAATTTTCAAATTAGCCCTCACATTTCACATTTGGACAATTTAGTCCATAATTCACAAAATCACAAATTACACAAATTTACTATATACCCATGCTTAGCCAAATATTCATGTATCTCATACAAGTCCATACATTTCATTTATTTCTCAATTTAGTCCTTCAAAATTCTATTTTCACAATTTAGCCCTAATTAGCTAAATTCATCAAAAATTCAAGAACAAAACATGTTTATTAAACACATATCTTTCATTTAACACTAATATTCATCACAAAGCTCACCATTTCATCAATGGCACATCTCATGAACATCATCAATTCTCAAAATTAAGGCATGGGTTACAAAGTATACGAAGCAACGATTACAGAAACATAGAAATTATCAAAAACCGATTAAAAACATACCTTAAATTGAGCTTAGAAGTGGCCGAATGCCCAAACTAGTTTTCTTTCTTTTCTTTCCTTCAAAATTCGGCAATATGGATGAACAAATGCCACTATCTATTTCTTTTGTTTTATTATAAGTATATTAATATACATTTTACCATATTAACCTTTCATTTAATAACTAAAACAAACATATATTAAGGGCATTTTGTCCTTTGTCCATCCACTAACTTATAAAGTGGTTTAATTGCTTCTTAAAGCCTTCTCATTTAAAAGCCATTCTCAAATTGGTATCTTTTCATAAATCATGCATGTTTTGAATTCAATGCAATTTAATCCTTTCCTCAAATTAAGCATTCAAAAGGACGAATTAACTCACAGAAATTTCACACATGCTAATTCACATATCATAAGCACAGAAAATAATATTAAAATTATTTACTGACTCGGATTTGTTGTAACACCCCTTACCCGTATTCAACGCCGGAACCGAGCACGAGGCATTTTCGTATTAAAATCCTCAAGATCGCCACTTAGGCACAACATGACCACTCTCTTTGGCCATCACAACAACCTCAATCCCGACTTACGAGGGCTCTCGAGACCATATCGAAAACTCTTACGATCTTAAAATTTTTCCATCTATACAGGGCTCACATGCCCGTGTAAGATTTGGCACACCCGTGGATGTCACACACGCCCATGGTCACTACCCGTGCATGAAAATTTAAGCATTCTGCCAATGCCCCACGGTTAGGGAACACGCCCGTGCCCTCCACCCGTGGTGCACACTGACTACCTTAACACGGCCTAGAGTCTAGACACACACCCGTGTGGCTAGCCCGTGGCCAACACTGATTAACACACACGTTCTAGGCACACGCCCGTGTGACTAGTCTGTGGTCTATTCTGACTTAAAATACTAACATGCAGGGGACACACGGCCAAGTCACACGCCCATGGGCTGACTGTGTGTCACACATGGGCTAGACACACGCCCGTGTGTCTACCCACATGGACAAGAACAAAGCTATTTGCCAAGTTCTTTTCACCCTTCTAGCATACACAATCATGCATTTATCCAACACATCCATAATCAACTCAAAATCTTACAATCTCACTTCGATAACTACATCTTTTCATATAATAAAGTGCCAATAACTATGGCATTATACAAAATAGATTATCCATCTAAAGGCCAACACATCATAGCCATATACAACAAAATTCACTAACTTGTCTAGCCCCTATACATTCTATATACAAAACATTGAGTCTCATGTATCAGAGTGTGCTGATAGTGTGGGCGATCTTCCAATTGATCCTCGTATCTCGATTCAACACTTTTGCTCTATAAGACAAGGGAAAAGAAAGGGAGTAAGCTTTGAGCTTAGTAAGTTTACACATAAACAAATAAGCACCATAGTATAAGCTAAACAACAATTAGCATTATACTAACATATAATGTACAACTATGCTTACTCTTTCTATCCCTTACCACATTTCCAACACATCATGAGTCACTTACTCATAACCATTGACATGCACCCCTGCATTCAATATCACATTTACACAATATACAACATATCATTATTTCTCGATAATACATCCACACAGCTAATCCACACAGCTAATCTCTCGGTGGTTTCGCACTTAGCCCACCACGATCAATTAATAAGGTAGTATCGCACTTAGCCTACCATAAAGGTAATCGTAGTGGTTTCGGACATAGCCCACTAGACAATATACCCAACGATAGCGTCGCACATAGCTAGTTCATCGTCATTATGCATTAAGATGGTATCACACTTAGCCCATCTTTTAGCATTATCTCTACACATTCACATATATATTTACTCAATCATTCATCCATTCACAAAATCTATCACATTCATTCCACTTGAACCACATAGGTTCTCAATCATTCTCAACCATGCTATACACTAGCTAGCATTAACAAATTATAAGTATGGATGCATTGCTTATGCATAGACTTACCTCGATACTCAAAAAAGTATAGAAACGTGTAATTTAGTCCACCACTTTGCTCTTGCCTCGGTTTCGATCCTCGGCTTTGTCTTTCTTGATCTATAATGAATAAATCGCTTATTCAATACACACATTGACCAAATTGACCCACATCTCATACTTTGGCAAAATTACTCTTTTGACCTAAATCTTTCTCATAATTACACTATTGGCCCAAGGCTCGTAAAGTGATTTTTATTCAACTTCCTAGCCTTTCATGCTTAGCCGAATCACTTACTCAACTAAAGCAATCATCAATTCTCATTACATCACACATGTATGACCAAACTCAAGATTTTTACAAACTAGTCCCTACATGCATTTTCTATGGAAACTCTTTTAGCAAAAGATGTTTCTACTACATCAAGCTTTCATAATCTTCCATAAAACATCAAAATACATGCATGTCATACATGGCCACATTTTTGAACATCCATCGTAGCTCATCAAATAGCTAAAAATAGCTTACTCATGCAACAAGGACTTCAAAAATACAAAGAATATCAAAAACGAGGCTAGATGCACTTACTACCAAGCTTGAAATTTTTGAAGAACCCTAACAATGGCTCTCTCAAATTTTCGGCAGCCTTGGAAAAGAAGATGAATGAATTTTGTCATCTTTTCTCCTATTTTAATCACTTAATTGTTAAATGACCAAAATGCCCTTTTTGATAAACTTTCTATTTTAACTCATCCATGCCCAATTTTGTCCAAAAATTAGAAATTGGGAAAATTGCTATTTAAGGACCTCATATTAATATTCTAAAGCCATTTCACACAAATAGCTTCTAGAATCTCACATTTTGCAACTTTTGCAATTTAGTCCTTTTGGACAATTTAACCGCAATTTCACAAAATTTCTTCATGAAACTTTCACACTAGCATGCATACATAGCATAAACCTCAAAAACTCATTCATAAACCTCGGATTTGTGGTCTCGCACCACTATTCCGACTAGGCCCTAAATCGGGATGTTAGAACTCTCCCCCCTTTAGAGATTTTCGCCCCCAAAAATCTTACCAGTAAAGAGGTTTGGATGTTGCTCTCTCATAGCTTCTTTCGTTTCCCACGTAGCCTCTTCCACACCGTGTTTCTTCCATAACACTTTCACTAGTGTTATGCTCTTATTTCTCAACTGTTTCACTTCTCGAGCCAAGATCTTAATCGGCTCTTCATCATAAGACATATCCGGTCTTATCTCAATTCCCGTCGAAGGAATCACATGTGAAGGATCAGAGCGATACCGTCATAACATCGACACATGGAACACATTATGAATCTTTTCCAACTCTACCTGCAAAGCCAATCGGTATGCTACTGGCCTAACTCTATCTGTAATCTCATACGGCCTTATGAATCTTGGACTCAATTTTCCTTTTCGTCCAAATCTCATAATCTTCTTCCATGGGGACACTTTCAAAAACACTTTGTCGCCCACTTCAAACTCAATTTCTTTTCTTTTCAAATCTGCGTACGACTTCTGTCGATCTGAAGCAACTTTCAGACTATTACGGATTTTTTTCACTTTCTCCTCGGTCTCTTTTACTAGATCGACCCCATGGATCTGCTTCTCACTAAGCTCGATCCAATACAAAGGAGTCCGACACTTACGACCATACAAGGCCTCATACGGAGCCATCCGTATACTTGACTGATAACTATTGTTGTAAGCAAATTCGACTAAAGGTAGATATCTCTCCCAACTACCCTCGAACTCTAACACACAGCATCGAAGCATATCTTCGAGAACTTGAATCACTCTTTCAGACTGACCATCGGTTTGCATATGGAACGCAGTACTGAAATTCAACTTTGTTCCCAAAGTCTCTTGCAACCTCTTCCAAAACCTCGAAGTGAACCTCGGATCCCAATCCGATATTATAGACACAGGTACACCATGTAACTCACTATCTCTGCAACATACAACTCAGCTAACTTATCCAATGAATAATCAACATGTACTGGAATAAAGTGAGCCGACTTTGTTAGTCTATCCACAACAACCCACACAGCATCTCCCTTTTCGGAGTCATCGGTAACCCCGTCACAAAATCCATGGTAACCCGATCCCACTTTCATTCGGGTACCAACACTGGCTGAAGCAATCCCGAAGGCACTTGATGCTCAACTTTAACTTGTTGACAAATCAGACACTTTGTCACGAACTCTGAAATATCTTTTTTCATACCTGGCCACCAATAAGACTCTTTTAAGTCATTATACATTTCGTACTGCCCGGATGTACTAACAAACATCCACTGTGGGCCTTATGCAAAACCTTTCGGATTAACTCCTCATCTCTAGGTACACAAATTCTGTCACGGTACAGCAAACAACCATTCGAGCCCACTCGAAAATCGAAATCACTTTCTGATTCACACTTATCTCTCTTAGCTGACATCTCACTGTCATTTCTCTGAGCCTCACATATCTATTGAACAAATAGTGGCTTAGCTCTCAACTCTGCCAGAATAGCACCATCATCAGACAATGCCAAACTCGTCCTCATAACTATTAGAGCATACAAGGATTTCCTACTCAGGGCATCCGTAACCACATTCGCTTTTCCCGGGTGGTAATCAATGACTAACTCATAGTCTTTCAACAACTCAAGCCACCGTCTCTGTCGCAAATTCAGATCCTTCTGATCCATCAAATATCTCAAACTCTTGTGATCCGTAAAGATTCGGCACTTCTCACCATATAAGTAATGTCGCCAAATCTTTAACGCGAAAACAATCGCAGCCAACTCCAAATCATGAGTCGGATAATTCTTCTCGTGCGGTTTCAACTATCTCGAGGCGTAAGCGACTACCTTACCCTCTTGCATCAACATGCAACCAAGGCCATTAAACGACGCGTCACTGTAAACCACGAACTCTTTCCCCGATTCTGGTTGAACCAAAACTGGCGCCTCAGTCAAAATTGTTTTCAGTCTCTCGAAACTCTGTTGACATGTCTCAGTCCATTTAAACTTGACATCTTTGTGCAATAGTTTCGTCATCGGGGTAGCAATCACAGAGAACCCTTTTACGAAACGTCTGTAATATCCTGCTAATCCCAAGAAACTTCTGATTTTTGACACGTTCCTCGGTGGTTTCCAATTCACAATAGGCGATATCTTACTCGGGTCAACTCTAACACCATCACCCGACACAATGTGTCCTAGGAATCCGACCTCACAGAGCCAAAACTCACTCTTGCTAAACTTAGCGTACAACTGCTTATCTCTTAAAGTTTGCAAGACAATTCTCAAATGTTCTTCATGATCGTTCTCATCCCGAGAATAGATCAATATGTCGTCAATGAAGACAACTACAAACTTGTCCACATATGGTCTGAAAACATGGTTCATCAGATCCATAAAAATCGCCGGTGCATTCGTCAAACCAAACGGCATAACTAAAAACTCATAATGGCCATACCTTGTCCAGGAATGCGTTTTCAACACATCCCGCTCTTTCACTCTCAAGCGATAATACCGGACCTCGTGTCTATCTTGGAGAACATCGTAGCTCCCTTGGTTGATCAAAAGATCATCAATCCTTGGTAAAGGATACTTATTCTTAATCGTCACTTTGTTAAGTTGTCTATAGTCTATACACAACCCCATAGACCCATCTTTCTTCACAGACAATACGGAGCACCCCACGGTGAGTAGCTCGGTCTTACAAAACCCTTATCTGTCAACTCTTGCAAGCTGAACCTTGATTCTTTCAACTCTAAAGGTGCCATCCTATACGGAGCAATCGAAATAGGTGCCGTTCCCGGAACTAACTCAATCCCAAACTCAACCTCTCTCACTGGAGGTAATCCGGGTAACTCTTTCGGGAATACATCTGGATACTCACATACCACTGGCATTGTTTCAAACTTTACTCTAACCTCTTGAGTATTCAACACAAAAGCAAGATAGGACTCACACCCTTTTCTCAAACATTTATCAGCCACTAAGGAAGAAATCATCACTGGTAGACTATCCGATCCACCTGATTCAACCCGAACCACATCTCCACTCTCACATTTCAATTCAATAAACTTACTACCATAGTTCACTAAGACACTATGGGTAGTCAACCAATCCATGCCTAGGATTAAATCAAACTCATCAAACGGCAACAACATTAGGTTTACTGGAAAGCAAAGACTCTCAATCATCAAAGGACAATTCTTACACACCTTGTCCACTAACACATGCTTACCTAACGGGTTTGACACCTTAACCACAAAGTCCGTAGACTCAACAGTCATAATCAAACTAGATGCCAATCTCATGCAAACATAAGAATGAGTAGACCCTGGATCTATTAAAGTAATAACAAGTGTGTCAAAGAGAGCAAAAGTACCCATTATTACATTAGGGGAGGATGCCTCTTCGTGAGCGCGAATGGCGTACATCCTCGCAGGTGCCCGACCCTCCGGTCTCACAGTAGAGTCTCTAGATGCACCTCTACTACTATTCCCGCCTCTCGAGTTCCTTAGTGGTCTACCCCTTGCAGACACATCATTGGATCTCATCTCTAGCTTCTCTTCCTTATTATCCCTCTCGGGGCAATTTTGGATAAAATGGTCGGGGGAACCACACTTATAACAGTTTTGACTGTTACCCCAACACTCTCCGGTGTGATATCTACCACAACTTGGACACTCCGGTTTGATCTTTGGATTGCCCACACTTTCCATCGAAGTAGCTTGGACTCTCGAACCCGAATGAGTATTGCCCAAGTCTCGATGCGAATAACCCACTGGTGCCGTTATCCTAGGACTCACTTCCTTGGACCTTTTTGACTGGGCTTGATACGATTTTCCCATCGGCCTCTTTCTAGCATCTCGGGCTTCACTCACAGCCCTTTTCTTTTCTGTACTCAACTCTTCGGCCTTACTTGCCCTTTCGACCAACACCACAAATTCTTTCAACTCTAAAATACCCACTAGGAGTTTGATGTCCTCATTCGATCCGTCTTGAACCTCTTACACAATATGGTCTCTTGACGACACACATTCTTGAGCGTATTTGCTAAGCCTAACAAACTCACGCTCATATTACGCTCACGACATTCTTCCTTGCTTCAACTCAAGGAATTCTTTCCTTTCCGATTAGTAAATCGTTGGCTTATATACTTCTTAGGAACTCTTCCAGAAAGAAGTCCCACATCACCCGCTCTCTCGGGACTACTGACGTCAACGTCTTCCACCAATGGTATGCCGAGTCCCTCAGCAAGGATACGACACACTTCAAGCTCTCTTCAAGAGTACAAGAGAGTTCCTCAAACACTCTCATCGAGTTCTCTAACCAGAACTCTACCCTCTCAGGGTCATCATCAACCTTAGATCTAAACTCCTCAGCCCCGGGTTTTCTAATCTTATCTACCGGGGGTTTTGATATCCTCACTACATCAATACCTTGAGGAGCCACAGGAATTGGCTGAGGTATAGGAGGAGGAGGTGGAGGAGGTTGAGCATTAGGGTTCGCTCGAACATAATTCGAGTACCAATTGCTCATCATCTGGAGAAAGGCTTCCCGTGCCCCTTCCCCTTGACCCCTAGCCTCGGGTCCACTTTGAACAGGCACGGTTCCTTGCGCAGGAGCCGGCACATTACTAGCTGCTTCATCAGTAGTCAATGGATTGGAATCCATATTCTATATAAAACAAGTATTAAAATCATCAGAAGCCACCACACTATCATTGTACACTTATGGCATGTATAGCTAGACTCTTACACCCGCTACGGTAGTCCTAGAACCGACTAAACCATAGCTCTGATACAACTAAATGTAACACCCCTTACCCGTATTCAATACCGGAACTAGGCACGAGGTGTTTTCGAATTAAAATCCTCAAGATCGCCACTTAGGCACAACATGACCATTCTCTTTGGCCATCACAACAACCTCAATCCCGACTTACGAGGCCTCTCTCAAACACACGAGGGCTCTCGAGACCATATCGAAAACTCTTACGATCTTAAAATTTTTCCATCTATACAGGGCTCACACGCACGTGTAAGATTTGGCACGCCCGTGGATGTCACACACGCCCATGGTCACTACCCGTGCATGAAAATTTAAGCATTCTGCCAATGCCCCACAGTTAGGGAACATGCCCGTGCCCTCCACCCGTGGTGCACACTGACTACCTTAACATGGCCTAGAGTCTAGACACACACCCGTGTGGCTAGCCCGTGGCCAACATTGATTAACATACACGTTCTAGGCACACGCCTGTGTGACTAGTCCGTGGTCTATTCTGACTTAAAATACTAACATACAGGGGACACACGGCCAAGTCACACGCCCATGGGCTGACCGTGTGTCACACATGGGCTAGACACACGCCCGTGTGTCTACCCACATGGACAAGAACAAAGCTATTTGCCAAGTTCTTTTCACCCTTCTAGAATACACAATCATGCACTCATCCAACACATCCATAATCAACTCAAAATCTTACAATCTCACTTCGATAACAACATCTTTTCATATAATAAAGTGCCAATAACTATGGCATTATACAAAATAGATTATCCATCTAAAGGCCAACACATCATAGCCATACACAACAAAATTCACTAACTTGTCCAGCCCCTATACATGCCATATACAAAATATTGAGTCTCATGTACCAGAGTGTGTTGATAGTGTGGGCGATCTTCCAATTGATCCTCGTGTCTCGATTCAACACTTTTGCTCTATAAGACAAGGGAAAAGAAAGGGAGTAAGCTTTGAGCTTAGTAAGTTTACACATAAACAAATAAGCACCATAGTATAAACTAAACAACAATTAGCATTATACTAACATATAATGTACAACTATGCTTACTCTTTCTATCCATTACCACATTTCCAACACATCATGAGTCACTTACTCATAACCATTGACATGCACCCTTGCATTCAATATCACATTTACACAATATACAACATATCATTATTTCTCGATAATACATCCACACAGCTAATCCACACAGCTAATCTCTCGGTGGTTTCGCACTTAGCCCACCACGATCAATTAATAAGGTAGTATCGCACTTAGCCTACCATAAAGGTAATCGTAGTGGTTTCGGACATAGCCCACTAGACAATATACCCAACGATAGCGTCGCACATAGCTAGTTCATCGTCATTATGCATTAAGATGGTATCACACTTAGCCCATCTTTTAGCATTATCTCTACACATTCACATATCTATTTACTCAATCATTCATCCATTCACAAAATCTATCACATTCATTCCACTTGAACCACATAGGTTCTCAATCATTCTCAACCATGCTATACACTAGCTAGCATTAACAAATTATAAGTATGGATGCATTGCTTATGCATAGACTTACCTCGATACTCAAAAGTATAGAAACGTGTAATTTAGTCCACCACTTTGCTCTTGCCTCGGTTTCGATCCGGGCTTTGTCTTTCTTGATCTATAATGAATAAATCTGCTTATTCAATACACACATTGACCAAATTGACCCACATCTCATACTTTGGCAAAATTACTCTTTTGACCTAAATCTTTCTCATAATTACACTATTGGCCCAAGGCTCGTAAAGTGATTTTTATTCAACTTCCTAGCCTTTCATGCTTAGCCGAATCACTTACTCAACTAAAGCAATCATCAATTCTCATTACATCACACATGTATGACCAAACTCAAGATTTTTACAAACTAGTCCCTACATGCATTTTCTATGGAAACTCTTTTAGCAAAAGATGTTTCTACTACATCAAGCTTTCATAATCTTCCATAAAACATCAAAATACATGCATGTCATACATGGCCACATTTTTGAACATCCATCGTAGCTCATCAAATAGCTAAAAATAGCTTACTCATGCAACAAGGACTTCAAAAATACAAAGAATATCAAAAACGAGGCTAGATGCACTTACTACCAAGCTTGAAATTTTTGAAGAACCCTAACAATGGCTCTCTCAAATTTTCGGCAGACTTGGAGAAGAAGATGAATGAATTTTTTCATCTTTTCTCCTATTTTAATCACTTAATTGTTAAATGACCAAAATGCCCTTTTTGATAAACTTTCTATTTTAACTCATCCATGCCCAATTTTGTCCAAAAATTAGAAATTGGGAAAATTGCTATTTAAAGACCTCATATTAATATTCTAAAGCCATTTCACACAAATAGCTTCTAAAATCTCACATTTTGCAAATTTTACAATTTAGTCCTTTTGGACAATTTAACCGCAATTTCACAAAACTGCTTCATGAAAGTTTCACACTAGCATGCATACATAGCATAAACCTCAAAAACTCATTCATAAACCTCAGATTTTTGGTCTCACACCACTATTCTGACTAGGCCCTAAATCGGGATGTTACAGTTGTTGTCCCAAAACCACTGTTCTGACTAGGGTCTAAACCAGACTGTTGCATTAACCACACGGGCGTGTGGTATGGCCGTGCGCTCAAGTTAGAGAGTTACACGGGGTCGAACACAGCCTGCAGCACGGGCGTGTCCCAGGGTCACACGGGCGTGTTCCCTGGACCACACGGGAGTGTGAGCCCTACACCTTGGAAAATTTTTGAAATTTCGCGAAAAATTCTAAGAGGTTCCGATTAAGTCCCGACTCAATTCTAATACTCGTATTGGGCCTCGAGGGTCCATTTAAGGGACGTTACGAATGATTTCAAAATTTGAATAGTAACTTGCATGAATTATCTTTAAACATTTCTGAATGTTCTGGTAATGCTATGTAACCCTGTTTCGGCGACGGATACGGGTTTGGGATGTTATATTTAATGTATTAGCGGACTATATATGTTGCCATAGTCTTGCTATAGTCTTAATCATCAGGCTCCATATGTAATGCCCTGATGGGCTTCCTTGTGTTTACTATCCCGGTGGACTGCCCCATTTTTAGTGTCCCGACGGACTCTCTTGCTGCCACAGCCGAGCTATGGTCTTACAACATGCCTCTTGTTTAATGTCCTGGCAGATTACCCCGTGTTTACTGTCCCGACAGACTGCCTTGCTTTTAATGTCCCGGCAGACACTCTCTATGCTGCCATAACCAAGCTATGGTATTACACAATATACCCCATGTTTAATGTCCTGACGGACTCTGTTGGTTGCCATACCCAAGTTATGGTCTTACACCTGAAATCCCATATTTAAGGTCCTGGCAAACGTCCCTGTGTTTATTATCCTTGCGGACTACTCTATGTTTACTATCCCGATAGACTGTACTTATTGTCATAGCTGAGTTATGATCTTGTCGTCCCGTAGGACCTTACCACCATCGCGGTGTAGCTCCATAAAGCCTGTTGATCGTCTCGCGCTATTATTCTATGAAATATAATAACTGTTGTCACGGTGTAGCCTCAAAGGACTAGTTGATAACATTTCATTTCACATATAATCTTGATGCTCGAACTCTGTAGTATCCCCTCCGCAAGGCCCGGAGCTTCGCACATCACAATTTGCATCCAGCAACATTGTATGGTGAAATCTTAATGGAAATCCATTTCTCTATTCATCTGCCTATACCTTCAGTTCGTTATACATACATTGATGCTCGAACACCGAAGTGTCCCCTCCGCAAAGCTCGGAGCTTCGCACATCACGGTTCATACCCAACAACATCGTATGGCGGTATCCATAACACCCTTTCCCAGTCCTAACTTCATCTAACTCATCAATAATCTCCCCCCTTCGTTCTCCATTATCACAAACATGCAATGCATAACATACTTTCAAGGGGTACACTACTTTTCAGGCATAAATTCATAACCATTTCTTTCATACCGACACACTAGCGGATACTCATACACCTACTCAACCTTATGCATACAAGTATTCTAAAACAACAAAGATCATACATTATCTAAGAACTCAACAATGACTTATGTTAGTGACTCCCTTCGGACGTACCAACGTCTAGAGTATAAATCCTAAACAAAATATGTTAAATAGGCGGTATCCGCAAGTATACAGGTCAGGTTGTACTATAGTTACAACGAAGTAGGTGAGTACTCCAAGGATAGTACCCAAGGGAGGCGAACACTAAATTAATCCTAACCTAAGCAAAAATATAACTAATTAGTACTTTAAATAAATTATATTACGACAAAACATAAAGAAAGAATTTTTAATAACTAAATACATAAAATAATATAAATAAAAAACTTGGAAAATTTGCTATGGGTGACTAGCTCACTTCGGTAATCATAATTAACTGTTACTTTGGGTTCCTTGTTCAATCAACTAGTTGTTATCCTAGCAGGATCTCTCAATCTTCCACTAGAATAACGAGTCAGTAATAATTAATTATATCTCGACCTCACAGTCCAAACTGGTTCGGGGTTAAGGTGTTCACGGATTGGTCATATAAATTTTGGGTTAATTCTCACCTAAATGACTTTCTAGGGTCGTCAAGCCTAGGATTTAAATTTATCCTTTTCCAAACAGCTGATCTGCTTAATAGAGCCCTGCACAACAATCAATTAATCATAACTCTACTCGCTAATCCCCCACAAGAGCATTAGTTCCTCATGAATCTCAAAAACATAATAAACTTGATGTAAAAGATGAATATTAATAAAAAATCAAGAGATTATGGTTTAAGAGAAGTCTGAATTGTATTTAATTGAAGCGCGAAATCCATAAAGAGTTTATCAATGTTCCACAAATCAGATCTCCCGACAAATGAAAAATTTAAAATAACCTAAAGCCTAAGAAAAAGCGAAAAACTAAAAACTGAAACTATAAAGAAAATTATACAATATGAAAAGTTGTCCATAACAAATGTTAAATGAGCTTATTTATAGAGTTAGGGTTGTCGTCATTCTCAACCCTAGGTCAGCTGACGTTCTCGTGATTAATATTTGATTGTGCAAACCAAAACGCCCTTGCCTCGTAAGTATTTTTCGTACAGGACTGGTGTCGCGACATCAAAGGCAGTATGATCGTACTCAAGGTAGCTTCAGGGGTGTGTCACGACTCCCTTGGTCGTGTTGCGACACTAAAGGCAGTCTTGGAATTCTTGCTCTCTACTCCCTATGTTGCCACATCAAACTCCCTATGTTGCAACATAGCGACCAGCATTGAGTTTATACTCCTTCTAATGGTCTTTTGCACACTCACAAAATATGTTAGCTCACCCTCAGGCCTCATTTGGCCTCTAAGGCAAATAAAAGACTTGAATTGCACTTTTTATTGAATGTAAACGAAAATAAGAAAACTTAATTAAAACATAATAAAAAATTATTGTATTCAATGTAACAGCCCATTTTTAGTGAAATCGGAATAGTGGTTTCGGGACCACAAATCCGAGTCAGAAAGAAAAATTATTTTAATAGTATTGCATGGTCTGCATTATGATAGAAATGACGTATAAAAATTCGTTAAGAAATTTTTTACCGATTACATGATTAATTGATAAAAGGACTAAATTGCATGAAATGCAAAAGTTGAGTTCTAGTAGTTATAGGTAGCAAATAGCTATGGAATTCAAAACTTGAGGTCCTTATATGAAAATTAGACCATTAAATGGAGTTAGTAGATAATTATGATGATTCATCCATGGAAATTTAAGAAAAGAAAAGGACTAAATTGGAAAGTGGAAATAATAAAATATGATAATTAATTAAAAGATAAAATATCATCTTATTTCATCATCTTCCCCAAATTATTTACATGGAAATTCTAGCTACGAGAAAAGAATTTAAGCAAGCTTAATTAGGTAAGCATTCTTGTCCCGTTTTTAGTAATTTTTATATTTCCGAGATCGTAATAACCTAATTTAGCTATTTTGGGGATTAATTTGCAAAAGTATTAAAATTTTGTCATGGATGAGTATGCTGAAATTTTGAAATTTATAGTAGAAAATGAATGGTTGTTGATTAATAAACAACTTTTGTAAAGGAAATTTTCATGAAATTATGATTTAGGGACTAAATTGAAAAGATGTAAAATTTATGGAAATATTTTTATTTTTGTGAAATACATGGACTGATATTGTTATATGAAAAATTTGGCTAGGCTTGGAATAAGGATTAAATTGCATGAATTTCATTTGCCGAGCCTAGGGACGAAATTGGAATTAATTAAAAGTATAGGGGCAAAATGGTACTTTTGCCTAAAATATGAATTGGATTGAATTGAATATGAATTGTATTAAATTGAGTTAAATTTACTCGTATAGATCCAGATAGACCTAGTACAGAATTGGATCAAGGAAAACAAAAAGTATCAGATTAATAGATTCTCGTATACGAACAAGTGTCGAGGTAAGTTCGTGTAACTAAATTGTGTACATTTATATGTTTAAATTAAATGTTATATATGTGAATTGTATAATTTCCAAGTATGTAGAAGTGATTAAATATCTGAAAATGCTCGATAAATGTTAAGTCCCGTTTGAACAAATGAAAATCGATGGATACAAGTTTCTCGTATTGGTTGTAGTCCTGCATATGTTTTGGACACACCATAGCTCGAAAGAGCGTCCCGTTATTAACCCTCTCGAGCTTCCTGTTATATTGTTCTTGCGAGCTTCCCATTAATAACTCTTCGGAGCATCCCGATTGGTTGTGGTCCTACATGTGTTGTGGACACACCACAGCTCTTATGAGCTTCCCGATTATGAGTCTTTGTGAGCTTCCTATTAATTGGCTCTTTGTGAGCTTCCTGATAAGGCTCGTTTGAACTTCATGATATATGTCTATCCGGAGCTTCCTGATTAATGAATCTTCGGAGCTACCCATTATTGGCTCGCATGAGCTTCCTAATTATGGCTCTTATGAGCTTCCCATTATACAGCCCGAATAAGCTACCCGTTACATGGCTCACATGAGCTTCCCATTATATGGCTCAAGAGAGTGCTTCCCGTTTAAGTGTTCTTATGAACACTCCTAAATATGAATTGACGAATTACAGATTCATACACTTCATGTGTACTACCCGATGTCCATTGATATTTCATAAGGTTCAACGAGCAAAGTTATGATATAAGTTAAAATAAGGTTTGAATGAATTAATAATTATATCTACCTGAAAATACATGGAAATGTTTATACGATGAGCTCATCTCCGTTACTTACTTGAAATGCATTTGAAATACTTGAATAACTTGCTTGAGGATGTATATGTGTTAGGTTGTTGATAAATTTGATTTGGATGTACTTTGTATGCTTATTTTAAATGAATATGAATGGTAACTCAATTTTCCGTTATACGAACTTACTAAGCATTAAATGTTTACTCTGTTTTATTTTATCTATTTTATAGTACTTAGAAGCTCGTAAAGCTTGGAGCGGGTCGGAGCAAGATCGCACTATCCTTCAGCTCTTTTTGGTATAAATAGCAAGCTTTAATTAGAATATAATGGCATGTATAGGTTAAATTGATCAAATGTTGGCATACACATGTTTTAGTTGTAAATAGCCATTAGAATGGCTTGTACTGGTCATGTTTTGATATATATATATATGGTATTATCATGTTTGAAGTATGAATATGATTATGCATATATGTATTTGGTATCTAGGTAAGTATAAGTTTTAGAATGACATAATAATAAATTGTCTATTAGGAAGTCTAAGGGTACATTGGATGTATGTGTAAAATGTCAAGATAATGACTTGGTTTTGGCTTGGTTTAAATGTCTTGAATTGGTTGGTGAATGTGTTAAAATGTTGTTGTAGGTGGAAGACAATTTTAGGTGAAAAATAAGGCTTCTAAATGGCCTTATTTTGTCCACACGGGCAGTGTAACACCCCTTACCCGTATTCGACGCCTGAACTGGGTACGAGGCGTTACCTAACTTTACTTGCTTAAACATAAAATATCGGGCCATAAAATTTCGTTTCAACTTAAAACTTTTTCATTCATATCCCTGACGTCCTCATTATGGGTCTACAATACCCTAAACATACAATCGGAATGGTTCGGAGCCAAACCGGAAACTTTTACGCAATTAGAAAATTTTGCTCAAAACAGGGCTACACGCCCGTGTGAAATGGAACACGCCCATGTGGGCAGGCTGTGTGGTCACACACGCCCATGTTCCCAGTCCGTATGGATTTTATTTTCATTTCAAACCTACAGGGGTTTTCACACGGCCGGACACACGCGCGTGTCTATAGCCCGTGTCCCTCACACGGCCTAGACACGCCCGTGTCCTCACCCGTGTGTGAAAACCTGGGTATTCTATTTATGACGTCAGCAAACACTTAAGGGACACGCGGCCTAGTCACATGCCCGTGTGCTGGCCCGTGTGACGAATTGAATTTTCAAAAATTTTGATGCAGGGGACACACGGCCTAACAACACACCCATGGGGCTGGCCGTGTGTCACACAGGGCCTAGACACACGCCCGTGTGTCTACCCGTGTGGACAATTAGAAGGCTATTTACCAAGCCTATTGCCACCGTGAAACAAACACACATATACCACCACAAGCAACACATAACATAGCAAGAATACACTACGAAAAATCTCTAATTCATCATGCATACACTTCACATTTTACTCGGTCAATAGCATAAACTTGAACTTCATGAATATCTTCATCATTGGATATATATATAGAACTTAATGAATATTGGCCAATTCCCAAATGCCATTTACAAAATGAATAAGTGGCAAATATAACCAACACTTTGGCTAACAAATATGACATAACAAATTGACCAAGTTCCTTTACATGCCATACCCAAAATAAATCAACTTTACTATACCAAAAGAATAGTTGATAGTGTGATTCGAGCTTCGACGTTCAACGATTCTCGAGCAAGCTTGGTGATACTACAAGGAAAAGGGAAAAGAGAGGAGTAAGCATATAGCTTAGTAAGTTTGTATGAAATAAATAACATCAATAAAACTTATAATAGCATCCATTCATCTCAGCAAAAGATATACAAATTCTCAACTCATCAACATAACTTACTCATGTATACTCTTACCAAATTTCATATCACATATTGCATGCATTTCTCGTAAGTTACTCATGGGTACCTTTATAACTTCATCACATAACTTTAGCACTTTTATACTCTTTAAACATAGACTTAGCTCATTGTCATCTTTACATAAACTTAGCTCTTTTTCTGTTGAACTACTCGGAATATCGAAGGATACACAATCTCATCATACATGTATCACGATGCCAATGCCATATCCTAGATATGGTCTTACTTGGGATCACCTGATAAGGCGTTGCTTGGAAAAACAACGATCCTTGAGTGTTTACGGATCTAGGATTGTAGCAAGCATTTCCCTACAATTAAACAAAACAAAGACGTTGGTTTTAGACTTAAAAACACACGAAATTGAACAGATTTGAAGAAGAAAAGATGTTGCTGGAATTTCAAGATAGATTTGAAGAAGGTAGAAGATGAATGCTTCAAAATTCATCCATGGCAGCCTTGAACAATTCAAAAAAAAATGGCAGAAATAACGCTGAAAACTGGCTGGGAATTTGAACAACGAAGAACTCGAAAGAACTCGCACAATCTGTTATGTAAACCCGAATTGAGCCTATTCTACGTCAATGGACTTGGACCCACTAGATAGCGATCTAGGAACCCGAAGTATCACAAGATTGACACGATAATTCAGAATTGAAATGTCAAGAAAGAAGTTCAAACAAAGAACCAAATTTGAGAGAAAACTCACAAAGTAATTTTTATTTCAAAATAAAAGTCTATCTTTTAACAATGTTTGAAGTACAAATATATAGTAGAATGAAGAGGTGACAAAATTACATTGTGTGGCTAACATTAAAGGAGTTTAAAATTTAAATTTGAATTGAAATAACTCTTTTTGGGCAGAATTAATTTGTAGCCAAGTAAAAAAAAGAGTGAGTTGGCATGTTTATCACTTTAAATATGTGCTAATTTCGTTTGAAATTCAAACACACAACTTCCCTTGTTCTTATCTCTTCAATTGCCACACAAATGCACAAGAATGGGTTGGTTTTTGGTCACACATGTGCACCACATGTGTTCAAGGCTGGCACATGCACATCCACATGCTTGGATGCCACCTAGGCTGCCACATGTGCCTTTGGTATACTCCCGACACGTAGGACACTATTCAGCTATACGGACTCATCGGGTAAAGTTGAGCTAGTGGAGTGGAGGTGAGCCGACTGGAGCTAAACTAATTTGAATTCAGCTAGCTAGAAGTGAAATAAGTGACATGAGTGGTGTAGAGTGCTCTGAAGTGAGGTGAGTGGGAAACAAGCCTCTGAGTGACTTGAGTGAAGATGAGTTGCATATACTTTCTTAAACTGAAGCCCTTTCGTGTACATGTTACAAAACAATATAACACTTATCAAAGCTATGTAAACTTAACATAACATAGTCTAATAAGTTGTAAACAAGTGCACACTTATTCGTTAACACACAAACAACTTGAAGACAATACAAATACTATCAACCCAATCCAAAACATACTTAGCATATTATATACATACTAAACACACCAATATAAGTAGTATGGCATAAGTATGTCACATATCAGCATGCAACACACTATAAAACTTATCTTCTAAGGCACATTCACTTTCAAAAGAGTCAGAAACTTTAGCACAAGTGAAAGAAAGAACTTCCCTAAATTTCTTTGCCTTAGATCGTGTGATAGGTCCTAATGGCAAGACCTCTAGATCAGCCTCCTTGATTGGCTTGGATGTGCCTACATCAGCCCCCCTTCGTGAAAAGGATTTGTCCTCAAATCTGCAGAATTGTCATAAGGGGTTAAGTCTGAAACATTAAATGTGGCACTTATATTATAATCACCTGGTAAGTCCAATTTGTAGGCGTTGTCATTCACTTTCTCCAACACCTGAAAAGGACCATCTCCTCACGGTAACAACTTAGACCGTCTTTGGGCTGGAAAATGTTCCTTTCGAAAATGAACCCAAACCCAATCACCAACATCGAAGGTGACTCGCTTTCTTCCTTTGTTTGCTTGCTTTTAGTACTGCTGAGTCCTCCGTTCTAAGTTCTCCTTAACCTGTTGATGCAACTTCTTTACATATTCTGCTTTCGCTTTACCGTCCCTGTTCATCACCTGTTCTTGTGGCAAAGGCAACATATCTAGAGGGGTAATAGGATTAAATCCATAAACAACCTCAAATGGTGACATCTTAGTAGCAGAATGTACAGTGTGATTATATGCAAATTCAACATGTGGCAAACAATCTTCCCAAGTTTTTATGTTCTTTTTAATTATGGAACGAAGTAAAGTAGATAAAACCCTATTAACAACCTCAGTTTGTCCATCGATGCAGGGATGACAAGTAGTAAAAACATAAGTTTAGTACCTAATTTGCTCCAAAGAGTCCTCCGAAGTGACTCAAAACTTTACATCCCCTGTCGAAACAATTGACCTAGGAATACCATGTAAATGAACAACATCCCTAAAGAATAAGTTAGCCACATTTACAGCATCATCAGTTTTATGGCAAGCAATAAAATATGCCATCTTCGAGAACCTATCAACCACAACAAATATACTATCTTTAACGGTCCTAGTTCTAGGCAATCCCAAAACAAAATCCATCGAAATATCGGTCCAAGGAATCGGGAATAGGTAAAAGGCAAGTACATACCATGTGGTGAAACCTTCGATTTTGCTTTCTTACATGTCACACAACGTTCACGAGACTGTTCAACGTCCCTACGCATTTTAGGCCAAAATAGATGCTCCTTTAATGTACGTAACATTTTGGTGACTCCAAAATGACCCATCATCCACCTTCATGTGCTTCATGGATCAAAATACCACGCATGGATCCTTGTGGAATGCATATCTTGTTCTCTTTGAAAAGATAGCCATCATGCCTATAAAATTTTCCTTCTGCACCTTTTGCGCAAGCATTAAACTTATCTCTAAAATCAGGATCATCAGCATATAGCTCACGAATATATGCAAATCCAATCAAATGAGAATTAAGATAATTTAAAAGTGCATACCTGCATGATAAAGCATCAGTAACGACATTGTCTTTACCTTTCTTGTAACGAATGACATAATGGAAAGACTCAAGAAATTCAACCCATTTAGCATGTCGTTTGTTTAATTTATGCTGACATGTGATATATTGCAAAGCCTCATTATCAGTGTGAATCACGAACTCCTTAGGCAACAAATAATGCTGCCAAGTTTCCAATGCCCAAATCAATGCATACATCTCCTTATCATAGATAGGATAATTCAATGTCGCTCCACTAAGCTTCTCACTGAAATATGCAACGGGCCTCTTTTCCTGTGACAAAACAGCACCTATACCAACTCCAGAAGCATCACATTCAACTTCAAACATTTTATCAAAGTTAGGTAATGCTAAAATAGGTGCTTTTGTCAAACACTCCTTTATTTTCAAAAAGGCGTCCTCTTGTTCTTTACCCCATGAGAAGACTGAATTCTTCTTTATAATCTCGGTTAAGGGGGCGGTAATAGAACTGAAATGGGGAACAAACTGATGGTGGAAACTAGCTAAACCATGAAACCATCTAACTTGACTAACCGATGTCAGTCGTGGCCCCTCTTGAATCGCCTTAATCTTCTCAGGATCAACTTCAACTCCCTGAGAACTAACAATATAACCAAGAAATATAAGCTTATCAGTACAAAACACACATTTCTCCTTGTTACCAAACAATCTCTCTTCTCGCAAAGTCTGCAAAATAGCTCGCAAATGTTTTACGTGATCCTGCAAAGTCTTGCTATAAATCAAAATGTCATCAAAGTACACAACACAAAACTTACCAATAAAATATCGCAGAACATGATTCATCAAACGCATAAAAGTACTAGGAGCATTAGTTAAAACGAAAGGCATCACTAACCATTCATACGATCTAGCTAACCGTCTTGAAGGTTGTCTTCCACTCGTCGCCTTCTTTCATGCGAATCGATGGTATCCACTCTTCAAATCAATTTTGGAGAAGATAGTCGCTCCGTACAACTCATCCAACATGTCATCAAGTCGAGGAATAAGATGTTGATAATTGATTGTAACTGGTCGGTTCCTTTGCTCGACAATCAACACACATCCTCCAAGTTCCATCCTTTTTGGGTACCAACAACACCGTACAAAGACACACGGACTCAAACTCTCTCGAATGTACCCCTTGTCCAACAACTCGAAATCTATCTTTGAAGTTCCTTTGTCTCTTCAGGTTTCTTTGCGATATCTTTGGTCTATTCGGAATCGTGGCTCCTGGAATAAAGTCAATCGATGTTCGATGCCACGAATAGGGGGTAAACCCTTCGGTGTTTCATCAGGAAACACATCCTCGAATTCCTGCAAAAGAGATGAAATAGAAACAGGCAAATCACTAATAATCTCAGCTAATAAATAATTATCTTTAAACAACAAAATAAACATAGAATCTTTGAGAGGAAAGACATTTTCGATTTCCTTCTTTGCTAGCGTATACATTCATCTTCTTTTTCCCTCGAGCTTCTTCGATATTCTTTCGCAATCTCACTTGGTCTTCTTGCACTTGGCTCGGTGTCAAAGGTGCTAAGATGATCTTTTTATCTGCATGAATAAAAGAATACCTGTTTGTAAAGCCATCATGTACCGCCCTCTTGTCAAACTGCCATGGGTGTCCCAATAGTAAATGGCTCGCATCCATCAAAACGACATCGCAAATTACTTCATCTTTGTACTTTTCAATGGCAAACGGCACAAGAACCTGCCTAGTCACTCTAATTTCTCCTCCATTATTTAGCCACTGTAACTTGTAAGGATTTGGATGCCGTGTCGTCTTCAAACCCAACTTATCAACCATCACAGAATTAGCAACATTAGTGCAACTACCACCATCGATAATTACAACACATACCTTGTCATTGATGAGACATCTTGTGTGAAAGATGTTCTCTCGTTGCTGTTCATCCTGAATCGGTTGAGTATTCAGACTCCTCTTGACAACAAGTGCTTCGCCGGTAGCAAACGTCTGCATATTATCATCACCTTCTTGAACGTCCACTGTAGGGGGCTCCTGTTCGTCTTCTTCGGACTCAGATTCAATCTCGCCACTATCCAACAACATCATGGTCCTCCGATTTGGGGCGGCGGCGGCAACATGCCCTCGACCAAGGCACTTGAAACACAGAATGTCCCTCGAACGTTCTTGTGTCACCACCTGCTTGTCACGCCTATTTTCAGTAATAGGAGTCTTTGGTTTACTTGACTCTGCCTTATCTTGAATCTGAAGTGGTGCTTGTGGTGTAGGCTTCCTGAAATTGTTAGAAGTAGATAAAGGATTTGAAAATGATTTAAATGGAGTATTACCTCGATTTGAAGACTTTCTACGTTCTTTGTCGTTCAACTTTTATCGCCATATGCACCATGTCCTCTAACTCGACATAATCTTCGCAACTCAACAACATTAGCAATCTCGAATTCAAACTCGCAAGAAAAGCGTGCCATAGTAGCCTCTCGATCCTCAACAATGTTGGCTCGCATTATGGACACTTCCATTTCCTTGTAGTAGTCTTCAACACTCCTACTCCCTGTTTCAACGTTTGCAACTTCTTGGAATAAGTCACGATGGTAATGAGAAGGAACAAATCTTTTACGCATGATTTGTTTCATTTCATTCCACATTCTCACTGGACCTTCACCTGTGCATCTCCGACTAATTAGCAATTGATCCCACCAAATCAAAGCGTAATCAGTGAATTCCATCGCAGCCAAACGAACCTTCTTCTATTCTGAGTAATTGTAACACTCAACCGATTATCATCAACTTTAATGTTAGACAGATTATCATCAAGTTGTATATGTCTTCTCAGATTCTACCTCGTAGATCGATCAACTTCATTCTCATCATTTCCTTCATTAGGAACTGATTGGGAACCACCACCGTCAATTCTGTCCATCCTCGATTGTAAAGGTTCGAGTTCTTGTCTTAAAAGACACTAAAGTTCACGTGTTATGGCCTGCATTTGCAAGTTTGGTTGCCGGCCTTCTGGGTTGCTCTCATTAGAACCTGTCATTTTAAATAATTATAATAATAAAACACTATTAAAGGTTAGTGAAAATAAAGGAATGGACCTCACAAAGACACTCAATACTGATCTCACAGATCGCTCCCAAAGAAAGAACACTCAATAATTTCACTTAGCACTCGTGTTTCACTCGAGAGAATACTTTAAAGGATCTTTTGTCTCCCTTCCGATCTCACACGCTCAATTGCCTTTTCCACTCAATCTCTCATAATCAGTTCTTTAAAGGAACTAATTTCGATCTTTCGAATCTATTTCTTGTGTCAACTTGCATGAAACAACAAGGATAAAGAATCAAGGGTTAGAATGAAAATAGAAATGAAAGAAAAGAAAAAAAAGATATAAAGGTGAAAACAATGAAATACAACACTGGAAAATTAACAAACGAAATGAAGAAAATAAGGATGAAAATAAGAAGAAGAAAAAATCAACAACTTACATCGCAATGTAAATGCTTACAAAGACCCTATCACCGAGCAGACAAGAATAAGTTGTTTTGGTTGATTTCCAAGCATTTCATGGCATAACATGGCATAATATGAGCATCTTTTATCATTTCAACAAATTAGCACACTTTTTTTTTCTTTTTTTTTCTGTTTTGTTGTTTCGAATCTAATTTTTTTTTGTGTTTTTTTTTAATTTTCAATTTTTTTTACTTTTTATTTTGTTTTCTTGATTTTGAGTGCAGAATGTGCTAAAAAAATCCAACCTGGGCTCTGATTACCATATGATAAGGCGTTGCTTGGCAAAACAATGATCCTTGAGTGTTTACGGATCTAGGATTGTAGCAAGCACTTCCCTGCAATTAAACAAAACAAAGAGGTTGGTTTTAGACTTAAAAACACACGAAATTGAATAGATTTGAAGAAGAAAAGATGTTGCTGGAATTTCAAGACAGATTTGAAGAAGGTAGAAGATGAATGCTTCAAAATTCATCCATGGAAGCCTTGAACAATTCAAAAAAAATGGCAGAAATAACACTGGAAACTGGCTGGGAATTTGAACAACGAAGAACTCGAAAGAACTCGCACAATCTGTTATGCAAACCCGAATCGAATCTGTTCTACATCAATGGACTTGGACCCACTAGATAGCGATCTAGGAACCCGAAGTATCACAAGATTGACACAACAATTCAGAATTGAAATGTCAAGAAAGAAGTTCAAACAAAGAACCAAATTTGAGAGAAAACTCACAAAGTAATTTTTATTTCAAAATAAAAGTCTATCTTTTAACAATGTTTGAAGTACAAATATATAGTAGAATGAAGAGTTGACCAAATTACATTGTGTGGCTAACATTAAAGGAGTTTAAAATTTAAATTTGAATTGAAATAACTTCTTTTGGGCGGAATTAATTTGTAGCCAAGTAAAAAAAAGAGTGAGTTGTCATGTTTATCACTTTAAATATGTGCTAATTTCGTTTGAAATTCAAACACACAACTTCCCTTGTTCTTATCTCTTCATATGCCACACAAACGCACAAGAATAGGCTGGTTTTTGGTCACACATGTGCACCACATGTGTTCAAGGCTGGCACATGCACATCCACATGCTTGGACGCCACCTAGGCTGCCACATGTGCTTTGGTATACTCCGACACGTAGGACACTATTCAGCTATACGGACTCATCAGGTAAAGTTGAGCTAGTGGAGTGGAGGTGAGTGACCGAGCTAAACCGAATTTGAATTCAGCTAGCTAGAAGTGAAATGGTGACATGAGCTGGTGTAAAGTGCTCTGAAATGAGGTGAGTGGGAAACAAGCCTCTGAGTGACTTGAGTGAAGATGAGCTGCATATACTTTCTTAAGTGGAGTCCTTTCGTGTACATGTTACAAAACAATATAACACTTATCAAAGCTATGTAAACTTAACATAACATAGTCTAATAAGTTGTAAATAAGTGCACACTTATTCGTTAACACACAAACAACTTGAAGACAATACAAATACTATCAACCCAATCCAAAACATACTTAGCATAACATATATACATACTAAACACACCAATATAAGTAGTATGGCATAAGTATGTCGCATATCAGCATGCAACACACTATAAAACTTATCTTCTAAGGCACATTCACTTTCGAAAGAGTCAGAAACTTTAGCACAAGTGAAAGAAAGAACTTCCCTGAATTTCTTTGCCTTAGATCGTGTGATAGGTCCTAATGGCAAGACCTCTGGATCAGCCTCCTTGATTGGCTTGGATGTGCCCACATCATCACCTCTTGATGCCGATGTCATATCCCAGATATGGTCTTACACGGGATCTCATATCTCGATGTCGATGCCATATACCAGATATGGTCTTATACGAGATCGTATATAGATGTCGATGCCATGTCCCAGACACGGTCTTACACGAGATCTTCCTTTGGTGCCGAGGATATGTCCCAGACATGGTCTTATACGGGACCTTCCTTATTCGGTGCCGATGCCATGTCTCAGACATGATCTTATACGGGACCTTCCTTATCTCATGTTGTGACATAGGTATCCTTGTTATTCCGAGATGTACAACCAGGACTTTAACTTAACATATTCTCTTCATATTCTCATTAATGCTTCTTTAGTCGATTTTCATAGAAATGATATTCATTTGTCATAATATCAAGAAAATTTAAAATATAAAAACATTATGTAGCTTTAATTTCACACAAACTTACCTCGGTACTCAAAATGCGTATAGATAGTCGATTTAGTCCACAATCTTGTTTTTGCCTCGGTTTTGGTCTGGGCTTCGTGTTTCTTGGTCTATAATAGCAATTTCACTTGTTTGATACTCACATTGACTAAATTAACCCATGAATCATATTTTGGAAAAATTACAATTTTGCCCCTAAACTTTCACATAATTACACTTTTGCCTCTAGGCTCGTAAAATGATTTTTATTCAATTTATTTGCATTTTAAGTCTAGCCGAATCACTTTCATAACTACAACAGCCCTCAATTTCCACTAATTCACTCATGTATGACCATTTTCATTACTTTTACAATTTAGTCCTTTTTTATGCATTTTTCATGAAAATCACTTAGAAAAAGATGTTTATCATACATCAAACTTTCATATTCTTCCATAAATCATCAAAATACATGCATGTCATACATGGGTAAATTTTTGAACATAAACCCTAGCTCAAAATATAGCTAGATATAGCTAAATCGAGCTACGAGGATCTCAAAAATACGAAGAACATTAAAAACTGGGCTAGAATGCACTTACTATCAAGCTTGGAAGTTGAAGAAACCTTAGCTATGTCTTCCTTAGTGTATTTCAGCCATGAGAGAAGAAGATGGACAAGACTTTTGGCTTTATTTTCCCTTTTAATTCTTTTAATAACCAAAGGACAAAAATGCCCTTAAGCCCCTTTCTTGAGATTTTTCCTTCCCATGTCTATTTTTGTCCATCTTGACATATAATGGTCTAATTGCTAAATAAGGACTTCTAGTAATTTTTCTAATGCTATTTCATACTTAAATCTTCTAGAATATCATATTTCCCCTTTTTGCAATTTAGTCCTAATGGACAAATTATTCACTAATTAATAAAATTTTCTCATGAAATTTTCACAGAATCATGCAAACATATCTTAAGCCTCATAAAAATCATAAAACACAAATTTCTACTTCAGATTTGTGGTCTCGCAACCACTATTCCGACAAGGCCCTTGATACGATCCGCCTCGGGGTGAGTCGAGTCGTATGCGAGTTTGCCCGATCGTCTACGAGGAGTAATTAAAAAGTTGTCGGGAAAAGGGCGAAATAAGGTTAAAATTGAGGAAGCTTATCAAAAAGATTAAGGTTTGGATAGGAGATGGAGACAGGTTCGGTTAGGAAGTAAACAAGGAAAATGGATATAGTGGATGGACTCGGTTTAATAGAAATAATAAATAGGATATATATCTTAAAATAGTTGGTGGAGATGGAGAAATGAACTTAAAGTTAGAAACGATTCAACACTAAAAGTGTCACCCCAATTTCTATATTGTCTAAGGTGGAATAATGGAATTTGAAGATGGACCTCGACCCGTTACTTAACAAAGTAAGAACCGATGGTATAAGGAGATGGAAGAACAAGTCAAAGACGCCACAAGCAAGCTTGATAAGTCTAGGAAACTTGTACGAAAAATAGAGAGGAGATAAACTCACTCAAGAACACAAAGTTCATAAATTTGTTTAAAGTTCAAAAGTCACTTACAATAGGCTGATTACAACTATTTATAGTGTTAAAAGAGGCTAACTGAATGGTCACATATGATCATCTTAATGAGCTAATAATGAGCTGAAATAAAGCTCAAAAACTCTTGGAATGCCAAACTAATTAACTCCACCCTTCAATACACTTCAATTCAGCTGAATCAATGGTCTTGAATGCTTAAAAAAAACCTTTGAAATATCCTTGGTCAACCAAATGGACACCAGCAACTTTAATGAAAAATTAACTCATGAAGTGATCACTTAATCAACAATCGATTATGAAAGATGAAAGAGGTTGCTGCTGATTTTAATGATGTATAATGCTCCCTTTAATGAATGATAACAGCTCCTTTTAATGAAGAATAATGCTTCCCCTTGAATGTAACCGAAATTCACTTGAAAAGTCTCTTTAATCAATTTGTAACAACCCTTGAATGTAACGGTTTCCAATTGAAAATACACCTGCAACTAACACATTTAAACACTTATTAAACTCAAACACATTAAACACTTGACTTCAATAAATAAACTAAAAGCAAAGACATCAATTAATGCAGCAACTAGTTTAATTAAAGAAGCAAAATTAAATAAACTTAAACTCATGCTTCATTAAATTATCCTAGTAACTAGATTAATTAAATAAGCATCTTATTAAATGAAGTCCAATAAAACTCAAATAAATAAACTAAAATGAGTTGAATTAAAACCAGTAACTCATTTATTAAACTAAAATGTTTAAATGCATGGTTTTAAAATGCAAACTAAATAAACAGATGAATTATTTAATGCAAGACTTAATTTAATAATGCAGACTTAAACTAACATGGGAGTTTCATAATGCAAGTCATTATTTATGATGCATATAAACTAACATGAAAGTTACATAATGCATTACTTTATTAAATGCAGAACACACAAAGTGCAAGTTAAAATTAAAATATGCAAACTTATTAATTTAAATAAAACTTAATTAAATTAAAAGTCCTTAAAAACATTGGCCCAACAATCAATCAGGCCTATGAGATGTTTCATCTTGCACTTGAGCCCCTCAAGTTTAGGCCACTCTCGATGGCATCGAATGGAGTCGAACCATGATGCGACCAAGTTCGTATCATACCCCCTCTTGAAAGCGATTCGTCCTCGAATCGAGCCGTTGGATCTTGAGGACATTGTTCATTTTACTCGGCTTTCCTCGATCAAACGGGGCGGATGGTAATCGTTTCATCTGAAAAGAATAACCGTGAATTAGTAATAAGCAACGCAAATAGAATTGCCACCCATGCTTAATCGGAGCAAAACAAATAGGACGCATGTGGATAGCCATCCAAGTGACTCGATTACCATGAGTTAACAAATGGTGCTTTGAGCAAATTTGCAATTCAAGCATAAACATATCAACACAAGTATAACGCAAGTGGATGAGCAGAATTAGATTATCATACAAAATAAATAATGCCTTATCAAATGTTTGAAACAAAATTGGATAGGCTTCAAGGCATGCATACGATTTAAATGGAGTCCTCAAGACATGTTTATCATGCAAGTAACGCATCAAATGGTAGACATAATCGTCACAAGCAGATATTTGAAATGGTTTACATGGCTCACGAATTTGCACAATAATACCTTGCATTGTACGATATATGGACTCTCTCACACATGAATTATAAAAATTATCAAACACAAGAATCCTTTTGTCAACCATTAAGACAGATTAGATCAGAAACAATCAAGATAGAACAACTAAGCACATCACGATCTAAGAGTTTTACAGAAATGAAATCATCAACGTGATGGTTGCCATCATCCGAGGAGAACAAAGTTGTTTTAAAGCTTTTACGAATCTTACCTTATTTGTCTTCAAGAGCAGGAAAACAAAGATCAAATTTACCTTGCTCGATCATCAAAAATCTTCTCTCCTCGGGACTATAGTGTAGTCGAAGCTTCGTGGTTGGATTATCCTTTTTCAAATGAAATGTGAACTTCAAGTACAACCACAAAACTTGTTTAAGGAGCTAATTAAAATTGAAAGCAAAGTGGGCAAATTTTGCTACTTTATTCACAAACCAAGGATCAAGCAGATAGAGATTATTTGTACAAACTCGATGAAACTTGACTTTCTCACAAAAGGCACCAAAACAAATTCCCAGTTTAAAAACATGTGTTTGATTATTTAAGTCAAGATGTGACAACGGTTTCGTTAAATCAAACATGTTAAACGAAAAATATTTTTGCATACACGGCATCATATAATCAAAACTTTTTGTACTCGTCAAAACAGAATTGCACAAATTCAAAGACTTTTCAAGAGGCAAAAATTGATTCACGAAATCACCATATTCGATCAATTTATTTGATTTTAGTGAAAACTCGTCATTTTGCAAAGTCAAATGGGTTTGTCGAATAGAGCGAAAGATATCAACCACATTCAATGAGTAAAAGTTAATCGGAGGAGAATAATGAAATCTTTTAAAAACTAAGTCACCAGAAATTTCATTGACGATTTTCAAATAGTTTGCCGTGACTCGTTTAGAAATTCCTTACCTCGCCTAGCTTCCGACTCGTGTGGTCCATTTTCAACCTTACCTTTGCTGATACGAAAGCGTCTTTCGTGGGGAAGATATTGAAGTTGAAAATCATCTTTCGGTCCTTCGGAAATTTGAAGAGAAGAAACAGAACAAGAACGAAGTCCAAATGGGTTAGTTGAATCAACACTCACTTTTTCTCGCTCGTTCTTTTCTTTCGTTTCTTTTTTCAATTCAAATTTTTTTCTTTCTTTTTCAATGTTCTCTTTTTTTTCCACTCTCATTTTCTTTTTCAAATTCTTTCTCTTTTTCTTTTTCTTTTTTTTTCCTTCTTTTTTTCTTCTTTTTCTATTTTATCACAACTTGTAGATGTTACAAAAGAATCGGAAATAGAAGGGTTCGACTCAAAGAAAGAGGACATTTTCTCATAGAAATCACATTTGATTCTTTGTGAAAGATTTTTCGAGCGTTACATCTTTAAAGCGTTCGAAGAGTAGCTTGTACTTTCTCATTCGTCACCATAATAGGCTTCAAACTCGAAATTTGCTTTGCTTCGCCTTGAATCCCTCATCGAGTAGGAATCATGATATGAACCACTTTGAGAATGATCTTTCGTGGACGAATACTTGGACGCATATGAACCACGTTCACTTTTTCGTAAGGATTTCTCCGCAGATGGATACATTGAAGCATTTAAAGAAGAATTTATACCTCCTCGTTGGTAACCTCGAAAGATTTCAACTTTGTGGTTTGATTCATACCGTCTCGACTTTCTTGATGAATAAGAATCTCGATCGAAATCTCTTCTCGAATGATCTTCAAATGCGTGTCTCCGTGACGACCTTGACTCCATCCTTTGACTTAAAGTAAGTCGTTCTTGTTGGTCTCTTTCCTCGATTCGATCTAATCGCTGATGCAACTTGTCAAATTTGTAATTCACGATTCTACTCATCTCGTTCATCAAATATTGATAATCGGATTCTGACAACATTTCTTGATCCATGATGTTAGTAATGAAAAAGATAAGTGATTAAATCAGAAAAAGAGAAAAAAAAAATACAAACCTCACCACAAAGGCTCACAAGTTCACTCACAAAGAAAAGGTCACTCACACTCGTGTTTAACTCGTATATGGCTTTTTCTTTGATGAATACACTCGTGCCTTTTACCGCTCAACCTCGTCTCACAATTTCGTACTTCATCTCAATTAGACTTAACGTGGCTTGAGGGTCGGCTAAAAAATTGGGTACAAAGGTGAATGTGAGAGTGTATAGGGTAGGCTGAAAAGAAAAATCGGTTAAGCGTGGCGTTGGGTAAAATTGGAGGGTACCAAAGGATGGCAAAAGACTTTGATGATCGGGGTAGAAGAATGAGAAGCAAAACGAGAACTTTGCAATCGAAAACTTCACTATATATTTTTTTAAAATTTCCGTATTTCCTTTTTTTTTGTACTCAAATACACGAAATGCTGAATACAAGAATAATAAAATACACTTGAATTTTTTTCGATTTTTTTACGAACCTAATTCTGGCTTGATACGAACATCGTCCGAGCTCTTCGTTTTAATAGCTCTGATACCAAATGATACGATCTGCCTCAGGGTGAGTCGAGTCGTATGCGAGTTTGCCCGATCGTCTACGAGGAGTAATTAAAAAGTTGTCGGGAAAAGGGTGAAATAAGGTTAAAGTTGCGGAAGCTTATCAAAAAGGTTAAGATTTGGATAGGAGATGGAGATAGGTTCGGTTAGGAAGTAAACAAGGAAAATGGATATAGTGGATGGACTCAGTTTAATAGAAATAATAAATAGGATATGTATTAAAATAGTTGGTGGAGATGGAGAAATGAACTTAAACTTAGAAACGATTCAACACCAAAAGTGTCACCCTAGTTTCTATATTGTCTAAGGTGGAATAATGGAATTTGAAGATGGACCTCGACCCGTTACTTAACAAACTAAGAACCGATAGTATAAGGAGATGGAAGAACAAGTCAAAGACGCCACAAGCAAGCTTGATAAGTCTAGGAAACTTGTACGAAAAATAGAGAGGAGATAAATTCACTCAAGAACACAAAGTTCATAAATTTGTTTAAAGTTCAAAAGTCGCTTACAATAGGCTGATTACAACTATTTATAGTGTTAAAAGAGGCTAACTGAATGGTCACATATGATCATCTTAATGAGCTGAAATAAAGCTCAAAAACTCTTGGAATGCCAAACTAATTAACTCCACCCTTCAATACACTTCAATTCAGCTGAATCAATGGTCTTGAATGCTTAAAAAAAACCTTTGAAATCTCCTTGGTCAACCAAATGGACACCAGCAACTTTAATGAAAAATTAACTCATGAAGTGATCACTTAATCAACAATCGGTTATGAAAGATGAAAGAGGCTGTTGCTGATTTTAATGATGTATAATGCTCCTTTTAATGAATGATAACAACTCCTTTTAATGAAGAATAATGCTTCCCCATGAATGTAACCGAAATTCACTTGAAAAGTCTCTTTAATCAATTTGTAACAGCCCTTGAATGTAACGGTTTCCAATTGAAAAGACACCTGCAACTAACACATTTAAACACTTATTAAACTCAAACACATTAAACACTTGACTTCAATAAATGAACTAAAAGCAAAGACATCAATTAATGCAGCAACTAGTTTAATTAAAGAAGCAAAATTAAATAAACTTAAACTCATGCTTCATTAAATTATCCTAGTAACTAGATTAATTAAATAAGCATCTTATTAAATGAAGTCCAATAAAACTCAAATAAATAAACTAAAATGAGTTGAATTAAAACCAGTAACTCATTTATTAAACTAAAATGCTTAAATGCATGGTTTTAAAATGCAAACTAAATAAATAGATGAATTATTTAATGCAAGACTTAATTTAATAATGCAGACTTAAACTAACATGGGAGTTTCATAATGCAAGTCATTATTTATGATGCATACTAAACTAACATGAAAGTTACATAATTCATTACTTTATTAAATGCAGAACACACAAAGTGCAAGTTAAAATTAAAATATGCAAACTTATTAATTTAAATAAAACTTAATTAAATTAAAAGTCCTTAAAAATATTGGCCCAACAATCAATCAGGCCTATGAGATGTTTCATCTTACACTTGAGCCCCTCAAGTTTAGACCACTCTCGATGGCATCGGATGGAGTCGAACCATGATGTGACCAGGTTCGCATCAACCCTAAATCGGGCTGTTACAGGCAGAGACACGGGCGTGTGTCTCAACCGTGTATGACACACAGCTAGCCTAGCATATGTGCGTGTGTTTCAACCGTGTGTCTCCTGCATCTTAAAATTTCAAAACAGAATGCTCAGGTATTTTCACACGGGCAGAGACATTGATCCTTTCAATTTAATAGAGGCCACCACCTTATGGCTTCTTTAAATTTAACCCATCAATTATTCCTTAATTTTTTAGCTTAGAGGAAACTAAGTATGACACGTAAGCTAAACATCCCTCTAGTAACACACCTAGGCATTGAGTGCCAAGCCTGTAGGCTTCATATCCCTCCAAAAACACACATTGATCATTGTAACAATAACTCAATAATCCACAACAGATGTTGGATTTCGATACAATCAATGAATAAATAGTACGTCATCATCTTATCTCATATCAAACCTGTATAGCGCGCAATATAACCCTATTGGCATGCCAATTGTATCCTATCCTATGGCTCAGTACACATATCATATAACACTTTTTAATTCAGTCATTTTTCTCTCATTTTTACCAAATTGCAACATTTAAGTATACATTCGAATACTCCAAAATACACAATTCAACATAAAAATTATAGAAATACATAGAACTATATCGTATGAACTTACCAGGTATAAACAATAATAGTAGAAGTGTTAGGGACTAATATGTTATTTTCCCTTTTCCTCGATTATCTATTGGTTGATTCGTTTCTTGATCTATACAATAATTCATTTTAAATTATAAGTTCTAATTACTTTATAACAACTTATTTAATGCATATGATATCCTATTATCACTTTTCACAATTTCTCTAAAGTTTAGTAGGTTATTCAATTTAGTCCCTAAAATCGAAACAAGCTTATTTTTCATATTTAAATCCCAAAATTTAATCCCAATTTCAGAATCATCCTTATACAACTCTCAAGCATCTATATTTATAAGAATTTCATGCTAATTTCAACATATTTTCATTTTAGTCCCTAACTTCAAAACTAACTAAATTCACATTACAAATTAGTCTTTAATCATTTCCAAGCTTACAGATCTACCATTTAACATCAAAAACCTCAAAAATAATCAATGATAACTTTTAAAATGTAACAGCCCGATTTAGGGCCTAGTCGGAATAGTGGTGCGAGGCCACGAGTCCGAGGTGAATTCATGAGTTTTAAGGTTTATGCCATGTTTGCATGCTAGTGTGAAAGTTTCATGAAGCAATTTCGTTAAATTGAAGTTGTTTGGTCCAAAAAGGACTAAATTGCAAGAGTTGCAAAATATGAGTTTCCAGAAGCTTTTAGTATGAAATAGCTTTAGAATATCAATTAGAAGTCCTTAATTAGCAATTTTCCCAAAATATAATTTTTAGACAAAATTGGACATGAGTTAGTATTTATGAAAATTTTAAAGAAAAGGGCATTTTGGTCATTTGGTTAATAAATGATTAAAATAGGAAAAAGATGATAAAAATCCATTCATCTTCATCCTCTCATTGCCGAAAATTTGGAGACTCCATAGCTAGGGTTCTTCATTTTTTTTCAAGATTGCTAGTAAGTTCATCTTAGCCCCGTTTTTAACATTCTTCGTATTTTTGAAGTTCTCGTATTATGAACTAGCTATTTTTAGCTATATAATGAGCTAAGATGCATGTTCAAAAATTCACCTATGAATGACGTGGTTGTTAAATGATGTTTTATGGAAGATTATGAGAGTTTGATGTTAGATAAACATCTTTTCCTTAATGAATTTCATGAAAATTGATAGTATGGACTAATTTGTAATAGTTATAAAAATTGGTCATACATACTAGAAATATTGAGAATTGATGATTGTTATAGTAGAGAAAATGAATTATCTAAGCATGAAGTTTAAGAAAGTTGAATGAAAATCATTTTACGAGCCTAGGGGCAAAAGTGCAAATATGAGAAAGTTTAGGGGCAAAATAGTAATTTTGCCAAAATATGATCAAAGAGTCAATTTAGTCGATGTGAGTATTAAATGGTCTATTTATGATTATAGATCAAGAAAAACGAAGCCCGGATCGAAACCGAGGCAAGAACAAAGTTGAGGACTAAATTGCATATCTACATACATTTTGCATATTGAGGTAAGTTTGTGTGATTCCTACGCTTTATGATTTCTATCATTGAATTGCTTAGTATAATGTACATTATTATCATGGAATGCTTAATGTTCTGCTAAACAAAGAAATCAATGAGATTAAATACGAGCATGTCCCGATTGAAGATGGAATTTCCCAGGATACTCGATCTACCACATGAGATTAGAAAGTCCATATAAGACCAAGCCAAGGCATGGCATCGGCAATCAAGCAAGTTATCATGTAAGTCCAAGGCAAGCTTGGCATTGAACAAGTTGTCATGTAAGTCTAAGGCAAGCTTGGCATTGAAAAGCTATCAAGAGAAAGAGACCCCATGTAAGTCCAAGTCAAGGCATGGCATTGGTGAGAACAAGAAAGACTTCGTATAAGTCCACGTCAAGACATGGCCTCGAAACCAAGATGAGATATTTTATGTAAGACCGTATCTAGGATATGGCTTAGGCATCAAGTTCATGTGAAGAGATTTAGTATCCTCGGTTATTCGCAGAAATTCATCGGGCAAATGAGTAAAGTTAAAGTGAGATAGCAAGAAAGTTGAGTAAGCAAAGTTATTATCAAGTTGAAAATGAGTATTATTCATGTTATGAATGATGAATCAGAAATTATGATTATTATGTTAAAGTATGCTGATCAATGTGATCAAGTGATACAGGTACCTTGTTTACCTCCCAAGTATGAGACTAGTAAGTTTCATGAGATATAAAAAAATCAAGCATGAGTAAGTAAGCTTTATAGCTGAAATTTATGATACCATTGTTGATGTCAAATGGTTTATATTAAGCAAGTCTGTTGTTTTGAATATTATGCAAACTTACTAAGCTAAATGCTTACATCTTTTATCCTTTCTTTCTATGTAGTCTCGCCAAACTAACTTGCGAATCATTGAAGTCGGAGCTCGAAGCACACTATCAATCCTTATTTGGGTATAGCTAAGTTGAAATTATATTAAGTATGGCATGTATAGGAAACGTTTCATTTTGAGTATATGTCGTAGAAAGGGCAAAAGTATGGGCTATCAAGTTTATTATTCTTTTGTAAATGGCTAAATGATTGGCCAAGATTGACTAAGTATGTATGTTATTAATATCAATGAAGCATGTTGTATTGTTCATAAATGATGTAATACTTGAGTTGCTGAATTGAGCTTGAGTTTAGACTTGATTTGTGGTGGCAATTGGCTTGGCAAATAGCCTCTAAGTGCCCATTACGGATGGACACACGGGCGTGTGTCTAGGCAGTGTGCACCCTGCACCATTGTATCTTAAGTCAGAATAGACCACGGACCAGTCACATGGGCATGTGTTTAGACTCTAGGCCGTGTTAAGGTAGTCAGTGTGCACCACGGGTGGTAAGCACGGGCGTGTGCCTTGGCCGTGGGGCATTGGCAGAATGCTGGGGTTTTAGGCACGGTTTGGGGCCACGGGTGTGTTCAGGCCGTGCGTATTTTGCCAGTATTCACCACGGGTGAAAGACACGGTCATGTTTTAGGGGTGCACGGGCGTGTCCCATACAACATGGGCGTGTGACCCCTGCTCTAAAGAAAAGTTTCTTAATATGTCCCGAAAGTTTTTAGACAAGTGTTTAAGGCCTTGTAGACCCATGAAAGGTATGAATAGATTGAGAAAGAGAAGTTTTTAATTCGGAACAAAATTTTATAGCCCGTAAGTACATGTTTAAGTGAGTTCAAGCATGGTAATGTCTCGTATCCAGTCTTGGTCACGGATTCGGGTATGAGGTGTTACATAAAATCTTTAACAATTTTACGAATTAATACTCGGGCTCATTAAACAAAGTTACAACGATCTCAAAAACATAAAATTTACTAAACAATGAACCTCGATTATACATTCATGCAAGAAGAACAACTTGGCCGAACCTTGAAGCTTAAACAATGGTGCTTTGGTTTGAATTTCGGTGATGAAGTGAAAATGATGATGATGATTTTCTAATTTTTATGTTTTAACCCTTTATTAATACTATTTTGACTTAATTTTAACATAAAATCATTAATTAACAAGCATTAACCGTCCAAACTTTAGCATTAGGGTCTATTTTCCTTACGGATCCTTAAACATTTACTTAATAAATATTTTAGCTAATAAAAATCAATAAAAATTAATTTTTACGATTTTTACGATCTAGTTATTATACTCTAATTAACCATCAAATCACTAAACTTTTCGGACCAAAATTTCAATTCACCTATATAACAACTCTATAAATATTTAATAAAATATTTACGGGCTCAGTTTACAGAAATGAGATCTCGATACCTCATTTTCCAAAATCACTGACTTTAGGGTCAAACCACTTGTACTTTAACTAACTGTCAAATTAGCAAATTTATTAGACTAAAATTCAATATAACACTATCATAAACTCGTAAATATTAATAAATAATATTTATTGACTCGATCATCAAAAATTAGGGTTCCAAAACCATTGTTTCTAGTACCACTGAAAACGGGCTGGTACAAGGTGCCACTGTTTGGTTATTTCGTCAGCTCCACCAACTTTTAACTGTAAAAATAGATGAAATTTTTAATATAAAGGATCAATTTGTTCCTTGATCTAATGTATATGAGCTAATTTATCTATTTTTTGAATAAAAAAATAAAATACAATCTAATTACTAATATAGGAGTCTACATAATACTTTTATAAATAATTATAGTTATTATTTATTGGCGAGGTTACAAGAAAGTTCAAAGGCTTAGCTGACAAAGCATTAGTAGAACTTGTAACATTCCAAGAAGGCCCAAATCTTTATCCCACCAGAAAACCCTTAAAAACACAATAAACAAACAAAAAGATACCCAACAAGATAGCAAAAATCAGATTGCTAACATTTCGTTGGGTATGGTTTGGGATTTCAACTAAGTAGAAGAAAACAGCAGAAATAAGAAAAAAAAATGGGAATTTTGGCAGGCATAGGGGTTTTGTTGCCATTCCCATTTTACTACTTGTTATGGACATATCCACAGTCATGGGTGAACCTTTGTGGGAAAGGAAGGGACCCATCAAAGGTGATGGCCCTTGTCTCCCATTTCATCAAGCTAATTCAGTTCGTTTCTCTCTTTTCCGTTTCTTCCTTCTCTTGGCCTCCCCCTCTTTACTTTTGGCCCCTCTTTGCCTTCGGTCAGTTCCTCAACTTCAGGTCAGTTCCTTTCTATTTTTGTTATTATTGGTTTTGAAATAAGCATTTCTAGTCGGATTTGAGGAGCCTATTTTTCATTTCTATCCAAATATTGATGGAACAGAGTTTCATTTTTTATGATACTTGGGGGGTTCATCCCTGAGCCAGTTTTTGGATCAGAAAATATAATTTTTTTGCCTGGATATCAGTGTATGAGCTATCCTATCCCGTTGGCTTTATTGGAAAAGCTTTCTAGGTATGCCGTTTAGAAGATGTGGATAAGCAGGCCTTGAACAGTTCTTTTGGGGGAATTCTGTGTCTGAGATCTTTAGATTGAAATACCAAATATTCCAATTTGAAGGAGCAAACAAAATATTAAAAAATATAAGTAGCTGAAGAACCTTAAGGTTAGGGTACTTAAAGAAGGTAGATAAAGTGTCAATGGTCCTAAAATTTTCTCATTATAGTGATATGAGTCAAGGTTTCCCTAGGCGGAAAGTCCCGAGTTCTTACATGTTTTGGGATACGATGGGGGCTTCAAACCCCCTTTAGTGTCAACTTGTACTTTTCTCATTTTCCTACGGGGTTAAGATTTTGCTTTCCTCTGTACTGGCAAACGATTAGGTGTACGGATAATATGTTTTGATTTGACTATTTGATCACCTGGTGTTCTATCGTGAAACTGGGGAGAGAGAGTTTATTGATTATCACGGCAAATGCGGAGGCATTTCTCTAAGACTGGTTTGCTTCCCATGATAATATCTTAGGCATGAGCATTAAGATGCAGTGACAGATAGATGACTCTGGGAGTACATAGAGCACTCGTTATTTGACGTTGAAAGCCTCCAAAAAGTAAAACTGGTTCACATTGTTCATCACCAAAGTTTTCTTCCATATATTTTTCCACATGATTGTCGGATTTTAGCTTGTAATTACACATTGTTAATTGTGATACCATATTGTTACAGTCATTATCATGGTACCTAATATATATTAAGTGTCCAAAGAATCTGATGGCCTCATTCTAAGAAATGAATTCCATGGCAATTCTAGGTAGTTCTTTAGGAATTTACTACTTGATTGCTCTTCATATAACAAATTATTTTTATCTTCCATTTAGTCAGTTTCCTTGTGGATTTTGCTTGATGGGTTAAGTGAATCGGTATGGTGCTATTCTGCTATTACTTTATATTTCTCTGTATGTTGTGTTGTTCTGGAATGTCATTTATGAGGGTATGTTAGCATCTTTAGGTTGTTGGATTGAATTAATTTGGTGCAATGTTGCTTGGAGCCTAGATCTTACCTGCAGAAGTTAACTGAATTCAGTTTATAGGGTGTATCAGTTGCTTGGTGAATCTGGAACTTATTACGGTGTACGCTTTGGAAAGAATATTCCATGGGTAAGGGAATTCCCTTTTGGGTTCATTAAAGATCCACAGTATGTTGGGAGCATCATGAGTCTTGTAGCATGTCTATCTTGGGTACCATGTCAATATATTCTCCTTTGGTCGTTGGGCTATCTATTTATGATCCACATCGAATCAACTGAAGATGTGACAACACGTGCAAAGCCTTTATCCTAATTGTTGGAGGTTGCAGTCGGCTCTTTACTTATTTCTGAAAAACGTTTCCATGGTGACAATTGGGCTCCTTTGTTGTTGTGAATTTGGAAATAAATCTATGTTTATCAGGATACAACTGAAAGCTAAAAATGAGGGTGAGCTTCTTTGACTGAATTGTTTTGGATAACTATATTTGTAACACTCCATAACTGCTCCTGCATTTGGTTTTCTGGTCAAAGAAAGCTTTCGAACATGAACTGGACAATAGTTTGATCCTGAATTTACTTGAATAGATCCAATAAATTTTGTATGTTGTATTTCAGGTGTTCTTTTAGTATTAAGATTTAAGGCTTAGTTGAAAAATGCTTGTGAAATGGTGAGGACTGATCCTTTTCATCTATATTTTCATTTTCCATGCAAGTTCTTCTATTTTGCTTTATGAATCCGTTGATGGTTTGGCAAAGAAAGCCTTGTCTCATTATTATCAGTATCTGGTTTTTCACACGGTGATGGTGCGGAGAATTGTAAGGTGCAAGGTAGAAGGTGAGAAGTGAGTTGGGTAGTAACAATATGTTCCGCACATGTCCCCTTGCATGAAGTCTTCAAATTCTTTATGTACAAAGTTCTTTAAGTGTCTTTTAGATAACGGACTTAAATGATCATGGAGAGTCTTGACTTTGTAGGTCGGTTCAAGTAGAATTTGATGGGAGCATGCGAAGTCCGTGGTGACGCTGATTATGTAAGGCAAAGTATGGTCCTCTAATGAGACGTCTTCAGATGAGATTAACTTGGCGAGATATATATCGAGGTTAACCTAATAGGATATACTTTATGTGAGGTATAATAATTGTTGTTTAGTCGAAAGTGATCTTCTTTAAGACAAGAAGCATAAGGTATACTAAGTATTCAGATCACATGTGTGAGTAATATGTTAGACAATTGTGGAGTTAACGGAAGCGTGTTTTGGTGGAACACCTTACGCTAGCTACATTTTGTTTCTATTACGGACATTCAGGCATCAAATGTAACATCGACAATGTCTGGGTAATGAGTGTAACAACCAAAATCTCTACGAAATAGCAAGACACAAAACAACACTAAACACTAAAATAGCTCTTCGAACTTCGAATTTTGCCTTAAAACAATGCAAAATTGAAGGTAAAGGACTTAACAACATGTAAGCACAATTATTCACTTATCCAAATCCCTTTTCGTTTGAGACAAAAAATCACTTTACCTCTTTTGATTTGAAAAATATCCACTAACCTATCTAAGGCTTTTTTATTAAATGATTTTTACATAAAATGAAAACTTTACCTTTTATTAATTAATTATTATTCTATTTTTTTATCTTCAATATTTATAATCAATATTTTTAATTAAAATAATAAAAATCTAATTAGAATAAAAATGTTTAATTATTATTATTAATTATTATATTATTAAATTAAACTATATATTACATTATATTATATTGTATCATATTATAATCACATGCTAAACATAATGTGTTTTCAATAAACCTATGTAAGTTCTTTTTGAAAGTTTCACATGTAGTATTATATTCTAATATAAGCATATGTTAAACATAATAAATTTTTCAAATAATATATGTAATCTTTTTGGAAGTTACACATACATCATAATTGCAATCACGAAGAATGAATTCAAATAATTGTGATCAAAATTAATCATTATAGATCACGGTTAGACCAATAACTAGAATATATCCAAACTTATACCAAAACAAATAGATACAAGGTCCAAGATATAAACCAGAATAAATATAAATTGAGAACCAATTCATGGTGTACACATAGTAAAACTTAAACCTATACTTATTATAGATCACGGTTAGATCGATAACTAGAATATATCCAAACTTATACCAAAACAAATATATACAAGGTCCAAGATATAAACCAAAATAAATATAAATTGAGAACCCATACATGGTGTACACATAGTAAGACTTAAACCTCTACTAGATTTAATCTATAACATGGTTCACCTATAGTGGGACATAAACTATAATAAATAGACTGAGAACCTATATATGGTTAACACTTAGTGAAGCTCAAACTTGAGATCTTAAAATTTCTAAAAGATTTAATCTTACTATTAAGTTAAAACTTCATTGGCTGTAAATTTTTTTAAAATTATTATAAATGATAATTATATTTTGTTGTCTTCTCTTTTATTTTTTTTTCTTTTAAATAGTTGTTTTTATGAAAATACACGTTAAATATTTAATTTTAGTTTAATTAATAATATTGAATTTAAGATGAATTCTTTTTTTAATTCTATATTTTAATCAATTCCTTTTCCATTAAAACAATATATTTTTTTATTAAAAATAATTTAACGAATTCATCTAATAACTTAATTAAACATAAATTTAAAATATTTAATTTTAGTGAAGTTAGATATTTTTTAATGAAAAAATCGAATATATTTAATTTTATAGCACTTCAATATGTAAATATATATTTTTATTATTTTATAATTAATAACAGATAAATAGATAATCTAAATGGAATACATAGATGAACATGTGAATAAGATTGTGTTTTTTTGAAACAATATGTTTTACTATTTTAAGCTATCTGACAACGAGAATTTGTGCACCAATCTTCGCATAAGTATGGCGAACTCATTTCACAGTTCAGTGACACTGCCAAAGCTTTTTTTTTTTTTTAACTTATGTTTTTTGCGTGTTATGTGGTTATTCTTTCCTATATATTCACTAAGTTTGCAAAAGCTCAGACACTCCTTCTAAACACTACAGATAGTTAGATTGCATGGTACGTAGTGGCTAGGCGAGTGATCCAGGTGAAGCATAAACACTGGAAATGTGATACAACGAATTCTAGATTTCAAGGCAATGTGGGTTTCTACTTGGGCTTAAATATACCTTTCTATTGACTTTGTCGATTTTCCTAGGACTTAGTTATTTTTATGTTTTCTTATGTTTTTCTTTATGTTTATATTTGCGAACCGATAATACTTTATAAACACATCTGAATTTTAAGTATATGAATATAGTCCAAGTTTGATTGATGTTTTCTTAATTTACAAGTTCCTACTTAAGTAATTATTTTCTAACATAGTGTTCGTCAAAAGCAATAGCATGGAATAATCAAAATTGTCAAACTTATATAGAGTTCGCCAAGGTTGCTGCGAAGTGACAAGGTTGTCGAACTGTGCAAAATACGAACCCTAACATTTGGCAAATTGGTATTTGCAAACCCTTAATAACTTTTGATATCCGGAATAGGAGAAACCCTGCGAATCGTGTTCACAGTACCTAAATATGAGTTGTTCACAAAACTTACCCTGTTTAAAGAAACTTACTTTGTGAAGACTTCGAATGCACGAACTAAGCAAGGGTGTGATAATTGAACTGTTGTGTTCCGCGAGGTACATTGTTTTGCAAAAATTAGGGTTCGCATGTTCTTTAATCAAATATTTATGACTTCAGGTAAAGAATAGTTAAGTTCTTGCAAGTAAAGTAGGTTCGCATGTTACTGCCACTACGTATTGTGAAACAAGAGAAGTGAGTTTGCGAGCTTGTGCTTTCTTAAATATATACATGTTTTATGTTTTAACTTGTGGTGTGTTGGAGGATATGTTGGGTGTTAATGGAGAGTCACTTAGTTGGCTAATGTGGCATTCCATAGCTCAGGTTCGGTGACTGAACTGTGTATGGGGTGTTACAAATGGCACAGGTAGAGCTATTAACAAAACATTGAAATATTATTATTCTGCTGAAAAATAGAGAGAATTTATTCTCAACTATTACATATATTTTCTGGAATAACAATTCTACAAGTTTTTATTAAGAAGAGAGAATTTTCGTTTTCACCCCAAAAGGAGAGGAAACTTTTTCTAGTTTTGTGTTTCGATTCAATTGGTTTGAGCCCACACTCGAAGTAGTTTGTGGTACGAGAATAGTAGAGCAGATCGTTTGGTTGAAAGTTAGGAACGACAAACATTTGCTAAGTCAAAAATACAAGTATGAATTCAGTTAAGGTTTATTGCTATAAATATCACAAACCGGACAGTTTTCAAAATTTTAATTTTCCATTGTGCAAGAAAACCATTTGCAAACCGGGTTTTTTTTCCAACAAACATGAGTTTATATTGTATAAGACCATAGCTAGGCTTTGACAAGATATGGAGTCCGTCGGGACATTAAACATGGGTTCATACCTTGTAAGACCATAGTTGGGCTATGTCGTCAGATAAAGTCCGCCAAAATGTTTAACTAGGAAGCTGATAGAATAAGAAAATAGAGATCATTGCATGACTCACGCGGAGAGTAGCAAGATCAAATGAATACATTGCATTCGAGAATACAGATAAATGAAATAGTTAAAGAATCCGCCAAACTATGAAGATAAGAAAAGCTGGTAGAAATGTGTAAGAATGTGAATAAGCCTGTTGATGAGGGAATCTGCCAAGTTATTATAAAAATAGGAGGGATAACTTATTCGAGGTATGAAGTATCCGCTAGTATGAGTACGCAGGTGTTTGGCGAGTAAACCTATAATAAGGTTGATAAAGACATGATCAAGCGGAACCTAAGCCTAAAGGTCCATGGGTAAAGAGACAACCAGAAAGAGGTAAGTCTGCAGAGGTTCACTTGGAGGTTGTGATCGCCCAAACGGTCTAACTAGTAGAGTCCACCAGAAATCTCTAGAGAGAAAAGATGCATGACCAAAACTATGTAACGCAAGATAGTCCACAGAGGCTAACATAAGAGAAGTCTACCAATGGCTACCTTGGGCAGACAATCCGCTAGAAAGTAGCAGAAGTAATAGTTCGTTAGGAACTATCTATTAATTTCAATTTCATAGAAGATTGGAACAACGTGAACTAATATCTTAGGGCTAGGTTGTGAAGTAAGAATCCGCCAAGAAGATGAGGTGTCTATTTAGTTAGCTTATTATCATGTTTAAAATTATGAATTTGGACTGGAGAAAGTGTTAAGGTAAAAAATCCTAGGTTTAGTCTAGAAACGTGCGAACGTTTGACTAGAATGTACCACACAAAAATATATTAAATTAAATCAGCAGTGTCCGCAAGTATAAGGGTCAAATTGTAATATAGATGTGTACAACGAAGCACAGAGAAGTATTCTGAGGATCGTACCCAAAGGGGGACGAATTAAATTAGAAATCTACTTTTACAATAACAAGTCTAAATAGTAATAATTAAAAACTATATTACGACGGATAATAAAAGAGATAAAAAAATCATAAACTAAATTAAACTGAAATAAATATCAGAAAGTGAACAAACAACCAAATCAGAATAACAAGCATAAGATTAACTCATTTCAGTGGTTGTAATTAACTTCAGAATTCGGGTTGAGATGGAATTAACTATTAATTAACTAGTATTACCTCTCGACCTTTACTAATTAACAAATCGACAAGTACACGCTTATCTCCTGACCTTACTTTTCCTCATCGGGATAAATTATGACCTTCTTGGCAAACTTATCTTGTAACACCCCATACCCGAGTCCGAGGCTTAGACCGGATACGAGAAGTTACTATGCTTAAACTTGCTTAATCAAGTACTTACGGGCTATAAAATTTCGTTCCGAATTAAGAACTTATCTTTCTTAATCAACTTGTACTTTTCATGGGCCTACGAGGCCTTAAACTCATGTCCGTAAACTTTTAGAACTCAATCGAGAACTTTTCATTGAAACAGGGGTTACACGCCCATGTAAGTTGGGACACGCCCGTGTAAACCTAAGACACGCCCATGTCTCCTAACCGTGCTTAAAACTCGAGCTTACTGCCAAACTTCACACGGCCATGGCACGCCCGTGGTCCCGGCGTGTGAAAAACCTTAGCATTCGACTTATAACACACGGCCATGGCACGCCCGTGGACTTAGACCGTGTACTACAACTTGATATTCGACTTAAGGTGCAATGGTGCAGGTACACACACGGCTTAGACACACGCGCGCGTGTGTCCGACCGTGTGTGGGCACTTAGAGGCTATTTACCAAGCTAATTGCCACCACGAAATCAAGAGCAAATTCATACCATCTCAACAACTCAAATCACTACAACTTTAATGAACAATATAACATGCTCCATTGATATCAATAACATACATACTTAGTCAATCTTGGCCAATCATTTAGCCATTTACAAAAGAATAATAATAAACTTGATAGCCCATGCTTTTCCCCTTTCTAAGACATACACTCAAAATGAAATGTTTCCTATACATGCCATACTTAAATAAACAACTTGGCTATACCAAAATAGCAGTTGATAGTGTGATTCGAGCTCCGACTTCAACGATCCACAAGTTAGCTTGGCGGGACTACATAGAAAGAAATAATAAAAGACGTAAGCGTTTAGCTTAGTAATGCACATAGCAACATACTTGCTTAATATAAACCATTTGACATAAACAATGGCATCATAAATTTCAGCTATAAAGCTTACTTACTCATACTTGATTCTTACATAACTCATGAAACTTACTAGTCTCATACTTGATAGGCAAACAAAGTACCTATATCACTAGATCACATTGATCAGCATACTTGAACATAATACTCATAATTTCTAATTCATCATTCATAACATGAATAATATTCTTTATCACTTGATAATAACCTTACTTACTTAGCTTTCTTGTTATCTCTTGGAGCTTAACTCGTTTGTCCAGATGAATTTATATGAATAAGCGAGGATACTAAATCTCATCTAAATTTCGAGGCCATGACTTAACATGGACTTATCGAAGTCTTTCTTGTTCTCACCAATGCCATGCCTTAACTTGGACTTATATGGGATCTCTTTCTCTTGATAATTTTTCAATGCCAAGCTTGCCTTGGTCTTACATGATAACTTAGTCAATGCCAAGCTTGCCTTGGACTTACATGATAACTTATTCAATGCCAAGCTTGTCTTGGACTTACATGATAACTTATTCAATGCCAAGCTTGCCTTGGACTTACATGATAACTTATTTAATGCCAAGCTTGCCTTGGACTTACATGATAACTTACTCAATGCCAAGCTTGCCTTGGACTTACATGATATCTTGCTTGCTTGCCGATGCCATGCCTCGGCTTGGTCTTATACGGACTCTCTTGTTTCATGTGGTAGATCGAGTCTCCTAAGCTATTCAACTTCAATCGGGGCTTTCTCATGCTTGATTTCATTAATATCTTTGTTTAACAAAACATTAAACATTTTCATAATAACATTGTATATTATACTAAGCAATTCAATGATATAAATCATAAAGCTTAGAAATCATACAAACTTACCTCAATATACAAAATGTAGCTAGGTATGCAATTTAGTCCTCGACCTTATTCTTGCCTCGGTTTCGATCCAAGCTTCGTTTTTCTTGATCTATAGTCATAAATAGATCATTTAATATTCACATTGACTAAATTGACCATTTACTCATACTTGGGCAAAATTACTATTTTGCCCCTATACTTTCTCATTTTTGCACTTTTGCCCCAAGGCTCGTAAAATAATTTTCATTCAACTTTCTTAGACTACATGCTTAGCTGATTCAATTTCTCTACTATAACAATCATCAATTCTCATTATTTCTAGTAGGTATGACTAATTTCATAACTATTACAAACTAGTCCATACTATCATATTTCATGAAATTCATTAAGGAAAAGATGTTTATCTAACATCAAACTCTCATAATCTTCCATGAAACATCATTTAACAAGCATGTCATTTATAGATGAAATTTTTGAACATGCATCTTAGCTTATTTTATAGCTAAAAATAGCTAATTCATAATACGAGGACTTCAAAAACACGAAGAATATTAAAAACGGGGCTAAGATGAACTTACTAGCAAGCTTGAAAAAAATGAAGAACCCTAGCTATGGAGTCTTCAAATTTTCGGCAATGGAAGGAAGAAGATGAATGAAATTTTATCATCTTTTTCCTATTTTAATCACTTATTAGACAAATGACCAAAATGCCCTTCTCTTTAAAAATTTCTATTTTACTAACTTGTGTCTATTTTTGTCCAAAATTTATAATTTGGGCAAATTGCTATTTAAGGACTCATAATTAATATTCTAAAGCTATTTCATACAAAATACTTCTAGAAACTCACATTTTACAACTTTTGCAATTTGGTCCTTTTTGACCATTCAACTTCATTTTAGCAAAATTGCTTCATGAAACTTTCACACTAACATACAAACATGGCATGAACCTTAAAAACTCATAAATTCACCTCGGATTCGTGGTCTCGCACCACTATTCTGACTAGGCCCTAAATCGGGCTGTTACATATCTCCCGACCTCGTTTAACCTAAATTACTTCCTAGGGTTGTCACTCCTAATGTTTAAGCACACATAATTTAAAACCAGCCGATTCCTATTGGAAACCCACATTCCTCCATTAACTACCCCACATCCACTCATTAATCTCCCTAATGACTTAGCCTCTCATGGATCTAGATGTCATAACTCTTATATTTAATTTATACATACAAGAAAACATAAATAAATTAAAATACAAGAAAGGTTAAGAAATTGATCCGTTGGATGAATCGAATGCGCTCGGAGTTGTAAAATCTCTTGACAACGAATTGATCTTGATATTTACAAAAGAACAATAAAAGAAAATTGATGAATACTTTAATAAAACAGACTTAGGTTCAACTCGGACCTAGTCGAAAATAACAAAGTGTTTAGAAATAGAAAATAAAACTAATTAAAACCTAAATCTACTAACTATAACTCCTAAAGGCTTTCTTACTAATTGGAAATAACCTTCCTATTTATAGAGATGTTTAGAAAACCTAATTAGGTATGTTACAGGCCATAAAATCAGAAAATATTGATTGTACAGACGATTTTAGCCTTGTCGATTCTTACGTCCCACGTCCAGCCTGTATCACGACATAGCCTAGGGTGTGTCGCGACATGGTAGCTTAAATCTGGGCTTTGAAGTCTACTTTCAGATGTTGTGTCTCGAGAAACTTGTGCTACACTCAGGAGTCGTTCATAAGGTTGTTGGGCTTATAACTACACATCCTACACAGTCAATTAAGCAGATTAAAACTACCTAAGGCTCATATTGGCCTAATTGGTCAACTAACATCAATTATTGCGTAAAAATGCTTATTTTGCAAATAATTAAACCTAAGCTACGAAAGCTAAAAGTGCAATATAAAAAAAACTAGAAAATAAGGCTCTTAAATGCCAAAATGTATTAAAACTACCACCACAATTGGCGGCAGGTCAGCTATCGACTCAAGATAAAGATAAATGGTAAGTGATTAAAGAGTTTTGAGAAAAAGAGATATGACTGTAATAAAATAAGTGTTCAATAAAGATAAGTGGTAAGTGGAATAAGTAGTTAGACCATTATTATATCTAAACACATTATACCAAAGATAAATTGGCATATTATGGTGCATTAATTAAATTAAGACAACTTAAAAAAATAGGCTGTGATATTAATTAAATTTATAATGCTTGATTAAAGTTACAATTCATGATGGGCTCGAAACTAACTAATAATTCGACAAAGGCAAGCGCACCTATCGAACAGTAGTATAGCTATGGTGAGTCTGGAATATCTTATCCACAAGGACTAAAAGTACTAGTAATAACTATCTTTCTATTATTTAACCTTATAATTAAGGGGATTCGTTTTTAATTTAAAACTAACTAATTAACTATGAACGCGACAGAGAGTGAAGAAAGTAATCAAATAAACCAATGAATAAATACAATACCCAAGGAAGAATCCACCTAGACTTCACTTATTATTCTGACTCTGAATTAAACGATTTATTCACTTGAATTGATCCGTAGAAATCCCTGATTTATGTTAATATCTCTTTCGAGACTAAGAACAACTGACTCTAGGTTGATTAATTGAAATCTCTTTCTAATTAAAACCCCTATCGTCGCATTAACTCGATCTATAGATTCCCTTATTAGATTTGACTCTAATCCAAATGATTTATGTCGTCCTATTTCTAGAAATTTTGCAATCAACTCCGCTTAATTATGCTAGATCTACTCTTAAGCAGGACTTTTGCTCCAATGAATAAGCACATCCAATCTTGAATTAATATCCTGAAAATATTAAAGCAAGAATTAAAAACACATAATTAAGAAAAAGAACAAGTATTTATCATGTAATTCAGATAATTAAATAATAAGATTCGTCTTAGGTTTCATCCTCTCTAGGTATTTAGGGAGTTTAGTTCATAACGTAAAAGGAAAACATCTTAGAATTAAGAAAACAACAAGACATAAAGAACCCAAAAACTTCTAAAGAACTTGATGGAGATCTTCAATCTTGGAGTGGATCTTGCTTCCGAGATGATTCTAATGGCTTTCTTCGAGTAATTTCTTCGATCTACTCTGGGTCCTCCTTTAGGTCATCTTCTAGTGTGTATTTATAGACTTTAGAATGCTCAGAAACCCTAAAAATTGGGTTTTTCTGCGTAAGAGGGAAGCAGGGTGTGAAATCGACACGGGCTGGCACATGGGCATGTGCCCAGCCCGTGTGGATCCTGAAAACTCTGATTTTGGCCCCTTTTTCGCTCCTTTTGCTCCCAAATGTTCTCCTAAGTATAGAAACATGAATTTAAGGGATTGGGAGCATCAAATTCACTAATTATCATCATAAATCATCCAAAAATATGCCAAGCATGGAATTAAAATATGTTACATTTATGGTTTATCAATTCATATGAGTATTTACTAAGTTTCCGTGAAGATTAACACGTTGTTTCTAACATGTAGTATGCAAATAGTGCTTAAGAGGAAAAGAGTTTGATTAAGCTAGATGAATCACATCTCATCATTTGAAATGTATGAATTATGAATTATGAATTGTAAAGATAGGTTATGGAATTAAAGTGACATGTACATAGGTATACAATTTGGTCGAAATTGATAGATAGTGTCTAGATGAATTGTAATATTTACTTTAAGTATAAATGTTCAACTACATTGTGGATAATTGCTAAGTGGTGAACATTGGAGCTTTTGGATGACATTTTGAAGTTTTTTTTAGAATTAAAAAAGTTTAAGAATGACAAGGATTGGTTAAAGGTTTTTTATACATGAACTTGAGGTGTTTTAAGCTTGATTTTAGGTCTCTTTCACCCTTGTATCCATACCAAGTGAACTTGTATAGGCACAAGTACTCCAAAGAAAAAAAAACGAACAGTGTTAGAGAAGTTGTACTAACATTTGGAATAGTGAGTATCAATACAAATTCCCTATTTTACCTTGTTTTTGCTTAAGTTGGCCCGAACAAGCCCCAAACAACTTTCAATTGCAACCAAACTTTAAAGGAAGCTTAAAAATTATTCAAATTACTGCAAAATATTCTAATAATGTTCAAATTTAGTTTTTAAGATTATTTATAAAGTTTTATAAAGTTTGTGAACTTAGTGCCCAAATGTGGCATCCTATACTTGGGTTATCGGTTTAACTTGGTAATGGGAGTTACATTTATAGCTATTGGAGACAAAATATAGTTGTTGTGACATGAAAATATAGCTGTGTGGAACTTAGTGGCCGAAGGTACTTGGTATTCAGCTTTCACTTTTTGACAAATCAAGCACTTCGATACAAACTCGGAGACGTCATTCTTCATACTTGGCCACCAATACCATTTCTTCAAGTCATTATACATTTTTGTACTGCCTGAATGTACAGATAGACATCCGCGATGTGCCTCGTGTAAAATCTTTCGAATAAGCTCATCATTCCTCGGTACACAGACTCTATCTCTGAACATCAAACATCCATCAGAATTAATTCGGAAGTCAGACTCAACTCCCGACTCACACTGAACCCTTCTGGCTTGCAAGTCGCTATCATCTTTCTGAGCCTCATAAATCTCTTGAAGGAACATCGGTCTATCCCTCAAATCGACTAGAATGGAACCATCATCTGACAAATTCACCCGTGTATTTATAGCCCTCAATGCGAATAGAGACTTTTTACTCAAGGCATCGTCAACTACATTCGCCTTTCCTGGGTGGTAGTCAATGACCAGCTCATAGTCTTTTATCAACTCTAACCATCTTCGTCGCCTTAAATTCAATTCCTTCTGAGTCATCAAGTACTTTAAGCTTTTATGATCAGTGAATATCTGACATTTTTCACCATACAAATGGTGTCTCCATATCTTTAATGCAAACACAATGGCAGCCAACTCTAAATCATGGGTCAGGTAATTCTTCTCGTGCGGCTTTAACTGTCTAGAGGCATACGCATTCACCTTGCCTTCCTGCAAAAACACACAGCCCAATCCATTCAAGGATGCATCACTGTAGATCACGAATTCCTTTCCCGGTTCAGGTTGCACTAGAATTGGAGCCTCAGTCAATAATGCCTTTAATTTTTCGAAACTCTGTTGGCATTTCTCTGTCCATTCAAACTTTACATTTTTCTGTAATAGCCTCGTCATCGGAGTGGCTATCATAAAAAATCCCTTGACAAAGCGCCGATAATAGCCAGCTAGGCCTAGAAAACTTCTAACCTCTGAAACATTTCTTGGCGGTTACCAATCAACAATGGCAGAAATTTTGCTTGGGTCTACTCGGATTCCATCTCCTGAGATAATGTGTCCCAAAAACCCAACCTCTTTGAGCCAAAACTCACTCTCGCTAAACTTGGCATACAACTGATTATCTCGTAAAATCTGTAATACCATCCTCAAGTGCTCCGCATGCTCATTCTCATCACGAGAGTATATCAGTATGTCATCAATAAAAACCACAACAAATTTATCTAAGTATGGCTGAAAGATGCAGTTCATTAAATCCATAAACACGGCAGGAGCATTTGTTAAACCGAAAGGCATGACCAAAAATTCATAGTGCCCATACCTTTTCCGAAACGCGATTTTCGGCACATCTGAGTCTTTAACCCTTAATTGGTAATAACCGGACCTCAAATCAATCTTGGAAAACACAGTGGCTCCCTTTAATTGATCAAACAAATCGTCGATCCTTGGCAATGGGTACTTGTTCTTCATGGTTACCTTATTAAGCTATCGGTAATCTATACATAGCCTCATGGAACCATCTTTCTTTTTCATAAATAGCATTGGAGCACCCCACGGAGAATAACTTGGTCTTGCAAAGCCTTTTTCCGTTAACTCTTGCAACTGTGCTTTTAACTCTTTCAACTCGGTTGGAGCCATTCTATACGGAGCAATCGATATAGGTGTAGTACCAGGGGCTAACTCAATGCCAAATTCAATTTCTCTAACCGGAGGCAACCTTGGCAACTCTAATGGAAATACATCTGGGTACTCGCATACTATCGGTACTGATTCAATTCTTAACTCAGTTTCTTTGGCATTCATCACAAAGGCAAGATAAGCCTCGTATCCCTTTCTTACATATTTCTGGGCAGACATATGAGAGATCACTACCGGCAGTCTGTCTTGTTAATCTGATTCAACACAAAGGGTGTCCCCGTTTAGACATCTCAATACAATGTATTTCTTTCCACAATTTACTGTCACATCATGAGTGGTTAACCAGTCTATACCAAAAATTATATCAAATTCATCAAATGGCAATAGCATGAGATTTGCCTTAAAATAATGACCTCTAATCATCAATGGGCAATCTTTGCATACCTTATCAACTCATACACTTTTTCCTAAAGGATTGGACACTTTTATCACAAACTCTGTGGACTCTAAGGGCATACTCATACTAGATACTAATTTCATGCAAATGTATGAATAGGTAGATCCCGGGTCAATTAAAGCAACAACATTAGTATGATGAAAGGAAAATGTACCCGTAATTACATCAGGGGATGACGCCACTTCGCGAGCGCGAATGGCATAAGTCCTCGCAGGTGCTCTACCCTCAGATCTTGCAGCCTGCTCTCTAGGTGTACTCTTACTACTCGTTCCACTTCCCAAATTTTTCTGCTGTCTCCCTCTAGTAGTACTTCCCGGCCTTGTACTCTGAATTTTCTCTTTCTCGACCATCTTGGGGCACTCTCTTATAAAATGGTCTTGGGAGCCACACTTAAAACAAGCTCTCTCATGGGCTCGGCACTCACCGGGATGACGTCTGCCACACTATGGACATTCCGGTCTATTGGGTCGAGTGTTCCCAACACTAGCAACTGAAGTAGTTTGAGTCTTAATCCTCGAGTACTGTTTACTCTTACTTCTGTTTGGAAACCCGGCTGAAGTAGCTGATCGGGTAGGGAAATCTCTCGACTTTTTGGATGAGGAATGAAATGACTTGTTCAATTGTCTTTTTCTTGAGTCACGAGACTCCATCTCAGCTTTTCTTTTCTCTTTCACCAATTCCTCGGCTTTACAAGCCCGATCCACTAGCACAACAAATTCCTTCAACTCAAGGACACCAACAAATAATCTGATATCTTCATTTAATCCGTCCTCGAACCTCTTAAACATGATAGCTTCGGAGGACACACATTACCGAGTGTACTTGCTGAGCCTTACAAATTCACGCTCATATTCAGTTACTGTCATTTTTCCTTGTTTTAGTTCAAGGAATTCCTTTCTTTTCTGATCGATAAACCTTTGGTTGATATACTTCTTCCGGAATTCTTCTTGAAAAAACTCCCATGTTATCCTTTCCCTTGGTACAACCGACACAAGGGTGTTCCACCACTGATAAGCGGAATCTCTCAACAGAGACACCACACACTTCATACACTCTTCAGGGGTGCAAGATAACTCATCAAATACCCGGATGGTATTTTCAAGCCAAAATTTTGCTCTTTCTGGATCGTCATTCTTACTGGCTCGAAATTCCTCGGCCCATTGTTTCCGGATTCTGTCAACCTGAGGCTTTTCTCTCCTTACTACTTCTACCACTTGGGGAGCTACTGGGGTAGGTTGAGGAATAGGTGGGGAGGAGGGGGTTGCGCATTCAGGTTCGCACGAACGAACTCCGTATACCATGCATTCATCATGTGGAGAAAGGCTTCCCTAGCCTCTTCTCCTCCTCTTTGGCTTACAGTAGCCGGTCTATTCTCATTTTCATTCGGCACCGTCCCTTCAGCAGGAGCCGGCGTGTTACTTTCTACATCGTCTGCCACAGCTCTTTTGGGATCCATTTACTATATAAAAACACTATTTAAATCGTCAAGAGTCGTCACACTATCATAATATAAATACTCATGTGTATGGCATGTATAGCTAGACTCATGCTTATGCTACGTTAGTCCGAGAATCGACTAAACTGTAGCTCTGATACCACTAAATGTAACACCCCTTACCCGTATTCTACACCGGAACTAGATACGGGACATTACCGTACTTTACTTGCTTAAACATACAACATTTGGGCTGTAAAATTTCGTTTCAACTTAAAACTTCTCATTCATAAACATAACATCCTTATTATGGGCCTACAAGGCCCTAAACATACAATCGGAATGGTTCGAAACCAAACCGGAAACTTTGGTGCACTTAGAATTTTTTTACCTAAAATAGGGCCCCACGCCCGTGTGGAATGGAACACGCCCGTGTGGGCAGGTCGTGTGGTCACACACGCCCATGTTCCTAACCCGTGTGGAATTTATTTTTCATTTCGAACCTTCAGGGGTTTTCCAATAGCCAGACACATGCCCGTGTCTATGGCCCGTGTCCTCCACACGGCCTAGAACGCCCGTGTCCTCACCCGTGTGAGAAAACCCTTGCATTCTGTTTATAACGTTAGCAATCTCTCAAGTGCACACGGCCTAGGCACATGCCCGTGTGCTGGCCCGTGTGGCGAATCAAATTCTCGCAAATTTGATGCAAGGGACACATGGCCTATTAACACACCCATGGGGTTGGCCGTGTGTCACACACGGCCTAGACACACGCCCGTGTGTCTACCCGTGTAGACAATTAGAAGGCTATTTACCAAGCCAATTGCCACCCTGAAACATAAACACATATATGCCAACTCAAGCAACATATAGCATGGCAATAATACACTAGGAAGAATCCCTATTCATCATTCATACATCTCACATTTTACTCCATCTATTGCATGAACATTTACTTCATGAAACTTATCATCATTAAAAAAAAATGAGTCTTAACAAATATTGGCCAATATCCAATGGCCATTTACAAAAGAAGTGTATAACATTGATAGCTAACACTTTGGATTTCATATATGACATAGCACAAAATGACCAAGTTCCTATACATGCCATACTCAAAATGAATCAACTTTACTATACCAAAAGAATAGTAGATAGTGTGATCCGAGCTCCGACGTCCTACGATCCCCGAGTTAGCTTGGCGATACTACAAGGAAAAAGGAAAAGAGAGGGGTAAGCATATAGCTTAGTAAGTTTGCATGAATTAAAATAGCACATAAATGCTCATGACAAAATTCATTCATCTCATAGAACAATAATAACACAAGTTCTCAAGTACTTTGACATACTTACTCATACTTAAGCTTACCCATTACATATCACATTAGGGTATCATAACTCGTATTTTACTCATGGTACCTGTATCACTTCATCACATAATTTAGCACTTATGCTTTCATAAACATAAACTTAAATCGTAATCATCTTTCACTTAAATGTAATTCTTTTTCATCTTTATATAGCTTAGCTCTTGCCATCTTTGCCTACTTAGCTCTTTTGCCTGTTGAACTACTCGAAATATCGAAGGATACTCAATCTCATTACACGTATATTACGATGCCAATGCCATATCCCAGATATGGTCCTCCACGGGATCACCTCTTGATGCCGATGCCATATCCCAGATATGATCTTACACTGGATCTCTTAATCGATGTCGATGCCATGTCCCAGACATGGTCTTATACGAGATCATACATAGATGTCGATGCCATAACCTAGATATGGTCTTACCCGAGATCTTTCTTTAGTGCCGAGGCCATGTCCCAGACATGGTCTTACACGGGACCTTCCTTATTCGGTGCCGATGCCATGTCCCAGACATGGTCTTATAAGGGACCTTCCTTATTCGATGCCGATGACATGTCCCAGACATGGTCTTATACGGAATCTATGTTCGGTGCCGATGCCATATCCCGGATATGGTCTTATACTGGACCTACATTCGGTGCCAATGCCATGTCCCAGACATGGTCTTATACGGGACCTTCCTTATCTCATGTCGTGACATAGGTATCCTCGTTATTCCGAATTTTCAACCAGGACTTCAACTTAATGCATTCTCATTACAATCTCATCGAAGCATCATAAATAAATTTCATGGAATTTATATACATTTATCATAAAATAAAATAATTACAAGTATAACAACATTATATAGCTTTAATCTCATACAAACTTAACTCGGTACTCAAAATGTGCGAAGATATTCAATTTAGTCCAACACCTTGTTCTTGCCTCAGATTCGGTCCGGGCTTCGTGTTTCTTGATCTATAATAAGAATTTCACTTGTTTAATACTCACATTGACTAAATTGACTCATAAATCATATTTTGGAAAAATTATGATTTTGCCCCTAAACTTTCACATAATTAAACTTTTGCCCCTAGGCTTGTAAAATGATTTTTATTCAACTTTCTTGCATTTTAGGCCTAGCCGAATAATTTTCTTAACTACAATAGCCCCTAATTTCCACTATTTCACCCATGTATGAACATTTTCATAACTTTTGCAATTTGATCCTTTTATGCATTTTTCATGAAAATCACTTAGAAAAAGATGTTTATCATGCATCAAACTTTCATATTCTTCCATAAAACATCAAAATACATGCATGTCATACATGGGTAAATTTTTGAATATAAACCCTAGCTCAAAATATAGCTAGAAATAGCTAAACTGAGCTACGAGGATTTCAAAAATACGAAGAACATTAAAAATGGGGCTAGGATGCACTTACTATCAAGCTTGGAAGTTGAAGAAACCCTAGCTATGGCTCCTTAGTGATTTTCGGCCATGGGAGAAGAAGATGGACACAATTTTGACTTCTTTTTCCCTTTTTAATCTTTTATTTACCAAATGACAAAAATGCCCTTAATGGTCCTTTCTTGAGATTTTTCCTTCCCATGTCTATTTTTGTCCATCTAAACATATAATGGTCTAATTGCTAAATAAGGACCTCTAGTAATTTTTATAATTCTATTTCATACTTAAATCTTCTAGAGTCTCATATTTTCTAATCTTTGCAATTTAGTCCTAATGGACAAATTGATCACTAATAAATAAAATTTCCTCATGAAATTTTCACAAAATCATGCAACCACATCATAAGCCTCATAAAAATCATAAAACACATATTTCTACTTTGGATTTGTGGTCTCGCACCACTATTCTGACTAGGCCCTAAATCGGGCTATTACAATTCTCCCCCCTTAGGGATTTTCGTCCCCGAAAATCTTACCGGTAAAAAGGTCTGGGTACTGGTTTCTCATAGCCTCCTCGGGCTGCCATGTAGCCTCTTCTACCCCATGTCTTTTTCATAATACTTCCACGAGAGTTATACTTTTATTCCTTAGCTGTTTAACTTCCTGTGCTAGAATCTTAACCGGTTCTTCCTTTTTGTCATGTCAAGTTGAATTTCAACCTCTGTCGGTGTAATCACATACGAAGGATCTGATCGGTCACGTTGCAACATAGACACGTAGAATACATCATGTATCTTTTCAAACTCAGACAACAACGCCAATCGATAAGCTACTGGTCCTATCCTCTCGGTAATCTCATATGGTCCGATAAAACACGGACTCAATTTTCCTTTCCGGCAAATCTGTGAACTTTCTTCCATTCTGACACTTTCAAGAATACCTTATCACCAACTTGAAATTCAATCTCTTTTTGTTTCAAGTCCGAGTAGGATTTTTGTCTATCAGAGGCAGCTTTTAAACAATCACGGATTATTTTTACCTTCTCCTCGGTTTCTCTAACTAGATCGACCTCGTGAATCTGATTTTTCTTGAGTTCAGTCCAATACAAATGCGTTCGACATTTACGCCCATAGAAAGCCTCATAAGGTGCCATTTTCAAACTCGACTGAAAACTGTTATTGTATGCAAACTCTACCAACGATAAATACTTTTCCCAGCTGCCCTGAAACTCAAGAACACAACACCAGAGCATATCCTTAAGTATCTATATTAATCTCTCCAACTGTCCGTCGGTTTGGGGGTGAAAAGCCGTACTAAAACTCAACTTTGTGCCCAAAGCATCTTGTAACTTTTTCCAAAAATGGGATGTGAATCTTGGATCTTTATCCGATATAATCGATAAAGGCACTCCATGAAGCCTTACAATCTCAGAAACATACAAGTTTGCTAACTTGTCAAGTGAATAGTCAACACGTACCGGTATAAAGTGGGCCAACTTCGTAATTCTATCGACCACAACCCATACAGCATCTTTCTTGCTCGGTGTCAATGGCAAACCCGTCACAAAGTCCATGGTAACACAGTCCCATTTCCACTCGGGAACCATGATAGGCTGAAACAAACCCGAAGGTACTTGGTGTTCAGCTTTCACTTTTTGACAAATCAAGCACTTCGATACAAACTCGGAGACATCTTTCTTCATACTTGGCCACCAATACCATTTCTTCAAGTCATTATACATTTTTGTGCTGCCTGGATTTACAGATAGACACCCGCAATGTGCCTCGTGTAAAATCTTCCGAATAAGCTCATCATTCCTCGGTACACAGACTCTATCTCTGAACATCAAACATCCATCAGAATTAATTCGGAAGTTAGACTCAACTCCTGACTCACACTGAACTCTTTTGGCTTGCAAGTCACTATAATCTTTCTGAGCCTCATAAATCTCTTGAAGGAACAACGGTCTAGCCCTCAACTCAGCTAGAATGAAACCATCATCTGACAAAGTCACCCGTGTATTTATAGCCCTCAATGCGAATAGAGACTTTCTACTCAAGGCATCGGCGACTACATTCGCCTTTCCCGGGTGGTAGTCAATGACCAGCTCATAGTCTTTTATCAACTCTAACCATCTTCGCTGCCTTAAATTCAATTCCTTCTGAGTCATCAAGTACTTTAAGCTTTTATGATCAGTGAATATTCGACATTTTTCACCATACAAATGGTGTTTCCATATCTTTAATGCAAACACAATGACAACCAACTCTAAATCATGTGTCGAGTAATTCTTCTCGTGCGGCTTTAACTTTCTAGAGGCATACACTATCACCTTGCATTCCTGCATAATCACACAACCCAATCCATTCAAGGATGCATCGCTGTAGATCACGAATTCCTTTCCCAGTTCAGGTTGCACTAGAATTGGAGCCTCAGTCAATAATGCCTTTACTTTTTCGAAACTCTGTTGGCATTTCTCTGTCCATTCAAACTTTACATTTTTCTGTAATAGCCTCGTCATCGGAGTGGCTATCATAAAAAGTCCCTTGACAAAGCGCCGATAATAGCCAGCTAGGCCTAGAAAACTTCTAACCTCTGAAATATTTCTTGGCGATTTCCAATCAACAATGGCCAAAATTTTGCTTGGGTCTACCCGGATTCCATCTCCCGAGACAACGTGTCCCAAAAACCCAACCTCTTTGAGCCAAAACTCACTCTTGCTATACTTCGCATACAACTGATTATCTCGTAAAATCTGTAATACCATTCTCAAGTACTCCGCATGCTCATTCTCATCACGAGAGTATATTAGTATGTCATCAATAAAAACCACAAAAAATTTATCTAAGTATGGCCGAAAGATGCGGTTCATTAAATCCATAAACACGGTAGGAGCATTTGTTAAACCGAAAGGCATGACCAAAAATTCATAATGCCCATACCTTGTCCGAAATGCGATTTTTGGCAGATCTAAGTCTTTGACCCTCAATTGGTAATAACCGGACCTCAAATCAATCTTGGAAAACATAGTGGCTCCCTTCAATTGATCAAATAAATCGTCGATCCTTGGCAATGGTTACTTGTTCTTCACGGTTACCTTATTAAGCTGTCGGTAATCTATACATAGCCTCATGGAACCATCTTTCTTTTTCACAAATAGCACTGGAGCACCCCACGAAGAATTACTTGGTATTGCAAAGCCTTTTTCCGTTAACTCTTGCAACTGTGCTTTTAACTCTTTCAACTCGGTTGGAGCCATTCTATACGAAGCAATCAATATAGGTGTAGTACCAGGGGCTAACTCAATGCCAAGTTTAATTTCTCTCACCGGAGGCAACCTTGGCAACTCTAATGGGAATATATATGGGTACTCGCATACTATCGGTACTGATTCAATTCTTAACTCAGTTTCTTTGGTATTCATCACAAAGACAAGATATGCCTCGTATTCCTTTTTTACATATTTCTGGGTAGACATATGAGAGATCACTACAAGCAGTCTGTCTTGTTCATCTGATTCAACACAAAGGGTGCCCCCGTTTTCACATCTCAATTCAATGTATTTCTTTCCACAATTTACTGTCACATCATGAGTGGTTAACCAGTCCATACCAATAATTATATCAAATTCATCAAATTGCAATAGCTTGATATTTGCCCTAAAATAATGACCTCTAATCATTAATGGGCAATCTTTGCATACCTTATCAACTAATACACTTTTGCCTAAAGGATTGGACACTTTTATCACAAACTTTGTGGACTCTACGGGCATACTCATACTAGATACTAATTTCATGCAAATATATGAATGGGTAGATCCCGGGTCAATTAAAGTAACAAATCTAGTATCATGAAGGGAAAATGTACCCGTAATTACATCAGGGGATGACGCCTCTTCGCGAGCGCGAATGGCGTAAGTCCTCACAGGCGCTCTACCCTCAGATCTTGCAGCCTGCTCTCTGGGTGTACTCTTACTACTCGTTCCACTTCCCGAATTTTTTTGCTGTTTCCCTCTAGTAGTACTTTCCGGCCTTGTACTCTGAATTTTCTCTTTCTCGACCATCTCGGGGCACTCTCTAATAAAATGATCTTGGGAGCCACACTTAAAACAAGCTCTCTTGTAACAGCATGGTTTAGACCCTAGTCAGAACAGTGGTTTTGAGACCCCAAATTCGAGGTCATAAAAATATTTTAATATTATTTTCTGTGTTTACAGTATGTGATTAAGAGTGTGTGAAAGTTTCGTGAATTAATTTTATCGATTGTGTGCTTAATTTGCAAAAAGGACTTAATCGCATAAAATGTAAAAGCTTTGTGCTGATTATTAAAGTGCTTAAATATTTTGCTTAGAGATGTGTGAGGTCCTTATTATTGAAATGGACCCTTAGTTGAGTAAGTGGTCATAAATGACCTTATAATGGATGAATATATAAGTTTAATAATAAGGCTAAATTGGTAAAATAATAATTTTGTTATTAATTAATTAAACAAAGCCAAAATATGCTTCATTTTATCTTTGTTTTCACCGAAATATCAAGGAAGAAAATGGTTTTGAATACTCAAACATTTCGGCAATAATATTGGAAGATTAAGGTATGGTTTTTTATCCGTTTTTGATGATTTCTACGTTTTTGTGATCGTTGCTTCGTGTTCTATCTAACCCATGTAGTAATTTTTGAATTTGTTGGTGATTTTGAAAGATGCCATTGAATAATGTTTGAGCTTTGTGATAGTTGATGGTGAAATATGAATGTTTGATGTTTGGTTAATATATTTTGTTCTTGAATTTTTGATGAAATTGGCTATTTTGGGCTAAATTGTGAAAATGAGAAATTAGAGGACTAAAATGTGAAATAAATGAAATATGTGGGCTAGTATGAACTTAAGGAGAATTCGGATAGGCATGTGTGAAATGAAATTATGTGAATTTGATGATTTTATGAAATAGGGACTAAAGTGTCGAAATGTGAAAATGTGAGGGCTATTTTATAAAATGCCCTAAATATGTGTGTTTGGACTAAATTGAATGATTTGGAGATTGAATGGGCTAAATTTGGATATGTATAGATCAAGAAAAGAGGGATTTGGATCGAGATCGAGGCAAAGATAAAGTGCTCGATTAATCGACTCGTTTTGTTACTTCGACGTCCGAGGTAAGTTCGGATATAATAAGAATTGTTAAATTTATGTTTAAGTGTTATGAAATGAATGAACACGAGATTAATGAATTAGAAATGTTATATGTGTAATTGAGAAATGTGGCACTAAGTGTGCGTAATCAAAATTGGGACAGAAGTGATTAGCATTGTGTGTGCGAAGTAATGGAAGCCTCGGCTTTATTGATTGGCACTGTGTGTGCGATACCGAGATAAATTCGGTTTTATGTAAAGGCATTAAGTGTGCGATGATATTTAAGCTTCGGCTATGAATTTGGCACTAAGTGTGCGAACAAATTGAACGAATAACAAAGGTTGATCGAAATGAAGTATTGAGCATTGAGTAGCATGAATGGTCAATAACTAAGTGTTGGCTAAGGTACGTACAGAACCTATGTGGTTGATGAAATTATAAATGGATATATGGATGGTTGATTGAGCATATTAGTTGTGGATGATATGGTATTCATATTTATGTGTTGATCTATGTGATGAATTAATTTGTGTATTGTTATTGATCCATTGAGTTAAATGTATTATATTACGAACTTACTAAGCTTTAGAGCTTACTGTGTGAAGTGTTTCTCTGTTTTACAGTGTCTTTAAAGCTAGCTCGGATCTGGGGATCGTCAGTGACTCAATCACACTATCGACTAACTATTTTGGTACTTTTGGAAGATGTATTATGTATGGTATATGGCATGTATAGGCTAGTTGATATGGCATGTTTTGAGGTGTATAAACTTTTCCATGTGATATGGCTTGAAAGTTGAATAATGTTAGTATATATGTGTGGAATTATGTGAATGATGAATATGGTATGTTTCATGCTTAAATGGTTGATGAGAATTGAGGTTTAAACATGAACTTGTGGTATGGGTTTTATGATGCTTGACTTATAAGATTTGGAATATGGAATTGGTAGTTTAGATAGACTTATTGAGTTGAATTTCAGCATAGGAATAAATGATGTAGTTGATGATTAGTTGGTGCATATATTGGTATGTTTTGGTTGCCATTTGAGGTATAAATGTTTATGAATTGAGGCTTGTAGGTGATTTTAAATGTGAGTGGCAAGTTTGGTCTTGTAAATGGCCTATAATTGCCCACATGGTTGAGCACACGGGCATGTGGCTCGACCATGTCCTTCGAGTTTGCAAATTGAAACAAGTTAGGCTCGACCACGGGCTGGACACGCGGGCGTGTCCCAGGCCGTGTGATGCAAGTCAGGCTCGACCACGGGTGAGGCACACGGACGTGTCTCAGGCCGTGTGGACAAGTCAGTATGTATGCTCTGTTTTGCCACGGCTCGGACACATGGGCGTGTCTGAGGTCGTGTGACGCACAAGGCCTACCCACACGGGCGTGTGACCTCTGTAGCTTGGAAAAATGTTTGATTTTTGGAAAAATTTTGTATGATATCAGTTTAGTCCCGACCCCTTTCTGGTGCATGTTTGAGGTCTCGTAGACCTCGTTAAGGGACTATATGAATATATCTTGATATGTTGAATTGAGTTATACTTTGTGTTGAGAAATGATTGTAAATGTTCCGATTGTTCGGTAATGCCTCTTAACCTTATTCCAGCGACGGTTACGGGTTAGGGGTGTTACATCTCTCATGGGCTTGGCACTCACCGGGATGACGTCTGCCACTGGAAACACAGAAATTTATATACTTTTTCATGCCCTTTTTAACCCAAATTCAGGCAGTTTCGATTAAATTCTTGTCGGAAAATAATTAAATATTATAAAATAATTAAATTGTGCTAAAAATATAAACATGATGAATTTTAATTAATTTTATAGTTAATTTTGATTTATTTTGACTATTTTCGACAGATTCGCACAAAAGGCGAAAATTGGCTCGTGCAGACACCTTCGCTCAAGAATAAACCCAGAAGCAATTTGAAGTATCAAGGCGAATTTGTTTCCAGCCCAAGACGGTCCAATTATGAATATTTAATCATAAAATAATTAATTTTAATTTATTCCCAATTTAATTTGGGCTAAATAAATTAATCTTAATTAATTATGAAAAAGGCCAAGTTGAACCGCATCAGTTGAACCGAACCGATTGAACCGAACCAAGCAAAGAGTTGGGCAGCCCAAACCGTCCATATTTCTGGCCCAAATCAGCTTATTAGCTGATTAATTAAGTTGCAAAGAAGCCCTTGAAGACTTTTCAAAGTTGCATTCAAACCCCTCCAAATATGGTGGCTTTGTAGATTTGCCCCATGCCATATTTAGCAAAGTTGAAACCATCAACTTTGCCACATAGATGGCCGGCCAAGGGAGGTCTCTTTTGCTGCTACTATTTGCTATTTTTAGCAGCCATGATCAGCTATAAATACCACCCCTTGCTGATCATTCAAATCATCCCTCAATCCTTCATTTCTCATTCACTCTCTCATTCTCTCTTCTCTCCATTCTCTCTTCTTTTCCATTCCATTTCCCCTTCTTCTTGTGCCGATTTCCCCTCTTGGAAAAGAAGTGTTTTTCGAGCCATTTGGAGCAGCAATTGGAGTGTTCATAAGCCACCTTGATAGCCGAGGACAATGGAGAACGAAGAACGGAGCAGTCAGACAAGCCACGGAGAAACACCGGATTTGTTTCTTATTCCCTGTCTATTTAAATTTCGTTGTTGTTTTGACAAACATGTTTATGAATATTTATGAAATTGGAATGGTTAATTTAATCAGCTTAGCTTGAATTTAATTCGTGTTGGGTTGATTGCATTTCGTTCTCTTAAATTATTAAAATTGTGTTTATACTGTTAAAGGCCTCGGTAAAATGCTTGATTAAGTAAAATCATGTTTTAAGTTATCTAGCATTATAATTGTTTAGATAGCTAATGAATTAATTATTTAAATGCATTGAAATTGTAATTAATGGACACAATACTTAATCTGTGCATGTTTAATTCTTCTAAGGTAGCTGAAGATTAAATTAGCATTGTATTTGGCGATACATATGCCTTGCATAACTTACAAGATTTTTGTGATTAAATTGTTTCAAGGTAAGGATACTTTGTTACCTCACATGATCTTTTATATGCTTATTAGGTCGAATTAATCGGTTGAATCACATAGGAATATGCGATTGATTTTTTAATTTAATAAGTATGTATGTGCAATAATATGTAAATATGTTCATAAGTTAGCAAATTACCGAGTTGCCATGATTTATTCGTAACAAGTATAAGCATGAGTTTAATAATTCTAAGGTAAGAAATGTAATTAGTCCAACACAATTATATTATCTTGATTAAAATCAGCTTTTGAAATCGTGCATTAGAACTTTGTTTTATTTTATTTTACTTTGTTTTTCCTTTAGTTTTTAAATATTTCTTAAATCCAAAAAATTTTTTCCTTACCAAAGTGTTTGAAAACATTTTCATAAATAGTTCTTTTACAGTCCCTGTGGGTACGATAACTCGACATTTACTTGTCACTTTATTACTTGTTACGATTGTGTACACTTGCACATTTCCACCGTTCCAAGTTTTTGGCGCGTTGCGGGATCACATTTTTCAAAAGCCATTATTTGTGAATTTTTAGTCTTACATTTTGGTTTATTTATTTTCATATTAAAATTTTTACTTACTCAATTTTTTCGTGATTATTTTTGGTGTTTATGAGTATTGACCAGATTATTGATTTACTCCTGTGGACCACGAAATAGAAACGAACTTTTCGACAACGAAGAAGACAAGCAAACCAGAGAAGGACAGAAGAAATGAACTTGAGAATATGAACCAAGGAAGCGGAGCAAACCGCGCTCGAATCCTATCCTTATTGCTTGATGATAGGGATAGAGCTTTACGACGTTATCTTTGTGCGAGATTTAACGATCTTAATCCGGGTATTAGGAGACCCAAATTGAGGCACAACAATTCGAAGTGAAGCTACCATCATGTTCGGATGCTTGGATAGTGGGCCAATTCGGTGGGATGCCTCATGAAGATCCCCATCTTCACTTAAGACTATTTATGGAAGTGAGCGATTCTTTCAATTTTAGTGGAGTAATGCAGAAGATGCCTTACGATTGAAGTTATTCCCATATTCGTTAAGGAATAGAGCTCGTGCCTGGTTGAACTCATTGCCACCGAACTCTATTTCTACATGGCAAGAATTAGCCGAGAGATTCCTCATGAAGTATTTTCCGCCAAGCAAGAATGCTAAGCTGAGGAACGAGATCACTGCCTTCCACCAAATGGATGATGATTCCTTGTATGAGGCATGGGAAAGATTTAAAGAGTTATTACGAAAATGCCCTCATCATGGAATTCCTCATTGCATTCAACTTGAGACATTCTATAATGGTCTTAATGCTCACACAAGGATGGTAGTGGACGCCTCTGCTAATGGTGCTCTTCTTTCTAAGTCTTATAACGAGGCTTATGAAATTATTGAGAGGATTGCCAGCAACAATTATCAATGGCCAACCAGTCGTGCAGCATCAGGAAGACGAGTCACCGGAATTCATGAAGTAGACGCTCTTACTTCACTCCCATCTCAGGTATCATCAATATCCTCAATGCTTAAAAATCTTACTACTAATGGGTCTAATAGTTTTGTAGCACTTTCGCCTAATCAATTTGAAAATATAGCCTGTGTTTATTATGGGGAGGGACATTTGTTTGAAGAATGTCCGTCGAACCCAGAATCTGTATACTACATGGGTAATCAGAACCAAAACCAAGGAAGGCAAGGGCTGCAATCGAATTTCTATAACCCATCGTGGAGGAACCACCCGAATTTCTCCTGGAGTAACCAAGGGGCTGGAACCAGTACCACTTATACTCAACCAGACCAACCCAGCCGCCTAATTTTCCGTAACAAGTTCAAAAACCAGTTCAAGCTGAAGCATCCAATAGCTTAGAAAGTTTGATTAAGACATACATAGGAAAGAATGATGCCTTAATCCAGAGCCAAGCAGCTACATTGAAGAATTTGGAAAATCAAGTGGGCCAGCTTGCTACTGAACTCAGGAACCGACCACAAGGTGCTCTATCTAGTGACACGAAAAATCTGAGAAATTCAGGGAAGGAACATTGTAAAGCGTTGGCATTGAGGAGCAGAAGGATAGTAGAGCCCAACACCATTGAAGCTAGAAAGAGCAAGGCGATGCTCAAGATTCGAAGAAGTTCAACCAAGTGTTGAAACCCAGTTTCACGAACCGAAATCGCAAAACCATGCAAAGTAACCTCGGGACCGATTAATTACGATCACCCAACAACCGTTAGATGCGAATTATCGCCAAAGGCGAATCAAGCGGAATCGTTCAAAGTGATGAAACCACCACCACCTTACCCTCAAAGACTTGAAGGCAAGCGGGAGATTCAATTCAAGAAATTCCTTGACGTACTCAAGCAACTTCACATTAACATTCCGTTGGTTGAAGCACTTGAGCAAATGCTGAACTATGTCAAGTTCATGATAGATATCTTGTCTAAGAAACGAAGACTTGGAGAATTTGAGATGGTAGCTCTAACAAAGGAATGCAGTGCATATCTTCAGAACAAACTACCCCCAAAATTAAAGGATCCTGGATGTTTCACCATACCATGCAACATTGGATCAACATATTGTGGTGAGGCACTATGTGACTTAGGTGCAAGTATCAACTTGATGCCTATGTCAATATTGAGGAAGTTGGGGATAGGAGAAGTCAGACCAACTACGGTTACACTTCAACTAGCAGATCGATCCTTAGCGCATCCAGAAGGAAAAATCGAGGACGTATTGGTACGTGTAGATAAATTTATCTTTCCTGCTGACTTTGTAATTCTAGACTTTGAAGCAGACAAAGAAGTTCCAATTATCCTAGGAAGACCATTCTTAGCAACTGGAAGGACCCTTATTGATGCGCAAAAGGGCGAGCTGACTATGCGTGTTTCGGATGATCAGGTAACATTTAATGTTTTTAAGTCAATGCGATTTCCTGACACGATGGATGATTGTTCTGCAGTATCTGATTTAGAGGGATTAATAATAGAGAAGGAACTCAATTGTGTTGAGGACCCACTAGAGCAAATTTTGACATCTGATCCTCCAAATGATAAAGAGGAGGATGAATACTTAGCTGTGCTAGAAGCTAATAAAAAAGGATTTAATCTACAATCTCATTTTGAATCTTTAGAATTAGAGAAAAAAGATTACAGCCAGCCAAAAGCATCAATCGAGGAGCCACCTAAGTTAGAACTCAAGGCTATCGGATGGACCATAGCCGACATTCGTGGTATTAGCCCATCTGTATGCATGCACAAGATCATATTAGAAGATGGCGAGAGAGGAACAATTGATGGACAACGGAGACTGAACCCCATCATGAAAGATATAGTGAAAAAGGAAATTATCAAGTGGTTGGATGCGGGTATAATTTACCCCATCTCAGACAGTTCATGGGTGAGTCCAGTCCAGTGCGTGCCGAAGAAAGGAGGTATCATGGTCGTGGAGAACGGGAACAACGAGTTGATACCAACGAGAATAGTTACGGGATGGAGAATCTGCATCGATTACCGGAAGCTGAACAAGGCGACTAGGAAAGATCACTTTCCTCTTCCGTTCTTGGACCAGATGCTGGATAAACTCGCAGGATGAGATTACTATTATTTTTTCTCGACGGATACTCGGGGTATAATCAGATTCTGAAGAGCACAGGAAGATCAACACAAAACAACATTCACACCGCCGTGCACGGTACATTTGCATTTAGACGCATGCCATTTGGTTTATGTAATGCACCAGCTACATTTCAAAGATGTATGATGTCTATTTTTACTGACATGGTTGAGAAGTACTTGGAAGTTTTCATGGACAATTTCTCAGTATTCGGAGATACTTACGATGATTGCTTAGCCAATCTAGCTAAGGTACTGAGGTAATGCGAAGAAACAAATCTCGTACTCAACTAGGAAAAGTGCCATTTTATGGTACGAGAAGGAATTGTTCTAGGGCATCGGATAACGAGACATGGGATCGAGGTGGACAAAGCAAAAGTAGACGTTATTGAGAAACTCCCACCTCCAACATCTGTAAAAGGTGTTAGGAGCTTTTTGGGTCACGCCGATTTTTACCGAAGATTTATCAAGGACTTCTCCAAAGTTGCTAAACCCTTATGCAAATTATTGGAGAAGGACTCGATATTCAAGTTTGATGAGGAATGCTTGAAAGCCTTCAACAATTTGAAGAGTCGATTAGTCACGGCACCCATAATCGTCACACCAGACTGGGAGTTGCCATTCACATTGATGTGTGACGCAAGTGACTTCGCAATTGGAGCTGTCTTGGGCCAGCGAAGGAACAAAGTTTTTCATCCCATCTACTACGCAAGTAGAACTCTAACCGAGCTCAACTGAACTATACGGTAATGAGAAAAAGAGTTACTTCTTTGTTGTGTTTGCTTTCGACAAGTTTCGATCTTATCTTGTAGGTACCAAAGTGATTGTCTATACGGACCACTCTGCAATTAAATACTTATTGGCCAAGAAAGATGCTAAGCCGAGATTGATCCGATGGGTGCTTCTACTTCAAGAGTTCAATTTAGAAATTCAAGATCGAAGGGGAGTAGAAAACCAAGTAGCAGACCACTTATCCAGATTAGAGCGCAAGAGGGAAATTCTCCCTTTATTCCGATCCAAGCGACATTTCGGATGAACACATGCGAAGGTAAATCATGTCCATAATATTCCTTGGTTTACTGATTTTGCTAACTATTTAGCTTGTGGTTTGATGCCGATTAATAAAACGTATCAGCAAAGGAAAAAGTTTCTTCACGATGTGAAGTACTATTTCTGGGAAGAGCCATATTGTTTAAAAAGTGTGCGAGATCGGATGATCGGGAGATGTGTGGCGTGAAGATGAAATACAGAAGATTTTATACCACTGTCATTCAGCTCCAAGTGGGGGACACTTCGGAGGTACTCGTACAGCTGCCAAAGTATTGCAAGTCGGATTCTTCTGGCCAACACTATTCAAGGATGCATACGCTTACGTAAAAAGCTGTGATCGATGTCAGAGGGTTGGAAATGTCACCAACAGAAATGAGATGCCTCGAACAAATATCATTGAGGTAGAATTGTTCGATGTTTGGGGTATTGACTTTCTTGGTCCTTTTCATCCGTATTTTGGTCACAAATACATACTAGTAGCAGTAGATTATGTGTCCAAGTGGGTCGAGGCTGAAGCTTATCCGACGAACGATGCTAAGGTTGTGATGAAGTTCTTGCAGAAACATGTGTTCACAAGGTTCGGAACCCCAAAAGCTATTATCAGCGATGAAGGGACCCATTTTGTGAATAAGTGGTTAAAATGGTTGTTAGACAAACATGGAGTGAAACACACGGTTGCTACAGCTTACCATCCGTAGACAAATGGGCAAGCTGAGCTGGCGAATAAGGAAATCAAAGGCATACTCGAGAAGGTAGTTTGCCCGAACCGACGAGATTGGTCCAAGAGACTAGATGATGCTTTATGGGCTTACTGAGCAAAGCATACAAGACACCCTTAGGAATGTCACCCTATAGGTTGGTCTTTGGGAAAGCTTTGTCATATACCCTGGAGTTAGAGCACGAGCTTCTTGGGCTTTTCGACAACTCAATTTGGATCTCAAGCTTGCTAAAGAGAAACGAATGCTCCAACTCAACGAGCTAGAGGAATTTCGAATGTTCTCATATGAAAATGCCAAATTACTCAAAGAAAGACTCAAGAAATGGCATGACAAGCATATTCGAGTTCGAGAGTTTGAAGCAGGTCAGCAAGTTTTATTATTTAATTCCAGATTGAAGTTCTTTCCAGGTAAGTTAAAATCACGTTGGTCCGGTCCATTTACGATTCATCGCGTCTATCCATACGGAGTTTTTGAACTCCAAGGTAAGGGAGGTAATTTTCAAGTTAACGCTCAGCGTTTGAAACATTACTACGGAGAAAAACCTGAACGGGATAAAATCTTGTTAAGTTTATCTGATCTTTAGATTTTCTTGTTTTCAATAAATTATTTAGGGTATATTTTTGGGTTTATTATGTTTAAATAAATTCTGTCTAGGAGATTGGAACTTAAGCGGGACCGTTTGTGACCCCTCCGATCTTTCCTGGGAATTGATTTTTGCATAATTTTCCAAGAAATTAGTCCCTAAATGTTAAAATAAATTTTTGGTTTTCTAAATAAAAAGGTCAATTTTGACCCAAGTCTTAAATTGCAACTCAATTTCAAATTTTCATTAAGTCTAGGGACTTAATTGATTTATTTTTAAAATTTGGTTGCTATTTTCGTAATTAATAAAAACTAGGTGCCTCTTTTTGTAAATATTCTTTTAAAGCATCTAGAATAAATATTTTTTTTAATATCATTCTTTTTATTATTATTTGATAAACTTTAATATATAATTATATTCATTATAATTTATATATTAATTTTTATCAACTTAGCTTAGGATTAGAATAAATTTTATTTTATATTTATCTTAGTAATTTAATAGCAATTGATAATTTTATATGTGTATATTTAATTATTAATTGTTGTTAATCTTGAGTAAAATTAGAATTGGACTCTTATTTTTAATTCTTTAATTGTTCTAAGAGTTCTACTCTAATTCCTACTCTCCCTCTATAAATTGCACCCTTGTTTCTCCCCATTCATTCATCACTCAAAACCCCAATCACCAACCCCTCAAAGTGCCGCAAGCCCCTAACCACAACAAGTATTCGGCCAGCAGCTCAAGCACTCGCAGACGCCGCGACCCAGCTCAGCGATTGCTCAAGTCGGGGCCTCACGCTCGCTTGCCCTCGGCTTTGTGTGCTTGCTGCGCACCATCGCCCCACACACCAGACCAACCCGTGGCCTACCTGCCGCAAGGCCTTGCGTGCCACCTGCTCGCAGCCCCCTCGCACGTTGCTACTCAGCCGTGCGCCTTGCTGCCTTGTGCGCCTATGTGCACACTCCTCATTCACCCAACCTAAGCCAAAAGCCTTTTAAATTTTCATCTTTTGTTCATTAGTATATTTTATTTTCAGAGTTCTTAATTTTTACGAGGAAGGTGGTAAGAAAAATATTTATCCCTTAAATTTAATTCTTATTCAATTATTTAATTTTTCAATTTATTGAAATATTAGTAATTGTTATTAAATTTTCAAGAAACTAAATTTTTTTATTTTTCTTTCCATCTGATGTTCAGGTTAATCATGACTCACAAAAGAACTCGTGCCTCCGCCCAAATCGACAAAACACAAAGCAAATTTCACTATGAAGAAGCCAAAGTAAGATACGAAAGTATCTTCAAAAATCAACAGATGCATCCAAAGAAAGGCTTCATATTGAAGGAAAGCAACTACAGAGATTTTATGGCTCGTATTCGTCAAGTTGCTGAAGCCCTCAATTGGGAATTATTTTGTGAAAAGAGACCAAGTGTGGATGAGGAACTAGTTCGTGAATTCTACGCGAACTTAACCTCAAGCGAATTGACTGAAGTTCCAGTCCGCGGAATCAAGGTACCAATAAATTCAAATGCTATTAATGAATTCTTTGAATTACCTGATTTTGACAACGATGAATATTCTTCTCTGTTGAGCAACATTAAGCCTGAAAATTTGCAAGAAATTCTCGAGGAGCTTACAGTTCTAGGTTCTAAGTGGACTGTGTCAAAGCAAGGAATCCACACGTGTCGAAGAGAGTATTTGACACCACTTGCGAAGGTATGGTTCTATTTCATTCGTTTCAGCCTTATGCCTAGTTCACATGGGACTACAATCTCATTAGAGCGAATGGTCCTATTATACTCGATTCTAACTGGAAAGACCATTGATGTGGGCAAAATCATCACGAGAGAAATGCGAAATTGTGCCGTTAGGCGTTACGCCCGACCTATTTCCCTTTTACAATAACAATTTTATGCTTAAAAGTAAAACTCCTTGCGGACGTGAAGGGGACAAAGTATAGTCAAGGCACAATCACCGATTGGGACCTCTACAGAGTAGCCAGAAGATTACGTTTCTCTGACAACAAGTTGAAGAGAGCGAGGATCCGAAGAAGCGGAAGATGATCCCACGAAACCCGCGAGCAATCAAGCTGAAGTCCTTAATGAGGCAGAATCAATGGAACCGAAAAAGTGAAACGATATTGAAACCTCAATGTTTGGAGTTCCACCGCCTAGCCGGATCTTCGTGATGAGTCATTTAAGGTGATGGACTTAATGCAACACATGCAATGGCAGCAACAAGCCCTCTGGAGAGATACTAAAAATAAGAGATGACTCGATGAGGAGTGCTCTCAAGAAAATTTATAATGATCCATTTATTTTTGTGCCTGAGTTTCCATATTTCATATTTGAACCATGGATTTCACCGTCAAAGAAGGAGCAAGGCGATTCATGCAAAGGCAATACTGATGGAGTAAAAGATGAGTCGAATTCGGAAGGATCGGTAAACAAATAAAAAAGGGAGGACTTCAACTTTAGCTTATTTTTATTCTTAAGTTATTTTAGGATTAGGTGAATTAGGAATTTTCATTTTTGCATAATAAAATAAGAGATAGGAATCATGAATAAAATCTGACAAGTCCCAAAGGCTGAAGTGTGGCAATAGATTTATACATGTCTAGGATTGGATTTTAGAGAGAGCTTGGTACTTAAGCAGTCAATTTGACTCACCTCCTCTTTTCTAAATATCCTACCTGGTGTATAGTATCTATTCACTTTAAACAATGAGGACATTGTTCACTTTAAGTAGGGGGGACCGAAAATTTGAATTACTTTCACTCAGAATAAAATTTTTCTTTTAATTATGATTAGGATATATTTTGTTCAATAATTTGAAATCTTGTTAAGTATGCTAAACTTCAGTATTAATAAAGTTCTATTATTTCAATAAGTTATTATGTTAGCTTAATAATGATATGAATGTGTTTTTAATAAAGCATGCAAATTCGTACCATAAAATTTTTAGTTCCCTACGACAAAATTAGGCATGCATGAAAGTTTAAGTCTTTAGAATTGACTTAGTAATTTCTTGAGGCGAAATCCTAGGAAGCATGGAATATTGAAAATGATTTAGGCAACTATTGTTTGGACCGTTTGAGCCTTTCAAGCTGACCCTGATAAAATTATCCGTTGAAACCCAACTTTGAGACTATATGGCCTAATTTTATTCGGACCTATGCAATATTTAGCCATCAATTTTCTCTTCATTACTTTTAAAATTGTCCCAAACACTAGACTCAGTACTATTCAGAAGATCGTTTGAAAAAAAGTTTGGGGGAGTTGAAAAGAAGTATCAAATGCTCGAAAATTGTAGTACATGAAGCAAGTGCTCGAATTTGAGCTTGAATTTAAAAAAAAAACATGTGCTCAAAATGAAATAAGTGGTCGAAAGAGCATAAGATGGGTATCAAGGGTGAAAATTTTGAAGGTTCGATTTTAAGCTGAGTCTAGGGTTTTTAAGCCAAAAATTTGTCTATCTTTTACCTACCCCTAAGCCTAGCCACGTTACAACCTTATTAAAGACCTATTGATTCAAAATTCCAATGTTACCTACATTAGTGGAGAGAAAATTGCTCTGTTCAACATATGAAGACATTAGTTAAGCTTAATGATTGCAGTTTACTTTTTGAATAAGGAATTAAAATCAAATTGTTAGTGAAGAACATGTCTTTATTAAGAAACATTTAGTCTAATTTTGCTAGTATAATAATTGTTGGAGGTAATTTGAACGATATATATACTTAAGTAGCATAATTATCAAATTTCTTATTTTTGAGCATAAGTATATTAAATTCATAATTTTGAGAAGAAAGTTGTTCTGAAGGAGTTTTTCAAAGGTGTTTCCGAGAAAATTCTTTTTCAAATTTGTGCATTACTCGGGACGAGGAATGAATTAAGTTTGGGGGTGTGGAAACACGGAAATTTATATACTTTTTCATGCCCTTTTTAACCCAAATTCAGGCAGTTTCGATTAAATTCTTGTCGGAAAATAATTAAATATTATAAAATAATTAAATTGTGCTAAAAATATGAGCATGATTAATTTTAATTAATTTTATAGTTAATTTTGATTTATTTTGACTATTTTAAATGATTCGCACAAAAGGCTAAAATTGGCTCAGCAGACCTTTGCTCGAAGAATAAACCCGAGAAGCAATTTGAAGTATCAAGGCGAATTTATTTCCAGCCCAAGATGGTCCAATTATGAATATTTAATCATAAAATAATTAATTTAAATTTATTCCCAATTTAATTTGGGCTAAATAAATTAATCTTAATTAATTATGAAAAAGGCCCAGTTGAACCGTATCAGTTGAACCGAACCAAGCAAAGAGTTGGGCAGCCCAAACCGTCCATATTTCTGGCCCAAATTAGCTTATTAGCTGATTAATTAAGTTGCAAAGAAGCCCTTGAAGACTTTTCAAAGTTGCATTCAAACCCCTCCAAATATGGTGGCTTTGTAGATTTGCCCCATGCCATATTTAACAAAGTTGAAACCATCAACTTTGCCACATAGATGGCCGGCCAAGGGAGGTCTCTTTTGCTGCTACTATTTGCTATTTTTAGCAGCCATGATCAGCTATAAATACCACCCCTTGCTGATCATTCAAATCATCCCTCAATCCTTCATTTCTCATTCACTCTCTCATTCTCTCTTCTTTTCCATTCCATTTCCCCTTCTTCTTGTGCCGATTTCCCCTCTTGGAAAAGAGGTGTTTTCCCAGCCATTTGGAGCAGAAATTGGAGTGTTCATAAGCCACCTTGATAGCCGAGGACAACAGAGAACGAAGAACGGAGCAGTCAGACAAGCCACGAAGAAACACCGGATTTGTTTCTTGTTCCCTGTCTCTTTAAATTTCGTTGTTGTTTTGACAAACATGTTTATGAATATTTATGCAATTGGAATGGTTAATTTAATCAGCTTAGCTTGAATTTAATTCGTGTTGGGTTGATTGCATTTCGTTCTCTTAAATTATTAAAATTGTGTTTATACTGTTAAAGGCCTCGGTAAAATGCTTGATTAAGTAAAATCATGTTTTAAGTTATCTAGCATTATAATTGTTTAGATAGCTAATGAATTAATTATTTAAACGCATTGAAATTGTAATTAATGGACACAATACTTAATCTGTGCATTTTTAATTCTTCTAAGGTAGCTGAAGATTAAATTAGCATTGTATTTGGCGATAAATATGCCTTGCATAACTTGCAAGATTTTTGTGATTAAACTGTTTCAAGGTAAGGATACTTTGTTACCTCACATGATATTTTATATGCTTATTAGGTCGAATTAATCGGTTGAATCACATAGGAATATGCGAGAGATTTTTTAATTTAATAAGTATGTATGTGAAATAACATGCAAATATGTTCATAAGTTAGCAAATTACCAAGTTGCCGTGATTTATTCGTAACAAGTATAAGCATGAGTTTAATAATTCTAAGGTAAGAAATGTAATTAGTCCAACACAATTATATTATCTTGATTAAAATCAGCTTTTGAAATCGTGCATTAGAACTTTGTTTTATTTTATTTTACTTTGTTTTTCCTTTAGTTTTTAAATATTTCTTAAATCCAAATATTTTTTCCTTACCAAAGTGTTTGAAAACATTTTCATAAATAGTTCTTTTACAGTCCCTGTGGGTACGATAACTCGACATTTACTTGTCACTTTATTACTTGTTACGATTGTGTACACTTGCACATTTCCACCATTCCAGCCACACTGTGGACATTCCGGTCTATTGGGTCGAGTATTCCCAACACTAGCAACTGAAGTGGTCTGAGTCTTAATCCCTGAGTACTGTTTACTCTTACTTCTGTTTGAAAACCCGGCTGAAGTAGCTGATCGGGTAGGGAAATCTCTCGACTTCTTGGATGAGGATTGAAATGACTTATTCAATTGCCTTTTTCTTAAGTCACGAGACTCCATCTCATCTTTTCTTTTCTCTTTCACCAATTACTAGGCTTTACAAGCCCGATCCACTAGCACAACAAATTCCTTCAACTCAAGGACACCAACAAATAATTTGATATCTTCATTTAATCCGTCCTCGAACCTCTTACACATGATGGCTTCGGATGACACACATTCCCAAGCGTACTTGTTGAGCCTTACAAATTCACGCTCATATTCAGTTACTGTCATTTTTCCTTGTTTTAGTTCAAGGAATTCCTTTCTTTTCTGATCGATAAACCTTTGGCTGATATACTTTTTCCAGAATTCCTCTTGGAAAAACTCCCATGTTATCCTTTCCCTTGGTACAACCGACACAAGGGTGTTCCACCACTGATAAGCAAAATCTCTCAACAAAGACACCACACACTTCATACACTCTTCAGGGGTGCAAGATAACTCATCAAATACCCGGATGGTATTTTCAAGCCAAAATTCTCCTCTTTCCGGATCGTCATCCTTACTGGCTCGAAATTCCTCGGCCCCTTGTTTCCGGATTCTGTCAACTGGAGGCTTTTCTCTCCTTACTACTTCTACCACTTGGGGAGCTACTGGGGTAGGTTGAGGAATAGGTGGGGGAGGAGGGGGTTGCGCATTCAGGTTCGCACGAACGAACTCCGTATACCATGCATTCATCATGTGGAGAAAGGCTTCCCTAGCCTCTTCTCATCCTCTTTGGCTTACAGTAGCCGGTCTATTCTCATTTTCATTCGGCACCGTCCCTTCAGTGGGAGCCAGCGCGTTACTTTCTACATCGTCCGCCACAGCTCTTTCGGGATCCATTTACTATATAAAAACACAATTTAAATCGTCAGGAGCCGTCACACTATCATAATATAAATACTCATGTGTATGGCATGTATAGCTAGACTCATGCTTATGCTACGTTAGTCCGAGAATCGACTAAACCGTAGCTATGATACCACTAAATGTAACACCCCTTACCCGTATTCCACACCGGAACCGGATATAGGACATTACCGTACTTTACTTGCTTAAACATACAACACTTGGGCTGTAAAATTTCGTTTCAACTTAAAACTTCTCATTCATAAACATAACATCCTTATTATGGGCCTACAAGGCCCTAAACATACAATCGGAATGGTTCGGAACCAAACTGGAAACTTTGGTGTACTTAGAATTTTTTTACCTAAAACAGGGCCCCACGCCCGTGTGGGCAGGCCGTGTGGTCACACACGCCCATGTTCCCATCCCGTGTGGAATTTATTTTTCATTTCGAACCTACAGGGGTTTTCACACGGCCAGACACATGCCCGTGTCTATGGCCCGTGTCCTCCATACGGCCTAGACACGCCCGTGTCCTCACCCGTGTGAGAAAACCCTTGCTTTCTATTTATGACGTCAGCAATCTCTTAAGTGCACACAGCCTAGGCACACGCCCGTGTGCTGGCCTGTGTGGTGAATCAAATTCTCACAAATTTGATGCAGGGGACACACGGCCTGTCAACACACCCATGGGGTTGGCCGTGTGTCACACACGGCCTAGACACACGCCCGTGTGTCTACCCGTGTGGACAATTAGAAGGCTATTTACCAAGCCAATTGCCACCCTGAAACATAAACACATATATGCCAACTCAAGCAACATATAGCATGGCAATAATACACTAGGAAGAATCCCTATTCATCATTCATACATCTCACATTTTACTCCATCTATTGCATGAACATTTACTTCATGAAACTCATCATCATTAAAAAAAAAAATGATGCTTAACAAATATTGGCCAATATCCAATGGCCATTTACAAAAGAAGTGTATAACATTGATAGCTAACACTTTGGCTTTCAAATATTACATAGCACAAAATGACCAAGTTCTTATACATGCCATACTCAAAATGAATCAACTTTATTATACCAAAAGAATAGTAGATAGTGTGATCCGAGCTCCGACATCCTACGATCCCCGAGTTAGCTTGGCGATACTACAAGGAAAAAGGAAAAGAGAGGGGTAAGCATATAGCTTAGTAAGTTTGCATGAATTAAAATAGCACATAAATACTCATGACAAAATTCATTCATCTCATAGAACAATAATAACACAAGTTCTCAAGTGCTTTGACATACTTACTCATACTTAAGCTTACCCATTACATATCACATTAGGGTATCATAACTCGTATTTTACTCATGGTACCTGTATCACTTCATCACATAATATAGCACTTATGCTTTCATAAACATAAACTTAAATCGTAATCATCTTTCACTTAAATGTAATTCTTTGTCATCTTTATATAGCTTAGCTCTTGCCATCTTTGCCTACTTAGCTCTTTTGACTGTTGAACTACTCGGAATATCGGAGGATACTCAATCTCATTACACGTATATTACGATGCCAATGCCATATCCCAGATATGGTCTTACATGGGATCACCTCTTGATGCCGATGCCATATCTCAGATATGGTCTTACACGGGATCTCTTAAATCTATATTGATGCCATGTCCCAGACATGGTCTTATACGAGATCGTACATAGATGTCGATGCCATATCCCAGATATGGTCTTACACGAGATCTTCCTTTGGTGCCAAGGCCATGTCCCAGACATGGTCTTACACGGGACCTTCCTTATTCGGTGCCAATGCCATATCCCAGACATGGTCTTATTCGGGACCTTCCTTATTCGATGCCGATGCCATGTCCCAGACATGGTCTTACACGAGACCTTCCTTGTTCGGTGCCGATGCCATGTCCCAGACATGGTCTTATACGGGACCTTTCTTATTCGATACTGATGCCATGTCCCAGACATGGTCTTATACGAAATCTACGTTCGGTGCCGATGCCATATCCCAGATATGGCCTTATACGGGACTTACATTTGGTGCCGATGCCATGTCCCAGACATGGTCTTATACGGGACCTTCCTTATCTCATGTCGTGACATAGGTATCCTCGTTATTCCGAATTTTCAACCGGGACTTCAACTTAATGCATTCTCATTACAATCTCATTGAAGCATCATAAATAAATTTCATGGAATTTATATACATTTATCATAAAATAAAATAATTACAAGTATAACAACATCGTATAGCTTTAATTTCATACAAACTTACCTCGGTACTCAAAATGTGCATAGATGTTCAATTTAGTCCAACACCTTGTTCTTGCTTTGGTTTTGGTCCGGGCTTCGTGTTTCTTAATCTATAATAACAATTTCACTTGTTTAATACTCACATTGACTAAATTGACTCATAAATCATACTTTGGCAAAATTATGATTTTGCCCCTAAACTTTCACATAATTACACTTTTTCCCCTAGGCTTGTAAAATGATTTTTATTCAACTTTCTTGCATTTTAGGCCTAGTCGAATCATTTTATTAACTACAACAGCCCCTAATTTCCACTATATCACCCATGTATGACCACTTTCATAACTTTTGCAATTTGATCCTTTTATGCATTTTTCATGAAAATCACTTAGAAAAAGATGTTTATCATGCATCAAACTTTCATATTCTTCAATAAAACATCAAAATACATGCATATCATACATGGGTAAATTTTTTAATATAAACCCTAGCTCAAAATATAGTTAGAAATAGCTAAATCGAGCTACGAGGATCTCAAAAATACGAAGAACATTAAAAACGGGGCTAGGATGCACTTACTATCAAGCTTGGAAGTTGAAGAAGCCCTAGCTATGGCTCCTTAGTGATTTTCAGCCATGGGAGAAAAAGATGGACACAATTTTGACTTCTTTTTCCATTTTTAATCTTTTATTTACCAAATGACAAAAATGCCCTTAATGGTCCTTTCTTGAGATTTTTTCTTCCCATGTCTATTTTTGTCCATCTAAACATATAATGGTCTAATTTCTAAATAAGGACCTCTAGTAATTTTTATAATTCTATTTCATACCTAAATCTTCTAGAGTCTCATATTTTCTAATCTTTGCAATTTAGTCCTAATGGACAAATTGATCACTAATAAATAAAATTTCCTCATGAAATTTTCACACAATCATGCAACCACATCATAAGCCTCATAAAAATCATAAAACACATATTTCTACTTCAGATTTGTGGTCTCGCACCACTATTCTGACTAGGCCCTAAATCGGGCTGTTACAAACATGCCCTTGAAGACCATTGAACCTAACATGAGCATAACAAACTCGTATTGTCATAACAGAATGGGGCCTATGGGGCCTACGATACACGTCCTTCACGTACTCCCTGATGGCAACCTCTTTGCAATGGCTTGCCATGTCACACTAGCAGATAAGAGGGCCTCTCCTATAAATACCCTTCCAAATAATGAGAAAGGGATCTTTTGAGCCTTTAAATGACCTTTGAGCAATTATCCTTTTCAATCTCTTCCTCAGCTTTCTCTATATCCTTTTTTCTTTTCCAACTCTCCGCCTCTCGAAATGAATCGACCTCCTCTGAACTACTGTAATTTTCTCCTTGTTATACTCTGTATCAATAATTTTTATAATGTGTTTCAAATTTATTTTCACCATATGATATTGAAATTTTCCTCCAAACGAAATAAAACTGTTATAATTTGCATAAACAAAATTATTGCTTCCCTTGAATTGAAATTGTTGGAGAGGGAAGTGCAATCATAGCTGCAGAGCAAATTCATTAAAAACCCTAAATGAATGCCTTTTCGTCTTCAGTAAAGCCGTAATTATAATGATGTTGGGAAAAAAATAAAACACACACGTGACACTTGTAGTCCCCACTCAAATTCCTGCAGTCCATGAATACTTCATCTGAATGATTTCTCCGATTCAGTTGTCTGCATTACTATTACTACTCAAGTAAGCTGGAATATTTCTTTTTTGTTTGGAGCTGAGCTTTGACAAATTGAGGGGAGTTGTACAATTGCAAATGTGATTCCTGCAAAGCGAAAACCAAATGATTGTTGAAGAATGGTGGTGCCACGCCATTGCATTTTAAATTGGGAATTGGGGGTTGTGTCATACACCATAATTTCTATTACTTTCTATCTGTTGCAATATACTTATGTGGTGGTGGGATTTCCACTTTGAATATTAACACATCATAACCATCTTTTAGTTTTTATTTAAAGAAATGGAACATCATAGGAGAAATGAAAATGATTCTTTTTCCTCTTGTTTTCAAAAATTTGAAATTTAATTAATTTATTTTTATTTAAATATTTAATCCTTTTATTTTTAAATTTTAAATTTAAATTAATTTTTAATATATTTTTATTAAATTTGTTAGTGTGATATTTTTAAATAAAAAAAATATTCACTTAGTAATAATGTAATTAAAAAAATAATATTATAATAAAATGGTCTCAACAATGTTAACAATTGAATATGAATTTTAAAATCTGAAGTGTAAAAAGACTAAATTCTTAAAAGAAAATATAAAAACTAAATTCCAAATTCATGAAAAGTATAGTAAATTATTACATATTTAAATTTTTTTTTTATTATAAAAACTTCATTGTTGAAACTTAAATGTTAAGATGAGAGTGGTAGGGTAATCTTTTATGGGTTTAAGTTTTTTAGATAATTGATCACCCAATTTCAGGTTATTATACCATGTATAAAAGAAGAGCTTTATTTATTTAAAATAATGTCTTAAAAATAATAATTTATATAGTTTAAAAATCAATTTTATCTCATAGAAAACGAATGGCTTGATTTCGAGATATTATTAATCGTCTTTATACCGCGTTTTGGTTAATTAAATCCGTTTAGGTTCTGACTCTGTGGAAACTCAATTTCCATTTTACTAAAAATGTTTCTACTTAACAGTGCAAGTAACAATCATACAAATACCCTCCAAAGGAATGCTGGGAAAAGGCATAGTTAGTGTTGTAATATTAGAGATGTAGCCATCTTCTAATTGATTACTTCAAAGTCAAAGTTCCCAAAGAAGTTGTTAGTTAGCACCAATGGTGGAGGAAGAAATTCCCAGTGATGAGGCAAATGTGGCAGTGGTATCTCCCGTAAGGTATCGTTTAAGGCGGTCGAGATCATCGGCAGCATCGAGCATGGTTGGCCGAGTCGAGGGGATTTCTTGAGTGCAAAGAATACCCAATTCAATCAGTTCTGCAATGCCAACTTCCCACATTCTTTTCACTTCAGAGGACTGCTCCATTGATGCTTGAATCAGTGATGGGTCCACCACATTTTCAACCTTTCCATGGTAGTGACTCTTTGCCCATTTGTGCAAGCTGAATCCACCAGCAAACATGTCATCAGTTGGTCGTCTTCTTGTCACCATTTCAAGAACTATAACTCCGAAGCTGTATACATCTCCCCGGATGGACGTATTCGATCCAAATCCATATTCTGCAAAAGTCGTTGGTATGAGTTTTAATAGGCAACCCGAATCCAATGTCTACAATAACTCTTGAGAATAAGTGAATTATGAAGATTACCTGGTGCAATATAACCAATGGATCCGGTTAACATATTTGCACTGGAATTTCCCATGTCATCAATAGCCGCACCTCCATTGCCAGCACCTACTGTCATAACCAGCCTTGCAATCCCGAAGTCTGAAACCAATGCCGTCATATCATCATTTAGAAGAACATTGCTTGGTTTTAGATCACAGTGTATGACTCGAACCGGGGAAAGGTGATGCAAATAGGCCATCCCTTCAGCAATGTCACTACAAATCCTGACTCTCTGAATTAGGCTCAGATTGGAGGAGCCTTGACCCGAACTTGACTCAGATTGTGGATAGAGACGGCTATCTAAGCTTCCATTTGCCATATACGGAAGAACCAAAGCCTTAAAATCGGGTAAACTACAGGCTGTTATAATCCGAATAAGATTTCGGTGCCGAATCCTCTTTAGAACTTGGCATTCTCTGTTGAAACTTTTGGTTGAATTCCCAGACTGCAAATGTAATAGCTTTACAGCAATGCTTGTTCCATCCTGAAGAACTCCTCTGTAAACACGTCCGTAGCTACCTGTCCCAATTAGATTCCGGTCATCGAATCCTCCAGTGGCATTTAACAGTTCTTTGTAACTGATTCTGGGGAACTTGTGCATTATTTCTGGTGTTGGTGGCTTTCTTAATCTTTCATTTCTCCTGGATGAAACCATTAGTTTAGTGCGACGGACTCCAATCACACAGAGTACTGCTGATAACAACACTGAGACAAATATGACTAGGATAAAAATAATCAAGAATGCACGTGATTGAAACCAATGCTTCTTCCGCGGACATGTCGCCCTAGTAGACGCCACTCCACATAGACGCGGATTGCCTAAGAAGGACATATATGTGGCTGAATTGAAGATGCCACTAGTAGGAACCATTCCTTCAAAGTTGTTAAAAGAAAGATTCAGAAATGTGAGGTTAATTTTGCTCAAACTCATCGGTATGTTTCCAGCTATGTTGTTGCTCGAAACATCGAATGATTCGAGGTTCCTTAGATCACCTAGAGACTCCGGAAGTTGGCCTTGGAGGGAATTATGTGAGAAATTTATCGCTTTCACTGCGATACAGCTCGATATTTGTGGGAAGATGTTCCCATTAAGGTTGTTTGATGAGAGATCAATTTCTTCAACATTTTCCAGCTTGCTGAACTCAATTGGTAAAAGCCCTTCAAAAAGATTGTGTGACAAATTTATGAATCCTCTGATTTCACGTATTTCGATTATCTCTTGAGGGATCCTCCCTGTTAGCTTATTGTAAGACAGATCAAGCATGTAAAGATTGGAGCATTTGAACAGTTGTGGCGGTATTGTCCCAGAAAGGAGGTTGTTATTGAGAAACAAATATCGAAGTGCAAGTAAATCTCCAAAGCTGGCAGGGATTTCTCCATAGAATTTGTTGTTGGAGAGATCAAGCTGACCGAGATGAGGCAATTTTGCTAATTCTAAAGGAATTCTGATGTTGAACAAGTTGTGGGACAAAAGAAGTCGTTCCAACATTAACAATAAACTCAACTCTTCTGGGATTGTTCCATTTAGAAAATTGAATGTCAAGTTCAACATTGTAATGTTGGAGAGGTTCCTGATTTCTGGTGGAATCGACCCGATTATGAGGTTTTCCTGCAATTCGAGGCGCTTCAGACTATGGTGACCAATTGAGCTCGGTAATTTTCCTCCAAGTCCCATGCCAGCCAATTCAAGTTCCGTCAAGCCAGTACAATTTCCTAATGTAGCAAAGAAGGGATAAAGATCGGTGTTATTTCCATGGCTTCTCATGTTGTTATATGACAAATGAAGAAACATAAGATTCGGAAGCTTGCTTACTAAATCTGAAGGCAGTTCACCAGATAGATGATTGTTCTCCACATCTAGATTATATAGTGTAGTATTGGTTAAGGATGCAGGAAGCTGGCCAATAAATTGATTGTTGTATAAACTGAGTGTCCATAAACCGGGACAGTTTCCAATTTCCATAGGAATTCGACCTGTGATGTAGTTGAAAGACAAATCTATAACTTTTAATTGAGTACAGTTAGAGAAAAAGGAAGGAGGCAAGGGGCCTGTCAAGTTGTTTTCCATAACAGCAAACACGATGAGGCTGGTGAGGAGGGCGAAACTATCGGGCACTGGACCATTTAAGTCATTTTGATTAAGTACAAGAGTTTGGAGGCATGGGAGGGAGGAAAGTTGTGATGGAATGCTGCTGAAGAAGTGGTTTTCATAAAGGTTTATGAGTTGAAGAGCAGTGAGGTTTGAAAGGGAAGGTGATATCTTCCCCACAAGTCCAGAGCTAGAGAGATCAATTTGTGTCACACGATGATGTTGCTCGTTACATGTGACACCAGTGAAGTTGCAAACATGAACACCATCTTCCCAGTTCGCAAGGGTCGATTTTGGATCCACTAATACCGACTTCTTGAATGCTAGAAGTGCAGCCTTGTCTTCAACCAAAGATCGGCCCTGAAGACAATCATGATAAGGATAACGACGACGATTTGGATAAGGTGAACCCGTATTGCTGGATACCAAAATAAAATGGAGTAGAAATAGAAGAATGAAAAACAGTCTAATGAATGCCATTGTCAATGCCTTTGCAAGTGCATAAGAAACTTTCCCTTTGTGAGAGTCACCTTTGTTTCATCTCCAAGCCTTCATTATAACAAGAATTTAATACAAGTTGAGGAATTGTGAATTGAGATAAACAAAAAGAGAATATGATTTTTCTAATGAAGTGGGTTTGAGAGTGACATTTTATGAAGTTGTTTAAAGGTAGAACTAGATTTCCGGTGAGGAAATATTTCAATAGTGACAATGATTTGTATAGAGACTAACATGCTTTTTCTTTTCATCTCTATACCGTTGAAGTTTTATATATACTGCAACCAATGAAATAGTTAATTAATATTTTAAAATATGAGCCAAATATTTCAAGAAAGGACAAAGGCAACCACCCCTACTCAAAAATTTAAAATTTTTAAATAAAATCCATGTCCATCCCATCTCATAATCCCATTTTTGAAAGAAAATATGCTGTAAGATACATTGATATTTGGATTGTTTTATTAACCTTAATTATAATAACAAATTTATGGGTTTGGTTTTCAATCATTGTTTATATTCTTTATTGATCAACACCGGAATGGGATATAAATTCCAGTGATTGCAACAATGGAAATGATTTTAGTAGGATATGATGCAAATTTATTAAAAGATAATGGAACATCCTGTCATAGAAGCACTCAATCAAGTGATCCATATGCATCAGCGGGAAGAGAGAGATAACATCTTTCTTCTTCTTTTTTGTTTGACGGTCCACAAGTTGACAATTAGTGTTTATTTAGATGGTATTTTAGTGATGGACATAAATTTAGATTTGTGTTGAGTGGAAAAGAGTTGACATTTTTTGTCTATCAGTGTGATGCGTGCTGTAGAAAATGAGAAGAAGAAGAATAGAAATAGGAGAATAGGAGGGGAAAGAAGGAGTCACAGGGAAAGAGGAGAAAAAAGGGTAGAGAAGATAGTACTGAATTTCATCATAACCAACTCCAGCACACACGAGGGTGCTAAAAAGAAAAAGAATAACGGTCATTACAGCTGTTGTCTGTTCCAAGGCTGAGTATCAAAACGCCCCGTTTCATTAACCAAGCCCTTTACCCCAAAACGCAACGTAATCATTAAAGTACCCCTCCCCAAAACGTGCCGTTTTGAGCCACATAATTAGCCCATCAGTTCAAACAGAAATAAACAGAATTTAACTACTTTTTTAACCCCATAATTATATGTCATAACAATATTCCCTCCTTTAAGCAAATCCTTGTCCTCAAGGATCGAAAGCAGGATATTGCCTTTGAAACTCTGTCTAAGCTTCCTACGTAGAGTCCTCAGGAAAGTTGTCTGCCCATTCTACTAGCACCTCAGTGACAACATGATTCCCTTTTTTGACCATTCTTTTGTCAAGGATTCGTGCTGGTTCCTTCAGGATCGAGCCATCTGTTCCAACAGGTGGCAATGTGGGTGAGTGTATAGCTGAGCCTACATGTTTCTTCAGTTGAGACACGTGGAATGTGGGGTGGATTTTTGCTCCTTCAGGTAGTTTCAATCTGTAGGCCACCTGACCGATTTTAGCTTCAATAGGATAAAGGCCATAAAAGCTGGGAGAAAGCTTCTGATTCCGCATCTTCCTCAGTGAATGTTGCCTGTAAGGTTGGAGTTTCAAGTATACTAGGTCCCCATCTGCAAACGACCGATCGGATCTTTTCTTGTCTGCTAGCTGGTTCATTCGTTCTTGAGCTCGTTTCAAGTGGAACCTGAGGAGCTTTCTTAAAGTTTTCCGATGCTGAAGTGTTCTGTCCACCTTGGCTACCGTGGAAGACCCTGGCAGATATGGTAGGTGAATGGAAAGTTCTTGACCATAGAGGGCTGTATAAGGGGTGGTGTTGATGGCCGAATGGTGTGTGGTGTTGTACCACCACTCTACCAAAGATAGACAATGAACCCATTCTGAAGGTTTCTCACCAGTCATGTAACGCAAATAACCTTCAAGGCACCTATTGAGGACCTCTGTTTGCCCATCTGTTTGAGGGTGGTAGGCAGTGGATAGGTACAGTCTAGTACCAAGTAGTTTGAAGAGTTCTTGCCAAGATATGCTAAGGAAGATTTTTTCTCTGTCAGATACGATGGACTCTGGAATTCCATGGAGTTTGTATACTTGGTCCAAGTAGAGAGCTGAGCTACACTTGCAGCAGTGAAAGGATGTGCCAAAGCTAAAAAGTGAGCATGCTTGGTTAATCTATCAACTATTACCAAGATGGTACTTTTACCTTTGGATAAAGAAAGACCTTCTATAAAGTCCATACTGACAGCAGCCCATGATCGATCCGGTATTGGCAAGGGTTGCAACAATCCAGGGTATGCAACATTGTCGCTCTTGTATTGTTGACAAGTGGTGCATTCTTGAACCCACTGTTTGACATCTCTCGATAGTCCTTTCCAGTACAATAGGCTAGTTATGCGACGCCTAGGAGCATGCACTCCTGAGTGGCCACCAATGGCCTCACTGTGGAACAACTTGAAAATTGCCTTCCTAAGGTCTATGTTGTGGCCGATCATCACCTTCCCCTTTCTCTTAAGAAACCTGCCATCCCATGAGTACTTGGGATGGGATTGAGGATTTTTTAGTAAATCCTTAGACAACTTCTGTAACTTCACATCTTCCAAGCTGGCCTGTAGAATTTTATCCCAAAGCTCTGACCATGTAAGTGACATCTCCCCCAAGCATTGGTGAATTTGACCGTCGAGCAGATGAGTCTTTCTGGATAAGGCATCAGCCACTATGTTCTGAGACCCCTTTCGATAAATAATGGAGTAGTTATACCCCATCATTTTGGACACCCACTTCTATTGATATGGGGTGATAACCTGCTGTTCAGATAGGAATTTCAAACTTTAGTGGTTTGTCTTGATAATAAAGGGTCTCCCAACCAAGTACAAGTGCCATTTCGTAACAGCAAGCAACACAGGCAACATTTCTTTATCATATATAGACAGGGCTTGGTGTTTAACTCCTAAAGCTCTGCTAAAAAATGCCATTGGTTTCCTTTTTTGTTGTAACACAGCTCCGATGCCATTACCACATGCATCTGTCTCCACAGAGAAGGGCTCACGAAAATTTGGAAGAGCTAGTACTAGTGTTGTGCAAATAGCTTCTTTGAGAGCCAAAAAAGTTGTTTGTGCAGATTCTATCCACTGCCATTGCTGATCCTTCTTTAATAGTGAAGTGAGTGGTTGAGCCATAGCTCCATATCCTCTAATGAACCTCTTGTAGTAGCCAGATAGCCCCAAGAATCCTCGAAGTTCCTTGATGTTCTTAGGAGTAGGCCAAGAGAGAACTCCTTCTATCTCCGATGAGTCCATGCTGACAGTCTCTGTTGTTATAACATGGCCTAGATACTCAACCTGGCCAGTGGCAAAGCTGTATTTATTTTTCTTAGCGTAGAGCTTGTTATCCCTTAGCAGTTGTAAAACAACTTCCAAATGCCTCAGGTGGTTAGTCCAATCCTTGGAGTAAACTAGGATGTCATCAAAAAAAACTAGGACAAATTTTCTCAGAACTGGCTTAAAAACAGTATTCATCAAAGCCTGAAAACTGGATGGGGCATTTGTTAGGCCAAATGGCATAACTAAGAATTCATAGTGGTCCTCATGAGTTCTGAATGCTGTCTTATAAACATCTTTGTCCCACATCCTGATTTGGTGATATCTGGACCTTAAATCCAGTTTAGAAAAGAAAGTAGCTTGGCTAAGCTCATCCAGCAGTTCCTCAATAATAGGGATGGGAAACTTATATTTGATGGTCATGTTGTTGATCTGCTTATAATCCACGCACAATCGCCAGCTCCTATCTTTCTTCTTTACCATGACAATAAGTGAAACAAATGGACATTGCTGTCCCTTATAATCCCTTCCTACAACATTTCCTGCACTAGTTTTTCAATCTCATTCTTCTGAATAGTGGAGTACCTATAGGGTCGTACTTTGACCACTCGTGATTCATCCAGCAGAGGAATGCAGTGCTCCTGAAGTCTAGTGGGTGGTAAGCCTGATGGTACTTGGAAAACATCATTAAAAGCAGTTAATAACTTGAGTAACATTGGATGGTCAGGAGACTTTGGCAGAGTGAGTACTGCTTGTTGACTAAAAGATAATAGCATAGGCTGGGGACCATAGATTAATACTTTGAAACATCTGGCAGCTTGATTGTCAGACAATAGTTGAAGACTGCCAGGAACAACTCATTGCAGGATATGGTTTTTGCCCTGGTGTTCGAATTGCATAGTGAGGGAAGAAAAATTCCATATGATGGATCCCAGAGATAAAAGCCACTGAATTCCCAGCACGAGATCACACCCCTTCAGAGGTAACAAATAAAAATCAGTAGTGAATGTCGATCCTTGAGCTTCCTACTGGACATTTTTGCAAACACCCTGGGTGGACAATCAGACTCTATTAGCCACCATGACTCTCAATGGAATAGTTTTCTCAGTAGGTAAGTCCAAACGCGTCACCAACTTAGAATCCATAAAATTATGTATGCTCCTAAAATCCACAAGAATAATGACTTTTGTTTGCCCTATGTGAGCTAGAAGCCTCATAGTGTTGTGCCCATGAGAGCCATACAAAGCATGCAAAGAAAGTACATGTGAAGTGACCTCAGTTTCTTGCTCCCCTTGGTCCAATTGCTCCTTGCAATCTTGGAACTCATCGGTTTCAGGGCTCTTTGGCTCAGCCTCACTATCAGCGGAAACTTTAATCACCAATTGGTACAGTTGAGATTTTTGGCATTTGTGTCCTGAAGTGTATTTGGAAGCACACCAGAAACAGAGCCCCTTTCTTATTCTATCATCCATTTCTGCCTGAGATAAAGACTTCACAGGGCCTTTAGGACCCCATTGTGGTACCAACAGTGGAAACCGCTTGAATAGGTTTAACATTTGGCAAAAAAGGTCTAACTGGTCCTTCAGCTCCCCCATTATATGGTGGTCTCTTCATAGGCCCCGAGATAACACTCTCCACTCTTCTAGCCAAACGAAATCCACCCACTAGGGTGGAAGGCGGAAATAACCACAAGTATTACCCTATTTCTAGTTTGAGATTACTAACAAACACACTAATCGCATGTTCTTCAGTTAAATCTATTTGGTTGAGCAAACTAACAAATGTATCATGAAATTGAGTCACTAACCCTTGTTGCTTCAAGGTAACGAGCTCAGACATAGGATCTAGAAGAGTGTCTGAACTGAACCGGTCTCTCAGACCACGAGTATAGACCTCCCATGATAGTTGTTACAGCCCACCACATCTCTAGACAAAAAATGGTGCCAGTCCAAGGCCTTGCCTTCGAGATAGAACATGACTACCTTCACCTTAGCCTCGTCTCTGACACATTCAGATGAGAAGAATTGTTCCAGCTTCGACCACCATCCACGAAAGTCTGTGCCATCTATATAGGTTCCTGGTGACATCCCCTGAAGACCCTCGTACCAACATTCCACTTTGCCTTGAATCTCGTAAGGGTGATAGTATCAACTGCTCCTCCTTTGAAGATTCAGGAGGAACACTCCCTAGTATGCCTTTTCCCTTGTCCAAGCTCGCTTCCACCAGAGTTGCTTTGCTAGTACCAACAACACTGGTTGGTGTCGGTTGTCCCATGTATTGCTCAAATAAAGCTTGAATACCCATACGAATCTCAGTTCGAATCTCCCCTTTCGTCGTATCATAGAAGGATTGAAACTTGGTATCGATCTTAGTATCCAGATCTGATTTCAACTGGGTGAACTCTTGCTGTAGTTGACTCATTTCTTTTTGAAATCTGGTGGTTACTCCATTGTTGGCCATGAGGAAAGAGAGGCTCTGATACCTTGATGTGTGCTACAGAAAATGAGAAGAAGAAGAAGAATAGGAGAATATGAGGGGAAAGAAGGAGTCACAGGGAAAGAGGAGAAAAAAGGGTAGAGAAGATAGTACTGAATTTCATCATAACCAAATCCAGCACACACGAGGGTGCTCAAAAGAAAAAGAAAAACGGTCATTACAGTTGTCGTCTGTTACAAGGCTGAGTATCGAAACGCCCTGTTTCATTAACCAAGCCCTTTGCCCCAAAATGCAGCATTCATTAAAGTACCCCTCCCCCAAAACATGCTGTTTTGAGCCACATAATTAGCCCATCAGTTTAAACAGAAATAAACAGAATCTAACTACTTTTTTAACCCCATAATTATATGTCATAACACAGTGACTGAAACTGCATATAACTATGATTAAATTGTTGTGATAATTTTGTTGGGAACTTGAGATTTTCCAACCTCGTCCTTTGCAGGGGAAATTTGTTAGGCAGATGGGGTTTTTGGGTTGCCAACATTTTTTTCGCGAACAATGAGATAAAGCTAAAGAGCCAGAAGAGTAAATGAAGCGTGAAAGGGAGCCATGAATCTCAAGTCCTTTGCTAAATCCTTTTCTAAGATTCCCACGTCCCAATAGTCTACATCACTCTTAACATTGGCATGGTTGTTTAATACATTTTTCTACAAACTCATTAACCATCCAAATAAACAGTTTATTAAAGTGTTGATATTTAAAAGATTGGGATGTTTGAAGTAGAAGATATCCCTTCAAACACTGTTGCGTCTTCTTCTTCTTCCAATTCGTTCTCTCACTTCAAGCTTTCTGTATTCCTTTCTCATTCTTCTAGACTTTGCTTCAAATTTTTCATTACTTACATCACACTATTTTAGCTTACATGTTAGGTAAAAAAAAAATTTAAATTTAAAAAAATTCAAAATTTTAGAAATTTTAAAAATTTATGAGAAAACATTCTTTAAATTTTAAAAATAAAAAGCAAATAAATTTAAAAAATTTCAATGAGTAAAAGAATTTTAAATTTTAAATTATTAATTTTTTTTCAAAAATCGTGAGGAAAATAAAAATTCAAACTAAAGTTAATTACAAATCGTTGGTGTTATGAAACAGGAGTAGATAAGTTAATTAAAAATTCAAACTAAAGTTAATTACAAATCGTTGAAGACAATAGATCTTATCTCTACTGAGCAGGAGTAGAGCAGATCAAAAGACCGAAGCCTTATCTCCACTGAGCAGGAGTGGAGCAGGCCAAAGATACAGATCTTATCTCCACTGAGCAGGAGTGGAGCAAATCGAAAACAGCAGATCTTATCTCTACTGAGTAGGAGTGGAGCAGATCGAAGATTATAGCCTTATCTCCACTGAGCAGGAGTGGAGCAGATCGGAAATTGCAAGTCTTATCTCTATGTATCGGTAATGGAGTAGACTGAAGAATACAGATCTTATCCCCACTGAGCAAGAGTGGGGCAGATCAAATATGACGAATCTTATCTCCATGTATCGGCAATGGAGCAGATTTAAGCCACAGATCTTATCTCCACTGAGTAGGAGTGGAGCAGATCGAAGATAGCAGATCTTATCTCCACTGAGCAGTAGCGGAGCAGATCGAAACAAAATTCCTATACCCCTGAAGATGCAATGGATGGAATGTAGTTACCTAAAGAAAAGAAACCTCATTTCAAGATTCAACAAGATGGGGCGAAATTGGTCCTTTTAAAGTCTTTGCTCCATTCTCGTTACACGACAACGAGCAAAGAGGGGCAGCTGTAAGGCCCAATTTTGAGCTCGGAGCCCAAACCAGAAAAATAAAGGTCCCAATTACAAAATAGTTCAAAATTTCGGCCCAAATTGCCAAGCCCAAAATTATCACAAACCCAAAAGCCCAAAATCGGTCAAGAATCGAAACCCTAAGCAATTGTACCTGGTGCCGTCAGCAGTATTCCAAAGCTGCACGTCTCGCACCCCCGAGTCCAGCGCTTTCACGCCTCCGGTGGTGCACCTACAAAGTAGGAAGCAGTAAAACAGTAGGATTGTAGTGGGGATTCGGGATTTGATTTTATTCTATTTTTAGAGGTTTTCTTAGGCTATAAAAGCCGAAATACATCGTGTAAAAGGGGAGGATGATTTTTTGTACGGAGAATATTCATTTTTTTCTATAGCAGAGCATCAAAGAAAACAGAGCAAAGGTCCTTTTTTATTCTTTTCCCCCTCAAATCTGTTTGTCTTCTTCGTTTATTTTTTTTCCTTCTTTCTTTGTTTTAAAAAAATACAAAATCTTAAACGTATAAAATTTTTTTAAAACTAAAAGAAGAGAGATCGAGAGGGACTTACCGGGCTCCCTTGACCACCGCTGTCGATGCGCGCATGAGGGGCTCCTGATTTTGTTTCGAAATAGAAAAGGGAATCAAAGAAATGGGGTTGAAACTCTGAAAAATAAGAAAAGGGGGCTAGGGTTTTGGTTTTGTTTGAAACAGAGAGATGAAGGAGAGAAGGGTTTTGTTTTTGGTGTTAAGCATTAAAGGATGTAGGCCCGCGTGTTACTTGCTTTCGCAGTGAATGGGCGCAAATTTATCCCTAGATGGGGAAATTGCGCGATAGGTCCTCCTTCTTCGCGCTGTTTAATTGCATCCTCCTTCAGCTTTTTTCCATTTTTAAAATTCACCCCGTGTTTTATACGCTGTTTCAATTTAGCCCGTGTTCAGTGCAAAGTGTTTAGGAACCCGGAGTAATGGCGTTTCGGCCCCTCTATGTTGCTGCGCGACCTACGATTTAGCCCTTTTGCCTTCATTTGTTTTTGGCTCAAATTTTTGTTTTGATCCAAGTTGATCCCTTTCCAATTATTTTACTATTTCACCCTTTAAACTAATCATTTTTGAATATTTCATTATCCCTATTTTATATATTATTATTTATAATTATATTTATTATTCTCATTCTTATTAATACTATTTTTATTTTATTATTAATATACCGTTATTTTTATGTACTATACTTGGTATTATCATATCTATTGTTATACTATTGTATTACTAACATTCTTTTTTTATTTATTACTTTTATTACTTTATATTTTATTATATACTATTATATCATTATTTTTATTATCACTACTATATTATATATTACTATTATATTTCTATTATATCTACTCTTATATATATATATATATATATTATTTTATTATTATTATCAAATGTTTTATTTTCCTTTACGTCTACTATTTATTTAGTACTATTATTTTATTGTCTTCTTATTATGTTTATTTTGGATTATTATTATTATTCTTTTTATCTAGTACTATTATTGCTATACTATACTTATTATTATTATTATTATTTATCATTATATTACTTTATTATTAATATATTTCTTCATTTTTTATTTTCTTTTATATACTATCATATCTATTATCCCATATATTACGGTTTGCTTTAATTGTTTATTTATATATATATTTTTTTATATCTAATATTTTATTACTATCAGCATACCTTTATTTTTTTACTATTATTCTTTATTAAGGTTAATATTATTACCATGACTTTTATATTCATTATTAATTATTTATTATTAGTGTAGTATTAGCATTATTACTATTTATTTCCCCCTTTTGGGTACATTGTCGCTATTTCCTATTAATCGTGTCTACATTTTCACGTATTTATTTTTGGTTTCTTTCAATTTAAAAAAAATGTTTCACAAAGGTAATTTTGTGTATTTGGAAGTTCGAAAAATCGTGCTCAATTGTGCTGGGCTTCGATTTTTTCGTTCGTCTAGATCACTAAATATCCTTTAAAGATTTCGGTCATATTTTTGAAAATAAGGCAATGTTTCGTGTTTGGAAGTTCGAGAAAGTCGTGCCCAATCGTGCTGGGTTTCGATTTTCTGTTCATCCAAACAATTAAATATCCTTCAAAGATTCTTTTATCGTGTTTCTTAAATAAAGGCAATATTTCATGATTGGAAATTCAAGGAACCGTGCCCAATCGTGCTGGGTTTCGGTTTTTAGTTTGGCCAAATAGTGAAATACCCTTTTCAAATTGCAATGTATGAGATTTAGAGATCATGAAACAATCTTGGTATCGAGGGTTTGAAACATCGCGCCCTATCGTCTTTGGATGTGGTGTTTCATCTTTTCGGAACAAGAGAGTTTCGATATCCAATAATGGGTTATCCAAACATTTTTGAAGATTCATATTTTAAAATATTTTCTAATTTTTTGATATTAAGGACATTAATCAATCAATACGGTACCAATGTTGGGCGTTGCGAGGGTGCTAACCCTTCCTCGTGCGTAACCGACTCCCGAGCCCGTTTTCTTAAAATTCGTAGACCAACATGTTTTATAAGTGGCCCAATCACACTTCAAAAAAAGATTGGTGGCGACTCCGTTTCCATATTGTTAAAGTCGGCCCGTTTTCCAAACAAAAAATGGTTCCGACAAGGGGATTTCAAGAAAACTCCTAAAAGGGACCATTTTGAGAAGTTTATAATATAGGTGGTAAATGTGTGAAATAATAGAAATTGTGAGCTACTACAAGTATAAATTAGATTCAATTAGGCTTGGTTGATGAAGAAATTTGATGAAAATCGTTTTACGAGCCTAGGGGCAAAATCGTAATTATGTGAAAGTCTAAGGGCAAAATGGTAATTTTGCCAAAGTAAGAATTTTGGAATGTCTTGATTAATTTGGTGATTAAATAAGTAAATTTTGTCATTATAGATCAAGAAAAACAGAGTCCAGACCTAGACCGGGGGAAAACCAATCTATTGGACTAAATCGAAGTAATCGTCCATAATTTTATACCGAGGTAAGTTACACGTAAATAAAACAACTTTATTGTTATTATGTATTGAAAAATTAATATGGCATAAAGTGTATGATTATTGTTGTGAATGTAACGCCCCAAATTTGGGCCTAGTAGAATTGGGCCTATTGGGCCTTGGGCATGGGAGCGTTTAAACTTTTGAGAATAAGAGAACGGCATTAATGAAAGTTGGATCTATTAGGTGAGTGATTTTGGAAGGTTAGGGGGCTTATATGAAGTCATGGGTTCAAGCCATGTCATTTGGAAAATTTTTATTTTTAGCTTTAGGGGACCCCGACTCCTGGTATTAAGCCTTATTAGTAATTGTGGTTAAAAAAGAGACATGAGAGAGCCTGTGGTGGAGTGGTTGTGGCGTCACAAGGTATGGCAAGGAGGGTAGAGGTTCAAGTCTCACTGCATGCAAAAGGGGATTATTTATTTTTCTCTTGTGTGGGCAAGAGTTTGTGTTGGATTTGAACTCTGTGTTGGAGAGTTTGAATTGGTCAAGTGAGTGTTTTAGGGGAGTGTTTCAAGGGATGAAGATTGGATGAAGGAGTTTGAATGTAATTCAAACTCGGTTGGTGGCTGAATTCAAGGAGAAAATCAGGGAATTTGAAATGGGTAGGTGTTGGCCGAATATTGGGGTCCTTGCTCTTGGAAATTTGGCTAGTGTATGAAGGGATGTCATTTTTCTTTTAGCCATTTCGGCTTTTGACTCATCTGTTTTATTTCTTTTTTGCCTTTTTCAAAAAACCAAGCAATACCCCTTTTCTATGTTATTTTTTTTGCATCAAGTGCCGCCTGTGCCGAATTGACATTATTCTTCTCCTCTTTTGCTAAATCGAAGAAAGGTTCCTCTGTTTCCTTTTTCTCCCAATGATAGCCGAATACCCATTTTTCCTTTTCTCTCTTTCCTTCGATTCTTTTCGAGTGTCCCTCCTTGTATTGCTAAATTTGAATACTTTCACTTTGCCTATTGAGAATCTTTAGTTGACTTCTACACTTTCCTTTTTCTATTTTCTTTGTTTCGTCATCCATCTCCAATCCTCTTAGTTTCAAATCTTCGACGGTTTAGCCAGTGAGCTCGAGTTAGGGATTTCTCCTCTGGGCCGAATGAGATAGTAAGTGGTGGTTAATGTTTTTAACCATTTTCGGTATCGATGGTATTCCTCTTTATCTGCCAAACCTCCCTTTCTTATCTTGACTGATGATTGGTTTGTTTAAGGTTCCTCGAGGGGCGATTAAAGGGCAAATGATTAATAGTAGCCGACTTCCTACTCTAAGGTTTCGATCAAGGCAATCAAGAGATTATCATGGAGGCAAGTGATAGCCAGTCAGAGGAGGGATCAGGAAAAGTGCCTACTGGAAATGGACTCGTAGCCTCTACTCCCAAGTTTAAGAGGCGTGTGGTGTCGGCTGTTCGGGACTTTTCGCCAGGATGCGGAAGGGTAGCTGCACCAAACTCTGGTTCGAGTCGGCTAATCACAGTCAACCGATCTAGTCAAGGCAAGTGGTAGTCGACCTCTCGGTTAAGTGGTTGATAAAGGTTTTTCTAACACTATTTGATAAGTGATTAACTAATGTTATGTCTGAATAGGTTCCGGTGCGTGGGAATTCTTAGTACTCTACGTGATCAGGTGTGTACACACACCACTCAAATAGTAGATCGGCAAATGCCGAAAAAGCCGAAGTACCAGCGAATGATGCCACACGAGCGTACGAACGCACGTGTGGTGGACCGAGCCCACGAATATGGGCGTAAGATGGTTGAGGCCACCATGAGCGTCCTCATGGGCTTAGGCCGTTTTTAGGACCAAATGGATCAGAATGGGTCGAGTGGGCCCAATGGGTCGTGGGCCCTACGCGATTAAATTTTATGGATGGATAGGAGACAATGAGCCGGCCATGACGATCGCATGGCCAAAGGCAGTTTTGGGCTGAATGGGCCACACGAGAGTGTGGGCCCATTTGGGCCGATTAATGGGCCTTAGGTCCATTTGCACCGTTATGACCTTATATGATATCTGTCGCTCGAGGTGACTGTAGACCTTCAGGAAGGCCGCAGAATTACCGAAATACCCTCGAAGGGTAAAATTACCGAAATACCCTCAAAGGGTAAAATTACTGAAATACCCTCGAAGGGTAAAATTACCGAAATACCCCTGGAAGGTAAAATAACTGTTATGCCCCTGAAGGGTAAAATGACTAAAATGCCCCTACATGTTATATGATTGTTATTGTAAGCTATTTATAGTATGTTGCATTCATGTGATATTATGCTGCATGGGGGATGGGATTATTTATTTGAATGAAGTGTATGATTTGTTAGGGTCACATGGTCGCTTGACGACTGTGGATCCATCGATTGCTTTAAGCCGATTATGTGATTGGCAGCTCTGCTGCAACATTGGTTAGTGCCGCAACCGGTGCTACATAAGGAGTGTAGGGATGGGTGGGTTGATTAAATCCCCACAGGAGTGCAGGGTTGGTATGGGCATTAATGCATTGCATACACTTGTTCTGCTATTGAGATGGGCTTAGGCCCAGATAGATGTGATCTGTGATATTTGATATGGGCTAAGGCCCAACTGAGGCTATTATGGGCTAAGGCCCAAATGCCACTGTACTGTGTTGGGCTTAGGCCCACATTGATTACTGTAAGGGGCTTAGGCCCGGATTGATTTGATGCATGCTTTATGATCGATGAGGGTTGTACACACTGAGTTTTCGTAAACTCACCCCCTCTTTTTAATTTTTCAGGTAATCCTCAGTAAGCGGTTCGACGTACTGGAGTACTCGGAGATGGCCAGACTACGAGAAGCTTTGAATTTTAGTATTCTATTCTACTTTATTTAAATTGTTTTCTTATTGGGTTGTAATAAGGGCTCTTTTAAATCCTAGTTTTTAATTTGGGATTTTCAGTTTATTATTATTTAAATCTGCTAGAAGTAGAACGCGGTTTTCCCAAAACGATAACTATTTTCAAAACACTACGTTTCTGCAACTCAATTTTTAGATAACACGTCTTCGTAAATCATTGTTTTAAATTAAGCTTCCGCAACAATAAGGTTTTGAAAATAATAACTTTTTAATAAATGACGATTAAAAATAAACATACGCAAACTGAGTCTTTAGTTTTTAAATATCAAGAAGGGTTTTCAATGAATACACGATTTTCGAAAAACACTTTAATGTGGCACGCCAGATTCGGGCCTAACTTCTGGGCCGGATTTGGGGTGTTACAGTGAATATGCATGATGAAAATTGATGTAGTAAAAACTCCCGGTTGAACCTTAGGAATAGATTGGATATTCATGCCATGACATTTTGGTGATATGTGTGCTAGTGTAAGACCATGTCTGGGACATGGCATCGGCCACATTATGAGAGCCAGTGTAAGACCATATATGGGACATGGCATCGGTGTTGATTTGTGTGCTAGTGTAAGACCATGTCTGGGACATGTCTTCGGCCACATTATGAGAGCCAGTGTAAGACCATGTCTGGGACATGGCATCAGCGTTGATTTGTGTGCTAGTGTAAGACCATGTCTGGGACATGGCATCGGCATTGAGACGAAAGCTAATGTAAAACCATGTCTAGGACATGGCATCGACCACTTTATGAGAGCCAGTGTAAGACCATGTCTGGGACATGGCATCGGCATCGTACCCTCTTGTGTGAGGCTTGTAGGGTATCCTTTGGTATTCCAACTGGTTCAACGGGTAATTTAAAGCTTTTGCCAAAAGTAGGAAAAGTTACGACTATGTTGTAAGTGATACAGGTACCTACATGAGATTCATGATAAATGAGCTCGATTTATGTTGTATGATTAGTAAGGATGAAAATGAGTAAGTTATGCCTTTAATTAATTGAGAATGTTGGGCTGGTTTATAATATGCTATGTGTTTAAAGAGGCATGGTTGATGTTGTTACTTATTTACATGCAACTTACTAAGCTTCATGCTTACTCCCTTTCCTTTCCATTTTCTTATAGTATCGCCAAGCTAGCTCTGGGATCAAAGGACGTCAGAGGCTCGATCACACTATCAATCTGAACATTTGGTATAGTTAGGTTTATCATTTTGAGTATGGCATGTATAGGGACTTGGTCTTTTGTCAAGTGTTATATTGTTTTGGCCAAATGTGTTGGCTTGTCTTAAAGATTGACTCATTTTGTATAAGGCCATGGATGATGGCTAATACTTGTTATTGATATATGTAGATGATGATTTTTTTTCTTGAATGTGCAATTTGCATGGTGAAATATATGGTGTGTTAATGCGTGAATGAGTAAGTCGCATGATTGGATTGATAAAGTATGTGTTAAGTTTTGCGTGTGAATGGAGTGTAGTGGCCTTGATGTGTATATGCCTTGGTTGTGGCTAATTTGGTCAGATGTTTATGTGTGGATTGATGTTACTGAATGTGGCTTATGTTGGTGCAAGTAAGGGTGGCAAAAGGGCTTGGAAAATAGCCTTGTTTTTATCCACACGTGTAGACACACGGGCGTGTGTCTAGGCCGTGTGTGACACACGGTCTGCCCCATGGACGTGTAGTCTAGCCGTGTGTCCCCTGCACCTTAATTTGGTAAAATAGAATGCCCAGTAGTAACCACACGGGCTGAGGCACGGCCGTGTGTCTCAACCGTGTGGATGACACGGTCATAATAAATGGGCATGTGCCCAGGCCGTGTGAAGTCTGCACCTTAAATGCGAAATTAAATTCGCCACACGGGCGTGTGCCTTGGCCGTGTAACCCTAAAATGTTGCTGACGTCAGCAACAGAATGTCAAGGTTTTCGCACACGGGCTGAGACACGGGCGTGTCATGGCCGTGTGAGGGACACGGGCCATGGACACGGGCGTGTGGCAGGTCGTGTGACATCCAGAATTCTCGCGAAGCACAAGTCAGACTCGCGAACGAGCTAAGGATATGGCCATGCCAACCACATGGCCGTGCCACAAGTCCGCACGGGCGTGTGCCCCTATTTTCAGTGAAAATTTCTAAAGTTTTCTAAGGTTCCCGGTTTAGTCCTGAACCGCTTTTAATGTATGTTTTGGGCCTTGTAGGCTCATATTAAGGACTTTAAGATGAAGATTGAAAAGTTTTAAATTGGAACGAACTTTTATGATCCGAAAATGTGTATTAGTATCTGTTTAAGTTAGGTAACGCCTCGTACCCTGTTCCGGCATCAAACTCGGGTAAAGGGTGTTACATACAACTTACACCATTTACTATTAAAATTTCATATCAAATATCATTTAGCAAGGTATATGTCTTATGATCCCTATTAACTGGACACAGACTCAAGACGGATACACGGATCATCCAACCATCACACCAATATAACTGGCACCCAGTCCTTATCAGTACGTCCGAAGTATTACATGCGCTCTGCGCCTCATCGGTATAAACCAAAGTACAATCCCGTACACTAATCCAATCCTATGGCATACCAACTATACTCGACTCTGCCCGAGATCTCTAATAGGGTAACCAATGTTCCAAACACATATATATTCATGGTCACATATCATAGTTTTATATAATATCAATTTATATAATGCTCAATCCTATTCAATTCATATCATTTCATATTATCATATACATATCACCACATCTTTCACAAGTTACCAACCAAGTAATACTTACCAAATTCATGAGACATCAAGCTAATTTGTATCAATTCATATGAATATATGTACATATATTGAATTCAAATAGTGGAAGCATAAATTGTATTAGCTACTCGCCTACAACTCTTGCCTTTTCTTTCTCTTAGGATGACCTAATGTCATCTTTAGCTACGTACGATAATTCAGGTATAAAAACGGTATTAGTTTTCATCCAATCACATGAAAATCACATAACCAAACATAGTTTACATTTCATTCATTGTAGTCCTTATATCTGAAATACTCATATTATTTTATATTTAACATCGAATCAAAATCTAATTTTATATTGTTCCATTATGGACCTTATAGTTCTAATCTATAGCATAATTTTCCAACAGCTTTCATTTTATTCAATTTGGTCCCTGATTTCAAAATTAAATAAATCTTTAATTCTAAGCTAATTTCACTATCTTCTAATACAATCTTAGTAAAATCTAAGTTGAACAATTACATATCTATTAATTTCATGCTTGATTTCATCAATATTCACTAACGGTAACTTGGGATTATCTTTATAAATTGAAAATCTAAAGCATGGGTGAGTTGAATCAAGCATAGATGATCAATATTTCATTAAAAATCATGAAGAAAACTCACCTAGTCGCTTTAATTGGAGGACCAGATACTCAAAAGATAAATAAGAAAGTTTTTCTTCTTTTCTTACAAGCTTAGACGGAGCAAAATTAGAAGGAAATGGCTTTCTAGTTCTCTCTTTCTCACTAAAACACATATATATGTTGATTAATTATTTAGTTAAAGTTTAACTTTAAGCGTGATTAATCTTATAGTTAACATTTATTAATCAAAAGTGGGTGGATGACCACCACTTTCCACTATCCATATAATATGAATGGTTAAATAACCATTATGTCCTTTCGTTAATTATTATTTGGGTCCTTAAGCATTTTGCATATTAAAATTCAACAGCTATTGAACTTCTACAATTTTGGTCCTGTACTTTAATTAATGTTTTTTTTTCGATTTAATTTATTGATCATTTGTTAATATATTTTCATACTAACTTCTTAAATCCTTCTATTCATATTTTCATTAACTCGGTTTATGGAATTGAGTTCTATAATCGCAATTTTCGATGCCAACTAAAATCGAATCATTACACAACTCGAAATTTCTTTTATAATTTCAACTTTCTTAATTCGGTTAAATTCAAAATGTATATAATGAAAATTTTGAGGTACATTTCACTAGCAAGAAACAGTCATGAAAAACAAATGATTAACTCAATTAAGCTCGAACATTTCATTTTTGTTTAGAGTTGAGCTTTGATAATTTGAAGGGAGTTGTACAATTGCAAACGTGATTCTTGCAAAGCTACGAACAAAAAATTATCTGTACCAATATACTTCTTCTTGCTTTGTTATAATTAACCATTAGGATGCATTATATTGGGAATAAATATAATTAAGCATTTGTTGCACAACTAAAAAATGGTAATTTGTTTAACAATATGTTTTTGATGAAATACAAAAACGATATTAAAGGAAGCCGGAATAACTAATTATGTATGACCATGCTTCCTTTTAGTTTTTCTTTGAGGCAATAGATAGCACTGACCTTTCTTTGTGAAAACATGCTGGACAGGTCATTGTCATGGAATACCATCTACCATTAACAATTACTTTTTCAATTCTGTCAAATCTATTTGTATTTAGTGCAAAAATTAAAGTAATTTTTGCATATTTTAATTGTCATTTTTCATATTCTATTAATATAATTTATATCAAATTTTAATTAAATTAAAAATATTTAACTATTTATTAAATAAAATATACTTTTAGTTGTTAAAATATATATCAATAAAGGAAATATTTTTAATCGATATCATATTATACATAAATTAAATGTTTATTTTATTAAAATATTAACTGAAAAATTTATAAAAAAAAAGTATAAACTTAATTTAATATCATAATAAAGTATTCCTTCTCATGTGTAGGTGGGAGCTCCACTTTGAATATTATCACATCATAAGATTTTTTTTTTTTCATTTTTTATTTAAAGAAATGGAACATCATAGGAGCAATGAAAATGGATCAGTTTGTGTTTTGTTGTTTCATTGTTGATTCCTTTTTTTCTTTGATAGAAACTTCATTGTAAAAGCATGTTAAGTTGGGAGTGTAAGGATCATGCTATATCGGTTTAATTGTTTTTCGATAATTGGCCCCCAATTTCACGTTATTATTCCTTTAATATTGTTTTATTTATCTATATCTATATTTGTCTTCTTAATTAAATTGATATAATAAGTTAATCGAATATTAATTCAATGAAAAAAATAATACATTCATTCTTTTAAATGATTACTGATATTATTATGATTTTATTTTCATATTTTTATTTAATCTTTAAATAAAATAATTAAAAATTACATATCCAAGGATTGAACAAATGTTTAATAATATTTATATAAAAATTCTTTACCAGTCCACCTATAATTATTATTGATTATTTTTTTAAAAAAAATATTTTTTACATAAAAATTTCTTTCACCCAAATTAAGAGTGCGACACAATTTGATTATATATAATGTGTTTGATTAAGTTGATTTCATGAGTTCATTAAACACCAACTCGATTAGTGAAATTACTTAAAAATAATCTTACTAAATTAATAAATATTAATGAAACATTATTTTTTTATTTTACTATTTTTATATGAAATATTTAATTAAAACATTTAAAAACTAAATATTTAAGGATTAGACTTGCGATGAATGAGAGTTTATTTATAAGTATGTCACTACAAGAAAAATGGGCATCAACGAAATTTTGTGTCGTTGTGTAATACAAAAATGGCATTAAATGTAGTTTTGTAGAAGTGGAATATTTGTAACAACTTTTAAATGTCATTGCTGGATTTAATTTTTAAGATAAAAATTCCAACGTTGTGATTTTATAATTTTATAAATAACTGTAAAATAAATTGTTGTTAAATATAATAACATTAGTAACAAATTTAAATTATCATTCTGTAATATAATTTTCTTCTTATTAATCACAATAACATAATTTGTCGTAGTAAATTTTTAATAAAATGTGTAACAACAAAACAAGTTGTTAAATGTTAAAATATTAGGAACAATCATAAAATGTTATTACTTAATTTAATTCTCTGCTTATTAATCGCAATGACAAGATTTGTTGTTGTGAATTCTTAATAGAATTTGGATGGACAAAACAAGATGTTGCTAAACATTAAAATATTAGCAACAACCAAATATTTGGACCGAGCTGATATTTTGGAATAAATCAAACCCATCAATGATAACCAAATCACTTGGAGTAACTTATTTAGAAAATTGAATTGCATCAGATCAAGTATATCAAATCCATTGGATCGAGGAAGTTGGATCAGATTGAAATGTGGAAGTCTTAACTGACGACAGTTCTATTGGAAAAAATCTGGTTTGAAAACGATTTTCTTTTACAGCGGAAAATTAAAATTTTGAAAACTGACTTGGTTTGTAATATTTATAGCAATAAACCTTAGACCAAAATCGTACCTATGTTTTCGGATAGACTGATCCTTGTTGTTCCCATCTTTCAACCAAGTGATCTTCTCCGGTATTCTTGTACCAAAAATTACCTTGATGGTGGGTTCGATCAAATCCAATCAAACACAAAAAACTAGAAATAGTTTTCTTTTCTTTTAGGGTGAAAACGAAATTCTTTTCTCAAATAGAAACCGACAGAATCGTTATCCTAGAAACTATATTTAATTATTAGAGAATAAAAATCTCTTTATTTTCGGGCAGAATAACGATACCTGAAAGTTGTGTGTATAGTCCTACCGATGCCATCTATTTATAGGGAGATAAAGTAGAACCCTTGTTGAATTAGAGAAGTCTATTTCAACTAGAAAAATAAAATCCTAGTTCAACTAGGATGTTGGGGGCGACAACCCTAGTTAAATATAATAGGATTGTTGTCCCCCCTTATTACATAAGGGGCTTTTGGGCATATCGGGTCCAATTACAAGTATTTCTCAGGCTTTTAATGTTACACTCAGTTTTTACTAAAGTTCCGAATATTAAAGGAGAGTTGGAAGTTAATTGAATAAAATGGTAAGTTGACGGGCTCTACTGAGAAATTTGGAAATTTTAATGGCTAATCGGTAATTAGTTGAGTTCGATTAAGTTGGAATTGGGTGGTTCCATAATGGGAGACAAAATGATTGCACATGGATGGCTTAATTGGGGCTTGGTGGCCATGTAAGAAGGGTTATATATGGGTGGGAAGCCTTATTCAGTAGAGGAAAATTTTTTCCCTGTTCTGTTTATATTTTCTTCTAATATGCTTCGTCTTCTTCGGTTGCTCTGAAAAAGAGAAAGTTAAAGAAAGCTTTACATGGGGCTATAAATATGAGACTCGAGTCTGGAAAGTTGAGAATCCAGTAAGCTGGTAAGCTTCTAAATCTCTCTATACTCGTGAATAAGAGGAAAAGAGAAGTAAGGATTCCTCAAAAAGCTTTTATATAATAATTTATTCATGATTTTAAGGTTTGAACACCATTGGTTTAACCGATATATACGGTTATCATGACTAGCTTCCAGGACGAAGGTAGCTCTAGTGTTTGGACAAGCTAAGTTGGCAAGGATTAAGGATTTTAGGTGAGTTTTTGTACTCTACCTTTGGGTGATTAATGATGTTGTGTTGCTTGTATGATTTGCGTCTGTGTCTGTTCTACGTTTGTTTAAATTCATTGTTGTGTATGAATATGGTGTATGAGTATGTTGTGTATGCATAACACTGTGTAAGTATGTTCACTAAATGTCAAATGGTCATGAATTGACGTATTGATAAATGACGTACTGTATGCTATAAGTAAAATAACTTGGGTAAAATGCATGTTTATTATATGTAGAGTACGAAGGGAGTTACTTTGACAGGGTAGATGAAGATAGGAGATATTGGTGTGATGAAGGAATGGGTGGATTTTTATGGGATTCAAGGGAGTTTGGCGGCAACATGTAAATGGATATCGACTGGTCCTTCGGGGCAACACCATGACGATAATATATAGGTCCTTCGGGGCAGCACCGTGTAAACAGTATACAGGTCCTATGAGGTGACACCTCAAAAAGGGTTTTCTGATTCTTCAGAATCGAAAGCCCATGGTTATCCATGGCATGATCTGTAACATCAAGTATTGGCGGGTACTGAATTTGGCGAGTAAACTGAAGTAATCATAGTGGCGTAGTTGTATCCGCCCAAATGATATTTTTGACATAAAGAGCGGGCGCATAGTAGGCGCTAGAGTATTATGTAAAGATTGTTTGTAGAATGTATTGAGTTGTACAAAAGAAGAGATTGGTAAGAGTATTGAGAACATTGGGAGTTAGGGCAATCACTGAGGTTATTGCATGCCTAGTTCATTTAGTTACGACCAAAATGAATTGATTGGGAACTAATTGATCAGAGAAACCAGAGAAAATATAAAAATATCAAATTTTCATAGTTGTAAACCATTTATAAAAGTCGTGGTAAGAGTTTGTGACACGTGTTAGGTTCTAATAAGCGATTAGGTTACATATATTGATATTCAGGTCTAAAAAAGGGGGTTTTTCCTTCTTCCTTCTTCAAGAAGTATTATTACTGAATCTTAAAGAACTTGTTATATTTCTTTCCCCTTCAAGCTGGAGTTGTAGATCTAGGTCTTTACCAGTAATTACTCCATGTCAAGTGCTTGCTGCTAATATTGAGGTGGAAGTCTGGATCTGGAGTTTTGTATTGTAGTAGATGAGAATCATTTAAGTCTCTATACTGACTCTTGCATGTATATTGTTCATACAAGATACGTCTGTGGTAATCATTTGATTTATGAAATAGAAACCAGAAATGTACAGACTGATTGTTTGTTGGGGTTTGCATGTAAGTTCGTATGAATCTGACAAGTTAAGTATGTGAAGTTTGAGTATAGTTGTATGGCACATCTGAAATGCATGTGATGAAGTGTATGATTAGTGTCTTAAAGTGTTGAGTCTTAAGCAATGCCAATGCATGAAGAGTCTATTAAATGAGTCTGTGTCTGTTCACCACAGTGGAGTCTAAAGGAATCATTTGGGACTTTGAACATGAATCCTAAAAGGAAAAGCCCATGGTCATGACACTCTTTAAAGGAACTTAAAGAAAGGTTATTATCCAATGGGGTTTTCTACGTGTCCCATGCGATGATAGGAAAACCTCACATAAGTGAGCCTAGGAAAATCCATATCGAAAAAACACGACATATAAGAAAGTCTTTGTACGAATCATGAAATAAAAGCCTTTGTGGTTAAAAATAGAAAGACTAATATTTATGACAATCTCTATAAGGATAACCCTTGTGGCAACCATCTGAATGAAACACCACTATGGTGAACTCTAAAGGAATGGTACTTATGGTGAACTCTAAAGGAATGGTATTCATGGCAAACTCAGAAGGAACGGTATGTATGGCGAACTATGAAGGAAATACCCTAGTGGCGGATCATGTTGAACCCTTGGTAAGATATTCTTAATGAGCTTCCTTTGTGGCATGCTTTGTATGAAATGGTATGACATATTCCACATGGCTCTTAATCAAAATAAAAAATACTAGATTGAGCTAGAACGTCTAATGAATAAAGTAGGAATCAAGTAAGTTTGAAAAAAAAATCTTAATAAAGACTACGTCTGATGATTCGAATTAGGGCAAATACTTGTAAATAGTACAAGAAAAAGGGGAGTTGAAGAATGATCAAGTATGGAAAGTGACTTTAAACATTGTTTTGTGAAGAGTAAGGGTAAAGGAACCATCAACAAGATGAGTTTAGAAAGGAAGTTTAAGGAGATGATGTAACAGCCCGTTTTGAGTGAAATTGGAACAGTGGTTTCAGAACCACAAATTCAAAGTCAAAAAAATTATTTTATTATTATTTTATTTTCTATAGCATGATAGTAGTACTGCATAAAAATTCCGTTAAGAAATTTTACCGTTTACATGCTCAATTTGATAAAAAGGACTAAATTGCGTAATGTGCAAAAGTTGAGTTCTAATAGCTAAAGGTATTAAATAGCTATAGAACTTTAAAGTGGAAGTCCTTATATGGTAATTAGACCATTAGAGTTGATAGTGGATTTTAATGGCTTGGCTTTTCTGTAATTTTTAAAGTTTTTAAAGGTTCATTAAGTAATTAAGTAATTAATGATAAAAATAAATGAAATAAAACAAACTATCATCTTCCATTATCATCATCAATGAAATTAGAAGAAAAAAACAAGCCATTGGAGACCTAGGTTCAGCCAACCTTAATTTGCCAATAGGTAAGATATTTTGTCCCGTTTTTAATGAATTCTACGCTTTCGAGATCGTTGTAGCTTAATCTAGCTAATTTGTGAAATTGTTAAAATATTAGGGTTTTGCCATTGATGAACATACATGAGTTTTGATGTTTGATGATAGAAAATGGATGATTGTGTTTAGATAAACAACTTTTGTTAAGAGATTTTTGATGAAATTGTCAAATAGGAATTTAATTGAAAAATAGAAATTTTACATGGTGAAATTATGAAATAAATGAAATCTAGGGCATGCTAGGGACTAAATTGCAAAGAATTAAAAGTATAAGGGAAAAATGGTAATTTTTCCAAAATATGATTTTGGGTTAAATTGAATGAAAAATATATTGAATTGATTTAAATTTATCCGTATAGATCAAGACAGACTTCGTACGGCTTTAGATCGGAGCAAAGAGAAAGTCTCGGATTAATCGCCTTCGTATCTACATAAACTCATCGAGGTAAGTTCGTGTGATTAAGTAGTGAAATATGTTTTATTTTGAAATATGTATGAATTGGAAATTTGCTATATGTATACACGATTGCATATCCAACGACATATGACAATTACTGAGCCCCATTTGAACCTTAGGAATTCGTAGGATACAAATGACATGTCATTAGGGTTTACATGATTTGGGTTGTAACAGCCCGATTTTGGGTCTAGTCGGAACAGTGATTTTGGGACAACAAATCTGACGTAATAAAATTCATTTTTATTATATTTTTATGGTCTACAGATTTATGAAACGATTTGTGAAAATTTCGTTCGAAAATTTTGACGTTTGGGCACTCAATTTAGTTAAAAGGACTAAATTGCAATAACTGCAAAATGTGTGTTCTAGAAGCTAGAGGTGTCTAATGGTTATGAAATTTTAAATTTGAGGTCTTCAAATGGTAATTAGACCATTGTAGTTTAACTTGGACAAAAATGGACATGGATGGGTAAAATTTTGAAGTTAGGCATTAAGGGCATTTTGGTCATTTGGTAAATAAAGACAAATAAAACAAATAAAATGATGTCATCTTCATCAAATTAGTCCCCTATGGCCGAAATTCACAAAGGGAAGACATAGCTAGGGTTTGTTCATCTTCCAAGCTCGATTGTAAGTCCGTTCTTACCCCGTTTTTCATGATTTTTATGTTTTTGAGATCCTTGAAACCTAATCTAGCTATTTCAAGGACTAATTTGAAAAGATGTCAAAGTCTAAAATTTTACCCATGTTAGATATTTGTGTGTTTTGATGTTTAATGGTAGAAAATGTATGTTTGATGTTAGATAAACAACATTTACCAAGTGATTTTTGATGAAAATACCTAAAAGGACCTATTTGTGAAAGTTGTAAAATATGAAGTAGAAGTGTGATTTAATGAAAAATGTTGGCTTTTATGAGTGTGTAAATGGTTTGACTAGGCTTGGGTTTCGAAGAAATTGACTATATTTCATTTTACGAGCCTAGGGACTAAAGTTTAAAATGTTAAAAAGTTAGGGGCAAAAAAATGTAATTTTGCCATAATGTGATTTTTGGGCTAAATTGAATAATGTGAGTATTAAATGAGTCAAATTTGTTATTACAGATCAAGAAAAATGAGGTTTGGACCTAGATCGGGGGAAAAACAAAGTATTTGACGATTAAGTCCAATTCTACTATCTTTTGTACCGAGGTAAGTTCCTATGTAAATAATGCATTATTATATTTATGTTTTAAATGCTTTAATATTGTATGAAGTGTGATTGACTCTTTGGACGTATTTCGACTAAGTTCCGACAAGCGTAAAATCCCGATTGAACCTTAGGAATAGAATAGGATACGAGTGGCATGTCACTTGGAACCCATGTGTTTATGTGATCCGGGTGCTGGCCTTATACGTCCTACCAGTGGCTAGGTATTCCGGCATATGTTTTGGAAACCTGACAGCTTGTGTGACCAGCACTGTGTAGCTACGTCTGGACTGACAGCTTGTGTGAGCAGGCTCGTGAATAGCTCGAAAGTGAGCATATATGTATTATGAGATATGAGGTAGCTTTGGCTACATATATGGCATTTATGTGTAAGATTTCTGAGTATCTGTTAATATTTCGAGTGTTCAACGGGAATGTCAAAGTTGTGAAAGGATATGGTTGTGTTTCGAATTGGTACAGGTATGTACGTAAAATTTATAAGTGATGAGCTCGATATGTGATGAACTCTTGGTAAGGTTGTAATTGAGCAAATTATGATTATGAGATTTTAATAGTATTTATGTTAACTTACATTATGTAAATCGTGTGTTAAATGTGTGGTTATGATGCTTATTATTTGCATAGGAACTTAATAAGCTTTATAGCTTACTCCCCTTCCTTTCCCTTGTCTTATAGTGTCACCAAGCTAGCTCGGGGATCGGAGACCGTCGAAGATCCATTCACACTGTCAACAATTATTTGGTATCAATGAATGCAACATTTTGAGTTATGGCATGTATAGGAGACTTGGTCATTTTGTTATGTGTCATAATTGATTTGGCCAAATATGTTGGCTTCTATTGGTTGAAAGTTCATTTTGTAAAAGGCCATTTGAAATTGGCTAATATTGGTATAAGTATATTCATATGATGATGCCTTTCATGAATGTGGAAACTTGCATGATTTGAGTTGATAAGTATGTGATGTTTATGTATGATAGATGTAGCATGTGAATGATGTGCGGATGTCTTGGTTGTGAATGTTTTGGTTGCCTGAGTATGCCATGAATTGTGCCATTGAATTGGTGTAAGTGTAGGTGTAAATGAGGGTGGCAAATGGCTAGGTAAATAGCCTTATTTTGTCCACACGGTGCGACACACGGCTTGCCCCACGGGCATGTGTATTGGCCGTTTGTCCCCTGCACCTTAATTTTGAAAAACAGAATGTCCAGAATATAGCACACGGGCAGAGACACGGGCATGTGTCTCAGTTGTGTGTGCTACACGGCCTTGAACACGGGCATGTGCCCCGGCCATGTGAAGTCTGCACCTATTTTATAAAAAATTATGAAAATTAAATTGACCACACGGCCTATCACACGGGCGTGTGGCACGGGCGTGTGGCACAAGTCAGAGTACACCCTAAATTGAACACGGCCTGTAGCACGGGCGTGTCTCAGGGTCACACGGGCATGTCCCTTGAACCACACGGGCGTGTGACCCCTGTAACATGAAGAATTTTCTAAGTATTGTAAAATTTTCTAAAGTTCTTGGTTTAGTCCCGAACCACTTCCAAAGCATGTTTTGGGCCTCATAGGCTTGTATAAGGGACTTTATGATTGAATGTGAATGGTTTTAATTTGTACGAAAATTTATGACTCAGAATTGTACGAATGCTTGTGTTATAAGTCCAGTAATGCCTCGAGCCCTGTTCCGGTGTTAAATACAGGTAAGGGGTGTTACATTTAGTGGTATCAGAGCTACGGTTTAGTCGATTCTCGAACTAACGTAGCGTGTGTAAGAGTCTAGCTATACATGCCATATATGAACTGTGATAGTTTGATGACTCCTGACAATTTTAAACTATGTTTTCATATAGTAAATGGATCCCGACCGAGCTGTAGCTGATGAAGTAGAAAGCAATGCGCCGACTCCCTCTTAAGGGGTAGCTCCATCTGAAAGTAGACCTCCCACGGTTAGTCAGGGAGGAGGAGAAGGGGCTAGGGAAGCCTTTCTCCACATGATGAACCCGTGGTATTCGGAGTTTGTTCGAACAAATTTGAATGCTCAACATCCTCCACCCCCTCCTTATCTCCAACTGAATCCCGTAGCTCCTCAAGGTATGGATTTGGTAAGACAAAATAAGCCTCCGGTTGATAAGATTCGAAAATAAGGGGCTGAGGAATTCAGGGCTAATGTAGATGATGACCTCGAGAAAGCCGAGTTCTAGCTTGAGAATACTATCAGGGTAGTTGATGATTTATCATGTACACCCGAAGAATGCTTGAAATGTGCTATATCTCTCCTGAGGGATTCGACATATCATTAGTGGAAGACACTAATATCTGTGGTACCGAGAGAGGGGGTTACATGGGAATTCTTTCAAGAGGAATTCCGAAAGAAATATATCAGTTAGTAGTTCATCGATTAGAAACGTAAGGAATTTCTTGAGCTAAAATAGGGCTGAATGTCAGTGACAGAGTATGAGCGAGAATTTGTCAGGCTCAGTAAGTATGCCTGAGAGTGTATTTCCTCCGAGGCTATTATGTGTAAAAGGTTCGAAGATGGGCTGAATGAAGATATCCGACTGTTAGTTGGAATCTTGGAACTAAAATAATTTGTTTTATTGGTTGAACGAGCTTGCAAAGTCGAAGAGCTAAGCAAAGAGAAAAGAAAGGCCGAGAGTGAGGTTAGAGATGCAAGAAAAAGGTCGATGAGTAAGTCATTTCAATCTTAGTCAAAGAAATCTAGAGAAATAAATTCTCGTTCGAATGTATCAGCTAGGTATTCGTACAGAGATCGCAGGAAGCAATATTCGAGTTTTAAATCTCAAGATACTTCAATGGAAAACATGGGTAATGTCAGGTCTAACAGACCTGAATGTCAGCATTGTGGAAGAAGACATCTCAGCGAGTGTAGGATGAATGACCGAGCTTGTTTCAAGTGTGGTTCTCAAGAGCATTTTATCCGAGATTGCCCTGAGATGGCTGAGAAAGAACAATTTCCGAGTGCAAGGCCGAGTAATACTACCAATAGAGGTAGGCCACCGAGAAACACCAGGAATAGAACTAGCAGTAAAGGTGTGACAAAGAATTTAGCTGTGAGATCCGAAGCTAGAGCACCTGCTAGAGCTTATGTCATACGTGCGCGTGAGGATGCGTCATCTCCCGACGTGATTACTAGTACATTTTCTCTTTATGATACTAATGTTATTGTATTGATTGATCTTGGATCGACTCATGCTTATGTTTGTGTGCATTTGGTATCTAGTAAGAGTTTGCCTGTTGAGTTTACTGAGTTTGTAATTAAAGTGTCAAACTCCTTAGGCAAATATGTGCTAGTTGATAAAGTTTGCAAGAATTGTCCTTTGATGATTCGAGGTCACTGTTTTTCGGCTAATTTAATGTTGTTACCATTTGATGAATTTGACGTTATTTTGGGTATGGATTGGTTAACACTACATGATGCGGTAGTAAATTGTAGACTGAAAACTATTGAATTGAAATGTAAAAATGGTGAGGTTCTTCAGGTTGAAACTGATGAATCAAGTGAATTGCCTATTGTGATTTCGTCTATAGCTGCTCAGAGATACGTAAGAAAAGGTTGTGAAGCTTATCTTGCTTATGTGTTGAATACGAAAATGCCTGAATTAAAACTTGAATCAGTGCTGGTAGTCAGTGAATATCTGGATGTTTTTCCTGAAGAGTTGCCTAGGTTACCACCGATTAGAGAAGTTGATTTTGGTATTGATTTAGTGCCAGGGACTTCACCGATATCGATTGCTCCGTATAGAATGGCTTCGACTGAATTGAAAGAATTAAAAGCTTAGTTGCAAGAGTTGACAGATAAGGGTTTTGCGAGACCGAGCTTTTCTCCCTAAGGTGCTCCAGTGTTATTTGTAAAGAAGAAAGACGGATCTATGAGAATTTGTATCGATTATCGACAGCTCAACAAGGTGACTATAAAGAACAAGTATCCTTTGCCGAGGATTGATAACTTGTTTGATCAGTTGAAAAGAGCAACGGTATTCTCGAAGATTGATTTGAGATCTGGCTACTATCAATTGAGAGTTAAAGAGTCAGATATACAGAAAACTGCTTTCAGGACAAGGTATGGGCATTATGAATTTCTTGTTATGCCTTTTGGATTAACTAATGCTCCTGTTGTTTTTATGGACTTGATGAATCGAATTTTCCGACCGTATTTGGACAAATTTGTGATTGTGTTCATCGATGACATTTTAATTTATTCTCGAGATGAGACTGAGCATGCCGAGCACTTAAGAACTGTATTACAGACTTTTAGAGATAAGAAATTATTTGCGAAATTCAGTAAAACTGAGTTTTGGCTCCAAGAAGTTGGATTTTTGGGAAACATTGTTTCTGGAGATGGTATTCGAGTTTATCCGAGTAAGATTTTAGCCATTTTTGATTGGAAACCGCCGAGAAATGTATCGGAGGTTAGAAGCTTTTTGGGTCTAGCCAGCTATTATAGACGTTTTTTTAAGGGTTTTTCGATGATTGCTACTCCTATGACTAAGTTATTGCAAAAAGATGTTAAGTTCGAATGGTCAAAAAAATGTCAGCAAGTTTTGAGAAGTTGAAAGCATTATTGACTGAGGCACCGATTCTAGTGCAACCTGAACCGGGAAAAGAATTTCTGATTTATAGTGACGCGTCATTGAATGGTTTGGGTTGTGTGTTGATGCAAGAGGGCAAAGTGATAGCTTATGCCTCGAGACAGATGAAACTGCACGAGAAGAATTATCCGACGCACAATTTGGAATTGGCCGCCATTGTTTTTGCTTTGAAAATTTGGCGTCATCATTTGTACGATGAGAAGTGCCACATCTATACCAACAAAAAGAGCTTGAAGTATTTGATGACTCAAAAGGATTTGAACTTGCGACAACGGAGATGGCTCGAGTTACTAAAAGATTATGAGTTGGTAATTGACTACCATCCCGAAAAAGCGAATGTAATCACAGACGCTTTGAGCAGAAAGTCCTTGTTTGCCTTGAGAGCTATGAATACGAGGTTAGCTTTATCTGAGGATAGTTCGATTCTAGCTGAGTTGAGAGCTAGACCGGTATTCCTTCAGCAAATTTGTGAAGCTCAGAAAAGTGATAGTGAATTGCAAGCCAAAAGAGCTCAGTGTGAATCGAGTAGTGATTCAGACTTTCAGATCAGTTCTGATGACTGCTAAATGTTCCGAGATAGAGTATGTGCACCGAAAAAGGATGAGATTATTCAGAAAATTCTTCATGAGGCGCATGATGGTTGTCTGTCTGTTCATCCGGGAAGTACGAAGATGTATAATAATTTGAAGAAAATGTATTGGTGGTCAGTTTTGAAACGAGATATCTCTGAATTTGTATCGAAATGTTTGATTTTTCAGCAAGTGAAAGCCGAACACCAAGTACCTTCGGGTTTACTTCAGCCAGTAATAGTACCCGAATGGAAATGGGACAGAATTACGATGGATTTCGTAACGGGTTTGCCTTTGACTCCAAAAAAGAAAGATGTCTTATGGGTTGTAGTTGATAGATTGATGAAATTGGCTCATTTTATTCCGGTACGTACCGACTATTCACTTGATAAGCTAGTCGAATTGCACATTGCTGAGATTGTGAGATTGCACGGAGTACCTATTTCTATTATTTCGGATAGAGATCCGAGGTTTACTTCGTGTTTTTGGAAAAAGTTGCAAGAAGCTTTGGGTGCAAAGTTGAATTTTAGCATCGCATTTCATCCACAAACCGACGGTCAATCTGAGAGAACGATTCAAGTACTCGAAGTTATGCTTTGCTGTTGTGTATTAGAGTTCGAAGGTAGTTGGGAAAAATATCTACCTTTAGTCAAATTTTCTTATAACAATAGTTTTCAGTCGAGTATAAATATGGCACCGTATCAAGCACTGTATGGCCACAAGTGTCGAACTCCGTTGTACTAGACCGAGCTCAGTGAGAGATAGATTCATGGGGTTGATTAGGTTAAGGAGACCGAAGAGAAAGTGAAAGTAATCCGTGACTATTTGAAAGCAGCTTCAGATCGGCAGAAATTCTACGCGGATTTGAAAATAAAAGAGATTGAGTTTCAAGTCGGTGATAAAGTATTTCTGAAAGTATCTCCATGGAAGAAAATTCTAAGATTTGGTCGTAAAGGCAAGTTGAGTCCATGTTTCATTGGGCCGTATGAGGTTATTGAAAGAATAGGGCCAGTAGCATATCGGTTAGCTTTACTGACAGAGTTGGAAAGGATCCATAATGTGTTTCATGTGACTTTGTTGCGACGATATCGTTCTGATCCTTCACATGTGTTTTCTCCAACAGAGGTTGAGATTCGACCGGATATGACTATGGTGAGGAACTAATAAAGATTTTCGCTCGGGAAGTTAAACAGTTGAGAAATAAAAGTATAGCTCTAGTGAAAGTTTTATGGCAACGACATGGGGTCGAAGCGGCTACGTGGGAACCCGATGAAGCCATGAGAAAACAGTACCCAAACCTCTTTTCCTGTAAGATTTTCGGGGACGAAAATCCCTAAAGGGGGAGAGTTGTAACAGCCCGATTTTGGGTCTAGTCAGAACAGTGGTTTCAGGACCACAAATCTGACGCATTAGAATTAATTTTTATTTTATTTTTATGGTTTTTGTTCGAAAATTTTGACGTTTGGACACTCAATTTAGTTAAAAGGACTAAATTGCAATAAGTGTAAAATGTGTGTTCTTGAAGCTAGAGGTGTCTAAGGGTTATGAAATTTTAAATTTGAGGTCTTCAAATGGTAATTAGACCATTTTACTTTAAGTTGGACAAAAATGGACATGGATGGGTAAAATTTTGAAGTTAGGCATTAAGGGCAATTTGGTCATTTGGTAAATAAAGACAAATAAAATAAATAAAAGGATGTCATCTTCATCAAGTTAGCACCCCATGGCCGAAATTCACAAAGGGAAGACATAGCTAGGGTTTGTTCATTTTCCAAGCTCGATTGTAAGTCCGTTCTTGCCCCGTTTTTCATGATTTTTATGTTTTTGAGATCCTTGCAACCTAATCTAGCTATTTCAAGGACTACTTTGAAAAGATGTCAAAGTCTAAAATTTTACCCATGTAAGATATTTGTGTTTTTTTATGTTTAATGGTAGAAAATGTATGTTTGATGTTAGATAAACAACATTTACCAAGTGATTTTTGATGAAAATACCTAAAAGGACCTATTTGTAAAAGTTGTAAAATATGAAGTAGAAGTGTGATTTAATGAAAAATGTGGGCTATTATGAGTGTGTAAATGGTTCAGCTAGGCTTGGGTTTTGAACAAATTGACTATATTTCATTTTACGAGCCTAAGGACTAAAGTGTAAAATGTTGAAAAGTTAGGGGCAAAAAAATGTAATTTTGCCATAATGTGATTTTTGGGCTAAATTGAATAATGTGAGTATTAAATGAGTCAAATTTTTTATTATAGATCAAGAAAAACGAGGTTCGGACCTAGATTGGGGGAAAAATAAAGTATTTGACGATTAGGTCCAATTCTACTGTCTTTTGTACCGAGGTAAGTTCGAATGTAAATAATGTATTATTATATTTATGTTTTAAATGCTTTAATATTGTATGAAGTGCGATTGACTCTTTGGACGTATTTCAACTAAGTTCTGACAAGCGTAAAATCTCGATTGAACCTTACGAATAGAATAGGATACGAGTGACATGTCACTAGGAACCCATGGGTTTATGTGATCCGGGTGCTGGCCTTGTACGTCCTACCAGTGGCTGGGTGTTCCGGCATATGTTGCAGATACCTGACAGCTTGTGTGACCAGCACTGTGTAGCTATGTATGGACTGACAGCTTGTGTTAGTAGGCCCGTGAATAGCTCGAAAGCGAGCATATATGTATTATGAGATATGAGGTAGCTTTGGCTACATATATGGCATTTATGTGTAAGATTTTCGAGTGGTCAACGAGAATGTCAAAGTTGTGAAAGGATATGGTTGTGTTGCGAGTTGGTACAGGTATGCACGTAAAATTTATAAGTGATGAGCTCGATATGTGATAAACTCTTGGTAAGATTGTGATTGAGCAAATTATGATTGTGAGATTTTAATAGTATTTATGTTAACTTACATTATGTAAATCGTGTGTTAAATGTGTGGTTATGATGCTTGTTATTTTCATAGAAACTTAATAAGCTTTATAGCTTACTCCCCTTCCTTTTCCTTGTCTTATAGTGTCACCAAGCTAGCTCGGGGATCGGAGACAGTCGGAGATCCATTCACACTATCAACAATTATTAGGTATCAATGAATTCAACATTTTAAGTTATGGCATGTATTGGAGACTTGGTCATTTTGTTATTGTCATAATTGATTTGGCCAAATATGTTGGCTTATGTTGGTTGAAAGTTTATTTTGTAAAAGGCCATTTGAAATTGGCTAATATTGGTATAAGTATATTCATATGATGATGCCTTTCATGAATGTGGAAACTTGCATGATTTGAGTTGATAAGTATGCGATGTTTATGTATGATAGATGTAGCATGTGAATTATGTGTGGATGTCTTGGTTATGGATGTTTTGGTTGCCTGAGTATGCCATGAAATGTGCCATTGAATTGCTGTAAGTGTAGGTGTAAATTAGGGTGGCAAATGACTTGGTAAATAGCCTTATTTTGTCCACACGGGTAGACACACGGGCGTGTGTCTAGGCCGTGTGCGACACACGGCTTGCCCCACGGGCGTGTGTATTGGCCGTGTGTCCCCTGCACCTTAATTTTGAAAAACATAATATCTAGAATATAGCACATGGGCAGAGACACGGGCGTGTGTCTCGGTCGTGTGTGCTACACGGCCTTGAACACGGGCATGTGCCCTGACCGTGTGAAGTCTGCACCTATTTTATAAAAAATTATAAAAATTAAATTGACCACACGGCCTAGCACACGGGCGTGTGGCACGGGCGTGTGGAACAAGTCAGAGAGCACCCTAAATTAAACACGGCATGTAGCATGGGCGTGTCTCAGGGTCATACGTGCGTGTCCCTTGAACCACACAGGCGTGTGACCCCTGTAACATGAAGAATTTTCTAAGTATTGTAAAATTTTCTAAAGTTCTTTGTTTAGTCCCGAACCACTTCTAAAGCATGTTTTAGGTCTCGTAGGCTCGTATAAGAGACTTTATGATTGAATGTGAATGGTTTTAATTTGTACAAAATTTTATGACTCGGAATTGTACGAATGCTTGTGTTATAAGTCCGGTAATGCCTCGAGCCCTGTTTCAGCGTTAAATACGGGTAAGGGGGTACTAGTCCTGAACGTCCTACCAATGGCTGAGGTCCTGCATGTGTTGCGAATACTCCACAGCTAGTGTGAGCAGCGTCATGTAGCTACGTTCCAACCTATAGCTCGTGTGAGCATACTGATCTACAGCTCGAGTGAGCATACCGATTCACAGCTCGTATAAGCATACATGTATATAAATTTACAGATTACAGTTAAAGGAGATAGCACACTATGTGTGAGCTATCTCGGGTATCCAACGGTATTCTAAACAATTCAACGGGCATTATTCTGATATGAAATGGTAAGGGTTCATTACGGACTATTACAGGGATACATTTGAATTATATGGAAATGTTGTTACATGGTATTTGGAAATGGAAATGGATGATACATGTATATGAAACATAATTATATGATGTGCTAATCCATGTTTACTTGATTTATGTATATGTTTACATGTCTAACTTGTTTGATGTATATACATAGGCTTTGGCCAAATTATGGTTGGAATATGCTAAGTTACTTACCTAATTTGTGATTAAATGGTAACTTATGTTCTATGTTAAACGAACTTACTAAGCATTAAATGCTTACTTTGTGCTTTTTTTCATGTTTTATAGTGAATCAGAAGCTCGTCCGAGTTGGAAGCTTGTCGAAGCTATATCACACTATCCATCGACTCTTTTGGTACTTTCGGTTGTTTTATTTTGGTTATAATGGCATGTATAGGTATTTTGGTTAATGTTGACCATATATTTTGGTTGTTGTTTTGGCCATTTAAGTTGGCTTGTGATTTGGCATTTTGTTGATAAAATGGTATAGATTGGTATGTTTATAGCTTAAAAATGGTTGATGATATGCTTGATATGGTTGAATGATGAAAGATGAAATGATAGTTGAATGTGCATATTGTATAAGTCTTGCAACTTGTTGTGAATTGGTACTTTGATATGCATGATCTAATTGGTTATTTGATGCTAGTTATTGAATGGCATTTTGGTACCAAATGGTTGTGCTTTGGCAAGTAAATTATATGGTATGTATTGATGCAAATATGCATACAAGTTAGTTGATTATTTTGTCAAATTGAATACATGGTTAGACATGTTTATATATTGTCATTTGAGGTGCCTAAGGGCATATTGGTTGTATGTGATTATACCATATGTATGAAGCTAGAATATGCATGATTTTGGTGCCTTGTTATGGCTTGTATATATGTGCAGTTTTGGTTGTAGGTACATCTTTGTTGGGTGAGAAAAATGGCTTGTGAAATGGTATATTTTCATCATCACGGGTAGAGATACGGGCGTGTGTCTCAGCCGTGTGTGACACATGGCCAAGCTACACGGTCGTGTGTCCCCTGTAGCTTTCAAAGGGTTGCAAGTCAGGCTGTTACACGGCCTAGCACACGACCTGGCACACGAGCGTGTGAGGTTACTTCAAAGGGTACACGGCTTGGCACACGGGCATTTGGCTTGGTCGTGTGACCAAGTCAGTGAGTTACACGGGCACGGACACGGGCTGGGACACGACCGTGTGTTTCTACTTCAAATGTCCACACCGCTTGAGACACGAGCGTGTCTCTTGACCGTGTGAATCACACGGCCTGGCCACACGGCTGTATGACCCCTTTAAGTATTGAAAATTTTCAATGTTTTCTGAAAAATTTTGAGTTTTCAATTTAGTGCTGACTTGTTTCTAACGCAGATTTAGGGCTTCGAGGGCTCGTATAAGGGAAAATATGTATGATTTGACTTAGTTTTAATATGTTTATTGCTATGATATGAAATGTTTGAAATTTCTGTCCGTTTGAGTTGTAAACTTCGGTAATGCTTCGTAACCTTATTTCGGTTACGGATACGTGTTAGGGGTGTTATATTTATTGGTATCAGAGCTACAGCTTAGTCGATTCTCGAATTGAACGTAGCGTGTACGAGTCTAGCTATACATGTCATTAAATAGCCTGTGATAGTGTGATATCGCCTGACTGTTTTAAAACATGTTTTCGTATAGCAATGACATCCAATCGAGCTGACACCTATAAAGAGTGTAACGCTCAAGCCTCCATTCACGGAGTAGCATCGAGCAGTATGAGGCCTGTATCTGAGGTCCGGGGAGGAGAGGATAAGGAAGCCTTCTTCCAGATGATGAACGAATAGTTTACCGAGTTCGTATGGACAAATCCGGGTGCTCAACAATCTTCACCCCTCCTGCTCCCCAACCGTTTCCCGTTATTCCTCAAGGTTTGGAACCTATACGAGTTAGTAAGCCACCTGTTGATAAGATTCGAAAGTACGAGGCTAAAGAATTCATAGCTACTGCTGCAAATGATCTCGAGAGAGCATAATTCTGGTTAGAGAATACAATCCAAGTTTTCAATAAATTGTTTTGTTCACCGGACGAGTTTGTTAAGTGTGCAGTATCGTTATTGAAAGATTCGACTTACCAGTGGTGGAATACATTGATTTTTGTAGTGTTGAGAGAGTGGATCACTTGGGGATTCTTCCAAACTGAGTTCCGAAAGAAATATATTAGTCAGAGGTTTCTGGATTAGAGATGTAAAGAGTTTCTTGAGCTCAAACAAGATTATATGTTTGTAACAGAGTACGAGCGAGAATTTGTCAGACTGACTAAATATGCTCAGGAATGTATTTCAACCTAGACTGCTATGTTTTCCGACCGAGAAGGGTTAAATGAAGACATAAAGCTACTAGTTGGAATTCTTGAGATGAAAGAATTCGTTGTATTGGTTGATCGAGCACATAAGGCCGAGGAGCTAAGTAAAAAGAAAAGACATGCTGATTTTGAAGCTATAGACTCGATGAAGAGATCGACTGGAAAGTCATATCAGTCAACGTCAAAGAGATCAAAAGAACATCACAACCGTTCTATAGCTTTAGTGGGTACTCTAGTAGAGATAGAGGTAACCAGCGTTTGAGTCCAAAACCTCAGGCTACATCTGTAGCAAGTGTGGGTAGTGTTAGAGATGTTTGGCCCGAGTGCAAGCACCGTAAAAGACCATATTATGGTGAGTGTCGATTAAAGAATGAAGTGTGTTTCAGGTGTAGTTCTTTAGACCACTATCTTAAAGATCGCCTAGAGAAATCTGAGAAAGAGAAAGTTCAGACTACGAGGCCGAGCAACACTGCTGTGAGAGGTAGACCACCTTGTAATCTTGAAAATGTGAGTGGTAGTCATGGTGTAACGAAAGACTCTGTTGTGAGATCTGAGGCCTGACCACCAGCTAGGGCTTATGCTATTTGCGCACGAGAGGATGCTTCTGTGCCAGATGTTATTACTGGTACTTTCTCTATTGTTGATACTGATGTAACTACTTTGATTGATCCGGTATCAACCCATTCGTATGTTTGCACGAATTTAGTATCTAGTAAGAATTTACCTATTGAATCCACTGATTTCATGGTTAAAGTATCAAACCCCCTAGGTCAGTATGTGCTAGTTGATAAAGTCTGCAAGAATTGTCCATTGATGACTCGGGGTTACAGTTTTCTGGCTTATTTGATGTTGTTACCGTTTGATGAATTTGATGTGATTTTGGGCATGGATTGGTTAACTTTAATGATGCTGCTATAAACTATAGACAAAAGCTTATTGTATTGAAATGTCAGAACACTGAGACGCTTCATATTGAATCAGATAGTCCGAGTGGGTTGCCTATTGTTATATCAGCTATGTCATCGCAGAAATATGTGAGAAAAGGTTGTAATGCTTACCTTGCATATGTGTTGGATACTAAAGTGTCTGAATCGAAGCTTGAAACAGTGTCAGTGGTTTACGAGTATCCTAATGTGTTTCCGGAGGAGTTACCTGGATTACTACCGATCAGAGAAGTTGAGTTAGCTATTGAACTCGTACCGAGGACATCATCGATATCAGTAGCACCTTACAGAATGGATCCTACAGAGTTAAAAGAGTTGAAAGCACAGCTGCAAGAGTTAACAGATAGGGGTTTTGCTCGACCCAGTTTCTTACCTTAGGGCGCACCAATTCTGTTCGTTAAGAAAAAGGATGGGTCGATGAGATTGTGTATTGATTACCGTCACCTCAACAAGGTTACAATCAAGAATAAATATCCACTGCCTCGAATTGACGATCTGTTCGATCAGTTGAAAGGTGTCATAGTATTTTCAAAGATTTATCTTTGTTATGGCTAATATCAACTACGAGTGAAAGATTCGGATGTGCCAAAAACTGCTTTCAAAACCAGGTACGGACACTATGAATTTCTTGTGATGCCATTTGGTTCAACTAATAACCTACAGTATTTATGGATTTGATGAACAGAATATCCAGATCGTATTTAGATAGATTTGTTGTGGTATTTATTGACGACATTCTAATATATTCACGAGATGAGTCTGACCATGCTAAACATTTTTTACTTGTGTTGCAAACCCTGCATGATAAATAACTTTTTGCTGAATTTAGAAAATGTGAGTTTTGGCTCCGAGAAGTCAGTTTTCTAGGAAATATAGTATTGGATGAAGGCATCAGAGTTGATCTGAGTAAAATTTCAACAGTTATTGACTGGAAACCACTGAGAAATGTATCTAAAGTTAGAAGTTTTATGGGATTAGCTGGTTATTATTGAAGGTTCGTCAAAGGGTTATCGATGCTAGCTACACCGATGACGCGACTCTTAAAAAAGGATGTGAAATTTGAATTATCCAAAAAATGTCAGCAAAGTTTCAATCAGTTGAAAGTACTACTGACTGAGGCACCAGTTCTGGTTCAGCCTGAATCGGGTAAAGAGTTTGTGATTTTCAGTGATGCATCTTTAAATGGTTTATGTTGTGTTTTGATGCAGGAAGGTAAAGTAATAACTTATGCTTCCTGACAGTTAAAGCCGCACGAAAAGAATTATCTGACACATGACTTAAAGTTGGCAGCTACTATGTTTGCATTGAAAATTTGGCAACATCATTTGTTCGGTGCAAAATGTCATATATATACCGATCACAAGAGTTTGAAGTATTTAATGTTGCAGAAAGATTTGAATATGAGACAGCGCAGATGGCTCGAACTATTAAAAGATTATGAGTTGATCATTGATTATCATCCGAGAAAAGTGAATGTAGTTGCTGATGCCCTAAGTAGAAAGTCTTTATTTGTTCTGTAAGCGATGGATACGTGATTGACATTATCTGAAGATGGCTCAATCTTAGCTGAGTTGAAAGCTAGATTGATGTTTTTACAGTAGATCTGTGAAGCTTAGAAATGTGATGTTGAGTTGCTAGCTAAACGGGCATAGTGTGAGTCAATTTCCGATTCAGAATTTCAAATTGGACCCGATGATTGTTTATTATTCAGAGGTAGAATTTGTGTACCAAAGAGTCCAAAGCTCATTCAGAGAATCTTACACAAAGCTCATAGAGGTAGCTTGTTTGTTCATCTGAGAAGTAATAAGATGTACAATGATTTGAAATAGGTGTACTGGTGGTCGGGAATGAAATGTGAGATTTCTGACTTTGTATCGAGATGTTTAGTATGTCAACAATTTAAAGATGAACATCAGATACCTTCTAGATTGTTATAGCCAGTGTTGATACCGGAGTGAAAATGGGATCGAGTTACTATGGACTTCGTATCGGGTTTACCCCTATCTCCGAGAAAGACAGATGTCATTTGGGTTATCATTGATCGTTTAATGAAGTATGCACATTTTATTCCGGTTACGAATTTATTTCTTGAGAGATTAGCTGAGTTATATGTTTTTGAGATTGTTATATTGCACGGGGTGCCAGTTTCTATTATTTCGGATAGAGATCTGCGGTTTACATCACGATTCTGGAAAATGTTATAGGAAGATCTTGGTACGCGGTTGCATTTTAGCACTGTATTTCACCCTCAGACCAATGGTCAGTCCGAACGAGTAATTCAGATTCTTGAAGATATGCTTCGTTGTTGTGTATTAGATTTTGAAGGCAACTGGGACAAATATTTACCGTTGGTTGAATTTACGTATAATAATAGTTTTCAGTCGAGCATAAAGATGGCATCGTATGAGGCTTTGTATGGTTGTAAATGCCAAATTCTGTTATACTGGACTGAGCTCAATGAGAAAAAGATACACGAGGTTGATTTGATTCGTGAGTCTGAAAAAAAAGTAAAATTGATTCGAGATAGTTTGAAAGCAGCTTCAGATCGTCAGAAATCATATGCAGATCTTAAACGTAAAGACATAGAATTCCAACTCAGCGACAGAGTATTCTTGAAAGTATCTCCCTGGAAGAAAGTTCTTCGGTTTGGTCATAAAGGAAAGCTAAGTCCGCGATTTCTCGGGCCGTATGAGATTACTGAAAGAATCAAACCTGTTGCATATCGAATAGCTTTACCGTCAGAACTAGAAAAGATTCATAATGTCTTTCACGTGTCAATGTTACGATGATACTAATCTGACCCTTCACATGTTATCTTCCCGACGGATGTTGAGATTCAACCTGATATGTCGTATAGTGAGGAACCGATCAGAATTCTGGCACGAGAGGTGAAAGAATTGAGAAACAAGTACATAGCTTTAGTAAAAGTTCTCTAGCAGTGACACGGAATAGAAGAAGCCATCTGGGCACCTGAGAAACTTATGAGAAAGCAATATCCGAACCTCTTTTCTTATAAGATTTTCGGGGACAAAAATCCCTTTAAGGGGGAGTTGTAACAGCCTGTTTTGTAACAGCCCGGTTTAGACCCTAGTCAGAACAGTGGTTTTGAGACCACAAATCCGAGGTCAGAAAAATATTTTAATATTATTTTTGGTGATTATAATATGTGATTGAGCATGTGTGAAAGTTCTGTGTGAAAATTTTATCTATTGTGTGCTTAATTAGCAAAAAGGACTTAATCGCATAAAATGTAAAAGCTGTGTGTTGATTGTTAAAGCATCTATTTTTCATGGCTTTATAAAGGTGAAGGCTTTATGAAGTAATTAAACCATTAGCAAGGTTAATGGACATTTATAACCAACCATTATAAGCTTTAATGTTTAATTCATTAAGGGCAAAATGGTAAATGATGAATTAAGTTATAATTTAATTAAAACAAACAATTAGATAGCCATTTCATTTCATCTTTCCACTGAAAATTGAAAGAAAGAAAAGGGTTTTAAGCTTTGTGAAATTCAGCCATCAAGTTCTTTGAATCAAGGTATGTTTTGAGCTCGGTTTTTGATAATTTCTACGTTTTTGTAATTGTTGCTTCATGCTCTACAAAACCTGTGCTTAAATTTTGTGAATTGATGATGAATTTGAAATGTTCCATGGATGAATTCATGAGCTTAGTGAAGTTTAATGAGGAATTATGAAAGTTATGTGATAGATTAACATAGTTTGTCTTTGGATTTTTGGTGATTTTGAGTAAATTGGACTAAATTGTGAAAATAAGAAATTGGAGGACTAAAATGGGAAATAAATGAAATGTGTGGACTTGTATGGACATAAGGTGAATTCGGCTAGGCATGGGTGAAGTGAGATTTTGTGTATTTTGTGATTTTGTGAATTAAGGACTAAAGTGTCGAAATGTGAAAATATGAGGGCTATTTTGTAAAATGCCCTAAATATATGTGTTTGGACTAAATTGAATGAATTGGTGATTGAATGAGTTAAATTTGAATGTGTTTAGACCAAGAAAGGAGAGGTTTGGATCGAGATCGAGGCAAAGATAAAGTACTCGATTGATCAGCTAGTTCCGATATTTTGACGTCCGAGGTAAGTTCGGATATAATACATGTTGTTAAATTATGTTTTAGTATTATGGAATGAATGTATATTTGATTGTGAGATAGAAATGCTATGTGCGGAATTGAATTAGATAGCACTAAGTGTGCGTTATTGAAAACGAGACGGATATGAATAGCACTGTGTGTGCGAAGTTATAGAAGCTTCGGCTTCATTGTTTGGCACTGTGTGTGCGATACCGAGATGAATTTGATTTAAAGTTCAGGCACTAAGTGTGCGATGATAATTATGATTCGGCTACGAAATTGGCACTAAGTGTGTGATTAAATCGAATGAATAACAAATATTTACGGGGTGTAATATCGAGTATTGAATAATATAAATGGTGAGTAACTATGTGTTGGCCAAGGTATGTATTGAACCTATATGGTTGATATACTTGTGTATGGAATTATGAATGGATGAGTGGGTATTTTAGCTATGGATGATATGGTATGAGTATTTGAGAGTTGATCTTTGTGATGGATTTACTTGTATAATGTGTTTGGTTTGATAATTTGAATGTATTATGTTACGAACTTACTAAGCCTTTGAGCTTACTGTGTGATATGTTTCTCTGTTTTACAGTGTCAATAAAGCTAGCTCAGATTCGGGGATCGTCAGCGACTTAATCACACTATCGGTTATCTATTTCGGCACTTTTGAAAAATGTACATATTTGGTATATGGCATGTATAGGCTAGAAGTCATGATATGTTTTGTAATGTTGGATCTTGCCATGTGATGTGGCTAGAAAGTTGAGTGTTGATGGTTCATATGAGAGGCAATGAAAATGATGAAAGTGGTATGAATTAGTGAGGTTGGAAATGGTATTTTTCATGCTTGAATTAGTTGAAGGAAATAATGTTTTATGTGTGAATTTGTGGCTTGATTAAGTGATGTTTTGCTAACATGATTTAGGATGTGAAATTTGTATTTTAGTTGGACTTATTTGAGATGAGTTTGAGCATGGCTATAGATGGTATGGTTAATGATGGTTTGATGCTTATATTGGCATGTTTCGTTACAAATTTTGAGACATGAATTGGTATTGATTTGAGGCTTGTAGGTGATTCAATGTGTGGGAGGCAAGTTTGGCCTTGAAAATGGCCTATAATTGCCCACACGGTTGAGCACACGGGCGTGTGGCTCGACCGTGTCTTTTGAATTTGTAATTTGATTCAAGTCAGGCTTGACCACGGGCTGGACACACGGGCGTGTGACTGGCCGTGTGGTGCAAGTCAGGCTCAACCACGGGTGAGGCACACGGGCGTGTCTCAGGCCGTATGAATAAGTTAGTAGGTATGCCCTATTTTTCCACGGCTTGGACACATGGGTGTGTCCGAGGCCATGTGAGGCACACGGCCTACCCACACGGGCGTGTGACCTCTATAGTTTTGAAAAATGTTTGAATTTTGAAAAATTTCGTATGTGTTTGGTTTAGTCCCAACCTCTTTCTAACATGTGTTTATGGTCTCGTAGACCTTTTTAAGGGACTATATGATTATATTTGAATATGATTGAATGATAATTGACTTTATGTTTTGAAATGGATATGAAATGTTCCGATTGACAGGTAATGCCTCTTAACCCTATTCCGGCAACGGTTACGGGTTAGGGGTGTTACATCGTTTTTAGTGAAATCGGAACAGTGATTTTGGGACCATAAATCTGAAGTCAAAAAATTTATTTTATTATTATTTTATTGCCTACAGCATCATAGCAGTACCGCATAAAAATTTCGTTAAGAAATTTTACCGTTTACATGCTCAATTTGATAAAAAGGACTAAATCGCGTAATGTGCAAAAGTTGAGTTCTAATAGCTAAAGATATTAAATAGCTATAGAACTTTAAAGTGGAAATCCTTATATGGTAATTAGACCATTAGAGTTGATAGTGGATTTTAATGGCTTGGAATTTCTATAATTTTTAAAGTTTTTAAAGGTTAATTAAGTAATTAAGTAATTAATGATAAAAATAAATAAAATAAAACAAACTATCATCTTCCATTATCATCATCAACTAAAATTAGAAAAAAAGATCCATTGGAGACCTAGGTTCGGCCAACCTTAATTTGCCAATAGGTAAGATATTTTGTCCCGTTTTTAATGATTTCTACGTTTTCGGGATCGTTGTAGTTTAATCTAGCTAGCCCGAGGACTAATTTGTGAAACTGTTAAAATATTAGGGTTTTTCCATTGATGAACATACATGAGTTTTGATGTTTGATGATAGAAAATGGATGGTTGTTGTTAGATAAACAACTTTTGTTAAGAGATTTTTGATGAAATTGTCAAATAGGGATTTAATTGAAAAATAGAAATTTTACATGGTGAAATTGTGAAATAAATGAAATATAGGGCATGCTACGAACCTATTTCATATTCTGCCATAGTGGGTTGTGGTGGAATTTCATGAATTTCCATTTTTATGAGCTAGGGACTAAATTGCAAAGAATTAAAATTATAGGGGTAAAATATAATTTTTCCAAAATATGATTTTGGGTTAAATTGAATGAAAAATATATTGAATTGAGTTAAATTTATCCGTATAGATCAAGACAGACCTCGTACGACTTTAGATCAGGGCAAAGAGAAAGTCTCGGATTAATCGCCTTCGTATCTATGTAAACTCGTCGAGGTAAGTTCGTGTGATTAAGTTGTGAATATATGCTTTATTTTGAAATATGCATGAATTGGAAATTTTCTATATGTATACACGGTTGCATATCCAACGACATATGACAATTACCGAGCCCCGTTTGAACCTTAGGAATTCATAGGATACAAATGACATGTCATTAGGGTTTACATGATTTGGGTACTGGTCCTAAACATCCTACCAATGGCTGAGGTCATGCACGTGTTGTGGATACTCCACAGCTCGTGTGAATAGCATCGTGTAGCTACATTCCGACCCACAGCTCGTGTGAGCATACCGATTTATTCTCGTGAGAGCATACCGATCTACAGCTCGAGTGAGCATACCGATTCACAGCTCGTATGAGCATACATGTACATGAATTTACGGATTACGGTTAAAGGAGCAAGCACACTATGTGTGAGCTATCCTGGGTATCCAACAGTATTCTAAATGGTACAACGGGCATTATTTTGATATGAAATGGTAAGGGTTCATTACGGACTATTACAGGGATACATATGAATTATATAGAAATATTGTTACATGGTATTTGGAAATGGAAATGGATGATACATGTATATGAAACATAATTATATGATGTGCTCATCCATGTTTACTTGGTTTATGTATATGTTTACATGGCTAACTTGTTTGATGTATATGCATAGGCTTTGGCCAAATTATGGTTGGAATATGCTAAGTTACTCACCTAATTTGTGATTAAATGGTAACTTATGTTCTATGTTAAACGAACTTACTAAGCATTAAATGCTTATTTTGTGCTATTTTTCGTGTTTTATTGTGAATCAGAAGCTTGTCTAGGTTGGAAGCTTTTTGGAGCTATATCACACCATCCATCAGTTCTTTTGGTACTTTCGGTTGTTTTATTTTGGTTATAATTACATGTATAGATATTTTGGTTATAATGACATGTATAGATATTTTGGTTAATGTTGACCATATATTTTGGTTGTTGTTTTGGCCATTTAACTTGGCTTGTGATTTGGGATTTTTTTGATGAAATGGTATAGATTTGTATGTTTATAAGTAGCTTAAAAATGGTTGATGATATGCTTGATATGGTTGAATGATGAAAGATGAAATGATAGTTGAATGTGCATATTGTGTAAGTCTTGCAACTTGTTATGAATTGGTACTTTGATATGCATGATCTAATTGGTTATTTGATGCTAGTTATTGAATGGCATTTTGGTACCAAATGGTTGTGTTTTGGTAAGTAAATTATATGGTATGTATTGATGCAAATATGCATATAAGTTAGTTGATTATTTGATCAAATTGAATACATGGTTAGACATGTTTATATACTGTCATTTAAGGTGCCTAAGGGCATATGTATGTTATTATACCATATGTTTGAAGCTAGAACATGCATGATTTTGGTGCCTTGTTATGGCTTGTATATATGTACATTTTTGGTTGGAGGTACATGCCTTGTTGGGTGAGAAAAATGGCTTGTAAAATGGCCTATTTTCGTCCTCACAGGTAGAGACACGGGCGTGTGTCTCAGTCGTGTGTAACACACGACCAAGCTACACGGCCATGTGTCCCCTGTAGCTTTTAAAGGGTTGCAAGTCAAGCTGTTACACGGCCTAGCATACGGCCTGGCACACGGGCGTGTAAGGCTACTTCAAAGGGTACACGGCCTGGCACATGGGCATGTGGATTGGTCGTGTGACCAAGTCAGTGAGTTACACGGGCACAGACATGGGCTGGGACACGGCCGTGTGGCCCTACTTTGAATACCCACACAGCCTGAGACACGGGCGTGTCTCTTGACCGTGTGAATCACACGACCTAGTCACACGGCCATGTGACCCTTACAGTGTTGAAAATTTTCAATGTTTTTTGAAAAATTTTCAGAGTTTCCAATTTAGTGTTGACTTGTTTCTAACGCATATTTAGGGCCTCGATGGCTCGTATAAGGGACAATATGTAATGTTTGACTTAGTTTTAATATGTTTATTTCTATGATATGAAATGTTTGAAATTTCTGTCTGTTTGAATTGTAAACTTCGGTAATGCTCCATAACCTTGTTTCGGCGACGGATACGGGTTAGGGATGTTACTGATGAAGTCATTGATGGAACTACGATAAAGGATACATGCCATGATCTAGTAGACAGAAGAAATGATCATGTTGATAAAAGGTGTAATGCTTATGATAATGGATAGATGAAGTTTAAAAAAAGAGAAGCTGGTGGTGATTGATTATCTACCTATTCATGGAAGGCAATGATTGAGGTATAAATGTTTACTTCTCACTAAGTTCTCATGAACTTACAAGGTTATTTCTTATGTTTCAGGATGAATGTGAGATTGCGCCTGGAGTACAGGGCTAGGACAATGCCCAAGGAGTGGCGTATAGGTTTTTTATGCATTCAGAGCAAGTTGGGCGGCCTGTTCAAAGCTTGAGCCAGTGCGTTGATCCGTACCCTAGGACATTTGTGATAGATTAGGATTTCAAACTAGACATTTTTGAAATTTAATTATCATGTGTTGTACTTGTATTCACTTATTGTATATACTTATATATTTTAGCTCGAAGTTTTGTAATTAAGTAGGCAACCATGGATTGAAATTTTTATAAGTAGGTTAAGTTAATAATACCCGAGATTCAGATCTGACATATTGGATTGGGTTGAGGGTGTTACATGATCCAGTGGTGAACAGGTACATAGTATGGTAAAGTTTAAGTTCGCCAGGATAGTGAACAGGAAAGCCTATCAGGGCATAAAAAGGGAAGTTACTATATGACTCGAGCAACGAGTAGTTTGACAAGATGATCATGTTGCATCTGAAAACATGGGTAAGCGTACATAAATAGAGGATCCACCAAAATGCGAATATCAGAGGAACTAGTAGAAGCGTTTAAACGCGACATGTATGGAAGGAAGAGGTATTTCCTTCAAGGTAATTGTAATAAGTATACACCATTTGGAGTCTGCCATAGTTGAGGTAGAACCATCATTGGCTAAGTGCATATGGAATGGTTCATTAGATTTGAAATCTTAAGTGGTGTTGGTAAGGAGGTCGCCAGAAAAATGGAAGTCCGCCAAAGACTCTTTTAAGAGGGAAGTCCGCCAAGGACTATCTTGGGTGGAAAGTCTGCTGGGAAATAACGAAATAAACGAAAGCCCATCAAGACTATATAGGGCAGGGAAGTCCACTTGGGACTATCAAATGTGGAAGCCGCCAAGGGAAACTTAAGAAAGAGGTAGTCATCAATAAGTAATAAAATAGTAAGTAAAAAGTATCGTCTCCACAGGGACAGTATAGGCAAATATTGTGAAAATCAAAACTTAACAAATTGGTGATAGAAATAATTGGGAGTAGATTGAATTAACTAATTAACTTAACTAAAATTAACTAAGTATGCAAAAACTAATGGAAATGTAAACACAGCCCTGAAAGTATCACAAGGGAGTATACTGCCTTCAGTGTCGTGAAATAGGCTTGAGTGTGTTGCGATGTAGCTAGGTCGAGACCAATTAAAACATCAAGGGTGTTTTCATCCACAATGCTTGATTTATTCATGTTTAATCATCTGTATTATGTTTAAATAATATAAATAAGAATGCTCAGAACTCAATTGGGACCTCTTCCCTTATGTTTTATGTTTAATTCCAAATTTAGGTTTTTGTTTAAGTAAATTTTCTTTAATTCAATTTGCAACTTCATTCTTAGTTGTTCGTTTTTGTGTTCAGATATTGTGAATCTATCAACATTATTACAGCTCTCAAGTTTTTTCACTTCAATAATATCCTGAATCGATTTCTTTCTTCCCTCTTTTGTCTTAGATAACAAGTTAAATTTGCATGATTTTTGTGTTTAAATTGGTTAATTCTTGAATTGATCCCTGCTAAATTAAGTGATTTTATGTTTTAATCCTGTCATGAATGCAATTGGGATGCTATGAGTCAAAAACAAGCAGAAAAGGACCAATTTGCAGCACAGTCAATAAAGTGGGGCCGAATTAGAAACGTGGATGCTATGAGTCAAAAATGAGCAGAAAAGGACCAATTTGCACCACAATCAATAAAGCGGGGCCAAATCAGAAACGTGGAAATAGTCAAGGACTCATCAGATTTCTTTTGACTTTGTAAAACCTAAAATTAGAATAAAATCTATTTTTATTTTTTATTTAATTCTAATTTTGTAGTGGGTAGTTAGGCCAAATTTAGTAAATACTATGTATATAAATAGGACATTTATGGTAGCTTGAAAATACACTTGAATTTGCCTAGCAATTTATTAGAAAATCAATTTATTCTTCTTTCTTATTTTGCGTGAAAGTGTGCAAGCATTCTACCAATTTTTTTTTCCAATTCAATTTTTGGCATAATTGCTTCCCAAGCCCTTCCCCTTCCATCTTTCTCCGTTATCATCAAATCACCTTTCATAACCTACAAAGCATGATTAATTTCATGTTTCACTAAATTCTAACTTAGCTTTAGGTCGGTATTCTTTCCAGTCAAGAATCGTGAGATACGCATCCGTACTAAAAATCCTTCCAATCGGTATTCACTATTTTCCTAAGTATCGGGATTGACAAATTCATCCCTTAAAGTTAACTCAATTTCAAATCAAAAAGTGTGTTGGTTGGAGTTGTGTTTGCGAATAGTTGGGGAAACGAGTCGACCATGCTGTATTTGGATCTCCAAGAAAAAATTAAGGGAGAAGTGATCGGGTTTAAACGACTCGCGCAGTTGAGGCTGTTAATCCGAGTTGGGTTCTTCAGAACATAAGGTTGTCAGAATCTTGAACCGAGAACACACGTATCTTTCATTTAGATAATCGGTAAGGGTTGGTTTGCAGGTCGTACCGAGACCAGCTACGAGAGGAAAAATTGGCGGTTAGGATGTTCTTAACTACTATAACCAGCTTATCGTTCGGAGGAGAAAATTAATTTTCAAGGATCGATTCAAAATTCAAAATCTACTGAGTCTATGGCTAAGGCTTATTATCTCTGTTTACAAAATATGAATTTATTTCCCAATTTAATTTTATTTCCAATTTATTTAATTATTTATTTATGTTGTTTCAATTATTTAATTTCTAAACATTTCAAAACTGCCCTGATTTATTAGTTTATTTTCAGCAGGTCCGTTTGGAGTCGTAGGCACGATTATTGCCATAATACAGAAATTCTGATCACAAGTTAAATGCAAAAGCTGATTACAATACCAATCCCTGTGGACTCAACCCTACTACCACTATTTACTACTATTTAGAGTTATTTTAATTGTAGGAATTATTTTTTGTGGTTTCGACGCCCATCAAATTTTGGCACCGTTGTCGGGGATTGGAGATATTTTTCTAATTTTCTTGTTTACCTTATGATCAGATCAGAACTGGAGTCTCTAGAGTATGAATCAGAAATAGAGAAGTTGGCTCGAAAACTGCGAAGAGAAGCCATTCTTACACCGAGAAAATTTTCTCGTTTGACGAACCAGACGAGATGGTCGAACAAACTATACGCCAACTCGCAGCAGCACCGGATGAACAAAAACCTTTATGTATAACCTATTCGGTGGGAGGAATGCCATTCGAGTTGAAGTCAGGTTTGATTCATTTACTACCTACCTTCTGTGGATTATAGAACAAAAATCCGAACATCCATATCAAAGAATTCCATATGGTGTGCACAAGCATGAAGCCTCAAGGAGTAACCGAATACCAAATAAAACTTTGTGCTTTTCCTTTCTCATTAGCCGACTCTATTAGAGAGTGGCTATTATATTTACCCCCAGGATCTGTCAACACATGGTCCAACATGTCTCGTTTGTTTCTTGACAGGTTCTTCCCTGTAGCTCGAGCGGCCGAACTAAGGAGGGACATTGTAGGAATCCGTCAAAAGGAGACTGAATCGCTCTACGATTACTAGGAGCGATACAAAAAGTTGTGTGCAAGTTGCCCATAACATGGACTAACTGAACAGTCACTCTTGCAGTATTTCTATGAGGGGTTGCTCACAATGGAAATGAAAATAATAGATGCTGCAAGTGGAGGGGCACTAGTTAATATGACTCCTTAAAGAACACGAGAGTTGATTTCGACAATTGCTGCTAACTTTCAACAATTTCGACCGGCCATAGAACCCACGAGAAGGGTTCATGGGTTAAGTTATCTATCTTTAGAAGATAAAATTGATAAGTTGACTAACGTTGTACAAAATTTGCTTATAGATAAAACGGGTCCAACATGGTTGTGTGGAATTTGCACTAAGCCAGACCACTCGACGGACTCATGTCCAATTTTACATGAGGATTCGATAGAACAAGAAAATGTTATCGAGAACTTTCCAGGACCACCCTAAAGGCAATATAACCCCTACTCGAACTCATATAATGTGGGGTGGAAAGATCACCCAAATTTAAATTATGGGTCAAATCCTTAGTTTAATCAACCTTACCGACAAAGGCCGCCTCTGAATCAAGAATTATCGCCCCCAAAGTCATCTTTGGAAGCCATAGTGGAAAGGCTAGCCAATAGTACTGAGTAGTTCTAGCAAAAAATTGACATGCATATGTAGGAGTTAGATAAACAAGTGATCAAGCTTGCGCTCACGGTTAGTCATTTGGAGTCCCAAGGTAAGCTGCCATCCCAAACTGAGCCTAATCCTTGGCACAATGTAAGTGCTATGATGTTGAGGAGTGAGAAGGTTTTGGAACCCGTACTTGGCACGAGTCGTGCCCACAACGCTGGCGAGATGAGAAGAAACTTGATACAGAGGCTCCAGTAGAGTCAGCACCATAAAAATCATTTGCAGTACCACCTCCGTTTCCTGGAAGACTTGTCCAATGCAAAAAGGAGCGAGAAGAGAAGGAGATCCTCGACACCTTTCGAAAGGTATAAATCAACATACCTCTTCTTGATGCGATTAAGTTTATTCCACGATATGCAAGATTCTTAAAAGAATTATGCACGAGTAAGAGGAAGCTCCTGGGCAATGAAAAGGTGAGTGTCGGAGAAAATGTCTCCCGCCATTTTACAAAGGAAAATACCACCTAAATGTAAGGACCAATGTATGTTTTCCATATCTTGCAAAATAGGTAGTGTTGGTATTAAAAAGGCCAAGTGTTTCTTAGGCGCATCAATTAATGTTATGCCTTTTTCAATTTATAACCTACTTAATGCAGGTCCTTTGAAGGAAACAGGTGTAATTATTCAGCTTACAGATAGATCTGTAGTTCATCCGGAAGGAGTGCTAGAGGATGTTCTTGTTAAGATAAATGAACTGATATTTCCTGTAGACTTCTACATTATCAACATGGAGGGTGACAATTCGACCAATTTGTCTAACATACTTCTTGGGAGACCATTCTTGAGTACTACGCGAACGAAAATTGATGTTTGGAGTGGAAAATTCACCATGGAATTTGATGGTGAAGTGGTTAGGTTTAATGTTTATGAGGATATGGGACATCCCAGTGATAAGTTACAAACCGTGCCTTGCAGGAATGTAGATCTCGATGTTAAGCAAGAGGAATTATCGATGATCAAAAAACCAATACGTGAAGCTGTCATGAAAGCCTCGAAATTAAAGCTCAAACCATTTCCAAAACGTACAAGGATACCGACAGTGAAAAATGCAAACTTGAACGGAGAAGCTCAAAGACGCCTCAATCCACTAATGATAGGGTAATCTGGGAAGGGCTTCAAGGACGGTGGACAAAGGTCGAAACCTTTCTGCAAGAACATCCAAGTGCACGAGATGGAAAATTAATTCTCAATAAGCCAAACGGATAACATTTAAGGTCGTTGAGCTAACGACGTTAAACAAAAGCGCTTTTTGGGAGGCAACCCAAATTTATTTTTAGTTTATTGAATTTTTTAATTTCAGATTAATTTAGATTGAAAATAAAATGAATAATAACCAAATTATTATTCAATCATGTTAATGTGTTATTTTCAAGGACGTAATGAAGGTTGTCAATTTTCTGACCAGCATCCTCACAATTTTGCAAAATGGTCACTTCCACATCCTCCGCCTCACTAAAAAATACACGAGGAGTACACTTTACCTTTCTCTCTATTGTACTTAAATTCTTTACAATATCTTGAGGATAAGCATAGGTTAAGTAGGGGGAGTGGGACTAGTAAGATGTATGATTATTTTTCCTTTAACATGCGTTAAATTCTTATTCCGAGATTATTCGTTAGTTTGTTTGACATTGAGCCAAATTTAATGGGTAGTTAGGCCAAATTTAGTAAATCCTACGTATATAAATAGGGCCTTTATGGTAGCTTGAAAATACACTTGAATTTACCTAGCAATTGATTAGAAAATCAATTTATCCTTCTTTCTTATTTTGCGTGAAAATGTGCAGGCATTCTGCCAATTTTTGTTTCCAATTCAAGTTTTGGCAGAATTGTTTCCCAAGCCCTTCCCCTTCTATCTTTCTCCATTATCATCAAATCACCTTTCATAACCTACAAAGCATGATTAATTTCATGTTTTACTAAATTCTAACTTAGCTTTAGGCCGGTATTCTTTCCGGTCAAGAATCGTGAGATACGCATCCGTAAAAAAATTCCTTCCAATCGGTATTCATTATTTTCCTAAGTATCGGGATTGACAAATTCATCCCTTAAAGTTAACATGATTTCAAATCAAAAAGTGTGTTAGGTTGGAGTTGCGTTTGCGGACAGTTGGGGACCGTGCTATATTCGGATCTCCGAGAACAAATCAAGGGAGAAGTGATCGAGTTTAAACGACCCGCGCGGTTGAGGCTATTAATTCGAGTTGGGTTCTTTAGAACGCAAGGCTGCCGAAGTCTTGAATCGAGAATGCGCGTAACTCAGTTAGATAATCGGTAAGGGTTGGTTTGCAGGTCGTACCGGGACCAGCTACAAGAGGAAGAATTGGTGGTTAGGATGTTCTTAACTGCTATAACCAGCTTATCATTTAGAGGAGAAAATTAATTTTCGAGGATCGATTCAAAATTCAGAATCCATTGAGTATAGGGCTAAGGCTTATTATCTCTGTTTACGAAATTCGAATTTATTTCCCAAATTAATTTTATTTCCAATTTATTTAATGATTTATTTATGTTGTTTCAATTATTTAATTTCTAAACTCCTCTGATTTATTTGTTTATTTTTCAGCAGGTCCGTTTGGAGTCGTGGGCACAACTATTGCCACGACTATCGACACGACAGAAATTCTGATCACAAGTTAAACGTGAAAGTTGATTATAATACCAATCCCTGTGGACTCGACCCTACTACCACTCTTTACTACTATTTAGAGTTATTTTAATTGTAGGAATTATTTTTGGTGTTTTCGACGCCCATCAGTCTTTTAATATTGCATCAATGTTTGAATTCCATCTAGGGATTTATGCAATTAGGTTCATCAGCAACTAAGATCTGAGGAAGATTAACAAGAGGATGTAAGAGTAGTTAACGACTGCTTTAGGGTTTCTTGGCGGATCAGTTGGTTTGGGTTGAGAGAGCTTAAACCCTAAGCTTGACAATCTTATGAAGTTTATTTAGATATATGAGGTAGAAAGAACAGTCTATCGAGCATCACTTAGCCTGTGCCAGTCTAAATGGTGAGGTTGAAAGATAAGTAGTTCTTATCGACTAATTAGGTTAGTTAAAGGCTGAGAGATAATAACTAGGTTAACTATTAGCTGATTGAATAGAACCCTGGATCAGGAGTTAGCTATGAACATTGAAACGAGTTGGTCTTCTGTTTATTCTATCGATAGATTTACAAATTATTTTATTTCTACTATTTAATGTCTTTTGCATCTTTTATTTATATTTAATTCTTACTCATGAATTATCGTATTATGGTTCCAAATTAGTACTGCTTAGACTTGTTGGTGTATGAATTAAAAGTAATCTAATCAAGCCTCCTTTGGGTACGATTCTCGGAATACTTTCGTGTTCCGTTATAACAATCTGTATTACAATATGACTCATATAGTTGCGGACACCGGCTAATTCCACATTTTTTATAGCAGTATTCTCACTCTGGACATTTGCATATCGGGAGGCAATCAGACATTTCAACAAAACTAGCCCTTAAGCTTCTTAGTGGATTCTAGTAATTAGGGTCCTTAATTTCTTTTCTTTTTTCTTTTTGAATTTTTTTTACAATTTTTTATTTTTTTAAATTTAATTATTTCTTAAAAATAAATTATTATAATTTTCATTATTATAATTTTTATTTTTTATTTTTAGACGTTTCAAAAGTTTTATTTTATTTTATTTTTTTATGAAATTATCCTATATAATTTACCTTTTGCGCATGTGGTGCTTTCCCAATGCTTTTTTTTTTTAATAGAGGAAAAGGTTAGATTAATTGGTATAACAGCATGCAACTTTAGATATCAAATCGAATAAATAAATTCTTTAATTATCAAAGTGATAATTAAAATATATTTTTGAGAGCTAAATAAACATTTAAACTTTTTTTTAATGAGTTTACAATTACAATTACACTATAAATTACAAATAATATATATTCGATCAATTATAACTAAAAACAGCTCAATTCAAAAGTATAACGAACCGAAAATCAAAATACATCTAGATTTAGACCAAAATATATTTAGAAAGACAAGGTGCATAGTGCCAATGAATTAAAAAAAAAAAAGATTTGTGTCAAACTGGTAATACCTCTAGATTATACGTCCAAATAGTTTAACCAATTTATTAAATTATATTATAAATTCAATATAAAAAATATTATTTTAATATTAAATAAAGTAATTTATCAGTAAAAATATGCACAAGGATCACTATTTTTTTAAAAAAAAATTAATGATATTATCTTCAATTTTTTAAAGAAGGGTTAAAATATGAATAAAATGGTTACAATTTTTCAATTGTCAAAATAATTTTAATATATTTTATTTTTTTTTTCAGTTTACAACTAGAGTGCAGTTATAATAGAATTACAAATACAAGTTCAAGTAACTCCAATGTACAATCAATTATTACAACACAAATGGATTATTTGATTAATCATAAAATAGAATCAAATTATTAAATTACAAATGCACTAAGGCTTCCTTTGGATGCCCGATTGCTTCCAGTGAAGCACGATTGTTCTTGAAAATGGTGAAACGCACCTTAATTATTCGTTTGGATGACATTAATTTTTGTCAGTGAAAGAGATTTTATCGCGATGGGCACTTGGTTTTGGACGTTTGCATGGAGCTCCAGTAAAGAAAAAGAAGCTGCGGTGGTTTTGCCTTTTACCATTTTAACCTGTTTTGTTTTGGCTAATAATTATGTTATTATATAATAATATATAAACTTTTTATTATGATAAATATATTTTTAATTATTTAAAAGATATATAAATATTTAACCTTAACAAAAATATGATTTTAATTTTTTTAAATTAATATTTTATTAAATAATTTTAAAAATTTCTATTATATATAATTTCTACTCTAATGTCCTTAAAAGTCATTTTCTATTCTCACCTCACCGCTACACCTGCGTTTGAATCCAAACACACACTCTACTGCTGTTTTTAATCTCACCGCTACAATATCCAATCTCACCGCTACAGTAACTAATCTCACCACCATCGCTGTTTTTAACCTCACCGGAGGTAAACACACCGCCCATCCAAACTAACCCTAAAAATTTAAACAATCCAAATTAAGATTAACTAACTAAATCAAAACTCACACATAATGACAATGTTATTTAAATCGAATCAGACTGATTGATCGAACCGAAAACCGATCAATATACCGATTTGAAGGGAAAAATCTTATGCACCGAAAACTGCTTTGAACCACCAACAGTGGACCGAACATATTGGTAAAAACCACTTAAACCGGTTTTTATATTTTATTTTTTGCCGAAATTTCTAACTCAACCTGGAAAGGAAACCATATCCATTTAAAAACACCAACCTCGATCCCTTAAAAGTCACTAAATACAACTACCCAACCCAGTCCAAAAAGTTTAATAAGTCATTAAAGTGTAAATGTTTTTATTAAAATCACCTTAATTGTACTTTTAAGTTTTTTTTTAACCATCAACTTTTTTTTTCAAATTATTTTTTTTAACAGATTTGATGAAAGTACCGTTAAAAAAATTATTGGGATGATGTAGAATTTTATAAGTGAAATATTTTAAATGAGATGTAATTTATTATTTATATAACTTAATAAAATAATTACATGTGGAAAATAATAAAATAAATAATTCATGAAGTTAAAAAAAATAATTCTTAATTTAAAGAAAATAAGCGTAATTATTTAAAAATTTTAAAACTTTTTTTAGATAATTACGTTTATTGAAATTTTTTTTAGATAATTACGTTTATTTTCTTTAAATTAAGAGTTATTTTTAAATTTTATGTATAATTTATTTATTTTATTATTTTTGAGATGTAATTAGTTACCAAATCCAAAAAAAGCAAATAGACAAAAATTTAGCCTTTATGCCTTGTTGCCGCTCGTCTCTGCTTTGATTCTGTCTAGTCTTCTCAAGTCTCAAGCTAAGCTTGCCCATCGTCGTCGTATCCAGTTGCTTCTGTCGTCGAGGTGAGGTCTGAGCTGCTTGCTTTTTTTTTTGTTAGCTTAGCCTCGGGTCTGGGTTGTTAAGGGGTGAAAAGAAGAGAACAAGGGTGGGAGACATCTGGTAAAGGAATTTGGGTAGAAGAGACGCCTGAGATCTTGATGAATAAAGTACAAGAAGATAAACAGAGAGAGATGCAATGGTGCTTATGCTTTTCATTTTTGAAGATGTAAAAGGAAAGTAGACAGTAGGCAAAGGAGCTTCTGTTTGTCTGGGTTTACTTTGAAATTGTCATGGGAAGCAAAGGCTAGATGACATCCATTAATATTGGTTTTCTGTATTGGTTGTTTTTAAGTTGTAACCGTTGTTAATAATTTTTTGAAGCGGTTAAACTAAAAATCTATAATTTGACTATTCGATTGGTCTTAAATATGGCAAACAAAAATTGGTTTGCATTACCAGTTCAACGATCTTCTATTATTAAAGAATATTTTGAAGTGATTGGATTGTTTTCCTCGCTGTGGTTGGAGTTTTGAAGAAAACACAATTATCATGTACCAAAATCTTAGGGATACTTGGATTATTCAAAACATTATTCCAATACCATGTGTTGGCCTACTACCAAAACGAAAAATGAAATACATAGGATAGATGCTGATTTAAGAAAAAAGCTCAGCCTAATTTCTACCCCAATCTCTTCCGGCCTTCATGGCATTAATAATAATTAGCTTACAACAACCCCTGTTCCACATATTCTTTGTTTCTCAAACAGTGTAGTGTTGTTGAATGGTATCAATGTCGAGTCCTTTGAGCTTCACTACGGATTCAACGTGTCCTTTGAGTGTGTGAAGCTCCCTCAACCTGGTCAAACCCAGAAATAGTGATTATGAATATGGGTTGTAAACCCTAGAAAAATGTGATTATATTATAGCGGAGTGGAGTCAAAGTAAAGAATTATCACCTTGCAACTTCGGCACGCTTCCTGGCTTGCTCAGCAATCTCCGACAGTTCTATATAGTTGCTCTTCTCGGTAATTTCAGGAGGTGTCAAGCCATGAAGGGTGCGTTGAGCCAATGCCCATTGTGCTTCCCTCTCTCCTTTTCCGTAATCCTTCTTTGTTGTGAAGGCAGTCTGCAAATTTTGATTGTGAGATTAAACATCCAATAGGATCACATGGAAATTAATTACCACTTCTTATCCTTCACATTGGGTTTACCTTGTTTTGAAGCAAATTATTCCAAGCTTTTCCACTCATGGCATAGCGGATCAAGAACTTGATTACATCAAGTGGGAAGTAAAAGACTACACTGTAGATCCAGATTACACCCGCCCAACCCCATCCTATGCCTTTGATTCTTGCAAACCCCCAGTTTGCATAAACTGCAATTACAGTAGCCACCTACATGGTTGAAAAAAAACAACAATTAAATTCCACCAATTTGAAGTGGAATTTTTTTCTTTATTCATTTTTTGGGGGTTAGGGAACTCACGAGTTGTGCCAAAATGAAGGCAATCACGAGCAAGAAACCGGGACGTTCGATGAAAGACCAGCTTCGAGAACGAGTGACGAAGATGAGTGCTTGACTCACTATGCTCACTTGGAGGTAAACAGCTGCTGTAAGCTCGTCTTGATTGTGTCTAATGGATCTTACACCAAATTTATCCTGCAATGAATATCATCCTTTAGTTTAGCTTCGCAATTTGATTATGCTGGTTTAAGGTGGCAATAAAGGGTTTTTGCATACTGAAAAGAAGTTCGAGTCATTCGCAGCCCAGAAGAAAACAACAGTCATGCAAGCTAGATAGGTGCCGAGGACAATGCCAGTGCCAAAAATCTCCTTGAGCTTCCATGAGTCAGGCATGGGAGATGGCTTAACCCTGTCCTTGGAAATGGTCATAATTGTTCCATCATTGAGTATGGCTATGATCAAAACCATGAAAGGCGAAAAATCGAACTTCCAAATAAGTGCAAGGAGCATAAATCCCAACACGATTCGGATAGTAATGGAGACAGCATAGATGGTGTAGTTTTTCATTCTCTGGAAAATTGCTCTACTTGTCAGAACAGCACTCACAATCACACTTAGTCCTGGTTCTGTTAATACTATGTCTGACGCACTACGAGCTGCATCGGTTGCATCATCGACTGCAATCCCAATATCTGCCTTCTTAAGAGCTGGTGCATCATTCACACCGTCTCCGGTCATGCCACATATGTGCTTTCTTTGTTGTAGCCTCTTCACAATTTCATACTTGTGCTCTGAGTGGTAGCCATTAGTTAAAACAACAGTGATAGATTTCTTTAAAGCCTCGAATTAATACCGGAATGTATTCAATAAACTCACCAGGAAAAACGCCTGCAAAACCATCAGCCTTCTCGATAAGCTCATCAACGCCAATTGTATCTAATGCATCACCCTTATTTTCACCAAGGAGAACTGATGATGGATACATGTTGGTTCCCATGCCGAGCCGGCGACCAGTTTCCTTTCCAATGGCTAGTTGATCACCTGTGATCATCTTGACATTGACACCAAGACTTAGAGCACGGCGAATTGTCTCTGCACTATCATGCCTTGGGGGATCAAATAGAGGCAATAAACCCACAAATTGCCATGGATCTCCTTGGCCATCCTTGGTTTTCTCAGGCACTTTCTACAATATCAAAATGTTTATTTCATAATAATATTTTCTTTCCATTTACTTGAGAATTCCATATCTGATTAAGGAGAAAAGTAGCATAGAATGTACTTGTTTTGCCACTGCAAGAGAGCGAAGCCCACGATCAGCAAACTTAGTAATGATATCATGAGCTCTCCTCTTCGCATCATTTCGGAGGTTACATAGTTCAATAATCTGATAGGGATGTCAAATCCTAGGTATCAACATAAGAAAATAACTTTGTTGATAAGAAAAGCATTGGTACGATGGTAAACCAATCCATTTACCTGTTCTGGAGCACCTTTGCTGACTCGGTGCCAACTACCATCAGCCTCGATATATGTCATGGCTGTACGCTTATCAACAGGGTTGAAGGGAAAGAAATGAACCTCTGTAACCCCTGCTCTGGCCTGCAAAATAAATTTCATGTTTCCAGTTGATGTATAATGATGAATAGGATTTATTTTTGTCAATCTTGACACTCACCTCCTTGGGATCACCTAGCATTCCAACAATACAGGCATCAATGGCATCTTGATTCTCAACCCGGGAGGCCCTTGCCGCTAGTAGAAGAACCATTTCCTTGTCAATATTGTCCATGAACACCTGAAATTTCACATGATCATTATGTGATATGATCAATGCAAAATCAATATGCCATAGTAATTTTTAAGTTTTAATTCAAGAACTAACCTCAATCATGCTCTTGTCCACTGTAAGCTTGTTGAGAGTGAGTGTCCCTGTCTTATCACTGCAAAGTACGTCCATTCCAGCCATTTCTTCAATTGCTGTCATTCTCTTAGTGATGGCTCCTTGTTGTGAAAGCCGGTGAGATCCGATAGCCATGGTCACAGATAAAACTGTTGGCATGGCAATTGGAATCCCTCCAATGAGAAGCACCAATAGATTATCGATTCCATCTCTGTACTTACGGCGCTGGATTGGATACATCACAACAATCTCGATAAGCATCCCTACTCCAATTGAGCATATGCAGAAGTTCCCAATTGCTGTCAGCACCTAATAAAACAACCGTCATCCATTGCATATCATCAGATAACAAGTAAAGAACAAATGCAAGTTGCAAAATTGGAAATACTGCTAAGTACATTAAATCTTCTTTACCTGCTGGAAGTGCCCTACGTTATTGGTGCTATCAACAAGGTGAGCAGCTTTTCCAAAGAAGGTGTGGACGCCGGTGGCAATAACGACAGCCTCAATCTCACCTTGCTTTACAGTCGAACCAGAGAATACCTCATCACCTGAGTGCTTATTTACAGGCAAAGACTCACCGGTAAGAGCAGACTGATCAATCTTGAGTGCATCACCTTCAAGGAGACGTGCATCTGCAGGGACAATATCTCCCAATTTAATACTGATGATGTCTCCCGGTACCAAAATCGCAGCTTCTTGCTCATTCCATTTTCCATCTCTTAGGACCTTCAATCATTAAAACAAGTAAAAAGGGTTAGAAAGGCCTTGTCCCCCTTTTCTTGCAACACAAGCAATTTCGACATTAAAGTTTGTGAATATGGTGTTTGCAAGTTATTTTTTGGTATCCTTAAGCACCTTGGTTTTGGGAGCAAGACCAGCCATAAGTGCAGCAGCAGCATTGCCTGCATTATTTTCTTCGATGAAGCTAATAGTTGAGTTGATGAAGAGCAATGAGACAATTCCAATAAAATCTTGCCAATCTGGGGGTTTGCCCTGTCATTTTATCATACAAATACAATAAGAGATTGCTTATTTAAGCCTATTAGTTCAAGTAAAAGAGAGAGATGAGTGTAAACATACTCCTCCATTAGCCAAAGCAATGGCCATAATAGCAGCAAACTCCATGACCCATGAAAGAGGATTCCACATAAATCCCAAGAACTTCAAAAGCTTGTTTTCCTGTTTAATGTTAGAAGATTTTTTTTTTCCTTTTAGTTTTATACATTAACCTATAAGCAAAAAGGTATAAATTAGAAAACTTTTGCCTTTTTCTCTTCAAGTTTGTTGGGACCAAAGATTTGAAGCCTTTTTTGGCCTTCTTCACTTGTCAGGCCGTTCCTGGTGCATTTCAACTGTTGAAACACTTCTTCAACGGGAATTCGCTCCTACAATCACCACGTTCGAGTTTATATATATAAGTATAAAAGATTAGCCTTTTTACACGGAACACTTTACTGGCTGAATACAAGGGAAAGAAATACTGACAAGATCAACAGTCTCATTCTTGATTTCTTCCAAGCTGATGCTCTTATCCGCCATGTTTCTCTCTGATTAGTTTCCCAGGAACATAAAATTAAATTAAAAGAAAAAGAAGGAAATGCAGTCTCTTTATTTATCTTTCCATGCAAACCAAAAGTACGTTATAAGTTATAAAGTGGGAGCTGAAACTGCTCTCATAGAAACCCACATCTTTTCTTTATATATGTTGAGCTTTGTGCGGCTTGTTTTTAACTTCTACCTCAAAAAGAAAAAAATAATTAAGAACAACTTAATAACTAGGTATTATTGTGTTAATTTATGGGGGAAATTTAAAGTTTATTACGGTTAAAGCAATAGTACAAAATATACAAAGTGGAAACTCAAAGTTAAAGTGGTGTGTTAGTTGGGTTATCTATACAGCTGAGCTTTGGGAAAATTCGGGACCGTAAATGAGCGAAGGAGCGGGAGAGTCCCTTGGTCGACGCTGGCCAAGTCATTAGGCTATAAGCTCTTTCACTATGTATTTCTTTTTTTTTTCCCCCTTTCTCTCTCTCTCAAACCATAAAACTTGCCAATTTGTTGGTTCAATAGTTTGAGATGTAAACATTTACGGGAATGGTGGAAACAACCTAGGGGCCACTTGTTATGTCATTTTATGCATGACAGAAAAGGGAGAATTTTCGGGGTCTCTTCGAATTGCCAAATTATAATAAATAACATAATATGTTTAAATGCTTCACACTCTCTTCGACGATTTTATGATCATTCTCAACAAATAAATGCATAATTCTTTTTTATTTTATTATTCCCTAAACTATAACCTTATTCTAATTTTATAAAAATGCTTATTCTAATAAAATTACTAAATAACAAAAACAAAAAACAAATTAAAATAGTTAATTTTTAAATAAAAATAACATGTATTTTAAGTTTTTTCTAAAAAATAATATCAACAAACCAAAACAAATTTGAATTAACTATTTATAAATATGAATAAACTCAAATAAAATTTGCAATTCATATTCTTAACTTAACAAAGTTGTGAGGAACTTTGACTATCTATTCCATATGGTTGTCTCATTCCCCATTTGAATAGTAATTAGGGCAACAAATTGGGGCAGTCGAAGTGTTTATATTTTTGTTGGTATTTTTTACTTGTATAACTTATGTAATTAGTTTAAATGTGTTTTTAGTCAAAAAAAAAAAAATTTGTGTACAAAGGGATCTAGATATAATGAGATTTTAATATTATCTTTTGGATAATATTCTTGAAGAGAATTAAAGGAAAGTGATTTGTTGAATTTTGGTACGTCAAATCAGGCTCTCTCCAACACTTGATTAGTTTGTCTCAAGCAATTTACGAATCTTTTCTATGTTTTTTTTTTTTTTTAGTTTTTAGTATTAATGATTGTTTTTCTTTTGTTTCAATCCTTTTGAGACCCAATTTGGCGAAATTATACCATTGGGAGTTTATTGGTGTATTTGAGTTTGTGTCGGGAGACATCTATGGCCAAACTGTGATGAAAATTGCAAGTGATGTGGGTGCCATGACACTGATGCCAGGATGTCGTGACATTGACCCTTAATCACCTTAGACGAGCACAACTTCAATGAGAAACTGATCTGCCATGAATTACACTATTATTTACAATCTTTTTTCACATAAATTTAGCTTGTTTAATAGTTAAATCAAGTTATTTTAGTATATATATATATATTATATGTTTTTATACTTTGATTAGTAACTAATGTCTTTTAGTAGTTTTTATTACATCTTAGATATCTAAATAAGGTTGTGTGGTTATGTAGGTCAAATCGGGAGCTAAATATGCACATTCAGGTCGAAACTGCTGCCCATGTCGTAACACCAAGACACCGATGTTGCAACACCAAAGACAGAAGAAAAAACAAGTCATGGAATGAAACTGTCTACCGTGTCGTGACACGCCTCTTGCTGTGTTGCAACATGAGTCCTATGTTGCAACACAATAGGCGGATGTTGCAACACAACTTCTGAGCGGCCCAAAAATCCATGCACGTGATGGTTGCGATTTTAAGGGCAATTAGGGTTCTTTTGCCAACATAAAACCTTAATTGACATTGTAAACGAAGAGGCACTTTAGTCTTTTGGATTTTTGCTTATATAAACAACATTATAACCAGATTCAATAGGGGATTGAACTTAAATTATTATTTAGTTTTCACATTTGATTTCGCTCTTAATTTTTACCTAGTTATTTTCATGTTCATGTAATTGGAAGATCATATTCCAAAGTGAGACTTTCACGAGTGGAGATTTTTTCAGAACCGCGTTTTTATCTCTTCTTCTATTATATTATTTATATATCTTTCTTTAACTTGGTTAATTGATTGTTTTTGTAAATATTAGAATAAGTTTATACTTTATACAAGATCACACATGTTTCAACTGTTTAACCTAATTAATTGATTAAGTAATTAATAACCTAAAATTGGATATTTTTTCAAGAGTACTTAGTATACTAGGAAGTGACGCCCCTAGTAGAAGATCTAAACAGGTGAGATCGAGAGGGTATCTTGTTGAGTAAAACTTGTGCCAAGCGGTGAAACAAAAAGGGCATCTGTGTGCCTAGGTGAGACATAGAAAGTATCTTAGGTGGTAACTTAGTGAAAATGATATCGAGAGGGTATTCGTAGCTAAGGGTGGTAAGTATTTAATTAAGGGTAATTATTGACTTAATTAATAATTGGGAAACATAATTGATTCTAGACTAAGAAGCTTGTGTAGTCGAAACAAAGAATAGGAGAAATCCAAGTAACTTAACCGAGGGTTAGATTTAGTGTTCGTTTACTCTAATTAGTTTAATTAGTTTTATTATCTTAAATTGGAATTGACGCTACTAATTCATAACTCAATTATATTAGTAATTATTTTAATAGCAGTTTTCTCTGATCTGCAATCCCTTGGGTACGATCCTCAGAATACTTACCAAGCGTTCTTTTGTAACACATCTGTATTACAATTTGACCTGTAGACTTGCAGAAACTGCACTTAACACTTATCTTTATATTTTTTTTCATGATTTTACACTCTCAACATTCGTACGTCGGGAGGCAGTTAGAAACCAACCTAAAGCATTCTTCCATAGATGTTGCGACACTAAGTGTGTTGTGTCGTGACACCGAGCCTGAGGTCTCGACTTCAAGCCTTTAAGGTCATAACTCAAGATTGTGCCACTGTGTAGGCTGCCGTGACACAAGATAGGATGTGTCATGACATCGAGAACCCCCAAAGCCAAGATTGTGCCACTGCCGAGGATGTCGCGACACTAAAGCTTAGGTGTCGCAACACTAAAGTCTGACAAGGTGAAAAATTCTACAGAGGCAATTTTGTGTCCAGCAACAACTCAAGTCAACTCATGCACTCCAAAGGCATTTTTGTCAAAATATTAGGGTTGTAACTTTTCTATATTAAAGGCACACTTTGTGCCAAACATAAAGGAGCCACATTTATCATCTTTTTAGCTTCTCTTTTATTTTTCTTTCACTTTTTTTAGGTTTTCAGTTCTTTTCTTTCTTAGCCTAGTTAGTTGGTGGCTGTCAGTTTCTTTAGTTTTACTATAGCTTTAACTTTCTTACAATTGGATACAAAAAATCTTGTTATTTTGATTTATCTTTAAAAGCATCCAATAGATTTTAGCTTTGTGAATTTTCAAAAGTGTAAAAATCTCAATTTTGGTTGTGCTTTCATCACCATTAATGTTGCCATCATCTCCAACAAGGACTCTCTCAAGAGTTACTAAGACTTTCTCAAATTTAATTTTGTATGTCTTCTTTAATGAATTATTCAAGCATGAATTTGACTGATATTTGTATGTTGATGATGTATAGTCACTAAATCTTATGGCGGTTGGTTGATTAAAAAGTTGCATTGTTAGTTTTGGAGTCAGTGACTAAATCATAAAAATTGGACTAAATCAAATAGACTTTAAAACCTAGGATTGAAGCCTCTAGGTGCACATTTAGATAAGTGATCAAGAGGAGAGCCTATTGCGAACCAATTAGATTGCCCCAATTTAGTTTAGTGAGACTAAGAGATAAACCAGACTAAATCGTTTAATTGGGTAAAATGGTGACCGAAAGGTAAAATTGGACCAATTAGGAATTTAAACAATTTAGATCCCTAATCCAAGAATTGACTAGCAACATGAAAATCAACTGACCACTTTATTTCGATGATTGATATTTTTTCACTTTTGACTGTTATTCAATTTAGTCCTCCTAGGCGTAGTTTAGTGTAATTAACCTTTGATGATAATTTTTTGTAAGATAATACTTAGCGATTAGTTGGCTAGACTTCTTAGTTGCATGCACGATCATTGTTAGTCACCTTATTACCCAATATATCCTGGGTTCGTTCCTTGGAATACTCCAAAGTGTTCCATTGTAACACTTACAAAAATTACAACTAACCTATCACACTTGCAGTTAAGCCACCTTAATTCTTGATTTTTTGTGTTGATTCTCTGCTCAACATTTGTACGTTGTGACATGGTCAAGTTGTCTTTGTCATTGTTGGGGAGATTTGTGTGTGATAAGTTGATTTGTGTGATTGTTTTATGCTTTTCTAGGAAGATAATTGGTTAAAGCTAGGTGTATAGATATGATGCTTTACTTGTTTGTAGTTATTTTTGTGTTTGTTTGATTTATTATTTTATTTATTTGTGTCTATTGTAGTTGTATCTCCTAGTGTATGACTCGAAGTTTCCCTAGGATACTTCCAATTGATCTCGAGTAAAAAGAGCCAGTCAGCACATGGACCAAAGGCCAACTCTCATTGAGGTCTACCTAATCAAAGCTCTTCTCTTTAAAGGTCCAAGGTCCATGTATGACATTGTTGTATTTTGAATTGTTAAGTTTCGTATCCTTTCATGCTCCCATATAGAAGTTGCTACTTTACTCACCTTGCCTATTATAACGATTTCCCAATTGTGACCATTGGTTGTGAATATGGTGGTTATGGATAACTAGGATTGTTAGTTGTAGATATTTAGGATTGTATGTGTCTGTCATGCATTTTTTACTTGCCAAATGTCGTTACTCGACACAATGTTGTACGACTGGAGTTGGCTACACCTTAGTGTTACCACGCTGCACATTAATATTCCGCATTTTGAACTCAATCCTTCATTGATAAAATGGGTGGTGTCTAACATACAATTCAGTGATGCCAAGTCCAAAGACCTAGTAAGATTTCTTTGCCAATTTGAACATGTATGTAGTACCGTCTGTTAGAAAATCGAGTTTGGAAAATGCAACGAAAAATAAGTTTAAGGGAAAAACCAGAGTTGTAATTTTTTTTTCCAAAAACAAGAACTTGGTTGTGATATCTAAAGTAATAAACACTTAATCAAAATTGTACATTTTCGATTTGTCTAGGATGAAATCTTCGATTGAGGAGTATTCTCCGCTATCCTCAAGCTCATGTCTGCCAAGTGTGGGCTCACTTCGAATCAGAAAATTTTCCACAAAATTATTAGTAGGGTAATTTCATATTTTCTCTCAACTTTGAGGTCAAGTTGTAAATAAGAAAAATATCTCTAGAATTCTTCTGATATAATTTCTTTAGAGAATTTTCTCTATACAACTCTCTCTTGAATTCAAGTGTGTGAAAAATAATGACAATGGCTTTATTTATATAGGGAGAGTTGAGAGAGTTTAACTATGACTAAACTTAATCACTTTAATATTTAATTAATATAATAATTATCAAGGTAAATATTAGATTCAATTTAATATTAAATCTATTAAATTAATAGAATATTTATCTACAAGATAAATATTAAATTAAATTAAATATTAAGATAATCACTTTAATATTAAATTAATAAAATACCATCAAGATAAGTATTAAATTAAATTTAATGTTCAATTTATTAAAATAATATTATTTTTGAAATAGTTATTCTGGAATCAAATTATCTAGTAGAGTCCTAGTAGGAGTGTAATTCTTTCATTACTCAACCATCGATGAACTACCACCGTCGACCATCCGCCAGCCACTGGAATGTTGCCGTTACAGTCACCGGCACCATAGTGCCCGGTGGTGTAGGCACTTACAGTACCCCGAGCCAATTCGGCTGTTGCCGGTTTAGTCTGGGTCAGTAATGACCCGACCAGTTTGGTCCAGCCACCGATTAGACCATCGGTTCGGTTTCACATACCGAGCCTGGTTCGACCAGCTTTGGGTCTCATCTCTGTTTTTGGTTCTTGGGCCCAATTTTCGATCTCAAGTCCAATTTTCAAGTTTAATTACCCATTGAGCCAATTGTCTAACTTAGAGATTAATTTCCAAAAATATCATATTTATTTTAATGAATTTGATTAGTTTAATTTTACTTGATCAAAATTAATTTTCTTAAAAATCACTGAGATTTTCCAAAATTAAATTTTCAAGAAAATTCTTTAGTCAAATTATCTAGTTGAATGATTCTCATGACTGCCTAATTTAATTCCACATCAAATAAATTGACTCAATTCAATTATTTCCAAAGTCGTAGAATTTTTTCTAATTCAAATGCAGTTCGATCGAGCTTTTGTTAAGGTAATAGAGGGTAGGGGTGAGCGAAACTCGATTCGACTCGAAAAAATCGAAAAAAATTTGAATTTCGAGTTAAACGAATCAAGTTATTCGAGTCAACTCGAATTTTTTTCGAATTTCGAGTCCGAATCGAGTTAAATTTTCAAATTCGAATAACTTGAATAGTTCAAATAAATCAAATATCAAACTATAATAATTTACATTTTTACCCCAAACTCCCAAGCCTTTTTACTTTTCCCTCAAAACTTTTACTCCTTCCTACTTCCCCCCAAAACTTTTACTCCCCTCCCATCCCAACCCCCACATCTACCCAAAATCCATTTCCCACCAAATTTTTACTCTCCCATTTACTTTTCCTCAAAATTTTACTCCCAAAACCCTCAAAACTTTTTATTTTCCCCCAGAATTTTTACTCCCTCCCACTTTCCCCCTAAAACTTTTACTCCCTTCCCATCCTCCCCAATTTTTTTTAAATATCTTCCCTCCAAAATTTTACTCCCTCTATATACTTTCCCTCAAACTTTTACTCCCCAAAACTTTTTATTTTCCCCCTAAACTTTTACTTCTCACCCTTTACTCCCAAATAAAAAATTAAAATTATCCAAAAAAAAAATCCTAAACATAAATAGTAATAATTTTATTTATATTATTAAATTAAATTTCACATTTTATATTATTTATATTATTGAATTGTTTAGTCATATTGAATAATTATACTAATATTGAATTATTAATGATGCCATAAAATATTTGTGTTAAAATTTTATATTGGTATCAATTTCACATTTTATCTTTAAAATAACTTTTATTAAAAAAAATCACATTTTTACATTTAATATATTTTTTAATTCCAAAATACATAGTGACAAGAATCTGAAGATAATTGAAACAACTAAGCAAGTAAAGAAGCCAACCCGTATATAAAAGATTAATAAATAAATTATGAGGTGATGAAAGCTAATAAAAAAATTGATTACGGTGGACAAATTTTATTACAGTAGGTGACAGTGGTTACAAGGACCCGAAATTATTTTTAAAAATTTAACTCGAACAAATATATTCGATTCGATTCGAATTCCATCTCACTCGACTCGATTCGAGAAAATTTCAAATCAAATTAGGATGATAAAATATGATTCGTCAACTCGATTAACTCGAAATTTTTCATTCGATTCGATTCGATTCGATTCGATCAAACGCTCACCCCTAGTAGAGGGACCAATCAGACATATACAATTAGGCTTGTGTAATTGCAATTATATCCAGAAGCATCATTCCAATAATTCGCAATTTACTTAATCACGGAGTTAGTCCACAAGAAGTACCATAATTCAAAACTCCTTATTGTATACTCTTTACGAAAGTGATTCATCCAACTATTTTGCCCAATAACCTCCTCATGTGTGTGTTACTCTCATATGATATCCTTGATTCCTTTGAGTTAAATTTGTTCACTCAATAAAATCTTATTTTATCCCATTGTCAACATTGTGTCTTTTTAATGATTAATATGATCACTGTCAACAAATGGCCGTGATAAATTGCTTGTTCAAGAACAAGCAACCCGTGGCCACGTTCCATATTTATCAATCCACACAATGCCAATGAGAGGATATCGTTAACTCTTTAATTGAATTATGAGTTCCATTGTTGCTAGTAAAGTGATGCCATACACAAGTCAATGTACCCGACATATCGACATGGGCTCGACATCTTTAGAGCATAAGCCTCCACTTATATCAAAGCACATGAGTAACATTCGCATTGTCAGTGATTAACTCAGGATTTAGGTAAATAGCACTATGAACGTCACAAGTGAATTAATTGACAAACGGGCTTAGAATTAATTCATCTTGGGTCTAGTCCAATATATCATTCTTCCAATGAATATATCTGTCTCTACTCGTAGAGTCAACTGTTTCGATAGCCAAGACTAGTCATCTCCCCAATTGGAATTGTAGACGACATAATAATCCTTCTAAGTATGTAACACCCATTACCCGTATCCATCGCCAGAACAGGATACGAGGCGTTACTGTACTTAACTTTACTTGAACTTGTATTATCGGGCTATAAAATTTCTTTCCATCTTAAAACTTTTCTTTCTTACTAATAACATACATTTCATGGGCCTACGAGGCCTTAAACGTACTTTCGGAAGGTTTCGGGATTCAACCGGAAACTTTTACGCTCCTTGAAAAATTTTGCCTAAACAGGGGCCACACGCCCGTGTTGTCCAAGGGACACGCCTGTGTGCCCCTAAAACATGCCCGTGTTCGACACCCGTGGTCGACACTGACTTATTTCACTAGGCTGAGCACACGCCCGTGTCTATAACCCGTGTCCTTCACACGGCCTAGACACGCCCGTGTCTCTTACCCGTGGAGCTCTCTGACTATGACATCATCAAACCCTTAATGACACACAGCCAAGGCACACGCCCGTGTGCTGACCCGTGTGACGAACCATATTCTCGTAATTAAGTGCAGGGGACACATGGCCTATCAACACACCCATATGGGTTGACCGTGTGTCACACACGGCCTAGACACACGCCCGTGTGTCTACCCGTGTGGACACTTAGAGGCTATTTTCCAAGCCAATTGCCACCCTGAAACATAAACTCAATCATACCAACTCAAGCACTACATATCATAGTCTTTACGCACAATGAATAACTCTTAAAACCTCACTTGTAGAATACATAAAAACTCATCGTTATTAATATATGTAATACTTAGCAATATTGGCCAATCTCTTTGGCCATATACAAAAAGAGTAGTCACTTTAATAACCAACACTTTGGCTCCCATTTTACTGTAGCTCAAAATAACATATTTCCTATACATGCCATACTTAAAATAAACAATTTGGCTATACCCAAAATAATGATTGATAGTGTGATCCAAGCTCCGACATCCTTGATCCTCGAATTAACTTGGCGAAACTACAAGGAAAGAAGAAATGAAAGAAATAAGAATATAGCTTAGTAAGTTGCATGAAAATTTATATAGCAACATATTTGCTCATAATAAACTCATCCATCATGAAACAAGAATAACATAAACTTTTAGAACTTGAGCTTACTTACTCGTACTTACTCTTACTCACCACAGGATACATAAAAATTTCATACTTGTATATAAATCATAGTACCTGTATCACTTGTTCACATGAATTAGCACTTTTGCTAAAGAAAACATAAACTCAGATCTTCATTTTTCTTAACTCAAATAATATTCTTTATCAACCTTGAATAACATAACTTATTACTGTCTTTACTTGCTTATCTTTATTGTTACCTCTTTCATACTTGGCTCTTTTGCCCGATGAATTACCCGGAATAATTGAGGTTACTCAATCTCATCAACATGTATTTCGATGCCAATGCCATGTCCTAGACATGGTCTTTCATGGGGTCGCCTCATGATGCCAATTCCATATCCCATATATGGTCTTACATGGGATTCCTTAACTTGGTGTCGATGCCATGTCCCAGACATGGTCTTACACGAGACCTTCCTTATTTGTTTCCTTTGGAAACTTTCCATTGCCATGTCTTAACATGGTCTTACGTGGTTTCCTTACCTTATGAATCTTATCAATGCCATGCCTTGGCTTGGACTTGCATGACTTCTTTGCCTTATGAATTCACCAATGCCAAGCCTTGGCTTGGACTTACATGACTTCTTTGCCTTATGAATTCACCAATGCCAAGCCTTGGCTTGGACTTACATGACTTCTTTGCCTTATGAATTCACCAATGCCAAGCCTTGGCTTGGACTTACATGGGACCTTTGTCTTATGACAACTTTTCAATGCCATGACTTGTCATGGACTTACATGATCTTGACATGGTCTTACACGGACTTTCCTTGTCTCATGTTGTGATATTAGTATCCTCATCATTTCGAGTCTTCAACCGGGACTTTCTCATACATGTTCATTTTTATTTTCTCATCAAGATATCATTTACTTATCTTCATGTAAATAGAGTACTGAATACAGCATAATAATTGATTTAATAAAACATATGTGAAACCTTAAATTCATGGAGACTTACCTCGGTATTCAAAATGTACGTAGATATGCAATTTAGTCCTCAACTTTGTTCTTACCTCGGTTTCGATCCGAGCTTCGTATTTCTTGATCTATAATAATAAATTAACTTGTTTAATACTCACATTGACTAAATTGACTCATAACTCATACTTTGACTGTAACAGCCCGAATTAGACCCTAGTCGGAATAGTGGTTTTGAGACCACAAATTCGAGGTCAGAATAATATTCTAATATTATTTTTGGTGTGAATTATATGTGACATAGCCTGTGTGAAAATTCTGTGTGATAATTTTATTGACTGTGTGTTAAATTGTGAGAAAGGACTTAATTGCATAAAGTGTAAAATGCTGTGTGCCGATTGTTATATACTTAATTGTTGTTGGCTTTTTAAGGTGGAGGCCTTATGTTGTTAATAACTCATTTTTAAGATAGTGGATGGTTAAATGACTAGATAACCACAATGTAAATTTGTCTTATATGACTAATAAAAGGGCAAAATTGGTATTATATTATTAAGTTAATTTATAATAAAACAAAGCATCAAAATAAGCAATTTTATATTCATCTTTGCACCGAATATTGAAGAAAGAAGAGAGGTTTTAAGCTTTGGTAATTTTGGCTAGGAATTGGCTTGATTCAAGGTTAGATTTTGCTCGGTTTTTATTAATTTCTACGTTTTCGTAATCGTTGCTTTGTGCTCTTTAAAACCCATGCTTAAATTTTGTGAATTGATGATGTTTATGAAATGTGCCATTTATGAAATGGTGAGCTTTGTGATGAGTGTTGGTGTTAAATGAAAGATATGTGTTTAATGAACATGTTTTGTTCTTAAATTTTTGATGAATTTAGCTAATTAGGGCTAAATTGAGAAAATAGCATTTTGAAGGATTAAAATGTGAAATAAATGAAATGTGTGGGCTTGTATGAATATAGTGAGAATTTGGCTAGGCATGGGTGCAAGCTAATTATGTGTATTTGATGATTTTATGAATTAAGGACTAAAGTGTCGAAATGTGAAAATGTGAGGGCTATTTTGTAAAATGCCCTAAATATGTGTGTTTGGACTAAAATGAAAGATTTGGTGATTGAATGGATTGAATTTGAATGTGTATAGACCAAGAAAGGAGAGGTTCGGATCGAGATCGAGGCAAAGATAAAGTGATCGATTAATCGATCGTTTCGATAATTCGATGTCTGAGGTAAGTTCGGATATAATACATGTTATTAAGATATGTTTTAGTATTATGGAATGAATAAGTATATGATTATGAGATTTGAGATGTTATGTGCAAAATTAAATTGGATGGCACTAAGTGTGCGAAATCGAGATCGAAACAGAGATGAATAGCACTGTGTGTGCGATGTTATGAAAGCTTCGGCTTGTTGATTTGGCACTGTGTGTGCGATACCGAGATAAGTCAGTTAAAATAATAGACACTAAGTGTGCGATGACGAATATGCTTCAATTATGTATATGGCACTGGGTGTGCGATTAAATTAGACAAATATCAGAGGATGATCGACGTGTAATATCGAGCATTGAATAACTATGTGTTAGCTAAGGTATGTATTGAACCTTTGTGGTTGACGAGTTTATAGATGAAGCCATGAATGGATGAATGAGTATTTTAGCTATGGATGATATGGTATGAATATAAGAGAATTGAACTATGTGATGGTTTAATTATATACATTGGTTTGATCTGATGAGATAATGGTATTGTATTTCGAACTTACTAAGCTTTAAAAGCTTACTTTGTGATTGTTTCTCTGTTTTACAGTGCCAGCAAAGCTAGCTCGGATTCGGGAATCACCAGCATCTTTATCACACTATCGGCAATCTAATTTGGTATTTTTGGAAAGATGTAAATAGATGAAATATGGCATGTATAGGCTAGAAGTTATGGTATGTTTTGGGAATGTTTAATCCTTGCCATGTGAGTTGGCTTGGAAGTGAAATGATGTTAACTTATGAATGAGTTATGTTTATGATATGTGAAGTACATTTTGGTATGGCTTGGTGATAATGATATGTTTTTAAGTATGGTAAGATTAGTGAAGAATTGAGGCCATAATAATATAATGATTTTGTGGATGAGTCATGCTTGATAATGTATGTGATTTGGTTGAGCAAGATGGTATATAAGTTGACATATTTAGTAATGAGGATTGTATGTGATGATATGATGATCACTTGACATGAAATTGGTTGCTAAATTGTGTGTGGGATTATGCTTAAATGTGCTTGTAGGATTGACCCTTGTGTGGGTGGCAAATTGGCCTTGTAAATGGCCTATTTTGTCACACAGTTATGGCACATGGGCGTGCCTAGTGACCGTGGGGCTAAGTCAGTAGCTGGCTAAGAGTACACGGCCTTGGCACACGGACGTGCCTGGTAGCCGTGTGGTTTCAACAGGATCGACCACGGCCAAAGTACAAGGGCGTGCTTGGTGGCCGTGGAGCCAAGTCAGAATTGACCACGGCCAAGGTACACGGGCGTGCTTGGTGGCCGTGGAGTAAAGTCAGGTTCAAACACGGGGAAGACACACGGGGGTGTCTATCAGCCGTGGGTGGCACACGGTCTGCCCACACGGGCGTGTAACCCCTGAAACTTTGAAAAGTCTTAAATTTCTGAGAATTTCGGTATGTGTTCCGGTTTAGTCTCGACCCCTTTCTAACACGTGTTTAAGGTCTCGAAGACCTCCATAAGGGACTATATACTTATGAATGAATATGTTTGATTGATGTTTGAATTTGTGTCGTGAAATAGTAATGAAACGTTCTGATTGTCTGGTAATGCCTCTTAACTCTATTCCGGCGACGGTCTCGGGTTAGGGGTGTTACATTTTATTGGTATCAGAGCTACGATTTAGTCGATTCTCGGACTAACGTAGCGTGTGTGAGTCTAGCTATACATGCCATATATGAAATTACGATAGTGTGATGAATTCTGACAGTTGTAAATGTGTTTTCGTATAGTAATGGATCCCGATCGAGCAGTTGCTGACGATGTAGAGAGTAACGCGCCTGCTCCCGCTCAAGGGACAGTGCCGGCCACATCTTGGCCAAATGAAAGTAGTGAGGGAGGAAAAGCTAAGCAAGACTTCTTCCGTATGATGAGTGAGTGGTTTTCGGAGTTCGTTCGAACGAACCCGGCTGCTCCACAACCTCCACCCCCACAAGTACCTGTTGTGCCACAAGTGATAGATCCGATTCGATTGAATAAACCTCCTGTGGATAAGATCTAGAAGTATGGGGCCGAAGAGTTTAGGGCCACAGCTGATGATGATGCTGAGCAAGCTGAGTTTTGGCTCGAGAACACAATTCGGGTATTTGATGAGATGTCGTTAACCCCTAATGAATGTATCAAGTGTGCAGTTTCTTTGTTGAGAGATACGGCTTATAATTGGTGGAAAACATTGACATCCGTGGTTCCGAGAGAGAGAATCACTTGGGATTTCTTTCAAGTTGAGTTTAGAAAGAAGTATATCATTCAACGCATCATTGATCAGAAACGTAAAGAGTTCCTTGAACTGAAACAAGGTCGTTTGTCCGTTACTGAATATGAGCAAAAATTCGTAAGATTGAGTCAATACGTGAGAGAATGTGTTTCAACCGAAGCTACTATGTGCAAACGCTTCATAGAGGGATTGAATGAAGATATTAAATTGTTGGTTGGAATACTTGATATAAATGAATTTGTTGTGTTAGTTGAAAGAGCATACAAAGCTGAGGAGCTTAGTAAAGAAAAGAAGAAAGCTGATTCTGAAGCTCGTGATGAAAGAAAAAGATCGATGAATAAGTTTTCTCAACCTTAAACGAAGAGATTTAGATATGCAAGCAATCGTTCAAATGCTTCGTTTGGACATCCAAGTAGAGATCGTTCGAGACAAAGTGCTAGTCCACGAACTCAAGCTTCGATTGAATCAAGTGTTGGTAGCGGTAAGAGTAACAAACCTGAGTGCAGACAGTGTGGAAGACGACATGTGGGAGAATGCTGGGGCAAGTACAACAATAGAGTTTGTTATAAATGTGGATCCCGAGATCATTTTATTCGAGATTGACCAAATATGGTCGAAGAGGAAAATGTTCAGAATGAAAGACCGAGTAATGTGACGACTAGAGGTAGACCACCCAGAAACACCAGAAATGTGAGTGGAAGCCAAAGGGGGACTACTGACACAGCTGTGAGGTCAGAGGCGAGAGCACCTGCCCGAGCTTATGCTATACGTGCACGAGAGGAAGCATCATCTCCAGATGTCATCTCCGGTACTTTCACTTTATTTGATACTGATGTCATTGCATTGATAGATCCAGGATCTACTCATTCATATGTGTGTGAGAATCTAGTATCAAGTAAGACTCTACCTGTTGAGTCTACTGAAATTGTGATTAGAGTACCGAATCCCTTAGGCAAGTGTGTTTTGGTGGATAAGGTGTGCAAGAATTGTCCATTGATGTTTCGGGATGTTTGTTTTCCGGTTAATTTGATGTTACTACCGTTCGATGAGTTTAACATAATTCTGGGTATGGATTGCCTTACTCTGCATAATGCCATCGTGAATTGTAAAAGAAAGAGTATTGAGTTGAAAAGTCAGAATGGTGAGTTTGTAACACCCCTTACCTGTATTCAACGCCGAAACCGGGCACGAGGCATTACCGTAATAAAATCCTCAAGGTCGCCACCTAGGCAAAACATGACCACTCTCTTTGGCCATCACAACAACCTCAATCCTGACTTACGAGGCCTCTCTCAAACACACGAGGGCTCTCGAGACCATATCGAAAACTCTTACGATTTTAAAATTTTTCCATCTATACAGGGCTCACACGCCCGTGTAAGATTTGGCACGCCCGTGGATGTCACACACGCCCATGGTCACTACCCGTGCATGAAAACTCAAGCATTCTGTCAATGCCCCACGGTTAGGGAACACGTCCATGCCCTCCGCCTGTGGTGCACACTGACTACCTTAACACGGCCTAGAGTCTAGACACACGCCCTTGTGGCTAGCCCATGGCCAACACTGATTAACACACACGTTCTAGGCACACGCCCGTGTGACTAGTCCGTGGTCTATTCTGACATAAAATACAAACATGCAGGGGACACACAGCCAAGTCACACGCCCATGGGCTGACTGTGTGTCACACATGGCCTAGACACATGCCCGTGTGTCTACCCACATGGACAAGAGCAAAGCTATTTGCCAAGTTCTTTTCACCCTTCTAGCATACACAATCACGCACTCATTCAACACATCCAAAATCAACTCAAAATCTTACAATCTCACTTAGATAACTACATCTTTTCATATAATAAAGTGCCAACAACTATGGCATTATACAAAATAGATTATCCATCTAAAGGCCAACACATCATAGCCATATACAACAAAATTCACTAACTTGTCTAGCCCCTATACATGCCATATACAAAACATTGAGTCTTATGTACCAGAGTGTGCTGATAGTGTGGGCGATCTTCCAATTGATCCTCGTATCTCGATTCAACACTTTTGCTCTATAAGACAAGGGAAAAGAAAGGGAGTAAGCTTTGAGCTTAGTAAGTTTACACATAAACAATTAAGCAACATAGTATAAGCTAAACAACAATTAGCATTATACTAACATATAATGTACAACTATGCTTACTCTTTCTATCCCTTACCACATTTCCAACACATCATGAGTCACTTACTCATAACCATTGACATGCACCCCTGCATTCAATATCACATTTACACAATATACAACTCATCATTATTTCTCGATAATACATCCACACAGCTAATCCACACAAATAATGCACACAGCTAATCTCTCGGTGGTTTCGCACTTAGCCCACCACAATAAATTAATAATGTAGTATCGCACTTAGCCTACCATAAAGGTAATCGTAGTGGTTTCGCACATAGCCCACTAGACAATATACCGAACGATAGCATCGCACATAGCCAACTCATCGTCAATATGTATTAGGATGGTATCGCACTTAGCCCATCTTTTAGCATTATCACTACACATTCACATATCTATTTACATTCATTCCACTTAAAACACATAGGTTCTCAATCATTCTCAACCATGCTACACACTAGCTAGCATTGACAAATTGTAAGTATGAATGCATTGTTTATGCATAGACTTACCTCGATACTCAAAAGTATAGAAACGTGCAATTTAGTCCACCACCTTGTTCTTGCCTCGGTTTCGATCCGGGCTTTGTCTTTCTTGATCTATAATGAATAAATCAGCTTATTCAATACACACATTGACCAAATTGACTCACATCTCATACTTTGGAAAAATTACTCTTTTGCCCCAAATCTTTCTCATAATTACACTATTGCCCAAAGGCTCGTAAAGTGATTTTTATTCAACTTCCTAGCCTTTCATGCTTAGCCGAATCACTTACTCAACTAAAGCAATCATCAATTCTCATTACGACACACATGTATGACCAAACTTAAGATTTTTACAAACTAGTCCCTATATGCATTTTCTATAGAAACTCGTTTAGCAAAAGATGTTTCTACTACCTCGAGCTTTCATAATCTTCCATAAAACATCAAAATACATGCATGTCATACATGGCCACATTTTTGAACATCCATCATAGCTCATCAAATAGCTAAAAATAGCTTACTCATGCAACAAGGACTTCAAAAATACAAAGAATATAAAAAACGAGGCTAGATGCACTTACTAGCAAGCTTGAAATTTTGAAGAACCCTAACAATGGCTCTCTCAAATTTTGGTGAGCCTTGGAGAAGAAGATGAATGAATTTTGTCATCTTTTCTCCTATTTTAATCACTTAATTGTTAAATGACCAAAATGCCCTTTTTGATAAACTTTCTATTTTAACTCATCCATGCCCAAATTTGTCCAAAAATTAGAATTTGGGAAAATTGCTATTTAAGGACCTCTAATTAATATTCTAAAGCTATTTCACACAAATAGCTTCTAGAATCTCACATTTTGCAACTTTTTCAATTTAGTCCTTTTGGACAATTTAACCGCAATTTCACAAAATTGCTTCATGAAACTTTCACACTAGCATGCATACATAGCATAAACCTCAAAAACTCATTCATAAACTTTGGATTTGTGGTCTCGCACCACTATTCCGACTAGGCCCTAAATCGAGATGTTACAACTCTCCCCCCTTTAGAGATTTTCGCCCCCAAAAATCTTACCAGTAAAGAGGTTTGGATATTGCTCTCTCATAGCTTCTTCCGTTTCCCATGTAGCCTCTTCCACACCGTGTTTCTGCCATAACACTTTCACTAGTGCTATGCTCTTATTTCTCAATTGTTTCACTTCTCGAGCCAAGATCTTAATCAGCTCTTCATCATAAGACATATCTAGTCTTATCTCAATTTTCGTCGAAGGAATTACATGTGAAGGATCGGAGCGATACTGTCGTAACATCGACACATGGAATACATTATGAATCTTTTCCATCTCTACCGGCAAAGCCAACCAGTATGCTACTGGCCCAACTCTATCTGTAATTTCATACGGCCCTATGAATCTTGGACTCAATTTTCCTTTTCGTCCAAATCTCATAATCTTCTTCATGGGGACACTTTCAAAAACACTTTGTCGCCAACTTCAAACTCAATTTCTTTTCTTTTCAGATCCGCGTACGACTTCTGTCGGTCCGAAGCAACTTTCAGACTATTACGGATTATTTTCACTTTCTCCTCGGTCTCTTTTACTAGATCGACCCCATGGATTTGCTTCTCACTAAGCTCGATCCAATACAAAGGAGTCTGACACTTACGACCATACAAGGCCTCATACGGAGCCATCCGTATACTTGACTGATAACTGTTGTTGTAAGCAAATTCGACTAAAGGTAGATATCTCTCCCAACTACCCTCGAATTCTAACAAACAGCATCGAAGCATATCTTTGAGAACTTGAATCACTCTTTCAGACTGACCATCGGTTTGCGGATGGAACGCAGTACTGAAATTCAACTTTGTTCCCAAAGCCTCTTGCAACCTCTTCCAAAACCTCGAAGTGAACCTCGGATCCCTATCCGATATTATAGACACAGGTACACCATGTAACCTCACTATCTCTACAACATACAACTCAGCTAACTTATCCAGTGAATAATCAACACATACTGGAATAAAGTGAGCCAACTTCGTTAGTCTATCCACAACAACCCACACAGCATCTCTCTTTTTCAGAGTCATCGGTAACCCCGTCATAAAATCCATGGTAACTCGATCCCACTTCCATTCGGGTACCAACACTGGCTGAAGCAATCCCGAAGGCACTTGATGCTCAGCTTTCACTTGTTGACAAATCAGACACTTTGTCACGAACTCTGAAATATCTCTTTTCATACCCGGCCACCAATAAGACTTTTTCAAGTCATTATACATTTTCGTACTGCCCGGATGTACTGACAAACATCCACCGTGGGCCTCATGCAAAACCTTTTGGATTAACTCCTCATCTCTAGGTACACAAATTCTGTCACGGTACAGCAAACAACCATTCGAGCCCACTTGAAAATCGAAATCACTTTCTGATTCACACTTATCTCTCTTAGCTGACATCTCACTGTCATTTCTCTGAGCTTCACATATCTGTTGAACAAATAGTGGCTTAGCTCTCAACTCTGCCAGAATAGCACCATCATCAGACAATGCCAAACTCGTCCTCATAATTCTTAGAGCATACAAGGATTTCCTACTGAGGGCATCCGCAACCACATTCGCCTTTCCCGGGTGGTAATCAATGACTAACTCATAGTCTTTCAACAACTCAAGCCACCGTCTCTGTTGCAAATTTAGATCTTTCTGATCCATCAAATATCTCAAACTCTTGTGATCCGTAAAGATTCGGCACTTCTCACCATATAAGTAATTTCGCCAAATCTTTAACGCGAAAAAAATCGCAGCCAACTCCAAATCATGAGTCGGATAATTCTTCTCGTACGGTTTCAACTGTCTCGAGGCATAAGCGACTACCTTACCCTCTTGTATCAACACGCAGCCGAGACCATTAAACCACGCGTCACTGTAAACCATGAACTCTTTCCCCGATTCTGGTTGAACCAAAACCGGCGCCTCAGTCAAAATTGTTTTCAGTCTCTCGAAACTCTATTGACATGTCTCAGTCCATTCAAACTTGACATCTTTGTGCAAAAGTTTCATCATCGGGGTAGCAATCACAGAGAACCCTTTTACGAAACGTCTGTAATATCCTGCTAATCCCAAGAAACTTCTGATTTCTAACACGTTCCTCGACGGTTTCCAATTCACAATAGCCGATATCTTACTCGGGTCAACTCTAACACCATCACCCGACACAATGTGTCCTAGGAATCTGACCTCTCGGAGCCAAAACTCACTCTTGCTAAACTTAGCGTACAACTGCTCATCTCTTAAAGTTTGCAAGACAATTCTCAAATGTTCTTCATGATCGTTCTCATCCGAGAATAGATCAATATGTAAATCAATGAAGACAACTACAAACTTGTCCACATATGGTCTGAAAACACGGTTCATCAGATCCATAAAAATCACTGGTGCATTCGTCAAACCAAACGACATAACAAAAAACTCGTAATGGCCATACCTTGTCCGAAATGCAGTTTTGAACACATCCTCGCTCTTTCACTCTCAATCGATAATAACGGACCTCAGTGTCTGTCTTGAGAACACTCTTGTAGCTCCCTTGGTTTATCAAAAGATCACCAATCCTTGGTAAAGGATACTTATTCTTAACCGTCACTTTGTTGTTTGTCTATAGTCTATACACAACCTCATAGACCCATCTTTCTTCTTCACAAACAATACCGGAGCACCCCACGGTGAGTAGCTCGGTCTTGCAAAACCCTTATCTGTCAATTCTTGCAACTGAACCTTCAGTTCCTTCAACTCTAAAGGTGCCATCCTATATGGAGCAATTGAAATAGGTGCCGTTCCCAGAACTAACTCAATCCCAAACTCAACCTCTCTCAGTGGAGGTAATCTGGGTAACTCTTCCGGGAATACATCTGGATACTCACATACCACTGGCACTGTTTCAAACTTTACTCCAACCTCTTGAGTATTCAACACAAAAGCAAGATAGGACTCACACCCTTTTCTCAAACATTTATCAGCCACTAAGGAAGAAATCATCACTGGTAGACTATCCGATCCACCTGATTCAACCCGAACCACATCTCCACTCTCACATTTAAATTCAATAAACTTACTACCACAGTTCACTAAGACACTATGGGTAGTCAACAAATCCATTCCTAGGATTAAATCAAACTCATCAAATGGCAATAACATAAGATTTGCCGGAAAACAATGACTCTCAATCATCAAAGGACAATTCTTACACACATTGTCCACTAACACATGCTTACCTAACGGGTTTGACACCTTAACCACAAAGTCCGTAGACTCAACAGTCATACTCAAACTAGATGCCAATCTCATGCAAATATAAGAATGAGTAGACCCTGGATCCATTAAAGCAATAACAAGGGTGTCAAAGAGAGAAAAAGTACCCGTTATCACATCAGGGGAGGATGCCTCTTTGCGAGCACGAATGGCATACGTCTTCGCAGGTGCCCGACCCTCCGGTCTCACAGCAGAGTCTCTAGATGCACCTCTACCACTATTCCCGCCTCTCGGGTTCCTTGGTGGTCTACCCTTTGCAGACACATCATTGGATCTCATCTCTAGCTTCTCTTCCTTATCATCCCTCTCGGGGCAATTTCGGATAAAATGGTCGGGGGAACCACACTTATAACAGTTTTGACTGTTACCCCAACACTCTCCGGTGTGATATCTACCACAACTTGGACACTCCGGTTTGTTCTTTGGATTGCCCACAATTTCCATCGAAGTAGCTTGGACTCTCGAACCCGAACGAGTATTGCCCAAGTCTCGATGCGAATAACCCACTGGTGCTGTCGTCCTAGGACTCACTTCCTTAGACCTTTTCGACTGGGCTTGATACGACTTTCCCATCGGCCTCTTTCTAGCATCTCGGGCTTCACTCACAGCCCTTTTCTTTTCTGTACTCAACTCTTCGACCTTACTTGCCCTTTCGACCAACACCACAAATTCTTTCAACTCCAAAATACCAACTAGGAGTTTGATGTCCTCATTCAGTCCGTCCTCGAACCTCTTACACAATATGGTCTCTGACGACACACATTCTCGAGCGTATTTGCTAAGCCTAACAAACTCACGCTCATATTCCGCTACTGACATTCTTCCTTGCTTCAACTCAAGGAATTCCTTCCTTTTCTGATCAGTAAACCTTTGGCTTATATACTTCTTCCAGAACTCTTCTAGAAAGAAGTCCCACGTCACCCGCTCTCTCGGGACTACTGACGTCAACGTCTTCCACCAATGGTATGCAGCAAGGATACAACACACTTGAAGCTCTCTTCAGAAGTACAAGAGAGTTCCTCAAACACTCTCATCGAGTTCTCTAACTAGAACTCTGCCCTCTCAGGGTCATCATCAACCTTAGCTCTAAACTCCTCAGCCCCGTGTTTTCTAATCTTATCTATCGGGGGTTTCGATATCTCACTACAACAATACCTTGAGGAGCCACAGGAATTGGCTGAGGTATAGGAGGAGGAGGAGGAGGTTGAGCATTAGGGTTCGCTCGAACGTAGTCTGAGTGCCAATTGCTCATCATCTGAAGAAAGGCTTCTCGTGCCCCTTCCCCTTGACCCCTAGCCTCAGGTCCACTTTGAACAGGCACGGTTCCTTGCGCAGGAGCCGGCGCATTACTAGCTGCTTCATCAGCAGTCAATGGATCGGAATCCATATTCTATATAAAATAAGATTTAAAATCATCAGAAGCCATCACACTATCATTGTACACTTATGGCATGTATAGCTAGACTCTTACACCCGCTACGGTAGTCCTAGAACCGACTAAACCATAGCTTTGATACCACTAAATGTAACACCCCTTACCTGTATTCAACGCCGGAACCGGGCACGAGGCATTACCATAATAAAATCCTCAAGATTGCCACTTAGGCACAACATGACCACTCTCTTTGGCCATCACAACAACCTCAATCCCGACTTACGAGGCCTCTCTCAAACACACGAGGGCTCTCGAGACCGTATCGAAAACTCTTATGATCTTAAAATTTTTCCATCTATACAGGGCTCACACGCCCGTGGATGTCACACACGCCCATGGTCACTACCCGTGCATGAAAACTCAAGCATTCTGTCAATGCCCCATGGTTAGGGAACACGCCCGTGCCCTCCGCCCGTAGTGCACACTGACTACCTTAACACGACCTAGAGTCTAGACACACGTCCGTATGGCTAGCCCGTGGCCAACACTGATTAACACACACGTTCTAGGCACACGCCCGTGTGACTAGTCCGTAGTCTGTTCTGACTTAAAATACTAACATACAGGGGACACACGGCCAAGTCACACGCCCATGGGCTGACCGTGTGTCACACATGGCCTAGACAGACGCCCGTGTGTCTACCCACATGGACAAGAACAAAGCTATTTGCCAAGTTCTTTTCATCCTTCTAGCATACACAATCATGCACTCATTCAACACATTTATAATCAACTCAAAATCATACAATCTCACTTAGATAACTACATCTTTTCATATAATAAAGTGCCAACAACTATGGTATTATACAAAATAGATTATCCATCTAAAGGCCAACACATCATAGCCATATACAACAAAATTCACTAACTTGTCTAGCCCCTATACATGCCATATACAAAACATTGAGTCTCATGTACCAGAGTGTGCTAATAGTATGGGCGATCTTCCAATTGATCCTCGTATCTCGATTCAACACTTTTGCTCTATAAGACAAGGGAAAAGAATGGGAGTAAGCTTTGAGCTTAGTAAGTTTACACATAAACAATTATGCAACATAGTATAAGCTAAACAACAATTAGCATTATACTAACATATAATGTACAACTATGCTTACTCTTTCTATCCCTTACCACATTTCCAACACATCATGAGTCACTTACTCATAACCATTGACATGCACCCCTGCATTCAATATCACATTTACACAATATACAACACATCATTATTTCTCAATAATACATCCACACAGCTAATCCATATAGCTAATCTCTCGGTGGTTTCGCACTTAGCCCACCATAATCAATTAATAAGGTAGTATCACACTTAGCCTACCATAAAGGTAATCGTAGTGGTTTCGCACATAGCCCACTAGATAATATACCGAACGATAGCATCGCACATAGCCAGCTCATCGTCAATATGTATTAGGATGGTATCACACTTAACCCATCTTTTAGCATTATCACTACACATTCACATATCTATTTACATTCATTCCACTTAAAACACATAGGTTCTCAATCATTCTCAACCATGCTACACACTAGCTAGCATTGACAAATTGTAAGTATGAATGTATTGTTTATGCATAGACTTACCTCGATACTCAAAAGTATAGAAACGTGCAATTTAGTCCACCACCTTGTTCTTGCCTCGATTTCGATCCGGGCTTTGTCTTTCTTGATCTATAATGAATAAATAAACTTATTCAATACACACATTGACCAAATTGACCCACATCTCATACTTTGGCAAAATTACTCTTTTGCACCAAATCTTTCTCATAATTATACTATTGCCCCAAGGCTCGTAAAGTGATTTTTATTCAACTTCCTAGCCTTTCATGCTTAGCCGAATCACTTACTCAACTAAAGCAATCATCAATTCTCATTACAACACACACGTATGACCAAACTTAAGATTTTTACAAACTAGTCCCAACATGCATTTTCTATGGAAACTCATTTAGCAAAAGATGTTTATACTGCATCGAGCTTTCATAATCTTCCATAAAACATCAAAATACATGCATGTCATACATGGCCACATTTTTGAACATCCATCATAGCTCATCAAATAGCTAAAAAGAGCTTACTCATGCAACAAGGACTTCAAAAATGCAAAGAATATAAAAAACGAGGCTAGATGCACTTACTAGCAAGCTTGAAATTTTTGAAGAACCCTAACAATGGCTCTCTCAAATTTTTTTGACCTTGGAGAAGAAGATGAATGAATTTTGTCATCTTTTCTCCTATTTTAATCACTTAATTGTTAAATGACCAAAATGCCCTTTTTGATAAACTTTCTATTTTAACTCATCCATGCCCAAATTTGTCCAAAAATTAGAATTTGGGAAAATTGCTATTTAAGGACCTCTAATTAATATTCTAAAGCTATTTCACACAAATAGCTTCTAGAATCTCACATTTTGTAACTTTTGTAATTTAGTCTTTTTGGACAATTTAACCGCAATTTCACAAAATTGCTTCATGAAACTTTCACACTAGCATGCATACATAGCATAAACCTCAAAAACTGATTCATAAACTTCAAATTTGTGGTCTCACACCACTATTATGACTAGGCCCTAAATCGAGATGTTACAGAGCTAGTTCGAATAAAATCCAATGATATGAAAGGATTACCAGCTGTTGTATCTGCGTTGAAAGCTATGAACTATGTGAAAAAGGGTTGTGAAGCTTATTTGGCATACGTGATTGATACAAAAGTGTCGGAAAAGAAAGTTGAATCTGTGCCTGTGGTATGTGAGTTTCCAGATGTGCTTTCTGAAGAGTTACCAGGATTACCTCCAATTCAGGAAGTCGAATTTTGTATTGAATTAGTACCGGGGACCACTCCCATTTCGATAGCTTCGTATAGAATGGCACCAGCAGAATTGAAAGAGTTAAAGTCTCAGTTGCAGGAGTTGACTGACAGAGGATTTGCACGATCGAGTTTCTCACCCTGGGGAGCTCCTGTGTTATTTGTGAAAAAGAAAGATGGAACTATGAGAATGTGTATTGATTATCGACAGTTGAACAAAGTAACGATAAAGAACAAATATCTGTTGCCTCGTATTGATGATTTGTTTGATCAACTAAGAGGAGCTACAATGTTTTCAAAGATAGATTTGAGATCAAGTTACTGTCAGCTAAGAGTTAAAGAATCCGATGTGCCGAAAACTGCTTTCAGAACGAGGTACGGACTGTAACATCCCAATTTAGGGCCTGATCGGAACAGTTGTGCGAGACCACAAATTTGAAGTACTAAAATGAGTTTTGAGGTTTAAGATATGTTTGCATGATAGTATGAAAGTTTCATGTAGAGATTTTATGAAATTGTCATTGAATTGTCCATTAGGACTAAATTGTAAAAGTTGCAAAATTTGAGATTCTAGAAGCTTTTAGTATGAAATAGCTTTGGAATATTAATTAGAAGTCCTTAAATAGAAATTTTCCCAAATTATAATTGTTGGACAAAAATGGACATGAGTTAGAATTTTTGAAAGTTTAGTGAGAAGGGCATTTTGGTCATTTATCAATTAAATGATTTAAAAGGGAAAAAGATGACAAAAATCTTATTCATCTTCTTTCCTTGTGCCGAAAATTTGAGTGACTCCATAGCTAGCGTTCTTCAATTTTTTGAAGCTTGCTAGTAAGTGCATCCTAGCTCTGTTTTTAATAATATTCTTCGTATTTTTGGAGTCCTCGTATTATGAATTAGCTATTTATAGCTATAAGTTGAGCTAGAGTTCATGTTCATAAATCTACCCATGTATGACATGCTTGTAAAATGATGTTTTATAAAATATTATGAGAGTTTGATGTTAGATAAACATCTTTTCCCAAATGAATTTCATGAAAAATACTAGTAAGGACTAGTTTGTAAAAGTTGTGAAATTTGTCATACATGATAGAAATAGTGAGAATTGATTGTTGCTATAGTTAATAGAATGAATCAACTAAGCATGAAGTTCACGAAAGTTGAATAAAAATCACTTTACGAGCCTTGGGTCAAAAGTGTAATTATGAGGAAGTTTAGGGGCAAAATGGTAATTTTGCCGAAGTATGAGTTAAGAGGCAATTTAGTCAATGTGTGTATTAAATGAGCTAAATTATTATTATAGATCAAGAAAAACGAAGCCCGGATCGAAATCGAGGCAAGAACAAAGTCGTGGACTAAATTGCATTTCTACATACATTTTGTACATTGAGGTATGTTTGTACGATTTCTAAGCTTTATAATTAATATCATTGAATTGCTTAGTATGATGTAGAATATATCTTAATTCCATGAGATTTTTGATGCTATGCTAAACAAAGAAATCAATGAGATTAAGTATGAGAAAGTCCCGATTGAAGTTGAATTACTTAGGATACTCGATCTATCACATGAGATAAGGAAGTCCGTATAAGACCAAGCCAAGGCATGGCATCGGCAATCAAGCAAGTTATCATGTAAGACCAAGACAAGTCTTGGCATTGAAGAGTTATTATGAGATGAAGATCCATATAAGCCCAACCAAGGCATGGCATTGGTGAGTCTACATGTAAAGATGTCATGTAAGTCCAAGACAAGTCTTGGCATTGAAAAGCTATCATGAGATAGAGATCCCATGTAAGTCCAAGCCAAGGCATGGCATTGGTGAGTAACAAAGAAGATTTCATGTAAGTCTAAGCCAAGGCTCGGCATTAACCCGTTCATGAGTAAAGACACCAAGTAAGACCATGTGAAGACATGGCAATGGTAAGTTCCCAATGGAACACACAAGGAAGACTTCGTGTAAGTCCATGTCAAGACATGGCATCGATACCAAGTTGAGAGATCTCATGTAAGACCATATCTAGGGTATGGCTTTGGCATCGAGATATTTGTGAGATAAGATTCAGTATCCTGGGTTATTCATAGTAATTCATCAAGCAAAAGAGTAAAGAATAAATGAGAAAGCAATAAAGTTAAGCAAGTAAAGCTATCATCAAAGTATGTTAGTCATAGTGAACTAAGAGTATTATTCATGTTATGAATGATGAAGTTAAGATTATGCTTACCTTAACAAAGTATGCTAATCTATATGATTAAGTGATACATGTACCTTGTTTACCTTACAAACACGAGACTAGTAAGTACCATGATAAGTGTAAGAATCATTAAGAGTAAGTAAGCTCAAGCATGTGAACTTAGCAATGCCTTTGCTTATGATGAATGAGTATGTTAAGTATATATATATTTATATACGTTGTTATATGCATTACATGCAAACTTACTAAGCGAAATGCTTACGTCTTTAATTCTTTCTTTCCATGTAGTCCCGCCAAGCTAATGTCGTGGCTCATCGTCATCGAAGCTCGAAGCACACTACCAATCACTATTTTGGTATAGCCAATTTGTTTATATTAAGTATGGCATGTATAGGAAACATTTCATTTTGAGTTATGTTTTAGAATTAGCCAAAGTGTTGGCTATCAAGCTTAGTATTCTTTTTGTATATGGCCAAAGAGATGGGTCATGAATGATTAAGTATGTATGTTTTTATCTATCAATGAAGTATGTATCCTTGTTCATGTTAGATGTAATACTTGAGTTATTGAATTGAGTATTGGATTGATCTTGATATCAGGGTGGCAATTGGCTTGGAAGATAGCCTCTAGGTGCCCACACGGAAAGACACACGGGCGTGTGTCTAAGCCGTGTGTCCCCTGCACATTAGTGTTTTAAGTCAGAATAGACCACGGGCTAATCACACGGCCGTATGTTTAGGCCGTGTGTGACACACGGTTAGCACATGGGCGTGTGCCCTGGCCGTGTGAAGTCTGCACCTTGCACTTGTAAATTGAATTACCACATGGCTGAAGTACACGGGCGTGTGTATGGACCGTGTGGATAAGTCAGAATGCCAATGTTTAACACACGGGCTAAAGCCACGGGCATGTCAAGGCCGTGTGAAATTAGTCAGTGTCGACCACGGGTGGAAGACACATGCATGTCTTAGGGGTACACGGTCGTGTCCCAAGTCACATGGGTGTGTGACCCCTGTTTCAAGGAAAAGTTCCCGATTGAGTTCTGAAGAATATCGGATAGGTGTTTAAGGCCTCGTAGGCCCATGAAACGTATGTTTTGTTTAAGAAAGAGAAGTTTCTGTTCCGAAACAAAATTTTACAGCCCGTAAGTATATGTTTCTTTAAGTTCAAGTATGGTAATGTCTCGTATCTAGTCTCAGTCTCGGACTTGGGTATGGGGTGTTACATTTAGTGGTATCAGAGCTACATTTTAGTCGGTTTTAGTACTAACGTAGCACGAGCACGAGTCTAGCTATACATGCCATATGTAAGAATGTTTTTATAATGATAGTGTGACGACTCCTGACGACTTAAATTATGTTTATACATATAGTAAACTGATCCTGAAAGAGCTGTAGCAGATGATGTAGAAAGTAACGCGTCGGGTCCCGCTGAAGGGACGGTGCCTAACGAGAATGAGAATAGACCCACTACGGTGAGTCAAAGAGGAGGAGAAGAGGCTAGAGAAGCCTTCCTCCATATGATTAACACGTGGTATACGGAGTTCGTTTCGTCACGAACCCGAATGCTCAAACCTCCACCCCGCCTATTCCTCAACCTATCCCAAGAGCCCCTCAAGTAGTAGAGGTGGTAAGAGGAGAGAAACCTCCGGTGGATAGGATCAGGAAACATGGGGCAGAAGAATTTCGGGCTAAAAAGGATGATGATCCGAAAAAGGCCGAGTTCTGGTTAGAGAATACCATCAGGGTATTCAATGAATTGTCATGCACGTCTAATGAATGCATGAAGTGTGTAGTCTCTCTTTTAAGAGATTCTGCTTACCAATGGTGGAACACCTTAGTGTCAGTGGTACCACAAGAAAAGATCACGTGGGAGTTCTTCCAAGAAGAGTTCAGAAAGAAGTATATTAGTCAAAGATTTGTCGATTAGAAAAGAAAGGAATTTCTAGAACTGAAGTAAGGCAAGATGTCCGTAACTGATTATGAGTGTGAGTTTATACGACTCAGTAAATATGCTCGAGAGTGTGTATCCACTGAGGCCATCATGAGCAAGAGATTCGAAGATGGACTAAATGAGGACATTAAGTTGTTTGTTGGTGCCCTAGAATTAAAAGAATTTGTTGTGTTAGTGGAGCGGGCTTGTAAAGCCGAAGAGCTAGTAAAGAGAAGAGAAAATCTGAAATGGAGTCTCGTGACTCGAGAAAGAGACAGTGGAATAAGTCATTCCAACCCTCTTCCAAGAAGTCAAGAGATTTCTCCACCCGATCAGCTTCATCCACAGGGTTTTCAAGTGGAAACAAGGGTAAATAGTATTCGGGAAATAAGGCACAGACTACTTTAGTCGCTAGTGTGGGGAACATTCAATCTGATAGACCGGAATGCCGAGTGCCGAGTGCATGAAAATGCTTGTTTCAGATGTGTTTCCCAAGACCACTTTATAAAAGATTGCCCGGAGACGATGAAGGAAGAGAGAGCACAGAACCCGATATCTGGGAGTATGGTCAGAGGAAGACCGCAGAAGAACCCGGGTAGTGGAGCAAGTGGTAGAGGTGACCCTAAAGAGCAGGTTGCGAGACCCGAGGGTAGGGCACCTGCAAGGACGTATGCCATTCGTGCTCACGAAGAGGCATCTTCTCCTGATGTTATTACGGGTACCTTTTCTCTTCATGATATTAAAGTTATTGCTTTAATAGATCCCGAATCCTCACACTCTTACATTTGCATGAAACTAGTATCCAGTATGAGTATGCCTATAGAGTCTACAGAATTTGTGATTAAAGTGTCTAATCCATTAGGCCAAAGTGTCTTTAGTCGATAAAGTATGTAATGATTGCCCATTGATGATTAGAGGTCATTATTTTAAAGCAAACCTTATGTTGTTACCATTTGATGAGTTTGACATCATTCTTGGTATGGACTGGTTGACCACTCATGATGTAATAGTAAATTGTGGGAAGAAATATATTGAGATGAGATGTGAGAATGGGGACACTTTCCATGTAGAATCAGACGAACAAGGTAGATCGCTGGTAATGATTTCTCATATGACGGCACAAAAATACATAAGAAAAGGGTATGAGGCATATTTGGTCTTTGTGATGAATGATAGAGAAACAGAGTTAAAGATTGAGTCAGTACCGATAGTATGTGAGTACTTGGATGTTTTTCCCAAGGAATTACCAGGACTACCACCAGTTAGAGAGATTGAGTTCAGCATTGAGCTAGCTCTTGGTACTGTACCAATATCTATTACTCCTTACAGAATGGCTCCAAAAGAGTTGAGAGAGTTGAAGTCACAGTTGCAAGACTTGACAGATAAAGGTTTTGCAAGATCAAGTTGTTCTCCATGGGGTGCTCCAGTTTTATTTGTGGAAAAGAAAGATGGCACCATGAGATTGTGCATAGATTACCGTCAGCTTAATAAAGTGACAGTAAAGAACAAGTACCCATTGCCAAAGATCGATGATTTGTTCGATCAATTGAAGGGGGCCACTGTGTTCTCTAAGATAGACTTGAGATTTGGGTACTACCAGTTGAGAGTAAAGGACTCAGATGTATCCAAGACCGCTTTTCGAACGAGGTATGGGCATTATGAATTTTTAGTCATGCCCTTTGGATGGACCAATGCTCCTGCGGTATTCATGGACTTAATGAACCACATCTTCAGGCCATACCTCCACAAGTTTGTAGTCATTTTTATCGACGACATATTGATTTATTCCCGAGATGGGAATGAGCATGCTGAGCATCTACGAACGGTCTTGCAGACTCTATGAGAAAATCAGCTTTATGCCAAGTTCAGTAAAAGTGAATTTTGGCTCAAGGAAGTAGGATTTCTGGGACATATTGTCTCGAGAGATGGAGTCCGAGTAGATCCAAGTAAGATTTCGGCCATAATGGACTGGAATCCACCGAGGAATGTCTCTGAGATTAGTAATTTTCTAGGCCTAGCTGGCTATTATAGACGATTCATCAAGGGGTTTTCCATAATTGCAACTCTGATGACGAAATTGTTACAGAAAAATGTGAAGTTTGAGTGGACAGAAAGATGCCAACAAAGTTTCGAGAAACTAAAGGCATTATTGACGGAAGCTCCAGTTTTAGTACAACCCGAGATAGGGAAAGAGTTCGTGATATACAGCGATGCATCCTTAAACGGATTAGGCTGTGTACTTATGCAAGAAGGCAAAGTGATTGCTTATGCCTCAAGACAGCTAAAGCCCCATAAGAAGAATTATCTGACGCATGATTTAGAGTTGGCTGCCATAGTCTTCGCATTGAAGATTTGGAGACACCATTTATATGGTGAAAGATGTCAGACTTTCACCGATCACAAAAGTTTGAAGTACTTGATGACGCAAAAAGAGTTGAACTTAAGGCAACGGAGATGGTTAGAGTTGATAAAAGACTATGAGTTGGTCATTGACTACCATCCCGGAAAGGCGAATGTGGTCACTGATGCTTTGAGTAGAAAGTCCCTATTTACATTAAGGGCAATGAATTTGTGGATGACTTTATCCGACGATAGTTCTATTCTAGCTGAGTTGAGAGCTAGACCAATGTTTCTCCAAGAGATCATTGAAGCTCAAAAAGAAGATAGTGAATTGCAAGTCAAGAGAGCTCAGTGCGAGACAGATGTTGAGTCCGATTTCCAAATTAGTCCCAATGGAAGTTTGATGTTCAAAGATAGAACTTGTGTACCGAGAAAGGAGGAGCTTATTCAAAAAATTTTGCATGAGGCACATAACGGATGTTTATCTGTACATCCGGGTAGTACCAAGATGTATAATGAATTGAAGCAACAGTATTGGTGGCCAAGAATGAAGAAAGATATTTCAGAGTTTGTTTCCAAATGCATGATTTGTCAGCAAGTAAAGGCTGAACACCAAGTACCTTCGGGTTTGCTTCAACCCATTTCGATTCCCGAGTGGAAATGGGACCGTATCACCATGGATTCTGTAACGGGTTTACCGTTGTCACCAAGCAAGAAAGATGCTGTATGGGTTGTGGTTGACAGACTTATGAAGTCAGCCCATTTCATACCTGTACGAGTAGATTACTCACTCGACAAGTTGGCAAACTTGTATGTTTCAGAAATAGTAAGGCTACATGGAGTTCCTTTGTCAATCATATCGGATAGAGATCCGAGATTCACCTCCAGATTTTGGAAGAAGTTACAAGAGGCCTTGGGTACAAAATTGAGTTTTAGTACAGCCTTTCATCCTCAAACTGACGGTCAGTCAGAGAGGTTAATACAAGTACTCGAAGATATGCTCCGGTGTTGCATTCTTGAATTCAAAGGCAGTTAGGAAAAGTTTCTCCCATTAGTAGAAATTGCCTACAATAATAGTTTTCAGTTGAGCTTGAAGATGGCGCCCTATGAGGCTTTATATAGGCGTAAGTGTCGAGCACCTTTATATTGGACTGAACTCAAGAAAAACCAGATTCACGGGGTTGATTTGGTTAGAGAAACCGATCAGAAGGTGAAAGTAATTCGAGAAAGTTTAAAGGCTGCTTCTGACAGACAAAAATCCTACTCGGATTTGAAAAGAAAAGAGATAGAGTATCAGGTCGGGGATAAAGTTTTCTTGAAAGTGTCACCATGGAGAAAGGTTCTCAGATTTGGCCGTAAAGGTAACTTGAGTCCACGTTTTATCAGACCATACGAGATTACTGAGAGAGTTGGGCCGGTAGCTTATCGACTGGCTTTGCCATCAAAGTTAGAAAAGATACATGATGTGTTTCATGTGTCCATGTTGCGACGCTACCGATCAGACCCTTCACATATAATTGCCCCGTCAGAGATAGAGATTCATCCCGACATGACTTATGGTGGTGAAGAACCAGTTAAGATTTTAGCTCGGGAAGTCAAACAGCTAAGAAATAAAAGTATTGCCCTAGTAAAAGTGTTGTGGCAAATACATGGGATAGAGGAAGCTACATGGGAACCAGAAGAGAGCATGAGAAACCAGTACCCAAACCTATTTGCTGGTAAGATTTTCGAGGACGAAAATTCCTAAGAGGGGGAGAATTGTAACATCCCGATTTAGGGCCTAGTCGGAACAGTGGTGCGAGACCACAAATCTGAAGTATTAAAATGAGTTTTGAGGTTTAAGATATGTTTGCATGATAGTATGAAAGTTTCATGTAGAGATTTTATGAAATTGTCATTGAATGGTCCATTAGGACTAAATTCCAAAAATTGTAAAATTTGAGATTCTAGAAGCTTTTAGTATGAAATAGCTTTGGAATATTAATTAGAAGTCCTTAAATAGCAATTTGCCCAAATTATAATTTTTGGACAAAAATGGACATGAGTTAGAATTTTTGAAAGTTTGGTGAGAAGGGCATTTTGGTCATTTAATCAATTAAATGATTAAAAAGGGAAAAAGATGACAAAAATCTTATTCATCTTCTTCCCTTGTGCCAAAAATTTGAGAGACTCCATAGCTAGGGTTCTTCAATTTTTTGAAGCTTGCTAGTAAGTGCATCCTAGCCCCGTTTTTAATATTCTTCGTATTTTTGGAGTCATCGTATTATGAATTAGCTATTTGTAGCTATAAGTTGAGCTAGAATTCATGTTCATAAATCTACCCATGTATGACATGCTTATAAAATGACGTTTTATGAAAGATTATGAGAGTTTGATGTTAGATAAACATCTTTTCCCAAATGAATTTCATGAAAAATACTAGTAAGGACTAGTTTGTAAAAGTTGTGAAATTTGTCATACATGATAGAAATAGTGAGAATTGATTGTTGCTATAGTTAAGAGAATGAATCAGCTAAGCATGAAGTTCACGAAAGTTGAATAAAAATCACTTTACGAGCCTTGGGGCAAAAGTGTAATTATGAGAAAGTTTAGGGGCAAAATGGTAATTTTGTCAAAGTATGAGTTAAGAGTCAATTTAGTCAATGTGTGTATTAAATGAGCTAAATTATTATTATAGATCAAGAAAAATGAAGCCCGGATCGAAACCGAGGCAAGAACAAAGTCGAGGACTAAATTGCATTTCTACATACATTTTGTACATTGAGGTAAGTTTGTATGATTTCTAAGCTTTATGATTAATATCATTGAATTGATTAGTATGATGTAGAATATATCTTAATTCCATGAGATTTTTGATGCTATGCTAAACAAAGAAATCAATGAGATTAAGTATGAGAAAGTCCCGATTGAAGTTGAATTACTTAGGATACTCGATCTATCACATGAGACAAGGAAGTCCGTATAAGACCAAGCCAAGGCATGGCATCGGCAATCAAGCAAGTTATCATGTAATACCAAGACAAGTCTTGGCATTGAAGAGTTATTATGAGATGAAGATCCATATAAGCCCAACCAAGGCATGGCATTGGTGAGTCTCCATGTAAAGATGTCATGTAAGTCCAAGACAAGTCTTGGCATTGAAAAGCTATCATGAGATAGAGATCCCATGTAAGTCCAAGCCAAGGCATGGCATTGGTGAGTAACAAAGAAGATTTCATGTAAGTCCAAGCCAAGGCTCGGTATTAACCCGTTCATGAGTAAAGATACCAAGTAAGACCATGTCAAGACATGGCAATGGTAAGTTCCCAATGGAACACACAAGGAAGACTTCGTGTAAGTCCATGTCAAGACATGGCATTGATACCAAGTTGAAAGATCCCATGTAAGACCATATCTAGGGTATGGCTTTGGCATCGAGATATTTGTGAGATAAGATTCAGTATCCTGGGTTATTCATAGTAATTCATCGGGCAAAAGAGTAAAGAATAAATGAGAAAGCAATAAAGTTAAGCAAGTAAAGCTATCATCAAAGTATGTTAGTCATAGTGAACTAAGATTACTATTCATGTTATGAATGATGAAGTTAAGATTATGCTTACCTTAACAAAGTATGCTAATCTATATGATTAAGTGATACAGGTACCTTGTTTACCTTACAAACACGAGACTAGTAAGTACCATGATAAGTGTAAGAATCATTAAGAGTAAGTAAGCTCAAGCATGTGAACTTAGCAATGCCTTTGCTTATGATGAATGAGTATGTTAAGTATATTTATTTATATACGTTGTTATATGCATTACATGCAAACTTACTAAGCAAAATGCTTACGTCTATAATTCTTTCTTTCCATGTAGTCCCGCCAAGCTAATCTCATGGATCATCGTCATCGGAGCTCGGAGCACACTATCAATCGCTATTTTGGTATAGCTAAGTTGTTTATATTAAGTTTGGCATGTATAGGAAACATTTCATTTTGAGTTATGTTTTAGAATTAGCCAAAGTGTTGGCTATCAAGCTTAGTATTCTTTTTGTATATGGCCAAAGAGATGGGTCATGAATGATTAAGTATGTATGTTTTTATCTATCAATGAAGTATGTATCCTTGTTCATGTTAGATGTAATACTTGAGTTATTGAATTGAGTATTGGATTGATCTTGATATCAGGGTGGCAATTGGCTTGGAAGATAGCCTAGGTGTCAAGACGGATAGACACACGGGCGTGTGTCTAAGCCGTGTGTCCCCTGCACATTAGTGTTTTAAGTCAGAATAGACCATGGGCTAATCAAATGACCGTATGTTTAGGCCGTGTGTGACACACGGTTAGCACATGGGCGTGTGCCCTGGCCGTGTGAAGTCTGCACCTTGCACTTGTAAATTGAATTACCACACAGCTGAAGTACACGGGCGTGTGTATGGACAGTGTGGATAAGTCAGAATGCCGAAGTTTAACACACGGGCCAAAGCCACGGGCGTGTCAAGGCCGTGTGAAATTAGTCAGTGTCGACCACGGGTGGAAGACACGGGCATGTCTTAGGGGTACACGGTCGTGTCCCAAGTCACATGGGCGTGTGACCCCTGTTTTGAGGAAAAGTTCTCGATTGAGTTCCGAAAGTTTCCGGATAGGTGTTTAAGGCCTCGTAGGCCCATGAAACGTATGTTTTGATTAAGAAAGAGAAGTTTCTATTTCAAAACAAAATTTTACAGCCCGTAAGTACATGTTTCTTTAAGTTCAAGTATGGTAATGTCTCGTATCCAGTCTCAGTCTCGGACTTGGGTATGGGGTGTTACACAGACATTACGAATTCTCAGTGATGCCTTTCGGACTAACAAATGCTCCTACAGTGTTTATGGATCTGATGAATCGAATATTCAGACTGTATTTGGATCGCTTTGTAGTGGTGTTCATTGATGATATTTTGATCTATTCGTGTGATGAGACGCAACATGCTGAGCATTTGAGAAACGTGCTACAAACTCTGCGTGAGAAACATTTGTATGCTAAGTTTAGTAAATGTGAATTTTGGTTGCGTGAAGTTGGTTTTCTGGGGCATATTGTGTCAGCTGCCGGGATACGAGTTGATCCTAGTAAAATCTCTGCTATATTAGAATGGAAGCCTCTGAGAAATGTGTCTGAAGTCCATAGTTTTCTGGGACTAGCGGGATATTATAAACGGTTTGTGAAAGGCTTCTCGATGATTGTGACTCCGTTGATGAAGTTGCTACAGAAAGATGTTAGATTCGAGTGGTCAGAAAAATGCCATCAGAGTTTTGAACAATTGAAAGTGTTGTTGACAGAAGCACCAGAGTTGATTCAAGCGATTTTAAAAGAGGCTCATAATAGTCGATTAACTGTACATCCTGGGAGTACGAAAATTTATAGTGATCTGAAACAGTTTTATTGGTGGCATGGTATGAAACGAGACATCTCTGACTTTGTGTCGAAATGTTTAATTTGTCAGCAAGTTAAAGCCGAACATCATGTTTCGTCTGGATTGTTGCAACCGATTATGATTCTTGAGTGGAAATGGGAAAGGATCACGATGGACTTTGTGTTGGGATTGCCATTATCTCCGGGAAAGAAAGATGCAATTTGGGTGATAGTTGACAGATTGACGAAATCAGCTCATTTTGTTCCGGTGAGAACAAATTATTCACTCGATAGATTGGCTGAAATGTATATTGCTGAAATTGTGAGATTGCACGGGGTGCCGCTATCTATTGTATTTGACAGAGATCCAAGACTTACCTCGCAATTTTGGAAGAAATTGCAAGAGGCTTTAGGCACAAAATTGCATTTCAGTACTGCGTTTCATCCGCAAACGGATGGTCAGTCCGAGCGGATCATTCAGGTTCTTGAAGATATGTTGAGATGTTGTATTCTTTAATTCAAAAGTGCATGGGAAAAGCATTTACCGTTGATTGATTTTGCGTACAAAAATAGTTTTCAATCTAGCATTAAAATGGCACCATATGAGTCTCTCTACAGTCGAAAGTGTCGAACTCCATTGTATTGGACTGAGCTGAGTGGGAATAAGATTCACGGGGCTGATCTTATAAAAGAGACTAAGCAGAAAGTGAAAGTAATTCGTGGCGGTTTGAAAGCGGCCTCAAATCGTCAGAAGTCTTATGCAGATTTGAAACGAAAAGATATTGAATTTGAGGTGGGTGATAAAGTGTTTTTGAAAGTATCTCCGTGGACGAAAATACTTCGATTTGGCCGGAAGGGCAAGCTGAGTCCGAGGTTCATTGGATCGTATGAGATTATTGAACGTGTTGGACTGGTTGCTTACAGATTGATGTTGCCACCTGAGTTAGAAAAGATTCATAACGTGTTTCATGTGTCAATGCTTCGACGGTACAGATCAGACCCGTCTCATGTGATTGCTCCTACTGAGGTTGAGATCCAGTCAGACTTGTCGTATAGTGAAGAACCGATCCGAATTTTGGCACGAGAGACCAAAGAGTTGAGAAATAAGAAAATCTCTTTAGTGAAAGTATTGTGGCACAAGCACGGAATTGAAGAGGCTACATAGGAGCCTGAGAATGTTATGAGAGAGCAATATCCACAGCTATTCACCGGTAAGATTTTCGGGGACGAAAATCCCTAAAGAGGGGGAGAGTTGTAACAACCCGAATTAGACCCTAGTAAGAATAGTAGTTTCGAGACCACAAATTCGAGGTCAGAATAATATTCTAATATTATTTTTGGTGTGAATTATATGTGATATAGCCTGTGTGAAAATTCTGTGTGATAATTTTATTGACTGTGTGTCAAATTGTGAGAAAGGACTTAATTGCATAAAGTGTAAAATGCTGTGTGCCGATTGTTATATACTTAATTGTTGTTGGCTTTTTAAGGTGGAGGCCTTATGTTGTTAATAACTCATTTTTAAGATAGTGGATGGTTAAATGACTAGATAACCATAATGTAAATTTGTCTTATATGACTAATAAAAGGGCAAAATTGGTATTAGATTATTAAGTTAATTTATAATAAAACAAAGCATCAAAATAAGCCATTTTCTATTCATCTTTGCACCGAATATTGAAGAAAGAAGAGAGGTTTTAAGCTTTGGTAATTTCGGCTAGGAATTGGCTTGATTCAAGGTTAGATTTTGCTCAGTTTTTATTAATTTCTACGTTTTCGTAATCGTTGATTTGTGCTCTTTAAAACCCATGCTTAAATTTTGTGAATTGATGATGTTTATGAAATGTTCCATTGATGAAATGGTGAGCTTTGTGATGAGTGTTGGTGTTAAATGAAAGATATGTGTTTAATGAACATGTTTTGTTCTTGAATTTTTGATGAATTTAGCTAATTAGGGCTAAATTGAGAAAATAGCATTTTGAAGGATTAAAATGTGATATAAATGAAATGTGTGGGCTTGTATGAATATAGTGAGAATTCGGCTAGGCATGGGTGCAAGCTAATTATGTGTATTTGATGATTTTATGAATTAAGGACTAAAGTGTCGAAATGTGAAAATGTGAGGGCTATTTTGTAAAATGCCCTAAATATGTGTGTTTGGACTAAAATGAATGATTTGGTGATTGAATGGATTGAATTTGATTGTGTATAGACCAAGAAAGGAGAGGTTCAGATCGAGATCGAGGCAAAGATAAAGTGCTCGATTAATCGACCGTTTCGATAATTCGACGTCCGAGGTAAGTTCGGATATAATACATGTTATTAAGATATGTTTTAGTATTATGGAATGAATAAGTATATGATTATGAGATTTGAGATGTTATGTGCAAAATTAAATTGGATGGCACTAAGTGTGCGAAATCGAGATCGAAACAGAGATGAATAGCACTGTGTGTGCGATGTTATGAAAGCTTCAGCTTATTGATTTGGCACTGTGTGTGCGATACCAAGATAAGTCGGTTAAAAGAATAGGCACTAAGTGTGCGATGACGAATATGCTTCAATTATGTATATGGCACTGGGTGTGCGATTAAATTAGACGAATATCAGAGGATGATCGATGTGTAATATCGAGCATTGAATAACTATGCGTTAGCTAAGGTATGTATTGAACCTTTGTGGTTGACGAGTTTATAGATGAAGCCATGAATGGATGAATGAGTATTTTAGCTATGGATGATATGGTATGAATATAAGAGAATTGAACTATGTGATGGTTTAATTATATACATTGGTTTGATCTGATGAGATAATGGTATTGTATTTCGAACTTACTAAGCTTTGAAAGCTTACTTTGTGATTGTTTCTCTGTTTTACAGTGCCAGCAAAGCTAGCTCGGATTTGGGAATCATCAGCATCTTTATCATACTATCGGCAATCTAATTTGGTACTTTTGGAAAGATGTAAATAGATGAAATATGGCATGTATAGGCTAGAAGTTATGGTATGTTTTGGGAATGTTTAATCCTTGCCATGTGAGTTGGCTTGGAAGTGAAATGATGTTAACTTATGAATGAGTTATGTTTATGATATGTGAAGTACATTTTGGTATGGCTTGGTGATAATTATATGTTTTTAAGTATGGTAAGATTAGTGAAGAATTGATGCCATAATAATATAATGATTTTGTGGATGAGTCATGCTTGATAATGTATGTGATTTGGTTGAGCAAGATGGTATATAAGTTGACATATTTAGTAATGAGGATTGTATGTGATGATATGATGATCACTTGACATGAAATTGGTTGCTAAATTGTGTGTGGGATTATGCTTAAATGTGCTTGTAGGATTGACCCTTGTGTGGGTGGCAAATTGGCCTTGTAAATGGCCTATTTTGTCACACGGTTATGGCACACGGGCGGGCCTAGTGACCGTGGGGCTAAGTCAGTAGCTGGCTAAGAGTACATAGCCTTTGCACACAGACGTGCCTGGTAGCCGTATGGTTTCAACAGGATCGACCACGGCCAAAGTACAAGGGCGTGCTTGGTGGCCGTGGAGCCAAGTCAGAATTGACCACGACCAAGGTACACGGGCGTGCTTGGTGGCCGTGGAGTAAAGTCAGGTTCGAACACGGGGAAGACACACGGGGTGTCTATCAGCCGTGGGAGGCACATTGTCTGCCCACACTGGCGTGTAACCCCTGAAACTTTGAAAAGTCTTAAATTTCTGAGAATTTCTGTATGTGTTCCGGTTTAGTCCCGATCCCTTTCTAACACGTGTTTAAGGTCTCGAAGACCTCCATAAGGGACTATATACTTATGAATGAATATGTTTGATTGATGTTTGACTTTGTGTCGTGAAATAGTAATGAAACATTCTGATTGTCTAGTAATGCCTCTTAACTCTATTCCGGCGATGGTCTCGGGTTAGGGGTGTTACACTGACAAAATTACTATTTTGCCCCTAAACTTTTCAAAATTACACTTTTGCCCCTAGGCTCGTAAAATTATTTTTCTTCAACTTTCTTACATTTCAAGCCTAGACGAATCATATTCTCAACTATAGCAACATTCAATTTCCACTATTTCACTCATGTATGACCATTTTCATAACTTTTGCAATTTAATCCATACATGCATTTTTCATGAAATTCACTTAGAGAAAGATGTTCATACTACATCAAACTTTCATAATCTTCTATAAAACATCAAAATACATGCATGTCATACATGGGTAAATTTTTGAACATGAATCCTAGCTCAAAATATAGCTAGAAATAGCTAATTCAAGTTACGAGGACTTCAAAAATACGAAGAATATTAAAAACGGGGCTAGGATGCACTTACTATCAAGCTTGAAAATTTGAAGAACCCTAGCTATGGCTTCCTTGAAAATTTTGGCTAAGGGAATAAGATGGACACCATTTTTTACTTCTTTTTCCCTTTTTAATTTTTTATTTACCAAATGAAAAAAATGCCCTTAATGCTCATTTCTTGAGATTTTTCCTTCCCATGTCCATTTTTGTCCAACTTATTATATAATGGTCTAATTGCTAAATAAGGACTTCTAATAATTTTTGTGATTCTATTTCATACCCAAATCTTCTAGAAACCTATATTTTCTCATCTTTACAATTTAGTCTTAATGGACAATTTACTCACTCATTAATAAAATTTCTTCATGAAGTTTTCACACAAGTATGCAACCACCTCATAAGCCTTATAAAAATCATTAAACACACAATTCTACTTCGGATTTGTGGTCTCGCACCACTATTCTGACTAGGCCCTAAATCGGGCTGTTACAAAGTATTTAAATAAAATGCTCGCTTTGATTCTTTTTCAAGATTACAGACTCGTTTAGAGTATCTACTGAAGTAAGTTGTCTTTCTCACAATGTAAATGTTCTTATAATGCCACTTATCATAAATGTGAACTTAGAAAATCAATGAGCTAATATTTGCTTGTCACAATTTATTTATTCATCATTCAAATACATAGAAAACAATTACATGTTTGCTACAATATGAACAAATTTCACAACAATCTTTCACTTGCCCTGATGAATTAAATGTGTCATGTTTCACATTCTCATATCCTCAGTGTGTTTTTTAAAACTCGAAGTTACAATATTTTTAGCAAATGAATCCGTAAGGTTATATTCAGAAGCTACTTTCTCCACATCTATTATTTCTTTAGCTAAACAAATATCTAGACATGTGCAAAGCATCGCATACATAAGGCTTCCAACTATCAAAGTATATGGAACCTTACTCATATTGTAACACCCCTAAACCGTATCCGTCGCCGGATTAGGGTTAAAGGTATTATCGGACGAATTGGAAACGTTTACAGACATTTCATAAAACAAGTTATCAATTTCAATCACTATGTCCCTTAGATAGGTCACCGAGACCTTAAGCATGCTTTAGAGAAGGGTCGGGACTAAACCGAACACATACGGAAATTCTCGGAAATTTAAAACTTTTTGAACACTACAGAGGTCACACGCCCGTGCAGTCAGGCCGTGTGCCTCCCATGGCTACTAGACACACCCATGTGTCTTGGCCGTGCCAAAACAGAGCATGTATTCGTACTTCCCCACATGGCCACCAAGCACGCCCGTGTGCTAAGACCGTATACTCTTAAGCAATACACTGACTTATCCCCACGGCCACCAGGCACGCCCGTGTGCCATAACCGTGTAGACAAAATAGGCCATTTGCAAGGCCAACTTGCCACCTACACATGAGTCATACCTACAAGCATCAATACAATACCAATTCAGGCTTTCCAATGTATTCAATCATACCATTTCATGCATTACTCAATCACCAACTAGACCATTTACTTCCATGCTCATTATCATCACAACTAAAGCCATTTAAAGAGACAATTATACATCTCAAAACACATGTAATTCAATTATCATATATTTCATACCAAAACTCATTTTCTAATCACCTTTTTCATCAACTATAAAGTCAAGAAACATACCACATTCATAGCTCATACACAAACTCAATATTGTCTCACTTCCAAGCCAAATCAAATGACAAGGATTAAACGTCACAAATCATACCATAACTTCTAGCCTATACATGCCATATTTAATCTATATACATCTTTCCAAAAGTACCCAAAATAGATTACCGATAGTGTGATTGATATGCTGACGATCCACGGATCCGAGCTAGCTTTGCTGACACTGCAAAGCAGAGAAACAAATCACACAATAAGCTTTCCAAAGCTCAGTAAGTTCGTAACATAACACATTTAAATCAAACAAACCACCACATAGATTATTTCACATATACATATATATATCATACCATCCAAAACTAAAATGCTCATTTAACATTTCATAATCTCATTCATAGATTCATCAACCATATAGGTTCTGAGTGTACCTTAGCCAACACCTAGTAATCAATTACATTTGCTACTCAATACTCATTATTCCCTTTCGATCAACTTCCGTTTCTTCTTCTATTCAATCGCACACTTAGTGCCCAGATATTTAGCCGAAGCTTAATTAACATCCCACACATAGTGCATTTATATCAAACCACTCTTCAATCAGTATCGCACACACAGTGCATTTATATCAAACCGCTCTTCAATCAGTATCGCACACACAGTGCCAACCAGAAAGTCGAAGTTTATATTATTTCGCACACACAGTGCTAAACATCTCAATCACGTTTCTGAATACGCACACTTAGTGCCACATAACTCAAACTCAAACTCTCACATAGCATCCACATTTCAATATCATTATAACATTCATTTCATAGCATTTAACATAACTAAATATTCGTATTATGTCCGAATTTACCTCGGACGTCGAACTATCGAAACGGTCAGTCAATCGAGCACTTTATCTTTGCCTCGATCTTGATCCGGACCTCTCCTCTCTTGGTCTATACACATTCAAATTCAATCCATTCAATTAAAAATCATTCATTTTAGTCCAAACACACATATTTGGGGCATTTTACAAAATAGCCCTCACATTTTCATATTTCGACACTTTAGTCCCTAATTCACAAAATCATCAAATTCACATAATTTCTTTCCACACAAGTCTAGCCGAATTTTCCTTGTGTTCATACAAGCCCACATATTTCATTTATTTCACATTTTAGTCCCTCAATTTACACTTTTCTTAATTTAACCCAAATTACTCAATTTCATCAAAACTTCCAATACAAACTATGTTAACCCAACACTAAGCTTTCATTTTCCACCATCAAACATTCAAGAACTCACATGTCCATCAATGGTACATTTCAAAGACATCATCAATTCACAAAATTTAAACATGGGTTTGGTAGAGCACAAAGCAATGATTATGAAAACGTAAAAATTATCAAAAATCATACCTCAATTGAGCTTGGCAAGTGCCGAAATTTCAAATGCTTTTAAAACCCTTTTCTTTCTTCCACAATCGGTGTAAAAGATGAACAACTCCATGCATTTTCTCTTTATGTTTTATTAGTATTAACATAATATACATTTTACTATTTTATCCTTTATTATTAACATAATATAACACATGATAGTTGGTTATAATTGTCCAACTACCATCCACTCACTATATAATGGCTAAATTGCTTTATAAGGCCATTTCATTTAAAAGCCATAACACATAGATACTTCAACAATCAGCACACAGCTTTTACACTTTATGCAATTAAGTCATTTCTCACAAATTGACACACAGTCGATAAAATTATCACACAAAATTATCACACAGGCTATTTCACATATAATCAACACCAAAAATAATAAAAAAATATTATTCCGACCTTGGATTTGTGGTCTCAAAACCACTATTCTGACTAGGGTCTAAACCGGGCTGTTACAACTCCCCCCCTTAGGGATTTTCGTCCCCGAAAATCTTACTAGTGAATAGATGCGGATATTGCTCTCTCATAACGTTTTCGGACTCCCACGTAGCCTTTTCAATTTCGTGTTTGTGCCATAATACTTTCACTAAGGAAATTCTTTTGTTTCTCAACTCTTTAGTCTCTCGTGCCAAAATTCGAATCGGTTCCTCACTATACGACAAGTCTGACTGAATCTTAACCTCAGTAGGAGCAATCACATGAGACGGGTCATATCTGTACCGTCGAAGCATCGACACATGAAACACGTTATGAATATTTTCTAACTCTGGTGGTAGCATCAATCTATAAGCAACTGGCCCAACTCGCTTAATGATCTCATACAGTCCGATGAATCTCGGACTCAGCTTGTCTTTCCAACCAAATCGAAGTATTTTCTTCCACAGAGATACTTTCAAAAACATTTTATCACCAACTTCAAATTCAATATCTTTTCGTTGCAAGTCTGCATAAGACTTCTGATGATCTGAGGCCGCTTTCAAACTATCTCGAATCACTTTCACTTTCTGCTCAGTCTCTTTTATAAGATCGACCCCGTGAATCTTATTCTCACTCAGCTCAGTCAAATACAATGGAGTTCGACATTTTCGACCATAAAGAGCCTCATACGGTGCCATTTTGATACTAGATTGAAAACTGTTGTTGTATGCAAATTCAATCAACGATAACTACTTTTCCCACATACTTTCAAACTCAAGAATACATCATATCAACATATCTTCAAGAATCTAAATGATTCGTTCAGACTGACCATCCATTTGCTGATGAAACACAGTACTGAAATGTAATTTTGCGCCTAAAGCCCCTTGCAATTTCTTTCAAAATCGCGAGGTATATCTTGGGTCTCTGTCAGATACAATAGATAGTGGCACCCCGTGCAATCTCACAATCTCAGCAATATACAATTCAGCCAATTTATCAAGTGAATAATCTATTCTCACCAGAACAAAATGAGCTGATTTCGTCAATCTATCAACTATCACCCAGATTGTATCTTTCTTTCCCGGAGATAAAGGTAATCCCGACACAAAGTCCATCGTAATTCTCTCCCATTTCCACTCAGGAATCATGATCGGTTGTAACAAACCGGACGGAACCTGATGTTCAGCTTTAACTTGCTGACAAACTAAACATTTCAACACAAAGTCAGAGATGTCTCGTTTCATACCACGCCACCAATAAAATTGTTTCAAATCATTGTACATTTTCGTACTTCCCGGGTGAACAGTCAAACGGCTATTATAAGCTTTGTTCAAAATTAGCTGAATCAATTCTGAATTCTTCGGAACACTAATCTGATTTCTAAATCTCAAACAATCATCACTATCAACTCGAAATTCTGAATCAACATTCAATTCACACTGAGTTCGTTTAGCCATTATTTCAACATCACTTTTCTGGGCATCACAAATCTGACATACAAACATCGGTTTTACTTTTAACTCGGCCAAAACCACACTATCATCACACAGATCTATCTGAGCATTCATTGCTCTCAAAGCACATATAGACTTTAGGCTCAAAGCGTCAGCTACAACGTTAGCTTTACCCGGATGATAATCAATCACAAGTTCGTAATCTTTCAACAGTTCTAGCCATCTTCTCTATCGTAAATTCAATTCTTTCTGAGTCATCAAGTATTTCAAACTCTTATGATTAGTATAAATATGACATTTTTCACCGAATAGGTAATGACGCCAAATCTTCAACGCAAACACAATCGCGGCCAATTCAAGGTCATGCGTAGGATAATTTCTCTCATGCGGCTTTAACTGCCTCGAAGCATAGGCAATGACTTTACCTTCTTGCATCAGCACACAGCCTAAACCATTCAACGATGCATCGCTATATACTACGAATTCTTTACCCGATTTCGGTTGAACTAACACTGGTGCCTCCGTCAACAACACTTTCAACTGCTCAAAACTCTGATGACACTTTTCCGACCATTCAAATTTAACATCTTTCTGTAGCAACTTCGTTAATGGAGTCGCAATCATCGAGAATCCTGTCACAAATCGTCTATAATATCCCGCTAGTCCCAGAAAACTACGGACTTCAGACACATTTCTCGGAGGCTTCCATTCCAAAATAGCTAAAATCTTACTCGGATCAACTCGTATTCCCGCAGCTGATACAATATGCCCCAGAAAACTAACTTCACGCAACCAAAATTCACATTTGCTAAACTTAGCATACAACTGTTTCTCACGTAGAGTCTGTAACACAATTCTCAAATGTTCGACATGTTGCGTCTCATCACAGGAATAAATCAAAATATCATCAATGAACACCACAACAAAGTGATCTAAATACGGTCTAAATATCTGATTCATCAGATCCATAAACACTGCAGGAGCATTCGTTAATCCAAAAGGCATCACTAAGAATTCATAATGTCTGTACCTTATTCTGAAAGCAGTTTTCGGCACATCAGATTCTTTGAATCTAACTGATAGTAACCCGATCTCAAGTCTATCTTAGAAAACACTGTAGCTCCTCTCACCTGATCAAAAAAATCATCAATACGAAGCAATGGATATTTTTTCTTTATCGTCACTTTGTTTAATTGTCGATAATCAATACATATTCTCATAGTACCGTCTTTCTTTTTCACAAATAACAGGAGCACCCCAAGGCGAGAAACTTGGTCGTGCAAATCCTCTATCTGCCAACTCTTGCAACTGAGATTTCAACTCTTTCAATTCGGTCGGTGCCATTCTATACGAAGCTATAGAGATAGGAGTCGTTCTCGGAACTAATTCAATACCGAATTCAACTTCTCTGATTGGAGGTAATCCCGGTAATTCTTCAGGAAACACATCTGGAAACTCACTAACCACAGGTACAGATTCAACTTTCCTTTCAGTCACTTTTGTATCTATTACATATGCTAGATAAGCTTTGCAACCCTTTTTCACATAATTCATAGCTTTCATTGCAGATATAATAGCTGGTAACCCTTTCAAATCACTGGATTCAATTCGAACTATCTCACCGTTCTGACTTCTCAATTCGATACTTTTTCGTTTACAATTCACAATAGCATTATGCAAAGTGAGCCAATCCATACCCAGAATTATATCAAATTCATCAAACGGTAACAACATTAAATTAGTCGGAAAACATATATCACGAAACATCAATGGGCAATTTTTGCACACCTTATCCACCAAGACACACTTGCCTAAGGGGTTCGATACTCTAACCACAAATTCAATAGACTCAACAGGTAGAGTCTTATTCAATACTAGGTCCACACACACATAGGAATGAGTAGATCCTGGATCTAATAATGCAATCACATCAGTATCAAATAGAGTAAAAGTACCAGTGATGACGTCTGGAGATGATGCTTCCTCTCATGCACCTATTGCATAAGCTCGGGCAGGTGCTCTCACCTTCGATCTCACAGCGGTATCGGTAGCCCCTCTTTGACTTCCACTCACATTCTCGACATTTCTGGGTGGTCTACCCCTAGCTATCACATTACTCGATCTCACATTCTGAACATTTTCTTCCTCAACCATCTTTGGGCAGTCTTGAATGAAATGATCTCGTGATCCACATTTATAGCAAACTCTATTATTGTACTTTCCCCAGCATTCTCCCATATGTCGTCTTCCACACTGTCTACACTCAAGTTTGTTACTTTTGGCTCTATCAACACTTGATTCAATTGGAGCTTGAGTTCTCAGACCAACACTTAGTCTTGCACTATCACTATTCGGATGTCCAAACGAAGCATTTGATCGGTTACTTGCATCTCTAAATCTCTTCGTCAAAGGTTAAGAAAACTTACTCATCGATCTTTTTCTTTCATCAAGAGCTTCAGAATCAGCTTTCTTCTTTTCTTTACCGAGCTCCTCGACTTTGCATGCTCTTTCGACTAACACAACAAATTCATTTATATCAAGTATCCCGACCAATAACTTAATATATTCATTCAACCCTTCTATGAAGCGTTTACACATAGTATCTTCGGTCAAAACACATTCCCATGCATACTGGCTAAATCTCACAAATTCTCGCTCATACTCAATAACTGACAAGCGGCCTTGTTTCAGCTCTAGAAACTCTTTACGTTTCTAATCAATAAATCGTTAACTGATATATTTCTTTCTAAACTCGGCTTGAAAGAAATCCCAGGTGATTCTCTCTCTCGAAACCACCGATATCAATGTTTGCCACCAGTTATACGCAATATCCCTCAACAACGAAATAGCACATTTTATACATTCATCAGGAGTCAACGACATCTCATCAAATACTCGAAGGGTATTCTCGAGCCAAAACTCAGCTCTCTCGGCATCATCATCGACTGTGGCCCTGAACTCTTCGGCCCCGTACTTTCAGATCTTATCCACAGGAGGTTTATTCAATCTGATCAGATCTACAACTTGTGGCACAATAGGTACTTGTGGGGGTGGAGGTTGTGGAGCAGCCGGAATCGTTCGAACGAATTCCGAAAACCACTCACTCATCATACGGAAGAAGGCTTGCTTAGCCTTTCCTCCCTCACAACTTTCATTCGGCCTAGATGTGGCTCATTGTTGTCCCTTGAGGGAGCGGCGCGTTACTCTCTACACATCACAAGAATCGCTCGATCGGGATCCATTTACTATACGAAAACACATTTTCAACTGTCAGTATTCATCACACTATTGCAATTTCATATATGACATGTATAGCTAGACTCACACACGCTACATTAGTCCGATAATCGACTAAACTGTGGCTCTAATACCAATAAAATGTAACACCCTCAACCCTAATCCGTCGCCGGATTAGGGTTAAAGGTATTATCGAACGAATCGATAACGTTTACAGACATTTCATAAAACAAGTTATCAATTTCAATCACTATGTCCCTTAGATAGGTCACCGAGACCTTAAGCATGCTTTAGAGAAGGGTCGGGACAAAACCGAACACATATGAAAATTCTCAGAAATTTAAAACTTTTTGAACACTGCATATGTAACACCCCTAACCCGAGACCGTCGCCAAAACAGGGTTAAGAGGTATTACCGATCAATCAGAACATTTAACATCTAGAATTTATGACACAAAGTCAATCATCTTCAATCTCTTTCAATTACAATCATGGTGTGTCCTTATCGAGTCTCTACGAGACCTAATTCACATGCTAAAAGAGGGTCGGGACTAAATTGAACACACATGAAATTCTCAAACACCTAAATTTTTTCTAAGATTCGGGGGAGACACGCCGTGGGAGGAGGCCGTGTGCCCTCAACGGCTACTAGACACCCCCGTGTGTCCATCCGTGTCTATATACTGTCTATTTCAACACGGTCACTAGGCACACCTGATTTCCCATTCGTGTCTATATACTGACTATTTTAACACGGTCACTAGGCACGCCCGTGTGCCATGGCCGTGTAATACTAAGCTACATCTCGCCAATTCACCCACAGTCTTAGGCACGCCTGCGTGTGCCTCGACCGTGTAACATTATAGGCCATTTTACAAGGTCAAAGTGCCACCCATTTGGGTCAATCCTACAAGCACATTTGAGCAACACCACTTCATGCTTCTAATTGCATTCAAACATACCATTTCATACACCAATTAGTCATCCACAATATCATCTACTTCTATACATATTGGCCTCACAAATGAGTCCATCCAAGTATCAATTATACATCTCAAAACATTTATAACTCAAACATCATATAATCCATACCAAAACTCATCTTCTAATCACCTCTTTCATCAACCATAAAGTCATGAAACATACCACATTCATAGCTCATTCACAAACTCAATATTATCACACTTCCAAGCCAACTCACATGGCAAGGATTAAACATCACAAATCATACCATAACCTCTAGCCTATACATGCCATATTTAATCTATATACATCTTTCCAGAAGTACCAAAATAAATTTCCGATAGTGTGATTGATATGCTGACGATCCCCAGATCCGAGCTAGTTTTACTGACACTGCAAAGTAGAAAAACAAATCACACAGTAAGCTTTCCAAGGCTTAGTAAGTCCGTAATATATTACATGTAATTCAATAATTCAAATTAATATACAAGAATAAGCCATCACTTGGATTAATTTATCAGTGCTACACCAACTCAACTATACTCAATGTTCACATAGTACTCCATCCATATACTTTCAAAATCCACCAACACATAGATATCATACGTACCTTAATCAACACACAATTATCATACAACCTTAGCTAATACGTAGTTATCATACATACCTTTGTCAACACATAGTTACTCACCAACCAAGCTACTCAATTGCTCAACTTTACATTTCGATGAATCTTTACTATATTTTTGATTTATTCGCACACTTAGTGCCAACTCGTATTCAAAACTTAATTATCATCGTACACTTAGTGCCAGTTCGTTAAACCCAACTTGTATCGGTATCACACACACAGTGCCAATTCGGTAAGCTGAAATTTGATTAACATTGCACACACAGTGCATCTATATCAATTCGATCTTAAATTGATATCGTACACGCAGTGCCAACCACAAAGTCTAAGCTTATATCAATTCGCACACACAGTGCCAATCGTCTCGATCATATTTTCGAATACGCACACTTAGTGCCACATGACTCAACTCTCACATAGCATCCACATTTCAATATCATTATAACATTCATTTCATAGCAATTAACATAATTAAGTATTCGTATTATGTCCGAACTTACATCAATATCTTTTACACATTGCTAATCACAAAGCCGAAGTTTATATTATTTCGCACACACAGTGCTAATCATATCGGTCACATTTCCGAATACGCATATTTAGTACCACATAACTCAAGCTCCCACATATCATTTACAATTTGATATATCATACCATTCATTTCGTAACATTAAGCATAGTTAATTACGCATATTATGTTCGGACTTACCTCGGACGTCGAAATACCGAAATGGTCGATTAATCGAGTACTTCGTCTTTGCCTCGATCTCGATCCGAACCTCTCCTTTCTTGGTCTATACACATTTAAATTCAATCCATTCAATCATCATTTCATTCAATTTAGCCTACATACACACATTTAGGGCATTTTGCATAATAGCCCTCATATTTTCACATTTCGACACTTTAGTCCCTAGTTCACAAAATCATCAAATTCACCAAATTCCACCTAGCACAAGCTTAGCCGAATTTTTCTAATATCTATACAAACCCATACATTTCATTTATTTCACATTTTAACCCTTCAATTTGCTATTTTCACAATTTAGCCCTAATTAGCTAAATTCATCAAAACTTCAAGAACAAAACATGTTAATCCAACACCAAGTTCTCATATTTTATTATCAACTAGCACATAGCTCAAGCATTCATCAATGGCTCATCACAAAAACGTCATCAATTCACAAAATTACAACATGGGTTAGCTAGAGCACGAAGTAACGATTACGAAAACGTAGAAATTATCAAAAACGGATCAAAAACTGACCTTGAATCAAGATGATTAATTGCCGAACCTAGCTTGATTTTATCCCTTTTCTTTTCCTTCAAATTCGACACAAAGATGAGCACTATCTCATCATTTTCATGTTTGTTTTATTATTATAAACAGTTTACTATTCAATTACTAAAATCTCCATTCCATTAATAAATAAAACAAACATGTAATAAGGGCATATTTGACTTTCATTCATCCATTATCTCAAAGATGGCTTATTTGCCATATAAGGCCTCCACCTTTAAGAGCCAACAACAATTTAGCACTTATAAATCAGCACATAGCTTTTACTCTTTACGCGATTAAGTCATTTTTTCTTAATTCAACACATAAACGATTAAATTATCACACAGAATTTTCACACAGTCTATATCACATACTATTCACACGGAAAATAATATTAAAATATTTTTACAACCTCGAATTTGTGGTCTCGAGCCACTATTCCGACTAGGGTCTAAACTGGGATGTTACAACTCTCCCCCCTTAGGGATTTTCATCCCCGAAAATCTTACCAATGAATAGGTGTGGATATTTCTCTCTCATAATGTTCTCAGTGTAACACCCCAAACCTGGCCCAAACACCACGACCGGATCTGGTATGTCACTAAGAAAAATTTTGGAAGAACATGTCGTATTTTCAGAAAAATATTTTTCTAAAGTTTATCTTCTTATTCGAGAGAAATTTAATAGTTGATAGTTTAAATAAAATATGCCTTTATAAATTAAAAACCCAAATTTAAATAGATACATTAGTTCAATAAGAATTTAAATAACTAAAAGTAATTAAAGCCCAAAGTAAAACAAAACATAAAATAGTGGCCCATAACCTTATTACAACGAGATTTAAAATCCATTAATTAAAAATATAAAGTATTAACTTGAGACTTTTTACTGGATCCAGATGGTCTTTTGCATGGCCACCTTGCGTTCCTCTCGGCCTGGTCCAAGCACTAGGTATCACTGAAAGGTTAATTAATAGGGTGAGTCGCGAGACTCAGTGTGTAACCCTCATGCACCACTAGATTTTGGCCTTAGGCCCATAAAACAGATTAATAATTCCATTTATAAAAAAAATAACAAATAATATGCAAGGCCCAACCCGTTTGCCTAGGTTTCCATCCGCTACACGCCCCCGTACCAGCCATTCACACCATTGGGGATTTCTACAATCGACCCACACTCGCTACACGCCAAGATGGCGGTCATGTCGCTCATCAACATATTATGGCGAAGCCCTTATAATGAGATCACGGCATTAGCCGCTACAACATATAATGCATCGGTATAAACCGCTACACATATAACGTATAACTTCCTCCTTTCATCAACCCAACCCATGCAATCATAAAATCAATATGCTTTTATCATATAAAGTCAAACATTCATCGACTGGTGATTTGCTTCACCCTTTTCGGGTTTCAACATTAAACCGAGATATCGGTATTTATCACAATATATAAACTTATGAGCATACATTAATAATCGGATCTAGATGGTGGGAAGTATTACACACACGATATCGCGAAATCCAATATTCTTAGTCGATGTCCTTGCTATCTGGATCTATTATCCTCAATGTAAAGCCTTGAAATCCCAAAAGTAACACGATTCTATAACTTAGAGATCTATACGATTGACTCCACTAAAGTTCCCTTGATTTCGGCACAAGTAGGCACCATGTAAGTAATTCGGCAATCACAGGAGATGAGATCTAGGGATTTTGGCTTTTAGGAAAATCCCGAAAAAGTATGAACAAGAGAAGGTGATGTGTCTTTGGCTTTTAAAATACTTGAGTGAGGAGTTTCGGTTTCTGACAGGAAAAGAGAAGAAGAAAAGAAAACAAGGAAGAGACTTGAAGATTTCAGCTAGGAAGAAAAAGAATGGAAAGAGTTTCGGCTTTTGAATCAAAGTGAAGATGAGGGAATAGGCTTAGAGATTTCGGCTTTTTAGAGAAATCGGCTCAAGAGAAAAAAAATGGAGAAGAGAGTGAAAGGAGAGGTTTCGGCTTTTGAAGAAATTGAAGAAAAGAAATTGTAGAGGGAAAGGCTAAGAATTTTGGCACAAAGAATGAAGAGGAAATTAGGGTTTAAATGCCAGAATCAATGAGATATCCCCCCTATTTATAGAAATTTCGGCACTTACCTACCTTGCAGATAAATCCTATCTTTTCTCCTTTATCTTAATCTACTAGCTCATCTAAAAGAGACTTAATTATCTCTAACTCCTCCCTCCTTTATCAGCATATTATCCACATATTTTAATCATTAAAATCCCTAAATTTTAGCCTTTATCTGCTTATTATCCACATAAAATAAATTCCTAAATAATAGCCTTTATCTGCTTATTATCCACATAAAATAAATTCCTAAATAATAGCCTTTATCTGCTTATTATCCACATATTTTAAACATTAAAACCCATAAATTTCAGCCTTGTTGCCATCCACTCCACCTAATCCTAATGCCCAAAATTTAGCTAACTTAAATTAAAAGAATTGGGCTCCATGAAACTTAAATTTGGGCCCCTTACTCCCTTGTGTGGCGTCACCTCCTAAGATTGGGCCACAAGCCCACTTTGGTATTTTAAACATAGATACTACCTTTTAAACCCTATAATGCCCAAACAGATAATTTTAATCAAGGCCTCTACCTAAGCCTGAGCCCAATTTGGACCCCTAACACTTAAATTAACACATTAAACATATCCACCCATTAAACGCATAGGCCCAAAAATTCAGGATGTTACACTCAGACTCCCACGTAGCCTCTTCAACTTCGTGTTTGTGCCATAAAACTTTCACTAAGGAAATTCTTTTGTTTCTCAATTCTTTAGTCTCTTGTGCCAAAATTCGAATCGGTTCCTCACTATACTACAAGTCTGACTGAATCTCAACCTCAGTAAGAGAAATCATATGAGACGGGTTAGATCTGTACTATCGAAGCATAGACACATGAAACACGTTAAGAATCTTTTCCAACTCAGATGGCAACATCAATCTATAAGTAACTGGCCCAACTCGTTAAACGATCTCATACGACTCGATTCGAAGTATTTCCTTCCACGGAGATAAAGGCAATCCCGACACAAAGTCTATCGTGATTCTTCTATTTCCACTCAGGATTCATAATTGGTTGTAACAAACCGGACGGAACCTGAGGTTAAGCCTTAACTTGCTGACAACTAAACACTTCGACACAAAGTCAGAGATGTCCCGTTTCATGCCAGGCCACCAATTCAAAGTCAACTGAATCAACTCTGAATTTTTCGGAACACAAATCTGATCTTTAAATCTCAAACAATCATCACTATCAACTCAAAGTTCTGAATCAGAATTCAAATCATATTGAGCTCGTTTTACTATCATCTCATCATCCATTTTCTGGGCCTTACAAATCTGATGTACGAACATCGGTCTCATCTTCAACTCATCCAAAGCTGAACCATCATCACACAGATCTATCTCGTAATTCATAACTCACAAAGCACATAAAGACTTACGACTTAAGGCATCAACAACAACATTATCTTTGCTGAATGATATTCAATCACAAATTCATAACATAATACGTTCAACTCACTGAATCAAATCAATATACAAAGTAAACCATCACATAGATAGTTTCACGAAAATGCTCAAACTTAACTATATCCGATACTCACATAACCATCCATTCATCTATTTTTAAATTCATCAACCACGTTGGTTCCATATATATCTTTTCCAACACTTAGATAACGATCTTACATGCTATTCCATGCTCGATACTACACATCAATTGCTCTTTGTTATTTATTCAAATTAATCGCACACTTAGTGCCATATTTCTCAATTCCACATACAACATTTCTAGTCAATAATCACATATTCATTCATAACTTTTAGATATAAATTTAACAACTCGTATTTCCATTGGTGATATAATATGCCCGTAAATCCAACCTCACGCAACCAAAACTAACATTTGCTAAACTTAGCATACAATTGTTTCTCGCGCAACGTCTATAACACAACTCTCAAGCGCTCGTCAACTTGCATCTCATTACATAAATGAATCAGAATGTCATCAATAATTACCACAATAAAACGATCCACATATGGTATGAATATACGATTCATCAAATCCATAAACACTGTAAGAGAATTCGTTAGTCCGAAAGGCATAACTAATAATTCATAAATCACAAGCATAGATTCAACTTTCTTATCAGTCACTTTTATATCAATCACATATGTCAAATAAGCTTCGCAACCCCTTTCCTACATAGTTCAAAGCTTTTATCGCAGATACATCAACTGGTACCCCTTTCATATTACTAGATTCAATTCAAACTATCTCACCATTTTGACTTCTCAAATCTATACTCTTTCGTTTACAATTCACGATGGCATTATGCAGAGTAAGCCAATCCATACCCAGAATTATATCAAACTCATTGAATGGTAGTATCATCAAATTAGCCGGAAAACATATATCCCGAAACATCGATGAACAATTCTTGCACACTTTATCCACCAAGACACACTTATCTAAGGGTTTAATACTCTAATTACCAATCCAGTAGACTCAACAGGTAGAGTCTTACTTGATACTAAATTCACACACACATACGAATGAGTAGATCCTGGGTCTATCAATGCAATCACATCAGTATCAAATAGAGTAAAACTACCAGCGATGATGTCTGGAGATGAAGCTTCCTCTCGTGCGCGTACTGCATAAGCTCGGCAGATGCTCTCCCCTCCGATCTCACAGTGGTATCAGTAATCCCTCTTTGACTTCCACTTACATTTCCGTCATTTCTGGGTGATCTACCCCTAGCCGTCACATTACTCGAATTCACACTCTGAACATTTTCTTCCTCAGCTAACATTGGGCAATCTCGAATGAAATGTTCTCGTGATCCACATTTATAGCAAACTCTATTGTTGTATTTGTCCCAGCATTCTCCCACATGTCTTCTTCAACACCGTCTACACTCAGGTTTGTTGCCTTTAGCACTTTCGACACTTGATTCATTCGGAGCTTGAATTTTCGGACCAACACTTAGTCTTGCATGGTCTTTATACAGATGTTCAAAGGAAGTATTTGATCGGTTGCTTGCATCTCTAAATCTCTTTGTCGAAGATTGAGACAACTTACTCATCGATCTTTTTCTTTCATCTCGAGCTTCAGAATCGACTTTCTTCTTTTCTTTACTTAGCTCCTCGACTTTGCAAGCTCTTTCAACTAACACAACAAATTCGTTGATATCAAGTATCCCAACCAATGACTTAATGTCCTTATTCAAATTTCTTCTATAAAGCATTTACACATTGTAACCCGGTGAAACACATTCTCGTGCATACTGGCTCAATCTCACAAATTCTCGCTCGTACTCAGTAACTGACAAACGACCCTGTTTCAGCTCTAGAAACTCTTTACGTTTCTGATCAATGAATCGTTGACTAATATACTTCTTTCTGAATTCAACTTGAAAGAAATCCCAGGTGATTCTCTCTCTCAGAACCACGGACGTCAAAGTCTTCCACCAGTTATAAGCCGTATCCCTCAACAATGAAACAACACATTTTATACATTCATCAGGTGTCAACGACATCTCATCGAATACTCGGATTGTATTCTCGAGCCAAAACTCGGCTCGCTCAAAGATAAATCATCACCGTGGGCCCTAAACTCTTCGGCCCCAAACTTACGAATCTTATCCACAGAAGGCTTATTCAATCGGATCAGATCTGCAGCTTGTGGCACAATAGGTACTTGTGGGGGTGGAGGTTGTGGAGTAGTCGAATTTGTCCAAACGAACTCTGAAAACCACTCACTCAACATACGGAAGAAGGCTTGCTTAGCCTCTCCTCCCTCACTACTTTCATTTAGCCTAGATGTGGCCGGCGCTGTCCCTTGAGCGGGAGCAGGTGCGTTACTCTCTACATCGTCAGCAACTGCTCGATCGGGATCCATTACTATGCGAAAACACATTTATATTTGTAAGAATTCATTACACTATCGCAATTTTATATATGGCATGTATAGCTAGACTCACACGCGCTACGTTAGTCTGAGAATCGACTAAACCGTAGCTCTGATACCAATAAAATTTAACACTCCTAACCCGAGACCATCACCGGAATAGGGTTAAGAGGTATTACCGATCAATCAGAACGTTTAACATCTAGAATTTACGACACAAAGTCAATCATCTTCAATCTCTTTCAATTACAATCATGGTGTCCCTTATCGAGGTCTACGAGACCTAATTCACATGCTAAAGAGGGGTCGGGACTAAATTGAACACACACAGAAAATCTCGAACACTTAAATTTTTTTCTAAGATTCAGGGGAGACACGCCCGTGGGAGGAGGCCGTGTGCCCTCCACGGCTACTAGACACCCCCGTGTGTCCATCCGTGTCTATATACTGTCTATTTCAACACAGTCACTAGGCATGCCCGATTGCCCATTCGTGTCTATATACTGACTATTTTAACACGGTCACTAGGCATGCCCGTGTGCCATGGCTGTGTAATACTAAGCTACATTCTGCCAATTCACCCACGGTCTTAGGCACGCCCGTGTGCCTCGACCGTGTAACATTATAGGCCATTTTACAAGGTCAAAGTGCCACCCATTTGGGTCAATCCTACAAGCACATTTGAGCAACACCACTTCATGCTTCTAATTGCATTCAAACATACCATTTCATACACCAATTAGTCATTCACAATATCATCTAGTTCTATACATATTGGCCTCACAAATGAGTCCATACAAGTATGAATTATACATCTCAAAACATTTATAACTCAAACATCATATAATCCATACCAAAACTCATCTTCTAATCACCTCTTTCATCAACCATAAAGTCATGAAACATACCACATTCATAGCTCATTCACAAACTCAATATTATCACACTTCCAAGCCAACTCACATGGCAAGGATTAAACATCACACATCATACCATAACCTCTAGCCTATACATGACATATTTAATCTATATACATCTTTCCAGAAGTACCAAAATAAATTGCCGATAGTGTGATTGATATGCTGACGATCCCCGGATCCGAGGTAGTTTTACTAACACTGCAAAGCAGAAAAACAAATCACACAATAAGCTTTCCAAGGCTTAGTAAGTCCGTAATATATTACATGTAATTCAATAATTCAAATTAATATACAAGAATAAGCCATCACTTGGATTAATTTATCAATGCTACACCAACTCAACTATACTCAATGTTCACATAGTACTCCATCCATATACTTTCAAAATCCACCAACACATAGATATCATACGTACCTTAATCAACACATAGTTATCATACAACCTTAGCTAATACGTAGTTATCATACATACCTTTGTCAACACATAGTTACTCACCAACCAAGCTACTCAATTGCTCAACTTTACATTTCGATCAATCTTTACTATATTTTTTATTTATTCGCACACTTAGTGCCAATTCATAATTAAAACTTATTTATCATCACACACTTAGTGCCAGTTCGTTAAACCGAACTTGTATCGGTATCGCACACACAGTGCTAATTCGGTAAGCTGAAATTTGATTAACATTGCACACACAGTGCATCTATATCAATTCGATCTTAAATTGATATCGCACACGCAGTGCCAACCACAAAGTCTAAGCTTATATCAATTCGCACACACAGTGCCAATCGTCTCGATCATATTTCCGAATACGCACACTTAGTGCCACATGACTCAACTCTCACATTGCATCCACATTTCAATATCATTATAACATTCATTTCATAGAAATTAACATAATTAAGTATTCGTATTATGTCCGAACTTACATCAATATCGCACACACAGTGCTAATCACAAAGCCGAAGTTTATATTATTTCGCACACACAGTGCTAATCATATCGGTCACATATTCGAATACGCACAATTAGTACCACATAACTCAAGCTCTCACATATTATTTACAATTTGATATATCATACCATTCATTTCGTAACATTAAGCATAGTTAATTACGCATATTATGTTCGGACTTACCTCGGACGTCGAAATACCGAAACGGTCGATTAATCGAGTACTTTATCTTTGCTTCGATCTCGATCCGAACCTCTCCTTTCTTGGTCTATACACATTTAAATTCAATCCATTCAATCATCATTTCATTCAATTTAGCCCACATACACCATTTAGGGCATTTTGCATAATAGCCCTCATATTTTCACATTTCGACACTTTAGTCCCTAGTTCACAAAATCATCAAATTCACCAAATTCCACCTAGCACAAGCTTAGCCGAATTTTTCTAATATCTATACAAACCCATACATTTCATTTATTTCACATTTTAACCCTTCAATTGGCTATTTTCACAATTTAGCCCTAATTAGCTAAATTCATCAAAACTTCAAGAACAAAATATGTTAATCCAACACCAAGTTCTCATATTTTATTATCAACTAGCACATAGCTCAAGCATTCATCAATGGCTCATCACAAAAACATCATCAATTCACAAAATTACAACATGGGTTAGCTAGAGCACGAAGCAACGATTACTAAAATGTAGAAATTATCAAAAACGGATCAAAAACTAACCTTGAATCAAGATGATTAATAGCTGAACCTAGCTTGATTTTATCCCTTTTCTTTTCCTTCAAATTCGACACAAAGATGAGCACTATCTCATCATTTTCATGTTTGTTTTATTATTATAAACATTTTACTATTCAATTACTAAAATCTCCATTCCATTAATAAATAAAATAAACATGTAATAAGGGCATATTTGACTTTCATTCATCCATTATCTCAAAGATGGCTTATTTGCCATATAAGGCCTCCACCTTTAAGAGCCAACAACAATTTAGCACTTATAAATCAGCACATAGCTTTTACTCTTTACGCGATTAAGTCATTTTTTCTTAATTCAACACATAAACGATTAAATTATCACATAGAATTTTCACACAGTCTATATCACATACTATTCACACAGAAAATAATATTAAAATATTTTTACAACCTCGGATTTGTTGTCTCGAACCACTGTTCCGACTAGGGTCTAAACTGGGATGTTACAACAGAGGTCACACGCCCGTGTAGTCAGGCCGTGTGCCTCCCATGGCTACTAGACACACCCATGTGTCTTGGCCGTGCCAAAACAGAGCATGTATTCTGACTTCCCCATACGGCCACCAAGCACGCCCGTGTGCTAAGGCCTTGTACTCTTAAGCAATACACTGACTTATCCCTACGGCCACCAGGCACGCCCGTGTGCCATAACCGTGTAGACAAAACAGGCCATTTGCAAGGCCAACTTGCCACCTACACATGGGTCATACCTACAAGCATCAATACAATACCAATTCATGCTTTCCAATGTATTCAATCATACCATTTCATGCATTACTCAATCACCAACTAGACCATTTACTTCCATGCTCATTATCATCACAACTAAAGCCATTTAAAGAGACAATTATTCATCTCAAAACACATGTAATTCAATTATCATATATTTCATACAAAAACTCATCTTCTAATCACCTTTTTCATCAACCATAAAGTCAAGAAACATACCACATTCATAGCTCATACACAAACTCAATATTGTCTCACTTCCAAGCCAAATCACATGACAAGGATTAATCATCACAAATCATACCATAACTTCTAGCCTGTACATGCCGTATTTAATCTATATACATTTTTCCAAAAGTACCCAAAATAGATTACCGATAGTGTGATTGATATGCTGACGATCCCCGGATCCGAGCTAGCTTTGCTGACACTTCAAAGAAGAGAAACAAATCACACAATAAGCTTTCCAAAGCTCAGTAAGTTCGTAACATAACACATTTAAATCAAACAAACCACCACATAGATTATTTCACATAGACATATATATATCATACCATCCAAAACTAAAATGCTCATTTAACATTTCATAATCTCATTCATAGATTCATCAACCACATAGGTTCCGAGCGACCTTAGCCAACACCTAGTAATCAATTACATTCGCTACTCAATACTCACTATTCCCTTTCGATCAACTTCCATTTCTTCTTCTATTCAATCGCACACTTAGTGCCCATATATTTATCTGAAGCTTAATTAACATCGCACACATGGTGCATTTATATCAAACCGCTCTTCAAACAGTATCGCACACACAGTGCCAACCACAAAGTCGAAGTTTATATTATTTCGCACACACAGTGCTAAACATCTCAATCACGTTTCCGAATACGCACACTTAGTGCCACATAACTCAAACTCAAACTCTCACATAGCATCCACATTTCAATGTCATTATAACATTCATTTCATAGCATTTAACATAACTAAATATTCGTATTATGTCCGAACTTACCTCAGATGTCGAACTATCAAAACGGTCAGTCAATCGAGCACTTTATCTTTGCCTCAATCTCGATCCGAACCTCTCCTCTCTTGGTCTATACACATTCAAATTCAATCCATTCAATTACCAAATCATTCATTTTAGTCCAAACACACATATTTGGGGAATTTTACAAAATAGCCCTCACATTTTCATATTTCGATACTTTAGTCCCTAATTCACAAAATCATCGAATTCATATAATTTCTTTCCACACAAGTCTAGCTGAATATTCCTTGTGTTCATACAAGCCCACATATTTCATTTATTTCACATTTTAGTCCCTCAATTTACACTTTTCTCAATTTAACCCAAATTACTCAATTTTATCAAAACTTCCCATACAAACTATGTTATGTAACACCCCTAACCCAAAACCGTCGCCGGAATAGGGTTAAGAGGCATTACCGATCAATCAAAACATTTCACATCCATTTCACAACACTAATTCATTCATCCATCAAACATACTCATTATAAATCATATGGTCCCTTATTGAGGTCTATGAGACCTTAAACACATGCTAGAAAGAGGTTGGGACTAAACCGAACACTTACGAAAATTTTCAGAAATTTAAAACTTTTCTAAGTTTCAGGGGTTACACGCCCGTGTGGGTAGGCCGTGTGCCTCCCACGGCTGTTAGACACGCCAATGTGTCTTTCCCGTGGTCGAACCTGACTTAACTCCACGACCACCAAGCACTCCCGTGTGCCATGGGCATGGTCGATCCTGACTAAACCACACGGCTACCAGGCACGCCCGTGTGCCACAACCGTGCACTCTTAGCTAAATACTGACTTACACCCACGGTCATCAGGCACGCTCGTGTGCCACAACCGTGTGGCAAAATAGGCCATTTGCAAGGCCAAAAATGCCACCCACATTATTGTCATACCTACAAGCAAATTGCCAATACATCTCATGCACATTTGACAACCAAGAACATAACAAAATAATCATCCAATCTCTACATTCAAATCTAATTCCAGTCATGCCAATTTATAATACTAAAACTCATGTATACACAAGAATAATTCATCCATACACTTACCATAAACTTAACCATTTCATTGGCTATCAAACCATAGCAAAACATACACCATTTATCATAATAATTAAAGCATGTTACCAACGCATAACTAGCCAAATCACATGGCTAAGTTCATACATCAAACTTACACCAAATTACTAGCTTATACATGCCATATCTAGCTATATACATCTTTCCAAAAGTACCAAATAGATTTGCCGATAGTGTGATAGAGATGCTGACGATCCTCGGATCTGAGCTAGCTTTACTGACACTGTAATATAGAGAAACAAATCACACAGTAAGCTTTCAAAAGCTTAGTAAGTTCGATATACAATACAATTAATTCGTTGAATCAAATCAATGTACAAATTGAACCATCACATAGATAATTTACCAATGATACACAAATTCAACTATATCCAATACTCACATAACATTCCATTCATTTACTTCCAAATTCACCAACCACATAGGTATCATACCTACCATCATTCATAGCCAATAATCCTACTCAACCATTCACAAAAACATACACAATCTCATCAACCACAAAGGTTAAATACATACCTTTTTGTCAACACATAGTTACTCACCAACCATGCTTCTCAACCATTCGGTTTTACATTCCGATCAATCATTGCTACACTTTTGTTTTATTCACACACTTACTGCTAATTTCGTAATCAAAGCATAATTGTCAACGTACACTTAGTGCCAATTCAATAAACTGAACTTATAACGGTATCGCACACGCAGTGCCAATTCGGTAAGCCAAACTTATATCGGTATCACACACACAGTGCCAATTCGGTAAGCCAAACTTATATCGGTATCGCACACACAATGCCAATTCGGTAAGCCGAAGCTGCAATCTTTTCGCACACATAATGCTATTCATTTCTGTCTCTTTTCTAATTTCGCACACTTAGTGCCTCAATACTCGATCTCATATGTAATACAGTATTAATACAACTCTATACATTTATTCATTTCTCATCACATAGATATAAATTTAATGACTAGTATTATATCCGAACTTACCTCGGATGTCGAAATACCGAAACAGTCGATTAATCGAGTACTTTGTCTTTGCCTCGATCTCGATCCGAACTTCTCCTTTCTTGGTCTATACACATTCAAATTCAATCTATTCAATTTCCAATTCATTCAATTTCATCCAAACACACATATTTAGGGCATTTTACAAAATAGCCCTCACATTTTCACATTTCGACACTTTAGTCCCTAATTCACAAAATCATCAAATTCACATAATTTCCTTTCACATAAGCTTAGCCAAATTTCCTTTGTGTTCATTCAAGCCCACACATTTCATTTATTTCACAATTTAGTCCCTCAATTTACACTTTTCTCAATTTAACCTATTTTACTCAATTTCATCAAAAATCCAAATACAAACTATGTTAACCCAACACCAAGTTTTCATATTTCACCAACTAACATCACAAAGCTCACATATTCATCAATGGCATATCTCACATTCATCACCAATTCACAATATTTAAGCATGGGTTTGATAGTACACTAAACAACGATCACAAAAACGTAGAAATTATCAAAAACTGAAACCAAATCATACCTCAATTTTGCTCAACCAAGGCCGAATACCTAGCTTTCTTATTTCTTTCTCTTTTGTTCACTTTCGGCAAGAATATGATGATAAAATGGCTTTTATTTCTTTTGTCTTTCTTATAGTAACATTATATTATAATATTATCACTTATATAACTAATATATAAAACTATATAATATCCATAATGCCGTCCATTAGTCATCCACTACCTTAAAAGTGGCTTATTTGCCTCATAAGGCCTTCACATTAAAAAGACATCAACACTTAGGTACTTATAAATTAGCACACATCTTTTATATTTTATGCGATTAAGTCCTTTTTCTCAAATTGAACACACAATCGATAAAATTTCACACAGGCTAAATCACATACTGTAAACTCAAAAAATAATATTAAAATATTATTATGACCTCGAATTTGTGATCTCGAAACCACTGTTCCAACTAGGGTCTAAACTGGGCTGTTACAACTCTCCCCCCTTAGGGATTTTTGTCCCTGAAAATCTTACTAGTAAAAAGGTGTGGATATTGCTATCTCATAATGTTTTCAGGCTCCCACTTAGCCTCCTCAACTTCGTGTTTGTGCCACAACACTTTCATTTTCTGTTAAGTCTCTTTTATAAAATTAATCCCGTGAATCTTATTTTCACGCAGCTCAGTCCAATATAATGGAACTCAGCATTTTCGACCTTAAAGAGCCTCATATTGCATCTTTCTTTCCCAGAGATAAAGGTAATCCCGACACAAAGTCCATCATAATCCTTTCCCATTTCCACTCAGGAATCATTATCGATTGTAACAATCCGGACGGAACCTGATGTTCAGCTTTAACTTGCTGACAAACTAAACATTTCGACACAAAGTCAAAAATGTCCCGTTTCATACCATGCCACCAATAATACTGTTTCAAATCATTGTACATTTTTGTACTCCCAGGGTGAACAGTCAAACGACTATTATGAGCTTCATTCAAAATCATTAGAATCAACTCTAAATTTCTCGGAACACAAATTTGATCTCTAAATATCAGGCAATCATCATTATCAACTCGAAATTCTGAATCAACATTTGATTCACACTGAGTTCGTTTAGCCATCATTTCAACATCACTTTTATGGGCATCACAAATTTGACTTACAAATATCGGCTTTACTTTCGACTCGGCCAAAACCGTACTATCATCACACAGATCTATCTGAGTACTCATAGCTTGCAAGGCACATAATGATTTTTGACTCAAGGCATCAGCTACAACATTAGCTTTACCCGGGTGGTAATCTATCACAAGCTCGTAGTCTTTCAACAATTCTAACCATCTTCTCTGTCGAAAATTTAATTCTTTCTGAGTCATCATGTAATTCAAACTCTTATGATTGGTATAAATATGACATTTCTCTCCAAATAGATAATGACGCCAAATCTTTAATGCAAACACAATCGCGGCCAATTCAAGGTCATGCGTCGGATAGTTCTTTTCATGCTGCTTTAGCTGCTTCGAAGCATAAACAACAACTTTACCTTCTTGCATCAGCACACAACCCAAACCATTCAACGATGCATCACTGTAAACTATGAATTCTTTACCCGATTCTGGTTGAACTAACACTGGCACTTTTGTCAACAACGCTTTTAACTGCTCAAAACTCTGTTGGCACTTTTCTGACCACTCAAATTTAACAACTTTCTGTAGCAACTTCGTCAGCGGAGTTGCAATCATCGAGAAGCCTTTTACAAACCGTCTATAATATCCCGCTAGTCCCAAAAAACTTCGATCTTCAGACACATTTTTCGAAGGTTTCCAATCCAAATTAGTCGATATTTTACTCGGATCAACACAGATTCCTGCTGCTGACACAATATGTCCCAGAAAACCAACCTCACACAGCCAAAACTCACATTTGCTAAACTTAGCATACAATTGCTTCTCACGTAGAGTCTGTAGCACAATTCTCAAATGTTCAGCATGTTGCGTCTTATCATAAGAATAAATCAGAATATCATTAATAAACACTACAATAAAACGATCCAAATACGGTCTAAATATCCGATTCATCAGATCCATTAACACTGCAAGAGCATTCGTTAGTCCGAAAGGCATCACTAAGAATTCATAACGTCCGTACCTTGTTCTGAAAGTAGTTTTCGGCACAGCGGATTCTTTAACTCTCAACTGATAGTAACCCGATCTCAAATATATCTTAGAAAACACTGTAGCTCCTCTCAGCTGATCAAACAAATCATTGATACGAGGCAATGGATATTTATTCTTTATCGTCACTTTGTTCAATTGTCGGTAATCAATACACATTCTCATAGTACCGTCTTTTTTTTCACAAATAACACAGGAGCACCCAGGGTGAGAAACTCGGTCTTGCAAACCCTCTATCAGTTAATTCTTGCAACTGTGACTTTAACTCTTTCAATTTCGTTGGTGTCATTCTATACGATGCTATCGAGATAGGAGCTGTTCCCGATACCAAATCAATACCAAATTCAACTTCTCAAATCTGAGGTAATCCCGATAACTCTTTAGGAAATACATCTGAAAACTCGCAAACCACAGGTACAGATTCAACTTTCTTTTCTAACACTTCCGTATTAATCACATATGCTAGATAGGCTTCGCAACCCTTTCTCACATAGTTCATAGCTTTCATCACAGATATAACAGCTGGTAGCCCTTTTAAATCACTGGATTCAAGTCGAACTATCTCACCGTTCTGACTTTTCAATTCAATACTCTTCCTTTTACAATTCACAATGGCATTATGCAGAGTGAGTTAATCCATACACAGAATTATATCAAATTCATCGAACGGTAGCAACATCAAATTAACCGGAAAATATATATCACGAAACATCAATGGGCAACTCTTGCACACCTTATCCACCAAGACACAGTTCCCTAAGGGGTTCGATACTCTAACCACAAATTCAGTAGACTCAACAGGTAGAGTCTTATTCAATACTAGATTCACACACACATAGGAATGAGTTGAACCCGGATCTATTAATGCAATCACATCAGTATTGAATAGAGTAAAAATACCAGTGATGACGTCTGGAGATGATGCTTCCTCTCATGTACGTATTGCATAAGCCCGAACAGATGCTCTCGCCTCCGATCTCATAGCTGTATCGGTAATCCCTCTTTGACTTCCACTCACATTCCTGACCTTTCTGGGTGGTCTACCCCTAGCCGTCACATTACTCAATCTCACATCCTGAACATTTTCTTCCTCAGTCATCTTTGGGCAGTCTCGAATGAGGTGATCTCATGATCCACATTTATAACAAGTTTGATTATTGTATTTGCCCCAACATTCTCCCACATGTCATTTTTTGCACTGTCTACACGCAGGTTTGTTACTTTTAATACTGCCAACATTCGATTCAATCAGAGCTTGAGTTCGTGAACCAACACTTTGTCTCGGACGATCTCTACTTGGATGTCCAAACGAAGCATTTGAACGATTACTTGCATCTCTAAACCTCTTCGTCGAAGATTGAGAAAACTTACTCATCGATCTTTTTCTTTCATCACGAGCTTCAGAATCAGCTTTCTTCTTTTCTTTACTAAGCTCCTCAGCTTTGCATGCTCTTTCAACTAGTACAACAAATTCCTTTATATCAAGTATCCCAACTAACAACTTAATATCTTCATTCAACCCTTCGATGAAGCGTTTACACATAGTAGCTTCGGTTGAAACACATTCTCTCGCATATTGACTCAGTCTCACAAATTCTCGTTCATACTCGGTTCTGATCAATGAATTGTTGACTGATATATTTCTTTCTAAACTCAACTTGGAAATAATCCCAGGTGATTCTCTCTCTCGGAACCACGGATGTCAACGTCTTCCACCAGTTATAAGCCGTATCTCTTAATAATGAGACAACACACTTGATACATTCATCAGGGGTCAACGACATCTCATCAAATAATCGAAGGGTATTCTCGAGACAAAACTCAGCTCTCTCAGCATCATCATCAGTTGTGGTCCTGAACTCTTCGGCCCCGTACTTACGAATCTTATCCACAGGAGGCTTATTCAATCTGATCAGATCTATAACTTGTGGCACCATAGGTACTTGTGGGGGTGGAGGTTGTGGAGTAGCCGGATTCGTTCGAACGAACTCCAAAAACCACTCACTCATCATACGGAAGAAGGCTTGCTTAGCCTCTCCTCCCTCACTACTTTCATTCGGCCTAGATGTGGCCGGCGCTGTCCCTTAAGCGGGAGTAGGCACGTTACTCTCTACATCGTCAGCAATTGCTCGATCGGGATCTATTACTATACGAAAACACATTTATAATTATCAAAATTCATCATACTATCGAAATTTTATATATGGCATGCACAGCTAGACTCACACACGCTATGTTAGTCCGAGAATCGACTAAACCATAGCTCTGATACCAATAAAATGTAACACCCCTAACCCAAAACCGTCGCCAAAATAGGGTTTAGAGGCATTACCGATCAATCAAAACATTTCACATCCATTTCACAACACCAAGTCATTCATCCATAAAACATACTCATTATCAATCATATGGTCCCTTATTGAGGTCAATGAGACCTTAAACACATGCTAGAAAGAGGTTGGGACTAAACCGAACACTTATGAAAATTTTTAGAAATTTAAAACTTTTCTAAGTTTCAGGGGTTACACGCCCGTGTGGGCAGGCCGTGTGCCTCCCACGGCTATTAGACACGCCCATGTGTCTTCCCCGTGGTAGAACCTGACTTAACTCCACGACCACCAAGCACGCCCGTGTGCCATGGCCGTGGTCGATCCTGACTAAACCACACGGCTACCAGGCACGCCCGTGTGCCACAACCGTGCACTCTTAGCTAAATACTGACTTACACCCACGGTCATCAGGCACGCCCGTTTGCCACAACCGTGTGGCAAAATAGGCCATTTGCAAGGCCAAAAATGCCACCCACATTATTGTCATACCTACAAGCAAATTGCCAATACATCTCATGCACATTTGACAACCAAGAACATATCAAAATAATCATCCAATCTCTACATTCAAATCTAATTACATTCATGCCAATTTATAAGACTAAAACTCATGTATACACAAGTATAATTCATCCATACACTTACCATAAACTTAACCATTTCATAGGCTATCAAACCATACAAAAACATACACCATTTATCATATTAATTAAAGCATGTTACCAATCCATAACTAGCCAAATCACATGGCTAAGTTCATACATCAAACTTACACCAAATTACTAGCTTATACACGCCATATCTAGCTATATAAATCTTTCCAAAAGTACCAAATAGATTTTCCGATAGTGTGATAGAGATGCTGACGATCCCCGGATCCGAGCTAGCTTTACTGACACTGTAATACAGAGAAACAAATCACACAGTAAGCTTTCAAAAGCTTAGTAAGTTCGATATACAATACAATTAATTTGTTGAATCAAATCAATGTACAAATTGAACCATCACATAGATAATTTACCAATGATACACAAATTCAACTATATCCAATACTCACATAACATTCCATTCATTTACTTCCAAATTCACCAACCACATAGGTATCATACCTACCATCATTCATAGCCAATAATGTAACACCCCTTACCCGTATTCAACGCCGGAACCGGGCACGAGGCATTACCTAATTAAAGACCTCAAGATCGGCACTTAGGCACAAAATGACCACTCTTTTTGGCCATCACAACAACCTCAATCCCGACCTACGAGGCCTCTCTCAAACACACGAGGGCTCTCGAGAACATATCAAAAACTCTTACGATCTTAAAATTTTTCCATCTATACAGGGCTCACACGCCCGTGTAAGATTTGGCACGCCCGTGGATGTCACACACGTCCTTGGTCACTACCCGTGCATGAAAACTCAAGCATTCTGCCAATGCCCCATGGTTAGGGCACACGCCCGTGCCTTCCACCCGTGGTGCACACTAACTACCTTAACACGGCCTAGAGTCTAGACACACGCCCGTGTGGCTAGCCCGTGGCCAACACTGATTAATCCCACACGCCCTAGACACACGCCCGTGTGGCTAGTCTGTGGTCTATTTTGATTTAAAATACTAACATGCAGGGGACACACGGCTGAGTCACACGCCCGTGGGCTGGCCGTGTGTCACACACGGCCTAGACACACGCCCGTGTGTCTATCCACATGGACAAGAACAAAGCTATTTGCCAAGTTCTTTTCACCCTTCTAGCATACACAATCATGCACTCATTCAACACATCTATAATGAACTCACAATCTTACAATCTCACTTGGATAACTACATCTTTTCATATAATAAAGTAGCCAACAACTATGGCATTATACAAAATAGATTATCCATTTAAAGGCCAACTCATCATAGCCATATACAACAAAATTCACTAACTTGTCTAGCCCCTATACATGCCATATACAAAACATTGAGTCTAATGTACCAGAGTGTCTTTGATAGTGTGGGCGATCTTCCAATTGATCCTCGTATCTCGATTCAACACTTTACTCTATAAGACAAGGGAAAAGAAAGGGAGTAAGCTTTGAGCTTAGTAAGTTTACACATAAATAATTAAGCAACATAGTATAAGCTAAACAACAATTAGCATTATACTAACATATAATGTACAACTATGCTTACTCTTTCTATCCCTTACCACATTTATTCCAACACATCATGAGTCACTTACTCATAACCATTGACATGCACCCCTGCATTCAATATCACATTTACACAATATACAACACATCATTATTTCTCAATAATACATCCACACAGCTAATGTCTCGGTGGTTTCGCACTTAGCCCACCACAATCAATTAATAAGGTAGTATCGCACTTAGCCTACCATGAAGGTAATCATAATGGTTTCGCACATAGCCCACTAGGTAATATACCTAACGATAGCATCGCACATAGCTAGCTCATCGTCATTATGCCTTAGGATGGTATCGCACTTAGCCCACCATTTAGCATTATCACTATACATTCACATATCTACTTACTCAATCCTACATCCATTCACGATTTCTCCCACATTCATTCCACATAGGTTCTCATTCATTCTCAATCATGCTGCTACACACTAGCTAGCATTAACAAATTGTAAGTATGAATGCATTGTTTATGCATAGACTTACCTCGATACATAAAAGTATAGAAACATGCAATTTAGTCCACCACTTTGCTTTTGCCTCGATTTTGATCCGGGCTTCATCTTTCTTGATCTATAATGAATAAATCAGCTTATTCAATACACTCATTGACCAAATTTACCCACATCTCATACTTTGGCAAAATTACTCTTTTGCCCCAAATCTTTCTCATAATTACACTATTAGCCCAAGGCTCGTAAAGTGATTTTTATTCAACTTCCTAGCCTTTCATGCTTAGCCGAATCACTTAATCAACTAAAATAATCATCAGTTCTCACTACATCACACATGTATGACCAAACTTAAGACTTTCACAAACTAGTCCCTACATGCATTTTCTATGGAAACTCATTTAGCAAAAGATGTTTCTACTACATTAAGCTTTCGTAATCTTCCATAAAAAATCAAAATACATGCATGTCATACATGGCCACATTTTTGAACATCCATCATAGCTCATCAAATAGCTAAAAATAGCTTACTCATGCTACAAAGACTTCAAAAATACAAAGAATATCAAAAATGAGGCTAGACGCACTTACTAGCAAGCTTGAAAAATTTGAAGAACCCTTGATAAATCGTAAAAGTAACATATTTTAATCCCACATTTAGCATACTTTTGGATGATTTATCCCTTGATTTATGTAAAAAGGTGCTCTTAATCCTTTCTTTTCATGTTTTATACTCAGGAAAGCACCGAAGGATGGAAAGAACGAGAAACTGGCTCAAAACGGACCAAATTGGGCCAAAGTGAAAATCGACACGGCCTGGACTTGAGCCAACATGACCGTGTCTCCTTGATAGACTAGAACACAGCCTGATCACGATTTACACGGGCGTGTCACCTCATTAAAAGTCTGAACACGACCTAAAGACGATTCACACGGGCGTGTGCCATGGTCGTGTCCCTGTCATGGAGAAGAGCAATTTCACTCGAAAAAGGATACTTAGGGGCAAAGAAACCTATTTCAAAAGCCTATATAAACACCCTAAGTATAACCTAGAAGAGGGCGATGAGCTAGGCCAAGGAGCCGAGCCGAAAAGGTCAGATTTGTGGGAAACACTCGAAGATAGCCAGTTGATCCATCTCAAGAAGCCGGAATTCTACTCAAGACGGCGGATCTCTCCTTCAATTCCTTCAGGGGGTTTTAGGGATTTCTTATGTTTTGTTTTATCTTTTCTTACGTGATGTTTTCTTTTATTATTATGAACTAAACCCTTGAGATACTGAAGGGGATGAAACTTAGATGAATCTTGTTATCGTTTACTGAACTATATGATAAATACTTGATTTGTTCTTAATTATTTGTTCTTAATTCTTGTGTTAATATTTCTGGGATATTGATTCAATTTTGATGTGCTTAGGTGGAGGAGCAAAAGTCCTTGCTTAAGAGTAGATCTAGCATAATTAAGCGGAGTTGATCGCGCGCCTAGAGATAGGGTGACGAGATTTTGCCGGATTAGGGTGAAACCTAATATGGGAGTCCATAGATCGAGTTAATGCAATTATAGGGGTTTTAATTAGAAAGAGATTTCAATTAATCAACCTAGGGTTAGACGTTATTCGCTTCGAGAGAGGGTTTAATATACATTAGGAGTCTTACGGATCAAGTCAAGTGAATAAATCGTGCAGTTGAGTTAGATAACAAGTGAAGTCTAGGTGGATTCTTCCTAAGGGTATCGTCTTAATCAACTGAGTTTTTCCAACAGTATTTCCCCAATTCATTCTTTTTGTCTTTGCGTCTTTAGCTTAGTAGTTAGTTAAATTTAGATTAAATAACAACTTCACTTATTTTAGGCTAGATAATAAAAAGAAAGTTAGTATTAGTACTTTTGTTCCTTTGGGTTCGACAATCCGGTCTTGCCTAACCTATACTACTGTTCGATAGGTGCACTTGCCTAAATCGTTATTATAGTTAGTTCCAGGTTCGATCATTATAAATTTAAAACTCTGAAATCAACGATCAAGTTTTTGGCGCCGTTGCCGGGGAACTAAAATATTAAGAAAGCTCTATTTTTATTACTTTAGCCATTATTTTCCGTAATTTACTTTTATTTTTATTTTTGTTTTTGTTTTGTTTTTAACTTTGCTAAATTTTCTTTCTTTCTTTTCCTAAGTGGGTACCTCTAGTTTATGACTAGAAGGAACTCGAGAGGACCACTAGTATACGACAGTGATATTGAAGCTACCACTCGCAGGAATCGCAGAGAAATTAGGCGAGCCCTAAATTACATAGAAAAAGAGCGAGAAGGAAAATCCAATCCTACTGAAGGGATGGACGAGAATAATCCACCACCACAAGATGTGGCAGAAAATAATGCTCCACGTACTATGTATGATTATGCTAAACCTCATTTAACAGGAGCATAATCAAGTATTGTTAGGCTTGCTATAGCTGCTAATAATTTTGAATTAAAGCCTAACACTATACAAATGATTCAACAATTTGTTCAATTTGATGGTTTACAGGATGAAGACCCAAATACTCATATAGCTAATTTTTAGAGTTACGTGATACCTTAAAAAAATGGCATTTACGATGATGCCATCCGTCTTGGTTATTTCCCTTTTCATTAAGGAATAAAGCCAAGCAGTTGGTTAAACTCGTTACCAGGGTCAATCACTACATGGGATCAAATGATCGAAAAGTTTTTATTAAAATATTTCCCACTTGGCCAAAACGGCCAAATTACGGAATGATATCTCTTCTTTTGTGCAGATGGATTTAGAGACATTATACGACACATGGGAGAGATACAAGGATCTCTTAAGAATGTGTCCGCACCATGGTTTACCCTTGTGGCTCCAAGTCCAAACTTTCTATAATGGTGTAAACCCCTCAACGAGGCAACTAATTGATTCAACCACCGGTGGAACCCTGAACAACAAAACTCCTGAAGCAGCTTACGAGTTTATTGAAGAGATGTCACTGAATAACTATCAGTGGCAGGTTACAAGGACAAAACCAACAAAATCGTGGAGTTTTCAACCTCGACGCCATAACCATGCTATCAACACGGTAGAGATGATAAATAAAAAGCTTGATAGTTTGTGTTCTTTGCGGTACATCCATGAATGCAGATCTGGCGACGCAAGTGGAACTGTAAGCGAATCTCGAGTACCCACCATACCAACCGGGCAATGTAAAGCGAACAGATGAACTATATAGGTAATAATTTCAGATCTAATAATAACTCTTAAAGTAATACTTATAATCCAGGTTGGAGGAACCACCCAAAATTTTCATGGAAAGGACAAGGAAATCAAGGAATTCAAAGACAACAACCTCCTCAGAATTTCCAAAATCAGCCCTATCCACAGGAAAAGAGGCCGAAGCTTGAAGAGATGCTGACAAAATTCATGGCAGCCATAGATAACCGTCTCCAAGACACTGAGACCACCCTTAAGAATCAACAGGCATCAATTAAGGGGATCGAAAGTCAAGTTGGGGAACTTACTAAGACAGTTGGACAACTTGCAAAGATAATTTCCGAACGACCGCAAGGGCGTCTACCAAGCAACACTGAGATTAACCCAAAAAAGAAAATCCAAGCTATCACAGCTCATGATAGTATAGGGTTAGATGAACGCAATCCAATACAAGAAAATGAGGTAGAGAAAGGTAAAATTGAGGTAACACAAGAAAAACCAAAATCGGTAATCAAAAAGTACCAACCTCGCATTCCTTATCCCGAAGCGATGAAGAGAGACAATACAGAGGAACAGTTCAGTAAGTTTCTTAAACTTTTAAACAAATTACATATTAACTTACCGTTACTTGAAGCTCTTTCACAGATGCCAGATTCTAGAAAATTTTTAATAGAGCTTTTGACGAACAAAAGAAAGGATAGACGAGGCATCACACGTGGAAATAAACGCAATGTGCTCGGTAATCTTGCAAAATAAACTACCACAGAAATTAAAAGATCCAGGGAGTTTTACGATTCCATGTTTAATTGGTAGTTTACCTATTGATAATGCGTTAGCTGATTTATGGGCAAGCATAAATGTCATGCCTTATAAATTGTTTAAACAACTAGGTCTAGGGAAACCCAAACAAACTAAGATGAGCATCCAACTAGCTGATAAAAATGTTAGAATTCCTAGGGGTATAATCGAAGATGTACTCATAAAGATTGATAAATTCGTTTTCCCAGTAGATTTTGTTGTCTTTGACATGGATGAGGATAATTCGATTCCCTTAATTTTAGGAAGACCCTTTTTAGCAACTGCTAGAACAAAAATTGATGTTGGTACAGGAGAACTCATACTTCGTGTAAGTGACGAATAGATTAGTTTACAAGCTCTTGACTCGGCCAGGACAACAATTGATGAAGGTGAGAAAGTAAATTCAGTTGATAACCAAGTTGTTCAACTTTCACCATAGGAAACACCACAAGGTTACAAACCTGAGCCGAATCATGGACCCCATTACAACAAAGAAGAATTACATAAGGAATGAAGCCTTAGGGTCGATAAATTAGAAGAGTGGAAAACACAATTCAAAGAAGAACCGGAACCACAAGAAGTAAAATCGAAGGAGCCCCCAGAAGAGCTCATAGGAAAAACAAACCACTTCAAAATAGGAGACCAGGTACTGTTAGATAAAGCAGATCCTCGCCTCATCACATCAGACCTGAACACAAACGAAGAAATTCCTCTTGAGGTACACAATATTTTCCCATACGGAATAGTAGAGGTAAGTAATCCCAGTTTTGGTACTTTCAATATAAACGCATCTCGACTTAAACTTTATCACAATAATAAAACTGATAGCATGAGGAAGGACTTTAAACTCCTCAAACCACCCAGATGATGCGAGTGAGAGGTAAGTCTAGCTTAAGACTATAAACGAGCGCTTCTCGGGAGGCAACCCGAGCACTAACTCTATTTTTCTTATATTTTAGTTCATTTTATTTTCTTTTCACTTTTATTTCTCATCTGAAGCAACTAACTATAAACTAACCAAAGGCCAATTTCCAAACCACACGGCCTTACACACGGCCGTGGCCGTGGCCGTGTGGAAGTACCGAATCTTCGTACTGACACTGTAGAGATGGTACGAGTCAGGACGAATCATATCTTCGAGTCACAGACCCAACTACCCACCACGGCCGTGCGACGTAGCCGTGGCCGACACTGTTAGATTGGACACGGGCGTGGTGAGTTGAACATGGGCGTGGGAGACATGAACGACGCCCAACACGGCCGTGCGATGCGGCCGTGGACGACACTGGTAGTTTACACACGGGCGTGGCAACCAGAACATGGGCGTGGGAGAAACGATACGATGCATAGCACGGCCGTGCGAGACGACCGTGTGAATCAACACGCCCATGGTACACGGGCGTGGGGTTGTACCAGGCTTGAAAATCTATTTAAACCCCCTCCTTTTTCTCTTCTCCTACTAACTCTCAACTTTCCTGTAACATCCTGAAATCGGGGCTATTTGTGATTGAATTATTTTTCATGTGTTTGAACTTTTGTGTTATTAATTGTGGTGTGGTAAGGCTTAATTATGGACTTTGTGTAGGTTCGGTTTAGTAGAATAAATTTTTGTATGGTTTATTTAATGAAGTGGATTAAGTGAGCTTAGCACTTAAGTTAATTTAAGTGTTAATTAAAGCACATAAGGAATTAATGGCAAAGTGGTTATGGTGTTTGAACTTATAGCTTGAGGTTAGAGGTTCGAGTAGTATGTTTAGCATTTTTAAAAGTTTATTTTGTATGTTAGCATTAATGGCCGGTCAACCTATGATTATGATAGGTTGGACTTTCATTTTGGTAAGTTGAATTTATTTTAAAGGAAAGCATGGAATAAGGGATAAGATTCCTAAGGTTATGGAAGGATATCTTGAAGTTATGGTAAATTGAGGGGACAAAAGGCTTGGTTTGTGGAAAATGTTTTGAAACTAACTCATGGCCAATTGACCATGAACTTGGACTGAGTAATGTGGCTAAGGGAGGATTTGGCCGAATATGCTAGTAATTGGTATGGTTTAGGAGTGTTTTGGTCATTCCTAGCATTTGGTGAAAAAGGTTGCAATTCTCTCTCAATCTCTTTTCTTTTCTTTTGGTGAATTTTACCTTGTGATAAGCCTAAACTCTTTTGACCATTTGGTCATTTCTTTTGCTCATCTTCTATTTTCTCCATTTCATTCTCTCAAAACCGAAACATTCATCAACATCTTGTTCTCCTATTTGTTTTGCTTAAACACCAAAAATCTTCTATACTCTCTTCTTTGCCGAAAACTCTATTCCCTTTTCCTATTATTTTCTTTTTGTTCTTTAGCTTGAATATACCTCTTTGTTGTGCCGAAAATTTTCTTCTCCTATCTTGAATCACTTTGGCCGAATATTAAAGGTAGCATAGTTTTCCTCGGGACTTTTCTATCAATTGATTTTGGTAAGGTGGTAAGGGTTTATTTCAAAGGATTATTCTTTTAAGTTTTCGTTTAAGCCAGAAGGCTAATAACCTATAATGATGATGGTTGGTTGTAGGGAAGTGAGACCGGTTCACATTTAGGAGTGTGTTGGCTAGTGTTCGAAGGCTTTTGGGTAAGGTTTGGGTTCACAAGGAACCCTTCTCAATTATTTTGGTTTGGCCGAATAGGCCATGGCACTAATCTAGTTTTTGGCCGAATATAGGGGCAAGGAAAACTTGTGTGGCCGATTTGTCTATTCGAGATTTAGGACTCTCGTTAGTATCAGGTGTGTGCATACACATCTTATAATCTTTTAAATATGCTAAGTGTTATATTATGCCTAATCGGTTTGTGTAGACATGGATGTTATACCATCATGGTATTAACAAGGACACGGGTAAGTCTTTATTACTTTGAGATTATTATTTGATGCTTTTGGGAAGCATGTCACATTTGGTATGTGCAATATTTGGTTTATGGTAATGATAAATCTATGAACGTTGTTAAATAAACCTATTATCATGATTTGAAGAAAAGTATATAATTGTTGATATGGGTTGATGAGTGGAGGGCGGTGATATTTGTGTCGAGCGGACACCAAGTGTTTTGGTAACACATTGTGACTACGGTCACGAGAGGTTTGGTACCTCGGAGGTTTGGCACCTCATAGCGACTTGTCCCTCGTGGTTGATACCACCGTGGGTTGGCCCCACTTTGAGATATGGGATCGTCGCGGTGATTTGGTATCACACGATGGGTTGGCCCCATCATTCGATTTGTGTCTTCGGACACGAGATTTGGTATCTCCAAAGTGATTTGGCATCACATCTGTGACTATACGTCACCAGTGGTTTGGTACCACATGGGGTAGAGAAAGGTGTTTGGATGGTTAGGATTGGGTGCATTTTTAAACTTATGCATGTTAATTGGTTATGATTTGTGTATGTTGTTGCACTAAATTGGGGAAGGGTTACACATTGAGTCTTGGTGACTCACCTTCTCCTTTAATTTTTTCAGGTGACTCGTAGATCGCGGGTGAGGAGCCGGATGGACTCGAGGTGGCCATGCAGTGGAGATTTTTAATAAATGAATTTTGGATTTTATCTATCTTTCTTTTGGGTTTATGTTGCTTAATTGTAATAAGGCCTCCTAGGATTATTTTATTATTCTTTGCATGTTTTGAATGTTTTGTTTAAACTATTTGATGATGTTAAACGGATGCACATGTTTTCTCAAATTAAACGCAAAATGTTTTAAAAAGTACCATCGGGTACATTTGAAATTTGTAAATAACTCGACTCAACAAATATTTTTAAACAAATTAAGTATGGTTTTTAGCAAATAAAAATTTAAAATGAAAGGCATTTCGACTAAATTTAAAATCGGTTTTAAAATGGTTTTCAAAATGTTTTCTCTGTAGCAAACCAAATTCGGTCATAATGTTTGGGCCAGTTTGGGTGTTACAAAATTGGTATCGAGCAGGTTCAAAGCTCATTGTGTGGGGCCCAAGGCCCGAGAAATGTTTTGGTAGGTCTATTTGAAATATTTTGGTTTTGAATAAGCATGGCACCGAGTCTCTCAAGACCGATCCGCCTGGTAAGTACCTCTAACTTTTTGTATGGATTATTATTATAGAAGGGTAAGAAGGAACGTAGTTAGTGTGATAGGTGTTGAACCTTAGGACTAGTCCACCCCAACAAAACTCATAAGACTTTAATGGCCTAATTAAAACCAACCCGTGACCAAGTCGCCGAGTTAGGGTGTGGTAACCTTAGTGCGCATGTCTAGGATTGGATCCGGAAGAGCTTGGTATTTAAGCGATCCTCGTGACTCACCTCCTCTTCACGGATTCCCCTGGTGCGTAGCTTCGGTTCACCCTAACCAAGAGGACTCGGTCATAGGCTAAACACGTTAAATAAAACCCCAAAGGGATTAACCTGTTTTGTGAAAGCTCTAAGTTTTAAAAATCGTTATGATACTCATTTCAATAGCAAAAAAAAATTACTTTCGGAAAATTTTCAAAATATTCTTCAACTTACCAAAATTACTGAAATTTCCCTAGTGGCAAAATTACGAAAAATATCCCACAGGATAGAAAGCGGACAATAATGCAGAGAAGAGTGCGTAGGTATGAAAGGTATAGGGAATGTATGTACTTTTCTATGTAAATTAGGACAGAAGACTTAAAACTTTGATTGATCGAAAGAATCTCTATTAAATTCTTTTCATAAAATTTCTTCGCGGATAACCAAGTGAAACATGTACTAATTAATAAAATTTCCTAATCTGATTAAAGCGCGATAGTTAGAATGAGCTTTAGAGGACGTGGCCGTCGTGGACGCGGAAGGGGTAGCATGACCGTGTCAGAACCTGTCAGATCGGGTCAGGGATCTGAGAATGAGGTACCACTGCCACCACCACCCCCAACCTTTGGAGCTGAGGAGCAGGATCGGGACGGGTGATGACGCAGCGGTGTCAAGCGATGCTGCGGGTTCTAGAGAGAGTAGCTAGAATGGGTGGAGGTGGAGGAGCTCGGAAGTCGGTACCTGAGAGACTTCGAGCTAACGGAGCTAAATTTTTCCGAGGTGTGTCCGGTGTAGCGCCTAATACGGCTGAGTATTGGCTAGAATCGACTGAAAGAATCATGGATGAGATAGATCTGACGAATGAGGAGAAACTTAAAGGAGCGGTGTCGCTTCTCAAGGATGAGTCATATCGATGGTGGCTCACGGTTCGAGATGGTGCTACGGCAGATGATCTGACTTGGGAATACTTCAAAGCTGCTTATCAGAAGAAGTATGTTGGCTCAAGCTACATTGATGCACAGAGGAAAGCTTTTCTGAGGTTGGTGCAAGGAAATAAGTCTGTGTCGGAATATGAGGCGGAATTCTTGAGGTTGAGCCGCTATGCTCAGGGAATTATGTCAACGGAGCATGATCGTTGTGTTCGCTTTGAAGACGGACTTAGGGATGAGTTAAGGTTGCTGATTGCTCCACAACAGGAGCGTGAGTTTGCTGTCTTGGTGGAGAAGGCCAAGGTAGCCGAAGGAGTCAAGGAGTCCGTGAGACAGAGTTATGATAGGAACAAGCAGAAAAGAGGATTTGTGTCGTCTGGATCGGGTGGTAATGTTCAGAAAAGGGTGAGGCAGAGTGGGCCGAATCAGGCAGGAAAGCCCATGGCTGCTAACCAGAGACCGGCTCACTGTAATCGCTGTGGCAAATCGCATTGGGGAGGTTGTTGGACCGGTGAGAAGGGTTGCTTTCAATGTGGGTCTTTGGACCACCGTAAGGGATTGTCCTCGAAAGTTAGCCAAGAATCAGTCGGAGAGGGTCGAACAGGTGCTCGGGCTAGGAATGTAGGACCACCACGGAGGGTCGTGGTAATGGTAGAGGAGGAAATGGATCTAATCGAGGTCGAGGAATTTTTCGACAGAGGTACAGGCAAACATGAAGCAAGGCGTACTGGTCTAGTCTATGCGGCGAGGCGTCGAGAGGAAGGTGACGACCGGACGTTATAAACCGTGACGTTGTTAATCTTTGGTGTTCCATATAACGCTTTGATTGATGTGGGTTCGACGCATTCATACGTTGCTAGTAGTGTGGTAGAGACTATGAACTTAGACTTCGAGATCGCTTCTAGGAGATGACCGTAATTAGTCCTTTAGGTCACTCTGTTGTTGTTAATAAGCTATATAGAGATGTACCTTTAGAACTCTAAGGGGTCGTGTTTGTGGCTGATCCGATGGAACCGCCGTTTGGGGAGTTCGATTTGATCCTTGGTATGGACTCGGTTGGTTAAGTATCGTGCAAGGTTGGATCTGTATTTGCTAAGCGCATGGTTCTTAAGATGGCTGAGGGTGATGAAGTGGTCATGATAGGTAATAGAAGAGATTACCTATCTAATGTAGTGTCTGCGTTGAAGGCTGAAAAGATGGTCAGGAAAGGTTGCGAGGCGTTTTTGGTTCGAATTTGTGCTTTGGAAGCTAAGGAGTCAGCAGTTGAGAAGGTCCGAATAGTAAGGGAATTCGCTGATGTGTTCCCAGAAGAACTTCCGGGTCTGCCTCCAGATCGGGAAGTTGAATTTGGTATAGACTTGCTACCTGGAACGGCACCTGTGTCAATAGCACCTTACCGAATGGCACCAAAGGAATTGGTGGAGCTGAAGGCTCAAATTCAGGAGCTTTTAGACCAAGGATTTATCCGACCAAGTATATCTCCGTGGGGAGCACCTGTGTTGTTTGTTAGGAAGAAAGATGGTTCAATGCGGATGTGTATCGACTACCGCCAATTGAACAAGTTAACGATCAAGAACAGGTATCCGTTGCCTCGGATTGATGACTTGTTTGACCAACTGAAGGGTGCATCGGTATTTTCGAAGATAGATCTTAGGTCGGGATATCATCAACTCAAGGTGAAAGAGGTTGATGTGCACAAGACGGCATTCCGAACAAGGTATGGGCATTACGAGTTTTTGGTGATGCCTTTTGGGTTGACTAATGCACCAGCAAAGCATTCGTGGACTTAATGAATAGAGTGTTTCAGCAGTACTTGGATCAATTTGTCGTGGTGTTTATAGACGACATATTGGTTTACTCAAAGACGGAGAAGGAGCATGACATGCATTTGCGTATAGTTCTACAAGTACTAAGAGAGAAGCAGTTATATGCCAAATTCGATGTAAGTGTGAATTTTGGCTTAGAGAGGTGGCTTTCTTAGGTCATGTGGTGTCAGCGGAAGGGATTAGAGTAGATCCTCGCAAGGTGGAAGCGGTGTTGGATTGGAAACCCCCTAGGTCAGTGGCAGAAATTTGAAGCTTTTTGGGTCTGGCAGGATATTATCGGAGGTTTGTGGAAGGATTCTCTTTAATCGCAGCGCCGTTGACTAAGTTGTTAAGAAAGGGAGTTCCATTTGTATGGTTGGAGAAGCAACAAGAAAGTTTTGACAAGCTAAGGAAGATTTTGACGGAAGCTCCGGTTTTGGTACAGCCTGAGGCAGGAAAGTTGTTTACGGTTTACTGTGACGCGTCCCATACTAGTTTGGGATACGTATTGATGCAAGAAGGGAAGGTAGTGGCCTATGCGTCCCGTCAGCTAAGACCGCATGAGGTTAACTATCCAACGCACGACTTGGAGTTAGCGGCAGTAGTTTTCGCTTTGAAAATATGGCGGCATTACTTGTATGGGGAAAAGTCAATAGTCTACACGGATCATAAAAGTTTGAGGTATCTTTTGACTCAGAAGGATTTGAATTTGAGATAGCGTCGGTGGATTGAACTGTTAAAAGACTACGACTGTTCGATTGAGTACCATCCGGGTAAGGCGAACGTGGTGGCTGATGCCTTGAGCCAAAAAGTCGTGACAGACTTAAGAGCGATGTTTGCTCATCTCAGTCTATACGACGACGGAAGTCTTTTGGCAGAACTACAAGTTAAACCGACTTGGATCGAGGAGATTAAGGAAAAGCAGTTGGTGGATGACAGTTTGAATGCAAGGAGGTTGCAAGTTCAAGACGGTGGATTGGAAGGGTACAGTTTTGTCTGGCGAGGAGTGTTATGTTTTCAAGGGCGAGCTTGTATGCCGAAAGATGTGGAGTTGAGGAAAGAATTCTCCAAGATGCACATAGCAGCCCATACGCTATGCATCCGGGAGGTAGCAAGATGTATGGAGATTTATGAGCAGCTTTTGGTGGCACAGGTTGAAGCATGAGGTAATCGAATTCGTGGGTAAGTGTCCGACGTGTCGCCAAGTTAAAGCCGAACATCGGTTGCCATCGTGGTTACTCCAACCGGTGAAGATTCCTCGGTGGAAATGGGAGAGGATCACTATGGATTTTGTCGGTGGATTACCCTCACGCCTAGTAAGAAGAACTCGGTTTGGGTAATTGTGGATCGACTAACTAAGTCAGCGCATTTCATACGATGTAAGGGTAGATTATTCGCCAGAAGCTAGCAAAGCTATATGTAGCCGAGATAGTAAGATTGCATGGTGTGCCAAGATATCGATTATCTCGGATAGGGATCCGAGGTTTACATCAAGGTTTTGGAGAGTTTTGCATCGGGCCTTGGGAACGAGATTGGACTTCAAAGACTGACTTTTCACGCGCAAACCGACGGACAATCGGAAAGAGTGATACTGATTTTAGAAGATATGCCGAGAGGTTGCGTTTTGGATTTGGTGGTAGTTGGGAAGAGTATCTACCATGGCGGAATTCGCTTATAACAACGATTATCAAGCGAGCATTCAAATGGCACCATTCGAGGCCTAATGTATGGACGGAAGTGCCGTACTCCTACGTGTTGGGACGGAATTAAAGGAGCGACATGTCTTGGGTCCAGATTGGTAGCGAAATCAAGATAAAGTTAAGTTAATCCGGACTCGTCTCAAGGAGGCATCAGATAGGCAAAAGTCTTATGCCGACCTCAAGCGCAAAGAAATGGAATACGAGGTAGGAGATAAAGTCTTTCTGAAGGTGTCGCCTTGGAAGAAAGTGTTGCGATTTGGGAAAAAAGGGAAGCTAAGCCCTAGGTTCATTGGGCCATATACAGTGTTGAAGCGAGTGGGACCGGTAGCTTATCAGCTCGAGTTGCCGGTAGAGTTAAGGCAAATTCACGACGTCTTCCATGTGTCAATGCTTAGGCGATATCGGTCTGATCCATCGCACGTAGTGCCTATGGCAGAGATTGAGGTTAATTCAGACTTATCTTTCGAGGAGGAGCCAGTTCAGATCTTAGATCGTGATGTCAAGGTTTTGCGTAGGAAGTCAGTACCTTTGGTGAAAGTATTATGGCGAAACCATGGTACGGAGGAAGCGACGTGGGAACCCGAGAATGTGATACACAGCAATACCCCATCTTTTTCGATCGGGTAATTTCGAGGTCGAAATTATTTTAAGGGGGTAGAAGCGTAACATCCTAAAATCGGGGCTATTTGTGATTGAATTATTTTTCATGTGTTTGAACTTTTGTGTTATTAATTGTGGTGTGGTAAGGCTTAATTATGGACTTTGAGTAGGTTCGGTTTAGTAGAATAAATTTTTGTATGGTTTATTTAATGAAGTGGATTAAGTGAGCTTAGCACTTAAGTTAATTTAAGTGTTAATTAAAGCACATAAGGAATTAATGGCAAAGTGGTTATGGTGTTTGAACTTATAGCTTGAGGTTAGAGGTTAGAGTAGTATGTTTAGCATTTTTAAAAGTTTATTTTGTATGTTAGCATTAATGGCCGGTCAACCTATGATTATGATAGGTTAGACTTTCATTTTGGTAAGTTGAATTTATTTTAAAGGAAAGCATGGAATAAGGGATAAGATTCCTAAGGTTATGGAAGGATATCTTGAAGTTATGGTAAATTGAGGGGACAAAAGGCTTGGTTTGTGGAAAATGTTTTGAAACTAACTCATGGCCAATTGACCATGAACTTGGACGGCAATGTGGCTAAGGGAGGATTTGGCCGAATATGCTAGTAATTGGTAAGGTTTAGGAGTGTTTTGGTCATTCCTAGCATTTGGTGAAAAAGGTTGCAATTCTCTCTCAATCTCTTTTCTTTTCTTTTGGCCGAATTTTACCTTGTGATAAGCCTAAACTCTTTTGACCATTTGGTCATTTCTTTTGCTCATCTTCTATTTTCTCCATTTCATTCTCTCAAAACCGAAACATTCATCAACATCTTGTTCTCCTATTTGTTTTGCTTAAACACCAAAAATCTTCTATACTCTCTTCTTTGCCGAAACTCTATTCCCTTTTCCTATTATTTTCTTTTTGTTCTTTAGCCGAATATACCTCTTTTTGTTGTGCAGAAAATTTTCTTCTCCTATCTTGAATCACTTTGGCCGAATATTAAAGGTAGCATAGTTTTCCTCGGGACTTTTCTATCAATTGATTTTGGTAAGGTGGTAAGGGTTTATTTCAAAGGATTATTCTTTTAAGTTTTCGTTTAAGTGAAGGCTAATAACCTTAATGATGATGGTTGGTTGTAGGGAAGTGAGACCGGTTCACATTTAGGAGTGTGTTGGCTAGTGTTCAAGGCTTTTGGGTAAGGTTTGGGTTCACAAGGAACCCTTCTCAATTATTTTGGTTTGGCCGAATAGGCCATGGCACTAATCTAGTTTTTGGCCGAATATAGGGGCAAGGAAAACTTGTGTGGCCGATTTGTCTATTCGGGATTTAGGACTCTCGTTAGTATCGGTGTGTGCATACACATCTTATAATCTTTTAAATATGCTAAGTGTTATATTATGCCTAATCGGTTTGTGTAGACATGGATGTTATACCATCATGGTATTAACAAGGACACGGGTAAGTCTTTATTACTTTGAGATTATTATTTGATGCTTTTGGGAAGCATGTCACATTTGGTATGTGCAATATTTGGTTTATGGTAATGATAAATCTATGAACGTTGTTAAATAAACCTATTATCATGATTTCATAAAAGTATATAATTGTTGATATGGGTTGATGAGTGGAGGGAAGCGTGATATTTGTGTCGACGGACACAGTTGTTTTGGTAACACATTGTGACTACGGTCACCAGAGGTTTGGTACCTCCAGAGGTTTGGCACCTCATAGCGACTTGTCCTCGTGGTTGATACCACCGTGGGTTGGCCCCACTTTGAGATATGGGATAAATCGCGGTTGATTTGGTATCACACGATGGGTTGGACCCATCATTCGATTTGTGTCTTCGGACACCAGAGATTTGGTATCTCCAGTGATTTGGCATCACATCTGTGACTATACGTCACCAGTGGTTTGGTACCACACGGGGTAGAGAAAGGTGTTTGGATGGTTAGGATTGGGTGCATTTTTAAACTTATGCATGTTAATTGGTTATGATTTGTGTATGTTGTTGCACTAAATCGGGGAAGGGTTACACATTGAAGTCTTGGTGACTCACCTTCTCCTTTAATTTTTCAGGTGACTCGTAGATCGCGGGTGAGGAGCCGGATGGACTTGAGGTGGCCATGCAGTGGAGATTTTTAATAAATGAATTTTGGATTTTATCTATCTTTCTTTTGGGTTTATGTTGCTTAATTGTAATAAGGCCTCCTAGGATTATTTTATTATTCTTTGCATGTTTTGAATGTTTTGTTTAAACTATTTGATGATGTTAAACGGATGCACATGTTTTCTCAAATTAAACATAAAATGTTTTAAAGTACCATCGGGTACATTTGAAATTTGTAAATAACTCGACTCAACAAATATTTTTAAACAAATTAAGTATGGTTTTTAGCAAATAAAAATTTAAAATGAAAGGCATTTCGACTAAATTTAAAATCGGTTTTAAAATGGTTTTCAAAATGTTTTCTCTGTAGCAAACCAAATTCGGTCATAATGTTTGGGCCGGGTTTGAGGCGTTACATTTCCACCATTTTCATTTTTCCCATTCTTCTCTTAACAAAATCCTTGATCTACCACATCGATGTCGAAGAAGCGGAAGGAACCAAGCACAATCTCCCTAAGGGAGACCGATCTATATAAGTTCATGCTGACCGCTTCAATCATTTGACGAGCCAAGGATATTTGAGGCTATTTAGTTTTTACTTCGTTTTTCTCTTTTGCTTCAATTTCCTTATCTTTACTTCTTTTCTGCTTAACTTAGTTTATTTTATTTTAGTTTCTTAATTTTAGGTTCTACAGGCTGCTAGGGAATCACACCGGAACCACGACCACCAACTCACCGCAGCCTTAGAAATCACGTGCACCTAGCGAACCATCCAACAATAAGGACTCTACGGTCCATTTATCTTTTCCTTTAATTTTATTCTATTTTTTATTTTTCATCACTTTAGCTTGCTTTTATTTAATTATTTAATTAGTATAGTTTTAATTTCTATTATTATATCCTGGCTAATCCTCCATGAGCTACCCAATTTCTTCATCTAGCGCAGGATCGTCATCAAGAACGACTCCTCCAACTTATCTTTCACCTCCAACACAAGGATTTCATCCATAATTCAGGGAGTTTCACTTCTCTTCATATCTTTTGAATTTATACTTAATTGTCTATATATATATATATATATATCTTTGTACATTGAGGGCAATGTACATCTTAAGTGTGGGGGGGTGAACAACCTAAAAAGGTGCCTAATTTTTTTCATTATTCTCAAATTCCTGAAATTAGGTGCCAAACTTTTTGCATTATTCTCAAATCCCTGAATTATGCCTTGTCTTAAAGTAAATTTCTCATATTATCATTAGAATGAAATTCCCATGACTTATGATCTTTATTGATATGTTTTAGATTAAGTCATTGATAATTGTGCATTGATAATTAAATTCTAAGATACTAGAGAATCAAGCATGATAAGTCTATTTTTTGTAATTAATTTTTTTCTAGGTTGTTAACCTGAATTTGAATATTACTTTGAAATTTGAAATTTACGAGGTTGATATCAAAATACCCATAATTTTTGTGAGATTTTGAGCCTTATAAGAGCATATATCTTTTTTCAAGCTCACTTTTTGATTATGAGTGTGTCAACATTGAACTGTTATTCTAAAACTTGCCTCGATTATACATGTTGAGACCACATCTTTGATTTGATATACAGAAATGATAAAGGCACCTAGGATTTAACCCACTTACTCCATAAAAAGCCTACCTTCATAATTAACCCCTAGTGAACCCCTTTGATCCTAACAACCCTTTTTTATTGACTCACCCACTAATATTAACCCAAAACCCTTTGTATTTGTTATCACCATTCTTATTGACTAACCTTTTTTGTCGAGATTTGATTTGACCAGTTGCCTGACTATGTTCTTTATTTCAGTTGTTAAAGTTCTTTATTATTACTTGATCTTTAAAAAAAACACATCGAAGTATATTCAGTATTAGTATGATGAAAAGCGAGCTTGTACAGTTAAAGTCTATTTATTGAAGAAGAAGCTCGTATTATTAGTTTCAAAGTTTCAATTCATGTAATTATTTATTTTTCAGTCCGTTGTTTCTAGTTAGGTAATTTTTTAGGTCGATCTCAATTATAACCCTCTAATTCAGCCTTTATCCACACCTTAACCCAAGCCTCGTTACAACCCTTTCAAAGACCTTTTGATTTGTGCATCATCTCATATTACAGTGGTGAAGATTTGATTTTCATGCAAGCCTATGGGATTAACTTTTTAGGTTTGACATTTGAGTGCTTAATTCTGAACCTTAAACACTTCGAGTGATTTGAGTGAATCTTTTGTGAGGATGTCAATCCTTGTAGGTTTTGGATCAGAGGTAATTATTTAGATGAGGGGAAACACCTATGTTTTGTGCTACAAATGTATGACTTATATTGTTTGAATCTTTAGGACTCTTTGAGTTAAATTATCCATGTATAAATTATCTATGAATTATGATGAGACATTGTTGATAGGAATATTGAATCATGGAAAGTTCGTTTTAATTGTAAGTTGAGAATTTTGCTTGAGGACAAGCAAAAGCATAAGTGTGGGGGTATGTGATAAACCGTAAAAGTAACATATTTTAATCCCACATTTAGCATACTTTTGGATGATTTATCCCTTGATTTATGTAAAAGGTGCTCTTAATCCTTTCTTTTCATGTTTTATACTCGTGAAAGCAGGAGGATGGAAAGAACGAGAAACGGGCTTAAAACGGACCAAAATGGGCCAAATTGAAAATTGACACGGCCTGGACTTGAGCCAACATGGCTGTGTCTCCTTGATAGACTAGAACACGGCCTGATCACGATTTACACGGGCATGTCACCTCATTAAAAGTCCGAACACGGCCTAAAGGCGATTCCTGCAGGCGTGTGCCATGGTCGTGTCCTGTTGTGGAGAAGAGCAATTTCACTCGGAAAAGGATACTTAGGGGCAAAGAAACCTATTTCAAAAGCCTATATAAACACCCTAAGTATAACCTAGAAGAGGGCGGTGAGCTAGGCCAAGGAGCCGAGCCGAAAAGGTCAGATTTGTGGGAAACACTTGAAGATAGCCAGTTGATCCATCTCAAGAAGCCGGAATTCTACTCAAGACGGCGGATCTCTCCTTCAATTCCTTCAGGGGGTTTTAGGGATTTCTTATGTTTTGTTTTATCTTTTCTTCTAAGATGTTTTCTTTTATTATTATGAACTAAACCCTTTAGATACCTTAAGGGGATGAAACTTAGATGAATCTTGTTATCGTTTGCTGAACTATATGATAAATACTTGATTTGTTCATAATTATGTGTTCTTAATTCTTGTGTTAATATTTCCGGGATATTGATTCAAGTTTGATGTGCTTAGGTGGAGGAGCAAAAGTCCCTGCTTAAGAGTAGATCTAGCATAATTAAGCGGAGTTGATCGCGCGCCTAGAGATAGGGTGACGAGATTTTGCCGGATTAGGGTGAAACCTAATATGGGAGTCCATAGATCGAGTTAATGCAATTCTAGGGGTTTTAATTAGAAAGAGATTTCAATTAATCAACCTAGGGTTAGATGTTATTAAGCTTGAGAGAGTGTTTAATATACATTAGGAGTCTTACGGATCAAGTCAAGTGAATAAATCGTGCAGTTGAGTTAGATAACAAGTGAAGTCTAGGTGGATTCTTCCTAAGGGTATCGTCTTAATCAACCGAGTTTTTCCAAAAATATTTCCCCAATTCGTTCTTTTTGTCTTTGCGTCTTTAGCTTAGTAGTTAGTTAAATTTAGATTAAATAACAACTTCACTTATTTTAGGCTAGATAATAAAAAGAAAGTTAGTATTAGTACTTTTGGTTCCTTTGGGTTCGACAATCTGGTCTTGCCTAAGCTATACTACTGTTCGATAGGTGCACTTGCCTCAATCGTTGTTATAGTTAGTTCCAGGTTCGATCATTATAAATTTAAAACTCTGAAATCAACGATCAACCCTAACAATGGCTCTTGAAAATTTCGGCAGCCTTGGAGAAGAAGATGAATGAATTTTGTCATCTTTTCTCCTATTTTAATCACTTAATTGATAAATGACCAAAATTTCCTTTTTGATAAACTTTCTATTTTAACTCATCCATGCCCAATTTTGTCCAAATATTAGAAATTGGAAAAATTGCTATTTAAGGACCTCTAATTAATATTCTAAAGCTATTTCACACAAATAGCTTCTAGAGTCTCACATTTTGTAACTTTTGCAATTTAGTCCTTTTAGACAATTCAACCGCAATTTCACAAAATTGCTTCATGAAACTTTCACACTAGCATGCATACATAGCATAAACCTCAAAAACTCATTCATATACCTCGGATTTGTGGTCTTGCACCACTATTCTGACTAGACCCTAAATCGGGATGTTACAACTCTCCCCCCTTTAGAGATTTTTGCCCCCGAAAATCTTACCAGTAAAGAGGTTTGGATGCTGCTCTCGCATAGCTTCTTCCATTTCCCACATAGCCTCTTCCACACCGTGTTTCTGCCATAACACTTTCACTAGTGCTATGCTCTTATTTCTCAACTGTTTCACTTCTCGAGCCAAGATCTTAATCGGCTCTTCATCATAAGACATATCCGATCTTATCTCAATTTCCGTCGAGGGAATCACATGTTAAGGATCGGAGCGATACCGTCGCAACATCGAAACATGGAACACATTATGAATCTTTTCCAACTCTACCGGCAAAGCCAACCAGTATGCTACTGGCCCAACTCTATCTGTAATCTCATACAGCCCTATGAATCTTGGACTCAAATTTCCTTTTCGTCCAAATCTCATATTCTTCTTCCATGGGGACACTTTCAAAAACACTTTGTCGCCCACTTCAAACTCAATTTCTTTTCTTTTCAGATCCGCGTACGACTTCTGTCGGTCCGAAGCAACTTTCAGACTATTACGGATTATTTTCACTTTCTCCTCAGTCTCTTTTACTAGATCGACCCCATGGATCTGCTTCTCACTAAGCTCGGTCCAATACAAATGAGTCCGACACTTACGACCATACAGGGCCTCATACGGAGCCATCCGTATACTTGATTGGTAACTGTTGTTGTAAGCAAATTCGACTAAAGGTAGATATCTCTCCCAACTACCCTCGAATTCTAACACACAGCATCGAAGCATATCTTCGAGAACTTGAATCACTCTTTCAAATAGACCATCGGTTTGCGGATGGAACTCAGTACTGAAATTCAACTTTGTTCCCAAAGCCTCTTGCAACCTCTTCCAAAACCTCGAAGTGAACCTCGGATCCCTATCCGATATTATAGACACAGGTACACCATGTAACCTCACTATCTCTGCAACATACAACTCAGCTAACTTATCCAGTGAATAATCAACACGTACTGGAATGAAGTGAGCCGACTTCGTTAGCCTATCCACAACAACCTACACAACATCTCTCTTTTTCGGAGTCATCGGCAACCCCGTCAAAAAATCCATGGTAACCCGATCCCACTTCCATTCGGGTACCATCACCGGCAGAAGCAATCCCGAAGGCACTTGATGCTCAGCTTTCACTTGTTGACAAATCAAACACTTTGTCACGAACTCTGAAATATCTCTTTTCATACCCGGCCACCAATAAGACTTCTTCAAGTCATTATACATTTTCGTACTGCCCGGATGTACTGACAAACATCCACTGTGGGCCTCATGCAAAATCTTTTGGATTAACTCCTCATCTCTAGGTACACAAATTCTATCAGGGTACAGCAAACAACCATTCGAGCCCACTCAAAAATCGGAATCACTTTCTAACTCACGCTTATCTCTCTTAGCTAACATCTCACTGTCATTTCTCTGAGCTTCACATATCTGTTGATCAAATAGTGGCTTAGCTCTCAACTCTGCCAGAATAGCACCATCATCAGGCAATGCCAAACTCGTCCTCATAACTCTTAGAGCATACAAGGATTTCCTACTCAAGGCATCCACAACCACATTCGCTTTTCCCGGGTGGTAATCAATTACTAACTCATAGTCTTTCAACAACTCAAGCCACCGTCTCTATCGCAAATTCAAATCCTTCTGATCCATCAAATATCTCAAACTCTTGTGATCCGTAAAGATTCGGCACTTCTCACCATATAAGTAATGTCGCCAAATCTTTAACGCGAAAACAATCGCAGCCAACTCCAAATCATGAGTCGGATAATTCTTCTCGTGCGGTTTCAACTGTCTCAAGGCGTAAGCGACTACCTTACCCTCTTGCATCAACACGCAATCAAGACCATTAAACGATGCGTCACTGTAAACCACAAACTCTTTCCCCGATTCTGGTTGAACCAAAATCGGCACCTCAGTCAATAATGTCTTCAGTCTCTTGAAACTCTATTGATATGTCTCAGTCCATTTAAACTTGACATCTTTGTGCAATAGTTTCGTCATCGGGGTAGCAATCATAGAGAACCCTTTTACAAAACGTCTGTAATATCCTGCTAATCCCAAGAAACTTCTGATTTTCGACACGTTCCTCGTCTATTTCTAATCCACAACAGCCGATATCTTACTCGGGTCAACTCTAACACCATCACCTGACACAATGTGTCCTAGGAATCTGACCTCACGGAGCCAAAACTCACTCTTGTTAAACTTAGCGTACAACTGCTTATCTTTTAAAGTTTGTAAGACAATTCTCAAATGTTTTTCATGATCGTTCTCATCTCGAGAATAGATCAATATGTCGTCAATGAAGACAACTACGAACTTGTCCACATATGGTCTGAAAACACGGTTCATCAGATCCATAAAAATCGCCGGTGCATTCGTCAAACCAAACGGCATAACCAAAAACTCATAATGGTCATACCTTGTTCAAATGCGCTTTTAACACATCTCGCTCTTTCACTCTCAATCGATAATAACCGGACCTCGTGTCTATCTTGAGAACACTTGTAGCTCCATTCGCTTGATCAAAAGATCATCAATCCTTGGTAAAGGATACTTATTCTTAACCGTCACTTTGTTAAGTTGTCTATAGTCTATACACAACCTCATAGACCCATCTTTCTTCTTCACAAACAATACCAGAGCACCCCACGGTGAGTAGCTCGGTCTTGCAAAACCCTTATCTGTTAACTCTTGCAACTGAACCTTCAGTTCTTTCAACTCTAAAGGTGTCATCCTATACGGAGCAATCGAAATAGGTGCCGTTCCCGGAACTAACTCAATCCCAAACTCAACCTCTCTCACTGGAGGTAATCTGGGTAACTCTTCCGGGAATACATCCGGATACTCACAAACCACTAGCACTGTTTCGAACTCTACTCCAACCTCTCGAGTATTCAACACAAAAGCAAGATAGGACTCACAACCTTTTCTCAAGCATTTATCAGCTGCTAAGGAAGAAATCATCACTGGTAGACTATCTGATCCACCTGATTCAACCCAAACCACGTCCCCACTCTCACATTTCAAATCAATAAACTTATTACCACAGTTCACTAAGACACTATGGGTAGTCAACCAATCCATGCCTAGGATTAAATCAAACTCATCAAACGGCAACAACATTAGGTTTGCTAGAAAGCAATGACTCTCAATCATCAAAGGACAATTCTTACACACCTTGTCCACTAACACATGCTTACCTAACGGGTTTGACACCTTAACCACAAAGTCCGTAGACTCAATAGTCATACTCAAACTAGATGCCAATCTCATGCAAATATAAGAATGAGTAGACCCTGGATCTATTAAAGCAAAACAAGGGTGTTAAAGAGAGAAAAAGTACCCGTTATCACATTAGGGGAGGATGCCTTTTCGCGAGCGCAAATGGCATACGTCCTCGCAGGTGCCAGACCCTCCGGTCTCACAGCAGAATCTCTAGATGCACCTCTACCACTATTCCCGCCTCTCGGATTCCTTGGTGGTCTACCCCTTGCAGACACATCATTGGATCTCATCTCTTGCTTCTATTCCTTATCATCCCTCTCGGGCAATTTCGGATAAAATGGTCGTGGGAACCACACTTATAACAGATTTCGATCACATTACCCTAACACTCTTCTGGTGTGATATCTACCACAACTTGGACACTCCGGTTTACTCTTCGGATTGCCCACACTTTCCATCGAGGTAGCTTGGACTCTTGAACTCGAACGAGTATTGCCCAAGTCTCGATGCGAATAACCCATCGGCAGGTTGACTTCCTAGGACTCACTTCCTTGGACCTTTTCGACCTGGGCTTGATACGACTTGCCCATCGGCCTCTTTTCTAGCATCTCGGGCTTCACTCCACACCCTTTTTTTTTTTCTCGTACTCAACTCTTCGGCCTTACTTGCCCTTTCGACCAACACTACAAATTCTTTCAACTCCAAAATACCCACTAGGAGTTTGATGTCCTCATTCAGTCCATCTTCGAACCTCTTACACAATATGGTCTCGGTCGACACACATTCTTAAGCGTATTTGCTAAGCTTAACAAACACACGCTCATATTCCCCTACTGACATTCTTCATTGCTTCAACTCAAGGAATTCCTTCCTTTTCCGATCAGTAAATCTCTGGCTTATATACTTCTTCCGGAACTCTTCTAAAAAGAAGTCCCACATCACTCGCTCTCTCGGGACCACTGACGTCAACGTCTTCCACCAATGGTATGCCGAGTCCCTCAGCAAGGATATGACACACTTCAAGCTCTCTTCAGGTGTACAAGAGAGTTCATCGAATACTCTCATCGAGTTCTCTAACAGAAACTCTACCCTCTCGTGGTCATCATCAACCTTAGCTCTAAACTCCTCACTCGTGTTTTCTAATCTTATCTACCCGGGGTTTCGATATCCTCACTACATCAATACTCGAGGAGCCACAGGAATTGGCTGAGGTATAAGAGGAGGAGGTGGAGGAGGTTGAGCATTAGGGTTCGCTCGAACATAATACGAGTACCAATTGCTCATCATCTGGAGAAAGGCTTCTCGAGCCCCTTCCCCTTGACCCCTAGCCTCGGGTCCACTTTGAACAGCACTGCGGTTCCGCACAAGAATGGCGTAATACTAGCTACTTCATCGCCAGATCAATGGATCGGAATCCATATTCTATATAAAACAAGATTTAAAATCATCAGAAGCCACCACACTATCATTGTACACTTATGGCATGTATAGCTAGACTCTTACACCCGCTATGGTAGTCCTAGAACTGACTAAACCATAGCTCAGATACCACTAAAATTAGCACCCCTTACCCGTATTCAACGCCGGAACTGGGCACGAGGCATTACCTAATTAAAGACCTCAAGATCGCCACTTAGGCACAAAATGACCAATCTCTTTGGCCATCAAAACAACCTCAATCCCGACCTACGAGGCCTCTCTCAAACACACGAGGGCTCTCGAGAACATATTGAAAACTCTTACGATCTTAAAATTTTTCCATCTATACAGGGCTCACACGCCCGTGTAAGATTTGGCACGCCCGTGGATGTCACACACGTCTATGGTCACTACCCATGCATGAAAACTCAAGCATTCTGCCAATGCCCCACGGTTAGGGCACACGCCCGTGCCTTCCACCCGTGGTGCACACTGACTACCTTAACACGGCCTAGAGTCTAGACACACGCCCATGTGGCTAGCCCGTGGCCAACACTGATTAATCCCACACGCCCTAGACACACGCCCGTGTGGCTAGTCCGTGGTCTATTCTGATTTAAAATACTAACATGCAGGGGACACACGGGTTCCTTGGTGGTCTACCCCTTGCAGACACATCATTGGATCTCATCTCTTGCTTCTCTTCCTTATCATCCCTCTCGGGGCAATTTCGGATAAAATGGTCGGGGGAACCACACTTATAACAGTTTCGAATGTTACCCCAACAATCTCCGGTGTGATATCTACCATAACTTTGACACTCCGGTTTACTCTTCAAATTTCCCACACTTTCCATCGAGGTAGCTTGGACTCTCTAACCCGAACGAGTATTGCCCAAGTCTGGATACAAATAACCCACTGGTGCTGACGTCCTAGGACTCACTTCCTTGGACCATTTCGACTGGGCTTGATACGACTTGCCCATCGGCCTCTTTCTAGCATCTCGGGCTTCACTCACAGCCATTTTCTTTTCTGTACTCAACTCTTCGGCCTTACTTGCTTTTTCGACCAACACTACAAATTCTTTCAACTCCAAAATACCCACTAGGAGTTTGATGTCCTCATTCATTTCGTCTTCGAACCTCTTACACAATATGGTCTCTATCGACACACATTCTTGAGCGTATTTGCTAAGCCTAACAAACTCACGCTCATATTTTGCTATTGACATTCTTCATTGCTTCAACTCAAGGAATTCCTTCCTTTTCTGATCAGTAAACCTCTGGCTTATATCCTTCTTCCGGAACTCTTCCAGAAAGAAGTCCCACATCACCCGCTCTCTTGGGACCACTGACGTCAACCTCTTTCACCAATGGTATGCCGAGTCCCTCAGCAAGGATATGACACACTTTAAGCTCTCTTCAGGTGTACAAGAGAGTTCATCGAATACTCTCATCGAGTTCTCTAACCAGAAATCTGCCCTCTCAGGGTCATCATCAACCTTAGCTCTAAACTCCTCAGCCCCGTGTTTTCTAATATTATCTACCGGGGGTTTTGATATCCTCACTACATCAATACCCTGAGGAGCCACAGGAATTGGCTGAGGTATAGGAGGAGGAGGTGGAGGAGGTTGAGTATTAGGGTTCGCTCGAACATAATCCAAGTACTAATTGCTCATCATCTGGAGAAAGGCTTCTCGAGCCCCTTCCCCTTGACCGTTAGCCTTGGGTCCACTTTGAACAGGCACGGTTCCTTGCGCAGGAGTCGACGCAATACTAGCTACTTCATCAGCAGACAATGGATCGGAATCCATATTCTATATAAAACAAGATTTAAAATCATCAGAAGCCACCACACTATCATTGTACACTTATGGCATGTATAGCTAGACTCTTACACCCGCTACGGTAGTCCTAGAACCGACTAAACCATAGCTCTGATACCACTAAATGTAACACCCCTTACCCGTTTTCAACACCGGAACCGGGCACGAGGTCTTACCGAATTAAAGACCTCAAGATTGCCACTTAGGCACAAAATGACCACTCTCTTTGGCCATCACAACAACCTCAATCTCGACCTACGAGGCCTCTCTCAAACACACGAGGGCTCTCAAGAACATATCGAAAACTCTTACGATCTTAAAATTTTTCCATCTATACAGGGTTCACACGCCCGTGTAAGATTTGGCACGCCCGTGGATGTCACACACGTCCATGGTCACTACCCGTGCATGAAAACTCAAGCATTCTGCCAATGCCCCACGGTTAGGGCACACGCCCGTGTGGCTAGCTCGTGGCCAGCACTGATTAATCCCACACGCCCTAGACACACGCCCGTGTGGCTAGTCCGTGGTCTATTCTGATTTAAAATACTAACATGCAGGGGACACACGGCTGAGTCACACGCCCGTGGGCTGGCCGTGTGTCACACATGGCCTAGACACGCACCCGTGTGTCTATCCACATGGACAAGAACAAAGCTATTTGCCAAGTTCTTTTCACCCTTCTAGCATACACAATCATGCACTCATTCAACACATCCATAATCAACTCACAATCTTACAATCTCACTTGGATAACTACATCTTTTCATATAATAAAGTAGCCAACAACTATGGCATTATACAAAATAGATTATCCATTTAAAGGCCAACTCATCATAGCCATATACAACAAAATTCACTAACTTGTCTAGCCCCTATACATGCCATATACAAAACATTGAGTCTAATGTACCAGAGTGTGTTGATAGTGTGGGCGATCTTCCAATTGATCCTCTTATCTCGATTCAACATTTTACTCTACAAGACAAGGGAAAAGAAAGGGAGTAAGCTTTGAGCTTAGTAAGTTTACACATAAACAATTAAGCAACATAGTATAAGCTAAACAACAATTAGCATTATACTAACATATAATGTACAACTATGCTTACTCTTTCTATCCCTTACCACATTTATTCCAACACATCATGAGTCACTTACTCATAACCATTGACATGCACCCCTGCATTCAATATCACATTTACACAATATACAACACATCATTATTTCTCGATAATACATCCACACAGCTAATGTCTCGGTGGTTTCGCACTTAGCCCACACAATCAATTAATAAGGTAGTATCGCACTTAGCCTACCATGAAGGTAATCATAGTGGTTTCGCACATAGCCCACTAGATAATATACCTAACGATAGCATGGCACATAGCCAGCTCATCGTCATTATGCCTTAGGATGGTATCGCACTTAGCCCACCATTTAGCATTATCACTGTACATTCACATATCTACTTACTCAATCCTACATCCATTCACGATTTCTCCCACATTCATTCCACATAGATTCTCATTCATTCTCAATCATGCTGCTACACACTAGCTAGCATTAACAAATAGTAAGTATGAATGCATTGTTTATGGATAGACTTACCTCGATACACAAAAGTATAGAGCCGTGCAATTTAGTCCACCACTTTGCTTTTGCCTCGGTTTCGATCCGGGCTTCGTCTTTCTTGATCCATAATGAATAAATCAGCTTATTCAATACACACATTGACCAAATTGACCCACATCTCATACTTTGGCAAAATTACTCTTTTGCCCCAAATCTTTCTCATAATTACACTATTGGCCCAAGGCTCGTAAAGTGATTTTTATTCAACTTCCTAGCCTTTCATGCTTAGCCGAATCACTTACTCAACTAAAACAATCATCAATTCTCACTACATAACACATGTATGACCACACTTAAGACTTTCACAAACTAGTCCCTACATGCATTTTCTATGGAAACTCATTTAGCAAAAGATGTTTCTACTATATCAAGCTTTCATAATCTTCCATAAAACATCAAAATACATGCATGTCATACATGGCCACATTTTTGAACATCCATCATAGCTCATCAAATAGCTAAAAATAGCTTACTCATGCTACAAGGACTTCAAAAATACAAAGAATATAAAAAAACGAGGCTAGATGCACTTACTAGCAAGCTTGAAAAATTTGAAGAACCCTAACAATGGCTCTTGAAAATTTCGACAGCCTTGGTGAAGAATATGAATGAATTTTGTCATCTTTTCTCCTATTTTAATCACTTAATTGATAAATAACCAAAATGCCCTTTTTGATAAACTTTCTATTTTAACTCATCCATGCCCAATTTTGTCCAAATATTAGAAATTGGAAAAATTGCTATTTAAGGACCTCTAATTAATATTCTAAAGCTATTTCACACAAATAGCTTCTAAAATCTCACATTTTGCAACTTTTGCAATTTAGTCCTTTTGGACAATTCAACCGCAATTTCACAAAATTGCTTCATGAAACTTTCACACTAGCATGCATACATAGCATAAACCTCAAAAACTCATTCATATACCTCGAATTTGTGGTCTTGCACCACTATTCTGACTAGGCCCTAAATCAGGATATTACAAATAATCCTACTCAACCATTCACAAAAACATACACAATTTCATCAACCACAAAGGTTAAATACATACCTTTTTGTCAACACATAGTTACTCACCAACCATGCTTCTCAACCACTCGGTTTTACTTTACGATCAATCATTGCTACACTTTTGTGCACACTTAGTGCTAATTTCGTAATCAAAGCATAATTGTCAATGTACACTTAGTGCCAATTCAATAAACCGAACTTATAACGGTATCGCACACACAGTACCAATTCGGTAAGCCAAACTTATATCGGTATCGCACACACAGTGCCAATTCGGTAAGCTGAACTTATATCGGTATCGCACACACAGTGCCAATTCGGTAAGCCGAAGCATCAATCTTTTAGCACAGACAGTGCTATTCATTTTTGTCTCTTTTCTAATTTCGCACACTTAGTGCCTCAATACTCGATCCCATATGTAATACAATATTAATACAACTCTATACATTTATTCATTTCTCATCACATAGATATAAATTTAATGACTAGTATTATATCCGAACTTACCTCGGACGTCGAAATACCGAAATGGTCGATTAATCGAGTACTTTATCTTTGCCTCGATCTCGATCCGAACCTCTCCTTTCTTGGTCTATACACATTCAAATTCAATCTATTCAATTTTTAATTCATTCAATTTCATCCAAACACACATATTTAGGGCATTTTACAAAATAGCCCTCACATTTTCACATTTTGACACTTTAGTCCCTAATTCACAAAATCATCAAATTCACATAATTTCCTTTCACATAAGCTTAGCCGAATTTCCCTTGTGTTCATTCAAGCCCACACATTTCATTTATTTTACAATTTAGTCCCTCAATTTACACTTTTCTCAATTTAACCCAATTTACTCAATTTCATCAAAAATCCAAATACAAACTATGTTAACCCAACACCAAGTTTTCATATTTCACCAACTTACATCACAAAGCTCACATATTCATCAATGGCATATCTCACATTGATCACCAATTCAAAAAATTTAAGCATGGGTTTGATAGTACAATAAACAACGATCACAAAACATAGAAATTATCAAAAAACTGAAACCAAATCATACCTCAATTTTGCTCAACCAAGGCCGAATACCTAGCTTTCTTATTTCTTTCTCTTTTCTTCATTTTCGGCAAGAATAAGATGATAAAATGGCTTTTATTTCTTTTGTCTTTATTATAGTAACATTATATTATAATATTATCACTTATATAACTAATATATAAAACTATATAATAGCCATAATGCCGTCCATTAGTCATCCACTACCTTAAAATTGGCTTATTTTCCTCATAAGGCCTCCACATTAAAAAGACATCAACACTTAGGTACTTATAAATCAGCACATAGCTTTTATACTTTATGCGATTAAGTCTTTTTTCTAAAATTGAACACACAATCGATAAAATCTTCACACAAAAATTTCACACAGACTAAATCACATACTGTAAATTCAGAAAATAATATTAAAATATTATTCTGACATCGAATTTGTGGTCTCAAAACCACTATTTTGACTAGGGTCTAAACCGGGCTGTTACATGTTAACCCAACACTAAGCTTTCATTTTCCACCATCAAACATTCAAGGGCTCACATGTCCATTAATGGCACATTTCAAAGACATCATCAATTCACAAAATTTAAACATGGGTTTGGTAGAGCACAAAGCAACGATTACGAAAACGTAGAAATTATCAAAAATCGATCAAAAATCATACCTCAATTGAGCTTGGCAAGTGCCGAAATTTCAAAAGCTTTTAAAACCCTTTTCTTTCTTCCACAATCGGTGTAAAAGATGAACAACTCCATGTATTTTCTCTTTATGTTTTATTATTATTAACATAATATACATTTTACTATTTTATCCTTTATTATTAACATAATATAACACATGATAGTTGGTTATAATTTTCCAACTACCATCCACTCACTATATAATGGCTAAATTTCTTTATAAGGCCATTTCATTTAAAAGCCATAACACATAGATACTTCAACAATCAGCACACAGCTTTTACACTTTATGCGATTAAGTCCTTTCTCACAAATTGACACACAGTCGATAAAATTATCACACAAAATTTCACACAGGCTATTTCACATATAATCAACACCAAAAATAATATTAAAATATTATTCCAACCTCAAATTTGTGGTCTCGAAACCACTATTCCAACTAGGGTCTAAACCGGGCTATTACACATATGCTCTTTTTCTTCTGTTGTCTTCGGACAGTCATCCAAAGAAAGATGAAAACTCGATGCATTCAGTTGAGCACTTGCCTTCGCATCGATCATTGCAAACTATTCCAATACCATATCGATGTATGAAGCTTGTGATAGAGCTATCGTTTTATTCTTTCGATCTTTAAGGATTTTAATTTAAAAAATATTACTAGCTTCACTAAGTCCTTCATGCTAAAATGTTGAGCTAACCATAGTTTAACCGATGACAATTATTCTACATCGTTTCTGATAAGTAAAATATCATCGACATACAAAACGAAGAAGACCACCTTTTTTTTTCCTTTATACGCTTGTAAACACAATGTTCATCAGCATTTTGCTCAAACCCAAAAGTCTTGATCGTTTGATCAAATCTTTTATTCCATGATCGAGATGCCTACTTAAGTCCATAAATGGATCTTAGCAATTTGCAAACTTTATGCTATTTTCCTTTGACAACATAACCAGTGGGTTGAGCCATGTAAATGGTCTCATCAATATAGCCATTCAAGAATGATGTCTTGACATCCATTTCCAAATCTCGTAACCGAGAGTAGAAATAATGGATAAAAGTATGCAGATAGACTTAAGCATGGCTACCGGAGAGAAGGTCTCATCGTAATTGATGCCTTCTTTCTGTGTGTAGCCTTTGCCTACAAGTCTAGCTTTATGTGTTTTCACTTTCCCTTATGTATTTCTCTTCTTATAGATCCACTTACACCCTATGGGTTTAATCCCAACCGGTAAGTCTACAAGTTCCCACATCGTATTAGATTTCATAAAATCCATCTCAGCATCCATGGTCAGTTGCCAGAGCTTGGAATCAACGTCCTGCATATCGTGAACGTAAATGAGTGGATCATTATCCTCACGATTGGATTTCGTATTATAAATACTACCATCAAAGGTGAAGAAGTCCAAGTTCTTAGAAACCCTCCCACTATGATGGATTCCCCTATGTTGTTGATCATTTGTAGTGTTCGAAAAAAATCTGATTTGAAAACAAATTTCTTGCACAGCGAAAAATAAAAATTTTGAAAACGACTCGATTTGTGATATTTATAGCAATAAACCTTAGACCGAAATCGTTCCTATGTTTTTAGATAGGCAGATTCTTGATGTTTTTCGGCTTTCAACCAAACGATCTTCTCCACTATTCTCGTACCACGAACTACTTCGAGGGTGGGCTCAAACCAATTGAATCAAAACATAGAACTAGAAAAAGTTTTTCCTTTTGGGGTGAAAAAAAATTTCTCTCTTCTATAATAGAAATCGGTAAAACTATTATCCTAAAAAATATATTTATAAGTTGAGAATAAAATCTCTTTATTTTTTCGCAGAATAATTGTCTCTCAAAAGTTCTCTAAATAACTTTACCGGTGCCATCTATTTATAACAAGAGAACTTAGAACCCTTATAGAGTTGTAGAATTTTATTTCCACTAGAAAAACAATATCCTAGTCTATAGGATATATGGGGCGTGTAACACCCCTTACCCGTATTCAACGCCGGAACAAGGTACAAGGCATTATCGGACTTACATCGCAAGCGAACATACAAACCGAGTCACAAATTTGCATCCAAATTAAAACCATTTGTATTCAATCATAAAGTCCCTAATACGAGCCTACGAGACCCAAAACATGCTTTGGAAGTGGTTCGAGACTAAACCGAGAACTTAGGAAATTTTTACGAAACTTAGAAATTTTTTCCATGTATAGGGGTCACACGCCCGTGTGGTTTGGGACACCACTAAGACTACTTTCAATTTGCATTAACTTATCAAGATAATCCAACATACCAATAAACCAAACTTACCCATTTCACAACAAGTCATTAAGCCACAGTCAACATTTAGTAAATCAATATAAACCACCTCACCAAAAGGGGCATTGGCACATACATGCATATATATGTATATGAGCTTACAATCCACTTAACCAAAATGAGCCAATTTACATGGCCAAATACCAAATTCAAGCCTTTGAAAATTACAAGCCAATACATTTGGCCAAAATCATGATGACACATATAACAAAATAACCAAGTCCCTATACATGCCATATACTCAAAATGTTTAAAATCATCGATACCCAAAAATGATACTTTGATAGTGTGATGTGATCTCCGACGATCACCAATCCGAGTTAGCTTGGTGACACTATAAAACATGGAAAGTAAAACGGAGTAAGCTATATAGCTTAGTAAGCTCGTATGTAAGAAATAAGCAAACCTTAACATATATTTAACATTCAAGTAATATAATATAAGACGATGTAATTTACCATAACCTCATAACCATATTTCATTTCATCACAACTTATCTTGAATTCTTTATTTCTCGAATTTAATATTCATAAGCTCTATGCACATACCTGTACCATCTGGTTTCATACTTATTCTCATATTTGACATACCCGTAGAACCATTGGAATACTATTGGATACTCAAAAATCTTTCACACAAGGTGCCACATATGTAGCCAATGCTACCTCAATCACATAAAGCTCACTCTTGAGCTGATAACAGGCCTGCTCACACAAGCTGTCAGTCAAGACGTAGCTACACGGTGCTTCGCTTCACACAAGCCGTCAAGTAACCGCAACATATACCTGCAGATATCACCATCGACCATCGATGGGACCAAGGACCAACCGAACCATAAATCACCTAATCACATAAATTCCTAGTGACATGTCACTTGTATCCTAATCTATTCCTAAAGTTCAATCGAGATTTCACATTTGCCGAATCTTCATCGAAAGTGTCTGTAAGGTCATTAATACTTGTAACACCCCAAACCCGGCCCATACGGTATGACCGGATCTGGCATGTCACATGAAGAAAATGTGTAAAGAACTTATGATTCTTACTAAAGTTGATGTTATTAGGTTATAGTTATGAAAAACAAGTTTGATTATAAATATTCGATAAAAAAAATATACCACTAATCTCGAGAGGTTGATTGGTGAATCGAAAATCAAACTAGTAAACTTTAAAAACCGTGACTTTTGAAAATGATGTTGATAATTCGAAGGAAAATCCAAGTTAAATTATCTGTACATATTTGTTATGAAATCTGTTTGTTAATCAATTTTGGAAAACTGTTGTATAAGATCTAAGAAAAATCCCCATTTAAAACAATTCATGGAAAATAATAAGTACATCAAAACATAAGGCAACATAAAAATATCAGAGGCCTTATTACAACTTTAAACCCAAAATAGTAAAAGTAACGAAATAAAGCGGAAAAGAAATTTACTAATGTTCGAAAACATCATTCCTAAAGTATGGCCTCCACCGAGTTATCCATGGCCCCAAGTCCTCATTACTGAGCATTACCTGCAAGGATTAAGAAAAAGGAGTGAGTTACAAGAACTTAGTGTATAATCCCCTTACCGTCATCCACTAGGCCTGAACCCGAATAGTAACATTTTGGGCCTAAGCCCATTTACATAACAGTATTTAAATGAAATGAATGCAACCCAACCCATCCATCCATCAAACCCCCGACCAGCCAATCACACCTGTGGGGATCAAGTCAACCCACCCCGCCGCTCACTCCAATTTGCAGTCGAGCTACTATCGTATAGTATTTTTGTGGTCAAGCCACCGAAATCATAATTAAGCACAACAATAAACAAATTGTGGCTATGCCACCAGGCTACACTGCTCTCCATACAATTTTTCCCACCCCATGCATTATGTAAAGATGCATCATGCAAAAAAATATCCAAATATATATAACAACTATTAAGCTAATGAAATATTTCAGTGAATCGGCCCATTAAAGCACTTTGGCAATTCGGTCCACTATGGGCTCTTTAATAATTCGACCCATCGAGGGCATTTTGGTAAATCAACCCCTTTAAGGGCGTTAAAGCAATTCGACCCGTTAAGGCATTTCGATAAATCGACCCATAGAGGGCATCTTAGTAATTCGACCTTTAAGGGCATTTTTGTAATTAATCAAGTTAATACTTATTTTGACCGATCTTAGGATTAATGTTGTTTAAGCAAGTTACTCGATTCAAGCCATATTACGGTTATTAGATTTGTAAGAAACAACGATCATTTTTTTTCCAACATGATGGTGAATAACGAATCTACGGGATTTCGGTGTGAGATTACACACCCGATTACATAGAGCACAAAACCTTCTTGATCGTCGGCACCTATGATACCATAACACTCGATTAACTAACGAAAAGAGTTTCTTAATCCATATCTAAACAATCGGTTTATCACACTTACCCTCACCACCGCGAACAACCACAATCTGCCTATTCTCACCGAATACTGGCTCCCTTCCACAACCCGGTGGAAAATCCCGAACTGCCGATACCGCCCTACGTTTGAACTTGGGAGTAGAGATTGCAAGTCCACTCCCTTTTCGTCCTCCTATCGATTTTCATTTAGTATCGCTACCACTTGCCTCCATTGGAAGAGTCTCGGTCAGAATAATATTACAATGAGAGAAGTAGTTATCTAAGGAGAGGGTTTCGGCTTACCACTACCTCCGAAGGATCAACGAGTAGAGGAGAACGGGTGATTTAGTCCCTTGATCGATGATAGATCTGACTCCCACCGATTCGACTTATGGCTACGGATGAGTTGGCAAAGATATGAAATTCGACACCCCACTAGAACGCCGATTCGGTCAAGGAAGAGAGTGCCCAACACCCAAAAGAAAAAAAATGAAGAAGAGATAAAGTGTTATAAGGTTTGGCTATTTGGAGAGAAATGAACAAAGAAGATTCGGCCACCAAGTAATATCGATTAAAGAAAAAGAAAAAGAGAGAAAGGTTGAAGAAATGGTGAGGAAAGAAAAGAAGAGATGGATAAGAGGAGTGTCAGAGAATTTCGGCTAACACTATGAAGGAGATGAACAAAAGAAGGACTTGTGTTTCAGCAAGCAAGGGAAAAGAGTGGAAAAAGAAAGCACAAAATGTTAAAAAGAGTAAAAGCTTTTCATGTACAAAATTTGTAAAAAGACCATAAGAAATTCGGCTCCCAAATCCCCCTACCAAAACCGTATGCCCCTTACACCAAAAAGATCTTAGTTGACCAAATTTCTTTCCCCATACACCTCCCAAAATTCGGCCAACATATCCCCCTCATCACTATCCTTTATTTCTCCTTAATTCCCTCCTCAATCTCCTCTCCATCACCTCAATCTCTTCTCCATCATCTCAATAAAATGGATTTGAATGAATCTTCCTTTCCTTCTTTAGAGTCATGGCCGAATCTTACCATCTTTCACTTGATTAGCTCAAAAATTAAATCCAAAAGTTGCAATAGGTGGGATTCGAACTCCACCCTTTAAGCCCCTTCATGTGACGCCTCACCACCTTGCCACTAGCTCCTCTTGTGCTAGCAAAATACACACTTATTTCTTTAAGTCTTGACGCCACTTACCTTCTCCCCCTTAAATGCTTAAACACAAAAATTTTCCCAAGGCCCAGCTCAACCCCAAGCCTTCTTAGGGCCTCTAAACATATACAGCTCAACCCCAAGCCTTCTTAGGGCCCCTAAATATATACAACTAACATTCTTAACTAGCCTAACACATATCATAATGCAAAACAAAAAATCCCGAATTTTAGGATGTTACAGTTCTACCCCTTTAAAGAAATTTCGGCCTCAAAATTTACCTGATTAAAAGAGATGAGGGTATTGTTGCCGGATAGTCTCTTCTGGCTCCCATGTGGCTTCCTCTGACCCGTGATTACGCCATAATACTTTGACCAACGGAACCGATTTCCTGCTCAGCACCTTTATATCCCAATCTAGAATCTCCACATGCTCTTCTTCAAAAGACAAGTCAGGTCTTATCTCGATTTCCTCTACTGGCACAACATGGGACAGATCTGAACGATAACGCCTTAGCATCGAGACATGAAATACATTATGGATCTGAATTAACTCTGGAGGTAACTCGAGCTGATAAGCTACTGGCCCTACACGCTTTAATATTCGGTAGAGACCGATAAATCTGGGGCTCAACTTACCCTTTCGTCCAAATCTTAAGATTTTTTTCCAAGGTGAGACCTTCAAAAAGACCCGATCTCCCACTGAAAACTCTATCTCCCTCCGCTTCAGATCTGCATACAATTTCTGTATATCCGAGGCTTCTTTTAACTGAGCCCGAATTACCTTAACTTTTTCCTCCGTCTCCGAGATTAACTCTGGGCCAAATAACTGTCGCTCTCCCAGTCAGTCCAGCAGGTAGGAGTACGACACCTACGACCATACAACGCCTCGTAGGGTGCCATCTGAAAGCTGGATTGATAGCTGTTGTTGTAAGCAAACTCTGCCAATGGTAGAAAATCTTCCCAACTACCCCTGAAATCGATCACACAGCCCCTTAACATGTCTTCTAAAATCTGGATTACTCTTTCCGATTGACCATCAGTCTGCGGATGGAACGCTGTGCTGAAATCTAGCCTTGTTCCCAAAGCTTCATGTAGAGCCTTCCAAAACTGTGATGTAAACCTAGGATCCCTGTCTCATATGATAGACATCGGTACTCCATGCAACCTCACGATCTCTGCTACATACAACTTGGCCAACTTCTGCAATGAATAATCCGTACGAACAGGTAGGAAATGAGCAGTCTTCGTTAATCGATCCACTATCACCCATAATGAATCTTTCTTAGTAGGCGTTAAGGGTAACCCATTAACAAAATACATCGTTATCCTTCCCCATTTCCATAGTGGGATTTTCACCGATTGTAGCAACCCTGAAGGCAGTTGATGCTTCGCCTTCACTTGCTGACATGTCAAACACTTGCTCACGAAGTCAGTAACCTCTCGCTTCAAACCCGGCCACCAATACTGCTCACGAAGGTCTCGGTACATCTTGTTCCCCCAGGGTGCATAGCATACGAGCTACTATGCGCCTCCCGCAGAATTATATGTCTCAGTTCAGAATCCCTCGGCATACAAACTCTTTCGCGGAAACACAATACTCCATCACTATTTAATCCAAAGTCCCCTATCTCACCACTTTCCACTTGCTAAAGTCGAGAACCCAACACTTCATCCGTCAACTGCTTTTCCTTAATCTGACCTACCCATGCAGGCTTCACTTGAAGTTCAGCTAACAGACTACCATCTTCATAAAGGCTGAGATGAGCAAACATCGCTCTCAAATCCGATATCACCTTATGACTCAACGCATCTGCCACTACGTTCGCTTTACCTGGGTGATACTCAATTGAGCAGTCATAATCTTTCAACAATTCTATCCACCCCCGTTGTCTTAAATTCAACTCTTTCTGGGTAAGGAGGTACTTCAAACTCTTATGGTCTGTGTAAATAATCGACTTCTCCCCGTACAGATAGTGTCTCCATATTTTTAGAGCAAACACCACGCAGCTAGTTCCAAATCATGAGTGGGATAGTTCGCCTCATGCGGTCTTAATTGACGAGATGCATAAGCCACCACTTTCCCCTCTTGAATCAACACACATCCCAAGCCCGTGTGTGACGCATTACAATAAATAATAAACTCTTTACCGGCCTCAGGCTGAATCAATACTGGCGCTTCTATCAGAATCTTCTTCAATTTCTCAAAGCTCTCTTGCTGCTTATCTGACCACACAAACGGTACTCCTTTACGCAATAGCTTAGTTAGAGGTGCAGAAATCAACGAAAACCCCTCAACAAACCGCCTGTAATCCCCAGCCAAACCTAGAAAACTCTAAATTTTTGCCACTGACTTCGGTGGCTTCCAGTCCAATACAGCCTCGATCTTTCGGGGATCAACTCTAATTCCCTCGGCAGACACAACATGCCCCAAAAGGGTCACTTCCCTAAGCCAAAATTCACACTTACTGAATTTGGCATACAGTTGCTTCTCCCTTAATATCTACAATACAACCCGTAAATGCGAATCATGCTCCTCTTCAGTCTTTGAGTACACCAAGATGTCATCTATGAACACCACCACAAACCGGTCTAGATAGAGTTGGAAGACTCGGTTCATCATGTCCATAAATGCAGCTGGTGCATTTGTCAACCCAAACGGCATCACCAAAAACTCGTAATGCCCATAACGAGTTCGGAATGCAGTCTTGTGAATATCCTCCTCCTTGACTTTTAACTGGTGATACCCTGATCTCAAGTCTATCTTCGAGAAGACCGAAGCTCCTCGCAGCTAATCGAACAGATAATCAATCCTCGGTAATGGATACTAGTTCATGATCGTCAATCTGTTCAATTGTCTATAATCGATGCACATACGCATCGACCCATCCTTCTTCTTAACGAATAACACCGGTGCTCCCCACGGTGACACACTTGGTCGAATAAACCCACGATCCATCAGCTCCTGGATCTGAGCTTTAAGTTCTACTAGCTCCTTTGGCGCCATTCTATAAGGGGTTATGGACACCGGAGCCGTTCCTAGCAATAGCTCTATGCCAAATTCAACCTTCCGATCCGGAGGCAATCTTAGAAGCTCCTCGGAAAAATGTCTGAACACTCTTTCACCGTTCTAACACTCTCTATCGACAACTCTTTGGCATCCAAAGCACTGATGAAGGCTAAGAGGCTTCACACCCCTTTCGTACCAACCTTTCCACCTTTAAAGAAGATATCACATTAGACAGATAATTTCTTCTTTCACCTATCATCATCACTTCTTTATTCTTCGAAGTTCTTAGTACCATCCACTTTGCAGCACAATCCAAGTTCGCACGGTGCTTAACCAGCCTGTCCATGCCAAATATAAGGTCGAACTCCCCCAAGGACAGTTCCATCAAATCCGCCTGAAAAACTACCCCCTGAACTTCTAAGGGCACATCCCTAAACAACTTATTTACTACCACCGATCGGCCCTAAAGGGCTAATCACGCTTGTTTCTCTAGCGATAATCTCGGATCTAATATTCAAAGTTCCGGACAAAGACATGCAACATACGAATGGGTGGATCCAATGTCTATCGAGAGCGTAAAAGGTAAATTAGATATGAAAACGCGTACCAATTATGACGTCCAGTCGTCGCCCTCCTCTCGGACGCCTAACCGCATAGACTAAACACTGGCTGTCTCGCCTCGTGTTACCCCATTCGCACGGTACCTCTACCCTGCGGCACCCGACCTCCTCCTACACCATTACCACCTCGACCGCCCACGGCCTCTCTGGCACGCCGAGCACCCCCCTCTGGCTGCAAATCATTACGAACTACCCGAGTATGAACAGGTTCTCGAGGGCAATCCCTAAACTGATGGTCTTTGGATCCACATCTGAAACAACCGCCAGTTTTCTTACAGCACTCACCCAAGTGAATTTTCCCACAATCCACACAAGGCTGTAATTGATTGATAGTAGTTGGAGCACCCACTCGAACTGGCCCCTCATTCCTGGGCCTTTTCTAAAACCCTCTAGCAGAACCTGAATATCCAGAGTCTCTCTTGTTCCTGGCCCTATCCTTGTCTCGATTTTGCCATTCCGAGTGTTTTACTTCTTCAGCAATCTTAGCTTTTTCCACTAGTGAAGTAAAATTCCTCTCCTTCTGTGGGGCTATTAGTACCCACAACTCATCACGCAACCCATCCTCAAAATGCACACAGCGTTCGTAATTAGTCGGCACTATACCCCGGGCATACCGACTCAGACGCAGGAACTCCGCCTCGTATGCTGCCACAGATCTACCTCATTGGACTAGATTCAGGTATTCCTTTCTTCGGGCATCCACATAGCTAGCACCGACATATTTTCCCTGGGATGATGTCTTAAAGAAATTCCAGGTAATACGTTCAGCCTGAGTACCTTCCCGAACAGTGAGCCACCACTGATACGCCTCGTCTCTTAGTAATGACACAACCCCTTTCAGTTTCTGCTCAGCTGTACAATCCAAATCATCCATAATCCGCTCCACCACCTCAAGCCAGTACTCTGCTACACTTGGGGCTACACCCAAAATACCCCTAAAAACTTTGACCCCATTCGATCTAAGTCGCTCAAATATCGACCCACGAGCTACCGATCCAGTTCTAGCCCCAGCAACCGTTTCCAGTACCTGCAACATCCCTTGGGACAGAGCGTTGTCCCCTCCCATTCGATCATGTAACCCAGTTTCAGTCGCTGGCGAAGCTGGTGCGTCCATTTCTGGCATATGTCCCGATGCCTCAGATACAACTCTAGCACCTCGGCCTCTACCACGACCACGTCTACCGCGTCCATGTCCTCTAGCGCTCATGTTCACTAAGTCAATTTAATCTGATTAAAAGTCTTATGGATCAGTATGCTTATTCAGTGTTTATTAAACAATGTTTTATGAAGTATAAGAAGTAAAGTTGTTTTCGCAAAACATATCCTAAAGTCTCAATCTCAACAGTTTCTACTCCTAAAGCCAATAGTTCTAGAGTATTCCTGTCATGTGAAGTTTTCTTACTACAGTCATACCACAATAATCATAAAATGAAAACAAAGACTTACTGACTTGGTGCCGGATACCCGAGGTGCCATACTTTCTCTAAGGCATGTATTTATAATTCAAATTTCAAGCAGTTTTAGAAAACATTTTTGAACCCAAACCACAGCCGAGTTTTGTAACCGGGCTCTGATACCATAAAATTTAACACCCTAAACTCGGCCCATGCGGTATGACCGGATCTGGCATGTCACATGAAAAAAATGTGTAAAGAACTTATGATTCTTACTAAAGTTGATGTTATTAGGTTATAGTTAAGAAAAACAAGTTTGATTATAAATATTCGATAAAAAAATATATATATACCACTAATCTCGAGAGGTTGATTGGTGAATCAAAAATCAAACTAGTGAACTTTAAAAACCGTGACTTTTTAAAATGATGTTGATAATTCGAAGGAAAATCCAAGTTAAATTATCTGTACATATTTGTTATGAAATCCGTTTGTTAATCAATTTTGGAAAACCGTTGTTTAAGATCTCAGAAAAATCCCCATTTAAAACAATTCATGGAAAATAATAAGTACATCAAAACATAAAGCAACATAAAAATATCAGAGGCCTTATTACAACTTTAAACCCAAAATAGTAAAAGTAACGAAATAAAGAGGAAAAGAAATTTACTAATGTTCGAAAACATCATTCTTAAAGTATGGCCTCCACCGAGTTATCCATGGCCCCAAGTCCTTATTACTGAGCAATAACCTACAAGGATTAAGAAAAAGGAGTGAGTTACAAGAACTCAGTGTATAATCCCCTTACCGTCATCCACTGGGCCTGAACCCACATAGTAACATTTTGGGCCTAAGCCCATTTACATATGATATTTAAATGAAATGAATGCAACCCAACCCATCCATCCATCACACCCCGACCAGCCAATCACACTGTGGGATCAAGTCAACCCACCCCTGCGCTCACTCCAATTTGCGGTGAGTTTGCTATCGTATAGTATTTTTGTGGTCAAGCCACCGAAATCATAATTAAGCACAATAATAAACAAATTGTGGCTATGCCACCAGGCTACACTGCTCTCCATACAATTTTTCCCACCCCATGCATTATGTAAAGATGCATCATGCAAAAAAATATCCAAATATATATAATAACTATTAAGCTAATGAAATATTTCGGTGAATCGGCCCATTAAAGCACTTTGGCAATTCGGCCCACTATGGGCACTGTAACATCCTAAAATTCAGAAATTTATGTTTTACATTATACTATGCAATAGGCTAGTTAAGAGTGTTAATTGTGTATGTTTAGGGGTTCTAAGAAGGCTTGGGGTTGAGTTGGGCCTTAGCAAAATTTTTGTGTTTAAGCACTTTAAGGAGGGAAGGTAAGTGGCATCAAGACTTAAGGAAATAAGTGTGTATTTTGCTAGCACAAGTGGAGCTAGTAGCAGAGTGGAGTGGCGTCACATGAAGGAGCTTTAGGGGTGGAGTTCGAATCCCACGTATTGCAAAGTTTTGGATTATTTTTTTTTGTGCTAAATGGTAAGTGTCAGCCATGGCTTTAATAAAGGAAAGGAAGACTTTTCAAATGATGGAAAGAAGACTAAGAAAATAAGGTAAGGAGGAGAACAAGGGAAAAATAAGGAAAGAATAAAGGAAAATGAGTAAGAAGGGGGAACATGTTGGCCGAATTTTTGGAAGGAGCTTGGGGAAATAATTTTGGTCAACAAAATCCTTTTGGTGTCAGGGACATACACGGTTTTGGTAGGGGGATTTTTGGAGCCAATTTTCTTTAGCCTTTTTGCAAACTTGTGCATGAGAGGTTTTCATTCTTTTTGAACTATTTTGGTGCTCTCTTTTCCAACCTTTTACTTTGTTTCCAAAACACTCAAAATATGGTGTTCATTTTTCCTTTGTTTGCCAAAACACTCAAGCCTTTTTGATCATCTTCTCTTTGGTGTTAGTCGAAACTATCTATCACTTTTCCCATCTTTTCTTTTCTTTTTCACCATTTCTTCAACCCTTCTCTCTTCTTCTTTAATCAATATTTTTGATGACCGAATCTTACTTGATCTTTTCTCTCTAAATAGCCAAAAATTTAATCACATTATATCTTCTTCTTCTTGCTTGCATATTAGGCATTTCTTCCTTGACCGATTTGGGTAAGTGATTTCATCCTCTTCTTTTCTTTTTCTTTTCTTCATGGCCGAATATGTGCCCTTATCATTGGAGGGTTCTCTAAATCGAAAACATCCCTTTCTCCTACTCCCTCATATCATGATCATCTCTTTTTCGTAGTGTTCTAGTGGGTGGTCGTATATCACATCCTTGTCGATTCATCCGTAGCCATAAGCCCAGTCGGTGGAAGTCAGAGCTATTATTGTTAAGGTAAGGAATTTCTTCAAGGTTCTTTTCGATCTATCTCATTGCGTTGTTATTCCGCGAAACGGATCGTTAGATTTGACTAATCGATTATTTTAGGGACTAAACTACTCGTTTTCTCTACTCGTTGGTTCTTCAGAAGTAGTGGTAAGCCGAATCCTATCCCTAAACAACTACTCTTTCATAGTAGTAATTTACTGACCGAGACTTTTTCAATGGAGGCAAGTGGTAACGATTTGAAAGGAAAATCAATAGGAGGACAAAAAGGGAGTGGACTTGCAATCTCTACTCCCAAGTTTAAGCATAGAGTGGTATCGGTAGTTTGAGATTTCCCACCGGGTTGTGGACCATCATCCGGTGAGAATAGGCAAATCGTGGTCGTTCACGATACTAAGAGTAAGCATTTAGATCGTTGATTTAGATTTGGATTAAGAAAAATCTCTTATGTTAATTAATCGAGTATTATAGTGATATAGGTGCCGACGATCAAGAAGGTTTAGTCCTTACCGTAATCAGGTGTGTAATCTCACACTGAAATCCCATTGATTCATGACTCACCATTATGTTGGAAGAATAGATCGTTGTTATTTTCAAGCCTAATAACCGTAATATGGCATGAAAATCGAGTAACTTGCTTAATCAACGTTATTCCTAAAGATTTGTCAAAATCAATATTAAATTGCTAAATTATGAAAATGCCCCTATGGGCCGATTTACGAAAATGCCCCTATAGGTCAATTTACGAAAATGCCCCTATGGGTCAATTTATCAAAATGCCCCTATGGGCCGATTGCTAGAATGCCTTAGTGGGCCGAATTACCAAAGTACTATAATGGGCCGATTCACCGTAATAATTCACTTGATAAATGGTTGCTATTTACATGTGGATATTTTATTATGTATGTGGCATTTTTTTTACATATTGCATGGGATGGGAAAAATTGCATGAAGATCAGTGTAGCCTGGTGGCATTGCCATAATTTGTTTACTAATGTGCTTAATTATGATTTCAGTGGCTTGACCACAAAAATATTATATAAATAGCAGTTCGACTGTAAATTGGTGTGAGTGGGGGGATGGGTTGACTTGATCCCCACAGGTGTGATTGACTGGTCAGGGGTGTGATGGATGGATGGGTTGGGTTGCATACATTTACTTCATTTAAATACTTTTATGTAAATGGGCTTAGGCTCACGATTATGCTTTGCGGGTTCAGCCCAGTGGATGACGGTAAGGGATTATACACCGAGTTCTAGTAACTCACCCCATCTTCTTAACCCTTGCAGGTAATGCTCGATGAATGAGGACTTGGGCCCATGGATGACTCGGTGGAGGCCATACTTTGGAAATAATGTTTTCGAACATTAGTAAACTTCTTTTCCGTTTTATTTTCGTTACTCTTACTATTTTGGGTTTAAAAGTTGTAATAAGGCCTCTGGGATAATTTTTATTTTGCTTTATGATTAGACGTATTTAATATCTTTCTTGATTGGTTTTAAATGGGGATTTTCTAAAAATCATAATTAACGGTTTTCTAAAATTGATTAATAAATGGATTTCGCAATAAAATATGTACAAATATTTTAACTTGGACTTTTCCTCCGAAGTATCATCATCATTTTCAAAAGTTATGATTCTAAAGATTACCTGGTAAATTTTCAATTCATCAATCAACCTCTCGAGATTTGTAGTATTTTTAACGAATATCTATAACTAAACTAGTTTTTCTTAACTATAACCAAATAACACTTACTTTAGAAAGATTCACTCGTTATTTATACGTTTTCTTCATGTGACATGTCAGATCCGGTCATACCGCATGATCCGGGTTTGGGGTGTTACATTTTATGGTATCAGAGCCAAGTTACAAAACTCGGCTGTGGTTTGGGTTCAAAAATGTTTTCTAAAAATTGCTTGAAATTCGATTTATAAATACATGTTTTAGAGGAAGTATGGCACCACGGGTATCCAGCACCAAGTCAGTAAGTTTCTGTTTTCATTTTATGATTATTGTGGTATGACTGTAGTATGAAAACTTCACAAAAGTAGAAATACTCTAGAACTTTTAGCTTTAGGAGTTGAAAAACTATAGAGATTGAGACTTTAGGATACGTTTTGTGAAAACAACTTTACTTCTTATACTCCATAAAATATTGTTTAATAAACACTGAATAAGCATACTAATTCATAAGACTCTTAATCAGATTAAATCGACGTCAGTAAACATTAGTGCTAGAGGATGTAGACGCGGTAGACGTGGCCGTGGTAGAGGCCGAGGTGCTAGAGTTGTATCTGAGGCATCGGGACATATGCCTGAAATGGATGCACCTACATCACCAGTGACTGAAGCTGGATCACATGATCGAATGAGAGAGGATGACGCTCTGTCCTAAGCGATGTTGCGGGTACTGGAAAGGGTTGCTGGGGCAAGAACTAGGTAGGCAGCTCGTGGGTCGATATCTGAGCGACTTAGATCGAATGGGGCTGAAGTTTTTAGGGGTATTTCGGGTGTAGCCCCTAATGTAGCAGAGTACTGGCTTGAGGCGGTGGAGCGGATTACAGATGACCTGGATTGCACCGCCGAGCAGAAACTGAAAGGGATTGTGTCATTACTAAGAGACGAGGCATATCAGTGGTGGCTCACTATTCGGGAAGGCACTCAGGCTGATCGTATTACCTAGGATTTCTTTAAGATAGCATTCTAGGGAAAATATGTCGGGGCTAGCTATGTGGATGCCCGAAGAAAGGAATTCCTGAATCTGGTTCAAAGAGGTAAATCTGTGGCAGCATACGAGGCGGAGTTTTTACGTCTGAGTCGGTATGCCCGGGGAATAGTGCCGACTGATTATGAACGCTGCGTACAATTTGAGGATGGATTGCGTGATGAGTTACGGATACTGATAGCCCCACAGAAGGAGAGGAATTTTGCCACACTGGTGGAAAAAGCTAAGATTACTGAAGAAGTAAAACACTCGGAATGGCAAAATCGAGACAAGGATAGGGGCAGGAACAAGAGAGACTCTGGGTATTCAGGTCCTACCAGAGGATTTCAGAAAAGACCCAGGAATGAGGAGCCAGCTCGAGTGAGAGTTCCAGCTACTACCAATCAGTTACAGCCTTGCGTGGATTGTAGGAAACTTCACTCGGGTGAATGCTGGAAGAGAACTGGTGGTTATTTCAGATGTGGATCCAAGGACCATCGGTTTAAGGATTGCCCTCGAGAGCCTGCTCAAACTCAGGTAGTTTGTAATAGATTTACGCAGCAAGCAAAAGGCGCTCAGCAACCGTCGAGAGGTCGTGGGCCAGGTCGAGGTGGTAATGGTGTAGGACGAGGTCAGGGCGCACCGAATAGAGGTACTGGTAATAGGGGTAATATGGTGGCGAGACAGCCAGGGTTGGTCTATCCGGTCAGGCGTCGAGAGAAGGGCGACGCACCGGACGTCATAACCGGTACGTTCTTCAAATTTGATGTACCTTTTACCGCTTTGATAGATATTGGATCCACCCATTCGTATGTTGCATGTGCTGTGTCTGGAACTTTGAATATTAGATCTGAGATTACTGCTAGAGAAACAACTGTGATTAGCCCTTTAGGGCAGTCGGTGGTAGTAAATAAGTTGTTTAGGGATGTGCCCTTAGAAGTTCAGGGGGTAGTTTTTCTGGCGAATTTGATGGAACTGCCGTTCGGAGAGTTTGACCTTATATTGGGCATGGACTGGCTGGTTAAGCATCGTGCAAACTTAGATTGTGCTGCAAAGCGGATGGTACTAAGAACTTCAGAGGATAAGGAAGTGATGATGATAGGTGAAAGAAGAAATTATCTGTCTAATGTGGTATCTGCTTTAAAGGCGGAAAGGTTGGTAAGAAAGGGGTGTGAAGCGTTCTTAGCCTTCATTAGTGCTTTGGATGCCAAAGAGTTGCCGGTAGAGAGTGTTAGAACGGTGAAAGAGTTTTCAGACGTCTTTCCCGAGGAGCTTCCAGGATTGCCTCCGGATCTGGAAGTGGAATTTGGTATTGAGCTGTTGCCAGGAACGGCTCCGGTGTCCATTGCTCCTTATAGAATGGCGCCGAATGAGCTAGTGAAACTTAAAGCTCAAATCCAGGAGTTGATGGATCGTGGATTTATTCGACCAAGTGTGTCACCGTGGGGAGCACCGGTTTTATTCGTTAAGAAAAAGGATGGGTCGATGTGTATGTGCATCGATTATAGGCAATTGAATAAGTTGACAATCAAGAACAAGTATCCGTTACCGAGGATCGATGATCTGTTCGATCAGCTGCGAGGAGATTCAGTTTTCTCAAAAATAGACTTGAGATCGGGGTATCACCAGTTAAAGGTCAAGGAGGCGGATATTCACAAGACTGCGTTTCGAACTCATTATGGGCATTACGAGTTCTTGGTGATGTCTTTTGGGTTGACTAATGCACCAGTTGCATTTATGGACATGATGAACCGGGTCTTCCAACCCTATCTAGATCGGTTTGTGGTGGTGTTCATAGATGACATCTTGGTGTACTCAAAGACAGAAGAGGAGCATGATTCGCATCTACGGGTAGTATTGCAGATATTAAGGGAGAAGCAACTGTATACCATTTTGGCTGAAGGAGGTGACCTTTTTGGGGCATGTTGTGTCTGCCGAGGGAATTAGAGTTGATCCCCGCAAGATAGAGGCTGTATTGGACTGGAAACCATCGAAGTCGATGAGAAATTTAGAGTTTTCTAGGTTTGTTTGGGTATTACAAAGCGGTTCGTTGAGGGTTTTCGTTGATTCTTTGCACCCTAACTAAGCTATTGCGTAAGGAGTACCGTTTGTGTGGTCAGATAGGCAGCAAGAGAGCTTTGAAAAATTGAAGAAGATTCTGATAGAGGCACCAGTATTGATTCAGCTTGACGCTGGTAAGGAGTTTACTGTTTATTGTGATGCGTCACACACGGGCTTGGGATGTGTGTTGATGCAATAGGGAAAAGTGGTGGCTTATGCATCTCGTCAATTAAGGCCGCATGAGGCGAACTATCCCACACATGATTTGGAGTTAGCTTCAGTGGTGTTTGCTTTGAAGATATGGAGACACTATCTGTACGGGGAGAAGTCGATTATCTACACGGATCATAAGAGTCTGAAGTACCTCCTTAACCAGAAGGAGTTGAACTTAAGACAGCGGAGGTGGATTGAATTGTTGAAAGATTATGACTGCTCAATCGAGTATCATTCAAGTAAAGCTAACGTAGTGGCAGATGCGTTGAGTCACAAGGTGATATCGGATTTGAGAGCGATGTTCGCTCATCTCAGCCTTTTAATGAAGATGGCAGTTTGTTAGCTGAACTTCAAGTGAAGCTTGCGTGGGTAAGTCAGATTAAGGAAAAGCAGATGTTGGATGAAAGGTTGGGCTCTCGGTTTCAGCAAGTGGAAGGTGGTGAGATAGGGGATTTTGGATTAAATAGTGATGGAGTATTGTGTTTTCGCGGAAGAGTTTGTATGCCCAGGGATTCGAAATTGAGACAAATGATTTCGCGTGAGGTGCATAGTAGCCCCTATGCTATGCACCCGGGGGAAACAAAATGTACCGAGACCTCCGTGAGCAGTATTGGTGGCCAGGGTTAAAACGGGAGGTTACTGATTTCGTGAGCAAGTGCTTGAATGTCAGCAGGTGAAGGCGAAACATCAACTGCCTTCAGGGTTGCTACAATCGGTGACAATCCCACTTTGGAAATGGGAAAGTATAACGATGGATTTTGTTAGTGGATTACCCTTAACGCCTACTAAGAAAGATTCAGTATGGGTGGTAGTGGATCGGTTAACGAAGTCTGCTCATTTCCTACCTGTTCGTACAGATTACTCGTTGCAGAAGTTAGCCAAGTTGTATGTAATAGAGATCGTGAGGTTGCATGGGGTACCGATTTCTATCATATCAGACAGGGATCCTAGGTTTACATCATGGTTTTGGAAGGCTCTACATGAAGCTTTGGGTACAAGGCTAAATTTCAGTATGGCGTTTCACCCGCAGACAGATGGTCAGTTGGAGAGAGTAATCCAGATTTTAGAAGACATGTTAAGGGGCTGTGTGATTGACTTCAGAGGTAGTTAGGAAGATTTTCTACCATTGGCAGAGTTTACATACAACAACAGCTATCAATCCAGCATCCAGATGGCACCCTATGAGGTGTTGTATGGTCGTAGGTGTCGTACTCCTACTTCTTTGGATGAGTTGGGGAGCGGCGACTTTTGGGTCTGAGTTAATCTTGGAGACGGAGGAAAAAGTAAAGGTAATTCAGGCTCGGTTAAAAGAAGCTTCAGACAGACAGAAATCGTATGCGGATCTGAAGCGTAAAGATATAGACTTTGCGGTGGGAGATCAGGTCTTTTTGAAGGTTTCACCTTGGAAAAAGATCTTAAGATTTGGGCAAAAAGGTAAGTTGAGCCCTAGGTTTATCGGACCTTACCGTGTACTGAAGCGTGTTGGGCCAGTGGCTTATCAGCTTGAGTTACCTCCAGATTTAATTCAGATACATAGCGTATTCCATGTCTCGATGTTAAGGCATTATCGTTCAGATCCGTCTCATGTTGTGCCAGTGGAGGAAGTTGAGATAAGACCTGACTTGTCTTTTGAAGAGGAGCCAGTACAGATTTTAGTTCAGGATATTAAGGTGCTGAGAAAGAAGTCAGTCCCGTTGGTCAAAGTATTATGGCGTAATCACGGGTCAGTGGAAGCTACATGGGAGCCAGAGGACACGATCCGGCAACAGTACCCTCATCTCTTTTAATCAGGTAAATTTCGAGGCCAAAATTTCTTTAAGGGGGTAGAGTTGTAACATCCCGAAATTTGAGAATTTATGTTTTACATTATACCATGCAATAGGCTAGTTAAGAGTCTTAATTGTGTATGTTTAGGGGTTCTAAGAAGGCTTGGTGTTGAGTTGGGCCTTAGCAAAATTTTTGTGTTTAAGCACTTTAAGGAGGGAAGGTAAGTGGCGTCAAGACTTAAGGAAATAAGTGTGTATTTTACTAGCACAAGTGGAGCTAGTAGCAGAGTGGAGTGGCGTCACATGGAGGAGCTGTAGGGATGGAGTTCGAATCCCACCTATTGCAAAGTTTTGGATTATTTTTTTTGTGCTAAATGGTAAGTGTCAGCCACAGCTTTAATAAAGAAAAGGAAGACTTTTCAAATGATGGAAAGAAGACTAAGAAAATAAGGTAAGGAGGAGAACAAGGGAAAAATAAGGAAAGAAATAAAGGAAAATGAGTAAGAAGGGGGAACATGTTGGCCAAATTTTTGGAAGGAGCTTGGGGAAAGAGTTTTTGTCAACGGAATCCTTTTGGTGTTAGGGACATACACGGTTTTGGTAGGGGGATTTTGGAAGCCAATTTTCTTTAGCCTTTTTGCAAACTTGTGCATGAGAGGTTTTCATTCTTTTTGAACAATTTTGGTGCTCTCTTTCCAACCTTTTACTTTGTTGCCGAAGCACTCAAAATATGGTGTTCATTTTTCCTTTGTTTGCCAAAACACTCAAGCCTTTTTGATCATCTTCTTTTTGGTGTTAGCTGAAACTATCTAACACTTTTCCCATCTTTTCTTTTCTTTTTCACCATTTCTTCAACCCTTCTCTCTTCTTCTTTAATTAATATTTTTGATGACCAAATCTTACTTGATCTGTTCTCTCTAAATAGCCGAAACTTTAATCACATTATATCTTCTTCTTCTTGCTTGCATATTGGGCATTTCTTCCTCGACCGATTTGGGTAAGTGATTTCATCCTCTTCTTTTCTTCATGGCCGAATATGTGCCCTTATCATTGGAGGGTTCTCTAAACTGAAAACATCCCTTTCTCCTACTCCCTCATATCGTGATCATCTCTTTTTCGTAGTGTTCTAGTGGGTGGCCGTATATCACATCCTTGTCGATTCATCCGTAGCCATAAGCCCAATCGGTGGAAGTCGGAGATATTATTGTTAAGGTAAGGAATTCCTTCAAGGTTCTTTTCGATCTATCTCATTGCGTTGTTATTCCGCTAAAACAGATCATTAGATTTGACCAATCGATTATTTTAGGGACTAAACTACTCGTTTTCTCTACTCGTTGGTTCTTTGGAAGTAGTGGTAAGCCAAATCCTATCCCTAAACAACTACTCTCTCATAGTAGTAATTTACTGACCGAGACTTTTTTCAATGGAGGCAAGTGGTAACGATTTGAAAGGAAAATTGATAGGAGGACAAAAAGGGAGTGGACTTGCAATCTCTACTCCCAAGTTTAAGCGTAGAGCGGTATCGACAGTTCGGGATTTCCCACTGGGTTGTGGACCATTATCCTGTGAGAATAGGTAAATCGTGGTCGTTCACGATACTAAGAGTAAGCATTTAGATCGTTGATTTAGATTTGGATTAAGAAAAATCTCTTATGTTATTTAATCGAGTATTATGGTGATATTGGTGCCGACGATCAAGAAGGTTTAGTCCTTACCGTAATCAGGTGTGTAATCTCACACCGAAATCCCATTGATTCATGACTCACCATTATGTTGGAAGAATAGATCGTTGTTATTTTCAAGCCTAATAACTATGATATGGCATGAAAATCGAGTAACTTGCTTAATCAATGTTATTCCTAAAGATCTGTCAAAATCGGTATTAAATTGCTAAATTACAAAAATGCCCCTATGGGCCGATTTACGAAAATGCCCCTATGGGCCGATTTACGAAAATGCCCCTATCGGCCGATTTACAAAAATGCCCCTATGGGCCGATTTATCAAAATGCCCCTATGGGCCGATTGCTAGAATGCCTTAGTGGGTCGAATTACCAAAGTACTATAATGGGCCGATTCACCGTAATAATTCACTTGATAAATGGTTGTTATTTACATGTGGATATTTTATTATGTATGTGGCATTTTTTTTACATATTGCATGGGATGGGAAAAAATTGCATGAAGAGCAGTGTAGCCTGGTGCCATTGCCACAATTTGTTTACTAATGTCCTTAATTATGATTTCGGTGGCTTAACCACAAAAATATTATATAAATAGCAGTTCGACTGCAAATTGGTGTGAGCGGCAGGATGGGTTGACTTGATCCCCACAGGTGTGATTGGCTGGTCGGGGGTGTGATGGATGGATGGGTTGGGTTGCATACATTTACTTCATTTAAATACTGTTATGTAAATGGGCTTAGGCTCACGATTATGCTTTACGGGTTCAGGCCCAGTAGATGACGGTAAGGGGATTATACACTGAGTTATAGTAACTCACCCCATCTTCTTAACCCTTGCGGTAATGCTCGATGTGAATGAGGACTTGGGCCCATGGATGACTCGGTGGAGGCCATACTTTGGAAATAATGTTTTCGAACATTAGTAAACTTCATTTCCGTTTTATTTTCGTTACTCTTACTATTTTGGGTTTTAAAGTTGTAATAAGGCCTCTGGGATAATTTTTATTTTGCTTTATGATTAGACGTATTTAATAACATTCTTGATTGGTTTTAAATGGGGATTTTCTAAAAATCACAATTAACGGTTTTCCAAAATTGATTAATAAATGGATTCCGTAATAAAATATGTACAAATATTTTAACTTGGACTTTTCCTCCGAAGTATCATCGTCATTTTCAAAAGTTATGATTTTAAAGATTACCTGATAAATTTTCAATTCATCAATCAACCTCTCGAGATTTGTAGTATTTTTAACGAATATCTATAACTAAACTTGTTTTTCTTAACTATAACCAAATAACACTTACTTTAGAAAGATTCACTCGTTATTTATACGTTTTCTTCATGTGACATGTCAGATTCGGTCATACCGCATGAGCCGGGTTTGAGGTGTTACAGGCACTTTAATAATTCAACCCATCGAGGGAATTTTGGTAAATCAACCCCTTTAAGGGCGTTAAAGCAATTCGACCCGTTAAGGCATTTCGATAAATCGGCCCATAGAGGGCATTTTAGTAATTCAGCCTTTAAGGGCATTTTCGTAGTTAATCAAGTTAATACCGATTTTGACCAATCTTAGGATTAATGTTGTTTATGCAAGTTACTCGATTCAAGCCATATTACGGTTATTAGATTTGTAAGCAACAACGATCATTTTTTTCCAACATGATGGTGAATAACGAATCTACGGGATTTCGGTGTGAGATTACACACCTGATTACGTAGAGCACTAAACCTTCTTGATCGTCGGAGCCTATGATACCATAACACTCGATTAACTAACTAAAAGAGTTTCTTAATCCATATCTAAACAATCAGTTTATCACACTTACCCTTACCACCGTGAACAACCATAATCTGCCTATTCTCACCAAATACTGGCTCCCTTCCACAACCCGGTGGAAAATCCCGAACTGCTGATACCGCCCTACGTTTGAACTTGGGAGTAGAGATTTCAAGTCCGCTCCCTTTTTGTCCTCCTATCGATTTTCCTTTAGTATCGCTACCACTTGCCTCTATTGGAAGAGTCTCGGTCAGAATAATATTACAATGAGAGAAGTAGTTGTCTAAGGAGAGGGTTTCGGCTTACCACTACCTCCGAAGGATCAACGAGTAGAGGAGAACGCGTGATTTAGTCCCTTGATCGATGATATATCCGACTCCCACCGATTCGACTTATGGCTACGGATGAGTTTGCAAAGATATGAAATTCGACACCCCACTAGAACGCCGATTCGGTCAAGGAAGAGAGTGCCCAACACGCAAAAGAAAAAAATGAAGAAGAGATAAAGTGTTATAAGGTTTGGCTATTTGGAGAGAAATGAACAAAGAAGATTCGGCCACCAAGTAATATCGATTAAAGAAAAAGAAAAAGAGAGAAAGGTTGAAGAAATGGTGAGGAAATAAAAGAAGAGATGGATAAGAGAAGTGTCAGAGAATTTCGGCTAACACTATGAAGGAGATGAACAAAAGAAGGACTTGTGTTTCGGCAAGAAAGGGAAAAGAGTGGAAAAAGAAAGCACAAAATGTTAAAAAGAGTAAAAGCTTTTCATGCACAAAACTTGTAAAAAGACCATAAGAAATTTGGCTCCCAAATCCCCCTACCAAAACCGTATGCCCCTTACACCAAAAAGATCTTAGCTGACCAAATTTCTTTCCCCATACACCTCCCAAAATTCGGCCAACATATCTCCCTCATCACTATCCTTTATTTCTCCTTAATTCCCTCATCAATCTCCTCTCCATCACCTCAATCTCTTCTCCATCATCTCAATCAAATGGATTTGAATGAATCTTCCTTTCCTTCTTTAGATTCATGGCCGAATCTTACCATCTTTCACTTGATTAGCACAAAAATTAAATCCAAAAGTTGCAATAGGTGGGATTCGAACTCCACCCCTTAAGCCTCTTCATGTGACGCCTCACCACCTTGCTACTAGCTCCTCTTGTGCTAGCAAAATACACACTTATTTCCTTAAGTCTTGATGCCACTTACCTTCTCCCCCTTAAATGCTTAAACACAAAAATTTTCCCAAGGCCCAGCTCAACCCCAAGCCTTCTTAGGGCCCCTAAACATATACAACTAACATTCTTAACTAGCCTAATACATATCATAATACAAAATAGAAAATCCCGAATTTCAGGATGTTACAATACTGTTCATGCAATATTAAAGCATTTAAAATGCTTATAATAATACTTATTAACATATGAACTTACCTCGGTTACAAAAACATCGTAAAAGACCTATTCGTCAAATACTTTGTTTATCCCTCGATCTAGGTCCGAACCTTGTTTTTCTTGATCTATAATATCAAATTTAACTTATTTAATCATCACATTATTCAATTCAGCCCAAAAATCACATTATGGCAAAAATTACATTTTTGCCCCTAACATTTCAACATTTTACAATTTAGTCCCTAGGCTCGTAAAATGAATTTCATTCAATTTCATCACAACCCAAGCCTAGCCGAATATCACTTGCGATTTTCATTTATTCACACTTTTCTACACATTTTATAACCTTTTACAAATAAGTCCCTATTTGACGTTTTTACCGAAAATCACTTTACAAATGTTGTTTAACTAACTATAAATGTAACAGTTCGATTTAGACCCTAATTGGAACGAGTGGTTTTGAGACCATTTAACCGAGTTAAAATATTATTTTTATTATTTTAATAATGTTTACAGTGTGGTAGTATTACTATGTGAAAGTTTCGTAAAGAAATTTTACCGATTAAATAGTTAATTTGATAAAAAGGATTAAATTGCGTAAAACGAAAACTATGTGTACCATTAGTAAAATGACTTATTTGATAATGGATTTATAAATGGGAGTCCTTGCATGGTAATTATACCATTGCATATTTGAGTGGATGGTAGTGGACCTTGAATTACATAATTTATATGGTTATTAAACATGGGTATTTTGGTAAATTATGGAATAATGCTTAATAAAATAAAGCCATATGATATTTTTTATTATTTTTTCATCATCTTCAACCGAAGAACTAAACAAAGAAAGGGTTTTGGAAGCTTTAACATTCGGCCATGGCTTTCTAAGGGATTAAGGTACGGTTTTTGATCCATTTTTAATGGTTTCTATGTTTTTGAGCTTGTTGTAGCTCGGTTTAACTGACCCGTACCTCAATTTCTGAAATTGGTTGTGTTTTTGAAATGTGCCATTGATGAGTGCATGTTTTTTTAATATTTCTTGTTAAATTATTGATGATTGTTTATAGATATACAAGTTTTATAAAGAGATTTTTGATGAAATTGAGTATTTGGGATTAAATTGAAAAAGATAGAATTTTTGTGGTTAGAAATGTGAATAAAATGAAAATATGGGTTGTTTAAATACTATAGAAAATTCGGCTAAATACATGTATATTGGGATTTTTTTTTGTATTTTTGCATAATTATGCATTAAGGACTAAATTGTTAAAGTATGAAAATATAAGGGCTATTTTGCAAAATGGCCAAAATACTTGTATATGTATTTAATTGATTATGTTAGTGAATAATTGAGTTAAATTTGGTTAGATTAAAATCAAGACAAATGAATTCAAGATTTTGAGCGAGGAAAATCGAAAAGTAGACGAATAGTCGACGGATACACGAGGTAAGTTCCTATGGTTAAAAAAATTGAATTATTAGCTACTGAGATTATTTTAATTGATGTTAATTGTTTACATAATGAAAAAATTACTAAAATTTATCGGCTCTATGAATATGTTGCAGTCACTGAATTATATGATTAAATTGATATATATAAAAAAAATTAAAATTATATGTTATAAGAAATGATGGATAATCGGCCAAATTGTGAGTATGTAATGGTAGATATGTTAAATGGCTTTGTACTTAATTATATTAATATTACATGATGATGGAATGCCATAATATATATTCGGTCTTGTGTTTAGTAGTAATGAAGTACTTTGGGGTTGAGTAAATGTATATTGGAGTTAATTGAGCTTTAGTATATGATAAATTAAATGCCTTGTATGTGGTAAGTTACTAAGTAAATATTTGTTGTTGATTAAATTAAATATTATATATACATATATGTGCCAAATTGAAATGTATAAAAAAATGTTGAGGTTGTCGAATGCAAATAAAGTTGATAAATTTGAATTGATGAATATTGAGTAATTGAATTTCGGCACAGAGGGTGCGAGTATAAAAGGTTCTGAGATGTAAAAATTGCACTAAGTGTGCGAGCCTGATTATTGAGCACTAAGTGTGCAAGCTTAAGTATCAAGCACTAAGTGTGCGAATTCGATATATAATGTTGAATAACTATTGGCACTAAGTGTGCGACTTTTCGAGTAATTGGGAATAGTTGAATGTATTTTTGCCTTGAATTTCTTGAGAAGTATTTATGATTTATAAATTTGAATTTGAGCAGATGAGTATCAAACCTATAGGGTTAATATTACTGATCGTAAAGCTGTGTGATTGATAATGGTAAAGAAGGTTGCATGATAGATGTAACATCCCGGTTTAGGGCCTAGTCAGAATAGTGGTTCGAGACCACAAATCTGAGGGTCATGAATGAGTTTCTGAGGCTTATAATATGTATGCATGCTAGTGTGAAAGTTTCATGAAGCAATTTTGTGAAATTGTGGTTGAATTGTCCAAAAGGACTAAATTGCAAAAGTTGCAAAATGTGTGTTTCTAGAAGCTATATGTGTGAAATAGCTTTAGATTATTAATTAGACGTCCTTAAATAGCAATTTATCCAAATTCTAATTTTTGGACAAAAATGGGCATGGATGAGTTAAATTGAAAGTTTATCAAAAAGGGCATTTTGGTCATTTATCAATTAAGTGATTAAAATAGGTGAAAAGATGATAGAAATTCATTCATCTTCTTCCCATAGCTGCCGAAAATTTGAGAAGCCATTGTTAGGGTTCTTTCAATTTTTCAAGCTTGCTAATCAAGAAAGACGAAGCCCGGATCGAAACCGAAACAAAAGCAAAGTGGTGGACTAAATTGCACATTTCAATACTTTTGAGTATCGAGGTAAGTCTATGCATAAACAATGCATTCATACTTACAATTTGTAAATGCTAGCTAGGGTGTAGCATGAATGAGAATGAATGAGAATGATTGGGAACTTATGTGGTCCAAGTAGAATGAATGCAATATAGATGTGAATGGATGAATAATTAGGTAAATAGACTTGTGCATGTGTTGTGATAATGCTAGATGGTGGGTTAAGTGCGATACCATCCAAATGCATATTGACAATGAGCTGGCTATGTGTAATATCCGGGATGGAGGGGTGATGCATTTTAACTTAAATGTATGTGGTAGCATGCCTGTGTGTGGTTTGAATGTGTTTTGGGGGTTTCGGGGACTTTAGAATGTAGGAGAATGCCTTAGAAAAATATTGGATTTTAAGTCTTCAAGGGGAGCTAAGCAAGATGGGCCTTAAGAAAAATTGTATGGGGTTTTAGACACAAGTAACCAGCTGGCAAAGTGGCAAGGGAGGGCCACTTAGGGCCTTGGAAAGTGACGCCACAAGCAGAGGAAGGGGGCTCAGGTTCGAGCAGCAAGGGAAGCAATTGGAGCTTTTATTTTGCAACAAGGAGGAGCAGTAGTGGATGGCACAGGGACACTAAATGGATGAGCATTTGATCAGGTCAAATCCATTCAAAATTCGGCTAGAGAGGGAGGATAAGTGTTGACTCATTCGAATTATTTTGAATGAGAGGAGAAGAGAAAAAGTAGGAGAAAAAGAAGGAAGTTGATAGAGGGAAGAAGAGTTGGCCGGCCAAGGGAGTTCTTTGGTGACAAATTCGGTCAGGTGGGTAAGGGAGGTGTAGCCGAAATTTCTTTAGGGATATAGGTGCATTTCAGTTTCTTTTCTTTCTCTAAGGTGTGCCAAAATTTTTAATGCCATCAAAGTGTTATTCGGTCACTTTCTTTTGCCGAAAATTTGTTCTATTTTCTCATCAACTTTCACCCTTTTCTTTCACAGCGGAACCACACCAGAATTTACTTTTTTTCACTTGTTAGACCTTGGCCGAATCCTTTATAGACCATTAAGGCCACTCATCACTCATCTTCCATCCCTCTTCTCTTCTCTTTTATGTTGGCCGAACCTCCTTCTTGTCATCAAAACTAAATCGCATCAAGTCTCAACCTTCTCTTTTCTTCTTTTCACGATTCATCAAAAGCCGAAAACGCAAGTGACCTTAGCCGAATCTATATTTCTTTGCTGTTTCTTCTTAAAGCCGAAAGTTCACTTCTTTGTCACCTTTTGAAGCCGATTCTCTTCTAGGCATCTCTCAAAGCCGAATCACCTTTTCTTTACGTGGTGAATCTCTCAATAGTCAAAGGGGGGTGAGGTTGATCATTTGATGCAAGCTATTCGATCGGTTCTAATAGTGGGGTAAGGAACTCTTTGTCATTTGATCTTCTTTTTTTATACCTTCGATTAAGTCAACGCTAAGGAAACTAATCCCTTTTATTCTTTTGGCCGAACTATGAAAGGGGTCATTCGGGATTTGAATATTCAAGGTAAGTGAAGTGTGGTATCAGGCCGAAGGCCATTTACTTTGGTTCATTAAATGTTAGAATCGAATCTAACATAGACCATGTAGGGATTTCGACATCTCCAAGGACAAGTGACATTTTTGGGATCGAGACAATCAAGGTAAGGGGGTCTTGATATTCGGCCAAAGGCCATATTGTTTATTAAGGTTGGCCGATTCTGACTATGATCATTTAGGGGCAGATCGACAGGGATTAGGAGAAGTCTCAGGATTCTGATCCATTCTGGTAAGGGTGTTTTAGTTGTAGTTATTCAATTAAGATCTCATATGTTAGTTAACCGGGTTTTCTGATTAAGTGTTGATTCAATGGATGCGAGTACCAGTAAAGGGGAGAAAGGGGTAGTGCCTACCCCTAAGTTCAAGAAACGTTCACTTTCTGCTGTTCGTGATTGGCCACCGGGGTGTGGGCCAGCGTCGGAAAGGGATAAGCAATTCACTGTTATCCCTGCTAGCGAGAGTGTCGGTATCGATAGTATCGTACTTACGGTTATCAGGTGTGTAGCCTACACTAAAATTCCGATAGATTGATAGTATTAGTGATAGCATGTGTTAATAAGAAATCTGTGTGAATGTGGCTATGGGTACCATACTGTGGTACGAAGCGTTCAGGTACGTAAACCCCTTAATATACTCAGTTAATGATGTTATAAGTATGGATATGAGATAAGTATGATTCTGTTATGACTTTGGGGTATATGGCATGATATCTGAATAATATGTTTATTGCATGGCATATGGGTGATTTTGATAAAGGGAAGTGTTAGGTGGTTTTACCACATTATCCGTGACTTATGTCACAATATTATATATCCGGTGACTTTTGTCACATATTATGAATCCGGTGACTCTATCACATTATCGGTGGCTATGCCCACGATTATAAGGGCGATGTGCGATTGGCTGCATGCGATCGCTGCCGATGGTGTGTAGCGGATGGAGGGTCGATTTAGTAATCCCCATGGTGTGATTGGCGTGCGGGTGGTGTGTAACGGATGGATATCTAGGTGGGCTCGGGATTGCATTTCATTTTATATGTACATGTGATTTAATCTGCCGTTATTTGATTTGCTATGTTATGGGCTGATGGCTAAATGTGATCCAAATGGGCTTTGCCAAAAATGTTATCGTTAAGACTATGATCGATTGGGTTTTTAGTGTACTGTTACACATTGAGTCTGTTGACTCACCCTTCGTGGGATATCTTTTGCAGGTGATACTTAGTGATGGACCGTGTCAGCGAGGACTAGGTGGTGGCCATGCTCAACTCAGTATTTCGGTTTTCCTTTTAATAGAGTTTACAACATTTTCTTTTATTATTCGGGATTTATTTTTGGGTGATGTTTTTGTAATAAGGCCACCATTAGCTATGTTTTTATACGTTTTAAATTTTTATTTCTGCTACGAAAGACTTCAACTAAATGTTTCAAATTATTTCGATAAACAACTTAAACTCTTTTAACACCTAAACACCTAAGGTTTCCAACTTAATAATAAGTTCCACATTGGGTTTTTTCCTTTGACTTATAAAATTTTCTAAACTCATAAAAATAACGTTTTAATGAGACACGAAATTAAATCACCATACGATTTTCAACATGAACACACTTTAAATCTATTTTTCTTCGAAATCAACCTATTTTTTTCAAGATAACAAAACGAGTTTTACACCAGGAGCATGCCAGATCCAGTCAGGGCTTGTGGGCCGGGTTCGGGGTGTTTCAACTTGGTATCAAAGCCCAGTTTTAAACACTCGGCCTTGGGTTTTGAAGCCCACAACGTTTTCAAAATTGAGCCGAAAATGAGTTTTTGAAAAGATTTTGGTTAGAATGGTTTTATGCAAGCATGGCACCCGAGTTCTCGGCCCAGGTCCGCCAGGTAAGTTCTTCTGTTGATAAATTGATATGAGTATGTTAATGTATGAAACTTTAGTTGATAGGCCTAAGGAAACTATACTTTAGAGACACGGACCCTAGGTATATGTGTACTCTTACGGAAAAACCACTGATTAAAACTCTGTTGCATAAAATTTTCATAAAATCAGATAAGACACGAAGTAGACATGAGTTCTAGGGGACGTGGTCACCGTGGGCGCGGTAGAGGCAGGATGACGTGTGTCGAAACAGTTAGGTGCAGTCGGGGTTCGAGAAAATGAGGCACCACCACCGGCTGTGGGGGCAGAATTTCAGGAGCAAACAAGAGGAGATGACGCAGTATCGCAAGCTATGCTGTGAGTTTTAGAGCGAGTAGCGGGAGCTAGTATGGGTAATGGGGCTCGAAAGTCGATGTTGAGAGACTTAGGTCAAATGGAGTGAGGTTTTTAGGGAGTATCGGGCGTAGCTCAGAATGTAGTGAGTATTGGTTAGAGGCGATCGAAAGGATCATGGATGATTTGGACCGCATCACTGAGAAAAGCTGAAAGGTCTTTGTTTATTTGCTTCGTGATGAGGCTTACCAGTGGTGGCTCACTGTCAAAGAGGGTACCCCTACAGATCGAGTGGATTGGGGGTATTTTAAGGTTAAGTTTGAGGGAAAATGCTTCGGAGCTAGTTACATAGACTCACGGAGGAAGGCGTTTCTAAATTTAGTGCAAGGAAATAAGTCGGTAAATGAGTATGAAGCGGAGTTTTTGCGATTAAGCCGGTATGCGATGAGAGGATAGTAGCTCACGATTATGAGCGGTGTGTCGATTTGAGGATGGTTTGAGGATGAGTGCGAGTCTTGATTGCTCAGATCGAGAGAGACTTTGCGATCTTAGTGGATAACGCATACGGATAGTGAAGAAGTTAAAGCGGTGAGAGAGCGAGAATCGGACCGAGGTCGAATAAGAATAAGAGGAATTATGGGTCTTGAGGTCATCAGGGAACTTCGAGAAGAGACCTAGAGTTGATGGGTCGCGAGGTCAGCAGGCTGTTGTGGGAGGACAATACCATGCTTGTGCTCAGTGTGGAAAAATGCATCCGGGAGAATGTTGGAAAAAGACGGGGGGATGTTTTAAGTGCGGGTCCAAGGATCATATGATTAAGGATTGTCCGATGGATACAGATAGGAACCGCCCAACAGGTCAGGGTTATGGTTAGGCTGGCAGGGGTGGACAGCAGCCGTCGAGGGGTCGTGGTCTGAACGGCAGAGGTAATGGCCCTGGTAGAGGTCGTGGAACATCAGGCAGAGGTAGTGGAAACACTGAGGCTAGACGGCCAGTGCGGTATATGCGATTTCGTCGGAGGGAGGATAGCGATGCACACGATGTCATAACTGCGTTCCTTATTTTCTGGATTACCCTTTATTGCTTTGATAGATATATAGGTCAACTCATTCATACATCGCTAGTGAAGTATCCGGAACTCTGCATGTGAACTCGAGATCTGTACCTAGGAAGATGATTGTACTTAGTCCTTTAGGCGCATTGTAGTAGTAGATAAGCTCTTTAAGGAAGTGCCTTTAGAAGTTCGGGGACTCAATTTACGGGTGACTTAATGGAGTTGCCATTCGGGAATTTGATTTAATCTTAGGCATGGGTGGTTAGTGAAGTATCATGCGAATGTGGATTATCTTCTTTGGCGCATGTCATTGAGAAACCAGCGACAATGAAGTTGTGGTCGTAGGCGAGAGACAGAATTATTTGTCGAATGTAGTATCTGCCCTTAAGGCGGAGAAGATGCTAAGGAAGGGATGTCTGGCTTTTCTGATGTCGGTTAGTGCCTTGGAGGCTAAGGAAGCAACTGTTGAAGGGGTCAGGACTGTAAGGGAATTTGTGGATGTCTTTCCAGAAGAACTTCCAGGGTTACCTCCGGATCGTGAGGTGGAATTTGGGATTGACTTGTTGCCGGGTACAGCGCCAGTATCTATCGCTCCGTATAGGATGGCACCAAAGGAGTTGGTTGAGCTCAAGGCTCAAATCCAGGAGCTGCTTCATCGTGGGTTTATTCGACCCAGTGTGTCTCCATGGGGAGCATCGGTCTTATTTGTGAAGAAAAAGGATGGAACTATGCGTATGTGCATAGATTATTGGCAGTTGAATAAGCTGACCATCAAGAACAAGTATCCTTTGCCAAGGATAGACGACTTGTTCGATTAGCTTAAAGGGGCTGCGGTATTCTCAAAGATAGATTTAAGGTCGGGATATCATCGACTTAAGGTGAAGGAAGCGGATATCCATAAGGCGACTTCCAGGACAAGATACGGGCATTATGAGTTCTTAGTAATGCCGTTCGGGTTGACGAACGCCCCAGCTGCCTTCATGGATATGATGAATCGGGTTTTCCAACCCTACTTGGATCAGTTCATCATTGTGTTCATAGACGACATCCTAGTGTATTCCAAGTCCGAGGTAGAGCATGATGAGCATCTCCGGATAGTGTTGCAAGTGTTAAGGAGAAGAAGCTCTATGCCAAATTCAGCAAGTGTGAATTTTCATTTGAAGAGGTTGCGTTCTTAGGGCATGTGGTGTGCAGTAGAAGGGATGAGGGTGGATCCTCGGAAGATTGAGGCGATGCTAAATTGGAAACCACCTAAGTGCGTGGTGAGATTCACGATTTCTTGGGGTTAGCTTGAGCTACTCAGAAGGTTTGTAGAAGGGTTCTCATCAATAGCGGCACCTCTGCGAAGTTGTTGAGAAAGGAGGTACCTTTCGTATGGACAGATAAGCAACAGGAAAGCTTTGAGAAGCTTAAGAGGGTTTTGACCGAAGCTCCGGTCTTGATTCAGCCTGAGGCAGGGAAGGATTTTATGGTGTATGGTGATGCTTCTCACACAGGATTAGGATGTGTTCTGATGCAAGATGGGAAGGTGGTCGCTTATGCATCACGGCAATTGAGGCTACATGTGGTTAACTATCCGACGCATGACTTGGAGTTGGCAGCGGTGGTCTTTACTCTTAAGGTATGGAGGCATTATTTATATTGAGAAAAGTCAGTGATTTACACGGACCACAAGATTCTTAAGTATCTGCTGACTTAGAAGGAGTTGAACCTGAGGCAACGAAGGTGGGTGGAATTACTGAAATACTACAATTGTTCTATAGAGTATCACCCGGGAAAGGCAAATGTAGTGGCAGATGCCCTAAGTCGAAAAGTAGTGTCAGATCTGAGGGTGATGTTTGCACATCTTAGCTTGTATGACGATAGAAGTTTGCTAGCGGAGTTGCAGGTCAAGCCGACATGGTTGAATGAGGTGAAAGAAAGACAGCTGGCAGATGATTATCTAAGTGCTAAGATACGACAGGTGCAGAATGGGGAATTGGAAAACTATGGTGTAAGCGGTGATGGAGTGTTGTGTTTTCGGGGCAAGGTGCGTATACAGAAGGATAAGGAATTAAAGCGAGAGAATTCTTCAGAATCGCATAGTAGCCCTTATGCTATGCATCTGGAGGAAGTAAGTTATCAGAGATCTACGGGATCGGTTTTGGTGGCTTTGGTCTTAAGCGGAAGTTACAGAATTTGTAGGAAGTGCTTAGCGTGTCGACCAAGTCAAATTTGAACACCAAGTTCGTCGAGATTGCTTCACCGATAAAATCCCGCAATGGAAGTGGGAAAGAATCACCATGGACTTTGTTAGTGGGCTTCCCTTACCCCTACTAAGAAAGACTCGGTATGGGTGATAGTGGATCGATTGTGAAGTCTGCACATTTCATACCGGTGCGGGTTGATTACTCTTTGTAGAAGTTGGCGAAGTTGTATGTGGCAGAAATTGTGAGGTTGCATGGAGTGCCGGTGTCGATTATCTCATATAGGGATCCGAGGTTTACGTCTCAATTTTGGAAAGCATTGCATCAGGCTTTGGGCACTAGATTAGACTTCAGTACGACATTTCATCCGCAGTCGGACGGTCAGTCTGAGCGGGTAATCCAAGTGTTGGAAGATATGCTAAGGGGATGTGTGATAGACTTTAGAGGAGGTTGGGAGGAGTTTTTGCCTTTAGCGGAATTTGTGTATAATAATAGCTATCAAGTAAGTATTTGGATGGCACCGTACGAAGCGCTGTATGGACGGAAGTGTCGCACTCCCACGTGTTGGACAGAATTGGGGGAACGTCAGGTTTTGGGTCCAGAGATTGTAGCAGAATCTGAAGAAAAGGTTAAGGTAATTCGGGCACGATTGAAGGAGGCTTTTGGCAGGCAAAAGTCGTACGCAGATCTTAAGCGGAAGGAAATAGAGTTTGCTGTGGGAGATCAGGTGTTTCTAAAAGTTTCGCCGTGGAAGAAGGTGATGAGATTTGGTCGCAAAGGGAAGTTAAGTCCCAGGTTTATAGGACCTTATCGAGTTTTGAAGAGGGTTGGACCAGTGGCATATCAGTTTGAGTTGCCATCAGAATTGAAGCAGATGCACGATGTGTTCCATGTTTTAATGTTACGTCGTTACCGATCGGATCCATCTCATGTAGTGCCAGTTGAGGAGGTGGAGCTAAGACCAGATTTGTCCTACAAGGAAGAGCCGATTCAGATTTTGGAACGGGATGTGAAGGTGTTACGGAGGAAATCAGTTCCTCTAGTCAAAGTATTATGGCATAATCATGGATCGGAAGAAGCTTCATGGGAGCCGGAGGAAGCAATGCGACAGCAATACCCTCACTTATTCTAGCCAGGTAATTTCGGGGTCAAAATTATTTTTTAAGAGGGGTAGAACTGTAATATCCGTGATGGAGGGGTGATGCATTTTAACTTAAATGTATGTGGTAGCATGCCTGTGTGTGGTTTGAATGTGTTTTGGGGGTTTCGGGGACTTTAGAATGTAGGAGAATGCCTTAGAAAAATATTGGATTTTAAGTCTTCAAGGGGAGCTAAGCAAGATGGGCCTTAAGAAAAATTGTATGGGGTTTTAGACACAAGTAACCAGCTGGCAAAGTGGCAAGGGAGGGCCACTTAGGGCCTTGGAAAGTGACGCCACAAGCAGAGGAAGGGGGGCTCAGGTTCGAGCAGCAAGGGAAGCAATTAGAGCTTTTATTTTGCAACAAGGAGGAGCAGTAGTGGATGGCACTGGGACACTAAGTGGATGAGCATTTGATCAGGTCAAATCCATTCAAAATTCGGCTAGAGAGGGAGGATATGTGTTGACTCATTCGAATTATTTTGAATGAGAGGAGAAGAGAAAAAGTAGGAGAAAAAGAAGGAAGCTGATAAAGGGAAGAAGAGTTGGCCAGCCAAGGGAGTTCTTTGGTGACAAATTCGGTCAGGTGGGTAAGGGAGGTGTAGCCGAAATTTCTTTAGGGATATAGGTGCATTTCGGGTTCTTTTCTTTCTCTAAGGTGTGCCGAAATTTTTAATGCCATCAAAGTGTTATTCGGTCACTTTCTTTTGCCAAAAATTTGTTCTATTTTCTCATCAACTTTCACCATTTTCTTTCACAGCGGAACCACACCAGAATTTACTTTTTTTCACTTGTTAGACCTTGGCCGAATCCTTCATAGACCATTAAGGCCACTCATCACTCATCTTTCATCCCTCTTCTCTTCTCTTTTATGTTGGCCGAACCTCCTTCTTGTCATCAAAACTAAATCGCATCAAGTCTCAACCTTCTCTTTTCTTCTTTTCACGATTCATCAAAAGCCGAAAACGCAAGTGACCTTAGCCAAATCTATATTTCTTTACTGTTTCTTCTTAAAGCTGAAAGTTCACTTCTTTGTCACCTTTTGAAACTGATTCTCTTCTAGGCATCTCTCAAAGCCGAATCACCTTTTCTTCTGTGGTCGAATCTCTCAATAGTCAAAGGGAGGTGAGGTTGATCATTTGATGCAAGCTATTCGATCGGTTCTAATAGTGGGGTAAGGAACTCTTTGTCATTTGATCTTCTTTTTTTATACCTTCAATTAAGTCAACGCTAAGGAAACTAATCCCTTTTATTATTTTGGCCGAACTATGAAAGGGGTCATTCGGGATTTGAATATTCAAGGTAAGTGAAGTGTGGTATTAGGCCGAAGGCCATTTACTTTGGTTCATTAAATGTTAGAATCGAATCTAACATAGACCATGTAGGGATTTCGACATCTCCAAGGACAAGTGAAATTTTCGGGATCGAGACAATCAAGGTAAGGGGGTCTTAATATTCGGCCAAAGGCCATATTGTTTATTAAGGTGGCGATTTCGACTATGATCTTTTAAGAGGCGGATCGGCGAGAGATTAGGAGAAGTCTCGGGATTACGATCCATTCTGGTAAGTAAGGTCATTTAAGTTGTAGTTATTCAATTAAGATCTCATATGTTAGTTAACCGGGTTTTACGATTAAGTGTTGATTCAATGGATGCGAGTACGGTAAAGGGGAGAAAGGGGTAGTGCCTACCCTAAGTTCAAGCGTTCGGTTTACGCTATTCGTGATTGGCCACCGAGGTGTGGGCGTCGGAAAGGGATAAGCAATTCTTTGTTATCCCCGCTGGCGAGTGTCGGTATCGATAGTATCGTACTTACGGTTATCGGTGTGTAGCCTACACTAAAATTCCGATAGATTGATAGTATTAGTGATAGCATGTGTTAATAAGAAATGCGTGTGAATGTGGCTATGGGTACCATCTTTGTGAGTACGATGCGTTCGTGCACGTAAACCCCTTAATATACTCGATTAATGATGTTATAAGTATGGATATGAGATAAGTATGATTATGTTATGACTTTGGGGTATATGGCATGATATCCGAATAATATGTTTCTTGCATGGGCATATGGGTGATTTTGATAAAGGGAAGTGTTCGGTGGTTTTTACCACATTATCCGGTGACTTATGTCACAATATTATATATCCGGTGACTTTTGTCACATATTATGAATCCGGTGACTCTGTCACATTATCAGTGGCTATGCCACGATTATAAGAAGCGATGTGCGGTTGCTGCGGCAGCGCGCCGATGGTGTGTAGCGGATGGAGGGTCGATTTAGTAATCCCACGGTGTGATTGGCGTGTGCGGGTGGTGTGTAACGGACGGATATCTAGGTGGGCTCGGGATTGCATTTCATTTTATATGTACATGTGATTTAATCTGCCGTTATTTGATTTGCTATGTTATGGGTGATGGCTAAATGTGATCCAAATGGGCTTTGCCAAAAATGTTATCGTTAAGACTATGATCGATTGGGTTTTTAGTGTCTTTGTTACACATTGAGTGCGTTGGCTAACCCTTCGTGGGATATCTTTTGCGGTGATACTTAGTGATGGGTAGGTCGGTGAGGACTAGGTGGTGGCCATGCTCAACTCGATATTCGGTTTTCCTTTTAATAGAGTTTACAACATTTTCTTTTATTATTCGGGATTTATTTTTGGGTGATGTTTTTGTAATAAGGCCACCATTAGATATGTTTTTATACGTTTTAAATTTTTATTTCTGCTACGAAAGACTTCCACTAAATGTTTCAAATTATTTCGATAAACAACTTAAACTGTTTTAACACCTAAACACCTAAGGTTTCCAACTTAATAATAAGTTCCACATTGGGTTTTTTCCTTTGACTTATAAAATTTTCTAAACTCATAAAAATAACGTTTTAATGAGACACGAACTTAAATCACCACACGGTTTTCAACATGAACACACTTCAAATCTATTTTTCTTCGAAATCAACCTATTTTTTTTCAAGATAACAAAATGAGTTTTACACCAGGAGCATGCCAGATCCGGTCAGGGCTTGTGGGCCGGGTTCGGGGTGTTTCACTATGTGCGATGCTATCATTAGGTATGTCATTTAGTGGCTATGTGCGAGATCACGATGATTACCTTTGTGGTAGGCTAAGTGCGATACCACCTTATAAATTGATTGTGGTGTGCTAAGTGCGAAACCACCGAGATATTGGCTGTGAGGATTAATTGTGTATATTAGGCGTGTGTAATAGCATTTGTGTGGATAAGATATGTGGATTAATTTGTGTGGATTAGCTATGTGAGTTAGCTATGTGGATGCATTATTGAGCAATAATGACGTGTTGTATATTGTGTAAATGTGATATTGAATGCAGGGTGCATTTCAATAATTATGAGCATGTGACTCATGATGTGTTGGTAATATGGTAAGGGATAGAAAGAGTAAGCATGGTTGTATATTATATGTTGGTATAATGCTAATTGTGGTTGGGCTTATACTATGATGCTTAATTGTTTATGTGTAAACTTACTAAGCTCAAAGCTTACTCTCTTTCTTTTCCCTTGTCTTATAGATTAAAAGCGTTGAACAGAGATACGAGGATCATCGGAAGATAGCCCACATATCAAACACACTTTGGTACATGAAACTTAATGTTTTGTATATGGCATGTATAGGGGCTAGATAAGTTAGTAAATTTTGTTGTAAATGGCTAAGATGTGTTGGCCTATAGATGGATAGCTTATTTTGTATAATGCCATGGTTGTTGGCTATTACATTATATGAAAGAAAGATGTAGTTTTCTATGTGAGAATGCACTTCAATTTGAGTTGATTATGATGGTGTTAGATGAGTATATGTTGTGTATGTTAGAAGGGTGAAAAGAACTTGACACTTAGTCTTGTTCTTGACCATGTGGAGTAGACACACAGGCGTGTGTCTAGACCATGTGTGACACACAGTCACCCCACGGGCGTGTGCTATGGTTGTGCGTCCACGCATGTTAATATTTGAAAATAGAATAGACCACGGACTAGTCACACGGGCGTGTGCCTAGAGCGTGTGGGATTCATCAGTGTTGGCCACGGGATAGCCACACGGGCGTGTGTCTAGACTCTAGGCCGTGCGAGGGAAGTCAGTGTTCACCACGGTTGGGGAGCACGGGCATGCCATGGCCATGGGGCAATTGGCAGAATGCTCGAGTTTTTAGCACGGCTAGGGAACATGGGCGTGTGTGTCCATGCACGGGCGTGTCTAATCTTGCACGGGCGTGTGAGACCTGTATAAAAGAGAAAATTTTTAAGGATCGTAAAAGTTTCAGATTAGTCTCGAGAGCCCTCGTATGTATGAGTGAGGCCTCATAAGTCGAGAATGAGGTTATATCGAGTAATGACATTGAGCCTAAGTGGCGATTAAGCAGTTTGAGTTCGGTAACGCCTCAGGCTCGGTTCCCGGCATAGAACCCGGGTAAGGGGTGTTACAATAGATGTACAAATTGGATGAGTAAAATGATATGATTATATATATCTACATACGATACCATTTAGTAAGTTTATAAGTAATTAGATGTATTGAATTTTAATTAAATGCAAGTATTCATGTTGAAATGAAATATATGAAGTTATATGTGATATTGCCAAATGGGTGATACCTTGTTAATCATGTTTAAGAAAATTACTTCAATTGAGTTTCGACATTTGGAAGTCCGTATGAATTATGATGAATACTTATGATTTTGGATATGTGAGTTATGTGCTAGAATGAATTTTGTATTAGCAATTTATCAGGCTAAAAGCCTAGCAGGCCTTGTGCCGGTGAGTTTTATCAGGCTTATGCCTAGCAGGTTCATACCGGTGTATTACTTTAGGCTCGATGCTTACAAAGTTGTGTGCCAATGTGGTACGGAATGTGTAAGACGAGTTGGATGGTCAGGTATGACCTAATTTATTTGCTATTCAAAATTATGTAAGTAAGTAAAATGATTATTTGTTACAAATTATGAATTATTGATGTTACTGATGAGTTAATATTTACACGGGTATAATTCTGCTATCGGTTATATAAAGGTGTTACAGGATATACGTAATGAAATAAATCGACCCAATGCTATGTGAATTCTATAATATTGATATTGTATTGGTGATATGTGATATAAATGGTTTAGTTACATATATGGCACTTAGTATGCAAGATACAGGGTTTTCGATGTTGGTCTCAAGGGTTCAACTGTAAAGATGATGCTGCGAGAATAGAAATGATGATACAAATCAGTACAGGTATACATGGTACACTTGACAAGCAAGTGACATTGATAAATTTATATGACACGTGAGTAGATGTGATAAATTACACATGAATTACATGACTGTTAAGGAAATAAATATTGAATTAGATGAGGCTGGTTTAAAAGCAATCTTATTGCTTAAAATGACAGGCTTAATGTTAAATCTTTTATATAGTGCTGATAACTATACGAGCTTACTAAGCTTATTAGCTTACTCTGTCTATTCTTTGTATTTTACAGTGATTCGAATGCTCACTCAGGTTGGAAGTCATCGAAGATTTCATCACACTATCCATGAGGTAATTGGTATTTCTGAACTCTTTGAAATTGGGCAATATGGCATGTGTAGGCTAGTTAATAAGTTGATTATATGTTCACTTGTTTATATGAATGTGAGATGAATTTTGGGTATTATAATCAAGCTATGTGATATGGCTTGATATGAGAAAAGTTGGTTTGATATGAAAGCATTATATGATGTGTGCATTTAGTGGTAAAATTTATAATTGGCATTTTGGTTTGAATGATATGTGATTATGGATGAGTTGATAAGAATGTTGAAATGTGATTAATTTGTAAGTGGTATTTAGATGCTTATATATATATATGACTACATGGAATGGTCACTTTAGTATAAGCTTATATAATTGTTTTAAGCATGATATGTTGGATTAGTGTAAATGATGTTGACGATTGATAAGTTAAAGTCTTACTGTTCCGGTTTGAGTTACAAGTCCGGTAATGCCCCTTACCTATTCTGGCGACGTTTACGGGATAGGGGTGTTACAATAAACATGCATTTTTTTATCATCAAACATCAAAATACATGCATATTCAACATGGGTAAAATTCTAGACTTTAGCTTTCTCTCAAATTAGTCCTCGGAATAGGTAGATCAAGTTACTACGATCTCAAAAATATAAAAATCATTAAAAATGGGACAAGAACGGACTTACAATCGAGCTTGAAAGCTTGGCCAAAAACCCTAGCTATGGCTTCTCCAAATTTTCGGCTATGGGGACTAAATTGAAGAATATGGACATCTTTTATTAGGTTAATTTGTCTTTATTTACCAAATTACTAAAATACCCTTAATGCATAACTTTAAAATTTTACCTAGCCATGTCCATTTTTGTCCACCCTAAGTATAATGGTCTAATTACTACATAAGGACTTCCAATTAAAATTTCATAGCAATTAAACACCTTTAACTTATAGAATTCAAGTTTTACACCTATTGCAATTTAGTCCTTCTAGACAAATTGAATACTCAATCGATAAAATTTCTTAACGAAATTTTCACACAATCATTCTATCATGCTGTAGACCTTAAAGAAATAATAAAAATAAATATTTCTACTTCAAATTTGTGGTCCCAAAACCACTGTTCTGATTTGACCCAAAAACAGACTATTACAGGGTGGCAACCCTAGTTACCCTAGTTAATGGTACTAGGGTTTTGCCGTCCCACCTCCTTACATGGGAGGAGTTGGGCCTATCTAATATCTAGTCCAATTATGAGTACTTCTTGGGATTTTTTGATCAAGTACTCTATAATATAATCCAACTCGATTTAGTTTTTATGTTTCCCAAAATAAACTTTAATATTTACATATTAAATAATTTTCTCACCCCAATTTTACCCTAATAAAATTTTGACAATTTTACTCTTGGTAAAATTTTGCCGATTTTACCACCGATAAAATTTCGAGAAAATTGGTTCAATATGTCACAACTCAACATGTTAACTATGACTAAATGATTTATTTTCATTTTCGAGCTTCAAAATAGTCCCAAAAAGATAAACTCATTCTTCTATCATTTTTTTATGTAATCCTATATAGGATTGCAAGTTTCCATTTTCATTTTCATCTTCATTTCCATTTCTATTTTTGGAAACCTAGATTCATTTCCAAATGATTCCACTTCTCCATGTCGGAGAAAACCATAATAATTCCTAAATGTTTCTCATTTCTTTTTTTCTATTCATTCCTTTCATTTATATTCAAACAAGTAATTCATTTCTGGTTTCAACGAGCTAGCGGAGGGACCGACTAGACATATGTGGTTGAGGCTCAAATGATTTATAATTAAGTTTTGAATTTTCTCCTATTAATTATAAACTCATTTAGTCACAATTTCATTCCACTATAGTATCGTGACTGAGCTCTCCTCAATGACATACCATTACGAAAGTAACTATTTAGTGCTCATCCAATGACCTTGTTATAAGTGTGTTACCCTCCTAAGATATCCTTGATCTCTTTGGGATAATATCCACTCCCCTAATATGATCCTATTTTATCTCATGGTAACCATTACATCTTCCTTCATGAAAACTCAATCACTATCAAATAGTGATCAAGTCATCCATCACAAAGACGGACGACCAGTGGCCACGTTTACTTTTCATCAGCCATGTAATGCCAATGAGAGGATATCATTTACCCATGTTTTGGGCTATTAATACCACTATTGTGATTGAAAGTACATACTATAGAAGTCGTACAGCCAACGCATCAGCTTTCGGTTCATTATCTATTTGAACTCAGGCGTTTACTTGCATCAAAGTGTAGGAGTTATGCATACATAGTCTGCCATCCAATCAGAACTTAGGTATGCCACACTATGAATATCACAACTGAATAAATCCATAAACCGATTCAGGATCTATTCTGCTTGGGTCTTGTTTGATGTACTGTCAGTCCATTCAATCACATCTATGTCTCTATCTTCTAGGAGTCATCCGCTCCGATGCCCAAGACAAGGCATCTCCCCAATTGGACTTGATAGACGACATATTAGTCATTCAAATAATTTGCTCATTTTTTATTAAACTAAGGACATTTTTAGGTTCGTCTACTAATACAAGCTATCTTTCTTACTACTGTAACAACCCGTTTTTCAGTAGTGTCAGAAGTAGTGGTTTCGGGGCCACCAAATTTGATGAGTAAGTTCATCAATATTATTATTTAATATTTACGAGTCAAATATGGTTTTAAAAAGGTTTTTGATTTGATAATTTATGTTATATAAGCGAGTTATTAAGTTCAAGTGGTAAGACCCTAAGGTCAAGTGGTTTTAGAAAATGAGGTATCGGGACCTCGTTTCTATAAATCGAGCTGTAAATATTTTTATAAATATTTACAGAATTTCATTAAGGTGGTATTAAAGTTTCGTTGAAAAATTTTAACGTTTCGATAGTTAATTAAGTGAAAAGGACTAAATCGTTAAAGTTGAAAAAGTCAATCGCTATTAGTTTAAAGGTGTTAATTGATTAAAGAATGATAATTGGATGGCCTTAATGGGTAAATTACCCATTATTAAGATGGTGGAAGGTTTAAGTTTTAATTTCCTTTAATTTTATATATGTTTTATACATTATTTTTAATATTAAAAATAATATAATAATGTTAAAATAAGAAAACATAAGGTTTCTTCTTCATTTTGGTTTTCTTCACCACCGAATTCACCATGGAAATGCTTTAAGGTTGGGCTATGGCTATACCTTTACATGGTAAGCCATTTTTCATCTATTTCTTTTAATTTTTATGTTTTTGAGATTGTTGCAACTAGGTCTAGCTAGTTCGTACCTTCGATTTTGAAACTGTTAAAGATTTTGAATGATGTCATTGATGAATCTAGTGATTTATGATGTTAAATGATGAATTTTAGATATTGGTTGTTATTTAAAAGTATTTTGTTAAGTGATTTTTGATGAATTTATCGATTAGGGACTAAATTGTTGAAATAGTAAAAATACAAGGAGTTTTTATCAAATTGTTGCAAATATGGGCTGTATTGGAAGCTAACAAAATTTTGTTAACATGAATTTACAATAAAAATGGTTAATTTACATGTTTTAGGCTCAAGGACTAAATTGAATAAAAGTAAAATATTAGGGGCAATTTTGTAAAAAGGTCAAAATGACTAAATTACATAAAATGGAGTGATTTTGCTGTCCAAATTAATAAATTTAATGAAATTATTAATTTAGATCAAGATCGAGTGGAAAATCGAGGAGAATTAAAAATTACCAAAATGCCCCTATACTTTATCATTTCTGCAATTTAGCCAGGTAAGTTCGTAAGTTTAAATAGCGTTTTAAATTTTTGTTTTAAATGCTATCATGTTATATTATCATATCATGTTTCAACAGAAAAATCCAACGAAGTATCGACGCCCATCGAATATGAAAAGGGATGGTTTCGACCATCGAATATGAAAAGGGATGGTGACGACCATTGAATATGAAAAGGGATGGTTTTGACCATCGAATATGAAAAGGGATGGTGACGACCATCGAATATGAAAAGGGATGGTTTTGACCATCGATTAAAGAAAACGGATGGTTTCAACCATCGTTTAGCACACTTGTGCGATCTCCGGTAAGGGTTCCGATTGACTTCACTACGACAAATATGGAAAGGTATGATGTACCAATGATCAAAATATGAATATTCATGATTATGAAAGGTATGATTTGAGTGATGCTATGTTTATGTACCATATCTTACCATGTGATGATATTGCTAAGTTATGTGTTTAATCACTAGCTTGTGACTATGGTAAATGTTATGTTTATGTCTTTTGTGTTATGCAAATGAAATGGTAAGTGTTCAATATGAACCAAGACATGTGTGTATTAAACTTATTGAAATGATGATACATGGAAAACATGATATGTTATGAAGGATGATAAATCCAATTGGATCATGCTCAAGTATAATGGTTATCTATGTTAAGTTCACATGAATTATATTCAATTATGCTAACATGTGTTGTTGTTGGTGCTTAGGCTTGTGCTAAGTTTCTGATTGAATTATATCATGTTTAATCTTAATGAAATACATTGAAATGATAAGTGCTCAATTGGTAATGTGTTTATGTCCATGAAAAGGTGGAATAAATCAAAGCATGTAATTTCTTATGCAATGGTTGATTATGTAGTTGATTCTAAAAGAGCTATATTTAAATGCACTAGTTTGTAGTCATGGTTGATATTATGCGTATATCATGTGTGTTATGCGTATGAAACAGGTGAGGAAAGAAAATGAAATGGTAAATTCATAGTTGAAATGAAATTTGATGAAAAGGGAGTAATGAGTTTGAATGATGTACTATATGTGAGAAATTTACATATGCTATGGATGAATATACCTATATCATGGATAAATACACTAAGTCAGGAATTGATAATGTTGTTTAGGCTTATGATAAACATTGGGAACGGAATGAAAATAAAGTAGATTGAAAAATGTATAATCTTATAGAAAAGTTGATGATTATATATTAAGTCCCATAAAATCCTATCATGTTATAAATGATAAATGTATGTGACATTAATGAACTTACACATTTGTGAGTTGATGATCATATCAATTTATGAATCTTATGGAATTGGCATAGATTTATGTTTATTCTATAAAGTTTATTATTGAAAAGGAATATTATGCTTAAAGTTTATATGAACTTACGAAGCATACATTGCTTACGTAGTTATTTTCTTTTACTTTATAGATTATCGAAAGCTCGATCGAGTTGGAAACTAGTTGGATATCCATTGAACTTGTCGGTAGATTTTGATGTTTTAATCGTGGTTATAGTGGCATGTGTAGGTGGACTATGTCTAATGTTTAATTGATGAGTTTAACATGTTTATGTCATTTTGTTTGATGATTATGACATGAAATGTTGCCTTGGATTTGAGGTACTTAAGGTAATATTGATGTCTTGTTGGTTGTGGTTAATCTGGTCAAGTATATGTATGTTTTTAATGATCAATTTGGTATGTTTTGTTGAGGTTTGACATATGGTCAATTGTGCTATGTCTTGGCATGATAATTTATGGTTGTGTATATTGATTTATGCCACAATATGTATGTGTTTAGGTTAATTTTAAGATTTATGTTTGAGGTGCCTTTTAGGCATATTGGTTGTATGCATTTTGGTATATTATGCATGTTTTAGGTACATTTTTGAATGTTTGCAATAGGTGCAAATGGCTTGTATGTATGAACATGTTTTGGGTGAGAGAAATGGCTTGAAAATTGCCTATTTCTTGTCCACACGGCTTGAGACATGGGCGTGTGTCTCAGCCGTGTGTCCCTTATAGTTTTTTAAAGGTTGCATTTCGAGAGTTACACGACCTAGCACACGAGCGTGTGGCTTGGCCATGTGAACCAAGTCAGAGAGTTACACGGGCATAAACACGGGTTGGGACACGACCATGTGTCCCTACTTCGAATGTCCATATGGCCTGAGACACGAGTGTGTGCCTCAGCCGTGTGACCCCTGCAGTGTGAATTTTTCAATTTTTTTCAAGAAGTTTTAAATGTTTCTGATTTAGTCTCAGATCGTTTCTAAAATGTTTCTAAGGCCTTGAAGGCTCGAATTAGGGACTTTATGCATATATAATTGATTGGATTTTTGCAATGATTATGAAATGTTTGAAATGAATGATTTGAGTTACATTTTTACAGTAATGCTTTGTAACCCAATTCTGGCGATGGATAAGGAGTTAGGGGTGTTACAACTACAATCCAACAACGTAATACCACTTAGTATTAGTTAAACGTTTAGACAACCAATAAGAAACATTTGATTCTATTTTGCATTGCGTGCAAAAACCATGTGAGGACAATAATACGAAGTATATTAATTTAATTCATGAATAATTTTATTAATCAATCTATTCGGAAAAATTACAAGTTTACAAACGAATATACTACACTTAGGGCACTAGATCCAATAGTCTCCCACTTGGTATAGTGACGTAGATGAGCCATATTCAGCATTCCCATGCTCTCCACTTGTTTCTAAAAACTCCTAACTAGTAGAGTCTTGGTAAACTTGTCCGCAAGGTTGTCCTCAGATACGACCTTAACTACATCCACGATTTCGTCTACAATTGCCTCCCTTATGATATGATACTTTTGATCAATATGTTTCATCTTCTTGTGGTCTCTCTTCTCTTTGTTATTAGCTATTGTCGCACTGTTGTTACAATATAGTGTGATAACTTTTTCCATACCAGGAACAACTTCAAAATCCGTGACAAACTTTCGAAGCCATATTACTTCTTTGGAAGCCTCAGAAGCAGCCACATATTTGGCCTCCATAGTGGATTCAGTAGTAAAACTCTGGCTTACACTTCTCCACACAATGGACCCGCCGTTTAGGACAAAAACACAATCCGATGTCGATTTCCTTGAACCTTGACATGTTTGGAAGTTAGAGTCGATAGATTCTATAGGAGTGAGATCTTTTTCGGAATACACAAGCATATAATCCCTCATTCTCCCTAAATACTTGAGTATATGCTTAACTGATTTCCAGTGCCTTGGTCCTGCATTCGCCTGAGATCAACTTACGTACCCCACTACAAAGTAGATATCTAGGCGTGTGCATAACATAGCATACATGAGACTTCCTACTACCTAAGTATAAAGAACATTTCTCATGTTCTCTCTTTCTTCCTCTTTCTTAGGATAGTCCTCTAAAGAGAGATGAAATCCCGATACAGAGGGTTGATTTCCCTTCTTCGAACCAGTCATTGTATAACGCTCCAATATCTTGTCTACGTATGAAGCTTGAGACAGTGCTATCACTTATATTTTTTATCCCTTAGGATTTGAATACCTATAACAAAATTAGTTTCTCCCAAAATCCTTCATGCTAAACTGTTGAGCTAACCATAGTTTAACCAATGACAATGCCCCTACATCATTTCTAATGAGTAGAATGTCATCGACATATAAAACGAGAAAGACCACCTTTCATCCCCTAAACTTTTGTAAACACAAGGTTCATCTACGTCTTGCTCAAATCCAAAAGTCTTGATCGCCTGTTCAAATATTTGATTCCATTACCGGGATGCTTACTTAAGTCCATAAATGGACCTAAGCAATTTGCAAACTTTATGCTTGTTTCCTTTAGCTATATATTTGGTAGGTTGCATCATGTTATAGTCGTTCAAAATGTTGTCTTGACATTCAATTTCTAGATCTCGTGATCAAGAGCTATCGCAATGGACAGTAATATACAGATTGACTTGAGCTTGGTAACCGGAGCCAAGGTTTCTTCGTAATCAATACCTTCTTTCTAAATATAACATTTTGCTACAAGTTTGGCCTTGTAAGTTTCCACTTTTCCATCTGTATTTCTTTTCCTCTTATAGATCCACTTATACCCTATGGGTTTTATCCCTTCCGGTAAGTCTACAAGTTCCCGCACTGAGTTGGAATACATACAGTCCATCTTAGCTTTCATAGTTATTTCCCAGAGCTTAGACTCAACACTTTGCATCGCTTCATCATATGTGAGTGGGTCATCATCTTACTGTTCGACAAACTCAGTGTAAAAAACAATTTTGCTAGATTGGAAAAGCTTAGGCCTACGGGAGACCCTCTCACTAGAACAAAGCTTTCTATGTTTGTGATTGTTTGCAGGTCTACTATTAAGAGTTGGTTCTGGAATCGTTTCCGTAGGGTTTTGTATATTTTCGAAAGCTCCTCGAGTATCTCTTTACTCTGAGGTTTGAAGTCATTCATGTAACTTTCTTCAAGGAAAGTAGCATGAGTTGACACTATATTAGTTTGATTTTTTTAGTTATAAAACAAACCACACTTTGTTCCCTTTTGATATCCTACAAATATACACAATTTTGTCCGTGAGTCCAACTTCTTCGCAATTTTATCTAATACGTGGGCTGAGCATCCCCAAATCCTTAAATTTTTTAGACTTGGGTTCCTGCCATGCCACAATTTGTATGGAGTTTTCGATGCTGCCTTAGTTGGCACATCATTCAAAATATAGCAAGCCGTTTGTACCGCATATCCTAGAAAGAGATTGGGAGCTTCGAATAACTTAACATTGAATGTACCATATCTAACAATGTTCAATTCCTTCTCCCTTCCATGCTATTATTGTGGAGTGCCAGAGTGGTTAACTGGTATAGAATCTCATTCACTATGACGTACCCTAAGAAATCATTAGATAAATTATTCCCTACCTCGATCAAACTGAAGTGCCTTTATGGGTAAACCTTGTTGTTTCTCCACTTCCACACAAAACTCTTTGAACTTATCAAAGGTTTCACTCTTCTGGTGCATCAGGTCTATATACCCATATCTAGAATATTCATCAATAAAGGTTACATAATACTCGTAACCACCTCTTACACTAATGCTCATGGGGCCACATACGTTAGTGTGCACAAGTTCTAGGGGTTTCTGGCCCTCGTTCCTTTTACATTAAAAGATCGCTTAGTCATCTTACCTTTCAAGCAAGATTCACATTGTGGAAGATCAACTTCTTTAAGCAAACTTAAGATGTCGTCTTTCACAAGTCTAGTGATTTTTTTCGGTTAATATGACCAAGTCTCAAATGGAAAAGGTGCACCTCATTAGAGTAAGAAGTTTTAAGTCTTTTATTTGATATTTTAGTCTCAAGCAGTGTGTAGATCCCAAGCTTTCTCTCACTAAAATTTGGGGTGAGATTTGAACTTGAATTGAAGAAAAATAACAAAAATTGAAAAGGTAAAAAATTTCCCTTCCTAAAGGGTGGGTCAACAACAAGGGAAGATGATGATGACAAATCTTGTCATATTTTCCTCCTTTTATTTCACTTAAATAAAGCTATGTGTGGTCCATATTTAATTTTTATGTTTTAATCACATTCAATAGTTCATAGTCGATCCCTAAAATATAATCTCTTGTCTTATAATATTTCAAATATTTTCTTTTAAAATGATTAAAATACCCTTTTTATGAGAAAATTGCACTTTGATCCCTTTTTATTTACTTACCTTCCCTTCTCATCATACATGACATTTTAACATATCCAAACTTTATATATTGTACTTATACTTCAATATTTTTCCACTTGAGGTGAAAGTTGCATAAATGTCATTTTATGGTGAAATAAAAAAAATACTTTTTAGTTTCTATACTTTTAATTTTCATTCAATTTAGTCCAAAAGCAAATTTCTTCATACTAATACATATTTCATGTCATTACCATACCAAATAATAATTTGGTCCTTTCAGACTTTCACATTTACATTCTTCCATACTGACTTCCTTTCTAAAATTCAAATTAATTCCATAAGAACACTAATGTTAATTTATTTCCGAATTTCCCTTAAATCTTCACCATATACTATACTTCATCAATACTATTTACAGTATAAAAAAATTGAGGCGCTATAGATAGAAAAAGAAATCAATTTTACAATAATTTTGGCTGTTATAACTAAATGTTGTTATAGATGTAATATTTTAGTGATAGATTGACCGTATATTGTCATCTGAATAATAAAACACGTGATTTTAAATATAAGATGCTTAAACTATGCTTCAAGTCCTTGTACTTTTTGAACATTTAGATTTTAGTCATTCTAACTTTATTTCTAAGAATTTAGTCCCTCAAGTTTTTTAATTTAAAAATTCAAATCCAACTGCCAATATCATTAAAACTATTCTATTAAATTCATTGGTGTGACTTTTTGAAAAAAAAATGCTGACTTGGTAGCCATATAACCAATAAAAAGACTATGTAATAGATGTAACCGCCCATTTTCAATGAAATCGAAACAGTGGTTTCGGGACCACAAATCCGAGCCGAAAAGAAAATTTATTTTAATATTATTGCATGGTCTGCATTATGATATAAATGTCATATGAAAATTCTGATAAGAAAATTTTACCGATTATGTGTTTAATTAACGAAAGGACCAAATTGCATAGAATGCAAAAGTTGAGTTCTAGTAGCTAGAAGGATTAAATAGCTATGGAATTCAAAATTTGATGTCCTTATATGGTAATTAGACCATTAAAGTTAGTAGATATTTTTGGTGGTTCATCCATGGAAAAATTAGAAAAGGCTAAGGACTAAATTGGAAATCAAAATAATTAAAGATGATAAATAATTAAATAGAAATATCATCTTATTTTATTATCATCTTCATCCCCAAATTTCATGGAAACCCTAAGAGAGAGAGAAGAAACTAATCAAGCTTAATTGGGTAAGTATCCTAGTCCCGTTTTTAGTAATTTTTATACTTTTGAGATCGGGATAGTCTAATCTATCTATTTTGGGGATTAATTTGTAAAGATATCAAAGTATAGAAATTTTTCCATGGATGAATATGCTGAAATTTTGAAATTTGTGGTAGAAAATGAAAGGTTGTTGATAGATAAACAACTTTTATAAAGAGAATTTTTATGAAATCATGATTTAGGGACTAAATTGAAATATGGTAAAACCCATGGAAAAATTCTAAATTTTGTGAAATATAAGTGCTGTAAATGTTATATGAAAATTTGGTTTGGCTTGGAATAAGGATTAAATTGCATGAATTTCATTTTCCGAGCCTAGGGACGAAATTGGAATTTATCAAAAGTTTAGGGGCAAAATGGTAATTTTTCCTAAGGTTTAAATTGAATTCAATTGAATATGAAATGGATTAAATTGATGATTAAATTCATTTATATAGATCCAGACAACTCAAATTCGAAGCTAGATTGAGGAAAAGAAAAAGTTTCGGATAAGTAGAATTTCTTGTACGGACGATTATTAAGGTAAGTTCGTGTAATCGAATTGTGTATATTTATATGCTTGAATTGAATATGTTATGTGATTGTATGAATTATAAATGTTTAAAGTATGAAATAAATTATATGCCCGATATAGCTTGAATAAATGTTAAGTTCCGTTTGAATAATGAAATTCGATAGATATATGTAATTTCCCAATTTGAATGTGATCTTACATATGTTACAGACAGGATTTAGCTCGGACGATTAATCCTGATAAAGCCCTCTCGAGCATCACGATAAATAGTTCTTGCGAGCATCTTGATCGGTAGTGATTTTGTATGTGTTGCACACTACCGCAGCTCTGTGTGAGCGTCCTGTTACATGATTCGATCGGTTGTGATCCAGCATATAATGCGGACACAAACGCAGCCCTACATGAGCGTCCTGATATAAGCTCTTATGGGCTTTCTGACATGGCTTGCTTGAACTCCCTGTTACCTTATCCGGTGCTCCCTGATATTAACTCTCCAGAGTTATCTGTTAAGCTCTATGAGCTCCCTGAATAAAAATCTTATGAGTTTCCTGTTTAGCTCGGATAAGTGTCCTGTTACATGGCTGATTTGAGCATCCTGTTATATGGCTCAAGAGTGTGCTCCCTGATTAAGTGCCCTAATGGGTACCCCTGAACATGAATGGATGAATTACTGAATTGTACACCTTGTGTGTACTACTTGAGTATTCATCGAAATTTCAATTATTCAACAGACAAATTCCTGAAATAAGAAATTATGAGATTAATGAATTATATCTCGAATGCGCCTGAAATATTTGAAAGTTTGTAACATGATGAGCTCATCTATGCTTATTTGGTGTACATGTGAATTGTGTGACTAACATACTTGTTTGAGTGTATGTGATTAGGCAAACTTGTCAATTTGTTGGGAATCATGTTATTGTATGCTTATTATAATGAATGTGAATGGTAAGTTTAATTCTTGTTATACGAACTTACTAAGCATTAAATGCTTACTAGGTTTTATTTTCTCTGTTTTATAGTCCTCGGAAGCTTGTAAAGGTTAGAGATCGGTCGGAGCAATATCACACTATCTTCTAGCTCGCTTTGGTATAAATAGTAAACTCATTTTGGTATAATGGCATGTATAAGCTAACTTGGCCATTGGTGGCATGTAAATGGTTGTATGTAATCTAGCCATTGGTATGGCTAGTGATGTTTGATGTGGTATATTACTATAAAGTTATAACATGTTGATATATATATATATATATATATGAGTATGGTATGGTTAGATTAAATTAATATAAACTATATGTAACACCCCTAACCCGTATCCATCGCCGAACTAGGGTTATGAGGCATTACCAGTTGAATCATAACATTTAAACAACCATTTCTCACTATAACGTCCTCGAAAGGGCCTATGCATTTTCAGTTTAATTGTATGAAATGACAAGTCTTAAGCACTATGAATAAATTTTTGGTATTTTTGGAATTCTAGAAATGCATAGAAATGGAAATGAACATTTTGGAAACCGAACATTTTGGAAACTTGAACATTTTGGAAACTTGAATATTTTTGGAAACTTGAACATTTTGGAAACCTAAACATTTTGGAAATGTTTCAAAAATGGAAAGTGAACATTTCGAAACTGGAAATGTAAGAAAATGGCAAGTTACTGAGCCGATCGAAAATTTTAGGAAACTTAGAAATAATCGAGAAATGCCAAGTTTTAAAGTTTAAAATAGGAAATTAAGGCAAGGGGGCCTTAAAAGAAAAAGTTGGTAAAATTTGACACACAAACGGGCTAGGAAAAGTGGCACGAAGATGGCACTTATGGCTTATGGAAATGGCGCCATGTGCAAGAGGCATGAGCACAGGTTCGAGTCACAAGGGAAGCAAATAAATGAAGTTTTATTTTTGCTTCCCTGTGCTAAGTGGGTGGACGGCAATTGTTTCTAGAAAAGGGAGGTGTTTTATTTCCATTAATATTGCTTCATAAGGTGATAAATAAAAGCTTTTAATTTAGATTATTTAGAAGAGATAATAATGGATTTAACACTTTTATTTTTAAATAAAGGAGATAATATTATCATAAGAGGAGTAGTGGCCAAGCAAGGGACTCTCCTATTGATAATTTCGGCTAAAGAAGGAGAGTTAAAGGCTATTCTCTCATCTTTTCTAAGCTTTTTAAGAAAATTCCATAGCAAAACCCCTCTGCCAAATTTTCTATTCATCTTTTACTCTTCTCTTTTCTTCATCTGTCAAGCCAAAGCCCTTTTCTTTTGATCCCTGACTAAAACCTCATAGCCGAATCTCTGTGGCTCTAGGCAAGGAAGCAATCGGTCAAAGCATTAAAGGTAAGGTTAAGCATCATTCAAGTTCTTTTTCTTTTCTATTTGCCGGAAGAGAAGGGTCTAATCCCTATTCCTGTTTTATGGCCGAATCTACAAGGGGTTTATCAAGTTTCTACAACTTGAATACAAGGAGGAATCTTAGGGATTCAAGGATCTAAGGTAAGATATACACATATTTGGTCAAAAGTTATGGATTATATGTGAGATTAAAATTAACATGTAATTATAGGGATTTCGGCTGACATACAAGGCAAGGATTGTTTTTTGGGAATTGGGAATTGCGGGTAAGTGTATAGATCTAATCGGCCAAGGGTTACTTTGGTATCTAAAGGTATTTCCTTTTCGTTCCAAAAGTTAGCAACTGATGAAAATCCATGTTTTTTGTGGCTAGCCGAATTTAAGGGAGGAATACCACAATTTCGGGATTTAATCAATTCGACAACAAGGTAAGTAATACAAATCCTACTAGGATTTGGTTTTTAAGCCAAATAGGTTTGTTAATATGTTTTAATAATTGGCCGTATATAGGAGTTAAAGATCTAGATCGGTAGATCGTTCTTCGGGATTTCAAGGAATCTATTAAGCGAATCAGATGTGTACTCACACTAATTTTCAATATATTATGGCAATAATTATTTTAATATATGAATATGCATAAGAATGAGAATGTGGCTAAGTACCACAAATTTGGTAAAGAATACCCAGGTACGTTTCCTATTTTTGATAGGATTACGAACGTGATATATTTTGAACATGTGAATAGTAACATGAATGAGAAAATAAGTATGTTGTGCATGATAAAATATGTGGGGCATTTTCGGGCTATATGCGAAAAAGGGAAGAAGGTGTTGACTTGGTCTCACCAACGGAATATGGTAACTACGGTCACAAAATTTGAATATGGTAACCGGTTACATTATCTCGAATTTGGTAACCGGTTACATTATTTGAATATGGTGTCTAATGACACAAATTATATGGGCGATGAGCACGTCATTGCGCAAATGACGCCTTCGATGGTGTGTAGCGGATGGAGGGTTGACTTAGTAGTCCCCACGGTGTGATTGGCGTGTACGGGTGTGTGTGTAGCGGATGGACAAATAGGCTTGGGTTTGGGTTGCATCATTTTTTTATGAATATGTCTTTGATATGAACATGTATGCTGAATTGTTGAATGTTAGTTTGTGTACACATTGAGTCTGTTGACTCACCCCATTGGGGAATATTTTTCAGGAGATGATCATTAATGGACCGGGTCGGCAGGAGCTAAAGGTGGCCATGCATAGCAAGGAAAGACTTTTACTATTTGGGACTGTTATTTATATTAAGTACATAAATTTTACTATTTTTGGGTTTTGATTGATGTAATAAGGCCATAAGGCCCAAGTGAATTTCTTTATTTTTTTTTTTGCTTTACTATTAGATATTATGTCACGAACTAATTTGGATGTAAGTAAGTACAAAATTATTTTTCTTAAAAAATGAACTCAAAAATTCTTTTGTCACCTTAATTAAATTGGATTTATAAAATTAAATAAATGGGTTTTAATCTAAGCCCAACCCAAAACGAAATTTTTACGAAAATACACAAATTTTCTCTAAGAAACAAAGAATTTTGAAACCGATTTACTTAAGGAACATACCAGATCCGGTTCGGGCTCGTGGGCGGGTGTGGGGTGTTTCGATTTTGGTATCGAGCCCGTTTTAAACTCTCGGCGGCACGTGGGCTAAGGCCCAAAACGTTTTAATTTGAGCCCAAATGATTTTCTTTAAAATAAAGCGGTGTTACGGCATGGCACCTAAGTCTCCAGACCCGTAGTCCACGGTAAGTACCCTAACTTTATGTGTGATTCGTGATTTATGTAGAAAAGGCATGGAACGTAGAATAGAATGATAGGAACATGAACCTTAGGGCTAGATTACTCAAACACAGAACCACATAAGACTTAATGCACTAAACAAACCTATGGCTAAGTCACGAGCTAGGGTGTAACCCCCCACACGCATGTCTCAGGATTGGATCCGGAAGAGCACGGTATTTAAGCGATCCTAGTGACTCACCTCCTCTTCGCAGAATCCTACCAGTGCGTAGCTTCGGTTCACCCTAACTCGGAGGGCTCGGTGTGGCAACCTGCGTGCGCATGTCTAGGAATGGTTTCGATGGGAGCTTGGTATTTAAGCGATCCGCGTGACTCACCTCCTCTCCATTCGAATCCTACCTGGTGCGTAGCTTTGGTTCACCACGACCAAAGAGGGCTCGGTCACCGCTAAACCTAATGACTAAAACCCGAAAGGAACTAGCCATGTTTTAAAAAAAAAAAAGAGAACAAAAAAAAACCCTAGTTTTAAAACTCTTAAAACTTTCTTTTGAGTTTGTGAAAATCATCTTTACAAGATTTTCCCGAAAAAAAAAATTTATTACAAAATTGCCCCTAACTTACAAAATGACCAAAATGACCCTGGTTTTCGAAGACTTTTGCAACATCACCATTTTGGAAAATAAAACTCTCCAAAAGAACCCTCAAAGTTTTACAACTTTTGGAATATCCCTAACTTACTAAATTTTACCAATTTACCCTGATTTTTGGAAAATTACTAAAATACCCCCGAGGTCAAAAATTACCGAAACGCCCCTGGATTCCAAATTTTTTTTCCCAAAATTACCCCGGAACTTTAAAATTTCCAAAATACTTTTGAAAAAATCACCGAGGAATTTTTTGTTTTGAAAAATTATGAAAATGCCCCTGTAGGACAAAATTACGAAAATACCCCTAGGTAGTGGAAAAATAATAACAATGAAAACTACAACATTTCTCTGAACGAACGAAAGTTCATAATTGTTTGATGGATGGATGAATGAATGAAAGACTGTGTGCTTGTGTGAATACGAAAGAACCACTCCTAAAACTCTTTTCATAAAACTCCTTCGCGGATAATAAGTGGAACAATGACTAATCCATAAAACTTTTTAATCGGATCTCGATGTTAAAAATGAGCTCCAGAGGACGTGGTCATCGTGGGCGAGGTAGAGGAAGGATGAGCGTGTCGAGAATCCGTTAGATCGGGTCAGGGTTCTGACAATGAGATACCACCGCCACCACCACCCCCAATTTGTTAATATGGAGCAAAGCAAGCTCGGACGGGGAAGATGTCGTGTGTCGCGTCGCGGTCTTTGCGAGTTTTGGAATTGGTGGGTGGTGCGGGTGGAAATTCGAGAACCCGTAAATGCGGCACTGAACGGCTCGAGCTAATGGAGTGAGATGTTTCGTGGAGTGTCGGGAGTGGCACCCGATGCGGTGATCTTGGTTGGAAGCGATGGAGCGCATCATGGATGAGCTCAACCTTACCCCGAGGAGAAGTTGAAAGGAATGGTGGCATTTATTACGCGATGAAGCGTATCAGTGGTGGTTAACTGTGCGAGATGGTGCTATGGCGGAGGATCTGACCTGGGAATATGTTAAGGAGGCATTCGGAAGAAATATGTAGGAACCGTATGTATACAGACGAGCAAAGAAAAGCTTTTGCAGGGCTAGTTCAAGGAACAAGTCCGTAGCGAGAATATGAGGCGAATTTCGAGGTTGAGCCGTTATGCTCGAGGGTAGTAGCGATCGAACATGAACGCCGTGTCCGATTTGAGGACGGACTGAGAGACGACCTGAGACTGTTGATAGCACCGCATCAAGAGCGGGAGTTCTCTTCTTTGGTGGAAAAGGCCAAGGTGGCCGAGGGAATTAAAGATGCTACCAAGCAGGCTGTGGACAAGAATAAGCCTAAGAGAGGTTTTGGACCATCGGAAAGGGTCATAAGAGGCCTAGGGTTGACGGGCCACGAAATCAACAAGCCGGTGCAGTGGCGTGATCGCCCTTGTGAGCATTGTGGAAAGAAGCACTTGGGAGAGTCTTTGGAGAAAGACAGGTGGATGTTTCAAATGTGGATCCAAGGACCATATGCTTAAGGATTGTCCCAAACAACCGGATGAGAGCCGACCGTGATTCGAGAATGCTAGCGGTGGTAGAGGTGGACAGCCTGACCTCGGCCGGGGTCGTGGTTCGGCTAACAGAGGTAATGGTCTTTGGCAGAGGCCGTGGAGCATAGAGCCGAGGTGCTACTAATGCTGAAGTAAGGCAACCGGGATTGGTTTATGCGGTTCGGTTCGCGGAAGGAGGATGGTGGCGCACCGGATGTAATAGCCGATGCGTTCTTCATTTCGACAAACCCTATTTTGCTCTGGATTGATGTGGGCTCGACCCATTCCTATGTTGCATGTAGTGTAGTGGAAAAACTGGGCCTAGACTCAGAACTCTCGATAGACAGATGACTGTAGTAAGCCCATTAGGCCAAACCGTAGTGGTAGACAAGATCTTTCGGAATGTACCCTAGAGATTGGGAGTAAACTTTCGGGCTGACTTAATGGAACTACCCTTCGGGGAGTTTGAACTTATACTCGGAATGGATTGGTTAGTAGAACACCGAGCCGTGTTGGATTGTGCGGCTAAATGGATGGAGCTAAGAACCCCGGAGGATAAAGTGGTAGCTATGATCGGAGAAAGGAGGAACTACTTGTCTAACGTGGTTTCGGCGCTGAAGGCCGAGAAGATGGTTAAGAAGGGGTGTAAGGCATTCTTAGCCTTCATTAGTACGATAGGTGGGAAGGAGGAAGGTATTAATGGAGTTAGGACGGTAAGGGACTTCGTGGATGTATTTCCAGAGGAATTACCAGGAATACCCCCAGATAGGGAGGTGGAATTTGGGATAGATTTGCTACCAGGAACAGCTCCTGTGTCAATTGCTCCATACCGAATGGCGCTAAAGGAGTTAGTTAAGCTCAAGGCTCAGATCCAAGAATTGTTGGATCGTGGGTTCATTCGACCCAGTGTGTCTCCATGGGGAGCACCAGTCCTGTTTGTGAAGAAGAAGGATGGAACTATGCGTATGTGCATAGACTACCGTCGATTGAATAAAGCCGACCATCAAGAACAAGTATCCTTTGCCAAGGATAGGCGACTTGTTCGATCGGTGAAAGAAGGCATTTGTGTTCTCGAAGATAGACCTAAGGTCGGGATATCACCGATTAAAGGTGAAGGAGGCGGATATCCACAAGCGGCCTTTAGGACAAGGTACGGCCATTTTGAGTTTGTGGTGATGCCGTTTGGGTTAACGAATGCTCCGGCCGCGTTCATGGATATGATGAATCGGTTTTCCAACCCTATTTGGATAGGTTCGTCGTGGTGTTCATCGGCGATATTTTGGTGTATTCAAGGTCGGAGGAGGAGCATGATGAGCATCTCCGAGTGGTGTTGGAAGTGTTAAGGAAAAGAAGCTTTATGCCAAATTCAGCAAGTGTGAATTTTGGCTAAAGGAGGTGGCATTCTTAAGACATGTGGTATCCGTAGAAGGAATAAGAGTGGACCCTAGGAAGATCGAGGCGGTGTTGGAATGGAAACCACCTAGGTCCGTGGCTGAAATACGAAGTTTCTTAGGCTTAGCGAGGCTATTACTGAGGAAGGTTTGTGGAAGGGTTCTCGTCAATAGCCGCGCCTTTGACAAAGTTGCTAAGGAAGGAAGTACCCTTTGAATGGACTAATAAGCAACAGGAGAGCTTTGATAAGCTCAAGAAGGTCTTGTGGAAGCTCAGTGTTAATTCGGCGAGGCGGGCAAGGATTTCGTAGTATATTGTGACGCCGCTACGGGGTTAGGTTGTGTACTAATGCGGGGAAGGAAAAGTGGTCGCGTATGCGTCTCGGCAATTAAGGCCTCATGAGGTTAACTACCCAAGTCATGACTTGGAACTAGCAGCGATGGTTTTCACCCTTAAGGTTTGGAGGCACTACCTTTATGGAGAAAGGTCGGTGATCCTTGACCGACCACAAGAGCCTTAAGTATTTGTTGACTCCTAAGGAGTTGAACTTGAGGCGGCGAAGGTGGGTGGAATTGCGAAAGACTACGATTGTTCGATAGAATATAATCGGGCAAGGCGAATGTGGTAGCCGATGCTCTGAGTAGGAAGGTTGTGTCGGATCTAAGGGCTTTGTTCGCTCACTTAAGTCTATATGATGATGGAAGCTTTGTTGGCGGGAATTACAAGTCAAGCCCACATGGTGAATGAGGTGAAAGAGGGCTAGTTGGCGAGATAAGGATCTAAGTGCTAAGTTACGGCAAGTGCTGAGCGGAGAATTAAAGGATTATGGCGTCATTGATGGTGGAGTCTTGTGCTACAAAGGAAAAGTCCGCATCGAGGGACGGTGAGTTGAGACAAAGATTCTTCGGGAAGCGCATGGTAGCCCTTATGCTATGCATCCCGGAGGCATTAAGCTGTATAGAGATTTAAGAGAACATTTTTGGTGCTTTGATCTTAGCGGGAAGTGGCGAATTCGTGGGGAAGTGTCTGACGTGTCAGCAAGTTAAGGCTGAACACCAAGTTCCATCAGGATTACTTCAACCAATTGAGATTCCCCAATGGAAGTGGGAAAGGATTACCATGGACTTCGTTAGTGGGCTTCCCCTTACGCCTACTAAGAAGGACTCGGTATGGGTGATAGTGGACCGTTTGACCAAGACCGCGCACTTTATTCCGGTGAAGGTTGATTTTTCTCTCCAGAAATTAGCCAAGTTATATGTGGCGGAAATCGTGAGGTTACATGGAGTACCAGTATCGATCATCTCCGATCGAGACCCAAGGTTTACGTCTCGATTTTGGAAGGCACTCCATCAAGCTTTAGGCACTAAGTTAGACTTCTCAACGGCTTTTCATCCACAATCGGACAGGCGATGCGAGCAGGTTATACAAGTGTTGGAGGATATGTTAAGAGGGTGTGTGGTGGATTTTCGAGGAAGTTGGGAAGATTACTTGCCTTTAGTGAGTTCGCCTACAACAACTGCTCTATCGGGCAAGCATACGGATGGCACCATATGAAGCCTTGTACGGTAGGAAGTGTAGAACACCTACTTGTTGGACCGAGTTAGGAGAACGCGTCGAGTTTTGGGTCCAGAGTTAGTGGTGAAACGGAGAGAAAGTTGAGTTAATTCAGGGGCACGATTGAAGGAAGCCTCGATAGGCAAAAAGTCGACGCCGACCTTAAGCGGAAGGAGATAGAGTTCGAAGTGGGAGACCAAGTGTTCCTAAAGGTCTCACCTTGGAAGAAGGTAATGAGGTTGGTCGCAAAGGAAGCTAAGCCCAAGGTTTATAGGGCCCTATAGAGTATTGAAGCGAGTTGGGCGGTGGCATACCGGTGGAATTATCGCGAGTTGCAGCAAATGCACGATGTTTTCCATGTGTCCATGTTACGTCGTTACCGATCGGATCCGTCCCATGTGGTACCAATCGAAGAGGTGGAGCTAAGGCCAGATCTATCCTACGAGGAAGAGCCGATTCGAATCTTGGAGCGAGATGTGAAAGTACTACGAAGGAAGTCGGTGCCTCTAGTCAAAGTATTATGGCGCAACCATGGATCGGAAGAAGCTTCGTGGGAGTGCGAAGAGACAATGCGTCAATAATACCCTCAACTATTTTAGTTAGGAAATTTGGGACGAAATTTTGTTTAAGGAGTAGAAGCATAACGTCCTCGAAAGGGCCTATGCATTTTGAGTTTAATTGTGCGAAATGACAAGTCTTAAGCACTATGAATAAATTTTTGGTATTTTGGAATTCTAGAAATGCATAGAAATGGAAATGAACATTTTGGAAAACTGAACATTTTGGAAACTTGAACATTTTTGGAAACTTGAACATTTTGGAAACCTAAACATTTTGGAAATGTTTCAAAAATGGAAAGTGAACATTTCGAAACTGGAAATGTAAGAAAAATGGCAAGTTCTGAGCCGATCGAAAATTTTAGGAAACTTAGAAATAATCGAGAAATGCCAAGTTTTAAAGTTTAAAATAAGAAATTAAGGCAAGGGGGCCTTAAAAGAAAAAGTTGGTAAAATTTGACACACAAGCGGGCTAGGAAAAGTGGCACGAAGATGGCACTTATGGCTTATGGAAATGGCGCCATGTGCAAGAGGCATGAGCACTGGTTCGAAGTCACAAAGGAAGCAAATAAATGAAGTTTTATTTTTGCTTCCTGGCTAAGGGGTGGACGGCAATTGTTTCTAGAAAAGGGAGGTGTTTTATTTCCATTAATATTGCTTAATAAGGTGATAAATAAAAGCTTTTGATTTAGATTATTTAGAAGAGATAATAATGGATTTAACACTTTTATTTTTAAATAAAGGAGATAATATTATCATAAGAGGAGTAGTGGCCAAGCAAGGGACTCTCCTATTGATAATTTCGGCTAAAGAAGGAGAGTTAAAGGCTATTCTCTCATCTTTTCTAAGCTTTGCAAAATTCCATAGCAAAACCCCCTCTGCGAATTTTCTATTCATCTTTTACTCTTCTCTTTTCTTCATCTGTCAAGCCAAAGCCCTTTTCTTTTGATCCACGACTAAAACCTCATAGCCGAATCTCTGTGGCTCTAGGCAAGGAAGCAATCGGTCAAAGCATTAAAGGTAAGGTTAAGCATCATTCAAGTTCTTTTTCTTTTCTATTTGCCGGAAGAGAAGGGTCTAATCCCTATTCTGCTTTTTATGGCCGAATCTACAAGGGGTTTATCAAGTTTCTACAACTTCGAATACAAGGAGGAATCTTAGGGATTCAAGGATCTAAGGTAAGATATACACATATTTTGTCAAAGTTATGGATTATATGTGAGATTAAAATTAACATATAATTATAGGGATTTCGACTGGACATACAAGGCAAGGATTGTTTTCAGGAATTGGGAATTGCTGGGTAAGTGTATAGATCTAATCGGCCAAGGGTTACTTTGGTATCTAAAGGTATTTCCTTTTCTTTCCAAAAGTCAACAATGATGAAAATACATGTTTTTGGTGGCTAGCCGAATTTAAGGGAGGAATACCACAATTTGGGATTTAATCAATTCGGCAACAAGGTAAGTAATACAAATCCTACTAGGATTTGGTTTTTAAGCCAAATAGGTTTGTTAATATGTTTTAATAATTGGCCGTATATAGGAGTTAAAGATCTAGATCGGTAGATCGTTCTTTGGATTTCAAGGAATCTATTAAGCGAATCGGTGTGTACTCACACTAATTTTCAATATATTATGGCAATAATTATTTTAATATATGAATATGCATAAGAATGAGAATGTGGCTAAGTACCACAAATGTGGTAAAGAATACCTGTGCACGTTTCCTATTTTTGATAGGATTACGAACGTGATATATTTTGAACATGTGAATAGTAACATGAATGAGAAAATAAGTATGTTGTGCATGATAAAATATGTGGGGCATTTTGGGCTATATGCGAAAGGGAAGAAGGTGTTGACTTGGTCTCACCAACGGAATATGGTGACTACGGTCACAAAATTTGAATATGGTAACCGGTTACATTATCCGAATTTGGTAACCGGTTACATTATTTGAATATGGTGTCTAATGACACAAATTATTATATGGGCGATGAGTACGTCGATTGCAAATGATCGCGCTTCGATGGTGTGTACCGGATGGAGGGTTGACTTAGTAGTCCCCACGGTGTGATTGGCAGGTACGGGTGGTGTGTAGCGGATGGACAAATAGGCTTGGGTTTGGGTTGCATCATTTTTTTTTATGAATATGTCTTTGATATGAACATGTATGCCTGAATTGTTGAATGTTAGTTTGTGTACACATTGAGTCTGTTGACTCACCCCATTGGGGAATATTTTTCAGGAGATGATCAGTAATGGACCGGGTCGGCAGGAGCTAAAGGTGGCCATGCATAGCAAGGAAAGACTTTTACTATTTGGGACTGTTATTTATATTAAGTACTTAAATTTTACTATTTTTGGGTTTTGATTGATGTAATAACGCCATAAGGCCCAAGTGAATTTCTTTATTTTTTTTTTGCTTTACTATTAGATATTATGTCACGAACTAATTTGGATGTAAGTACAAAATTATTTTTCTTAAAAAATGAACTCAAAAATTCTTTTGTCACCTTAATTAAATTGGATTTATAAAATTAAATAAATGGGTTTTTAATCTAAGCCCAACCCAAAACGAAATTTTTCTGAAAATACACAAATTTTCTCTAAGAAACAAAGAATTTTGAAACCGGTTTACTTAATGAACATACCAGATCCGGTTCAGGCTCGTGAGCCGGGTGTGGGGTGTTTCACTCACACATCAGCATATCATAGTTAATCAATAACACAAAGTCCCTTTAGAAGGTCTACGAGACCTTAAACATGCTTTAGAGAAGGTTTGGGACTAAACCGATCTCATATGGAAACTTTGCAGAACTTAGAAAAATTTTCCTTTAAAACAGGGCACACGCCCGTGTGGCTAGGCCGTGTGCCTCACACGGCCATGCCTTAGACCATGCCTTACCCCATGTGTAACACTGCTTGGGTCACACGGCCTGTCACACGCCCATGTGTCTGGCCCGTGTGCAACATTGACTTGAATCACACGGCCTGTCACTCGCCCGTGTGTCTAGCCCATGTGCAAGTCTGACTTACTTCGAATTGGGACATTGAAGGACACAGTCGAGACACACGCCCGTGTGCTCAACTGTGTGGGAAATTATAGGCCATTTACAAGGCCAATTTGCCACCCAATTTTGAGTCATCCTTACATGTTCAATTCCAACATCAAATAGCATACAAATAATTCACCATCTCAAATACCAAATCAAGCATGAAACATACCATTTCTATTTCACCAATGCATACCCTAATGGCCATTCACACAAGACCATATTTACACCTCACATACACCATTTTCACATAGCAAAACATATACAAAAATCAATCCCAAAGTCTCATCCATTATCAAGCCATATCACATGGCAAGATTTATACATCTCAAAACATTCCACAACTTCATTAGTCTATACATGCCATATACCATATATACAACATTCAAAAGGTACCAAAATAGATGTTCGATAGTGTGATTGAGTCGCTGACGATCCCCGGATCCGAGCTAGCTTTAAATACCACTGTAAAACAGAGAAAGACTTCACCCAGTAAGCTTTAAAGCTTAGTAAGTTTGTAATATATCATAATTAACTCAACAATTTAAATTCAATATGCAAAATTAACTAACACTTAGTTCCATTCACATCACTACTCAATCTCATCCATAGCTTTTACTCACTTTCATACCATATCTATAGGTTCATATAGAAGCATTTATAATGCTACTCAATCCAATTCTTTTCATCATTCATTCACATAATCTTCCATCTATCTCATACACAATATCATCAACCACTTAGGTTCTGTACATACCTGTAACAGCCCAATTTAGGGGCTAGTCAGAACAGTGATCTCGGGATCACTAATCCGAGGTTAGAGAAAAATATTTTCATGTTATTCTATGTGTTATAACATGTTAATAAGGATGCATGGAAATTTTGGTGCTTTAATTTTAGCGATTTCAGGCTTAATCGCTAAAAAGGACTAAATCGCATAAAGTGCGAAAGTTCTATTTTATTTGCTAGAGGTGTCAAATAGATAAGGATTATTAATTATAGGCCCCAAATGTGCAATTAGGCCATGGGGATTAGTTTGGCCGGTCAAGGAAAGCTAAGGGGACAAGAGCATTAAATGTGGTCATGTTAGGTGATTAAAAAGAAATAAAATAAGGTGAAATAAGCAAAAAGCTATCATCTTTTTATTTCTTCTCTTCTTCCACCGAAAATACAAACAAGAATGGGGGTTTTTGAAGCTCAAAATTCCAGCAGCTCATCTCCTCTTCAAGTAAGTCATATTGATGATTATTCTTGATGATTTTTGTATTTTTGGAGTCCTCAAAGCTTAAGCTAGCTATTGAGAGGACTAGTTTCCAATATTGTTGAAAATCTAGGGACTTACCATGTTAGAGTTCATTTTGTTTGATGAGTTTCTATGGAAGAAAATGAATGATAGGATGATGAGAAACAACTTTTGTGAAAGGTGTTGTCATGAAAACACTTAATTGTGGCTAAAATGCAAAAGTTGTAATTTGTTCATTAAGGCATGAAATAGTTGTAAGAGGATTAAATGTTCAGCTAGGCTTGTTTAACAAGAAAATGTGATGAAAATTTATTTACGAGCCTAGGGGCAAAATCGTAATTTTGCCAAAGTATAGGGGCAAAATAGTCATTTTTGCCTAAAGTGTAGATTATGGTGTATTATGATTTATTAGTGATTAAATCAGTAAATTCCATTGTTCTAGATCAAAGAAAACGAGTTTCGAACCTAGAACGGGTGAAAAGAGAAATGTGGGCAAAAAGTCCCTTTCGGCCCTTTCGACATCGAGGTAAGTTCATGTGTGAATGTTGCAATTACGTATGAGTTAATTTAGTATTCCAATGTTGTATGGAATGTATATTTACTCTATGAATGTATGAGATATCTTTGATGAGATGTCAAGAGAATTGAATTTAAGAGCAATGGGAAATGTATATAGCATGATATGATGATAGTTGAAGTCTCGTGTAAGAATTCGTATAAGACCATGTTAGAGACATGGCATCGATATGTTAATGCAAGTAAAACCCTATTAGGGTATGATGTCAATGTGAAACTATATGTATGGGAATCAATAGTGTTATTTAACAATTTGAGATGAACTCAATATATGATGAACCTCTAGTGGGTTATGTGTAATTAATACATCTTAGTTGCATGAGATAGATTTATTAATGCATTGTGTGAATGCGAACGAGTGTCGTAGAAAGTTAAGTAAGAATAGAAGTGTGTGAGGATGTTCTCGGATGAACGTTTGAAATAGAGATATACATGTGGATTACTATCCATGAATGTAAAATAACGGTGAACTATGTGCGATATCACCTTATTGATGGTAGTGATGGGCTGTATGCGATACCATCAATTACATTATTATCAGTGGGTTGTATGCGTTACCACCTGATTAATTTGTAATCGATGGGCTGTGTGCGATACCATCGCTTATAAATGATTGGTGAGCTAAGTGCGAAATCACCATAAGTATAAATGATTGGTGGGCTGTGTGCGATACCACCCTATTAGAGATTCAATGGTGGGCTGTAACACCCCTAACCCGTATCCGTCGCCGGATTAGGGTTACGAGGTCTTACCATAACAATTACCAAGTCCATACACTCCATCCAACTAACACATGATAAATTCATATCCACCTCATTCGAACCAAATCAAAATGAATGCAAAACATATCAATATATCATACTTATCCCAAATGCATCACATCTAGATATAATAGGCATATTATTTGACCATATTCCATACATGATTAAACCATGGCCAAATTTCACATCCCTTAATATCATAATCAATCCATTATATCAAGAACATAGGAATTAAACTTAATCAAAAGAAATAGCCATTTTCGCAAGGCTATTCATATATATACAAGGCCGAAAGTCATTAATCTAAACCTTAGTCTAACCTATACATGCCTTCGGTTCAAAACTAAGATCAAATACCACAAGGGGAGATAGTGTGGTTGACTTTTCCGACGATCCTCAGATGCCCGTAGCTTGATAGAAAATCTATAAAACAGAACAAAGAGCACACACGAAATAAGCTCACTAGCTTAGTAAGTCTTAAGCATTTATGAAACAACGATCAAATATTCCAACATTTAGCACACATACATATATAAATATACACCAGAAATTCAAGTAATTTAACAAATAATAATTTCAATATGGTCGAACAGCCGTCTATGTAACTTATCATCTATTATTCCCTCATTGAAGGTATACAACCCTTCCAGCACTTTAAGCCTTAAGTATTCGCATATTACCTTATTAACAAGTATAACATATATCACAAGTATATATGATTAATCATATATATATACAGATATGCATTTTCAATAACTTTCACTTTTGACATTTTTACCTTTGACCGAATCTCAAAGATATCACCAAGCTTATATTCAATATACATATCACACTTATTAATGAATAATTCAAATACACATATCATAAAGACTCATTATCAAAAACTTTAACCATTCTACCACTTATGTAATTTGAAAGGAAAGATAATCACATACCTTGTTTCTTGCATCCATAAACCTTTATATTTACCCGAGCATTTTGTTTATTTAAGTATTTACATCCCACCTTGTAAAGGATTTATAACACATCACCGGCATTAAGCCTGCTAGGCAATAAGCCTGATATACATCACCGCACAAGGGCCCGCTAGACTCATAGCCCGAATTACATCATCAGGCACAAGGGCCGCTAGGCATTTAGCCCGATAAATAACACCAACACGAAGCACGCTAGGCTTAAAGCCCGATATAGATATGATCATTAATTCAACGCTCATTTCATAACATCAACAATGCAAACAACTCATATAGATCATATTACCTTCACATACCAACCAAAACATATTTATACACTTTTCGTTTTACAAAGTAAATTCAATTCAATACCATACTTCTACATTCGGCTATTATCTATAATTATACTTTAAATATTCAAGTTTCATTATTCATCATAGTCGTAAATAAATCTTTAACGTATATTTGCTTAAGGACTTACCGGTTGTCGATAGGCCGTGTAAATCGGCTATTCGAGAACCTTTCGTCTTTCCCGATCCAATTCCGCTTTTCTTTGCTCTTGATCTAAAACACATTAAATTCAACTCATTCAAGTACATTTCAATTCAATTTTGTCCCAAATCACATAATTAGACAAATTACCATATTACCCCTAATATTTCACTACCTTGCAATTTAGTCCTATTTTGCATAACACACAAAATACATCAAATTAGCTAATACTATACAAGGGCCGAATGTTCCTAGGGACTTTATAAGCCCTCACATTTCATTTTTACAAATTAGCCCTAAATACAAAATTTTCACCAAAATTCCTAATACAAAATTTGTAAATCTTTAACATATCATTTATCTCAAATCATAAATCACCAAAAATCACAAGAACCTAGCAATGGCGAATCTCATACATGCTCATTTTCAAAAATTCTAACATGGGTCAACTACCAGTTCGAAGCAACGATTTCAAAAACGTAAAATTTATCGAAAACTAACTAAAAACTCACCTTGAATTTTAGCTTCAAAGTGCCAAAATTTCAAAGAACCAAAAGCTTATTTCTTCCTCCACATTCGGCCATGGATGAGTGAAAAGATGATGGCTTTCTTTTCTTGGTTATTTTAACATATAATAAATAAATACCAATTTACTAAACTAACCTTATAATTAAAAATAACTAAACATTTTAACTTAAGGACAAACTTGTCCATGGCCGGCCACTAACATCTAAAATGGGTTATTTACCCATTATATACTTCATATTATAAAGCCATGATCAATTAGGCACATTTCACTTTAGTCTACCACTTTTTCACTTTACGCGATTAGGTCCTTTTTAACAAATTAAGCACTCAAACGATAAAAATTTTCTACGAAACTTTCACACACATTAATTCACATATAAAAGACTCAAAATATAATATTAAAATATTTCTCAGACTCGAATTCGTGGTCCCAAAACCACCGTTCCGATTAAGGTCAAATTCGGTCTGTTACAACTCTCCCCCCTTTTAGGATTTTCGTCCCCGAAAATCTTATCGTTAAACAGAGTCAGATATTGTTGTCTCATTAAATCCTCAGGCTCCCACGTAGCCTCTTCAACTCCGTGACGATTCCATAGTATCTTCACTAATGGAATTCTCTTGTTTCTCAACTCTTTTATTTCCCGAGCTAAGATACGGATCGGTTCTTCATCATATGTCATATCGGGTCAGATTTCAATCTCAGATGGAGCAATCACATGTGACGGATCTGATCTATATCTACGAAGCATCGAAACGTGAAATACATCATGTATCTTTTCTAACTCAGAGGGCAACTTCAATCTATAAGCAACCGGCCCAATACGTTCGATGATTTCATACGGTCCGATAAATCTCGGACTCAACTTGCCTTTCCGACCAAATCGGAGTACTTTCTTCCACGGAGAAACTTTTAAGAATACACGATCTCCGACCTGAAATTCAATGTCTTTACGTTTCAGATCAGCATAGGACTTTTGACGATCCGAAGCAGCTTTCAAATTGCCTCTAATAATAGCTACCTTCTGTTCTGTTTCTTTAATCAAATCAACCCCGTGTATCTTATTCTCGCTGAGCTCAGTCCAGTATAACGGTGTTCGACATTTTCGCCCGTACAAGGCTTCATAAGGCGCCATTTTGATACTAGATTGAAAGCTATTATTGTAAGCAAATTCAATCAAAGGTAGGTATCGTTCCCACGTACTTTCAAACTCGAGAACGCAACATCTCAACATGTCCTCAAGTATCTGAATAGTTCGCTCGGACTGACCGTCTGTCTGCGGATGAAAGGCTGTACTAAAATGAAGTTTAGTGCCTAAAGCATCTTGCAACTTCTTCCAAAATCGCGATGTGAATCTCGGGTCTCTATCTGAAACAATGGAACTCGGTACACCATGCAATCTCACAATCTGTGATACATACAATTCGGTAAGTTTATCGAGTGAATAGTCCGCATCTAACTGGTACAAAATGAGTGATTTGTTCGATCTATCAACTATAACCCAAGCGGCATCTTTCTTACTCGGTGTCATAGGGAGACCGGATACAAAATCCATTGTAATTCTATCCCATTTCCATTCGGGTATCATGATTGGTCAAGTAGTCCGGATGGTACTTGATGCTCGGCTTTTACTTGTTGACAAACTAAGCATTTGAAACAAATTCGAGATATATCCCGTTTCATGCCGGGCCACCAATAGAACTGTTTCAAATCGTTATACATTTTTGTGCTACCGGATGTATCGATGATCGACCACTATGGGCCTCACTCAGAATCATCGTATCAAATCCGAGTTCTTTTGAACACACATTCGGCTTTTAAAATTCAAACGATCATTTGCATCAATCGAAAATCGATTCGCACCTTTTTCACAATCGAATTCGACTAGTAATCAAATCTTTGTCAACTTTCTGTGCATCACAAATTTGCTAAATAAACATCGGTCTTGCTTGTAACTCGGCTATGATCGAACCATCACGGACATAGCTATCTGCGCGTTCATTGCATGAAGAGCAAACAATGATTTTTGACTTAACGCATATGCAACAACGTTAGCTTTTCCCGGATGGTAGTCAATCACCAATTCATAGTCTTTCAACAATTCCAACCACTGCGTTGTCTTAAATTTAGGTCTTTTGAGTCATCAAATACTTGACTTTTATGATCCGAGTAAACATGGCATTTCTCGCCGAATAAGTAATGAAGCCAAATCTTCAGTGCGAACACAATGGCTGCAAGCTCCAAATCATGCGTCGGGTAATTTCTTTCATGCCGCTTCAATTATCTCGATGCGTAGGCTACTAATCTGCCTTCCTGCATCAATACACAGCCCAAACCACTTAAGGAAGCATCAGAATACACAACAAATTCTTTACCCGATTTAGGTTGAGCTAACACTGGAGCTTCGGTCAAAAGGGCTTTCAACTGCTCGAAACTTTTCTGACACTTTTCTGACCACTCAAACTTGACATCTTTCTGTAGTAGCTTTGTCAAAGGTGTAGCTATCACAGAAAAACCTTTCACTAAACCGTCTGTAGTAGCCCCGCAAGCCCCCAGAAAACTTGAATCTAAAGAAAACATTCTTGGTGGCTTCCAATCAAGTATAGCCAAAATTTTGTTCGGATCGACTCGAATACCTGATGCTGAAACAACATGTCCCAAAAAGCTGACCTTTTTCATCTAGAATTCACACTTACTAAACTTCGCATATAACTATTGATCTCTCAAAGTTTGTAGCACTAATCTCAAATGCTCGGCATGCTCGGTTTCGTTTTTGGAATAGATCAGTATATCATCAATAAACACTACTACAAACCGATCCAAAAACTATCTGAAAACTCGATTCATTAGATCCATAAAAACAGCAGGTGCATTAGTGAGTCCAAAAGGCATAACCAGAAACTCAAAATGTCCGTACCTCGTCCGGAATGCAGTCTTTGGCACATCTGTATCTCTGACTCGCAACTGATAATAGCCTGATCTCAAATCTATCTTCGAAAATACTGAAGCCCCTTTTAGCTGACCAAACAAGTCATCAATCCGAGGTAACGGGTACTTATTCTTTATAGTTACCTTATTTAGTTGCCGATAGTCGATACACATTCGCATGGTTCCATCTTTCTTTTTCACAAATAAAACTGGTGCACCCCAAGGAGAGAAGCTCGGTCGTGCAAAGCCCCTATTTGTCAATTCTTGCAACTGCGCTTTCAATTCTTTTAACTCTGTAGGTGCCATCTGATACGGAGCTATCGAAATCGGATTCGTTCCCGGTACTAATTCAATGCCGAACTCAATCTCTCGTACTGGTGGTAAGCCCGGTAGTTCTTCAGGAAACACATCTAGGTATTCACACACAACCGGTACAGTTTCAATATGCTTTTCAGACACTTTATTATCCAGTACATACACCAAATAAGCTTCACACCCTTTTCTCACATATTTCCGGGCTAACATCGAAGATATTACTGTAGGAAACCCACTTAAATCACTGGATTCAATTCTGATGATCTCCCCGTTCTGACATCTCAAATCAATTAGCTTTCTTTTGCAATTCACCACTGCGTCGTGTGAAGTTAAGCAGTCCATTCCCAAAATTATATCGAACTCATCAAAGGGCAACAACATTAAATCGGCTGGGAAGCAAAAATCCCGAATCATCAACGGGCAACCTTTACACACTTTATTAACAAGCACACATCTACCCAAAGGGTTGGACACACGAATCACAAACTCAGTAGACTCAACTGGCAGAGTCTTACCGAATACTAGAGTTTCACACACATATGAATGAGTCGAACCAGGATCAATCAATGCAATCACAGTAGTATCATAAAGGGTGAAAGTACCGGTAATGACATCGGGGGAGGAAGCATCCTCTCTGGCTCGTGTGGCATAAGCTCTAGCTGGAGCTCTAGCCTCAGATCGAACTACAGTGTTCTTCATTCCTCTCTGACTACCACCTACATTGCTTTAATGTTTGGGTGGCCTGCCTCGCGCTGACGTGTTGCTCGACTTAATGTTCTGAACTGTATTCTGCTCAACTAACATCGGACATTCTCTAATAAAATGATCTGACGATCCGCATTTAAAGCAAGACCGATCATGGAATCTACAACTCCCGGAATGCCATTTCCCATAGTGCTTGCATTCAACTCGATTCTGTGGAACGTTACCAACACTGGCCATCGAGGTAGCTCGAGAGCCCACTGGAGGTCAATTACGTCTAGGTAAATCTGAAGTAGCTTTATAACGGCTGAAGTCATCTATGAACTTCTTAGATGTGGAATGGAAATTCTTACCCGACGATCTCTTACGAGTGTCTCTAGCTTCTGTCTCAGCCTTTCTTTTCTCCTTCCCGAGCTCTTCAGCTTTGCAAGCTTGCTCGACTAGCATCACAAACTCTTTGATTTCAAGAAGGCCAACAAGCAACTTTAAATCTTCATTCAAACCGTCTTCGAACCTTTTACACATAATGGCTTCAGTTGATACACATTCCCGAGCATATCGGCTCAATCTGACAAATTTTCACTCATATTCAGTCACGGTCATTTGCCCCTATTTTAGTTCAAGAAATTCTTTTCGTTTTTGATCAACGAATCTTTGACTGATATATTTCTTGCGAAATTCATGCTGAAAGAAATCCCACGTCACTTTTTCTTTCGGAACCACTAATACTAGTGTATTCCACGGTGATATGCAACGGTGTCGAAGTAAAGATATAGCACACTTCGGGCATTCATCGGAGTACAAGATAGCTCATCAAGTACCGAATAGTGTTATCAAGCCACATTTCATTTCGCTCTGTGTCATCATCATCGTTGGCCCTGAATTCTTCGGCCCCAAATTTCTTGATTTTATCAACTGGAGGCCTACTAGATCTCATCGGATCTATCATCGGGGGTACTGAAGGTATCGAAGTTGGATTATTCGGGGGTGGAGGTTGGTGTACAACCGGGTTAGTCTGAATAAACTGGGTAAACCACTCGTTCATCATTTGATAGAAGGCTTGTTTAGCCTTCCCCTCGTGGCTACCCGAAACTGGTCGAGAGTCTACCGGCACTGATCCGTGTGCACGGTCAGGCGCTACACTCTCTACATCATCCGCTACGGCTCTTTCAGGATCAGTGTCCATTTACTATATAAAACACAGTTCAAAATGTCAGAGGTCACCACACTATCAATATATGATCAAGGCATGTATAGCTAGACTCACACGTGCTACGGTAGTTCTAGAATCGACTAAATCGTAAGCTCTGATACCAATAAAATGTAACACCCCTAACCCGTATCCGTCGCCGGATTAGGGTTACGAGGTCTTACCATAACAATTACCAAGTCTATACACTCCATCCAACTAACACTTGATAAATTCATATCCACCTCATTCGAACCAAATCAAAATGAATGCAAAACATATCAATATATCATACTTATCCCAAATGCATCACATCTAGATATAATAGGCATATTATTTGACCATATTCCATACATGATTAAACCATGGCCAAATTTCACATCCCTTAATATCATAATCAATCCATTATATCAAGAACATAGGAATTAAACTTAATCAAAAGAAATAGCCATTTTCGCAAGGCTATTCATATATATACAAGGCCGAAAGTCATTAATCTAAACCTTAGTCTAACCTATACATGCCTTCGGTTCAAAACTAAGATTAAATACCATAAGGGGAGATAGTGTGGTTGACTTTTCCGACGATCCTCAGATGCCCGTAGCTTGATGGAAAATCTATAAAACATAACAAAGAGCACACACGAAATAAGCTCACTAGCTTAGTAAGTCTTAAGCATTTACGAAACAACAGTCAAATATTCTAACATTTAGCACACATACATATATAAATATACCTGTAAATTCAAGTAATTTAACAAATAATAATTTCAATATGGTCGAACAGCCGTCTATGTAACTTATCATCTATTATTCCCTCATTGAAGGTATACAACCCTTCCAGCACTTTAAGCCTTAAGTATTCGCATATTACCTTATTAACAAGTATAACATATATCACAAGTATATATGATTAATCATATATATATACAGATATGCATTTTCAATAACTTTCACTTTTGACATTTTTACCTTTGACCGAATCTCAAAGATATCACCAAGCTTATATTCAATATACATATCACACTTATTAATGCATAATTCAAATACACATATCATAAAGACTCATTATCAAAAACTTTAACCATTCTACCACTTATGTAATTTGAAAGGAAAGATAATCACATACCTTGTTTCTTGCATCCATAAACCTTTATATTTACCCGAGCATTTTGTTTATTTAAGTATTTACATCCCACCTTGTAAAGGATTTATAAACACATCACCGGCATTAAGCCTGCTAGGCAATAAGCCTGATATACATCACCGGCACAAGGCTTGCTAGGCTCATAGGCCGAATTACATCACCGGCACAAGGCACGCTAGGCATTTAGCCCGATAAATAACTGCCGGCCACGAAGCACCCGCTAGGCTTAAAGCCCGATATAGATATGATCATTAATTCAACACTCATTTCATAACATCAACAATGCAAACAACTCATATAGATCATATTACCTTCACATACCAACCAAAACATATTTATACACTTTTCGTTTTAGAAAGTAAATTCAATTCAATACCATACTTCTACATTCGGCTATTATCTATAATTATACTTTAAATATTCAAGTTTCATTATTCATCATAGTCGTAAATAAATCTTTAACGATATTTGCTTAAGGACTTACCCGGTTGTCGATGATAGGCTGTGTAAATCGGCTATTCGAGAACCTTCGTCTTTCCCCGATCCAATTCCGCTTTTCTTTGCTCTTGATCTAAAACACATTAAATTCAGCTCATTCAAGTACATTTCAATTCAATTTTGTCCCAAATCACATAATTAGACAAATTACCATATTACCCCTAATATTTCACTACCTTGCAATTTAGTCCTATTTTGCATAACACACAAAATACATCAAATTAGCTAATACTATACAAGGGTTGAATGTTCCTAGGGACTTTACAAGCCCTCACATTTCATTTTTACAAATTAGCCCTAAATACAAAATTTTCACCAAAATTCCTAATACAAAATTTGTAAATCTTTAACATATCATTTATCTCAAATCATAAATCACCAAAAATCAAAAGAACCTAGCAATGGCCGAATCTCATACATGCTCATTTTCAAAAATTCTAACATGGGTCAACTACAGTTCGAAGCAACGATTTCAAAAACGTAAAATTTATCGAAAACTAACTAAAAACTCACCTTGAATTTTAGCTTCAAAGTGCCAAAATTTCAAAGAAACAAAAGCTTATTTCTTCCTCCACATTCAGCCATGGATGAGTGAAAAGATGATGGCTTTCTTTTCTTGGTTATTTTAACATATAATAAATAAATACCAATTTACTAAACTAACCTTATAATTAAAAATAACTAAACATTTTAACTTAAGGACAAACTTGTCCATGGCTGGCCACTAACATCTAAAATGGGTTATTTACCCATTATATACTTCATATTATAAAGCCATGATCAATTAAGCACATTTCACTTTAGTCTACCACTTTTTCACTTTACGCGATTAGGTCCTTTTTAACAAATTAAGCACTCAAACGATAAAAATTTTCTACGAAACTTTCACACACATTAATTCACATATAAAAGACTCAAAATATAATATTAAAATATTTCTTAGACTCAGATTCGTGGTCCCGAAACCACCGTTCCGATTAAGGTCAAATTCGGTCTGTTACATGGGCTAAGTGCGAAACCATCGAGAGATTAGTAGTATGAGTGGCTTATCGAAAATGCTTGATGTGTTGTTTTATATGATCATGTGGTGATCAGTGCAGGAATGTATGCTAATTAAACGAGCAATTGGCTTGTGGCATGGTAAGAATGTGGTAAGAGATAGAATGAGTAAGCTTCAAGAGTGGTTGAGTAAGTAACCATGGGTTTATGAGAAAAACTCATTATAATACCTTGCAGTCATGGATATTCAATGAATATCAATATTTTTCAGTTGTATAAAGATAAACTTACTAAGCATTCTTGCTTACTCCTTTTCTTTTTCCCATTTCTTATAGGTTTTTAACTAGCTCGGGTTGGAGGCCGCCGGAGACGTTTTCACACTATCGAGTAGACTCCTGGTATAGTGTTTCAAGTTCTTTTGAGTCATGGCATGTATAGGGATTATTTTAAAGTGTATTAAGTTCTAATTGATGTAGCCAAGTTGTGTTGGCCTAAGAGAATTTATAATTTGGTTCTATATAGCTATACATGATGGCTTAAGTTGTTTGTAATTGTATTGAATATAGTTCTCCCTAGTGTATGGGATAAATACTTTATTTCTCCTATGATTAAATGTCTTTAATTCAAGAGTTATATTGAAGCTATGTGAAATTATGTGATGATATATGATTGTATGCAAATAAGAGTGGTAAAAGGCTTGGTAGATAGCCTCTAAGTGCCCACACGGATAGACACACGGGTGTGTGTCTAGGCTGTGTGTCCCCTGCACCTTAGTGTCTTAAGTCAGATTAGAACACGGGCTAATTACACGGTCGTTTGTTCAGACGGTGTGTGACACACGGTTAGCACATGGGCGTGTGCCCTGGCCGTGTGAAGTTTGCACCTTGCACTTGTAAATTGAATTGCCACACGGCTGAAGTACACGGGCATGTGTATGAACCGTGTGGATAAGTCAGAATGCCAAAGTTTGGCATACAGGCCAAAGCCACGGGCGTGTCAAGGCCGTGTAAAATTAGTCAGTGTCGACCACGGGTGGAAGACACGGGCATGTCTTAGGGGTACACAGGTCTGTCCCAAGTCACATGGGCGTGTGACCTCTGTTTCGAGAAAAAGTTCCCGGTTGAGTTTCGAAAGTTTTCGGATAGGTGTTTAAGGCCTCGTAGGCCCATGAAACGTATGTTTTGATTAAGAAAGAGAAGCTTCTATTTCGAAACAAAATTTTACAGTCGGTAAGTACATGTTTAAGAAAGTTCAAGCAAAGTAATGTCTCGTATCCGGTCTTAGCCTCAGACTCGGGTATAGGGTGTTACATTTAGTGGTATCAGAGCTATGGTTTAGTTGGTTTTCGGACTAACCTAGCGTGAGTAAGTGTCTAGCTATACATGCCATATGTGGATCGTGATAGTGTGATGTCTCCAGGCTCTAACGAAATTGTTTTGTTAAGACAGAGATGATTCCCTACCGAGCTAATTTCAGTAAGTTTGTATGATTTTCAAGCTTCAAGAATATTTTCATTGAATTGCTGGTGATGTTGTTATATGCACATTATTTCCATGAAAATGTTTAATGATTTATTAAACAAAGAAGTTACTAAGAGTAAGGATATGAAAGTCCCGATTGAAAATGAATTGCTTAGGATACTCAATCTACCACATGAGACAAGAAAGTTCGTACAAGACCAAGCCAAGGCATGGCATCGGCAATCAAGCAAGTTATCATGTAAGACCAAGACAAGTCTTGGCATTGAAGAGTTATTATGAGATGAAGACCCATGTAAGCCCAAGCCAAGGCATGGCATTACTGAGTCTCCAAGCAAAGATGTCATGTAAGTCCAAGACAAGTCTTGGCATTGAAAAGCTATCATGAGGTAGAGATCCCATATAAGTCCAAGGCAAGGCATGGCATTGGTGAGTAATAAGGAAGATTTCATGTAAGTCCAAGCCAAGGCTCGGCATTGACCAGTTCATGAGTAAAGATACCAAATAAGACCATGTCAAGACATGGCAATGGTAAGTTCCCAAGGGAACACACAAGGAAGACTTCGTGTAAGTCCATGTCAAGACATGGCATCGATACCAAGTTGAGAGATCCCATGTAAGACCATGTCTAGGATATAGCCTTGGCATCGAGTTATGTGAGATGAGATTCAATATCCTCGATTATTCATAGAAATTCGTCGGGCAAATGAGTAAAGCTTAAATGAGATAGCAAGAAAGTTAATTTAGTAAAGTTGATATCACGTCATGCTAGTTAAAGTTAACTAAGAAGTATTATCCATGTTATGAATGATGATATTGAGATTATGCTTATCATAGTAAAGTATGCTGATCAATGTGATCAAGTGTTACAGGTACCTTATTTACCTTACAAGCATGAGACTAGTAAGTTCCATCATGTATGTAAGAATCAGTAAGAGTAAGTAGGCATTTGAGATTTGTAATGCCATTGTTTATAATAAATATGTCCACACGGTTAAATCTCACGTGTGACTGTTAAATTAGAGAATGCATAATGTTTTATTTTATGACTTTGTTATGAAGTCACACATATTATAGTGTGTGAGTTAAACTGAGAAGCTTGACTAAGTAGAATGCAGGAGATGAGTACAGTCGTTTAATGATAAAATTGATGAATAAGACCATGGTAGGACCATGGCAATACATGTGACCCCATATAAGACCATGACTGGAACATGGCATTGGTATTGATATGAGATTTCGTGTAAGACCATAGCAAGGCTATGGCATCGTGATGACATATAAGGAAATAGCTGGGCTATGATGTGTGATACGAGTAAGACCATAGTTGGACTATGCAATCAAGTAAACGACGTACTCAAACCCGTAAGACATTCTCTAGATTAAAAAGCAATAGTAAGAGAGATTAGAGTTAAATTTTGAGTACTCAAGTAGACCTTAATGTGGAACTTGAGTAAGTGAAGTCACAGTTCGAAAGTATAAGTGAGAGAAACAATTGTAGTGTGATAAACGTGAAAACTCACTTGGGGCGAGTTGTGTGACTATGATGATATTTCATTGATGATGAATAGTAAATCCTATGTATGTAGTCACAAGAGTTAAGTTAAGGGGGCCCTACGACCTCACCCTCTTTACCACTATTGAATTATGATGAGATGTTATGAGAGTTAAGTTGAGTAAGTTTGCATCTAATTAATGCCATAATTATGTTAGCATAATTAAGAATGCCTTGTATCACATTGATACATGATACTCTACTAAGTAGAGTAATTGTTGTTGAAATGAGGTTGAAGTTCTAGAGGACTATAATGAAAAGGTTATTATTGAAACATGAAATAGGTAAGGTCCCGTATAAGACCATGTCCGGGACACGGCCTCGACACCGAGTTGAGATCCTGTATAAGACCATATTCAGGATATGGCTTCGGCAAAGAATATGAGAATCGTGTAAGACCATATTCAGAATATGGCATCAATATTTGATGTGGAAGTCCATATAAGACCTTATCCGGGATATGGCATTGGCATTTAGAGGTGACTCCATATAAGACCACCTCGGGGATGCGGCATTGGTTTCGTACCTACATGAATGAAGATGAATATGCGTCTTTGATTATCCCTAGTGATCAAAGGGACAGATGGATGAGTCTAGAGGAAGAAATGAGAATTGTACTAAAGCCATATGAATGGGTGAATACAGGCACTCGTGAACGAGTCAAAAAGAAACGAGTACGATGTGTGGCACGGTATGTGCTAAAAAAATGGCAAGTATGTGTAAGTTGGCTCGAAGCCTGTAGTTTGTGCTTGGTTAGTTGATGCCATGGATGGATTATAATAATCCCCTTGAGTATTATGTATAAATATCTGTTGCCTTTCAGGGCTAATGTAGTTGTCCTTTTCATAAACCGTGATTGTGTGAGAATGTTAGCTAATAGTAAAAATCAGACAAAACGGTTGTCGATTTAGTTAATTGAAATTGACATTCCTTTATCTCCTCGTAACCCTATTCGGGTACTTTGAGGAGGAAGTTGGTGATGATTCTAGTATAAGTCTCCTCGTAACCCTATTCGGGTACTTTGAGGAGGAAGTTGGTGATGATTCTAGTATAAGAAGTGAAATCACAAGTTTCACGTTGTGTGATGGGTTTTCGAGTAAACTGAATAGAGTTAATGAATTCGATCGAGATGTCCCTGCCATCATGAGATATGACGATAGTAAAGGTTTTAGATTAGCATAGCAAGAGAAACTCAGATGAGAGTGTGCTTAAAATATGTTCTCAGTATGGAGAAAAGAGTAGATTAATGTATTGAGATATGATTCAAGTTCTGTGTATGTTCACGTATGAATCAATAATGAGAATAAAATTTTGTGTGTACGTGAGTAGGGAGCATGATACAAGGGTATGCTCATCAAAATTTTCAAACCGTGATAGTTGAGTTGAAAGCTATAGAAGGAACTATTAATTGAAAGTTCTAGTACTGAGTTCAATCTGAATCGAGAAAAAGAGTTGACAGGTTGGTGATCCAGAGACGATCACTTTTGTGTCCTTGTTGTAAGTTAGATGTTATGAAATGATCCATGGCAAAATCGATGTGTATTTTCTGACCTTTAATGAGTGAGATCACCATATGCTACAGAAGTTTTGGTATGAGATTTAGTAGTAGCATATCTACTAATGCAAGAATAAGGAACTGTAGTTATGTGCATAAATGTTTTGACAATAGAGTACATTTCGCGTTATGATTGAGTTTATGGTCATAAGTAGTTGACCACTAAAAGCCGAGTTTCCAAAGCATACAAGTCAAGACTATTACAGTCAGTGAATGCTTTAATGAGAAAGTGAGATAAAACCTTATAGATTTCAAATTTGGTTTGACAAAATTCCCAATAGGGGGATGTCATTCGAATTATAGTAAATCAACCAGTAAAGATCCGACTGATCATTTTAGCATGTGCCGAGTTCATAGTTGTAAGATTTCTGAATATATGTGCCCGGGAGGAAGAGTAATCAAGGTCCCAAGTTGTGCTTCGACCTTGTGTACTACAGCTTAAAGGTTGTTGGCTAGAGAAACTTGGGGATAAGTCGATTTGTGATTTTGAAGAGTTAGTGGAAATGTTTCAGGAATGTTAGGAGCAACTTATCCTCGTAAGATTTTCGGGGACGAAAATTCTTAAGGGGGAGAATTGTAACAGCCCAATTTAGGGGCTAGTCGGAACAGTGATCTCGGGATCACTAATCTGAGGTTAGAGAAAAATATTTTCATGTTATTCTATGTGTTATAACATGTTAATAAGGATGCATGGAAATTTTGGTGCTTTAATTTTAGCGATTTCAAGCTTAATCGCTAAAAAGGACTAAATCGCATAAAGTGCGAAAGTTCTGTTTTATTTGCTAGAGGTGTCAAATAGCTAAGGATTATTAATTAGAGGTCCCAAATGTGCAATTAGGCCATGGGGATTAGTTTGGCCGGTCAAGGAAAGCTAAGGGGACAAGAGCATTAAATGTGGTCATGTTAGGTGATTAAAAAGAAATAAAATAAGGTGAAATAAGCAAAAAGCTATCATCTTTTTATTTCTTCTCTTATTCCACCAAAAATAAAAACAAGAATGGGGGTTTTTGAAGCTCAAAATTCCAGCAGCTCATCTTCTCTTCAAGTAAGTCATTTTGATGATTATTCTTGATGATTTTTTGTATTTTTGGAGTCCTCAAAGCTTAAGCTAGCTATTGAGAGGACTAGTTTGCAATATTTTTGAAAGTCTAGGGACTTACCATGTTAGAATTCATGTTGTTTGATGAGTTTTTATGGAAGAAAATGAATGATAGGATGATGAGAAACAACTTTTGTGAAAGGTGTTGTCATGAAAACACCTAATTGTGGCTAAAATGCAAAAGTTGTAATTTGTTCATTAAGGCATGAAATAGTTGGAATTGTGGATAGTTGTAAGAGGATTAAATGTTCAGCTAGGATTGTTTAACAAGAAAATGTGATGAAAATTTATTTACGAGCGTAGGGGCAAAATCGTAATTTTGCCAAAGTATAGGGGCAAAATAGTCATTTTTGCCTAAAGTGTAGATTATGGTGTATTATGATTTATTAGTGATTAAATCAGTAAATTCCATTGTTCTAGATCAAAGAAAACGAGTTTCGGACCTAGAACGGGTGAAAAGAGAAATGTGGGCAAAAAGTCCCTTTCGGCCCTTTCGACATCGAGGTAAGTTCATTCGTGTATGTTGCAATTATGTATGAGTTAATTTAGTATTCCAATGTTGTATGGAATGTATATTTACTCTATGAATGTATGAGATATCTTTGATGAGATATCAAGAGAATTGAATTTAAGAGTAATGGGAAATGTATATAACATGATATGATGATAGTTGAAGTCTCGTGTAAGAATTCGTATAAGACCATGTTAGAGACATGGCATCGATATGTTAATGCAATTAAAACCCTATTAGGGTATGATGTCAATGTGACACTATGTGTATGGGACTCAAGAGTGTTATTTAACAATTTGAGATGAACTCAGTATATGATAAACCTCTAGTGGGTTATGTGTAATCAATACATCTTAGTTGCATGAGATAGATTTATTAATGCATTTTGTGAATGCGAATGAGTGTCGTAGAAAGTTAAGTAAGAATAGAAGTGTGTGAGGATGTTCTCGGATGAACGTTTGAAATAGAGATATACATGTGGATTACTATCCATGAATGTAAAATGACGGTGAGCTATGTGCGATATCACCTTATTGATGGTAGTGATGGGCTGTATGCGATACCATCAATTACATTATTATCGGTGGGCTGTGTGCGTTACCACCTGATTAATTAGTAATCGATGGGCTGTGCACGATACCATCGCTTATAAATGATTGGTGAGCTAAGTGCGAAATCACCATAAGTATAAATGATTGGTGGGCTGTGTGCGATACCACCCTATTAGAGATTCAATGGTGGGCTAAGTGCGAAACCACCGAGAGATTAGTTGTAAGAGTGGCTTATCGAAAATGCTTGATGTGTTGTTTTATAAGATCATGTGGTGATTAGTGCAGGAATGTATGCTAATTAAATGAGCAATTGGCTTGTGGCATGGTAAGAATATGGTAAGAGATAGAATGAGGAAGCTTCAAGAGTGGTTGAGTAAGTAACCATGGGTTTATGAGAAAAACTCATTATAATACCTTGCAGTCATGGATATTCAATGAATATCAGTATTTGTCAGTTGTATACAGGTAAACTTACTAAGCATTCTTGCTTACCCATTTTCTTTTTCCCATTTCTTATAGGTTTTCAACTAGCTCAGGTTGGAGGCCGCCGGAGACGTTTTCACACTATCGAGTAGACTCCTGGTATAGTGTTTCAAGTTCTTTTGAGTCATGGCATGTATAGGGATTCTTTTAAAGTGCATTAAGTTCTAATTGATGTAGCCAAGTTGTGTTGGCCTAAGAGAATTTATAATTTGGTTCTATATAGCTATACATGATGGCTTAAGTTGTTTGTAATTGTATTGAATATCGTTCTCCCTAGTGTATGGGATAAAGACTTTATTTCTCCTATGATTAAATATCTTTAATTCAAGAGTTATATTGAAGCCTATATGAAATTATGTGTTGATATATGATTGTATGCAAATGAGAGTGGTAAAAGGCTTGGTAGATAGCCTCTAAGTGCCCACACAGATAGACACACGGGCGTGTGTTGAGGCCGTGTGTCCCCTGCACCTTAGTGTCTTAAGTCAGATTAGAACACGGGCTAATTACACGACCGTTTGTTCAGACGGTGTGTGACACACGGTTAGCACATGGGTGTGTGCCATGGCCGTGTGAAGTCTGCACCTTGCACTTGTAAATTGAATTGCCACACGGCTTAAGTACACGGGCGTGTGTATGAACCGTGTGGATAAGTCAGAATGCCAAAGTTTAGCACACGGGCCAAAGCCACGGGCGTGTCAAGGCCGTGTGAAATTAGTCAGTGTCGACCACGGGTGGAAGACACGGGCATGTCTTAGGGGTACACGGGCGTTTCCCAAGTCACATGGGCGTGTGACCCCTGTTTCGAGGAAAAGTTCCCGATTGAGTTCTGAAAGTTTCCGGATAGGTGTTTAAGGCCTCGTAGGCCCATGAAACGTATGTTTTGATTAAGAAAGAGAAGCTTCTGTTTCGAAACAAAATTTTATAGCCCGTAAGTACATGTTTAAGAAATTTCAAGTAAAGTAATGTCTCGTATCCGGTCTTAGCCTCAGACTCGGGTATGGGGTGTTACAATACCTGTACCATCACGTATTTATCTATCACATTTATGACTTCAATGCTCGATGCCATAATTCATTCGATCCTCTTTAAACATTCGATGAACTCGCACACTTAGTGCCAAATAATTAACCAAAACTATAATAATATCACACACTTAGTGCCATCACATTTAACTGAATTTGTCTCGGTATCGCACACGTAGTGTAAAAAAATACAGCTGAATTTTTCTTTATCTCGCACACTTAGTGCCATTCATCACTATAACGATTCTATTTACGCACACTTAGTGCCTCATATCTTCAAACTCACATTTCTCATTATCAAACTCCACAATCACATTTCCATTCAGTTCATCACATATGAACATTATGTAAATAATATGTATTATATACGAACTTACCTCGGACGTAGAAACAACGATACTAGTCGATCAATCGAGCACTTTGTTCTTGCCTCGATCTAGGTCTGAATTTCTCTTTTCTTGATCTATATAATTTCAAATTCAACTTATTCAATCTCATCTTCATCCAAAACAATCCACAAACACATAGTTAGTGTAACAGCCCGATTAAGGGGCTAGTCAGAACAGTGGTTTCGGAACCACTAATCCGAGGTCAGAGAAAAATTATTTTTATGTTATTTTATGAGTTAGAGCATGATTATATAGGTGCATGAAAAATTTTGGTGCTTTAATTCTAGTGATTGCATGCTTAATTGCGAAAAAGGACTAAATCGCATAAAGTGCAAAAGTTCTATTTTACAATCAAAAAGGTGTCTAAAAGCCATAGAATATTAATTGGAGGCCCTTAAAGTGCAATTAGACCCCTAAAGATAGGGTGGCCGGCCATAGGAGACAACTATGTCAAATTGGTCAAAGTTGCTGAAATTAGGTGGACTAAATTGATATTTTATAATAAAATAAAGAAAGAAAAGATATCATCTTTTCTTTTCTTCTTCTCCACCAAAAATTAGCAGCAAAATAGGGGTTTGAGAGCTCAAAAAATTCAGCAAGCTTTTCTCCTTACAAATCAAGAAGAACGACGAATTAACCTTGACCGAGGAAAAGGCAAGGTATCAGACTAGGTCGGCAATTTGGCCTATTTTGAAATTGAGGTAAGTTTGTGTGTAATAAGTTCAACATCATGCTAGTATGATTTACAATGTTGATATTTGTGAAAATGTATAATATTTCTATGAATTGGATTAATGATGTTGAATGGAAAAAATAATGAGAATTGTGATGTTGAAGTCCCGGTTGGACTTTAATAAATGAGAGAATAATGTCCACAAGATTTGAGATGGGTAAGGTCTCGTATAAGACCATGTCTGGGACAAGGCCTCGGCACCGAATTGAGATCCCGTATAAGACCATATCTGGGATATGGCATCGGCATCGAATATGAAGATCGTATAAGACCATATCTGGGATATGGCATAAGCATCTAGAGGTGGCCCCATGTAAGACCACATCTCGGATGTGGCATTGGCGTCGTAATCATGTGAATGATGATGATCATGTATCCTTGAGTATCCCAAGTGATTTAATGGGATAAATAGTTAAGCTTATTGTAGAGATGAAATTAGTGTTAAAACTATGTGATGAAGTGATACAGGTATATGTGAGTAATTCACGAGAATGGTTTACGAGATGTGGCATGATATGTAATTGGTAAGGGTAAGCATGAGTAAGTTATGGCAATGTGCTTAAGACATTGTGTTTTCTTCAACAAAATTAATGGATGACATTATGAGTCTTATTGTTGTTACTTATTTCATGCAAACTTAGTAAGATTTATGCTTACCCCTCTCATTTCCCTTTTCCTTGTAGTATTGCAAAGCTAACTCGGGGATCGTCGGATGTCGAAGTTCGGAATCACACTATCGACTTCTCCTTGGTATAGAAAAGTTAGATTCATTTTGAGTATGGCATGTATAGGACTTGGTTATTTTGTTATGTCATGTTTGTTAGCCAAAGTGTTGGCTATTAATGTTGTTAAATTCATTTTGTAAGTGATCATTGGAAATGGGCCAATACTTGACAAGTTTATACATTCAATGATGATGAAATTCATGAAGTGTATGCGAGTATGGATGTCTTGATTTTGATACCCTAGAAGTGCTCTATGGTTATGATATATGTTGGATTGAATTGGTATAAGTATGGTTGCTGTGTATGGTGGCATTTGGCTTGGCAGATGGCCTTTCAAATGTCCAAACGGGTAGACACATGGGCATGTGTCTAGGCCGTGTGTGACACACGGTCAGCCCCATGGGCGAGTTGATTGGCCGTGTGTCCCTTTGCATGCTAGGTTTACAAGTCAGTATGTTCAGTAGTAAACACATGGGCAAAGACACGGCCGTGTGTCTCAGCCGTGTGGAAGGCACAGCCATGGATATGGGCGTGTGCCCAGGCCGTGTGAAGTCTGCACCTGGAATTAGGAATTTAATTCGACACACAGTCTAAGGACACGGGCGTGTGCCTTGACCGTGTGACCTTAGTGAAGTGATGACGTCATAAACAGAATGCCATGGTTTTTGCACACGGGCTAAGACATGGGCGTGTCATGGCCGTGTGAGGGACACGGGCCAGGGACACGGGCATGTGTCTGGCCGTGTGAAAACCCCTGTAGGTTCGAATTCAAAATAAAGCCCCACAGGTGTGGAACATGGGCATGTGAATTTTTCCACACGGGCGTGTTCCATCCTTCACACGGGCGTGTGACCCTATTTTATGTCAATTTGTCTAAGGGTTCAAAAGTTTCCGGTTTAGTCCCGAATCATTCTGGGTATGAGTTTAGGGTCTCGTAGACCTATAATAAGGACATTATGGTCTCGAATGAAAAGTTTTAATTTGACATGAAGTTTCATGGATCGATATCGTATGATTGAGCAAGTTAAGTACGGTAATGCCTCGTACCCGGTTCAGGTGTCGAACACGGGTAAGGGGTGTTACATTTAGTGGTATCAGAGCTACGATTTAGTCAGTTCTCAGACTAACATAGCGTGAGTATGAGTCTAGCTATACATGCCATATGAATGAGTAATTACATAATGATAGTGTGACGACTCCTGACGATTTGAATTGTGTTTCTATAGAGTAAATGGATCCCGATCAAACTGCAGCTGATGATGCTGTAAGTAATGCGCCGGCTCCCGCGCAAGGGACCGCGCCAGTAGAAAGTAGACCCGAGACCTTAGGTCAGGGAGAAGAGGCTCGAAAAGCCTTTCTCCATATGATGAGTAACTGGTACACTGAGTATATGCGAGCAAATCCTAATGCTTAACCCCCTCCACCCCCACCTATTCCTTAGCCCACTCCTGTAGCTCCCCAAGTAGTAGAGGTAGTAAGAAGAGAGAGACCTCCGGTCGATAAGATCTGGAAACAAGGAGCTGAGGAATTTCGGGCTAGTAAAGATGATGATCCAGAGAGGGAGGAATTCTGGCTTGAGAATACCATCAGAGTATTCGACGAGTTGTCATGCACACTTGATGAGTGCATGAAGTGTGTAGTATCTCTCTTGAGAGATTCGGCCTATCAATGGTGGAACACCCTTGTGTCAGTGGTACCAAGGGAGAGAGTTAACTGGGAATTCTTCCAATAGGAGTTCCGGAAGAAGTACATTAGTCAAAGGTTCATTGACCAAAAAAGAAAAGAGTTCTTAGAGCTAAAGCAAGGTCAAATGACGGTGATTGAATATGAGCGTGAATTCATAAGGCTCAGTAAATACGCTCGAGAGTGCGTATCGACAGAAGCCATTATGTACAAAAGGTTCGAGGACGGGTTAAATGAGGATATCCGTTTATTTGTTGGTGTCCTAGAACTGAAAGAATTTGTTGTCTTAGTGGATAGAGCCTGTAAGGCCGAAGAACTGGTCAAAGAGAAAAGGAAGGCTGAAATCGAGTCTCGCGACTCGAAGAAGAGGCAGTTAGGCAAATCATTCCAATCCTCATCCAAGAAGTCAAGAGATTTCACTATTCGATCAGCCACCTTAGCTGGACTTTCAAATAGAAGTAAGGGTAGACAGTACCCAAGGTCTAAAGCTCAGACTACTTCGGTTGCTAGTGTTGGCAACGCTCGACCGAGTAGACTGAAATTTCTGTAGTGTGGTAGACATCATTCTGGGGAGTGTCGATCAAACGAGAAAGCTTGTTTCAAGTGTGGATCCCTAGACCATTTTATCAGAGATTGCCCCAAGGCGGGTGAGAAAGAGAAACCTCAGAATGCAAGACCGGGAAGTACTGTTAGAGGAAGACCACAGAGAAACCTGGGAAATGAAATGAGTAGTAAGAATACAACTAGAGAGCAGACTGCAAGAGCTGAGGGTAGAGCACCGGCGAGAACATATGCCATTCGTGCTCGCGAAGAGGCATCCTCCCTCGATGTGATCACGGGTACATTTTCTCTCTATGATAGTCATATTATAGCTTTAATTGATCCGGGATCCACCCACTCGTATATTTGCATGAAATTAGTCTCTAGCATGAGTATACCTGTAGAGTCTACTGAATTTGTGATAAGAGTGTCAAATCCCCTAGGCAAATGTGTGTTGGTCGATAGAGTATGCAAAGGTTTCCCTTTGATGATTAGGGGTCATTATTTTCTGGCAAATCTTATGTTATTGCCATTTGATGAATTCGATGTCATCCTTGGGATGGATTGGTTAACTACTCATGATGTGAGAGTGAATTGTGGAAGGAACTTTATTGAGTTGAAATGTGAAAGTGGGGATCTTATTCGTGTAGAATTAGATGAGCAAGACAGATTGCTAGTAGTGATATCTTCCTTGTTAACTCAGAAGTATTTAAGAAAGGGGTACGAAGCTTACGTTGCCTTTGTGATGAATGCTAGAGAGACTGAGTTAAGGCTTGAATCAGTGCCCATAGTATGTGAGTATCTAGATGTTTTCCCAGTGGAATTGCCAGGGCTACCTCCAGTTAGAGAAATTGAATTTGGGATTGAGATAGCTCCTGGTACTGCCCCCATTTCTGTTGCTCCCTACAGAATGGCTCCAACCGAGCTAAAAGAACTGAAGGCGCAGTTACAAGAGTTAACGGATAAAGGCTTCGTAAGACCGAGTTATTCTCCGTGGGGTGCTCCCGTATTATTTGTGAAGAAAAAGGATGGTTCTATGAGGTTATGTATAGATTATTGGAAACTCAATAAGGTAACTATGAAGAACAAGTACCCGTTGCCAAGAATCGATGATTTGTTTGATCAATTGAAGGGAGCCACGGTGTTTTCCAAGATAGACTTAAGGTCTGGATATTATCATTTGAGAGTCAAGGACTCGGATGTATCGAAAACTGCATTACAGACAAGGTATGGCCACTATGAATTTTTGGTTATGCCTTTCGGTTTAACTAATGCCCCTGCAGTTTTCATGGATTTGATGAATCGTATCTTTTGGCCATATTTGGATAAATTTGTTGTAGTCTTTATCGATGATATATTGATCTATTCACGGAATGAGAATGAGCATGCCAAGCGTTTGAGAACGGTTCTGCAAATTTTGAGAGATAAACAATTATATGCCAAGTTTAATAAAAGTGAATTTTGGCTTAAGGAAGTTGGATTTTTGGGGCACATTTTCTCGGGAGATGGAATTAGAGTCGACCCGAGTAAGATCTCAGCAATTGTAGATTGGAAGCCACCAAGGAATGTAACTGAGGTTAGGAGTTTTCTGGGCCTAGCTGGCTACTATAGACGTTTTGTCAAGGGATTTTCCATGACAGCTACTCCTATGACGAGGCTATTGCAGAAAGATGTGAAGTTTGAATGGATAGAAAAGTGGCAACAGAGTTTTGAGAGATTGAAGGCGTTATTGACTGAGGCTCCTGTTTTAGTGCAACCGGAACCGGGAAAAGAATTTGTGGTTTACATCGATGCGTCCCTGAATGGATTAGGTTGTGTACTCATGCAAGAGGGAAAGGTGATAGCATATGCCTCTAGAAAATTAAACCCACACGAGAAGAATTACCTGACCCACGATTTGGAGTTAGCCGTAATTGTATTTACGCTAAAGATTTGGGGACATCATTTATATAGTGAGAAATATAGGGTGTTCAGGATCATAAGAGCTTAAAGTACTTGATGACTCAAAAGGAGTTGAATCTAAGGCAGAGAAGATGGTTAGAGCTAATAAAAGATTATGAGCTAGTGATTGACTACCATCCGGGAAAGGCGAATGTGGTCGCCGATGCCTTGAGCAGGAAATCCTTGTTTCCGCTGAGAGCCATGAATGCACGGATAGTTTTGTCAACTAATGGTTCTATCCTAGCCGAGTCGAGAGTTAGACCAACATTTCTCCAAGAGATTTATGAAGCTCAGAAAGGTGACAATGATTTATAAGCTAAAAGAGTGCAATGTGAGTCAAAGGTTGAGTCAGACTTTCGGATAAGTCCTGATAGATGTTTGATGTTCCGAGATAGGGTCTGTGTACCCAAAGATGATGAACTTATTCAGAAAATTTTGCACGAAGCACATAACGGATGTTTGTCTGTACATCCAGGTAGTACTAAGATGTATAATGACTTGAAGAAATGGTATTGGTGGCGGAGTATGAAGAAAGACATTTCTCAGTTTGTATTAAGATGCCTAATTTGTCAACAAGTGAAGGCTGAACACCAAGTACCTTCGGGTCTACTTCAGCCTATTATGGTTCCCGAGTGGAAGTAGGACCGTATTACTATGGACTTCGTGACGGGTTTGCCGTTGACGCCGAAAAAGAAAGATGCCACTGGTCGTGGTTGATAGACTCACGAAATTAGCCCATTTCATACCAGTACGGGTTGACTATTCGCTTGATAAGTTGGCGGATTTGTATGTGAAAGAAATAGTAAGACTTCACGGAGTACCGTTGTCAATTATTTTAGATAGAGATCCGAGATTTACGTCACAGTTTTGGAAAAAGTTGCAAGAGACCTTAAGCACAAAATTAAGCTTTAGTACAGCTTTCCATCCACAAACCGATGGGAATTCTAAGAGAGCAATACAGATACTTGAAGATATGATTCGGTGTTGCGTTTTGGAATTCCAAGGTAATTGGGAGAAATACTTACCGTTGGTGAAATTCGCCTGCAATAATAGCTTTTAGTCAAGTTTGAAGATTGCGCCTTATGAGGCATTGTATGGGCGTAAGTGTCGAACGCCCTTGTATTGGTCAGAACTCAGAGAAAACCAAATTCACGGGGTCAATTTGGTCAGAGAAACTGAAGAGAAAGTAAAGGTGATACGTGATTGTTTAAAAGCTACTTCAGATAGACAGAAGTCCTATTCGGATTTGAAACGGAAAGAGATTGAGTTTCAGATAGGTGATAGAGTGTTTCTGAAAGTATCACCTTGGAGAAAGGTCCTTAGATTTGGCCAGAAAGGCAAATTGAGTCCGCGTTTTATCGGACCTTATGATGTTACCGAGAGGATACGGCCGGTAGCTTATCGTTTGGCTTTGCCACTTGAGCTGGAAAAGATTCATGATGTCTTCCACGTGTCTATGTTACGCCGATACCGTTCGGACCCTTCACATGTGATTGTACCATTAGAGGTAGAAATTCAACCGGATATGACTTTTGGTGAAGAGCCAATTAAGATTTTGGCGCGAGAAGTCAAACGATTGAGAAACAAAAGTATATCTCTTGTGAAAGTCCTATGGCAAAGGCATGGGGTAGAAGAGGCTACATGGGAGCCCGAGGAGGCTATGAGAAACCAATATCCCAACCTTTTCACTGGTAAGATTTTCGGGGACGAAAATCCTTAAGGGGGAGAATTGTAACAGCCCGATTTAGGGGCTAGTCTGAACAGTGGTTTTGGAACCACTAATCTGAGGTCGGAGAAAAATTATTTTTATGTTATTTTATGAGTTAGAGCATGATTATATAGGTGCATGAAAATTTTGGTGCTTTAATTCTAGTGATTGCATGCTCAATTGCGAAAAAGGACTAAATCCCATAAAGTGCGAAAGTTCTATTTTACAAGCAAAAAGGTGTCTAAAAGACATAGATTATTAATTGAAGGCCCTTAAAGTGCAATTAGACCCCTAAAGATAGGGTGGCCGGCCATAGGAGACAAATATGTCAAATTGGTCAAAGTTGTTGAAATTAGGTGAACTAAATTGATGTTTTATAATAAAATAAAGAAAGAAAAGATATCATCTTTTCTTTTCTTCTTCTCCACCGAAAATTAGCAGCAAAATGGGGGTTTGAGAGCTCAAAAATTTCAGCAAGCTTTTCTCCTTATAAATCAAGAAGAACGACGAATTAACCTTGACCGAGGAAAAGGCAAGGTATCGGACTAGGTCGGCAATTTGGCCTATTTTGAAATTGAGGTAAGTTTGTGTGTAATAAGTTCTACGTCATGCTAGTATTATTTAAAATGTTGATATTTGTGAAAATGTATAATATTTCTATGAATTGGAGTAATGATGTTGAATGGGAAAAATGATGAGAATTGTGATGTTGAAGTCCCGGTTGGGCTTTAATAAATGAGAGAATAATGTCCACAAGACTTGAGATGGGTAAGGTCCCGTATAAGACCATGTCTGGGACATGGCCTCGGCACCGAATTGAGATCCCGTATAAGACCATATCTGGGATATGGCATCGGCATCGAATATGAAGATCGTATAAGACCATATCTGGGATATGCATCGACAATCGATATGAAATCCTGTATAAGACCATGTTTGGGATATGGCATCGGTATCTAGAGGTGGCCACATGTAAGACCACATCTGGGATGTTGCATTGGCGTCGTAATCATGTGAATGATGATGATCATGTATCCTTGAGTGTCCAAAGTGATTTAATGGGATAAATAGTTAAGCTTATTGTAGAGATGAAATTAGTGTTAAAACTATGTGATGAAGTGATACAGGTATATGTCAGTAATTCACGAGAATGGTTTACGAGATGTGGCATGATACGTAATTGGTAAGGGTAAGCATGAGTAAGTTATGGCAATGTGCTTAAGACATTGTGTTTTCTTCAACGAAATTAATGGATGCCATTATGAGTATTATTGTTGTTACTTATTTCTTGCAAACTTACTAAGCTTTATGCTTACCCCTCTCATTTCCCTTTTCCTTGTAGTATTGCTAATCTAACTCGAGGATCATGGGACGTCAGAGTTCAGAATCACACTATCGACTTCTCCTTGGTATAGCAAAGTTAGATTCATTTTGAGTATGGCATGTATAGGACTTGGTTATTTTGTTATGTCATGTTTGTTATCCAAAATGTTGGCTATTAATGTTGTTAAATTCATTTTGTAAGTGGTCATTGGAAATGGGCCAATACTTGACAAGTTTATACATTCAATGATGATGAAATTCATGAAGTGTATGCGAGTATGGATGTCTTGATTTTGAGTCCCTAGAAGTGCTCTATGGTTATGATATATGTTGGATTGAATTGGTATAAGTATGGTTGCTGTGTAGGGTGGCATTTGGCTTGGTAGATGGCGTTTTAAATGTCCACACGGGTAGACACACGAGCATGTGTCTAGGCCGTGTGTGACACATGGTCAGCCCCACGGACTTGTTGATTGGTCGTGTGTCCCCTTGCATGATAGGTTTACAATATAGTATGTTCAGTAGTAAACACACGGGCAGAGACACGGCCGTGTGTCTCAGCCGTGTGGATGGCACGGCCATGGATATGGTCATGTGCCCAGGCCGTGTGAAGTCTGCACCTAGAATTAGGGATTTAATTCAACACATGGTCTAAGGACACGGGCGTGTGCCTTGACTGTGTGACCTTAGTGAAGTGATGATGTCATAAACAGAATGCCATGGTTTTTGCACACGGGCTAAGACACAGGCATGTCGTGGCCGTGTGAGGGACACGGGCGTGTGTCCGACCGTGTGAAAACCCCTGTAGGTTCGAATTGAAAATAAAGCCCCACGGGTGTGGAACACGGGCATGTGAATTTTTCCACACGGGCGTGTTCCATCCTTCACACGGGCGTGTGACCCTGTTTTATGTCAATTTGTCTAAGGGTTCAAAAGTTTCCGGTTTAGTCCCGAATCATTCCGGGTATGATTTTAGGGTATCATAGACCTATAATAAGGACATTATGGTGTCGAATGAAAAGTTTTAATTTGACATGAAGTTTCATGGATCGATATTGTATGATTGAGCAAGTTAAGTACGATAATCCCTCGTACCCGGTTCAGGTGTCGAACACGGGTAAAGGGTGTTATAGTTAGGGCATTTTACACTTTAGCCCTCATAATTCCACATTTTTATCAATTTAGTCATTTTTTCAAAAAACCACAAATTCAATAAATTTCTTAGCAACCCATGCTAGCCGAATTTATCTGTAACAGCCCGATTTAGGGCCTAGTCGAAATAGTGGTTGAGAGACCACAAATCCGAAGTAGAATTATGTGTTTTATGATTTTTATGAGGCTTAAGATATGTTTACATGATTATGTGAAAATTTCTTGAGAAAATTTTATTAATTAGTGAACAATTTCTCCATTAGGACTAAATTGTAAAAAGGGGAAAATATGAGATTCTAGAAGATTTAAGTATGAAATAGCATTAGAAAAATTACTAGAAGTCCTTATTTAGCAATTAGACCATTAAATGTCAAGATGGACAAAAATGGACATGGGAAGGAAAAATCTCAAGAAAGGGCCTTAAGGGCATTTTAGTCATTTGGTTAATTAATGAATTAAAAAGGGAAAAATAAGTCAAAATCGTGTCCATCTTCTTCCTCTAAGTGCCAAAATTTTCAAGGAGACATATCTAGGGTTTCTTCAACTTTCAAGCTTGATAGTAAGTGTATCCTAGCCCCGTTTTTAATGTTCTTCGTATTTTTGAGATCCTCGTAGCTCGATTTAGTTATTTCTAGCTATATTTTGAGCTAGGGTTTATGTTTAAAAATTTACCCATGAATGAAATGCATGTATTTTGATGTTCTAAGGAAGAATGTGAAGGTTTGATGTGTAATAAACATCTTTTTCTAAGTGATTTTCATGAAAAATGCATAAAAGGACCAAATTGTAAAAGTTACAAAAATGGTCATACATGAGTGAAATAGTGGAAATTGGTGACTGTTGTAGTTAAGAAAAAAATTTGGCTAGGCTTAAAATACAAGAAAGTTGAATAAAATCATTTTACGAGCCTAAGGGCAAAAGTGTAATTATGTGAAAGTTTAGGGGCAAAATCATAATTTTACCAAAGTAGGATTCATGAGTCAATTTAGTCAATGCGAGTATTAAACAAGTGAAATTTTTATTATAGATCAAGAAACACGAAGCCCAGACCAAAACCGAGGCAAGAACAAAGTGTTGGACCAAATTGAACATCTATACACATTTTGAGTACCGAGGTAAGTTTGTGTGAAATTAAAGTTTCATAGTGTTTTTATATTTTAAATTGCTTGATCTTATGATAATGAATATCATTTCATGAGAATCGACTAATGAAGCCTCGATGAGAAAATGATGAGAATGTATTAAGTTGAAGTCCAGGTTAAAGATTCAGAATAACGAGGATACCTATGTCACGACATGAGATAAGGAAGGTCCCGTATAAGACCATGACTGGGACATGGCATCGGCACCGAATGTAGGTCCCGTATAAGACCATGTCTGGGACATAGCATCGGCACCGAATGTAGGTCCCGTATAAGACCATGTCTGGGACATGGCATCGACATCGAATGTGGGTCCCGTATAAGACCATGCCTGGGACATGGCATCGACATCGAGCTAAAAGATCCCGTGTAAGACCATATCTAGGATATGGCATCGGCATCAAGAGGTGATCCCATGTAAGACCATATCTGGGATATGGCATTGGCATCGAGATACATGTATGATGAGATTGAGTATCCTCAAATATTTCGAGTAGTTCAACGGGCAAAAGAGCTAAGTATGCAAAGATGACAAAAGAGCTAAGCTATACAAAGACGACAAAGAGTTACATTTAAGTTAAGGATGATAATGATTTAAGTTTATGTTCTAGATAGCATAAGTGCTAAATTATGTGATGAAGTGACACAAGTACCATTAGTAAAATACGAGTTATGAAACTGTAAGGTGATATGTGATGGGTAAGCGTAAGTATGAGTAAGTATGTCAAAGCACTTGAGAACTTGTGTTGTTATTATTCTATGAGATGAATGGACTTTACCATGAGTACTTATGTTGCTATTTTAATTCATGCAAACTTACTAAGCTAGCTCAGGGATCGTAGGACGTCGGAGTTTGGATCACACTATCAACTATTCTTTTGGTATAGTAAAATTGATTTATTTTGAGTATGGCATGTATAGGAACTTGGTCATTTTGTGTTATGTCATATTTGAAAGCCAATGTGTTGGCTATTAATGTTATACACTCATTTTGTAAATGGCCATTAGGAATTGGCCGATATCCGTCAAGTTTTATATCTTAATGATGATGAGTTTTATGAAGTGAAAGTCCATGCAATTGATGGAGTAAAATGTGAAGTGTATGAATGATTATTAGTGATTCTTCATAGTTTAATATTTCCATGTTATGTGTTGCTTGGGTTGGCATATGTGTGTTTATGTTTCAGGGTGGCAATTGGCTTGGGGAATAGCATTTTAATTGTCCACACGAGTAGACATATGGGCGTGTGTCTAGGCCGTGTGTGACACACGGTAAGCCCCATGGGTGTGTTGATAGGCCGTGTGTCCCCTGCATCAAATTTACGAGAACTCAATTCGTCACACGGGCCAGTACACAGGCGTGTGCCTAGGCCCTGTGCCCTTAAGAGCTTGCTGACGTCATAAACAGAATACCATGGTTTTTCACACACAGGTAAGGACACAGGCGTGTCTAGGCCGTGTGAGAGACACGGGCCACAGACACGGGCGTGTGTCCGGCCGTATAAAAACCCCTGTAGGTTCGAAATGAAAAATAAATTCCACACGTGCTAGGAACATGGGCGTGTGTGACCACACGGCCTGCCCACACGAACGTGTGGCCCTGTTTAGGTAAAAAAATTCTAGGTGCGTAAAAGTTTTCGATTTAATTCTGAAACCTTCCGTATGTATGTTTAGGGCCTCGTAGGCCCATAATAAGGATGTTATGAATATGAATGAGAAGCTTTAAGTTGAAATGAAAGTTTATAGCCCAATGTTGTATGTTTAAGCTAGTTAAGTCCGATAATAGCTCGTATCCTGTCCCGGCGTCGGACACGGGTAAGGGGTGTTACATTTAGTGGTATCAGAGCTACGGTATAGTCGATTCTCGGACTAACGTAGCGTATGCATGAGTCTAGTTATACATGCCATACATATGAGTATTTACGTAATGATAGTGTGACGACTCCTGACGGTTTAAGTTGTGTTTTCATATAGTAAATGGATCCCAATAAAGCTGTGGCGGATGATGTAGAAAGTAATGCGCCAGCTCCCGCTGAAGGGATGGTGCCAAATGAAAATGAGAATAGACCAATGATTGTAAGTCAGAGAGCAGGAGAAGAGGCTAGGGATGTAACACCCTGGTTTAGGGGCTGTGCATATTGGGTATAAATCAAGTGTTAGTAGGTTTTTGGGAGTGCTTGGATGAGTTTTAGAGGTTCTAAGAATGCTTGGATGAAAGGGAAAGGCTTTGGAAAATTTTTGATTTTTAGGGTATAAAGGGGAAAATGGGCAGGAAGGCCTTAAAAATAAATTTGGGGAGTTTAAAACGCAAGAAAGGATCTGGCAAAGTGGCGTGGAGGCGCTGCTTGGGGGCTTTGGAAGGTGACGCCTAGGGGAGCAAGGGTTCGAGCTGCTGGGGCAGCAATTTTGTTTTATTTTTGTGCGTCAAAGGACTGGGCTAAGTATGCCTTAAAAATTAATGGTGTGGCTTGGTGGACATGAAAGTCCAATTGGCGGAGTGGCTAGCGTGCGTCACTTAGACGCTGGAGGGGAGAGAGGGCGCGGTTTCGAGGGCCTGGAGCGGCATTTTGGCGTTTTAATTTTGTTATGTGGTGATGGGCTGAAGAAGGAAGGATTTAAAAATAAATGTTGGGGCTTTTTGACATAAAGGCGGAGTTGGCCGAATGGCCTGGCGCTACTTGGTCTGCTGGATTCCCTGTGTCCCATGTTCGAGACCTATGGGCAGCGGGTGGTTTTTCTTTTATTTTGCAGCAGCTGGGCAGGCAGTGGACGGCATATGGGTCTTTGGTTCCTTGTTTTTGCATTCGGCTGGAGTTTGGCAAGCACATGGATTCTTTGTTTTTTTATTTATTTGATGGGATAATAAGGGATAATGATGATAATATAAGGATTTTCTTTTTATTTAAATAGATTTAATTGATTACATCCTTAGTAGTTGACAGAGGAAAAATAGGTAGGTGAGTAATTCAAATTATTTTGAATATCTTCAAAGGTGTGGTCAAGAGCAATTCAAGGTAATTGCTGAATTTTAAACTCCTTGTTGGAGTAGAGTGGACGGCATGGAGATTATGTGAAGGGGGGAGCCGAATTCTTTTCTAGTCTTTTACCTGACAAATTCGGCTAACATTTTTTTTCCTTTTTATCCTCTCTCAAAATCAAAAACCCCTTTTGCTTTCACCTTTCCTCTCTTGATTCTTGGCCGAACCACTTATCCCCTCATCCCTCTCTTTCTTTTATTTTTCTTTCATAAAACTCTTTGCCGAATCCCTCTCCTTTTCTTCTCTTTTCCACACTAGCCGAACTCTCTTCTTCCCCTTTTGTTAGACTATAGCCGAATCTACTTTTCACTTGTGTGCCGAATCTCTCTTCCTTCCTTGAACCCATCTTGGCCGAATATTGGAGTAGGATAGATCTCCTTGAATCTTCCTTGGCAAACGATTTAAGAAAGTAAGTATCTAGGCCGAATGCCTATTGTTCTTCTCATTCATATTATGTCGACTTTTACAAGAGTGAGTGCTGATTTCGGCAGGAAAGGCTCCTAAACACTTTGGTAATCGATTCCTTTTAGGTACTTCGGGATCTCAAAGCAGTGAGATCGGATCTTTCATTCTTTAACAATCGGATTTGGGTAAGTAAGTGGTAAGTGCTTGCTTATAAGAAATTATTCTTCTAATTAAGAAAAGCTGAAGGCTATTAAAAGGCTACTAATAGTTGCCGATTCAGTGGAAGCAAGACCAATTGGAGTATAGTGGCTTGGGTTCAAAGACATTCGGGTAATGTTTTGGGTTCACAAGGAACCCTTTTCAATTGTATTGGTTTGACCGAATAGGCCATGGTACTAACCCATGTATTTGGCCGAATATAGGGACCGAAGAGATCTAGGTGGCGACATCTCTTTTCGGATTTAGACGATTCGGTGGTGACGGGTGTGTACATACACACTTATAGTTAATTAAATGTACTAAATCTTTTGCATGTGATAATTGGATCTATGTAGATGTTAATACCATGAATGGCATAAGCAAGGATACGAGTAAGTCCCTGATTGATTATGAGATTTTATGATGCTTTGGAAAGCGAGGATATGTTGTTTATGATTAATGATAGATATGATATATGTGATTAAACATATGATGGCATGAGTATTATAAATACTTGATATGGGTTGATGAGTGGAGGGGGCAGTATATTCGTGCCGACGGGCACCAGTGTTTTGGTAACACACTGTGACTACGGTCACCAGAGGTTTGGTACCTCCGAGGTTTGGTACCTCATCGCGTCGCCCCAAAGTGGCTTAGCACCACAAAGGTTGGCCCCACTGATTATCATAAGGTATTGACGCGCGGTGATTTGGCATCACACGATGGGTTGGCCCATCAATCGATTGTGTCTACGGACACCAGAGGTTTGGCACCTCCAGTGATTTGGCATCACATACGTGACTATATGTCACAAAGTGGTTTGGCACCACCAAAGTGGTTTGGTACCACATGGGGTAGACAAAGGCGTTTGGTTGGCTAGGTCGGGTGCATGACTTAGTACATGATGATGATTATATGTCGTGGTATGAAATTGTTTAAATACGGGGAAGGGTTACATATCGAGTCTTGGTGACTCACCTTCTCCTTTAACATTTTTCAGGTGACTCGTAGATGGCGGTTGAGGAGCCAGGTTGGACTCGAGGTGGCCATGCAAGTGGACTTGAATAAATTGAACTTTAAACTTAGCTATTTTATTTTATTATTGGTTTATTTTTATTTTGGATGTAATAAGGCCTCCATATACTTTACTTTGTTATTTCTTATATGTTGGATACTTTGTTTTAAACTATATTATTAAAATTAAATTAAAATCACACGTTTTCTTAAATTAACACGAAAATGTTTTATCGTGCCATCGGGCACATTTGAAATTTGTATAATAATCGGACTCAATTAAATTTCCAAATTAAATCTAAGTATGGTTTCGGCAAGATAACCAAAAACGAGAAGTTTTCAACAAAACTTAAATTGGTTTTAAAATGGTTTTCAAAAAGTTTTCTCCGTAACAAACCAAATTCGGTCATAATGTTTGGGCAGGTTAGGGTTGTTACAAAATTGGTATCGAGCCCAGTTCAAAGCTCCTTGTGTGGGGGCCCAAGGCCCAAAAATGTTTTAGTAGGCCTTCTGAATTATTTTTGGGTTTTAAGCAGCATGGCCCGAGTCTCCGGCACCAATCCGCCCATGTAAGTACATCTAAACCTCTTGGTGAATTATATTCTGTAGAAGGGTAGGAAGCATGGAACGTAGATAGACTTATAGGACTTGGACCCTAAGGTTAGATTACTCAAACACAAACGGAGCATAAGACGTAAGGAACTAAACCAACCCATGACTTAGTCAATGAGCTAGGTGTGGTAACCCACAGACGCATGTCTAGGATTGGATTCGGAAGAGCTCGGTATTTAAGCTAGTCCTCGTGACTCACCTCCTCTTCGCAGTATCCTACCAGTGCGTAGCTTCCGGTTCACCCTAACTCAGAGGGCTCGGGGTGTGGTAACCTCATGCGCATGTCTAGAAAGGTTCGGTGAGAACTTGGTATTTAAGCGGTCCGCGTGACCCACCTCCTCTTCACTCGAATCCTCGCTCGGTGCGTAGCTTTGGTTTCCCCGACTAGGAGGGCTCTTGGTCATAGGCTAAACACAATGATTAAACCCGAAAAGGAATTAGCCATGTTTTCAAAAAAGAATGAAACAACAAACCCTAATGTTTTCAAAACTTGTGCAATAACTTCTTTTTCAAATCCGGGAACGTTATTTTTACAACGTTTTTGAAAAACTTGATGGTGGAAAATTACGAAATGCCCTTAGGGGTAAAATTACTAAAATGCCCTCGGTTCATAAAATATCAGTTCAATGGTTTTGCTCAAAAATTTCAACTATTTTACAAATATTCAACAACTTAGCTTTGGAAATCATCAAGAAAATATTTTGGTTCTGGAAAATTACGAAAAAATACCCTCAGTAGGAAAAAGACGAAAATACCCCTGGGTTAGAAATGGGCAGAAATGTCCGATGAGCGAATAGGTATGGAAAGTATTAAGGAATGGATGCATGAACTTCCTTGTGCGAACTAGGATAGGAAACTGAAACCTTGGTTGCTCGAAAGAATCTCTGATTAAAACTCTATCCATAAAATTTCTTCGTGAATAAGAAAGTGGAACAAATGCTAATGCATAAAATTTTTCTTAATCAGATTAAAAGCGCGGTAGATAAGAATGAGTTCTAGAGGTCGTGGACGCCGTGGACACGATAGGGGTAGGATGACGGTGTCTGAACCCGTCAGGTCGGGACAAGGTTCTGAAAATGAGGTACCACTGCCACCACCACCTCCTACTTTTAGAGCTGAGGAGCCGGATCAGACCGGTGGTGAGGCGGTATCGCAAGCTGTTTTGCGAGTCTTGGAGATGGTGGCTGGGGCTGGTGGAAATTTGGGAGCTCGGAAATCTGTCCCCGAGCGACTCCGATCTAACGGAGCGGAGGTATTCTGGGGTGTGTCAGGAGTGGCACCCAAGTGGGAGCAGAATCATCGCTAGAGTCAATCGAAAGGATCATGGATGATCTTGACCGACCGAGGAAGAAAAAGCTGAAAAGGCGATGTCGCTTCTAAAGGATGAAGCGTATCGATGGTGGCTTACGGTTCGAGATGGGGCTACAGCAGATGATTTGACTTGGGAGTATTTTAAAACCACCTATCAGAAGAAGTATGTGGGCACCAGCTACACTGACGCGCAGAGAAAGGCTTTTCTGGGGTTAGTGCAAGGAACTAAGTCAGTGTCAGAATATGAGGCGAAATTCTTAAGGCTGAGTAGATATGCTCGAGGCATTGTGGCTACTGAACATGAGCGCTGTGTCCGCTTTGAGGACGGGCTTAGAGATGATTTGAGGTTGCTGATTGCCCCACAGCAGGTTCGTGAGTTTTCGTCTCTAGTGGAAAAGGCTAAGGTAGCCGAAGGGATCAAGGAGACCGTAAGATAGAAGCATGATAGGAACAACCAGAAGAGAGGCTTTGGATCGCCTGGAGCGGGCAGTAATGTGGAAAAGAGGGCTAGATTTGGGGAATCAGAAAGAACCACAAAGCCTGCTCAGTGGCCACCTCAGTGTGTTAGATGCGGGAAACCCCATTCAGGAGAATGTTTGGCTGGAAGTAAAGGGTGCTTTGAATGTGGGTCATTCGATCACCGTGTAAGGGATTGTCCTCGAAAGCTAGCTAAGAACCAACCAGGAGGGTCGTAACTGCGCGCAGTTAGAAATGAAGGACCACCACGGAGGGGTCAAGGTGCAACTAGAGGTAATGCAAATGGTAACGGGCGTGGCCGAGGTGCTGAAGGTGCAGAGGCGAGGCAACCAAGGTTGGTTTATGCAGTTGGCTGTCGTGAGGAGGAAGATGTGCCAGACATGACAACGGGTAAGTTTCTTAATTTTGGAATACCCTCAATTGTCTTGGTTATGGTTACGTTAGTTCATTCTTATGATTGCTAGTAAAGAGTATGGAACCTGGATTATGAACGTAGGGAATGTGTAGAAAGTATGATAGTTCTTTAAGATCAGAGTGCGCAGCAGTAACGTAGGATGACGAGTTAAGGATGCACGATTGAGCGATAATAAGTAATTTCGAGGACGAAATTATTTTAAAGGGGGTAGAATTGTAACACCCTGGTTTAGGGGCTGTGCATATTGGGTATAAATCAAGTGTTAGTAGGTTTTTGGGAGTGCTTGGATGAGTTTTAGAGGTTCTAAGAATGCTTGGATGAAAGGGAAAGGCTTTGGAAAATTTTTGATTTTTAGGGTATAAAGGGGAAAATGGGCAGGAAGGCCTTAAAAATAAATTGGGGGAGTTTAAAACGCAAGAAAGGATCTGGAAAAGTGGCGTGGAGGCGCTGCTTGGGGGCTTTGGAAGGTGACGCCTAGGGGAGCAAGGGTTCGAGCTGCTGGGGCAGCAATTTTGTTTTATTTTTGTGCGTCAAAGGACTGGGCTAAGTATGCCTTAAAAATTAATGGTGTGGCTTGGTGGACATGAAAGTCCAATTGGCGGAGTGGCTAGTAAGCGTCACTTAGACGCTGGAGGGGAGAGAGGGCGCGTTTCGAGGGCCCTGAGAGCGGCATTTTGGCGTTTTAATTTTGTTATGTGGTGATGGGCTGAAGAAGGAAGGATTTAAAAATAAATGTTGGGGCTTTTTGACATAAAAGGCAGGTTGGTCGAATGGCCTGGGCGCTACTTGGCTGCTGGATTCCCCCAGTTCCCATGTTCGAGACCTATGGGCAGCGGGTGGTTTTTCTTTTATTTTGCAGCAGCTGGGCAGGCAGTGGATGGCATATGGGTCTTTGGTTCCTTGTTTTTGCATTCGGCTGGAGTTTGGCAAGCACATGGATTCTTTGTTTTTTTTATTTATTTGATGGGATAATAAGGGATAATGATGATAATATAAGGATTTTCTTTTTATTTAAGTAGATTTAATTGATTACATCCTTAGTAGTTGACAGAGGAAAAATAGGTAGGTGAGTAATTCAAATTATTTTGAATATCTTCAAAGGTGTGGTCAAGAGCAATTCAAGGTAATTGCTGAATTTTAAACTCCTTGTTGGAGTAGAGTGGACGGCATGGAGATTATGTGAAGGGGGGAGCCGAATTCTTTTCTAGTCTTTTACCTGACAAATTCGGCTAACATTTTTTTTCCTTTTTATCCTCTCTCAAAATCAAAAACCCCTTTTGCTTTCACCTTTCCTCTCTTGATTCTTGGCAGAACCACTTATCCCTCATCCCTCTCTTTCTTTTATTTTTCTTTCATAAAACTCTTTGCCGAATCCCTCTCCTTTTCTTCTCTTTTCCACACTAGCCGAACTCTCTTCTTCCCTTTTGTTAGACTATAGCGAATCTACTTTTCACTTGTGTGCGAATCTCTCTTCCTTCCTTGAACCCATCTTGGCCGAATATTGGAGTAGGATAGATCTCCTTGAATCTTCCTTGGCAAACGATTTAAGAAAGTAAGTATCTAGGCCGAATGCCTATTGTTCTTCTCATTCATATTTTGTCGACTTTTACAAGAGTGAGTCTTGATTTCGGCAGAAAGGCTCCTAAACACTTTGTAATCGATTCCTTTTAGGTACTTCGGGATCTCAAAGCAGTGAGATCGGATCTTTCATTCCTTAACAATCGGATTTGGGTAAGTAAGTGGTAAGTGCTTGCTTATAAGAAATTATTCTTCTAATTAAGAAAAGCTGAAGGCTATTAAAAGGCTACTAATAGTTGCCGATTTCAGGGAAGCAAGACCAATTGGAGTATAGTGGCTTGGGTTCAAAGACATTTGGGTAATGTTTTGGGTTCACAAGGAACCCTTTTCAATTGTATTGGTTTGACCGAATAGGCCATGGTACTAACCCATGTATTTGGCCGAATATAGGGACCAAGAGATCTAGGTGGCCGACATCTCTTTTCGGATTTAGACGATTCGGTGGTGACGGTGTGTACATACACACTTATAGTTAATTAAATGTACTAAATCTTTTGCATGTGATAATTGGATCTATGTAGATGTTAATACCATGAATGGCATAAGCAAGGATACGAGTAAGTCCGATTGATTATGAGATTTTATGATGCTTTTGGAAAGCAGGATATGTTGTTTATGATTAATGATAGATATGATATATGTGATTAAACATATGATGGCATGAGTATTATAAATACTTGATATGGGTTGATGAGTGGAGGCGGTATATTCGTGTCGACGGGCGGGCACCAGTGTTTTGGTAACACATCGTGACTCACGGTCACCAGAGGTTTGGTACCTCCAGAGGTTTGGTACCATCGCGCCTCGCCCCCCGGTGGCTTAGCACCACAGTGGGTTGGCCCCACAGATTATCATAAAGGGATTGACGCGGTGATTTGGCATCACACGATGGGTTGGCCCCATCAATCGATTGTGTGTCTACGGACACGGAGAGGTTTGGCACCTCCGGTGATTTGGCATCACATCCGTGACTATATGTCACCGGTGGTTTGGCACCACCAAAGTGGTTTGGTACCACATGGGGTAGACAAAGGCGTTTGGTTGGCTAGGTCAGTGCATGACTTAGTACATGATGATTGATTATATGTTGTGTATGAAATTGTTTAAATACGGGGAAGGGTTACATATCGAGTCTTGGTGACTCACCTTCTCCTTTAACATTTTTCAGGTGACTCGTAGATGGCGGTTGAGGAGGTTGGACTCGAGGTGGCCATGCAAAGTGGACTTGAATAAATTGAACTTTAAACTTAGCTATTTTATTTTATTATTGGTTTATTTTTATTTTGGATGTAATAAGGCCTCCATATACTTTACTTTGTTATTTCTTATATGTTGGATACTTTGTTTTAAACTATATTATTAAAATTAAATTAAAATCACACGTTTTTCTTAAATTAACACGAAAATGTTTTATCGTGCCATCGGGCACATTTGAAATTTGTATAATAACCGGACTCAATTAAATTTCCAAATTAAATCTAAGTATGGTTTCGGCAAGATAACCAAAAACGAGAAGTTTTCAACAAAACTTAAATTGGTTTTAAAATGGTTTTCAAAAAGTTTTCTCCGTAACAAACCAAATTCGGTCATAATGTTTGGGCCGGGTTCGGGTTGTTACAAGGGAAGCCTTTCTCAACATGATGAATGCATGGTATACGGAGTTCGTTCGCACGAACCCGAATGCGCAACCCCCTCCACCCCCACCTATTCCTCAGCCTACCCCTGTAGCTCCCCAAGTGGTAGAAGTGGTAAGAAGAGAAAAGCCTCCGGTTGATAGAATCCGGAAACAAGGTGCCGAGGAATTTCGAGCTAGTAAAGATGATGATCCAGAAAGAGCAGAATTTTGGCTTGAAAATACCATCAGGGTATTTGATGAATTATCTTGCACACCTGAAGAGTGCATGAAATGTGTGGTGTCTCTCTTAAGAGATTCTGCTTATCAGTGGTGGAACACCCTTGTGTAGGTTGTGCCAAGGGAAAGGATCACATGGGAGTTTTTCCAAGAAGAATTCTGGAAGAAGTACATTAGCCAAAGATTTATTGATCAGAAAAGAAAGGAAGTCCTTGAACTGAAACAAGGTAGAATGAAAATAACTGAATATGAGTGTGAATTTGTAAGGCTCAGCAAGTACACTCGAGAATGTGTGTCCTCTGAAGCCATCATGTTAAGAGGTTTGAGGACGGATTAAATGAAGATATCCGATTATTTGTTGGTGTCCTAGAATTGAAGGAATTTGCTGTGCTAGTGGACAGGGCTTGTAAAGCCGAGGAGTTGGTTAAAGAGAAAAGAAAAGCTGAGATGGAGTCTCGTGACTCAAGAAAGAGACAAATGAACAAGTCGTTTCAATCTTCATCCAAAAAGTCAAGAGACTTCCCTACCCAATCATCTACTTCAGTCGAGTTTTCGAATAGAAGTAAGAGTAAACAGTACTCGGGGATTAAAGCTCAGACTACTTCAGTCGCTAGTGATGGGAACACACGACCAAATAGACCGGAATGTCTACAGTGTGGCAGACGTCACCCCGGTGAGTGTTGAGCACATGAGAGAGCATGTTTTAAGTGTGGTTCCCAAGATCATTTTATTAGAGAGTGCCCTGAGATGGTTGAAAAAGAGAAAATTCAGAGTACAAGATTGGGAAGTACCAATAGAGGGAGACAGTAGAGAAACTCGGGAAGTGTAACAAGTAGTAAGAGTACACCTAGAGAGCAGGCTACAAGATCTGAGGGTAGAGCGCCTGCGAGGACTTATGCCATTCGCGCTCACGAAGAGGCGTCATCCCCTGATTTAATTACGGGTACATTTTCTCTCCATGATACTAATGTTGTTGCTTTAATTGATTCGGGATCTACCCACTCATATATTTGCATGAAATTAGTATCTAGTATGAGCATGCCTGTAGAGTCTACAAAGTTTGTGATAAAAGTGTCCAATCCTTTAGGCAAAAGTGTATTAGTTGATAAGGTATGCAAAGATTGCCCATTGATGATTAGAGATCATTATTTTAAGGCAAATCTCATGCTATTGCCATTTGATGAATTCGGTATAATTCTTGGTATGGACTGGTTAACCGCTCATGATGTGACAATAAATTGTGGAAAGAAATACATTGAATTGAGATGTGAAAATGGGGACACTCTTCGTGTTGAATCAGATGAACAGGACGGGCCACCTGTAGTGATCTCTCATATGTCTGCCTAAAAATATGTAAGAAAGGGATACGGAGCATATCTTGCCTTTGTGATGAATGCTAAAGAAACTGAGTTAAGAATTGAATCAGTACCGACAATATGTGAGTATTTAGATGTATTCCAAGAAGAATTGCCAGGTTGCCTCCGGTTAGAGAGGTTGAATTTGGCATTGAGTTAGCCCATGGTACTGCACCTATATCGATTGCTCCGTACAGAATGGCTCCAACTGAGTTGAAAGAATTGAAGGCACAGTTACAAGAGTTGACAGACAAAGGCTTTGCACGATCGAGTTATTCTTCGTGGGGTGCTCCAGTGCTATTTGTGAAAAAGAAAGATGGTTCCATGAGATTGTGTATAGATTATCGGCAGCTTAATAAGGTAACCGTGAAGAACAAGTACCCATTACCAAGGATCGACGATTTGTTTGATCAATTGAAGGGAGCCACTATGTTTTCTAAGATAGACTTGAGGTCCGATTATTACCAATTGAGGGTCAAAGACTCAGATGTGTCGAAAACTGCATTTCGGACAAGTTATAGGCACTATGAGTTTTTAGTCATGCCTTTCGGTTTAACAAATGCCTCTACCGTGTTTATGGATTCAATAAACCGCATCTTTCGGCCATACTTGGATAAATTTGTTGTGGTTTTTATTGATGATATATTGATTTATTCTTGTGATGAGAATGAGCATGCCGAGCACTTAAGGATGGTTTTACAGATTTTACGAGATAATTAGTTGTATGCCAAGTTTAGCAAAAGTGAATTTTGGCTCAAAGAAGTTGGATTTTTGGGGCACATTGTCTCGGGAGATGGAATTCGAGTTGACCCGAGCAAGATTTTAGCTATTGTTGATTCGAAACCGCCAAGAAATGTATCAGAGGTTAGAAGTTTTCTAGGCCTAGCTGGCTATTATAGACAGTTTGTAAAGGGATTTTCTATGATAGCTACACTGATGATGAGGTTGCTACAAAAAGAGGTGAAGTTTGAATGGACATAAAAGTGCCAACAGAGTTTTGAGAAACTAAAGGAATTGTTGACTGAGGCTCCAGTTCTAGTGCAACCTGAACCAGGAAAAGAATTTGTGATCTACAGTGATGCATCCTTGAATGGATTAGGCTGTGTGCTTATGCAGGAAGGAAAGGTGATAGCATATGCCTCTAGACAGCTAAATTCGCATGAGAAGAATTACAAGACACATCATTTAGAGTTAGCTTCCATTGTGTTTGCTTTGAAGATATGGAGACACCATTTGTATGGTGAAAGATGTCAGATATTCACCGATCATAAGAGCCTAAAGTACTTGAAGACTCAAAAGGAATTGAATTTAAGGCAGTGAAGATGGTCAGAGTTGATAAAGGATTACGAGCTAGTCATTGACTACCACCCGGGAAAGGCGAATGTAGTCGTTGATGCTTTGAGTAGGAAATCCCTATTTGCATTGAGGGCTATGAATACATGGGTGACTTTGTCAGACGATGGTTCCATTCTAGCTGAGTTGAGGGCTAGACCGATGTTCCTTCAAGAAATTTATGAGGCTCAAAAAGATGACAGTGACTTACAAGCCAAAAGAGTTCAGTGCGAGTCAGGTGTCGAGTCTGACTTTCAGATTAATTCTGATGGATGTTTGATGTTCAGAGACAGAGTCTATGTACCGAGGAATGATGAGCTTATTCGAAAGATTTTACATGAGGCATACAGCGAATGTCTATCTGTAAATCCGGGCAATATAAAAATGTATAATGATTTGAAGAAATGGTATTGGTGGCCGAGTATGAAGAAAGATATTTCTGAGTTTGTATCCAGATGCTTGATTTGTCAACAAGTGAAAGTTGAACACCAAGTACCTTCGGGTTTGCTTAACCTATTATGGTTCCCGAGTGGAAATGGGACCGTGTTAATATGGACTTTGTAACGGGTTTGCCATTGACACCGAGCAAGAAAGATGCCGTATAGGTTGTGGTAGATAGACTTACGAAGTCGGCCCACTTCATACCTGTACGCATTGATTATTCACTTGATAAGTTGGCAGACTTGTATGTTTCAGAGATTGTAAGACTTCATGGAGTGCCGTTGTCGATTATATCGGATAGAGATCTGAGATTCACGTCCCAATTTTGGAAAAAGTTGTAAGAAGATTTGGGCACAAAGTTGAGTTTTAGTACAGCTTTCCACCCACAAACTGATGGACAGTCAGAGAGATTAATATAGATACTTGAGGATATGCTTCGGTGTTGTGTCCTTGAGTTTCAGGGTAGTTGGGAAAAGTACTTACCGTTGGTAGAGTTTGCTTATAATAACAGTTTTCAGTCGAGTTTGAGAATGGCACCTTATGAGGCATTGTATGGGCGGAAGTGCCGAATGCCTTTGTATTGGACTAAACTCAAGGAAAATTAGATTCACGGGGTCTATCTGGTTAGAGAAACTGAAGAGAAGGTAAAAATAATCCGTGATTGTTTAAAAGCTGCTTCTGATAGACAAAAATCCTACTCGAACTTGAAACGAAAAGAGATTGAGTTTCAAGTTGGTGATAAAGTATTTTTGAAAGTATCACCATGGAAGAAAGTTCTCAGATTTGGCCGAAAAGGTAAATTGAGTCCACGTTTTATCGGACTATACGAGATTACCGAGAGGATAGGGCCGGTAGCTTATCGATTGGCTTTGCCATCTGAGTTGGAAAAGATACATGATGTGTTCCACGTGTCTATGTTGCAACGTTACCGATCAGATCCTTCGCATGTGATTACACCGACAGAGGTTGAAATTCAACCCGACATGACATATGGCAAAGAACTGGTTAAGATTTTAACAAGGGAAGTTAGACAGCTAAGGAATAAAAATATAGCTCTCGTGAAAGTATTATGGCAAAGACATGGGGTAAAAGAGGCTACATGGGAGCCCGAGGAGGCTATGAGAAACCAGTACCCAAACCTTTTTACCAGTAAGATTTTCGGGGACGAAAATCCCTAAAGGGGGAAATTGTAACAGCCCAATTTAGGGCTAGTCGAAATAGTGGTTACGAGACCACAAATCCGAAGTAGAAATATGAGGCTTAAGATATGTTTGCATGATTATGTGAAAATTTCATGAGAAAATTTTATTAATTAGTGAACAATTTGTTCATTAGGACTAAATTGCAAAAAGGGGAAAATATGAGATTCTAGAAGATTTAAGTATGAAATAGCATTAGAAAAATTACTAGAAGTCCTTATTTAGCAATTAGAACATTAAATGTCAAGATGGACAAAAATGGACATGGGAAGGAAAAATCTCAAGAAAGGGCCTTAAGGGCATTTTAGTCATTTGGTTAATTAATGAATTAAAAAGGGAAAAATAAGTCAAAATCTTGTCCATCTTCTTCCTCTAAGTGCCAAAATTTGCAAGGAGACATAGCTAGGGTTTCTTCAACTTTCAAGCTTGATAGTAAGTGTATCCTAGTCCCGTTTTTAATGTTCTTCGTATTTTTGAGATCCTCGTAGCTCGATTTAGCTATTTCTAACTATATTTTGAGCTAGGGTTTATGTTCAAAAATTTACCCATTTATAAAATGCATGTATTTTGATGTTCTAGGGAAGAATGTGAGGGTTTGATTTGTAATAAACATCTTTTTCTAAGTGATTTTCATGAAAAATGCATAAAAGGACCAAATTGTAAAAGTTATAAAAATGGTCATACATGAGTGAAATAGTGAAAATTGGGGGCTGTTGTAGTTAAGAAAATAATTCAGATAGGCTTAAAATACAAGAAAGTTGAATAAAAATCATTTTACGAGCCTAGGGGCAAAAGTGTAATTATGTGAAAGTTTAGGGGCAAAATCATAATTTTTCCAAAGTATGATTCATGAGTCAATTTAGTCAATGTGAGTATTAAAAAGGTGAAATTGTTATTATAGATCAAGAAACACAAAGCCCGGACCGAAACCGAGGCAAGAACAAAGTGTTAAACTAAATTGAACATCTACACACATTTTGAGTACCGAGGTAAGTTTGTGTGAAATTAAAGTTTCATAGTTTTTTATATTTTAAATTGCTTGATCTTATGATAATGAATATCATTTCATGAAAATCGACTAATGAAGCCTCGATGAGAAAATGATGAGAATGTATTAAGTTGAAGTCTCGGTTGAAGATTAAGAATAACGAGGATACCTATGTCACAACATGAATAAGGAAGGTCCCGTATAAGACCATGTCTGGGACATAGCATCGGCACCGAATGTAGGTCCCGTATAAGACGATGTCTGGGACATGGCATCGGCACTGGACATGGCATCGGCACCGAATGTAGGTCCCGTATAAGACCATTTCTGGAACATGGCATCGGCACCGAATGTGGGTCCCGTATAAGACCATGTCTGGGACATGGCATCGACACTGAATAAGGAAGGTCCCGTGTAAGACCATGTTTGGGACATGGCCTCGACACCAAAGGAAGATCTCGTGTAAGAACATGTTTGGGACATGGCATCGACACCGAATGTGGGTCTCGTATAAGACCATGTCTGGGACATGGCCTCGACACCGAGCTAAGAGATCCCGTGTAAGACCATGTTTGGGACATGGCCTCGACACCAAAGGAAGATCCCATGTAATACCATATCTGGGATATGGCATTGGCATCGAGATACATGTATGATGAGATTGAGTATCCTCCAATATTTCGAGTAGTTCAACGGGCAAAAGAGCTAAGTATGCAAAGATGACAAAAGAGCTAAGCTATACAAAGACGACAAAAAGTTACATTTAAGTTAAAGGTGATAATGATTTAAGTTTATGTTCTAGATAGCATAAGTGCTAAATTATGTGATGAAGTGACACAAGTACCATTAGTAAAATACGAGTCATGAAACCGTAAGGTGATATGTGATGGGTAAGCGTAAGTATGAGTAAGTATGTCAAAGTACTTGAGAACTTGTGTTGTTATTATTCTATGAGATGAATGGACTTTACCATGAGTACTTATGTTGCTATTTTAATTCATGCAAACTTACTAAGCTATATGCTTACCCTCTCTTTTCCCTTTTCCTTGTAGTATCGCCAAGCTAGCTCGGGGATCATAGGACATCGGAGTTCGGATCACACTATCAACTATTCTTTTTGTAACACCCCAAACCCGGCCTAGAAGTTAGGCCCAAATCCGGCGTGTCACATTGAAGTGTTTTAGCGAAAACCTTGTTTTCATTGAAAACCCTTCTAGAGAAAAGTTAAGTAAAATACATTTTGCTTTCAAAACGAGGTGTAGCCAAAAACAATTTCCTTGCTGCTATGTAAAAATTTCCTTTAACAGCGGAAGCTCGTTCTTAAAACACAATTATTTTCAAAAAAAACCTTGAAATGCATTTAAAAGAAATAAATCCAGGTTCCGTTTCAAATTTTCAATGCATAGTGAAAGTAATGGAATAATAACTAGAGGGAAAACCTTATTACAATACGAAATAAAATAACTTAAAATAAACAACTTAAAATCCAGAATTTAGATATTTAGAAAAACAAGTATAATCGTCTTGCTTGTTGGCCACCTCTGAGTCCCTCCATCCGTCGAACCGCCTACCGGGGATCACCTGAGAAAAATAAAAGAGGGAGTGATTTTTCGAAAACTCAGTGTATACGACCCCCGTCAAACAAATAGCATACATATCATAATAATAACATAATAGTATCATACATGCAATGCAATGCAAACCCTCCCCAAATAATCCATCCGTTACACAACATTTCCCTTCCAACCCTACACTCCTGTGGGGATTTCTAAATCGACCCACCCATCCGATACACATCAAGGGTAGCCCAGTTGCGGTACTACCAAACATTGCAGCAAGGCTGCTAACCATATAATGGGCTTAAAAAGCCATCGGTGGATCCATAGTTGTCAAGCAACCATGCGATCCTCATATACTTCCTCCATTCCATAATTCCCACCCCATATGCAACCTAAATAGAATATCATATGAATGCAGCAAATGTACATGTAACATCCATAAATCTTACATTCAACACATAGGGGTATTTTAGTCATTCACAAATCAATGGTATTTCGATAATTCTACCCTACTGTGGGTATTTCAAGTAATTTTAAAAAGTATGGGTCTTAATTACAAACCTTGGCCCATCAACAAGTCCTCATGGCTAAAGTGAAGCAGACACTACGCACTGTAGGATTCGCAGAAGAGGAGGTGAGTCATTAAGACCGCTTAAGTACCCAGCCTCCCTAGATCCAATCCTAGACATGCATATACCCATTGCCACACCTTAACCTTATGACTTGTCCACGGTCACAATTAGTTAATAATTAAAGTTTTATGTAAGGTTAAGCAATTTACCAATTACTAAGCCCAAGACCCCTTACAAAGCCCATACAAATTCACATACGTTCATATGGCCCATCTGGCCCAATCTCATTCGTATGGCCCACTAGGCCCAAATCACATTCTTATGGCCCATCTGGCCCAAATCACATTCATATGGCCCATTAGGCCCGATCATAATCAAATCATACAACCATCCATATCAATCCATCATTCAATTTCACATATCAACTCTCGCCGAATTGAGCCCACGAGCTCGGCAAGCCCATTTAGCCCTTTCTGGCCCAGTTGGCCAACAGTGGCCCGAGACCATGAGATCGCTCTCTTGGTCCCAGTAATTGTATCGGTGTTCCCACACGAATGTTCGCACTCTAGTGTGGTTGTCGGCGCCAACCTTTTGGCTTTTTGGCTTTTCGGCATTCCGATTTTTTGGTATTTCGGCTTTTGCCGATATGTCGTGTGTGAAGTGTATGTACACACCTGGTAAATGAGACGTGTTACACTATCCTCGGCCTTGAACCTACAACCAATACCAACCTCCAATCAATCACACACTTAACCACAATATTTACCAAAAACCGAAGCCTTACCATAACCTTACCGTGTGCCACCAGTCCTAATAGCCATTTCTTAGCTACCACCCACGAATATCCCCTAGATGTGAATCAATCTTAATCGTTAAAGACAAAATAATAGGTGACTTGTATCCACTTAAGTCACCCTTTCCCTTACTATAGACTATTCGGCCAACTTATCCCAAAATCAAGAACACTTACCCAAAAGCCGAAATGTATGGATAGCTTTTCGGCAGAGACTTGTAGATCCAAGCTTGATTCTGATTTTTCCAAGATCCGATCCACCAAAAATCAAAGGAATGATGACAGCACGATTGAGATTTGGTTACTAGAGTATTCGGCACAAGGTTTGGGTCGATGAAGAAATCGGCTTCAAGAGCAAAGGTTTTTGACTTTTGAAGTCACGAATATTTGGTCCCCAACAATTGAGATGAAGGTGGGACGGCACAAGCAATGGAGAAAGAAGAGAATGATAACTGATTTAAGGCTTTAGGAGAGAAGAAAAGAAAACACATAAGGAAGAGGCGAGGTTTAGAACAGAAAAAGTGAAGGAGAATTCGGCAGAGCACTATAGTTGCCGAAATAGCACAAAGGGAATTCCAATTGCCGAAATAGCACAGAGAGAATTCGGCACCCCCTATTTATACACAAACCGAAACTCTGCAAAGTCCCAATTGGCTCCAACTCTTCCCCATCTCATCTCCTCGTTTTTCTCCTGGCTAACTCCCCAATCCTTTTCCTAAATTTTCTCTTCTGATCACTCTCCTTAGAGTCCATCACCACACCACTTCCAACCTTCTAGAAGGCCAAAATTAAACTCCTAAAAAAATACTAAGCTAGGATTCGAACCTAGGATCTCCTTGCTAGCCCATAACGCCACCTTCCTATACCCTAAGTGGCGTTACTTAGCCACTCCACCACAAGACTCTTTGATGCCATTTTTCCTTATTTTTATTTAAAAGCCCAACTACTCATCGCCCTGGTTCCTTTAATAATTAACTAAAAATTCCTTCTCCTCAAAGTTCGAACCCAGAACTTCTCCAACACCCCTAGACACTCCAAGATTATTAAACCCTTAAAGCCAACACGTAATTTGTCATTTTCTTGCTCACTTAAAAATTTTCTGAGACCCAAAGCCCAAAGCCCAATAGGCCAAATTCTACTAGGCCCAAATTCGGGGCGTTAAACTTTTGGTACAGTAAAGTTGATTTATTTTGAGTATGGCATGTATAGGAACTTGGTCATTTTGTGTTATGTCATATTTGAAAGCCAAAGTGTTGGCTATTAATGTTATACACTCATTTTGTAAATGGCCATTAGGAATTGGCCGATATCCGTCAAGTTTTATATCTTAATGATGATGAGTTTTCTGAAGTGAAAGTTCATGCAATTGATGGACTAAAATATGAAGTGTATGAATGATGATTAGTGATTCTTCATAGTGTACTATTACCATGTTATGTGTTGCTTGGGTTGGCATATGTGTGTTTATGTTTCAGGGTGGCAATTGGCTTGGGGAATAGCATTTTAATTGTCCACACGAGTAGACACACGGGCGTGTGTCTAGGCCGTGTGTGACACACAGTCAGCCCCATGGGTGTGTTGATAGGCCGTGTGTCCCCTGTATCAAATTTACGAGAATTCAATTCGTCACACGGGCCAGTACACATGTGTGTGCCTAGGCCTTGTGCCCTTAAGAGCTTGCTGACATCATAAACAGAATACCAGGTTTTTCACACACGGGTGAGGACACGGGCGAGTCTAGGCCGTGTGAGGGACACGGGCGACAGACACGGGCGTGTGTCCGGCCATGTGAAAACCTCTGTAAGTTCAAAATGAAAAATAAATTCCACACGTGCTAGGAACATGGGCGTGTGTGACCACACGGCCTGCCCATACGGGCGTGTGGCCCTGTTTAGGCAAAAAATTTCTAAGTGCATAAAAGTTTTTGATTTAATTCCGAAACCTTCTGTATGTATGTTTAGGGCCTCGTAGGCCCATAATAAGGATGTTATGAATATGAATGGGAAGCTTTAAGTTGAAATGAAATTTTATAGCCCAATGTTGTATGTTTAAGCTAGTTAAGTCTGGTAATGCCTCGTATCTTGTCCCGACGTCGGACACGGGTAAGGGTTATTACATTTAGTGGTATCAGAGCTACGATTTAGTCGACTCTCGGACTAACGTATCATATGCATGAGTCTAGTTATACATGCCATACATATGAGTATTTACGTAATGATAGTGTGACGACTCCTGACGATTTAAGTTGTGTTTTCATATAGTAAATGGATCCCAATAAAACTGTGGCGGATGATGTAGAAAGTAACGCACCGGATCCCACTGAAGGGACGGTGCCGAATGAAAATGAGAATAGACCAACGACTGTAAGTAAGACTACTTCAGTCGCTAGTGTTGGGAACACACGACCAAATAGACCGGAATGTCCACAGTGTCGCAGACGTCACCCCTGTGAGTGTCGAGCACATGAGAGAGCATGTTTTAAGTGTGGTTCCCAAGATCATTTTATTAGAGAGTTCCCTGAGATGGTTGAAAAAAATAAAATTCAGAGTACAAGGTCGGGAAGTATCAATAGAGGGAGACAGCAGAGAAACTCGGGAAGTGGAACAAGCAGTAAGAGTACACCAAGAGAACGGGCTGCAAGATTTGAGGGTAGAGCGCCTGCGAGGACTTATGCCATTCGCGCTCGCGAAGAGGCGTCATCCCCTGATGTAATTACGTGTAACACCCCTAACCATATCCATGGTTGAAATGGGGTTACGAGGTATTACCAGGTGAGACACAAATTTCAATTAATCGTATCATAAATCTTTTCAAACTACTGCTTATACTATTTTCCACATAACATGTGCACATACCAATTAACAAACTCCATTCAGCATTTGAATGTTACTGCATGTGATACCTAATTACCCATTAAAACATATCAAATTTACTATTTATATGGTCATAACCGAATACAACCAAATGCACACATCCAAAATTACTAACCAGTTTCAATGCACAAAATAGATATCATGAATACCCTTCAATCGAGACATATAGCATAATAACCAAATGAACATAAGCCATAATCAAACAAAACCGTAATAAAGCATTGAAGTTAGGCCATTTTCGCATGGCTTAATTTATACAAAACTAAATCCAATATTTCAAATTTCAATCTAGCCTATACATGCCATAGTTTTGAAAATTCAGCTTATAAAATACCGAAGACAGTCGATAGTGTGATAGACTTTGACGATAATCTCGAGCTCGTAACTTGACTCCAAAATCTAAAAAACAATGCAAACAACACATGCAGTAAGCTATCGTAGCTTAGTAAGTTATAAGCAATTACATAACAACAATGCATTATATTATTATATTAGTAAGGCCAATTTAATATAATCACAATCGAGGTTTAAAACCATAACTATAATTTATATTACCATTCGTAAACTTTCACATTTCATAGCCTTAAGGCCGAACGCTCACACATTCAATAATAGATTTCACATCGATCTATAAATCACTTTCCCATCTCAAATACAAATACATATACATTTATACAACTATACAGATATATCACATTTTCTTAATTTCATATGCATATATCACATACCAAATTTATACTTGCATTTCAAACCCATATAAATCACATATTAATATGTATAATACATAATTTCATTTCAACAGTTAATACTTACTTTATTATCGAAAAGATGATCTATCAGCACATACCAGATCATTTTATCTTGTTTAACACATTCATTAACCGATACTCTTAAAGGATCAGCAAACCCGCACACTCAGTGCCAAAACTTGGTAACGTATCGCACACTTAGTGCCGTCACATTAACATCTCGCACACTTAGTGCCAAATCCTTGTAACGTATCGCACACTTAGTGTCGTCACATTAACATCTCGCACACTTAGTTCCAACTCCTTGTAACGTATCGCACACTTAGTGCCATCACATTTAACATCTCGTACACTTAGTGCTATATTTCATACTCTCATTTCCGTACATCAATTTCGCATATTACAAATCAGCATACGAACCTCATGTTTATGTATAATTAACAACACATATATGCTTATAAACTTACCAAATTCAATCTTTGAGATTAAAATTACTTGCACACATAGTGCTCCTTAACCGATTTCGCACACATAGTTCTCGGTATCAAATTTGCACATTAAGTGCATATCTCAAACTTGCTACTCATTCATATATATATATATATATATAAAGCTTATACCTCAACCATATATATATCTACGTATTAACTTATTCATCTCTCGAATCAATATCACATTCGTGTATATCATTGACATATTTGTATACATCACATTCGTCTATACTCATCTCTCAAATCAATATCACATTCGGCTATATCAACAATAAACATATATACTTCCATTAAATTCATGTGCATCATTATAGATAAATCCAATCCAACATGATTGCTTAAAAACTTACCTCGAATATCGACGGACATTATAAATCGGCTATTCAAACACATTATAATCAAAAGATAAATGCTGAAATTTCAAAGCATTCTGACAACCCTATTTTATTTCGGAATAAAGACTTAACATTTCATTTGTGAAGTCAATAAACTGCAGCAACATTTAGCATTTAAATCAATAATTATTGCTCCATTCCGATAAAGAAACAACATTTAGCATTTAAGTCAATAATAATGCAACATTTAGCATTTAAGGCAATAAGTTTTCCTCCATTTGGATAGCAACTAAATCACACAATATGGCAACATAACAAAGATCACAATTGGTCATCGAAAATCAACACATTTGAACAGCTTAGTTAGTTAAATAAAACCACATAAATGACAACACATTTGGACAGTTGAATTTAAAATAAGACAACATATAGGTAACCGAATACATTACGGGACAGCATTTATACTCTAATTAAACAAGCATTTACACTCAGTAATCATAGGAAACATGTCCTATTTTGGATAGCTTCAACCTTTCAATTTACCATGCATTCTAACAACTTTAATTCCAAAAATAAAAAAATCAGACAACATTAATTCACATTTATTTTGACAGCAGTAACAACATTCGGACAGCATTGATTTGCAGCATTCATACATCATTAATTCACAAGTATTTGGACTGCAGTAACAACACTCAGACAACATTAATTTGTACAAAAATGGATAGCATTTAAGCACCAATTTGGATAGTATTGATATGCTCAAAAATGGACAACACCTAAGCACCAGTTTAGCCAACTGAATCATTAATGTTGACCTAATAAAGAATTGAACATGAAATAAACAAAAATTATTTCAAAGAAAACACACAAAAAATTTCCCAAGCTACTTCCTCCCTCCTCAAGCCTGTTCCTTATAGTTCCAACAATGCTCTTCAACTACCTCTTTAGCTAAACATAACCAGCCTCAAGTTAAAATAAAAATGGAAACATTCACCAAAATAAATAAATTCTTTTGAGATCTTTTTTTTTTCAGCTACTAAAACATGCATAAAACAATTGAGAAGATAATTTCCTCTTCTCACCAAAACTTTCGGTCCAGCTACTCAAAATTCTGTCAAGAGTAGGCTTATGGGGCTTACCTTGAATTCTTGAAAAATAAGCAACTCCCAAGCAGCTACAACCATGGCTTCACCTACATGCAATCGGCCAACATTTTTCTTTTCCACTTGAAGAGAACAAGAGAACTCACCAAGAAAGGGAAAATGAGATTCTCCCTCACTCACGGTAATGGAATGGAATAAAATTTTTAATCCCCACTAACTCTCTTAATTTGTTTTATTATAACATTAATATATAATATAAAATAATATAATTTTTTTTAACATATAATTTTAACATATAAAAACATATATGTTATCATTATGTCATCCACTATACTAAAATTTTGGCCAAATTGCATCATAAGTCCTCCTCATTACAAAGACAACAACAATTAAGCACTCAACAATCAGCACACAACATTTACATTTTATGCGATTAAGTCCTTTTTCGTAATTTAACACACAGTCGATAAAATTACCACACAGAATTTTCACACAGGCTATGTCACATATAATAAACATAAAAAAATGATTCCAAAATATTTTTCTGACTTCAGATTTTTGGTCTCAAAACCACTGTTCCGACTAGGGTCTAAACCGGGCTGTTACAACTCTCCCCCCTTAGGGATTTTCGTCCCTGAAAATCTTATTAATGAATAGGTGTGGATATTGCTCTCTCATAATGTTCTCAAGCTCCCACGTAGCCTCTTTAATTCTGTGCTTGTACCACAACACTTTTGCAACAGAATTTTATTATTTCACAATTCTTTAATCTCGTAAGCCAGAATACGAATCAGTTCTTCCTCATATGTCATATCGGACTTAATTTCAATCTCAGACGTATTAATCACATGTGAGGGATCAGATCGATATCTTTGAAGTATTTAAACATGGAATACATTGTGAATCTTTTCTAGCTCAGATAGCAATAATAACGATCTATAAGCAACCAAGGCTACGCTCTATAATCTTATACTACACAACAAATCTCGGACTCAATTTGCCTTTTAACCGATTTCTGAGTATTTTCTTTCACGATAAAACTTTCAAAATAACTTTGTCCCCGATCTAAAATCCTATATCTTTTCGTTTCAAGTTCGCAAATAATTTCTGATGATCTGACGTCGTTTTCAGATTTTCACAAATTACTATTACTTTCTGTTCAGTCTCTCAGATCAATTCGACCCTGTATATCTTATTTTTACAGAGCTCAGTTCAATATAATGACGTATTACATTTACGACCGTATAAGGCCTCATAAGGTGCCATTTTATTGTACGAAAATCCAATCAGAGGTAGATCTCGTTCCTACGTACCTTCGAACTCAAGAATGCAACATTTCAACATATCCTCCAGTATCTGAATGACTCGTTTAGACTGACCACTTGTTTTTGGATGGAAAGCTGTGCTGAAATATAATTTCATACATAAAGCATCATGCAATTTCTTCCAATACCCCGATGTAAACCTCGGATCTTTATTTAAATCAATAGATATAGGTACACCATGTAATCTTTCAATTTGAGAAACATACAATTCAACCAAATTATCAAGCGAGTAGTCTGTACATATCAAAACAAAATAAGCCGATTTAGCCAATCAATCAACAATAACCCAAATTGCATTTTTTTCTCGGTGTCAACTGAAAACCAAATACAAAATCCATCGTGACTCTATCCCATTTCCATTTAGGTATCAAAATCAACTGAAGCAACCCAGAAGGTATTTGATGCTCGGCTTTTTACTTGTTGACAGATTAAGCATTTCGAAGAAAAGTCAGAAATATCTCGTTCCATACCATACCACTAGTAAAGTTGTTTCAGATCACTATACATCTTTATACTCCCTAAGTGAACAGACAATCAACTGTTGTGGCTTCATTCAAAATCATCTGAATCAACATCTGAATTCCTCGGAGTACATATTTGGTTTCTAAACCTCAGACAAATTTTAGCATCAACTTTGAAACTCTGAATCAACCTTCAAATCACCTTGGTCCTGCTTTGCTAACAAATCATTATCAACTTTTTGAGTATCACTAATTTTGTTGAATAAATAACAGTCTTACTTTTAATTCAACTATTATTGAACCATCATCAGACGTAGCCATATGCGCATTCATTGCACACCAAGCAAACAGTGATTTTCGGTTTAAAACATCAGTAATAACATTAGCCTTTCTCGGATGGTAGTCAATCACAAGCTTATAGTCTTTTAACAATTCTAACCATAAGGAATCACAAGATATCTCTGTGTACTCCATTATTATACTTCGACCCGTCCATTACACATGAATGAGGTTCGTAAACTCTTCGTTCAATTTAGGCTAAATCAGAACTAATATTTTAGTGGATAATGTCTTCGTGCAAAAGAAAGATTCAACAATTGAACTAACTTTAATTTACCACAACATTTCTCAGATAGGATTGTTCCGATAGACATAATTCTATATCAAATCTTCAAAAATACAAGTTCTACTTCCACACTATCCTTCAAATCACACATGTACATTTAAAGTTTGTTTCCGATCCAGTGAATAGATTCGAACTCACATAACCCAGTTACATTTTCAATCAAATAGTTTTAGATCAGATTAAACCACAGAATCGGTCTTTTCGAAGAAATCTTTTCTTCTCGTTAGAAATAATAATCCAAATATATCTTTATATATATACTACAGTCATCAAATAGAAATCATATTGTCATAATAGGATTATCGTCTTACCCGTGATAATAGATAATATCTCGGATATTAACGAAGCATCTGAACCCAGAAGAAAATCAAATATGATTTGAACAACAACCAGTGCAGAAGCACAACTTTTATAACTATTTCCTTCAAATGAACATCTCTTCTAGATAATCACATAGAATCATGAGAAAACCAGAATAACTAAATTTTCAACATCTGAAGCTACACTGAATATCAGAAAATTACAACCCCAAACAAACCAATGATACTTTCATCTATTAATATGTTTAGCCAATGTTCTTTTATGATAAGAATTCCTACTGAAATTAAACAGTCACATATACTTCTGAGAATAAATATACACATAGAATGCCCAAAAGAAATCATAATAATTGCCCAACTATAACCACCACACTCAGTCCTCAATACAATTCAAACATTATTTCAACTGTCTAATTCTGCCATTAGAAATTTTTACATTAGTTAACATACCTGAATAAGTCATTTGATCGGAGATAACTTCTTCTTTAACAACAACTTCACATAATCTCAATAATCTACAGAACAATCCAATGTCTCTTTTAATACTGTCTTCTTTTGCTGATTCAATCTCTTTTCTGGCCACATTATTAATCTTTCGAACACAGACTTTTGTAATTCCACACTCTTGAGCTTATTCAACCCAAATCTTACAGATTTTTTAACACCCCAAACCCGGCCTAGAAGTTAGGCCCGAATCTGGCGTGTCACATGGAATAACTTGTTTGAGAATTACAGCCTCTTTGTTAAAACCCAAAACACTTAAGCAATTGTTAACTACTTGAAAACGTAATTATTTTTTTAAAACCTTTTTGGTGGCGAAAGCATATTTGAAATAAACAATTTACAAAAATGTGATGTTTAGAAAAAGAGCTGCAGAAGTATTTTGAAATCGTTGCGGAAACGTAGATAAAATACAAGTATCTTTGAGAGATCGTTTGATGAGTTAAAAATCGAGGTAGTGAGCTTTAAAATCGTGGCTTTTGAAAATATTGTTGATAATTCGAGAGCAAATTTTTGAGTTAAAATATTTGTAAAAGTTTGTTATAAAATCCATTTATTAATCAATTTTGGAAAACCATTATTTATGATTTTAGAAAATCCCCGTTAAAACAATTCAAGCAATATTATAAGTACGAATAAACATAAAGCAAATTAAAACATATCCCAGAGGCCTTATTACAACTTAAACCAAAATAGCAAAATAATAAAATAAACCGAAATAGAAATTTAAAGTTCAATAACACCATTTCAAGTATGGCCTCCACCGAGTCATCCATGGGCCCAAGTCCTCATTACATGAGCATTACCTACAAGGGTTAAGAAAAGGGGGATGAGTTACAGAAGAACTCAAAGTGTGAAACCCCTACTGTCATCCACTGGGCTCGAACCCATATAGCAACATCTTGGGCCGGAGCCCACTATCATAACAGAATATATATATATATATATGAGGCAAATGTATGCAACCCAACCCATCCAACCCAGCTCTCCCCGCACTCAACCGGTCTCCCGTGGGGATCAAGTTAACCCACCCCGCCGATCTCTCCAATTTGCGCACAAGTCGCCATTTATAATAATTTTGTGGCTTAATCACCAGAGCATCATATACGGTAATATAATCGGCACACAGCCTTAATCACGATGGCACACAGCCATATTTAAATTGGCACATAGCCCATATCAGAATTTGTGGCAGAGCCACCGGAATCATATATGTTAATATAATCGACACACAGCCTTAATCACGATGGCACAAAGCCATATTTAAATTGGCACATAGCCCATATCAGAATTTGTGGCAATGCCACCGGTCTATACTTCTCTTCATTCAAGTTTCCCATCCCATGCATTATGTGATGATGCAATACACATATCAACATAAAATATCCACATGTATAACAACCATTAGTCTAGTAATTTAATACGATGAATCGGCCCATTATTGAGCTTTGTAATTCAGCCCACTAAGGCATTCTATCAATTCGGCACATAGGGGCATTTCGGTAAATCGGTAATTTTACCCACTAAGGGTAATTCGGTAATCTCGCAACCCAGGGGTATTTCGGTAATTTACCCTCCAAGGGTATTTTGGTAATTCGGCAACCTGGACTTAACTACTAATGTGAGGCATAAAAATTGAAACTATCCATCTGTGTCATACTAACTAAATTGACTATAACTCGAGTTAGGAAACTCAAAATTTAGATCCGTAAATTTTCCTTGAAACTAGACTCATATATCTTCTTACTACAATTTTTCCAGAATTTTTGGCTTATCCGTTTAGTACAGTTTATTCATTAAAGATTCCCTTGTTACACTGTCCAACGATTCTGACCTCTCTTACCCAAAATTCAAATATCTCACTGTACGGTTTTCATACGTTGCTCCCACTTCTTTCTATTGAAAATAGGCTCACTAAGGAATCTATACATATAACTTATAACTCATAATTCACTTTGTACAATTTTGAATGATTTTTCCAAGACAGAACAGGGAACCACGGAGTCAATCAGAACCAGTCTCACTAAAATTAACATATCACAGGATATAAAATTCCTCTTCCTCCTCTGTTTCTTTCATATAAAAATAGACACAGTAATATTTAATCCGATATCTTTTTCACCTTCTAATTCCCTTTATCCTATTTTTCGTAATTTTTCAAAATCACGTCACTGCTGCTGACCAAACTGTTTCATTGCAAAATATGGTTACCACTACTAATATACGTACGCCCGAGTGGTCACGGATGCCGGTTTCCGATTTCCTTCGGTATTTCGACCAAATCACAGAGCATTTCATGAAAACTTTCAAAGAGATATGAGATTACCACCATTTCTAACATGTATTCGGTAGGGTACTGGATTACACACCTTATTCGGAATTCGTAACACGATACTCTCCGCGGCACCTAAAGGTACAATCGGTCAACAATTAGTCCAAAGCCCAAAATACAACTTCAACCAAGTATTGCGATTGATTAACAATCTATATCACTTACCAACAATCCGAGTCTCTTATTACGAGGGATAGGTGATCGGGCGATTTGGTTCCTATAGTGACCGATTAGTCCAAACTATTAATCCATTTAGCAACCAATCGAATAATGAACGATATCAAATAATCCATAAAGAACTCCTTACCTTGTTGCGATTTCCACCACTTGACTTATGGCTAGAATGATATTCGGCCACCCACTAAGATCACTATTCGATTAAGAAGAGATTTTCTTACACGATGGGGAACGAAATGATGAAGAAATAGGATGATAAGGGGTTCGGCTATAGAGAAAATCGAACAGGAAATGTGATCACAAAGTGATGTCGATTAAAGAAGAAGAAAAGGTTGATGAAATGGTCAAAAGAGAAAAATGAATGGAGAAAAGTGCTTTGGTAATTTCGGCTAAGCCCTCCCTATGCCAAAACCGTCCATGCCTTTGCAAATAGGCCAAAATTTGCCAACCCAAAACTTTCCATAACACTTTCCTCTCTTTGAGCCAACATGTTCCCCATACTTTCCCCTTTCTTTTGATTTCTTTCCCTACCTTCATCCTTTCCTAATTTCCTTAGCCAACTTGCCAAAAATAAAAAGTCCAACTTACCTTATTTACAAGCTTGGCTGACACTTAGGGAAAGAGTACAAAAATAATAGTCAAAATTTGCACTTGATGGGATTTGAACCTCCTCCCTCAAAGTCCTTCATGTGGCGCCATATCCCCTTTACCATAAGCTCCTTTGTGCTAGCAAATTACTCATTTATTTCCATAAGCAATGAGGCCACTTACTATATCTCCTTAAAGTGCTAAAATACCAAATTTTGCTAAGGCCCGATTTGAACCCGGAACTTCCTAGAACCCCATAACTTTCCAAAATCACCCTCCTAATAAGTCCAACTTGAAATAATGCCGTTCTCAAATTCCCATAAATTTTAAAACGCTTCTACGCTCAAGGTCCAATGGGCCCAATCCTACTAGGCCCAATTTTTGGTCGTTACAATTCTACCCTCCTTAAAGAAATTTTGTCCTCGAAATTTCCAACCATCTACTAAACGCACCGCTCAAATCACACCACTATGCTTTCGCTGCGCACTCTGATCTTAATAATACTAATGTACTTTTAACATAATCTTGAATCCTCTTTCACACAACCAAACATCTAACCACAGAAGCAAGCAGTTATCTACCACTTATACCTAAAATTTTCTACATTCAATCATCACGTCCAACCAACATACCTGACTTGATGGTGAAGAAATAATCCCGAGCCTTATGCTCCTTAGACCCGCATCTCAAGCATGCTCCTGACCTCCTCCAGCATTCTCTCGGATGACGCCTTCTGCAATAATCGCAAGCCGAAAAGTTTGTACGTGCCTTAACACGCTTTACGGAACGAGACTGCGACCCAAAAGAACCGCGATCTCTTTTCTTCTTACAGTCCATACACCCAGCTCGAAGTGCTTCACTGATTCCTTTAACCTCATCCAATACCTCCTTAACTATCTGAGTCAGCTCATCAATTCCAGCTCGGTCATAAGACTCTGTCTCACCATCGGCAATGCCAACACCTCCCTTTCAAAACATGCCCGATGTGAAGATCTAGCCCTAGCACCTCGGCCTCTACCACGCCCACGTCTACCGCGTCCACGTCTTCTAGCGTTCATGTTTACTAATGTCGACTTAATCTTATTACGAGTTTTATGAATCAGTATACTATTTCAGTGTTTATTAAACAATGTTTTATGGGTTATAGGAAGTAAAGTTGTTTTCGTAGTCACGTATCTAAGGTCTCAATTTCTATAGTTTCACTCCTAAAGCTAAGAGTTCTAGAGTATTTCTCTGATCATACCACAATAATCATAAATTGAAAACATAAACTTACTTGACTTGGTGCCGGATACCCGTGGTGCCATACTTCCTTTAGAACATGCATTTATAAATTAAAATTTTATACAGTTTAGGAAAACGATTTTGAACCCAAACCACAGCCGAGTTTTGCAATCGGGCTCTAATACCATAAAATGTAACACCCCAAACCCGGCTTAGAAGTTAGGCCCGAATCTGGCGTGTCACATGGAATAACTTGTTTGAGAATTACAGCCTCTTTGTTAAAACCCAAAACACTTAAGCAATTATTAACTACTTGAAAACGTAATTATTTTTTTAAAACCTTTTTGGTGTCGAAAGCATATTTGAAATAAACAATTTACAAAAATGTGATGTTTAGAAAAAGAGTCATGTAGTATTTTGAAATCGTTATGAAACGTAGATAAAATACAAGTATCTTTGAGAGATCGTTTGATGAGTTGAAAATCGAGGTAGTGAGCTTTAAAACCGTGGCTTTTGAAAATATTGTTGATAATTCGAGAGAAAATTTCCGAGTTAAAATATTTGTAAAAGTTTGTTATAAAATCTATTTATTAATCAATTTTGGAAAACCATTATTTATGATTTTAGAAAATCCCCATTAAAACAATTCAAGCAATATTATAAGTACCACTAAACATAAAGCAAATTAAAACATATCCTGCAGGCCTTATTACAACTTAAACCAAAATAGCAAAATAATAAAATAAACGAAATAGAAATTTAAAGTTCAATAACACCATTTCAAGTATGGCCTCCACCGAGTCATCCATGGGCCCAAGTCCTCATTACGAGCATTACCTACAAGGGTTAAGAAAAGAGGGGTGAGTTACAAGAACTCGGTGCAGAAACCCCTTACCGTCATCCACTGGGCCTGAACCCATATAGCAACATCTTGGGTCGAAGCCCACTATCATAACAGAATATATATATAAGGCAAATGTATGCAACCCAACCCATCCAACCAGTATCTCCCCCGTACCAACCAGTCTCTCCTGTGGGGATCAAGTCAACCTACCCCGCCAGTCTCTCCAATTTGTAGACAAGCTGCCATTTATAATAATTTTGTGGCTTAACAACCAGAGTATCATATATGGTAATATAATCGGCACACAGCCTTAATCACGATGGCACAAAGCCATATTTAAATTGGCACATAGCCCATATCAGAATTTGTGGCAGAGCCACCGAAATTATATACGGTAATATAATCGGCACACAGCCTTAATCAGGATGGCACAAAGCCATATTTTAATTGGCACATAGCCCATATCAGAATTTGTGGCAATGCCACCGGTCTATACTTCTCTTCATTCAAGTTTCCCATCCCATGCAATATGTGATGATGCAATACACATAACAACATAAAATATCCACATGTATAACAACCATTAGTCTAGTAATTTAATACGATGAATCGGCCCATTATTGAGCTTTGTAATCCAGCCCACTAAGGCATTCTATCAATTCGGCCCATAGGGGCATTTTGGTAAATCGGTCCATAAGGACATTTCGGTAAATCGATAATTTTACCCACTAAGGCTAATTCAGTAATCTCGCAACCCAGGGGTATTTCAGTAATTTACCCTCCAAGGGTATTTTGGTAATTCGGAAACCTAGACTTAACTACTAATGTGAGGCATAAAAATTGAAACTGTCCATCTGTGTCATACTGACTAAATTGACTATAACTCGAGTTAGGAAACTCGAAATTTAGATCCGTAAATTTTCCTTGAAACTAGACTCATATATCTTATTACTACAGTTTTCCCAGAATTTTTGGCTTAGCCGTTTAGTACAATTTATTCATTAAAGATTCCCTTGTTACACTGTCCAACGATTCTGACCTCTCTTAACCAAAATTCAAATATCTCACTGTACGGTTTTCATATGTTGCTCCCACTTGTTTCTATTGAAAATAGGCTCACTAAGGAATCTATACATATAACTTATAACTCATAATTCACTTTGTACAATTTTGAATGATTTTTCCAAGACACAACAGGGAACCACGAAGTCAATCAGAACCAGTCTCACTAAAATTAACATATCACAGAATATAAAATTCCTCTTCCTCCTCTGTTTCTTTCATATAAAAATAGACACAGTAATCTTTAATCCGATATCTTTTTCACTTTTTAATTCCCTTTATCCTATTTTTATTTTTCATGATTTTTCAAAATCACGTCACTGCTGCTGACTAAACTGTTTCATTGCAAAATATGGTTACCACTACTAATATACGTACGCCCGAGTGGTCACGGACGCCGGTTTCCGATTTCCTTCGGTATTTCGACCAAACCACAGAAAATTTCATGCAAAATTTTAGAGAGATATGAGATTACCACCATTTTGAATATGTATTCGGTAGGGTACGGGATTACACACCTTATTCGGAATTCGTAACACGATACTCTCCGCGGCACCTAAAGGTACAATCGGTCAACAATTAGTCCAAAGCCCAAAATACAACTTCAACCAAGTATTGCGATTGATTAACAATCTATATCACTTACCAACAATCTGAGTCTCTTATTACGAGGGATAGGTGATCGGGCGATTTGGTTCCTATAGTGACCGATTAGTCCAAACTATTAATCCATTTAGCAACCAATCGAATAATAAACGATATCAAATAATCCATAAAGAACTCCTTACCTTGTTGCGATTTCCACCACTTGACTTATGGCTAGAATGATATTCGGCCACCCACTAAGATCACTATTCGATTAAGAAGAGATTTTCCTACACGATGGGGAACGAAATGATGAAGAAATAGGATGATAAGGGGTTCGGCTATAGAGAAAATTGAACAGGAAATGTGATCACAAAGTGATGTCGATTAAAGAAGAAGAAAAGGTTGATGAAATGGTCAAAAGAGAAAAATGAATGGAGAAAAGTGCTTTGGTAATTTCGGCTAAGCCCTCCCTATGCCAAAACCGTCATGCCTTTGCAAATAGGCCAAAATTTGCCAACCCAAAACTTTCCATAACACTTTCCTCTCTTTGAGCCAACATGTTTCCCATACTTTCCCCTTTCTTTTGATTTCTTTCCCTACCTTCATCCTTTCCTAATTTCTTTAGCCACCTTGCCAAAAATAAAAAGTCCAACTTGCCTTATTTACAAGCTTGGCCGACACTTAGGGAAAGAGTACAAAAATAATAGTCAAAATTTGCACTTGATGGGATTTGAACCTCCTCCCTCAAAGTCTTTCATGTGGCGCCATATCCCTTTTACCATAAGCTCCTTTGTGCTAGCAAATTACTCATTTATTTCCATAAGCAATGAGGCCACTTACTATATCTCCTTAAAGTGCTAAAATACCAAATTTTGCTAAGGCCCAATTTGAACCCGGAACTTCCTAGAACCCCGTAACTTTCCAAAATCACCCTCCTAATAAGTCCAACTTGAAATAATGCCGTTCTCAAATTCCCATAAATTTTAAAACGCTTCTACGCTCAAGGTCCAATGGGCCCAATCCTACTAGGCCCAATTTCGGGTCGTTACAGATTTCACAGTAACATTTCACTAATAAGGGGGGTAAGGGTAATAAAGCCTCAAATTTAACTCACACACATATATATATATATAACACACTTTTACAAATAGTCAATTCATTAATAATTTCACATTGTCCAAACGTTTAATAAACATTTGCTTTTAATCACCTTTATTCTTAGCACTTAATTCATATCCTAACTCAAATCATTAATTTACGATCAAAACATTTCAGATAGTAATCACAACTCACATATCATAATCTATGTGCTCATATAATAATAATATTTGTCAACATCAATATATCATACTCTTCGATCCGTACCTTTATGAGTTTTAAACTCATCATCAACACATTTCCATTCAAACATTCGAGTACACATTCTGTACTATCAAAATTAGCTCGGTTGAAAACTTATCTGTCTCATCAAAATAATTTTTGTCAGAGTCAGGAGATATCACACTATCGCAAGTTAAATATGGCATGTATAGCTAAGCTCACACGCGCTACGTTAGTCCGAGAACCGACTAAACCGTAGCTCTGATACCAACAAAATGTAACACCCCTAACCATATCCATCGTTGAAATGGGGTTACGAGGTATTACCAGGTGAGACACAAATTTAAATTAATCGTATCATAAATCTTTTCAAACATATAATCAGTTACAAAGTTCATAAACAATAGTACTGCTTATACTATTTACCACATAACATGTGCACATACCAATTAACAAACTCCATTCAGCATTTGAATGTTACTGCTTGTGATACCTAATTACCCATTAAAACATATCAAATTTACTATTTATATGGTCATAACCGAATATAACTAAATGCACACATCCAAAATTACTAACCAGTTTCAATGCACAAAATAGATATCATGAATAGCCTTCAATCGAGACATATAGCATAATAACCAAATGAACGTAAGCCATAATCAAACAAAACCGTAGTAAAGCATTGAAGTTAGGCCATTTTCGCATGGCTTAATTTATACAAAACTAAATCCAATATTTCAAATTTCAATCTAGCCCATACATGCCATAGGTTTGAAAATTCAGCTTATAAAATACCGAAGACAGTCGATAGTGTGATAGACTTTGACGATGATCCCGAGCTCGTAACTTGACTCAAAAATCTAAAAAACAAAGCAAACAACACATACAGTAAGCTATCGTAGCTTAGTAAGTTATAAGCAATTACATAACAACAATGCATTATATTATTATATTAGTAAGGCCAATTTAATATAATCAAAATTGAGGTTTAAAACCATAACTATAATTTATATTACCATTCGTAAACTTTCACATTTCATAGCCTTAAGGTCGAACACTCACACATTCAATAATAGTGTAACACCCCTAACCCGTATCCGTCACCGGATTAAGGTTACGAGGTCTTACCATAACAATTACCAAGTCTATACACTCCATCCAACTAACACTTGATGAATTCATATCATTTCATGCTATCACAAATGAATATAAATATATATTCTATCAGGTCTTAATATAACAACTCGCATTATAAAATCACATGGTCAATAAAAAAAAAACAACGACTACATAAGTATATAATATTTAGACATTTATTCATCTATAACATGCACACAAATAAAAATCTAATAGTCACTTACATATTTAATCAAATAAAATTCTTAAAGCATTCCATATATATATAAAAACTAAATTAGCACATACCATTTTGAAATCAATCCATGTACAAATGTTTTCATGTACACTTTGTTATTAAAATATATATTCACGCAACAAACGGATGCACATATAGACTATGAAATATTAAACATACATGAACGTCTATTAAACCCATATACCTTATCAATTCATTATCTTAGCCCAAAATGCTTTAAACCACAAAATCAAACTATACTTATCAATTATATATGTACCATGGCCGAATATAGGCTAAAATAACTTACTACTCATCAACATAACATGGCATCTTTAATAATCCAAATAGACCAAATAATTTACAACACAAAGAACATCATCTCAACTATATCCACCTCATTCGAACCAAATCAAAAAAAGAATGCAAAACATATCAATATATCATACTTATCCCAAATGCATCACATTTAGATATAATAGGCATATTATTTGACCATATTCCATACATGATTAAACCATGGCCATATTTCACATCTCTTAACATCATAATCAATCCATTATATCAAGAACATAGGAATTAAACTTAATCAAAAGAAATAGCCATTTTCGCAAGGCTATTCATATATATATATATATACAAGGCCAAAAGTCATTAATCTAAACCTTAGTCTAACCTATACATGCCTTCGGTTCAAAACTAAGATTAAATACCACAAGGGGAGATAGTGTGGTTGACTTTTCCGACGATCCTCAGATGCCCGTAGCTTGATGGAAAAATCTATAAAACAGAACAAAGAGCACACACGAAATAAGCTCACTAGCTTAGTAAGTCTTAAGCATTTACGAAACAACAGTCAAATATTCCAACATTTAGCACACATACATATATGAATATACCTGTAAAATTCAAGTAATTTAACAGATAATAATTTCAATATGGTCTAATAAATTGCCTATGTAACTTATCATCTATTATTCCCTCATTGAAGGTATACAACCCTTCCAAAGACTTTAAGCCTTAAGTATTCGTGATATTACCTTATTAACAAGTATAACATATATCACAAGTATATATATACTGGATATGCATTTTCAATAACTTTCACTTTTGACCTTTTCACCTTTGACCAAATCTCAAAGATATCACCAAGCTTATATTCAATATACATATCACACTTATTAATGAATAATTCAAATACCCATATCATAAAGACTCATTATCAAAAACTTTAACCATTCTACAACTTATGTAATTTGAAAGGAAAGATATTCACATACCTTATTCCTTGCATCCATAAACCTTTATATTTACCCGAGCATTTTGTTTATTTAAGTATTTACAACCCACCTTGTAAAGGATTTATAACACATCACCGGCATTAAGCCTGCTAGGCAATAAGCCTGATATACATCACCGGCACAAGGACTGCTAGGCTCAAAGCCCGAAATAATCCTTCAATACACATTTCTTAGTACTAACATCACAAACAAATCATATACATCATATTTCATCCACATATCATATCGAATATACTTATTCATATCATATTAACAAAATATATATTCAATCCAATTTAACACTTTTACATTCGGCTAACACATAAATTCATACTCAAAATTATCAAAAATTATCATTTAACATGTTCATAATTAACTCTTTAATATATATTTGCTTAAGGACTTACTCGATCGTGTCGACGGACAACGTAGTCCAGGCTTATTGAGTAACCTTCGCCTTTCCCCGATCCAAACTGTTTTTCTTTGTTCTTGATCTAAACACATTAAAATTTAGCTCATTCAAGCACATTTCATCTCAATTTAGTCCCAAAACACATAAATGGGCAAATTACCATTTTACCCCTAATGTTTCACATTTTTATAATTTAATCCTATTTGCACAAAACACAAAATACACAAAATTTCCTATAATTCTTTAGGGCCGAATTTACATAGGGACTATACAAGTCCATTTCTTTCATTTATTTTGCATTTTGTTCCCCTCAAAAATTCATTTTTGCAATTTAGCCCAAATACTCAAATTTACCAAAAATCCAAAGACAAAACATATTAATCTAACATATATCTTTCATTTAAAATCATCAAACATCAAAACCACATGAACATGTCAATAGCTGAACATCAAGCATGCTTAGATTTAAAAATTTTAACATGGGTCACCATCGCTCAAGCAACGATCTCAAAAACATAAAAATTTACAAAAACCGACCAAGAATTTACCTTGAATTTGGCTTGAATGTAGCCGAAATTTCAAAGAACCTAGCTCCCCTTTCTTTCCTCAATATTCGCCAAGAGAAGATGAGTAAACATGCATTTTTTTATGTTTTAATTAACATATAATATGGCTTTAATTTATTTACTTAATTAACCTTATATCATAAAATCATATAATATAAAACTTAAGGTTAATCTTGTCATATACCACCCACTAACTTAGAAATGGGTTATTTATCCATTTAATACTTCATATTAAAAAGCCATCATCATTTTAGCACTTTACACTATAATATGCAACTTTTACACTTTACGCGATTTAGTCCTTTTTGTTAAATTGAACACACAAACGATTAAATTTTTCTACGAAACTTCCACACACATTAATTCACATATAATAAACACAAAATAAAATATTAAAATATTTCTCAGACTCGGATTCGTGGTCCCGAAACCACCGTTCCGATTAGGGTCAAATTCGGTCTGTTACAAATAGATTTCACATCGATCTATAAATCACTTTCCCATCTCAAATACAAATACATATACATTTATACAAATATACAGATATATCACATTTTCTTAATTTCATATGCATATATCACATACCAAATTTATACTTGCATTTCAAACCCATATAAATCACATATTAATATGTATAATACATAATTTCATTTCAACAGTTAATACTTACTTTATTACCCAAAAGATGATCTATCAGCACATACCAGATCATTTTATCTTGTTTAACACATTCATTAACCGATACTCTTAAAGGATCAGCGAACCCACACACTCAGTGCCAAAACCTGGTAACGTATCGCACACTTAGTGCCGTCACATTAACATCGCGCACACTTAGTGCCAAATCCTTGTAACATATCACACACTTAGTGCTGTCACATTAACATCTCGCACACTTAGTGCCAAATCCTTGTAACGTATCGCACACTTAGTGCCATCACATTTAACATCTCGCACACTTAGTGTTGTATTTCATACTATCATTTCCGTACATCAATTTCGCATATTACAAATCAGCATATGAACCTCATGTTTATGTATAATTAACAACACATATATGCTTATAAACTTACCAAATTCAATCATTGAGATTAAAATTACTCGCACACTTAGTGCTCCTTAACTGATTTCGCACACATAGTGCTCGGTAACAAATTTGCATATTAAGTGCATATCTCAAACTTGCTACTCATTCATATATATATATAAAGCTTATACCTCAACCATATATATATCTACGTATTAACTTATTCATCTCTCGAATCAATATCACATTCGTGTATATCATTGACATATTTGTATACATCACATTCGGCTATACTCATCTCTCAAATCAATATCACATTCGGCTATATCAACAATAAACATATATACTTCCATTAAATTCATGTGCATCATTATAGATAAATCCAATCCAACATGATTGCTTAAAAACTTACCTCGAATATCGACGGACATTATAAATCGGCTATTCAAACACATTATAATCAAAAGATAAATGTCGAAATTTCAGCATTCGGACAACCCCTATTTTATTTCGAGCAACACTTAACATTTCACTGTGAAGTCAATAAACTGCAGCAACATTTAGCATTTAAATCAATAATTATTGCTCCATTCCGACAATAGCAACATTTAGCATTTAAGTCAATAATAATAGCAACATTTAGCATTTAAGGCAATAAGTTTTCCTCCATTTGGATAGCAACTAAATCGCACAATATGGCAACATAACAGCATCACAATTGGTCACTGAAAATCAACACATTTGAACAGCTTAGTTAGTTAAATAAAACCACATAAATGACAACACATTTGGACAGTGAATTTAAAATAAGACAACATATAGGTAACCGACCCTATTCTGGACAGCATTTATACTCCAATTAAACAAGCATTTACACATGGTAATCATAGGAAACATGTCCTGTTTTAGACAGCTTAAACCCTTCAATTTACCATGCATTCTAACAACTTTAATTCCAAAAATAAAAAAAATCAGACAACATTAATTCACAGTTATTTTGACAGCAGTAACAACATTCGGACATCATTGATTTGCAGCATTCATACATCATTAATTCACAAGTATTTGGACAGCAGTAACAACACTCGGACAACATTAATTTGTACAAAAATGGACAACATTTAAGCACCAATTTGGACAGCATTGATATGCTCAAAAATGGATAGCACCTAAGCACCAGTTTAGCCAACTGAATCATTAATGTTGACCTAATAAAGAATTGAACATGAAATAAACAGAAACTATTTCAAAGAAAACACACAAAAATTTTCCCAAGCTGCTTCCTCCCTCCTCAAGCCTGTTCCTTATCTTTCCCACAATGCTCTTCAACTACCTCTTTAGCTAAACATAACCAGCCCCAAGTTAAAATAAAAATTGAAACATTCACCAAAATAAATAAATTCTTTTGAGATCTTTTTTTTTTCAGCTACTAAAACATGCATAAAACAATTGAGAAGATAATTTCCTCTTCTCACCAAAACTTTCGGTCCAGCTACTCAAAATTCTGTCAAGAGTAGACTTATGGGGCTTACCTTGAATTCTTGAAAAATAAGCAACTCCCAAGCAGCTACAACCATGGCTTCACCTACATGCAATCGGCCAACATTTTTCTTTTCCACTTGAAGAGAACAAGAGAACTCACCAAGAAAGGAAAATGAGATTCTCCTCACTCATGAGAATGGAATGGAATAAAATTTTTAATCCCCACTAACTCTCTTAATTTTTTTATTATAACATTAATATATAATATAAAATAATATAATTTTTTTAACATATAATTTTAACATATAAAAACATATATGTTATCATTATACAAATCCACTATACTAAATTTTTGGCTAAATTGCATCATAAGTCCTCCTCATTACAAAGACAACAACAATTAAGCACTCAACAATCAGCACACAGCATTTACATTTTATGCGATTAAGTCCTTTTTCGTAATTTGACACGATCGATAAAATTACCACACAGAATTTTCACACGGGCTATGTCACATATAATAAACATAAAAAAAATGATTCCAAAATATTTTTCCGACTTCAGATTTGTGGTCTTGAAACCACTGGTCCGACTAGGGTCTAAACCGGGCTGTTACATTACGAGTACATTTTCTCTCCATGATACTAATGTTGTTGCTTTAATTGATTCGGGATCTACCCACTCATATATTTGCATGAAATTAGTATCTAGTATGAGCATGCCTGTAGAGTCTACAGAGTTTGTGATAAAAGTGTCCAATCCTTTAGACAAAAGTGTATTAGTTGATAAGGTATGCAAAGATTGCCCATTGATGATTAGAGGTCATTATTTTAAGGCAAATCTCATGCTATTGCCATTTGATGAATTCGATATAATTGTTGGTATGGACTGGTTAACCGCTCATGATGTGACAGTAAATTGTGGAAAGAAATACATTGAATTGAGATGTGAAAACGGGGACACTCTTCGTGTTGAATCAGATGAACAGGATGGGCCGCCTATAGTGATCTCTCATATGTCTGCCCAGAAATATGTAAGAAAGGGATACGAAGCATATCTTGCCTTTATGATGAATGCTAAAGAAACTGAGTTAAGAATTGAATCAGTATCGACAGTATGTGAGTATTCAGATGTATTCCCAGAAGAATTGCCAGGGTTGCCTCCGGTTAGAGAGGTTGAATTTGGCATTGAGTTAGCCCCTGGTACTAAACCTATATCGATTGCTCCGTACAGAATAGCTCCAACTAAGTTGAAAGAATTGAAAGCATAGTTACAAGAGTTGACAGAAAAAGGTTTTGCATGACCGAGTTATTCTCCGTGGGGTGCTCCAGTGCTATTTGTGAAAAAGAAAGATGGTTCCATGAGATTGTGTACAGATTATCGGCAGCTTAATAAGGTAATCGTGAAGAACAAGTACCCATTACCAAGGATCGACGATTTGTTTGATCAATTGAAGGGAGCCACTGTGTTTTCCAAGATAGACTTGAGGTCCGGTTATTACCAATGGAGGGTCAAAGACTCAGATGTGCCGAAAACTGCATTTCGGACAAGGTATGGGCAGTATGAGTTTTTAGTCATGCCTTTCGGTTTAACAAAAGCCCCTGTCGTGTTCATGGATTTAATGAACCGCATCTTTCAGCCATACTTGGATAAATTTGTTGTGATTTTTATTGATGATATACTGATTTATTCTCGTGATGAGAATGAGCATGCTGAGCACTTGAGGACAGTTTTACAGATTTTACGAGATAATCAGTTGTATGCCAAGTTTAGCAAAAGTGAATTTTGGCTCAAAGAAGTTAGATTTTTGGGGCACATTGTCTCGGGAGATGGAATTCGAGTTGACCCGAGCAAGATTTCAGCTATTGTTGATTGGAAACCGCCAGGAAATGTATCAGAGGTTAGAAGTTTTCTAGGCTTAGCTGGCTATAATAGACGGTTTGTAAAGGGATTTTCTATGATAGCTACACTGATGACGAGGTTGTTACAAAAAGAGGTGAAGTTTGAATAGACAGAAAAGTGCCAACAGAGTTTTGAGAAACTAAAGGCATTATTGACTGAGGCTCCAGTTCTAGTGCAACCTAAACCAGGAAAAGAATTTGTGATCTACAGCGATGCATCCTTGAATGGATGAGGCTATGTGCTTATGCAGGAAGGCAAGGTCATAGCATATGCCTCTAGACAGCTAAAGCCGCATGAGAAGAATTACCCGACACATGATTTAGAGTTGGCTTCCATTGTGTTTGCTTTGAAGACATGGAGACACCATTTGTATGGTGAAAGATGTCGGATATTCACCGATCATAAGAGCCTAAAGTACTTGATGACTCAGAAGGAATTGAATTTAAGGCAGCGAAGATGGTTAGAGTTGATAAAGGATTACGAGCTAGTCATTGACTACCACCCAGGAAAGGCGAATGTAGTTGTCAATGCTTTGAGTAGGAAATCCCTATTTGCATTGAGGGCTATGAATACATGGGTGACTTTGTCAGACGATGGTTCCATTCTAGCTGAGTTGAGGGCTAGACCGATGTTCCTTCAAGAAATTTATGAGGCTCAGAAAGATGACAGTGACTTACAAGCCAAAAGAGTTCAGTGCGAGTCGGGTGTCGAGTCTGACTTTCAGATTAATTCTGATGGATGTTTGATGTTCAGAGATAGAGTCTGCGTACCGAGGAATGATGAGCTTATTCGGAAGATTTCACACGAGGCACACAGCGAATGTCTATCTGTAAATTCGGGCAGTACAAAAATGTATAATGATTTGAAGAAATGGTATTGGTGGCCGAGTATGAAGAAAGATATTTCTGAGTTTCTATCCAGATGCTTGATTTGTCAACAAGTGAAAGCTGAACACCAAGTACCTTCGGGTTTGCTTCAACCTATTACGGTTCCCGAGTGGAAATGGGATCGTGTTACTATGGACTTTGTAACGGGTTTTGTCGTTGACACCGAGCAGGAACGATGCCGTATGGGTTGTGGTAGATAGACTTACGAAGTCGGCCCACTTCATACCTGTACGCGTTGATTATTCACTTGATAAGTTGGAAGACTTGTATGTTTCAGAGATTGTTAGACTTCATGGAGTGCCCTTGTCGATTATATCTGATAGAGATCCGAGATTCACGTCCCAATTTTGGAAAAAGCTGCAAGAAGCTTTGGGCACAAAGTTGAGTTTTAGTATAGCTTTCCACCCACAAACCGACGGACAGTCGGATAGATTAATATAGATACTTGAGGATATGCTCCAGTGTTGTGTCCTTGAGTTTCAGGGTAGTTGGTAAAAGTACTTACCATTGGTAGAGTTTGCTTATAGTAACAGTTTTCAGTCGAGTTTGAGAATGGCACCTTATGAGGCATTGTATGGGCGGAAGTGCCGAACGCCTTTGTATTGGATTGAGCTCAAGGAAAATAAGATTCACGGGGTCGATCTGGTTAGAGAAACTGAAGAGAAGGTTAAAATAATCCGTGATTGTTTAAAAGCTGCTTCTGATAGACAAAAATCCTACTCGGACTTGAAACGAAAAGAGATTGAGTTTCAAGTTGGTGATAAAGTATTTTTGAAAGTATCACCATGGAAGAAAGTTCTCAGATTTGGCCGGAAAGGCAAATTGAGTCCACATTTTATCGGACAATACGAGATTACCGAGAGGATAGGGCCGGTAGCTTATCGATTGGCTTTGCCATCTAGTTGGAAAAGATACATGATGTGTTCCATGTGTCTATGTTACGACGTTACCGATCAGATCCTTCGCATGTGATTACACCGACAGAGGTTAAAATTCAACTCGACATGACATATGGCGAAGAACTGGTTAAAATTTTAGCACGGGAAGTTAGACAGCTAAGGAATAAAAGTATAGCTCTTGTGAAAGTATTATGGTAAAGACATGGGGTAGAAGAGGCTACATGGGAGCCCGAGGAGGCTATGAGAAACCAGTACCCAAACCTTTTTACCGGTAAGATTTTCGGTGACGAAAATCCCTAATGGGGGAAATTGTAACAGCCAGATTTAGGGCCTAGTCAGAATAGTGGTTACGAGACTACAAATCCGAAGTAGAAATATGTGTTTTATGATTTTTATGAGGCTTAAGATATGTTTGCATGATTATGTGAAAATTTCATGAGAAAATTTTATTAATTAGTGAACAATTTGTCCATTAGGACTAAATTGCAAAAAAGGGAAAATATGAGATTCTAGAAGATTTAAGTATGAACTAGCATTAGAAAAATTACTAGAAGTCCTTATTTAGCAATTAGAACATTAAATGTCAAGATGGACAAAAATGGACATGGGAAAGAAAAATCTCAAGAAAGGGCCTTAAAGGCATTTTAGTCATTTGGTTATTTAATGAATTATAAAGGGAAAAATAAGTCAAAATCTTGTCCATCTTTTTCCTCTAAGTGCCGAAATTTGCAAGGAGACATAGCTAGGGTTTCTTCAACTTTCAAGCTTGATAGTAAGTGTATCCTAGCCCCGTTTTTAATGTTCTTCGTATTTTTGAGATCCTCGTAGCTCGATTTAGCTAGTTCTAGCTATATTTTGAGCTAGGGTTTATGTTCAAAAATTTACCCATGTATGACATGCATGTATTTTGATGTTCTAAGGAAGAATGTGAAGGTTTGATTTGTAATAAACATCTTTTTCTAAGTGATTTTCATGAAAAATGCATAAAAGGGCCAAATTGTAAAAGTTATAAAAATAGTCATACATGAGTGAAATAGTGAAAATTGGGGGCTGTTGTAGTTAAGAAAATAATTTGGCTAGGCTTAAAATACAAGAAAGTTGAATAAAAATCATTTTACGAGCCTAGGGGCAAAAGTGTAATTATGTGAAAGTTTAGGGGCAAAATCATAATTTTGCCAAAGTATGATTCATGAGTCAATTTAGTCAATGTGAGTATTAAAAAGGTGAAATTGTTATTATAGATCAAGAAACACGAAGCCCGGACTGAAACCGAGGTAAGAACAAAGTGTTGGATTAAATTGAACATCTACACACATTTTGAGTACCGAGGTAAGTTTGTGTGAAATTAAAGTTTCATAGTGTTTTTATATTTTAAATTGCTTGATCTTATGATAATGAATATCATTTCATAAAAATTGACTAATGAAGCCTCGATGAGAAAATGATGAGAATGTATTAAGTTGAAGTCCCGGTTGAAGATTAAGAATAACGAGGATACCTATGTCACAACATAAATAAGGAAGATCTCGTATAAGACCATGTCTGGGACATGGCATCAGCACCGAATGTAGGTCCCGTATAAGACGATGTCTGGGACATGGCATCGGCACCGAATGTAGGTCCCGTATAAGACTATGTCTGGGACATGGTATCGGCACCGAATGTGGGTCCCGTGTAAGACATGTCTGGGACATGGCATCGGGACCGAATAAGGAAGGTCCCGTGTAAGACCATATTTGGGACATGGCCTCGACACCAAAGGAAGATCTCGTGTAAGACCATGTTTGGGACATGGCATCGACATCTATGTACGATCTCGTATAAGACCATGCTGGGACATGGCATCGACATCGAGCTAAGAGATCCCGTGTAAGACCATATCTGGGATATGGCATCGACATCAAGAGGTGATCCCATGTAAGACCATATCTGGGATATGGCATTGGCATCGAGATACATGTATGATGAGATTGAGTATCCTCCAATATTCCGAGTAGTTCAACGGGCAAAAGAGCTAAGTATGCAAAGATGACAAAAGAGCTAAGCTATACAAAGACGACAAAGAGTTACATTTGAGTTAAGGATGATAATGATTTAAGTTTATGTTCTAGATAGCATAAGTGCTAATTTATGTGATGAAGTGACACATGTACCATGAGTAAAATACGAGTTATGAAACCGTAAGGTGATATGTGATGGGTAAGCTTAAGTATGAGTAAGTATGTCAAAGTACTTGAGAAACTTGTGTTGTTATTATTCTATGAGATGAATGAACTTTACCATGAGTACTTATGTTGCTATTTTATTTCATGCAAACTTACTAAGCTATATGCTTACCCTTCTCTTTTCCCTTTTCCTTGTAGTATCGCCAAGCTAGCTCGGGGATCGTAGGACGTCAGAGTTCGGATCACACTATCAACTATTCTTTTGGTACAGTAAAGTTGATTTATTTTGAGTATGGCATGTATAGGAACTTGGTCATTTTGTGTTATGTCATATTTGAAAGCCAAAGTGTTGGCTATTAATGTTATACATTCATTTTGTAAATGGCCATTAGGAATTGGCCGATATCATTCAAGTTTTATATCTTAATGATGATGAGTTTTATGAAGTGAAAGTTCATGCAATTGATGAAGTAAAATGTGAAGTGTATGAATGATGATTAGTGATTCTTTATAGTGTATTATTGCCGTGTTATGTGTTGCTTGGGTTGGCATATGTGTGTTTATGTTTCAGGGTGGCAATTGGCTTGGGGAATAGCCTTTTAATTGTCCACACGGATAGACACACGGGCATGTGTCTAGGTCGTGTGTGACACACGGTTAGCCCCATAGGTGTGTTGATAGGTCGTGTGTCCCCTGCATCAAATTTACGAGAATTCAATTCGTCACACGGGCCAGCACACGGGCGTGTGCCTAGGCCGTGTGCCCTTAAGAGCTTGCTGACGTCATAAACAGAATACCCAGGTTTTTCACACACGGGTGAGGACACGGGCGTGTGTCCGGCCGTGTGAAAACCCCTGTAGGTTCGAAATGAAAAATAAATTCCACACGGGCTAGGAACATGGGTGTGTGTGACCACACGGCCTGCCCACACGGGCGTGTTCCATTCCACACGGGCGTGTGTCCCTGTTTAGGTAAAAAATTTCTAAGTGCGTAAAAGTTTCCGATTTAATTCTGAAACCTTCCGTATGTATGTTTAGGGCCTCGTAGGCCCATAATAAGGATGTTATGAATATGAATGAGAAGCTTTAAGTTGAAATGAAATTTTATAGTCCAATGTTGTATGTTTAAGCTAGTTAAGTCCGGTAATGCCTCGTATCCTGTCCCGGCGTCGGACACGGGTAAGGGGTGTTACATTATCACATGCTACTAGCAGCCCATATTTCACATTTTATTTCACATTTCAACACAAATTTTTCACATCTCTCAATTAAATCCCAAAAATGCATTTTTACTCAAAATCACTTTAGAAAATATGTTTATCAATCATCAAACACTTAGATTTCATCATCGAACATCACAAAGCTCACAAGTACAATAATGGCATAACTCAAAATCATCATTAATTTCATGAATTTAAGCATGGGCTTTATAGAACACAAAGTAAGGATCACAAAAACGTAAAAATCATTAAAAACCGATCAAAGAACATACCTTAATCACCCAATTTCCTAGCCGAACCCTAGCTTGCTCTTAAGATTTCTTTCTTTTCTAATTTTCGGTAGTGGAAACATGAATAAAAGATGAACATTTTTTTTCTTTTAATTTAATTAAACTTATTTCATGAATTACCAAATTAACCTTAATTAATAAACAAAAACATCTCTTAATGGTTGTCCATAAAAGTCCATTAACCATGTTAATGGTCCATTTGCTTAATAAGGACCTCACACCTAATATGTCTTAGCAATTCTGCACTTCATCAAATAGAACACATCTTTTTCATTTTATGCGATTTAATCCTTTTTACAAATTAAGCACACAAACGATAATATTTTCACACAAAACTTTCACACATACTTTATCACATGCCATAAACATCAAAAATAATATTAAATTATTTCTCCGACCTCAGATTTGTGGTCCCGAAACCACTGTTCCGACTAGGGTATAACCGGGCTGTTACACTATATGCCTTAACAAAAAGGTAAGTTTGGTTATAAGAATATAGGTGATGTTATATCATACATGTTAATGTTGTTTTGCTTGGTTTAATGTTTGGAATTGGTTGATATATGATTTCAATTGTTGGTGTAGGTTGTTGGCAAATTTGGGTGAGAAATAAAGCTAAGAAATGGCTTTATTTTGTCCAAACGGGTAGACACACGAGCGTGTGTCTTGACCGTGTGTGACACACGGCCTGGCACATGGGCATGTGGTTTGGCCATGTGTCCTCTGCATCTTAAATTTGAGAAACAGAATGCTCAGAATTGGGCACACGGGCAGAGACACGGGGCGTGTCTCAACCGTGTGTGCTACACGGCCTAGAACACGGGGTGTGTCTTGGCCATGTGAAACCTGCACCTAAATTGTGAAAAATTGAATTTACCACACGGCCTAGCACACGCCCGTGTTCTAGGCCGTGTGACACAAGTCAGAGAGCTACACGGGGTTGGGCACGGCATGTATGGGCGTGTCCCATGGTCACACGGATGTGTCCCTTGACCACACGAGCGTGTGTGCCTTGCATCTAGGAAAAAATTTGAAATTTCACAAAAAAAAATTCTCTGAGTTTCCGATTTAGTCTCGACTCGATTCCAATGTTTATATTGGGCCCTGAGGGGTCCATTCAAGGGACAATATGATTAGTTATGGAAATGGTTAGTAATTAACATGAATTATTTGTAATTGTTCTGTAAACTCCGGTAATACTCTATAACTTTATTCTGATGACGGATATGGGTTAGAGGTGTTACAATAGACACAAATTTAACAAACGAATTTTAACAACGTTAAATGTTAACAATTAAATTTGAATTTTTAAACTAAAAAAATAAAAAATAAAACTAAATTTCTGAAAATAAAAATAGAAAAAAAGCTAAATTCCAAAGGTACGAAAAAATAGGAAGATTTGGAACATATTTTACCCATATAAAATATGGGTAAAAGGACCTCTCTAGTCACAATATTTATGTAAAGTGATAAAATTTTTAAAATAAAAAATCAAATTGATAAAATATGTAAATATCAAAAGTTAAATTTATTGTTTTTTTTTTTGAAAGAAAGTTAAATTTATTATTATACCAATTAAAATGATATACAATTTATAAAAAATATATACATTATAATTAATTCTTTTTATTTACTCAATTTGCTTAAATTTAAAATTGAAAATCACTAAAGAGATTTTTTACCTAAAATATAAGGGATTAGAGAAGAGAGGGTCCAACAAGATCCGAAGAGATAAAAGGCGGAAAGCACGGATAATTTTGAGTATAATGAAAAAATCTGCCTTATCGAATGAGAGATTCTCTCTCTTCCTTTTGATGAGGAAGAGGTGAGGTGAGCAAAGGCAAACCTTCCAAAGCCACCCCCTTTCTCTCACTCTCTCTCCCGTTTAGATAAACAATCAAATTCCCCCTCCACCAAAAAGAAAAACAATTAAAAAAAACCTGAAAACTGAAGCCACTTTCTTTTTCCCAGGAAACGAACAAACAGTAAAAAAAAAAAAAAATCACACACACATTAAAACGATGACCACAGCGACCACTTTTTAAGACAAAATATATAATAAAAAAAAACCGCAAAAAGTTAAAGAAAAATCAAACCCTGTTTTAGGGCCTCCTCCACTAATATTCCATCCCTGAAACCGTGAGAGCGCGCGCTAGAGAGAGGACCTTTCAGGGAAAGTCCAATCCTGTCCTTCCCCCCCCCCCCCCTTCTTTACGGTAATTGTCTTCTACACTTCCCCTATTCAATTCTGATTTCTGGTTTAATTCTTCAAAATTTCATTTGTAGGGTTACTATATGAAGCTACTTCGAATTTGTTTTTTTTTGATGATTTAATAGCCTAAATTTTTTAGGAATATCTGGTAAACCTCAATCTGATTTATTTTTTTCTTGTTTCGTGGTAACTAAGGAATCTTTGTCCTCTTGGGTTGTTATTGGTTGAAAGAAAAAAAAAAAAAAAACCATCTCCTTTTGATTTTCAACTGATGTCTCTGTTGCCAAAGAGCGATTCAGTCCAAATCCGTGAGGTATGGAACGATAACCTTGAGGAGGAATTTGCTTTGATTCGTGAAATTGTTGATGATTACCCGTACATTGCCATGGACACCGAGTTTCCAGGCATTGTTTTACGTCCGGTTGGCAATTTCAAGAGCAGCTATGACTATCACTACCAAACCTTGAAAGACAATGTTGATATGTTGAAGTTGATTCAATTGGGTCTTACCTTTTCAGATGAGAAAGGGAACTTGCCTACTTGTGGAACTGATAAGTATTGCATTTGGCAATTTAATTTTTGTGAGTTTAATGTCGACGAGGATGTCTTTGCTAATGATTCTATTGAGCTTTTGAGACAAAGTGGGATTGATTTCAAGAAGAACAATGAGAAGGGTATTGATGCAATGAGGTTCGGTGAGCTTTTAATATCTTCAGGGATTGTTTTAAATGATAGTGTGTATTGGGTTACTTTCCACAGTGGTTACGATTTCGGTTACTTGCTTAAGCTCTTGACTTGCCAGAACTTACCGGATACGCAAGTTGGGTTCTTTAATTTGATCAATATTTACTTTCCCACACTCTATGATATCAAGCATTTGATGAAGTTTTGTAACAGTTTGCATGGGGGATTGAACAAGCTTGCAGAGTTGCTGGAAGTGGAAAGAGTTGGGATCTGTCATCAAGCAGGTTCTGATAGTTTGCTCACATCTTGTACATTCAGGAAACTCAAGGAGAATTTCTTTAGTGGTACTTTGGAAAAATATTCCGGTGTATTGTATGGTTTAGGTGTTGAGAATGCTCATTGATAATGAGAAGTAATAGAAAGAAAAAGAAAAAAGAAAGAAAAAAAAAAGGATAACTGTTTGTTGTCTTTGTGAGTGTGCCTCATATCAACACTTCAATATACACTTTTGGCAACAATTTCCGTAAGTTATGAATATTTTCGTATGCTTATCATTTTCATTCTTCTTTTACTGCAACATAGCTTGTTATGGTTTATATATATCTATTAGTGATGCATTTATATGAACATATTATGTGGGAGCAAATTAGGCAAATGATGGAACATAATATTTACAGAAACTGTTGTAGCAATGAATGATCACAGCATTTATGCCATAGTCTATGGGCTGCTTCTATTGAGTTATTTAATACTAGATGCCCATTTCTGGAAGTGTTAGAATGTTTCGTTCTTGTCTCAAGTGCCCTGTTATTGTATCTATCCTATCGTCTGGAACTAGATTATTTCCCAAGTTATTTTGCTCCCATCACTTTCCCTTCTATCTTTTTGCCGCCTCTTGCCCCCATTTCCTTATCCGTCTATCCTGTTTTCTTGACTCACATTTGCATAGGCCTTCTATGTGTCTGTTGTACCAACTCTTGCTCCCATTGTCATCCTAAAATGTTAATTTGAGATTGAAGCTGAACCTTCATTTTCTATTGCATTGCTGATTGTTCCTTCGTACAAGTTGGAACCATGAGGCATCATTTTTCGCGAAGCAATATCTCCTGTTCTTCATTCCACTCACTATTAGTTTGGTCTATATCTCATTAGAAGATTTTTCACATCCTGTCGAAGCTTCTTGCCAATATTTATCATATATTGATTGTCAGTCTTTGCTAGTAATATATATGATGCGGAATCTTGGATCCAACAAAACGGGTCAAATGTTTAAAGTTGAACTTGATAAGATCGAACAGTTTCTTGAATCGGAATTGGAATAATTTCTAAATCTTGGAGTTCCCTAAAACAAAGAAACAAGAAATTAGAATAATGTAACATCATATAAACATTATCATATATCTATGCCTTGACTAAGTCCAAAACCTATGTGCATGTCAAACTAAGTTCCTTTATATATATAATCAAATAGCATTGAACTTGATGCTCTTTGAAGGTGTGATGTGATGAAGTAGCAAATCTGTCAAAAGAATTTATATTCTTATTATCTTGCCAGTTCATATAAAAATACATATGTTAATGCATATTTAAGCTTAATTAGAAAGTCTAATTACACAGCTTAAAAATACAATCAAGACATCAATGCCTCGTCAAGATCAGTCCTCAGTAGTTGTAATAAATTGTGAGGAGGTGAAGGAAACTTTTGCAACTCAAACCACCCGACCACTGACATTTTGGCCAAAGCATTAGCCACCCGGTTAACCTCTTTAGAGATATGGTGAAATGAGATTTTCCATTGCTTGTTACAGTACTCCTTGATCAGTCGAACCAAAGCAAGAGAGTTCACATAGTCAGAAGAGGCATCAATCATTTGGACAATCAGCAAACTGTCATATTCTAGGAACACTTCTTGAAGTATCGCCCATAGTTCCGCATGAAACATGGAACAACTCCCTAAGAATTGACTGAAGCCAATAATCCATCTCCCCTTATGGTCCCAAAATACTTTCACCAATAGAAGCATACGTACCTCCGGGCTTCACTGCTCTATCGCAATTAATTTTTATCCTATTTGAGTCTTGAAGCTGCCAACTCGTCCAAGATTTATTGGAGTTGGCGACACCATTTTTAATACCAAATGCAGCCAAAATGTGCCTAGCTCATACCCAGCTCTAGGCAACATATCAGTGTAGCACATGTTACTCGATGCAAAAAATATGTTGATTTCAACCTTTCCACAATTTCCAAGTCACTACCCCAAATAGTTTACTCCATTCCACGTCAAGTAAACTAAAGTATGAGCAATATTCTTTATCACCCAAGCCAAAAGGGAGAAGGAAAAAAAAATCAATCCAAAACTAAGATGGCAGAATTTGTTTCCAAACTTTGGCTGCAAATGAACAATCACTGAGGCTATGCAATGTCGTTTCCACCTCACGACCACACAGTGAGCAAAATGGTTCGGTTGTCACACCTCTTCTTAGGCAAGCAACACTAGTAAGCAACCTCCATTATCGTACCTGCGAAACAAAGTGATGAATCTGCTATGGTATTTTGTATGACCACACCACCTTCCAAGTCCGATCTTCAGGGCCCCATTCATCCTTAACCAGCTGCTAATACGGAGTCGAGACGATATACTGCACTAATGGCAACCCTCTCCATTTGCAAGTATTGATCCCAACTAGAAGAGATGGAGGTCAAGCTCTAGTTGTAATATCCCAAGTACCCCCTTGAATCGGGAATGGTATTAAAATCGGGAGCATATGTGTGTGAATAGGCGAAGGTAATAGAATATAAATTACAGTGTTTAAAGCGAAGGTTAAGTGATACTGAAGGTAATTGAAAAGACTCATGTTTTAAGAGAAACAAATTCGGGGTATAGATTAATTTGTAAGAGAATGAAAAGTGTTGGGGCAAGAGCGAAAATTAAAAGTATAAATGATTAAATTGAAGAAAAGGTAAAAATAGGAAGAATTAGAAGAGTAATTATATCAAGAGAGTGATATGAATCATGGATGGAATTGTAGAGAAAGTTGAGGGATTAAAAAATTAATTACCAATTTAGAAAATTATGAAATGAGTAATTATTATAGGTTAATTGTTGTTGGATGTCAATTGATTGAAATATTTTAGAATTATTATATTTTTCCTTAATGGTTAAGTAGACAAAAAAAAAAAAAGAAAGAAAAAGAAAAGAAAAGATGCAGGAATAATTATCATCGTCATCTCATTGTTGTCTACCATAGGTGGGGAAAAACAAACTTTCCATTCCTTTCATATTAGTCCTTCATTCCTTTCATTTTAGTCCTTTCTTACCATTATTAAGCTTTCCAAGCTCAGTATCTTCAATTTCTTTCATAAGTTACTAGTAAAATCAATAGAGAAACCTAATAGTAACCTTATTTTCAAGTGGAAAGAAAGTATGTTCATGTAGGAAGAGAGAGAAATTCAAGTCTAAGTGAAATCTTAAGGGTTTAATGTTAGAATAATAAGATTTCTTCGTGAATATCATATTTATATCATACAAAGTGCATGGAAACAATATTTGATTATTGTATTACTGTTGAAACATGTACATTTTTTATATGAAAATGAAGAGAATGAGAAGAAAGGTGACTTTCAAGAAGGAGAAAAAGGAAAAGACGTAGCAAAGGAGTAAAGAATAAGCTTGTTCCCAGCCTTTTGTGGTAAGTACAATAAGAATTTTTACTTAATAAAATTTAAATGTAAAAGTATGTTAGATTAGATATATTAATAATTATGAGAATAATTTATATGATATGTTAATATTTAATATGAAATTGATTAATGAATGTATTGATTTTAACTGAACTTCAATTACAAAGTGATAAGATGTTATATATTGAAAGTATGGAAAAGAGATTAATTTGTAAAATGTGTAAAAATGATAAAATCAAATATTTTGGATGAGTCTATAAGTTAAGTGATACATGATAGATAATTATATATATAGTAATGTTAAAGTGTTATAAAGTGGTTATGGAATTCCATAATGAAAAGGACGAAATCGTAAAGAATGTAAAAGTTTATATGAGATTAGATTAAATGAAATGAAAATAAGATACTAATTCTATTACATTTGCCCATGTAGTTAAGATGTGATCTAGTATGATATAGATGACATGCCATTAGGAAACAATCAGTGCCCCCCTCTGTTATAACACTTCGATGCAATTTTGTGAAAGGCATTTTGGTGCAACTTTGTGATGGCACTTTGGTGCGACTCTATTAAGGCACTTCGGTTCACCTCTCTTATATTAGCTCTTCGGAACACCACTGTGATATTTTCGTATACCCTGAATATTCAATTAAGTCTACGTTGGGCTTCAATGAAAAGATAGTGAAGAATGAAAATGCAATGGCTATATGAACATAATATGCAATTGGTAAAGTGTCAAGTAAGTAATAGTTTTAGAAAATCTATTGAAATTATTACTTAAATTTATAAATTATACTATAGATTAATGATTTTATATATGCAACATTATTTGAGTAAGGTAAGTTTAATTCCCATTGTACTTACTAAGCTTTCATAAGCTTAACACGCTATTTTAAACACGTAAGTGAAGATCAGTTGAAAATATCTTTTAAAGTGGCCATCCTGAATCACATCTCATCATTAGGGGAGAGTTTGAAGAGTATGGATTTTTTATATTTTGATAATAGTATGGCACGTACATAGGTTTAGAACTATTTGGATAATTGTAGTAAGTTAAGTAATTCCCATACTATGTCATGCATGTTTGATACTATTTTGTACCAGTGAATGATCTTTCTTGGGTTGATATATGACCTACCGTCAAATGTAATAGTTAATTCGGGTGATTTCTGCACTGAAGGAGTCTAGGTAATTTAGGATTTTATATTTCATTTTCGGAATTTAGGCCTTAAGATTAAACATTAATAAAATAAGTGTGTTTTAACACATTTTGTAAGTGTTGTGACCCAATAGGCCGACGCCCGCCTTAGGTTGTGCTACTATGTTTAATTGAGTATGTAGGATGAAGATATAAAGGCTCAATTGACATGGAAGCAAGGGACGAGTGATGTACAAGCTTCTCGAGATGTCAAAGCACAAAATGAACCACACACAATAGGATTTTCATGTCGTGTCGCGCCATAGACTTGGTGTGGCGCGACACAGGTTGACATGCAGCCCAAGCATATCAAGACTATTTTCGTCCGCACAATCAACTTTATACAAAGACTTAGGATGTGCCAAAGACCTACTTTGGGCTGCCAACACTTCTATAAATAAGACATTAGGGGTTTGTTGTAACTAAGTCGTCCTAGACGCCTTCAAAAGACTGTAGTAGTTTAGGAGTAGATTATGTGTTCTTAAACCCTAGGCCTGACAACCCTAGGAAGTTATCATAGGCTAGATGAGGTTAGGAGATAAGTCGAATTGAGTAAATCGTAATTTATCCTGGTTGAGAAAGTGAGATCGAGAGATAAGCGAGTATCAACCAATCGATTAGTTAATTAGAGGTTGGGAGGTAATAATTGGTTAACCGGTAGCGATCCACCCTAAAACCCTAATCTGAATTTAATTACAAACCTTGAAGAGAGTTAATCTTCCTAATTGGTTTAATGATTTTTATTATTTGTTTATTTTTCTTAATTATTTATTTTCGTTATTTATTTTTATCTCAATTATCTATTTTATGGTTCATCATAATATAGGAATTAATTACTACTATTTAGACTTATTATTGTAAAATTGTTTTCAAAATTTATTCCATCCTCTCTTGGGTATGATCCTCGAAATACTTCCAAGTATTTCGTTGTACTAAACTATATTACAATTTGACACGTGCACTTGCGGACACCGTCGTTTTAATCTCTTATATTTTTGGTGTTAGATTTTTACTATAAGCGATAACTCATTTATAGGCGGTCAAGTTGTTGGCGTCATTGTCGAGAAGGTTTCAACAATAAATCATGAAAATATTTTTTACAATTAATAAGATAAGTAGTGTAACAGCCCGATTTAGGGCCTAGTCAGAATAGTGGTTACGAGACCACAAATTCGAAGTAGAAATATGAGTTTTATTAATTTTATGAGGCTCATGATGTGTTTGCATGATTGTGTGAAAATTTCATGAGGAAATTTTATGAATTAGTGATCAATTGGTCCATTAGGACTAAATTGCAAAGATTAAAAAATATGAGATTCTAGAAGATTTAAGTATGAAATAGAATTATAAAAATTATTAGAAGTCCTTATTTAGCAATTAGACCATTAAATGTTAAGATGGACAAAAATGGACATAGGAACGAAAAATCTAAAGGGCCTTAAGGGCATTTTTGTCATTTGGTTAATAAAAAATTTAAAAGGGAAAAAGAAGTCAAAATTCATGTCCATCTTCTTCTCTATAGCCGAAAATTACAAGGACTCCATAGCTGGGGTTTCTTCAACTTCCAAGCTTGATAGTAAGTGTCTTCTAGCCCCGTTTTTAATGTTCTTCGTATTTTTGAGATCCTCGTAGCTCGATTTAGCTATTTCTAGCTATATTTTGAGCTAGGATTTATGTTCAAAAATTTACCCATGTATGGCATGCATGTATTTTGATGTTTTATGGAAGAATATGAAAGTTTGATGTATGATAAACATCTTTTTCTAAGTGATTTTCATGAAAAATGCATAAAAGGACCAAATTGTAAAAGTTATAAAAATGGTCATACATAGGTGAAATAGTGGCAATTAGGGGCTGTTGTAGTTAAGAAAATAATTCGAATAGGCTTAAAATACAAGAAAGTTGAATAAAAATTATTTTACGAGCCTAGGGGCAAAAGTGTAATTATGTAAAAGTTTAGGGGCAAAATCATAATTTTGCCAAAGTAAGATTCATGAGTTAATTTAGTCAATGTGAGTATTAAACAAGTTAAATTGTTATTATAGATCAAGAAATACGAAGCCCGGATCGAAACCGAGGCAAGAACAAAGTGTTGGACTAAATTGAACATCTACGCACATTTTGGGTACCGAGGTAAGTTTGTGTGAAATTATAGCTACATAATGTTTTTATGTTTTTAATTGTTTGACATTATGAGAAATGAATAGTATTTCTATGAAATTAACTAATGATGTCTTGATGAGGATTTAATGAAAATGTGCTAAGATGAAGTCCCGGTTGAAGATTTAGAATACAAGGATACCTATGTCACGACATGAGATAAGGACGGTCCCGTATAAGACCATGTCTGGGACATGGCATCGGCACCGAATGTAGGTCCCGTATAAGACCATGTCTGGGACATGGCATCGGCACTGAATAAGGAAGGTCCCGTATAAGACCATGTCTGGGATATGGCATCGGCACCGAATAAGGAAGGTCCCATATAAGACCATGTCTGGGACATGGCATTGGCACCGAATAAGGAAGGTACCGTATAAGACCATGTCTAGGACATCGCATCGACATCTAGCTAAGAGATCCCGTGTAAGACCATATCTGGGATATGGCATCGCCAGCAAGAGGTGATCCCACGTAAGACCATATTTGGGATATAGCATTGGCATCGCGACACAAGTATGATGAGATTGAGTATCCTTTGGTATTCCGAGTAATTCAACGGGCAAAAGAGCTAAGTATGCAAAGATGGCAAGAGCTAAGCTATACATAGATGACGAAAAGTTACATTTATGTTAAGGATGATAATGATACAAGTTTATGTTCATGATAACATAAGTACTAAATTATGTGATGAAGTGATATAGGTACCATGAGTAAAATTACGAGTTATGAAACCGTAGTGTGATATGTGATGGGTAAGCGTAAGTATGAGTAAGTATGTCAAAGTACTGGAAAACTTGTGCTGTTATCGTTCTATGAGATGAATGGATTTTACCATGAGTACTTATGTTGCTATTTCAATTCATGCAAACTTACTAAGCTATGTGCTTACCCATCTCTTTTCCCTTTTCCTTGTAGTTTCGCCAAGCTAGATCGGGGATCTTAGGACGTCGGAGCTTGGATCACACTATCAACTATTCTTTTGGTATAGTAAAGTTGGTTCATTTTGAGTATGGCATGTATAGGAACTTGGTCATTTTGTGTTATGTCATATTTGAAAGCCAAAGTGTTGGCTATTAATGTTATACACTCATTTCGTAAATGGCCATTAGGAATTGGCCAATATTTGTCAAGTTTTATATCTTAATGATGATAAGTTCTATGTAGTGCATGAATGACGATATATGAGTTTTCATAGTGTATTATTGCCATGTTATGTATTGCTTGTGTTGGTATATGTTTGTTTATGTTTCAGGGTGGCAATAGGCTTGGAAAATAGCCTTCTAATTGTCCACACGGGTAGACACACGGGCGTGTTTCTAGGCCGTGTGTGATACACGACCAGCCCCATGGGTGTGTTGATAGGCCGTGTGTCCCCTGCATCAAAATTGCGAGAATTCGATTCACCACACGGGCCAGCACACGGGCGTGTGCCTAGGTCGTGTGCCCCTTAAGAGTTTGCTGACGTCATAAACAGAATACCCAGGTTTTCACACACGGTTGAGGACACGGGTGTGTCTAGGCCGTGTAAGGAACACGGGCTACAGACACGGGCGTGTGTCCGGCCGTGTGAAAACCCCTGAAGGTTTGAAATGAAATATAATTTCCACACGGGCTAGGAACATGGGCGTGTGTGACCACACGGGCAGCCCACACGGGCGTGTTCCATTCCACACAGGCGTGTGGCCCTGTTTAAGGCAAAAATTTTCTAAGAGTGCAAAAGTCTCTTGTTTAGTCCCGAACCATTTAGTATGTATGTTTAGGGTCTCGAATGCCCGTAATAGGGATGTTATGAATATGAATGAAAAAGTTGAAGTTGAAATAAAATTTTATAGCTCGATGTTGTAGTTAAAGTATGTTAAGTCCGGTAATGCCTCGTACCCTGTCCCGGCATTGGATACAGGTAAGGGGTGTTACATTTAGTGGTATCAGAGCTACGATTTAGTCGATTCTCAGACTAACGTAGCATAAGCATGAGTCTAGCTATACATGCCATACACATGAGTATTTACATTATGATAGTGTGACGACTCCTGATGATTTAAATTGTGTTTTTATATAGTAAATGGATCCCGATAGAGCTGTGGTGGATGATGTAGAAAGTAACGCACTGGCTCCCGCCGAAGAGATGGTGCCAAATGAAAATGAGAATAGACCTACGATTGTAAGTCAAAGAGGTGGAGAAGAGGCTAGGGAAGCCTTTCTCCACATGATGAATGCATGGTATACGGAGTTCGTTCGTGTAAACCCGAATGCACGACCCCCTCCACCCCCACCTATTCCTCAACCTGCCACAGTAGCTCCCCAAGTGGTAGAAGTGGTAAGGAGAGAAAAGCCTCCGGTTGATAGAATCTGAAAACAAGGAGTGGATGAATTTCGAGCTAGTAAAGATGATGATCTGAAAAGAGTAGAATTTTGGCTTGAAAATACCATCAAGGTATTTGACGAGTTATCCTGCACACCTGAAGAGTGCATGAAATGTGTAGTGTCTCTTCTGAGAGATTCTGCTTATCAGTGGTGGAACACCCTTGTGTCGATTGTACCAAGGGAAAGAGTTAATTGGGAGTTTTTCCAAGAGGAATTCCGGAAGAAGTACATTAGCCAAAGATTTATTGATCAGAAAAAAAAGAGTTCCTTGAATTGAAACAAGGTAGAATGACAGTAACTGAATATGAGCGTGAATTTGTAAGGCTCAGCAAGTACGCTCGAGAGTGTGTCCTCTGGAGCTATCATGTGTAAGAGGTTTGAGGATGGATTAAATGAAGATATCAGATTATTTGTTGGTGTCCTTGAGTTGAAGGAATTTTTTGTGCTCGTGGATCGGGCTTGTAAAGCCGAGGAATTGGTGAAAGAGAAAAGAAAAGCTGAAATAGAGTCTCGTGACTCAAGAAAGAGACAATTGAACAAGTCAGTTCAGTCCTCGTCCAAAAAGTCGAGAGATTTCCCTACCCGATCAACTACTTCAGCTGGGTTTTCAAACAAAGGTAAGAGTAAACAGTATTCGGGGATTAAAGCTCAGACTATCTCAGTTGCTAGTGTTGGGAACACTCGACCTAATAGACCGGAATGCCCACAATGTGGCAGACGTCATCCCGGTAAGTGCCGAGCACATGAGAGAGCCTGTTTTAAGTGTGGTTCCCAATATCATTTTATTAGAGAGTGCCTCGAGATGGTCGAAAAAGAGAAAATTCAGAGTACAAGATCAGGAAGTACTACTAGAGGGAGACAACAGAGAAACCCAGGAAGTGGAATGAGTAGTAAGAGTGCACCAAGAGAGCAGGCTACAAGATCTGAGGGTAGAGCGCCTGCGAGGACTTATGCCATTCGCGCTCGCGAAGAGGCGCCATCCCCTGATGTAATTACGGGTACATTTTCTCTCCATGATACTAATGTTGTTGCTTTAATTGATCCGGGATCTAACCACTAATATATTTGCATGAAATTAGTATCTTGTATGAGCATGCCCATAGTGTCTACAGAGTTTGTGATAAAATTTTCCAATCCTTTAGGCAAAAGTGTATTAGTTGATAAGGCATGCAAAGATTGCCCATTGATGATTAAAGGTCATTATTTTAAGGCAAATCTTATGCTATTGCCATTTGATGAATTCGATATAATTCTTGGTATGGACTGGTTAACCGCTCATGACGTGACAGTAAATTGTGGAAAGAAATACATTGAATTGAGATGTGAAAATGGGGACACTCTTCGTGTTGATTCAGATGAGCAGGACAGATCGCCCATAGTGATTTCTCATATGTCTGCCCAGAAATATGTAAGAAAAGGATATGAAGCATATCTTGCCTTTGTGATGAATACTAAAGAGACTGAGTTAAGAATTGAATCAGTGCCAATAGTATGCGAGTACTCAGATGTATTCCCAGAAGAATTGCCAGTGTTACCTCCGGTTAGAGAAATCGAATTTGGCATTGAGTTAGTCCCTGGTACTGCACCTATATCGATTGCTCCATACAGAATGGCTCCAATTGAGCTGAAGGAATTGAAGGCACAGTTGCAAGAGTTGACAGACAAAGGTTTTGCTAGACCGAGTTATTCTCCGTGGGGTGCTCCAGTGTTATTTGTGAAAAAGAAGGAAGGTTCCATGAGATTATGTATAGATTACCGGTAGTTTAATAAGGTTACTGTGAAGAATAAGTACCCATTGCCAAGAATCGATGATTTATTTGATCAATTGAAGGGAGCCACTGTATTCTCCAAGAAAGACTTGAGGTCCGGTTATTACCAGTTGAGGGTTAAAGACTCAGATGTGCCGAAAACTGCATTTTGGACAAGGTATGGGCACTTTAGTCAAGCCATTTGGCTTAACAAATGCCCCTGCTATGTTTATGGATTTAGTGAGCCGTATATTTCGGCCATATTTGGATAAGTTTGTTGTGGTTTTTACTGATTATATACTGATTTACTCTCGTGATGAAAATGAGCATGCCGAACACTTGAGAACGATTTTACAGATTTTACGAGATTATCAGTTGTATGCCAAGTTTAGCAAAAGTGAATTTTGGCTCAAAGAGGTTGGGTTTTTGGGGCACATTATCTCAGGAGATGGAATCCGAGTAGACCCAAGCAAGATTTCAGCTATTGTTGATTGGAAGCCACCAAGAAACGTATCAGTGGTTAGAAGTTTTCTGGGCCTAGTTGGCTATTACCGGTGTTTTGTCAAGGGATTTTCTATGATAGCGACCTTGATGACGAGGCTATTACAGAAGGATGTAAAGTTTGAATGGACAGAAAAGTGCCAACAGAGTTTTGAGAAACTAAAGGCATTATTGACTGAAGCCCCAGTTCTAGTGCAACCTGAACCGTGAAAATAATTTGTGATCTACAGCGATGCATCCTTGAATGGATTAGGCTGTGTGCTTATGCTAGAGGGCAAGGTGATAGCATATGCCTCTAGACAGTTAAAGCCGCATGAGAAGAATTACCCGGCACACGATTTAGAGTTAGCTGCCATTGTATTTGCTTTAAAGATATGGAGACACGATTTGTATGGTGAGAGATGTCAGATATTCACCGATCATAAGAGCCTAAAGTACTTGATGACTCAGAAGGAATTGAATTTAAGACAGCAAAGATGGTTAGAGTTGATAAAGGACTATTAGCTAGTCATTGACTACCACCCGGGAAAGGCGAATGTAGTCGCCGATGCTTTGAGTAGAAAGCCTCTATTTGCTTTGAGGGATATGAATACACAAGTAACCTTGTCAGATGATGGTTCCATTCTAGCTGAGTTGAAGGCTAGACCTATGTTTCTCCAAGAGATTTATGAAGCTCAGAAGGATGACAACGACTTGCAAGCCAAAAAAGTTCAGTGTGAGTCGGGTGCTGAGTCTGACTTTTGGATTAATTTTGATGGATGTTTGACATTCAAAGACAGAGTCTGTGTACCGAGGAACAATGAGCTTATTCGGAAGATTTTACACGAGGCACATAGCGAATGTCTATCTGTACATCCAGGCAACACAAAAATGTATAATGACATGAAGAAATGGTGTTGGTGGCCAGTATGAAGAAAGATATCTCTGAGTTTGTATCGAGATGCTTGATTTGTCAACAAGTGAAAGCTGAACACCAAGTACCTTTGGGTTTGCTTCAGCCTATCATGGTTCCCGAGTGGAAATGGGATCGTGTTACCATGGACTTTGTGACGGGTTTGCCGTTAACCCTGAGCAAGAAAGATGCCGTATGGGTAGTGGTAGATAGACTTACGAAGTCGGCCCACTTCATACCGGTACGTGTTGATTTTTCGCATGATAAGTTGGCAGACTTATATATTTCTTAGATTGCAAGGCTTCATGAAGTGCCTTTATCTATTATATCGGATAGAGATCCGAGATTCACATCCCGATTTTGGAAAAAGTTGCAAGAAGCTTTGGGCACAAAGTTGAGTTTTAGTACGGCTTTTCACCCACAAACTGATGGACAGTCGAAGAGATTAATACAGATACTTGATGATATGCTCCGGTGTTGTGTTCTTGAGTTTCAGGGCAGCTGGGAAAAATATTTACAGCTGGTAGAGTTTGCATACAATAATAGTTATTAGTCGAGTTTGAGAATGGCGCCTTATGAGGCTTTGTATGGGCGTATGTAACACCCCTAACCCGAAACCATCGCCGGAATAGGGTTAAGAGGTATTACCAATCAATCAGAACATTTAACAACTAGAATTTACGACACAGAGTCAATCATCTTCAATCACATTCAATTACAATCATAGTGTCCCTCAAATGAGTCATCAAGACCCTAAGCATGCTTATAAACCGAGTCGGGACTAAACCTAAACACATATAAAATTTCATGAAAATTTGAAACTTTTCTAAGAATACAGGGGAGACACGCCCGTGGGAGGAGACCGTGTGCCCTCCACGGCTTCTAGACACCCCCGTGTGTCCTGACCTTGGTCCTATACTGTCTTCCCCACCACAGCCACCAAGCACGCCCGTGTGCCATGGCCGTGTGCTCTTAGATAGCTACTGACTTGTACACCACGGTTAGCTAGCACCCCCGTGACGAGGCCGTGTGCTACAAACTTGTATTCTGCCAATTCACCCACGGTCTGTAGGCACGCCCGTGCGCCTTGACCGTGTGACATTATAAGCCATTTTTCAAGGCCAACATGCCACCCACTTAGGGTCAAACCTACAAGAAACACCTACCAATACATATCATGCACATAAGGCAACAAAAAACTAACCAATATGACTATTCAATCTATGCATTCAATTCCCATTCCGACCATAACAAATTCCATACCAAAATCTATCTCATCACAAGCATAATACATTAAATACCAAACATTACTCCTTCTAAATTTCACTAATTCACACAAGTATTTTTACTAACACAAAGTTACCATTCACAAGTCTATTTCTCAACCCACAAACCATGCCCAAAAGATGCATCACATATACCAAAATCATTCATGCTAAAGCTAGCACATATCTAGCCACATCTCATGGCTATTTACAACTCTCAAACATGATTCAAATAACTAGCCTATACATGCCATATTTTATCAAATACATCTTTCCAAAATACCCAAAATAGATTGCCGATAGTGTGACTGAGAGGCTGACGATTCTCGGATCCGAGCTAGCTTTACTGACACTGCAAAGCAAAGAAACAAATCACACAGTAAGCTTTATAAAGCTTAGTAAGTTCATAAAATAATACAAGTAATTCATTGTATTGACTCAATGAACAAATTGAACTATCACACAGATAATTTACCGATAATACCCACATTCAACTATATTTATAACTCACTTAGTATTCCATTCATCTACCTTCAATTTCACCAACCACATAGGTATCATACATACCTTTGCCAACAAATAGCTACTATCCAACCATGCTACTCAACTACCCGGTTTTTACATTTCAATCAAACTTTACTATTCTTTTAATTTATTAATACACTTATAAATTTATATCATCACATAGATAAAAGCACAACTAGGCACCTTATTAATCTCTACCTTATACTCAAACATATATATGTATAATTAACTCTTAAATCTATCATCAACCACATAGGTTCAAATGTACCTTGATCAACATATAACTACTCACCATTCGTATTACTTAATTTGCTTGATATTACTTCTCATTCATCCTTTGCTATACCTTTGACTTATTCGCACACTTAGTGCCAATTTCATAACTAAAACATAATCGTCATCGCACACTTAGTGCCAATATGTTAAACCGAACTTTTATCGGTATCGCACACACAGTGCATATTCGATGAGCCGGTGCTTCTATCTTTTTGCACACACAGTGCTAATTATTAAACTCGTAACTTCTATAGTTTCGCACACACAATGCTAATTGTTAAAGCCGTAGCTTCTATAGTTTCGCACACACAGTGCTAATTGTTAAAGCCGTAGCTTCTATAGTTTCACACACACAGTGCTAATTAACTCGGTATCAACTCAATTTCGCACACATAGTGCCTTAATACTTTAACTTATACTTAAAACATTTTATTCCATTTATATACATTCATTCGTTTCACAACACATTGATATAAATTTAATAGCAAGAATTATATCCAAACTTATATCAATATTGCACACTCAGTGCTAACCACAAAGCCGAAGCTTATATTATTTCGCACACGCAGCACTATTCATCTCGGTCACATTTCCGAATACGTACACTTAGTTCTACATAACTTAAGCTCTCACATAGCATTTACCATTCGATATATCATACCAATCATTTCATAATATTAAGCATAGTTAATTACACGTACTATGTCCGAACTTACCTCGGATGTTGAAATACCAAAACAGTCGTTTAATCGAGCACTTTGTCTTTGCCTCGATATCGATCCGAACCTCTCCTTTACTGGTCTATACACATTCAAATTAAATCCATTCAATCAACAACTCATTCAATTTGGTCCACACTCACTCATTTAGGGTATTTTACAAAATAGCCCACATATTTTCACATTTTTTCACTTTAGTCCCTATTTCACAAAATCATCAAATACACAAAATTTCAAAATACATATACTAACCGAATTCTTCCCATGCTAATACAAGCTCATACATTTCATTTATTTCACATTTTAACCCTTCAATTTACACTTTTCACAATTTAGCCCTAATTAGCTAAATTTATCAAAAATTCAAGAACAAAGTACGTTCATCTAGCTCAAATCTTTCTTTTAACACCATAAACCATCACAAAGCTCAATATATCATCAATGGCATATCACACAAACATCATCAATTTACAAAATTTATGCATGGGTTTTGTAGAGCACAAAGCAACGATTACAAAAACGTAGAAATTATCAAAAAACGATAAAAAATACATACCCAATTTAAGCATGAACAATGGCCGAATACCAAGCTTCCTTATTTCTTTCTCTTTTCTTTTTGTTTCGGTGGAGATGGATGAACAATCCACTACCCCATTTCTTTTTATTATCATAGTTTATAATATATATAATATATATAATATACTTTATCTTATAGGTTAATATATATATAAAAACATATATATATATACACATATCAACATTTAATGCCGTCCACCGCATATAATTTTTGGCTAATTACAACATTAGTCCTCCCCTTTATAAAGACAACAACAATTTAGCACTTATAAATCAACACACAGCTTTTACACTTTATACGGTTAAGTCCTTTCTTCTAATTCGACACACCAACAATCAAATTATCATACAAAATTTTCACACAGGCTATGTCACGTACTATTCACACAGAAAATATCATTAAAATATTTTTACGACCACGGATTTGTGGTCCCGAAACCACTATTCCGACCAGGGTCTAAACCGGGCTGTTACAACTCTCCCCCCTTAGGGATTTTCGTCCCCGAAAATCTTACCAGTGAATAGGTGTGGATATTGTTCTCTCATAACATTCTCAGATTCCCACGTAGCCTCTTCAATTCCGTGTTTGTGCCACAATACTTTCACTAAAGAAATTTTCTCATTTCTCAACTTTTTGGTCTCTCTTGCCAAAATTCGGATCGGTTCTTCACTATACGACAAATTTGACTGAATCTCCACTTCCGTAGGAGTAATCACATGAGACGGGTCTGATCTGTACCGTCGAAGCATTGACACATGAAACATATTATGAATCTTTTCCAACTCAGATGGCAATCTCAATCTATAGGCAACAGGCCCAACTCGTTCTATAATCTCATATGGTCCGACGAATCTCGGACTCAATTTGCCCTTTTTGGCCAAATCAAAGTATTTTCTTTCTCGAAGACACTTTCAGAAACACTTTGTTACCAATCTCAAATTTAATATCCTTCTTTTTTAAGTCTGCATAAGACTTTTAACGTTTTGAGGTCGTTTTCAAACTATCACGAATTACTATTACTTTCTACTCAAACTCTTTTGTTAGATCAACCCCTGCAATCTCACCACTGCTGCAACATGCAACTCAACTAATTTATCCAGTGTATAATATGTTCTCACCAGAACAAAATGAGCTAATTTCGTTAATCTATCCACTATCACCCAAATTGCATCTTTCTTTTTCGGAGATAAAGGTAACCTCGACACAAAGTCCATTGTAATTCTCTCTCATTTCCACTCAGGAATCATAATCGGTTGCAACAATCCAGATGGAGCCTGATGTTCAGCTTTAACTTGTTGACAAATTAAACATTTTAACACAAAGTCAAAGATGTCTCGTTTCATACCATGCCACCAATAAAACTATTTCAAATCATTGTACAATTTCTTACTCCTCGGGTCAACAGTCAAACGACTATTGTGAGCTTCATTCAAAATCATCTGGATCAACTCTAAATTTTCTCGGAACACAAATTCGATCTTTAAATTTCAGACAATCATCACTATCAACTCAAAACTCTGAACCAACATTCAATTCACGCTGAGTTCGTTTAACCATCATTTCAACATCAATTTTCTGGACATCACAATTCTGTCGTACATACATCGACTTTACTTTCAACTCAGCCAAGACCGCACTATTATCACACAGATCTTTTTGAGCATTCATTGCTTGAAAAGCACATATAGTCATTCGGCTCAAAGCATCGGTTACAACATTAGCTTTACCCAAATGATAATCAATCACATACGCTATATAAGCTTTGCAACTCTTTCTCACATAGTTCAACGCTTTTATTGTTGATACAACAGCTGGTAATCCTTTCATATCACTAGATTCCATTCGAACCATCCCACCATTCAGACTTTTCAATTCAATACTCTTCCTTTTACAATTCACAATGACATTATGCAGAGTAAGCCAATCCATACTCAGAATTATATTCAATTCATCGAACGGTAGCAACATCAATTTAGCCGGAAAGCATATATCACGAAACATCAATGGGCAATTCTTACATACTTTATCCACCAAGACACACTTACCTAAGGTGTTCGATACCCTAACCACAAATTCAGTAGACACACATAGGAATGAGTTGATCCCAAATCTATTAATGTAATCACATTAGTATCGAATAAAGTAAAAGTACCAGTCATGACGTTTAGAGTTGATGCTTCTTCTCGTGCACGTATAACATAAGCTCGGGCAGCTGCTCTCGCCTCTGACCTTATAGCTGTGTCAGTAATCCCTTTTTGAGTTCCACTCACATTCTCGGCATTTCTGGGTGGTCTACCCCTAGCCGTCACATTATTCGGTCTTTCATTCGGAACATTTTCTTCCTCAGTCAGCTTCGGCAATCTCGAATGAAATGATCTCGAGATCTACATTTATAACAAACTCTATTGTTGTACTTGCCCCAGTACTCTCCCACATGTCGTCTTCCACACTGTATGCACTCAGGTTTGTTATTCTTAACACTACCAACACTTGGTTCATTACGAGTTTGAATTAAGTAAACCCAGTACTTTGCCTCGAACGACCTCTACTTGGATGTCCCAACAAAACATTTGAACGATTTCTTTCATCTCTATATTTCTTTGCTGAAGGTTGAGAGAACTTATTCATCGATCTCTTTCTCTCATCACGAGCCTCCGAATCAGCTTTCTTCTTCTCTTTACTGAGCTCCTCGGCTTTACATGCTCTTTCGACTAACACGACAAATTCATTTATATCAAGTATCCCAACCAACAATTTGATATCTTCATTCAATCCCTCTATGAAACGTTTGCACATAGTAGCTTCGGTCGAAACACATTCCCTCGCGTATTGACTCAGTCTTACAAATTCCTGCTCATACTCAGTAACAGACAAACAACCCTATTTCAACTCTAGAAACTCTTTATGTTTCTGATCAATGAAATGCTGACTAATATACTTCTTTCTGAACTTGACTTGAAAGAAATCCCAAGTGATTCTCTCTCTCTCGGAACCACAGATATCAACGTTTTCCACCAGTTGTAAGCCGTGTTCTCAACAAGGAAACTGCACACTTAACGCACTCATCAGGGTTCAACGACATCTCATCAAATACTCTAATTGTATTCTCAAGCCAAAACTCGGCTCGCTCAGCATCATCATCAGATATGGCCCTAACCTCTTCGGCCCCATATTTTTGAATCTTGTCTACATGTGGTTTATTCAATCTGTTCGGATCTACAACTGGAGGCACAACAGGTACTTGCGGGGGTGGAGGTTGTGGAGCAGCTGGATTCGTTCAAACGAACTCCGTAAACCACTCGCTCATCATTCGAAAGAAGGCTTGCTTAGCCTCTCCTCCCCCATTACTATCGTTTGGCCTAGATGTGGCCGGCGCTGTCCCTTGAGCGGGAGCAGGCGCATTGCTTTCTACATCATCAGCAACTGCTCGATCGGGATCCATTACCAAAATGAAAACACATTTTCAACTGTCAGAATTCATCACACTATCGCAATTTCATAATATGGCATGTATAGCTAGACTCACACGCACTACGTTAGTCCGAGAATCGACTAAACCGTAGCTCTGATACCAATAAAATGTAACACCCTAACCTGAAACCATCGCCAGAATAGGGTTAAGAGGTATTACCGATCAATCAGAATATTTAACAACTAGAATTTACGACACAAAGTCAATCATCTTCAATCACATTCAATTACAATCATAGTGTCCCTTAAGTGAGTCATCAAGACCCTAAGCATGCTTATAAATCGAGTCGGGACTAAACCTAAACACATATAAAATTTCATGAAAATTTGAAACTTTTCTAAGAATACAGGGGAGACACGCCCGTGGGAGGAGACTGTGTGCCCTCCACGGCTTTTAGACACCCCCGTGTGTCCTTCCATGTCTATATACTAATTTGGTCCCCACGGCCACGTGCACGCGTCCGTGTGTCTGACCGTGGTCCTATACTGTCTTCCCCACCACGGCCACCAAGCACGCCCGTGTGCCATGGCCGTGTGCTCTTAGATAGCTACTGACTTGTACACCACGGTTAGCTAACACCCCCGTGACGAGGCTGTGTGCTACAAAACTGTATTCTGCCAATTCACCCACGGTCTATAGGCATGCCCGTGCGCCTCGATCGTGTGACATTATAGGCCATTTTGCAAGGCCAACATGCCACCCACTTAGGGTCAAACCTACAAGCAACACCTACCAATACATATCATGCACATAAGACAACCAAAAACTTACCAATATGACTATTCAATCTATGCATTCAATTCCCATTCCAACCATAACAAATTCCATACCAAAATCTATCTCATCACAAGCATAATACATTAAATACCAAACATTACTCCTTCTAAATTTCACTAATTCACACAAGTATTTTTACTAACACAAAGTTACCATTCACAAGTCTATTTCTCAACCCACAAACCATGCCCAAAAGATCCATCACATATACCAAAATCATTCACGCTAAAGCTAGCACATATCTAGCCACATCTCATGGCTATTTACAACTCTCAAACATGATTCAAATAACTAGCCTATACATGCCATATTTTATCATATACATCTTTCCAAAATACCCAAAATAGATTACCGATAGTGTGACTGAGAGGCTGACGATTCTCGGATCCGAGCTAGCTTTCTTGACATCGCAAGCGCAGAAACAAATCACACAGTAAGATTTATAAAGCTTAGTAAGTTCATAAAATAATACAAGTAATTCATTGTATTGACTCAATGAACAAATTGAACTATCACACAGATAATTTACCGATAATACCCACATTCAACTATATTCATAACTCACTTAGTATTCCATTCATCTACCTTCAATTTCACCAACCACATAGGTATCATACATACCTTTAGCAACAAATAGCTACTATCCAACCATGCTACTCAACTACCCGGTTTTTACATTTCAATCAAACTTTACTATTATTTTAATTTATTAATACACTTATAAATTTATATCATCACATAGATAAAAGCACAACTAGGCACCTTATTAATCTCTACCTCATACTCAAACATATATATGTATAATTAACTCTTAAATCTATCATCAACCAAGTAGGTTCAAACGTACCTTGATCAACATACAACTACTCACCATTCGTATTACTCAATTTGCTCGATATTACTTCTCATTCAACCTTTGCTATACCTTTGACTTATTCGCACACTTAGTGCCAATTTCATAACTGAAACATAATCATCATCACACACTTAGTGCCAATATGTTAAACCGAACTTTTATCGGTATCGCACACACAGTGCATATTCGATGAGCCGGAGCTTCTATCTTTTCGCACACACAGTGCTAATTATTAAAGTCGTAACTTCTATAGTTTTGCACACACAGTGCTAATTGTTAAAGTCGTAGCTTCTATAGTTTCGCACACACAGTGCTAATTGTTAAAGCCGTAGCTTCTATAGTTTCGCATACGATTGCTAATTAACTCAGTATCAACTCAATTTCGCACACATAGTGCCTTAATACTTTAACTTATACTTAAAACATTTTATTTCATTTATATACATTCATTCGTTTCACAACACATAGATATAAATTTAATAGCAAGAATTATATCCAAACTTATATCAATATTGCACACTCAGTGCTAACCACAAAGCCGAAGCTTATATTATTTTGCACACGCAACACTATTCATCTTGGTCACATTTTCGAATACGTACACTTAGTTCTACATAACTTAAGCTCTCACATAGCATTTACCATTCGATATATCATACCAATCATTTCATGATATTAAGCATAGTTAATTACACGTACTATGTCTGAACTTACCTCGGATGTTGAAATACCGAAACGGTCGATTAATCGAGCACTTTGTCTTTGCCTCGATCTCGATCCAAACCTCTCCTTTACTGGTCTATACACATTCAAATTCAATCCATTCAATCAACAACTCATTCAATTTGGTCCACACTCACTCATTTAGGGTATTTTACAAAATAGCCCTCACATTTTCACATTTTATCACTTTAGTCCCTGTTTCATAAAATCATCAAGTACACCAAATTTCAAAATACATATACTAGCCAAATTCTTCCCATGCTAATACAAGCTCATACATTTCATTTATTTCACATTTTAACCCTTCAATATACACTTTTCACAATTTAGCCTTAATTAGCTAAATTTATCAAAAATTCAAGAACAATGTATGTTCATCTAGCTCAAATCTTTCTTTTAACACCATAAACCACCACAAAGCTCAATATATCATCAATGGCATATCACAAAAAACATCATCAAATTACAAAATTTATGCATGGGTTTTGTAGAGCACAAAGCAACGATTACAAAAACGTAGAAATTATCAAAAACCGATAAAAAATACATACCAAATTTAAGCATGAACCATGGCCGAATACCAAGCTTCCTTATTTCTTTCTCTTTTCTTTTTGTTTTGGTGGAGATGGATGAACAATGCACTACCCCATTTCTTTTTATTATCATAGTTTATAATATATATAATATATATATATATAATATACTTTAACTTATAAGTTAATATATATATATATATAAACATATATATATATACACATATCAACATTTAATGCCATCCACCACATATAATTTTTGGCTTATTACAACATTAATCCTCCCCTTTATAAAGACAACAACAATTTAGCAGTTATAAATCAACACACATCTTTTACACTTTATACGGTTAAGTCCTTTCTTCTAATTTGACACACCAATAATTAAATTATCATACAAAATTTTCACACAGGCTATGTCACGTACTATTCACACAGAAAATATCATTAAAATATTTTTACGACCTCGAATTTGTGGTCCCGAAACCGCTGTTTCAACCAGGGTCTAAACTGGGCTGTTACAGCGTAAGTGCCGAATGACTTTGTATTGGACTGAACTCAAGGAAAATTAGATACATGGGGTAGATCTGGTTAGTGAAACCGAAGAGAAGGTAAAAATAATCCGTGATTGTTTAAAAGCTACTTCTGATAGACAAAAATCCTACTCGGACTTGAAACGAAAGGAGATCGATTTTCAAGTTGGTGATAAAGTATTTTTGAAAGTATCACCATGGAAGAAAGTTCTTAGATTTGGCCATAAAGGAAAATTGAGTCCGTGTTTTATCGGACCATATGAGATTACCGAGAGGATAGGGCCGGTAGCTTATCGATTGGCTTTACCGTCTAAATTGGAAAAGATTCATGATGTGTTTCACGTGTCTATGTTGCGACGTTACCGATCAGACCCTTCGCATGTAATTACACCGACAGAGGTTAAAATTCAACCTGACATGACATATGACGAAGAACCGATTAAGATTCTAGCACGGGAAGTTAAACAGCTAAGGAATAAAAGTATAGCTCTCGTGAAAGTATTATGGCAAAGACATGGGGTAGAAGAGGCTACATGGGAGCCCGAGGAGGCTATGAGAAACCAGTACCCAAACCTTTTTACCGATAAGATTTTCGGGGACAAAAATCCCTAAGAGGGGAGAATTGTAACAGCTCAATTTAGGGCCTAGTCAGAATAGTGGTTGCGAGAACACAAATTCGAAGTAGAAATATGAGTTTTATGAATTTTATGAGGCTTATGATGTGTTTTCATGATTGTGTGAAAACTTCATGAGGAAATTTTATGAATTAGTGATCAATTGGTCCATTAGGACTAAATTGCAAAGATTAGAAAATATGAGATTCTAGAAGATTTAAGTATGAAATAGAATTATAAAAATTGTTAGAGGTCCTTATTTAGCAATTAGACCATTAAATGTTAAGATGGACAAAAATGGACATGGGAAGGAAAAATCTAAAGAAAGGGCCTTAAGGGCATTTTTGTCATTTGGTTAATAAAAAATTTAAAAGGGAAAAAGAAGTCAAAAATCATGTCCATCTTCTTCTCCATAGCCAAAAATTATAAGGACTCCATAGCTAGGGTTTCTTCAACTTCCAAGTTTGATAATAAGTGTCTTCTAGCCCCGTTTTTAATGTTCTTCGTATTTTTGAGATCCTCGTAGCTCGATTTAGCTATTTCTAGCTATATTTTGAGGTAGGATTTATGTTCAAAAATTTACCCATGTATGGCATGCATGTATTTTGATGTTTTATGGAATAATATGAAAGTTTGATGTATGATAAACATCTTTTTCTAAGTGATTTTCATGAAAAATGCATAAAAGGACCAAATTGCAAAAGTTATAAAAATGGTCATACATGGGTGAAATAGTGGCAATTAGGGGCTGTTGTAGTTAAGAAAATAATTCGGCTAGGCTTAAAATACAAGAAAGTTGAATACAAATCATTTTACGAGCCTAGGGGTAAAAGTGTAATTATGTGAAAGTTTAGGGGCAAAATCGTAATTTTTCCAAAATATGATTCATGAGTCAATTTAGTCAATGTGAGTATTAAACAAGTGAAATTTTTATTATAGACCAAGAAACACGAAGCCCGGATCGAAACCAAGGCAAGAACAAAGTGTTGGACTAAATTGAACATCTACGCACATTTTGGGTACCGAGGTAAGTTTGTGTGAAATTATAGCTACATAATGTTTTTATGTTTTTAATTTTTTGACATTAGGAGAAATGAATATTATTTCTATGAAATTAACTAATGATGTCTTGATGAGGATTTAATGAAAATGTGCTAAGATGAAGTCCCGGTTGAAGATTCAGAATACGAGGATACCTATGTGACAACATGAGATAAGGACGGTCCCGTATAAGACCATGTCTGGGACATGGCATCGGTACCGAATGTAGGTCCCGTATAAGACCATGTCTGGGACATGGCATCGGCACCGAATAAGGAAGGTCCCGTATAAGACCATGTCTGGGACATGGCATCGGCACCGAATAAGGAAGGTCCCGTATAAGACCATGTCTGGGACATGGCATCGGCACTGAATAAGGAAGGTCCTGTATAAGACCATGTTTGGGACATGGCCTCAGCAACAAAGGAAGATCTCGTGTAAGACCATATCTGGGACATGGCATCGACATCGAGCTAAGAGATCCCGTGTAAGACCATATTTGGGATATGGCATCGGTAGCAATAGGTGATCTCATGTAAGACCATATCTGGGATATGGCATTGGCATCGTGACACAAGTATGATTAGATTGAGTATCCTTTGGTATTTCGAGTAATTCAACGGGAAAAAGAGCTAAGTATGCAAAGATGGCAAGAGCTAAGCTATACATAGATGACGAAAAGTTACATTTATGTTAAGGATGATAATGATACAAGTTTATGTTCATGATAATATAAGTACTAAATTATGTGATGAAGTGATACAGGTACCATGAGTAAAATTACGAGTTATGAAACCGTAATGTGATATGTGATGGGTAAGCGTAAGTATGAGTAAGTATGTCAAAGTACTGGAAAACTTGTGCTGTTATCGTTCTCTGAGATGAATGGATTTTACCATGAGTACTTATGTTTCTATTTCAATTCATGTAAACTTACTAAGCTATGTACTTACCCCTCTCTTTTCCCTTTTCCTTGTAGTTTCACCAAGCTAGATCGGGGATCGTAGGACGTCGGAGCTCGGATCACACTATCAACTATTCTTTTGGTATAGTAAAGTTGGTTCATTTTGAGTATGGCATGTATAGGAACTTGGTCATTTTGTGTTATGTCATATTTGAAAGCCAAAGTGTTGGCTATTAATATTATACACTCATTTTGTAAATGGCCATTAGGGATTGGCCAATATTTATCAAGTTTTATATCTTAATGATGATGAGTTCTATGTAGTGCATGAATGATGATATATGAGTATTCATAATGTATTATTGCCATGTTATGTATTGCTTGTATTCGTATATGTGTGTTTATGTTTCAGGGTGGCAATAGGCTTGGACAATAGCCTTCTAATTGTCCACACGGGTAGACACACGGGGGTGTGTCTAGGTCGTGTGTCATACACGGCCAGCCCCATAGGTGTGTTGTAGGCCGTGTGTCGCCTGCATCAAAATTGCGAGAATTTGATTCGCCACACGGGCCAGCACACGGGCGTGTGCCTAGGCCGTGTTGTAACACCCCAAACTCGGACAAGACCCCACGCCCGAATCTGGTATGTTACGGGGAAAAACGTCTTTAAGTGCTCAGATTTTTCGTTTAAAAGCGGGGTGAAAACACAGTGGATTTGAGGAAAATTTTGAGTAGGCTTGTTTGATTAGATTTTGAAAACTTATCCAAGTATATAGTTAAAACGAGTTGATTTCAATTAGCACTTCCAATAGTTTCTTAGTGCCATTTTGAAACATTTTAGACTTAGTGGAAAAAAATCGAGTTTGATTTGGAAATCATTTGAGTTTATTGTATAGCAAAACATAGCGAGATACCCGATGGTATAGTTTAAAACACATTGCGATATAAGTTTGAAAACATTGTTTTTCCAAGTTTTAGTAAAATTCCATACCAAGTTATTTGTTAAGCAGGTTGCGAATCTAATTAAAACATAACCATCATAAAACATAATTTAAAGGCCTTTTACAAATCCAAATTAAAGCCCAAATAAAAGTAATTAAACTAAAGTACCCAAATGATAGAGTTTGAGTAAAACTTTATTAAGCATGGCATGAGCACCCCGAGTCCATCCCGGCTCCATGCCCGCGTCTACGAGTCACCTGAAATGTCAAAGGAGAGGGTGAGTCGAGTGACTCAGTGCATAAATCCCGCTCCCGATGAAACAACATGCTAACACACATCATACATAGCAACATAATTAATGCAACCCGATCCTAACCATCCGTATCTCCTTTTTCTACCCCGTGTGGTACCAAACCACTGGTGGTGCCAAACCACTGGTGACATATAGTCACAATGTGTTACCAAAACACTGGTGTCCCAAAGACACAATGTGCTACCCAAGCACTGGTGACCGTAGTCACAATAATCGAATGATGGGGCCAACCCATCGTGTGATACCCAATCGCTAGCAGACGATCCCATATCTCAAAGTGGGGCCAACCCACGGTGGTGTTAACCACAGGGACAAGTCGCAATGAGGTGCCCAACCTCTGGTGTCCCAAAGACACAAATGTGCTACCAAAGCACCTTTGGTGACCGTAGTCACAATAATCGAATGATGGGGCCAACCCATCGTGTGATACCCAATCACTAGCGACGATCCCATATCTCAAAGTGGGGCCAACCCACGGTGGTGTTAACCACGGGGACAAGTCGCAATGAGGTGCCCAACCTCTCGGTGTCCCAAAGACACAAATGTGCTACCAAAGCACCTGGTGACCCAAAGTCACTAAGTGTGTTACCAAAACACTGGTGCTCGTCAGCACAAAATATCATGCTCCCTCCACTCATATCACCCATCAACATACCATACTCATGTAATCATGCATATCATACAAATTATGCATATCATGCTAATATGTTTGACTCATGCCCCATATCACATACATACATAGTCATGATACCATATAGATCATCAGTAATCTAGTAACAATACTGACTTACCCGGATACGTACACATACCCCGTTTGGGTATCCAAGAATCCATCATACTGTCATGATTTTAATAGGCAAACAGGTTTAATAACAATATTACTAAGTATGGGTGTGTTAGTTACACACCTGGTAATACGAGTCTAGAAATCGACAAAAAGCGATCTAAGTCCCTTGATTAACTAGCTCCTACAATCGGCCAAGACATAGGGTTAGGTGCTAAAGCCATTCGGCCAAGGATTTTAAGCCAACAGGAATTGCTACCAACCCTTACCTTCACTTGATTTGGTTTCCTACCAAACCGAACCCCTGATGGTTCCTTCTTCAACAATCGGCACCCTATCAAAATAGTTAATCACAAATCACCTTTGACTTAATCGAAATCACGAATAAACCATGAACGATATATCACCATCACTTACCGAATTGGTTAACAAAGGAGAAGGCTCCACTGATCGCTTGGAACTCCCTGATTGCCCTATCACACAATCGGTTCAATCATAAGAGACCACACCTTTACCACATGCCTAGAATCGGCTAATAATCCAATCAACACCCATTAAGCACTAGAGAGGGAAGAAATGGCTATTCGGCCTAGCACTTACCAACACCAACCAATTATTCGGCCAAGACGCCACTAGGGAAGAAGATAGGTTCGGTCCACACTTTGCACCACAATCAAACAAAAGGTACGGCTAGGGGGTTTATCACTCTTATTTTCGGCCTTGAAAGAAAAAAAGGAGGAAAAATAGAGGTGGGAAGAAATGGGGGAAATCGGCAATTGAGTTTAAAGAAAAGAAGAGGAATAAAGTTGGATAAGGGAGGGTACTTTCGGCTTGTAAATGAAAGAAGAAGAAGAAGATGTGTTCTAAGAGAATGGAGTTTCGGCTAGCAAGAAAAGAAGTGGAAAAACGGTTTTGGAGAGGTGGGGTTTCGGCTCAACACAATGAACAAAAGAAATAGGTGAGAGGGAGCATTCGGCCTACACCAATGAAAGAGGGACAGAGATGATTGAAAACTTTCGGTTTGCAAAAAGTAAGGATGGAGTCACTCACTTGGATTTTTGGTTTCAAGAGGTGAAGAAAATGAGAAGAAACCTTGAAGAAAATTCGGCTACAAGTATCAAAAGGGAACTTTTGGTTTTTACCAAATGTGACCGAAAATGCCAAAATTTCCAAAAAATTTCGGCACCCCACCAACATCATACTACTATGCCGTCACTCCCCCTCCCAACTCCCCTAAAATTCGGCCATGATCCCCCCCAACTACTCCATGCCACACATTCAAATGTGTTTACCAAGTCTTCCTCCTAAAATCCCTCTCCACCCTCCATTCAAATGGGAAGACTTAGTCTTAGGCAGAGTTTGAACTGCCACAAACTCCTCCCTCCATGCCGTCAAAATGAGTGCCAAAAAGTGGCCACTCCGCAGCTCGATCACAAGGCCTACACCCTTGCATAAGGCATTACCCACACAAAGCCTTAGTGGCGTCTAGCTTGCCACTACACCACACCTCCACTTGTGCAATAAAACATCAAAGAAAATCCTTATACCCTAGCTCCAATAGCTCCCCTGACTTAACACCCAAAAATCAAAATTTTCCCATTCACTCAGGCACACTCCTAACCCACAATTAAGCCCCTAAAACACCGAAATAGCAACACAGCACACTAAACACATGCAAAAACATGCAACAACAAAATAGCCCCCTAACCCGGGATATTACAGTTCTACCCCCCTTAAAATAATTTCGACCTCGAAATTACCTGATCAGAAGAGTTGCGGGTATTGCTGTCTCATCATATCCTCGGGTTCCCACGTAGCTTCTTCTACGCCATGATTCCGCCAAAGAACCTTAACCAAAGGCACAGACTTTCTACGCAGGACCTTCACATCCCGATCAAGAATCTGCACAGGTTCCTCCTCCATGGTCAAATCTGGATTTACCTCGATCTTTTCCACTGCTACCACATGCGACGGATCTGAACGATACCTCCGAAGCATCGAAACGTGGAAAACGTCGTGAATCTGACTAAGCTCTGCTGGCAACTCAAGCTGATACGCCACTGGTCCAACTCGTCTCAAAACCCTATACGGCCCAATAAACCTCGGACTTAGCTTGCCTTTCTTCCCGAACCTCAACACCTTCTTCCAAGGCGAGACCTTCAGGAAAACTCAATCCCCCACAGCGAACTCTATATCTCTTCGCTTAAGATCGGCATAAGACTTCTGCCGGTCCGAAGCTTCCTTCAATCGAGACTGAATCAACTTAACCTTGTCTTCGGCCTCAAAGAACCAACTCGGGTCCCAACAAGCGACGTTCACCCAACTCCGTCCAACACGTAGGTGAGCGACATTTCCTACCATACAACGCCTCGCACGGTGCCATCTTGATGTTCGCTGGTAATCGTTGTTGTAGGCAAACTCACTAATGGTAGAAACTCCTCCCAACTACCTCTCAAATCCAAGATACAACCTCTCAAAGATATCCTCTAAGACTCGAATGACCCTTTTCGATTGACCGTCGATTTGCGGGTGAAAAGCCGTCATCGAAATCCAAACGAGTACCCGAGCCCGATGCAAAGTGCTTTCGTAACCTTGACGTGAATCTAGGATCCCTATCCGAGATGATCGAGACGCGCACGCCGTGCAACCTCACTATCTCTCGACACATATAGCTTCGCTTAGCTTTCAAGTGAGTAGTCAACCCTCACCGGAATAAAGTGAGCTGATTTAGTCGGATCGATCCACCACTACCCAAATCGAATCCTTCTTGCTTGGCGTAAGCGGTAACCCACCGATTTAAATCCATGGTTATCCTTTCCCACTTCCATCGAGGAATCTTCACAGCTGAAACCCCGACGCAAGAATCGATGTTCAACCTTGACTCTGCTGGCAAGTCGACACTTCCTAACAAACTCTGTCACCTCCTTCTTCAAGCCGAGGCCACCAAAGCGCTCTCTAAGATCCCTATACATCTTGCTACCTCCGGGATGCATAGCATGAGGATCTGCTATAAAGCGCCCCGAAGAATCTTCGCCTCGACTCAACATCTTTAGGCATACAAGCCTTACCTTGAAAACACAGAACCCCATCACTAGACAGGCTGTAACCATCCACACCACCATTCTGCACTTGCAACCTTCGCGCACTTAGAATCACATCCAATAACTGTTTCTCTCTGATCTGCTCAACCCAAGTAGGCTTAACCTGCAACTCTGCCAGAATACTCCCCTCGTCATACAAACTCAAATGGGCAAACAAAGCTCTTAAGTCCGAAACAACCTTGCGGCTCAACGCGTCTGCCACCACGTTAGCCTTGCCCGGATGATACTCAATCGAACAGTCATAATCTTTCAGCAACTCGACCCATCTGCGCTGCCTCAAATTCAAATCCTTCTGAGTCAGTAGATACTTCAGACTCTTATGATCTGTGTAGACTATCGATCTCTCTCCGTACAAGTAGTGCCTCCAAATCTTTAAGGCGAAGACCACAGCCGCTAGCTCCAAATCATGCGTCGGATAGTTGACCTCATGTGGCCTCAGCTGCCGAGAAGCGTAAGCCACAACCTTACCTTCTTGCATCAGCACACAACCCAAGCCCGTATGTGATGCATCGCAATAGACTGTGAATTCCTTACCAGCCTCAGGTTGAATTAGAACCGGAGCCTCAGTCAAAATCTTCTTTAACTTATCGAAGCTTTCCTGCTGTTTCTCAGTCCATACAAACGGAACTTCTTTCCTCAGCAACTTGGTCATCGGTGCCGCTATCAACGAGAAACCCTCAACAAACCTTCGGTAGTATCCGGCCAAACCCAGAAAACTCCGAATTTCAGCCACTGACTTAGGCGGCTTCCAATCCAAAACTGCCTCAATCTTACGAGGATCTACTCGAATCCCCTCAGCCGACACTACATGACCCAAGAAAGTCACTTCTCTAAGCCGTAACTCACACTTACCGAACTTAGCATAGAGAGCCGCTTTTCCTCAAAATCGCAACACCACTCGCAAATGCTTATCATGCTCTTCCTCCGCCCTTGAGTACACCAAGATGTCGTCTATGAAAACCACGACGAACCGATCCAGACATCTTTGTTGAAACACCCTATTCATCATGTCCATAAACGCCGCCGGTGCGTTAGTCAACCCGAACGGCATTACCGTAAATTCGTAGTGCCCATACCGAGTCCGAAACTTATTTGTTTTATGGATATCAGCCTCCTTAACTCTTAACTGGTGATACCCAGATCTCAAGTCGATCTTCGAAAATACCGCAGCACCCTTCAGCTGATCAAACAAGTCATCTATCCGTGGCAACGGATACTTGTTTTTAATCGTCGGCTTGTTCAAGCGCAAGGTAGTCTATACACATCCGCATCGTGCCATCTTTCTTCTTGACAAAGAGTACCGGCGCACCCCACGGTGAAACACTTGGCCTGATGAAACCTCGATCCAATAACTCCTGGATCTGAGCCTTAAGCTCCACCAATTCCTTTGGCGCCATCCTATACGGAGCAATAGACACCGCGCAGATTCCGGTAAATGATCAATCCCGAACTCCACCTCGCGATCTGGCGGCAAACCTGGAAGCTCCTCAGGAAAAACATCAGCAAACTCCTTAACGGTACGAACCTTCTCCACAGCAGACTCCTTAGCCTCCAACGCATACACATGAACAACATACGCTTCACAGCCCTTCCTGACCATCTTCTCCGCTTTCAGAGCAGATACCACATTTGATAAGTAATCTCTCCTATTACCTATCATAGCCACCTCTTCACCCTCGACCGTCTTAAGAACCATGCGCTTGGCCGCGCAATCCAACCTCACCTGGTACTTGACCAACCAATCCATCCCAAGAATCAGATCGAAATCCCCAAACGGCAGTTCCATCAGATCAGCAGCAAACACTACCCCTTGGAGTTTTAAGGGTACCTCTCTAAACAGTTTATCTACTACTACAGAGTGACCTAGAGGGCTAATCACGGTCATCCGCCTAGAAGATATCTCGAGTCTAAATCCATGGTCTCTACTATACTCACGGCAACATAAGAGTGCGTTGAACCCACATCAATCAAAGCAGTATAAGGAGAACCAAAGATCAAAAACGCACGGTTATGACGTCCCCGCGTCGCGCCTCCTCTCGGCGCCTCGCAAAGAAGATACACTAATCCAGCCGTCTAGCATCGAACTACTCGCACCTCGCGCGGTGCTCCACGGCCCCACCGAACCATTACCACCTCTCGCCATTACCACGGCCTCTCTGTGGTGGCGGTCCATTACCTTTGAACCGACACGCCCCGACTCTCGATCGAATCCTAGCCAACCTACGCGGACAGTCCCTCACACGGTGCTCCAGAGAACCACACTCGAAGCAACCTTTTCCTCCAGTCCAGCAGCCACCCCAATGAGATTTCCCACACTGATCACACTGCGGCGGTCCCTGCCTAGCAGCAACAAACCTAGCAGGCTGGTTCGGCCCACTCGGTCTAGCCCTCTTCTGCGGATTACCCGACGACCCAGAGGACCCAAAGCTCCTCTTATGTCTATTTCGGTCCATGCCCTGTCTCACTGACTCCTTAACACCCTCGGCTACCTTAGCCTTCTCAACTAAGACAGCAAACTCGCGCCCCGCCGAGGAGCAATCAGTGACCTCAAGTCGCCTCATGAGACCATCCTCAAACGAACACACCTCTCATGCTCGGTGGCCACAATGCCCTCGGCATACCTACTCACCAGAACTCACCTCGACTCAAAGCAGAATGATTTACTCCCTGAACAAGCCTCGGAAAAGCCTTCCACTGAGTCAACATAACTAGCTCCGATGTATTTCCTTTGATATGCACGAAATAATCCCATGTTAGATCTCTCCGCCTGCCACACTGTCTCGAACCGTGAGCCACCACCGATATGACTCATCCCGAGAAGCGTATACGATGCCCTTCGGCTTCTCTTCATTTGTCAAGTCCAGATCATCCATGACCCGCTCGATCGCCTCCGGCCAATATTCAAAGAAGGCTGGAGCAACACCTAAACACCTCGGAAGAATTCGGCCCCATTGGCCCGAAGTCGCCAGAACAGATTTCCTAACTCCCGCACCACCACCTACACCAGCTACTCTTTCCAACACTCGCAAAGATCGCTCGTGACATCGCTGCGTCATCCCCAGCCCGATCTTGGAACTCACCACCTCCGGTGGTGGCGGAACCGGTATCTCATTTTCGAACCCCGACTGCGGATCCTACGGGCTCGTAAAGCGTCATCCTACCACGACCTCGTCCACGACCACGTCCACCTCTAGCGCTCATGACTAATCTTTCTACGTGATTCGATTAAGAATTTTTATGCATCGTATTTATTCCACTTGTTTAAAAGCAAGTCTTATGAATATTTTAAGAGGATTTGTTCTCGCGAGTTCACGTAATCCTATCGTTTCAATCTCTAAAGTAGTATACTATTGCTATTCATCAAATCATATCACATCCAATCAATTCTCAAGCAATAGTACTGGTACTTACCGCGAATCAAGTGTAGGAGACTCGGTGCCATGCCTTTCAAACCATACTTTGAGAATAAAAACTAACAAAACAACCTTTTGAAAACATTTTGGGCCTCGTGCCCACAAAACAGCCTTTGAACTTAGCTCGATACCACAATTGTAACACCCCAAACTCGGACAAGACCCCACGCCCGAACTGGTATGTTACGGGAAAACGTCTTTAAGTGCTCAGATTTTTCGTTTAAAAGCGGGGTGAAAAACAAATGGATTTGAGGAAAATTTTGAGTAGGCTTGTTTGATTAGATTTTGAAAACTTATCCAAGTATATAGTTAAAACGAGTTGATTTCAATTAGCACTTCCAATAGTTTCTTAGTGCCATTTTGAAACATTTTAGACTTAGTGGAAAAAATCGAGTTTGATTTGGAAATCATTTGAGTTTATTGTATAGCAAAACATAGCGAGATACCCGATGGTATAGTTTAAAACACATTGCGATATAAGTTTGAAAACATTGTTTTTCCAAGTTTTAGTAAAATTCCATACCAAGTTATTTGTTAAGCGAGTTGCGTAATCTAATTAAAACATAACCATCATAAAACATAATTTAAAGGCCTTTTACAAATCCAAATTAAATCCCAAATAAAAGTAATTAAACTAAAGTACCCAAATGATAGAGTTTGAGTAAAACTTTATTAAGCATGGCATGAGCCCCGAGTCCATCCCAGCTCCATGCCCGCGTCACGAGTCACTGAAATGTCAAAGGAGAGGGTGAGTCGAGTGACTCGATGCATAAATCCCGCCCCGATGAAACAACATGCTAACACACATCATACATAGCAACATAATTAATGCAACCCGATCCTAACCATCCGTATCTCCTTTTTCTACCCCGTGTGGTACCAAACCACTGGTGGTGCCAAACCACTGGTGACATATAGTCACAATGTGTTACCAAAACACTGGTGTCCCAAAGACACAATGTGCTACCCAAGCACTGGTGACCGTAGTCACAATAATCGAATGATGGGGCCAACCCATCGTGTGATACCCAATCACTAGTGACGATCCCATATCTCAAAGTGGGGCCAACCCACGGTGGTGTTAACCACGAGGACAAGTCGCAATGAGGTGCCCAACCTCCGTGTCCCAAAGACACAAATGTGCTAATAAAGCAATGGTGACCGTAGTCACAATAATCGAATGATGGGGCCAACCCATCGTGTGATACCCAATCACTAGTGACGATCCCATATCTCAAAGTGGGGCCAACCCACGGTGGTGTTAACCACTGGGGACAAGTCGCAATGAGGTGCCCAACCTCCGGTGTCCCAAAGACACAAATGTGCTACCAAAGCACTGGTGACCCAAAGTCACAAAGTGTGTTACCAAAACACCGGTGCTCACAAGCACAAAATATCATGCTCCCTCCACTCATATCACCCATCAACATACCATACTCATGTAATCATGCATATCATACAAATTATGCATATCACGCTAATATGTTTGACTCATGCCCCATATCACATACATACATAGTCATGATACCATATAGATCATCAAGTAATCTAGTAACAATCGACTTACCCGGACGCGTACATACCCCGCTTGGGTATCCAAGAATCCATCATCATCACCATGATTTTAATAGGCAAACAGTTTAATAACAATATTACTAAGTATGGGTGTGTTAGTTACACACCAGTAATACGAGTCTAGAAATCTCGACAAAAGCGATCTAAGTCCCTTGATTAACTAGCTCCTACAATCGCCAAGACATAGGGGTTAGGTGCTAAAGCCATTCGGCCAAGGATTTTAAGCCAACAGAATTGCTACCAACCCTTACCTTCACTTGATTTGGTTTCCTACCAAATGGAAGAACCTGATGGTTCCTTCTTCAACAATCGGCACCCTATCAAAATAGTTAATCACAAATCACCTTTGACTTAATCGAAATCACGAATAAACCATGAACGATATATCACCATCACTTACCGAATTGGTTAACAAAGGGAGAAGGCTCCACTGATCGCTTGAACTCCCCGATTGCCCTATCACACAATCGGTTCAATCATAAGAGACCACACCTTTACCACATGCCTAGAATCGCTAATAATCCAATCAACACCCATTAAGCACTAGAGAGGGAAGAAATGGCTATTCGGCCCTAGCACTTACCAACACCAACCAATTATTCGGCCAAGACGCCACTAGGGAAGAAGATAGGTTCGGTCCACACTTTGCACCACAATCAAACAAAAGGTACGGCTAGGGGTTTATCACTCTTATTTTCAGCCTTGAAAGAAAAAAGGAGGAAAAATAGAGGTGGGAAGAAATGGGGAAATCGGCAATTGAGTTTAAAGAAAAGAAGAGGAATAAAGTTGGATAAGGGAGGGTACTTTCGACTTGTAAATGAAAGAAGAAGAAGAAGATGTGTTCTAAGAGAATGGAGTTTCGCTAGCAAGAAAAGAAGTGGAAAACGGTTTTGGAGAGGTGGGGTTTTGGCTCAACACAATGAACAAAAGAAATAGGTGAGAGGGAGCATTCGGCCTACACCAATGAAAGAGGGACAGAGATGATTGAAAACTTTCGGTTTGCAAAAAGTAAGGATGGAGTCACTCACTTGGATTTTTGGTTTCAAGAGGTGAAGAAAATGAGAAGAAACCTTGAAGAAAATTCGGCTACAAGTATCAAAAGGAACTTTTGCTTTTACCAAATGTGACCGAAAATGCCAAAATTTCCAAAAATTTGGCACCCCACCAACATCACACTACTATGCCGCCACTCCCTCCCAACTCCCTAAAATTCGGCCATGATCCCCCCAACTACTCCATGCCACACATTCAAATGTGTTTACCAAGTCTTCCTCCTAAAATCCCTCTCCACCCTCCATTCAAATGGGAAGACTTAGTCTTAGGCGAGTTTGAACCGCCACAAACTCCTCCCCTCCATGCCGTCAAAATGAGTGCCAAAAGTGGCCACTCCATGGCTCGATCACAAGGCCTACACCCTTGCATAAGGCGTTACCCACACAAAGCCTTAGTGGCGTCTAGCTTGCCACTACACCACACCTCCACTTGTGCAATAAAACATCAAAGAAAATCCTTATACCCTAGCTCCAATAGCTCCCCTGACTTAACACCCAAAAATCAAAATTTTCCCATTCACTCAGGCACACTCCTAACCCACAATTAAGCCCCTAAAACACCGAAATAGCAACACAACACACTAAACACATGCAAAAACATGCAACAACAAAATAGCCCCCTAACCCGGGATATTACACGTGTGCCCCTTTAGAGTTTGCTGACGTCATAAATAGAATACCCAGGTTTTCACACACGGGTGAGGACACGGGCATGTCTTGGCCGTGTGAGGAACACGGGCCACAGACATGGGCGTGTGTCCGGCCGTGTGAAAACCCTTGAAGGTTTGAAATGAAAAATAAATTCCACACGAGCTAGGAACATGGGCGTGTGTTACCACACGGCCAGCCCACACGGGTGTGTTCCATTCCACATGGTCGTGTGGCCCTATTTAAGGCAAAAATTTTCTAAGAGTACAAAGCTCCTGTTTAGTCCTGAACCTTTCAGTATGTATGTTTAGGGTCTCGAAGGCCCGTAATAGGGATGTTATGAATATGAATGAAAAATTTGAAGTTAAAATAAAATTTTATAGCCCGATGTTGTATGTTAAAGTATGTTAAGTCCGGTAATGCCTCGTACCCTATCCCGGAGTTGGATACGGGTACGGGGTGGTACAAGTAGGATGTTAGGACCTATAAATACGATGTTTATTTTTTGTTTATTTTTTCTGGTCATTTATGACCCAAAGCTCCAACACTCCAATTGAGCTGTACCCAGATCCAGAGTAACTTACCTCGAGGAAATTTTTTATTTGAGGATCCATGTGAGCAACTAGGAAATAATCGGGAAGAAGTCCCAATGGCTCAACAGACATAGCGCGATTACATCCTACCTATATTAGATACGGTGCGAGGAAGTATTGAGCAACTGGCTATTAACTTCAATAAATTTGAAATAAAAGTGGCCATGATTCAGATGATCCAAAATACACTTTAGTTCAAAGGGAACATGGTTGAAGACCCAAATCAACACTTGAAGTGGTTTCTTCAACTACATGACACCTTCAAATATAACAGGGTATCCGATAACGTTGTGCGTCTTTGATTATTCTTGTTTTCTTTGTGCGGCAATGCGATTGATTGGTTAGACTCAATAGAATCAGGTTACATTACCATAAGGAACGATTTAGCGGGAAAATTTCTCCATAACTTTTTCCCGATTAGTTGAACGATTCAGTTGAGGTGAGAAATCACCAATTTTAAACAATTTGAAGGTGAATACCTATACGAGGCGTGGGAGCATGTTAAGATGATGCTAAGGAAATGCCCCCATCATGGACTACAAGCATGGTTCCAGATCCAAATATTCTACAATGGTGTTGATGGACACATTACATCTAACTTAGACGAAGCATCCTACGGATCTCTCATGTTTCGCATGTTCAAACGAGCTTGCAAAATTATAGAAGACATGGCCATGAATTCGTACATGTGGCCCAATGAGAGATTATGTACAAATCGAAGCCTCCAATAGTGAAAGCAGTGAACGGAGAAAAAGATGATAATAGATTCCAATGAATCTTAGAGAAGCTTAACCGTTTGGAAACACCCATCAAGTCGACAAGAGTGAAGCCACATTCGAAGAACCAACCAGATGAAGCAAGTTACATAGGTAATATGGGTGGAAATCCCTATTCAAATACTTACAATCTCAATTGGAAGGATCATTCGAACTTCAAGTGGGGAGGCAACCAAGAAGGCACGAATCAAGCCCAAACTCGGCAAAATCCTCATTACCAACCTTCACCATTGCAACAAAAAGTCGTGGGAAACGACCATGCTGCATGTGGTCAAAGATTTGATCAACTAGAGAGGAAGACGTAAAGAATGAAGACAGACATTGGACAAGTCCAAGCTACATGTGGATGAATCAAATCATGAATGGGTAACCTCTGCAACCAAATGAGCCAATTGATGACGATGTTTCAAAAGCAAAATGGTCGGAGTCTCCCCAACAATACAGAAAATAATCCTCAGAGGGATGGGAAAGAGCACGCAAATGCGATTGCATTGCGATCAGGAAAGGTATTAAATATGTCAATTACGCCCATCCATGAATAAGAAGAAGTTCCCAAAAAGGTCGATGAATCCATAGAAGAGGAAGAAGTCGAGCACCACAAGCCAATTGAAGAGGTAGCAGAGCCAGTGCCTGATCCGGTAATCTCAATTCCATGCACAACAAAGGTACCTTTCCCGACAAAACTAGAGGACAAACAAAAGAGTGACGAGGTAGATTTTGTAAGTTTTCTAAATTTATTTAAATCCCTCAATGTCAATTTTCCGCTCTTAGAGCTAATAAAAAAAAATTTGAAATATGCAAAGTATTTAAAAGAACTCATGAAATGACATAGGGAAATGAAAAAAGGTGAGCAAATTTTACATTAATGCGCAATGCTTTAATTGCTAAGAAGATCTATCAAACTATCCAGTATAAATATCGGTAGTTTTTGATGTTTTGGCCAAGGTTATAATGGCATGTATAGGTGGACTTGTATTGGTATTTAGTTGAATGTTAGTTGATGATTATGGCATGTATAAGTTGTTTGAATTTGGTACCTTTTGATGTTTGCCAAACTATGTCATTTTTGGTATTTTTGATGCATGAATGGTATGGCTCAAATAGTATCTTTGTGATGAAGTGTTAATGGTCATATTTTTGGCATGATTTGTTAGAAGTTGATTTATGTGTGTTGATGAAAATGTGATCAAATAATTGCATATTTAGGTAAGTTGTGGATGAATGCATTTGAGGTGCCTTGTATGGCATATTGGTTGAATGATCTTGGACTATTGAATTGGTCATTTCATGTAGGTTTTGGTCATGCTTTGATGCCTTGATTATATGTACTAAAGGCTTTTAGGTTGTTGCATGAGTTGGTGTTGAAAATGGCTTGATCTTGGGAAATTCATGTCCACACGGCCTGAGACACGGGCGTGTGACACACGATCTGGTGACATGTGTCCCCTGTAGGTTCTATTGCATGCCAAGTTAGGTAGTTACACGGCCTAAAACACAGCCTGCCACACGGACGTGTGACCCTACTCAGAAAGTTATACAGGTAAGGACGCGGAGTGGGACATGGCCGTGTGTCCCTAATTTGATTGTTACACGACCTGAGACACGGGCGTTTGTCTCAGCCGTGTGAGGCACACGACCGTGTGACCCCTATAGTCAAATTTTTCTAACTTTTTCTTGAACTTTCCAATTGTTTCCAATTTAGTCCCGAATTGTTTCTAATGTATTTCTAAGGCATCGATGGCTCGATTTAGGGACAATATATATGTGAATGGATGATTTAGGTTATATTTATATCAATGTATGAAATGTATGTTTTAATGTTCTATTTGTACGATAATGCTCCGTAACCCTATTCCAGTGACGTATACGGGTTAGGGGTGTTACAATGTCCTAACCCAAAGATTTAGAAGTGGCATTCATTCTGGAGTGACCATCAACTAAAGGGGGTGGGGATTCATGACACAAGCCTGAGTGAACGATTGGGTCACTCCATCCATGGTGCATACAAGAAGATCCTAACACGGAGAAACAAAAGGAAAAAATTGTTGAACCGAAGTCTAACTCCGAGGAAGATTGAAGATACATTTCTTTGAATTTTATTTTTGCGGAATGAAACTTAAAAATACTTGACTATTTTTGAACTTGGATTTTAATTTTGGTTTGTTATTATTATTATTATTATTTTATTTTTGCATATTTTTGTTTTTGTTCCTTTGCTTTTTGTTAAGCTACCCCACTCGATGATTACAAAACAATTTTGAGCTTCAACGAGGAGATGGACAACCTCGACTTGACATCGCAACTGTTCATGATAACTGGGGAAGTCTTTAAGCCTCTTACTTTTGTTGGGAAACACATTGGGGACAATGTGTAATTTAAGTGTGAGTGGGTATACACAAAATTTTTTGTTTTCTTTATTTTTATTGTTAATTGCATATTTTTATTCTTTTTTTTGAAAAAAAAAATTCAAATTGTTTTCTATTTTTAGCATGGTGCTTGAGCATGTTGTAAATTGTAAATGGTCAAATTTATGTGATATTTTGTGATTAGTTCTTTAACTCATATAAATTTTGAATGATGATAGATAAATTCTATTCTTTGTGAGTTTAGATTACTTAGTTCATTTAAATTACATTGTGTAATATAGTAGAGGCAATCAACATATGTTGAAAATTTTTATTTCATGCCATGTGATAAATAGGTATGCATATAGATTTATAAACACATGTTTGGAAGTTGATATTGTTCATGGAAATGCGATTAGAACCATGTTTTAGTTTTATATTTGTTGAGATGTTTAGGGATGACCTAAGGCATTGTTTGACTAGCCAAGAGCATAAATGACCAACTTTTATGCTATGTATCCCTAGTTCCTTTAATTTAGGCCTCTATTAATCCTTACTTGATGAACTTATATTCTTTGAAACCTTGTACCTGAGTTGAATATAAAACTCAAACCTTCTTCATCCTATACTTGATTTGCGCTATGAAATGGACGTGAGGCCATGGACATTGAGGGTTCGGTAGAGACATTTTGCTGGTTTCAAAATAAACTTGAGTGAATAGTAAAGAAATGGTTCGATATAGTGTGGATAGACTCTTGCTAAATGTGCTTAGAATAGAAAATCTTGAGTGAACAAAAGTAATGTGAGGGTTAAAAGCAAAATGAGTGGATAAAAAGCATTGTGGGTGAAAACAGTGAAATTTTTTAGAATATGCTCAAATTAAAAATCATTTTCCCAGCTTAAAAGAAATCTTTCACTTCTATAATGCACAATTACTTGTTAGCTTTCTATACTCGCCATTATTGAACCATATCTTCCACATATTTGGAAAGAAAAGGATGGTGAGAGAAGGAAAAATAAGGCGGTGAGCTTAAAATTTATATTTTAGATGAAAAGGGGACAATGTCATGTACTACATTATTTCTAGTACTTGAACCGTTTTGAGTTATTCTTTCCTTTGAATCCATACCGTCATAAGCTGCAGAATGTTATAAGCCTAGAAGTCCCATGTGACCATAACATCTATGATTATAAATCCCTAAATTGCAATACTTATTTGAAAAATGAATGAATTGAATTCCTTCTTGTGTATAGACATCATATATACATAGATTGTTTTGATGGAGTAATATAAACTAGGACTATTTTATATGATTGCCTATATGTCCATTCGGCCTGTAATTTTGTGAACTAATTTGATTTATTCTCAAAGTTGTGAGTTTGCTATTCTTCTTTCTCAAGTTCTATGTTAGAATAATTTATTACATTATACATATCTATTGATCAATTACCATGTCTCACCATCGCTTAATGGTCTATTTGCATGTGTTAGAATCTTGAATGTTTGCTGAGGACAAACAAAGACTTAAGTATAGGGGAGTTTAATCTTCCATAATTTGATATGTGAAATTAGGCTCTCTAGGGTACATAATAAGCTTGTTCTCAAGAATTTTACTAGTCTTTTTAATGTTTTTTTTTTATCAATTCTTATATTTTAGTTTTAATGCTATCTTTTCTTATCTTTTACCACTTTTGAGACCCAAATTGGCTAAACTATGAAATTAGGAGTTTAAAGATTGATTTAAGCTTATGTAGGGAGATGATTAAGACCAAATATCAAGGAGGACTTAAACTATTGTGGGGGTCGCAACACAAGTACTTGTGTGTCGTCACATTGACCTCCCATCACCTCAAGAAAGTGAACTTCACCAAAACTCAACTTGGAAGTAGCCAATTGTGAAGGTCGCAACACAAAGCATGGGCATCTCGACACTAAGCTTTGAAGTCACAATTCAAAACCCTCGAGGTTGGGACTCAAAAAGCCCAAAAGATGAAGTTGTTGAAACTAGTGGTCTGTCATTTAGGTTGATACACCAACAAGGCTATGTCGCAACACTGAGAGCCTATCATATCCCCTTTGTGCCAACTTCCATGAGTGTCACGACATAAAAGTCTAGGTGTCACGACATTGAAGTCTGAGGGGTGAAAAAGAAATCGCAAGGGTAATTTTGTGTCCAAACAAACTCAAGTCAACTGTAATTTTTAAAGACATTTTTGTCAATATTTGGGTTAGAAAATCATACTATTTAAAGAATCTTCATGGAAAAAGATTAGAAAAGAAGAGACATCCATTTTTCTATCATCATCTTTTTATTCCTTCAATCATTTAGATTCTAAGGTTTTTCCTTTTCCAGCTTAGACTTTATTTTGCTATTTTATTTATTTTGATGCATTTTTATTCTTTAGTTTAAAAAGATACAGTGACCTATTATGTTATTTTAAGTTTTGTCTTCCAAGTATTTTATATATTTAAATGTTTTAGTTACCAAAAGTTTCAACGTATTAAATTGGGTTGTAGATTTTTGGAATATCCTTGCTTGTTATCATTTCCTTCAAGGACCTCTTCAAGATTTACTAAGCATTTCTTAACCCTTACCTCTTTTGTGATTATTTGATGATTCATTTGAGCATGGAATTGGTTGAGATTTTTGTTTTGATGATGGTAAGAACTACACTTCATAGTGGTTGATTGATTTAAATGTTGCATAACTAATTTTAGGGTTAGGGACGAAATCATAAAAAAATGGATTAAATTGAATAAAACTCAAAAACTAGAATTGAGAACTCTATGGGAACATTTAGACATGTGAGATCGAGAGGAGATCTTATTGTGAACAAATTCATTTTTTTCAGATTTTAGACTAGTGAGGTCAAGAGATAAATTGGACTAAATTGTCTAATTGAGTAAAATTGTGATCGAGAGGTAAAATTGAACCGATTAGGAGTTTAAGTAATTTAGATCCCAAATTTGAGAGTTAATTAGCAACATGGACATCGATCAACCACTTTATTTCATTGGATTAATACTTTTGAAATTTTGGTGTTTATGCAATTTTGGTGTTTATGCAATTTAGTCCTCTTATGTATAATTTAGCTTAATTAACATCATTGTATGGATTATTGTTAAATGCATGCTTCATCGTTGTCCATTTACCTCATCACCCGATCTCTCTTATAACACAAATATTGAAACTGCCTTATCACACTTACAGTAAAAGTCGCATTTCATTTCTATATTTTGTGCTAATTCTTTGCTTGGTGTATGAATACCACCGTGTGTAACAGTCCGATTTATACCCTAGTCAGAACAGTGGTTTTGGGACCACAAATCCGAGTCCGTATAATATTTTATTATTAATTTATGTGACATCGATGAGTGATTAAGCATGTGTTAAAGTTTCATAAGCTAATTTGTTCATTTGTGTGTTTAATTTGAGCAAAGGATTGATTTGCATTGAATGTGAAAGTTGTATGCTATTTGTTTAAGTACTAATGTGTTGTGGCTTTTTAAAGTTATGGTCTTAAATGGCAATTGAACCACTATTTAGATAGTGGGTGGTTATGGTAAAAAATGACCTTGTTATTTATGTTATAAAAAATTTATTTTATATGGCTAAAATGGGAAATTGTTTATTAATGTATTATTAATAAAAATTGGCATGAAAATAAGCATTAATCCATGCATTTTCCACCGAATTTTGGAAAGAAAAAGAAAGCTTTGAAGCTTTGTACTTTCGGCACATTCAAGCTTAAATTCAAGGTTAGATTTCGATCCGTTTTTGATAATTTCTATGTTTTTGTAATCGTTGCTTTGAGAGCTATCAAACCCATGTACTAATTTTGAGTATTGATGATGTTTGTGTGAGATGACATTGTTGATATGTTGAGTTTTAAAATGAGTTTAGTTGATAAATGAAAGATTTGAGCTAGATGAACATGTTTTATTCTTGAAGTTTTGGTGAATTTAGCTAAATAGGGCTAAATTGTGAAAATATTATTTTGGAGGACTAATTTGTGAATTTGATGAAATATTTGGACTTATATAGTCCCTAGGGAAGTTCAACTATGCATATGTGTGAACAACTTGTGTATATTTGATGTTTTGAGAAAATTGGACTAAATTGTCTGAATGTGAAAATGTGAGGGTTAATTTGTAAATAGCCCTAAATATGTGTGTATGGATTGAATTGAATGAAATAGTGAATAAAAGGGTTAATCCTGAATATGTTTAGATCAAGAACCGAGGAAAACGGACTAAGATCGCGGGAAAGCGAAAGTAATTGAGTAGCCGTTTCCATTCCCGATAAATCCAATCCGAGGTAAGTCACTATGCAAATAAACATACTTGTATGAAATTATATTTGTTCATATGACTAATGTTGACGGTGGATACTTATGAGAGGTTATGCATATGAATTCCAAGATAAGGTCGATATAATGACAATGTTCGAAAAGTCCCGTGTGAGCCTAGGAATAGATAGGATTAGCTATTTCATGACATAGGTATCTGTTCTGTTTTATCATGTAAGACCACGTCTGGATGTTGGCGTTGATTTGAGATTTCGTGTAAGACCACGTCTGGGACGTTGGCATCGATATGAGCTTTATGTGTAAGACCACGTCTGGGACGTTGGCATCGATATGAGCTTTATGTGTAAGACCACGTCTGGGACGTTGGCATTGTTATGAGGTTTACGTGTAAGACCATGTCTGGGACATCGGCATCGTATTGGTTCGTGTAAAACCCTATCTGGGATAGTGGCATTGATATTCGAGTGCATATAAGACCTCGTCTAGGACGTTGGCATTGTATAACTATTCCGAGTTTCTGAGCATCCTACTAGATTCCTTACGGTTCAACGGGCAAGTCTATGATCCGAATGGTTATGTAAATAGGGAATCTATTTCAGGTACGTTGACTTATACACCAAGTGTGTATATAAGGTAAGTATCTATATGATCTTACCATGATGAGAATGTATGTTGGGATAATGATATTATATGTGGAAATAAGCATGAAAGAGCCTTGTATTTGTAAGAATTTTTAAGTTGATGAATGTGGTAAATATGGCCAAGTACATAAAAGCAAAGCATTATGTGATTGTTGTTAAAAACTTTAAATGAAACAATGTACTTATGTGTACATATATGTCTTTCATGTTATGTTCATTTGTACATGACTTACTAAGCTTTTGGAAAGCTTACTCTATGTGTATTTTCTCTGTTTTATAGGTCGTCAAAGCTACTGAAGGCTCGGGACCGTCACGGATCGTCATCACACTTCTAAAATCATTTTGGTACACTTTGGAAATGTACATATATAGATATGGCATGTATAGGCTAGTTTTTGTTATAAGTTGATGTATAGACTTGGTCATGAGATGTGGTTAATTATTGGTTCATATTATGCCTTGATGAATGTGGTATGTGTAGTTATTTTGTTATGGTTTAATGCTCATGAAATGGTCAAGATTTTTGGGTAGGTAAATGAATGAAATATGCCTTAGTTATTTATATGTTTTGTCTTGAAAGTTGGCATGAATGAAATGAGTATTGTATGTATTGATAGAATGGTTGTTTGGTGTGTTATTGGTTGTGAAATATGCAAGAGAAGTGTTAGTAAATGTTGCTTATAGGTGAGACCTAAATGGGTGGCATTTTGGCCTTGAAAATGGCCTCTAATGTCACATGGTCAGGGTACACGGGCGTGCCTAGTGACCGTGTGAGGAAGTCAGTAGCTAGCTTAAGGGCACACGGCCTTGGCACACGAACGTGTCTAGTAGCCGTGTGGATTTCAACAGAATAGACCACGGCCAGGGTACACGGGTGTGCCTTCTACCTAGTAACCGTGTGATTTTTGGCAGAATCGACCATGGCCTGAGCACACGGGCGTGCTTGGTGGCCGTGGAAGGTAAGTCAGTTTTGACCACGGCCATGGCACACGGGCGTGCTTGGTGGCCGTGGAACTTAAGTCAGATTCGACCACGGGGAGGACACACGGGTGTGTCTAACAGTCGTGGAGGGCACACGGTTTCCTCCACGGGTGTGTATCCCCTGTACTTTAGAAAAGTTTTAATTTTCCATGAAATTTTGTAAGTGATTCAATTTAGTCCCGACCCGGTTTATAAGCATGTTTAAGGTCTCGATGACCGTATTAAGGGACACTATGCTTGAGAATGATGAATGCGTGTATGAATTTTTGTAAATTGTTTTTGATTTGTTCGGTAACGCTCTTAACCCTAATCTGGTGACGGACACAGGATAGGGGTGTTACATTTGGTTGGTATCAGAGCTACAATTTAGTCGGTTCTCGGACTAACGTAGCGTGTCAGAGTCTAGCTATACATGCCATATATCTGAATTGTAGTAGTGTGATGAATCCTGACGTATAAAATGTGATTTTTGTATTGTAATGGATCCCGAAAGAGCCGTAGCTTATGACGTAGAAAGCAATGCGCCTGCTCCCGCGCAAGGGACAGCGCCCTCTGATCCGAGACCGGCTACTAGTGGTCATGGGGAAGAAGCTAAAGAAGCTTTGTTCCAGATGATGAGTGAATGGTTCACTCAATTTGTAAGGAATAACCCGACTGTTCCACAACCCTCGCCCCCGGTTAATCCCCCTCAAACATCAGTTGTGCCTCCGGTGATGGGTATAAATCTGTTGAATAAGCCTCCGGTTGACAAGATTCGCAAGTATGGGGCTGAAGAATTCCGAGCTACCAATGATGATGATGCTGAAAAGGCCGAATTCTAGTTAGAAAATACTATCCGGGTATTTGACGAAATGTCCCTTACTCCGGAAGAATGCATAAAGTGTGTTGTATCATTGCTCTGAGATGCAGCGTATCAATGGTGGAAAGCTCTGATATCTGTTATTCCGAAAGAGCGAGTTACATGGGACTTCTTTCAGAGCGAGTTTCGAAACAAATATATCAGTGAGAGATTCGTAGATCAGAAACGAAAGGAATTTTTGGAACTAAAACAAGGCCGAATGACTGTTTCAGAATATGAACGAGAGTTCGTGAGACTGAGTCAGTACGCTCGAGAATGTGTATCATCTGAAGCTATAATGTGCAAAAGATTCGAAGATGGGCTTAATGAAGACATTCGTTTGCTAGTCAGAATTTTAGAAATAAAGGAGTTTGTTTGTACTCGTTGACCGAGCGTACAAAGCTGAGGCACTTGGAAAAGATAAAAGAAAAGCCGAGTCAGAAGTTCGAGATATGAGAAAGAGATCTCAGAGTAAATCATTTCAGTCTACTCTAAAAAGATTCTGAGATAATCAAAGTCGTTTCAGAGATAATGTGGGTCATTCGAATAGAAATCAATCTAGACCGCAAATGGGCTCCAAAGCTCCAGCAACTTCAGTGGCAAGTGTTGGACATGTACAATCCGAGAGACCTGAATGTAAATATTGTGGAAAAAGGCATCCGGGAAGCTGTTTCAAATAAAAGACCTTGTTTCAAATGTGGATCACTTGATCATTTTATTCGTGATTGCCCTGAATCTGTCAAGCCAGAGACTGTTCAGAATCTGAGATCTGATAATGCACCTGTGAGAGGTAGACCTTCGAAGAATGTAAGAAATGTTGGTGATAGTCAGAGAACTACGAGAGATAATGTCGCAAGATCTGAAGCTAGGACGCCTGCTAGAGCGTATGCTATCCGAGCACGTGAGGAAGCTTCATCACCTGATGTTATAACGGGTACTTTTACACTTTATGATACTTCTATGATTGCATTGATAGACCCTAGTTCTACGCATTCATATATATATGTATGAATTTAGTATTTAGTAAGACTTTGCCTATAGAGTCTACTGAGTTTGCTATAAAAGTATCAAACCCCTTAGGTAAAAGTGCTCTTGTTAATAAAGTTTGCAAGAACTGTCCGTTAATGTTTTGAGATATCTATTTCCCTGCTGATCTGATGCTTTTGCCATTTGATGAGTTCGATATTATTCTGGGTATGGATTAGTTGTTTTTGCATGATGCTGTTATGAACTGTAAAAGAAAGACTATTGATTTGAGATGTTCGAATGATGAGATTGTACGAGTGGAGTCTAATGATTTGAATGGATTGCCTGCTGTGATATTTGTTTTGAAAGCTCAAAGTTATATGAAAAAGGGATATGAGGCATATTTTGCTTATATTATTGACTCGAAAGTGTCTGAAAAGAAAACTGAGTCAGTGCCTGTTGTCTGCGAGTTTTCTGATGTGTTTCCGGAAGAATTGTTGGGATTGCCTCCGATATGTGAAGTTGAATTTGGTATTGGGTTGTTTTTGGGTACTACACCTATTTCAATAGCTCCGTATAGAATGGCACCAACAGAGTTGAAGGAGTTAAAGTCGCAGTTACAAGAATTGACCGATAGAGGGTTTGCTAGACTGAGTTTCGCGCCTTGGGGTGCTCCTGTTCTGTTTGTGAAAAAGAAAGACGTCACGATGAGGATGTGTATTGATTACCGTCAGTTGAATAAGGTGACTATAAAGAACAAATATCCGTTGCCCAGAATTAATGATTTATTTGACCAGTTAAAAGGAGCTACCGTATTTTCCAAGATTGAACTGAGATCGGGATACTACCAGTTGAGAGTTAAGGATTCAGATATTCCAAAAACTGCTTTCAGAACAAGGTATGGGCATTATGAGTTTTTAGTTATGCCATTTGGACTAACCAATGCTCTTGCTATTTTTATGGATCTGATGAATAGAATTTTCAGACCGTACCTAGATCGTTTTGTTGTGGTGTTCATAGACGATATTTTGATTTATTCACGGGATGAGGCTGAGCATGCCGAGCATCTGAGGATTGTGTTGCAAACTCTGAGAGAGAAGCAATTGTACTCAAAATTCAGCAAATGTGAATTCTGGTTACACGAGGTTAGTTTTCTGGGGCATATTGTGTCAGCTTCTGGAATTCAAGTTGATCCGAGCAAGATTTCTGCTATTCTGGATTGGAAACCTCCGAGGAACGTGTCTGAAGTCCATAGCTTTCTGGGCCTAGCTGGTTATTATCGTCGATTTGTGAAAGGATTTTCAGTGATAGCTACTCCGTTGAAAAAATTACTTCAGAAAGATGTTAGATTTGAATGGTCGGATAGATGTCAGAAAAGTTTTGATCAGTTGAAAACTTTGTTAACGGAAGCTCCAGTGTTAGTACAGCTAGAATCGGGTAAAGAATTTGTTGTTTATAGTGATGCTTCATTAAACGGTTTGGGATGTGTTTTGATGCAGGAAGGCAAAGTTGTAGCTTATGCCTTAAGACAATTGAAGCCTCATGAAAAGAATTATCCGACGCACGACCTTGAGCTAGCCGTGATTGTGTTTGCACTTAAGATTTGGCGCCATTATTTGTATGGTGAGAAATATCACGTGTTTTCGGATCATAAAAGTCTGAAATATCTGATGACTCGGAAGGATTTGAATCTGTGACAGAGAAGATGGCTAGAAATGTTAAAAGATTATGAACTTGTGATAGATTATCATCCGGGTAAAGCAAACGTTGTTGCTGATGCATTGAGTAGAAAATCATTGTTTGCAATACGTGCTTTAAATGCTCAGTTAGATTTATCTTATGATAGTTCTGTGATGGCTGAACTAAAAGCGAAATCGTTGTTTATACAGCAGATATGTGATGCTCAGAAATCTGACAATGAGTTATTAACGAAACGAGCTCAGTATGGTTCGAATTCTAAATCTGAATTTTGAGTTGTGGATGATTGTTTGAGATTTCGAGATCGTATCTATGTTCCAAGAAATCCAGAATTGATTCAGTTGATTTTAAGTGAAGCACATAACAGTTGTCTATCTGTTCATCCGGGAAGTACTAAGATGTACCATGATCTGAAGCAACACTATTGGTGGTCTGGTATGAAACGAGACATTTCTGACTTTGTTTCAAAATGTTTAGTTTGTCGCCAAGTGAAAGTTTGAACATCAAGTTAAAATCTGGTTTGCTCTGACCAATTCGATTCCGAGTGGAAATGGGATAGAGTGACAATGGACTTTGTTTACGGTTTGCCTCGGACTCAGAAAGAAAGATACGATATGGGTTGTAGTTGATCGATTAACGAAATCTGCCCATTTTATTTCGGTAAGATCTGACTATTCACTTGATAGATTAGCCGAGGTTTATGTTTTCGAGATTGTTAGATTGCACGGAGTGCCACTATCCATTGTGTCAGATAGAGACCCGAGATTTACCTCGAGGTTCTGGAAGAAATTGTAAGAAGCTTTAGGCACAAAGCGCATTTCAAGATCTGACTTTTCATCCATAAACAGATGGTCAATCTGAGCGGATTATTCAGATTCTCAAAGATATGTTAAGATGCTGTATTCTTGAGTTTAATGGTTCGTGGGAACAGTACCTGCCTTTGATTGAATTTGCATACAATAACAGTTTTCAATCATGCATCAAAATGGCACCATATGAAGCTCTGTATGGACGTAAATGTCGTACACCTCTATTTTGGACTGAGCTCAGTGAAAATAAGCTACATGGAGTTGATTTGATAAAAGATTTAGAACAGAAAGTGAAACTAATCCGAGATTGTTTGAAAGAAGCATCTGATCGTCAGAAGTCTTATGCAGACTTAAAACGAAAAGATATAGAATTTGAGATCGGTGACAAAGTGTTTTTGAAAGTGTCACCGTGGAAGAAAGTACTCCGTTTCGGACGTAAAGGCAAGTTGAGTCCTAGGTTCATCGGACCATATGAGATCATTGAGCGAGTTGGACCTGTCGCATATCGATTGTTGTTACCATCCGAGCTTGAAAAGATCCATAATGTATTCCATGTCTCGATGCTCCGTAGATATCGATCAGATCCGTCACATGTGATTGCTCCATCTGAAATTGAAATCTGATCTGATATGACATACGAAGAGGAATCGATTCGTATCTTAGCTCGTAAAGTGAAAGAGTTGAGAAACAAGAAAATTTCGTTAGTAAAAGTACTGTGGAATCGACATGGGATTGAAGAGGCTACCTGGGATCCTGAAGATTCATTGAGACAACAATATCCGAATCTGTTTAACGGTAAGATTTTCGGGGACGAAAATCCCTAAGGGGGGATAATTGTAACAGTTCGGTTTATACCCTAGTCGGAACAGTGGTTTCAGGAAAACAAATCTGAGTCCGTATAATATTTTATTATTAAATTCTGTGACATCGATGAGTGATTAAGCATGTGTTAAAGTTTCATAAGCTAATTTGTTCGTTTGTGTGTTTAATTTGAGCAAAGGATTGATTTGCATTAAATGTAAAAGTTGTATGCTATTTGTTTAAGTACTAATGTGTTGTGGCTTTTTAAAGTTATGGCCTTAAATGGCAATTGAACCACTATTTAGATAGTGGGTGGTTATGGTAAAAAATGACCTTGCTATTTATGTTATAAAAATTTTGTTTTATATGGCTAAAATGGGAAATTGTTTATTAATGTATTATTAATAAAAATTGGCATGAAAATAAGCATTCATTCATGCATTTTCCACCGAATTTTGGAAAGAAAAGAAAGCTTTGAAGCTTTGTATTTTTCGGCACATTCAAGCTTAAATTCAAGGTTAGATTTCGATCCGTTTTTGATAATTTCTATGTTTTTGTAATCGTTTTTTGAGAGCTATCAAACCCATGTACTAATTTTGAGTATTGATGATGTTTTTGTGAGATGCCATTGTTGATATGTTGAGTTTTAAAATGAGTTTAGTTGATAAATGAAAGATTTGAGCTAGATGAACATGTTTTATTCTTGAAGTTTTGGTGAATTTAGCTAAATAGAGCTAAATTGTGAAAATATTATTTTGGAGGACTAATTTGTGAATTTGATGAAATATTTGGACTTATATAGTCCCTAGGGAAGTTCGGCTATGCATATGTGTGAACAAATTGTGTATATTTGATGTTTTGAGAAAATTGGACTAAATTGTCTGAAAGTGAAAATGTGAGGGTTAATTTGTAGATAGCCCTAAATATGTGTGTATGGATTGAATTGAATGAAATAGTGAATAAAAGGGTTAATTCTGAATATGTTTAGATCAAGAACCGAGGAAAACGGACTTAGATCGCAGGAAAGCGAAAGTAATCGAGTAGCCATTTCCATTCCTGATAAATCGAATCCGAGGTAAGTCACTATGAAAATAAACATACTTGTATGAAATTATATTTGTTCATATGACTAATGTTGACGATGGATGCTTATGAGAGGTTATGCATATGAATTCCGAGATAAGGTCGATATAACGACAATGTTCGAAAAGTCCCGTGTGAGCCTAGGAATAGATAGGATTAGCTATGTCATGACATAGGTATCTGTTCTGTTTTATCATGTAATACCACGTCTGGGACGTTGGCGTTGATTTGAGATTTCGTGTAAGACCACGTCTAGGACGTTGGCATCGATATGAGCTTTATGTGTAAGACCACATCTAGGACGTTGGCATCGATATGAGCGTTATGTGTAAGACCACGTCTGGGACGTTGGCATCGTTATGAGCTTTACGTGTAAGACCATGTCTGGGACATCGGCATCGTATTGATTCGTGTAAGACCCTGTCTGGGACAGTGGCATCAATATCCGAGTGCATATAAGACCTCGTCTGGGACGTTGGCATTGTATGACTCTTCCGAGTTTCTGAGCATCCTACTAGATTCCTTACGGTTCAACGGGCAAGTCTATGATCCGAATGGTTATGTAAATAGAGAATCTGTTTCAGGTACATTGACTTATACACCAAGTGTGTATATAAGGTAAGTATCTATATGATCTTACTATGATGAGAATGTATGTTGGGATAATGATATGATATGTGGAAATAAGCATGAAAGAGCCTTGTATTTGTAAGAATTTTTAAGTTGATGAATGTGGTAAATATGGCCAAGTACATAAAATCAAAGCATTATGTGATTGTTGTTAAAAACTTTAAATGAAACAATGTACTTACGTGTACATATATGTCTTTCATGTTATGTTCATTTGTATATGACTTACTAAGCTTTTGGAAACTTACTCTGTGTGTGTTTTCTCTGTTTTATAGGTCGTCAAAGCTACTGAAGGCTCGGGACCGTCACGGATCGTCATCACACTTCTAAAATCATTTTGGTACACTTTGGAAATGTACATATATAGATATGGCATGTATAGGCTAGTTTTTGTTATAAGTTGATGTATAGACTTGGTCATGAGATGTGGTTAATTATTGGTTCATATTATGCCTTGATGAATGTGGTATGTGTAGTTATTTTTGTATGGTTTAATGCTCATGAAATGGTCAAGATTTTTGGGTAGGTAAATGAATGAAATATGCCTTAGTTATATATATGTTTTGTCTTGAAAGTTGGCATGAATGAAATGAGTATTGTATGTATTGATAGAATGGTTGTTTGGTGTGTTATTGGTTGTGAAATATGCAAGAGAAGTGTTAGTAAATGTTGCTTATAGGTGAGACCTAAATGGGTGGCATTTTGGCATTGAAAATGGCCTATAATGTCAAATGGTCAGGGTACACGGGCGTGCCTAGTGACCGTGTGAGGAAGTCAGTAGCTAGCTTAAGGGCACACGGCCTTGGCACACGAATGTGTCTAGTAGCCGTGTGGATTTCAACAGAATAGACCACGGCCAGGGTACACGGGCGTGCCTTTTTCCTAGTAACCATGTGATTTTTGGCAGAATCGACCACGGCCTGAGCACACGGGCGTGCTTGGTGGCCGTGGAAGGTAAGTCAGTTTCGACCACGGCCATGGCACACGAGCGTGCTTGGTGGCTGTGGAACTTAAGTCAGATTCGACCACGGGGAGGACACACGGGGGTGTCTAGCAGTCGTGGAGGGTACACGGTTTCCTCCCACGGGAGTGTATCCCCTGTACTTTAGAAAATTTTTAATTTTCCATGAAATTTTGTAAGTGATTCAATTTAGTCCTGACCCGGTTTATAAGCATGTTTAAGGTCTCGATGACCGTATTAAGGGACACTATGCTTGAGAATGATGAATGCGTGTATGAATTTCTGTAAATTGTTTCTGATTTGTTCGGTAATGCTCTTAACCCTAATCCGGCGACGGACACGGGATATGAGTGTTACACCGTGCACAGTTATTACCTACAACACCCCAAATCAGATCCGATTCATCAGGACTGGATTTCTGGTGTTACTACACAAAGCTTAACCATTAATGAAAATAGTTTACAATTTATCATTTCTTTGAACATGTTATTTGACATTTTAATCAGAAACTTATTGCACGAAAACAAGGGAAGTAACTTAAACTAATCTTATTACAACAGACTCGATACAAACCCATATAAAGTGGAAGTTTATTTAATACAGATTCAAAAGGCGTAATTCTAGACTACGCCACATCTCCACAATATGCATAATAACCTACTCCGCCACCACTTGGGCGTACTCCTGGTGTGTCCTCCAGGTGAAGTCTCTTCTCAGACACCTAAAAAGCAATAACAAATCTCGTAAAGTACATGGAAACACAAAAATATATATACTTTTTCATGCCCTTTTTAACTCAAATTCATGCAGTTTCAGTGTAATTCTTGTCGAAAAATATAATATAATTATAAAATAATTAAACTGTACTTAAATTATTAACATATTGAATTTTAATTAATTTTATAATAAATTCTCATAAAATTTGATTTATTTTCGACAGATTTGCAAAAAGGCTGAAAATTGGCTCGGCAGACACTACTAGAAATGCAAAATCGGGAAGCGATTTTCGAAGCATCGAGGCGAATTAATTTCTTAACCTAAGATGGTCCAATTGATGAGTATTAATACATAATATAATTAATTTTAATTTTAATCCAATTTATTTTGGGTTAAATAATTACTATTAATTAATTATGAAAAGAGGTCCAATTGTGCTAAACCGAATGACTGATCCAACCGAGCACATGGGCTGCCCAAAACCGTCCAACACGCTGACCCAATCAGCTTAAATTAGTTGATTATTTGACTTGCAAATCAGCCCTTGAAGTTTCCTTGAAATTGCATTCAAACCCCTCCACTTATCAAGCTTTTGTAGATTTTCCCCTAGCTAAATTTAGCAAGTTTGAAACATTCAAACTTGCCACATGTGTGGCTGGCCAAGGGAGGTCTATGGATGCTGATTTTTTTTTTCTATTTTTAGTAGCCAATCCAACCTATAAATACCACCCTTTGCTACTAATTTCATCACACCTCTCACTCGACACTTCTCTCTCACTTTCACTCACTCTTCTCCTTTGTTTTCCATTTTTCTTCATTGTCGATTTCCCTCTTGGAAAAGAGCCATTCAACCACCTTGGGTAGCAGCATTCAAGTGCTTATAGAAGCCCCAGTTCAACAAGAACAAGTGGATAATGAGGAGTGGAGCAAACTAGTCAAGCTTCGGAGAAACACCGGATTTGATTCTAGTTTCCTATCCTTTAATTTTTATTGTTTTTGTTTTGAACATGTCTATGAATATTCATTTTTTTGTTATTCTAAATTTAATTAATATGTATTAAATTTAATTCGTGTTAGGTTCATTGCATTTCATCCACTTAAGTTATTAAAATTATGTTTATGTTGTTATAGGTCTTGGTAAATTGTTTGATTAAGTAAAACCATGATTATGTTATTCTTGCATTACAATTGTAGGTAACTAATGAATTAATTATTAATCGTTTTGAAATTGTAATTAATTGACACAATACTTAATCAGTGAATGGTTATGTTATTCTTGCATTACAATTGTAAGGTAACTAATGAATTAATTATTAATCATGCTGAAATTGTAATTAATTGACACAATACTTAATCAGTGCATGTTTAATCTTCAAAGGTAGCTGAGGGTTAATTTAGCGACAGTATTAAACAGTACATTAGCCTTGCATAACTTGCAAGATTATTGTGATTAAACTGTTTCAATGTAGGAATATATTGCTACCTCACTTATCTTTTACTTGACTATTTAAATTGATTAATTGTTTGAATTGGCATAGTAATATGTTCAAGAGATTAGTTAATTTAGTAAGTCTGAATGTGCTATAGTTAACAAATTACCAAGTTGTCGTGAAATTATTCGTAACAACATGAACAATGTTTTAGTAATATTATGTTAAGAAATGTAATTGATCTAACACAATTATGTCATCTTGATTAAAACCTTCTTTTGAAATTGTGCATTGAACCTTTTATTTTTTATTTTATTTTATTTTACTTAGTTAAATTTTAGTTTTTAATCACTTCCTCAGAATCAAAATATTTTTAATCACCAAAGTGTTTGAATTTCATTTCATAAATAAATTTCTTACACAGTCCCTGTGGGCACGATAACTCGACATTTACTTGTCACTTTATTATTTGTTGTGATTGTGTACACTTGCACATTTCCATCGTTCCAAGTTTTTGGCGCCGTTGTTGGGGACTGTTTTAAAAGTCATTATTTGTGAATTTGTTAATTTTTCATTTTGGTTTATTTCTTTTTCTTCTGTTCAATTTTAACTTAGTTAATTTTTCTATAATTGTTTCAACTGTTTATGAATATTGATCTAATTATCGATTTACTCCCCGTAAACCTTGAGATTGAAAGTGTAACAGCCCGCTTTAGACCCTAGTAGGAACAGTGGTTTCAGAACCATAAATCCGAGGTCGTAAAATTATTTTTAATATTATTTTGGCATTTACAGTATGTAAATTTATATGTGTGAAAATTTCGTGATTTAATTTTACTAAATTTATATGTGTTAATTTGATAAAAGGACTTAATCGCGCGAAATGCATGTAACACCCCAAACCCGGCCTAGAAGTTAGGCCCGAATCCGGTGTATCACATTGAAGTGTTTTTTGAAACCCAGGTTTCCATTGAACACCCCTCTTACAATTAAAACTTGTTGCCATTTAAAACCTCGGATTTTGTTTGCTTGCTTTTAAAACATGGTTTATTAAAAGTCATTCTCTTGTAAAACACTTTTACCTTTAAAACCTTATTTGATGCGGAAGCTTAGTTTAAAACAGTTGCGGAAAGGTGATATTTTGAAAAAAAAAATTCGTATTGGTGTTCTACTTCTGGCAATTATAAACCCATAAATAAGATTCCAAATTTAAAACCCAGAAATTAGAAAGGCCTTATTACAACCCGAAAATTAGTAAATAAGGTAAATAAAATCCAAAGCAAGTTTAAATGTGTGGCCAGCTCCAAGTCCCTCGCAGCTCCGAACCATCTATGTATGGGGATCACCTGCATAGTTAAACAATTGGGTGAGTTTATGAAAACTCAGTGTGCACCCCAAATAAAAATAGCGATCAATAAGAATAGTTTGGGTCTGGGCCCATCTCAGAAGCAGTGTCCAACTGGGCCTAAGCCCATTACAGAACAGATGCGGTGTGGGCCTTAGCCCTAAACAGAATAGAATCAGAATAATCAAGCACGCAAAAACCCTATCCATCCAGCCTCTACACACCAGCTCCGTCCCACCGTACACACCATGTGGGGATATAGTATCAACCCACCCATCCCTACACACCATATAATAGTACCGATGCGGCACTAAATAGAACTTGCAGCAGAGCTGCCAGAACGGTAGGCTAATAGCCATCAGAAATATACAGCAGTGCTGCCAGAACAGAATACTTCCTCCAATCACATAACCCAACCCCATGCAGCATAATATCACATGAATGCAACCATATCATAAATAGCATACAATAACAATCATATAACATGTAGGGGCATTTTAGTCATTTTGCCATTTAGGGGCATAACGATCAATTTACCCTGTGGGGTATTTCATTCATTTTACAACCTTCCCGAAGGTTTACAGTCGCCTCGAGCGACACATATAACATATATCGTCAAAACGGTGTAATTGGGCCCAAAGCCCAATACTCGGCCCAAGTGGGCCCACACGCTCGTGTGGCCCACTAAGCCCAAAACTGCCTTTTGCCATGTCATCGCCATGGCTGGCTCATTATTTCCTATCCAGCCAAAAAAATTTACTCGCGTAGGGCCCTCGGGCCCATTGGGCCCACTCAGCCCATTCCGGTCTATTTGGCCCCAAAAACGGCCTAAGCCCACGAGAACGCTCGCGGTGGCCTCTACAGACTAACGCCCGTGTTCGTGGGCTCAGTTCACCACACGCTTGATCGCACGCTCGTGTGGTAACCGTTGTCGTACTTTCAACTTTTCGGCATTCCGGCATTCTGGCATTTGCCGATATACGGTTTGGGTGGTATGTGTACACACCTGCTAGCGAAGTCGAGTGAACCACTCACGAGTCCAACGGCTTAACCAAAGTGTGACTTGGCCCGCTAAGGATGTTACTCAAAAAAGGATTACACCCCTTCCTACCGAAATACTCAAATCGCGTGATAAGAAAACAGTTTCGGTGACTACCTTGAGACCTTTTTTCACTTCACTGAAAACTAATTTTAGGAACACTTGCAGAACCGCAACAGAGAGGGAAAGAAAACAGAGAATTCGGTCACCACAGGACAAATCAAGAGAAAAAATTCGGTTCACAAGCTATTAGGAAACCGAAACTAAAAGAAGAGGGATGGTATTCGGCTTAGGAGAAGAAAGGGAGAAGAGGGAAGAAAGAAAGAAAAAGAGAAAAACAACAGAATGAAGAGGGAGGGAGAGGAAGTGTATTCGACAAAAGTGACCTGAAAAGGGAAAGACCCGAATGGTCAAAAATGCTGCACGATATGCCACAAAGGGAGAAAAACCCGAAACGAAAAAGAGAAAATCCCAAAATAACAGAGAAAGAATTCGGCTTCTGCACTCTCACCCACTGTCTAAAATGCACAAAATGCCATACCTTAGCCGAATTTCCCTTACTCAAGCTTCCCCATTCGGCCAAGACTCCCCTCACATCCCAATTCCTTAGAAATCTCCACAGATTTCTCCTTGATTCACTCCACACCTCCTATTCAAACTCATTCAAATTTGATGACCAAGTCTTCACCCACCTCTGTAGAGTTTGAATCAAACTCTACCTCTCACGCCACAAAGATATAAAATAAAACCTCTTTTTTGCATACCATGGGATTCGAACCCACTCCCTTCTTAATGCCCAACACGCCACTAGCCACCACAACACAAGGTCTCTTGTGTCTCTTTTTAGTCACAATTATTTAAAAGGCTTAAAACCAGAAGTCATGGTTCCCCTAATGATAAAAATAAAAGTTTTCCATATGACATGGCTTGAACCCAGGACTTCATAGAAGCCCCTTAACCTCCCAAAATCACCCACTCAATAGATCTAACATGCAATTGCGCCGTTCTCTTGTTCTCAAAAATTTTAAATGCTCCCAAGCCCAAGGCCCAATTCTTCTAGGCCCAAAATTCGGGGCGTTACAATGCAAAAGTTGTATGCTATTTGTTACTGTGCTATATTGCTATGGCTTATTAACTATGAAGTCCTTATTATGCAAATAGACCATTGATATGGTTAATGGACAATAATGACCATCCACTAAGTGTTTATAATTTATATTAATTAAGGTTGAATAAGTAATTTTAGAAATAAGGTTATTATTAAATAAAACAAAGTTAAAATAGGCTTATATTTTTGCATGTTCAACCGAATATAGAGAAAAGAAATAAGGTTTGAAGCTTGGTGAATTTTGGCACCTTTAAATCTTGATTTAGGTATGTTCTTTGCTCGGTTTTTGATGATTTTTATGTTTTGAGATCGTTGCTTTGTCTTGTACCTAGCCCATGTCTCAAATTCTGAATTTGATGAAGATTGTGAGTTATGCCATTGATGATTTTATGTGTTTAATGATGTTAATTGATGAATTATGGAAGCTTGGTGTGATATGAATATGTTTTGTATTGGGATTTTTGATGAATTTGCTAATTTTGGACTAATTTGTGAAAATGAGAAATTTAGGGGGTTAAAATGTGAAACAAATGAAATATATGGGCTGCTAGAGACTACATGAATATTTGGCCAAGCATGGGTGTAGTGAAATTTTAAATATTTTGTGTTTTGTGAAACAGGGACTAAAATGTCAAAAATGTGAATTTAGGGGCTAAAGTGCAAATTGCCCTTTTATGTGTTTTTGGATGAAAATTGAATGAAATGTTGAATAAGTTAATTTTGATATTAATTAGATTGGAAAAAGCGGAATTCGAATCTAGATCGTGGGAAAGTCAAAATATTGGATTAGTCGACTTAATTTGTCAATACTACGAACGAGGTAAGTTCGTATTTTAATAGACATTACAAGATCATGTTATAAATGCATATGATTTGTATGATTGAATTCAATGCCGAATGGTAATGCAAATGTATGTATTTTGAAAAAGTTATATACATGTTATTATGATATTGAATTGTTCGAGAAGCAGAATATATGAATATGAGAAAGTTTCGATAACGTGACGATGTCTGAAAAGCCCCGTACGAACCCTAGGAATAGTAGAGGATACATATGTCATGACATAGGATTCCAGGATATGATTTTGTGTAAGACCGTGTCTGGGACATCGGCATCGTATATAATTTCGTGTAAGACACCGTCTGGGACAGTGGCATCGATATTTAATTACATGTAAGACCATGTCTGGGACGTTGGCATTGTACGAGCTTTACGAGCTATCTGAGTATGCTTATTGATTCCGAATGGTTCAACAGGCGTTTCGAGAAATAAGTGATTAAATGAATGACATTCCGATTCAGGTACGTTGAAATGTATACAATATTTGATAATGAAAGGTAAGTATATATGTGCAAAGAATGTTATGTGATGTATAGGCGAATGAAATGTGATTATGTGCAAATGAAACATGAACAAATGAATAAGATGTGATTTATAAAGTGGCATATGTGAAATTGTCAGATACTATATGAATCAAAGGTGAATTTGAGTATAAGTGATGATATGTGATTCATATGAGAAAGATATGTGAATAAATATGTTATTTCCCAAAATGTGCTCATTTGGCTATATGAAAGTGAGAATTGAATGTTATATGAGAATCGAATTGAATAAGCTTTTGTAAGCTAAAGTTAGTAAGTAAGTATATTATTGAATGGTGATGACTTGATATGAAATCATGTTATAAACTTGAGATAAGTTGCGTTTTGGCATGTGAGATAGTATATCATGCTTATGGCATTGTAATGAAATTATTTGTTATGTTAAGTTTATTAAAATACGAGCTTACTAAGCTTTCAAAGCTTACTCTATGTGTTTTTCCCATGTTTTCTGATTTTCGGAGATTTGCTCGGGTTGGAAGTTGCAGGAGGCCTTATCACACTATCTTGATATTGTTTCGGTAAATAAAAGCTTTGAGATTTGGTTATGTGGCATGTATAGGCTATGGTATTTGATATTATTGTTGGAAATGTATTTGGTCATTTGAGATGGTTGATTATGAATGTGGTAGTGGAATTTGGTATGTTTTTTATGTGCTTATGAATGGCCAAAAGAAATGGTCAATTGTGCATGATTTAGTATGATTTTGATTTCCTCTGGGACATGAATTGATGCTTTTTTGATGCTTGTAGGTATGACCCAAAATGGGTGGCAATTTGGCATTGCAAATGGCCTATAATTGCCCACACGATTGAGTATACGGGCGTGTGTCTCGACAGTGTCCTTCAATGCTCCAATTCGAAGTAAGTCAGACTTGCACACAGGCCAGACACATGGGCATGTGACAGGCCGTGTGATTAAAGTCAGTTTGCCACATGGGCAAGAAGCACGGGCGTGTTCCAGACCGTGTGACCCAAGTTAGTGTTGCACACGGGCTGAGACATGGTCCAAGGCACGGTCGTGTGAGGCACATGGCCTAGCCACACGGGCGTGTGCCCTGCTTTGAAAGAAATTTTTTCTAAGTTCTGCAAAGTTCCCGTATGAGATTTGTTTAGTCTCGAACCTTCTCCAAAGCATGTTCAAGGTCTCGTAGACCTTCTAAAGGGACTCTATGTGTATATTTCACTATGGAATGGTTGTGAATGTTTGATGTTAATGAAATGTTTGTGATATGTTCCGATATGTCCGGTAATGCCTTTTAACCCTCGTCTGGCGACAGATACGGGTTAGGGGTGTTACAGAAAGAACTTTTCAACAACAAACGAGACAAGTAGTTCAAATAAGGACCGAAGAGATGAACTATGAAATTCTGAATCAAGGAAACAGAGCAAACCCTGCTCAAAATCCCATCCTTATTGCTGATGATAGGGATAGAGCTCTAAGACAGTATGTCATGCCAGTGTTTCATGATCTTAATCTGGGTATTAGGAGACCCGAAATCGAGGCACAACAGTTCGAGCTGAAGTCGATTATGTTTCAAATGCTTCAGATAATGGGCCAATTCAGTGGAATGCCTACCGAAGATCCTCATCTTCACTTAAGACTATTTATGGAGGTGAGCGATTCTTTCAAGCTAGCCGGAGTACCCGAAGATGCACTACGATTAAAGCTATTCATATTCCCTAAGGGACAGAGCTCAAGCCTGGTTGAACTCATTGCCACCAAATTCCATTTCCACATGGCAAGAGTTAGTAGAAAGATTCCTCATAAAGTATTTCCCGCCTAGCAAGACTGCTAAGTTGAGGAACGAGATCACTAATTTCCAACAAATGGATGATGAGTCATTGTATGAGGCATGGGAAAGGTATAAAGAATTATTACGGAAGTGCCCTTATCATGGAATCTCGTATTGCATCCAACTTGAGACATTCTATAATGGTTTCAATGCTCACACAAGAATGGTAGTGGACGCTTCTGCTAATGGTGCTCTCCTTTCTAAGTCTTATAACAAGGCTTATTAAATCATTGAGAGGATTGCCAACAATAATTATCAATGGCCAACCAATCGAGCAGCGTTAGGAAGACGAGTCACTGGAGTACATGAAGTGGACGCTCTTACTTCACTTGCATCTCAGGTATCTTCGATATCATCGATGCTTAAATTTTTTACCACTAATGTGTTTAATAATTTTGCAGCTCAACCACCGAATCAATTCGAAAATGTGGCCTGCGTTTATTTTGGGAAAGGACATTTGTTCGAAGAATGTCCATCAAACCCAGAATCCGTGTATTACATGGGTAACCAGAACCAAAACTGAGGAAGGCAAGGACTGCAATCCAATTTCTATAACCTATCTTGGTGAAACCACCCTAATTTCTCTTGGAGTAACCAAGGAGTTGGACCCAGTAACAGTTATGCCCGACCTAGACCGACCTAGCCACCTATTTTTACCCAACAAGTTAAGAAGCAACTTCAAGCTGAATCTTCCAATGGCTTAGAAAACTTGTTGAATGCATACATAGCCAAAAATGATGCCTTAATCCAAAGCCAAACAGCCACATTGAAAAACTTGGAGAACCAAATGGACCAGCTTACAATTGAACTTAGGAATTGACCACAAGATGATTTGCCTAGTGATATGGAGAATCCAAGAAATTTGGGGAAAGAGCATTGTAAAGCATTGACATTGAGGAGCGGAAACACATTAGAGCCCAACATTGTCGAAGTTGAAGAAGAGCCAGCTGATGCTCAAGACTTAGGGGAAGTTCAACCGAGTGCTGGAATTCCAATTTTACCGAAACCAAAATCTGTAAAATTCGATAAGGTAACTTCTGAACTAGTCAATTTTGATAAACTAACAACTTCATTAGATTCAGAATTGCCATAGAAGATGAATCAACCAGTTCCAAGAAAGAATCCTCCACCACCCTGCCCTCAAACACTTCAGAAGCAGAAGCAGGAAGTCTAGTTCAAGAAATTTCTAGACATACTCAAGCAACTTCATACCAACATTCCATTGGTAGAAGCATTTGAACAAATGCCGAATTATGTCAAATTCATGAAGGATGTCCTGTCCAAGAAACAGAGATTTAGAGAATTTGAGACGATATCCCTGACAAAGGAATGCAGTGCATATCTTCAAGACAAACTACCCCCAAAGTTGAAGGATCCTAGATGTTTTACCATACCTTGGAACATTGGAGAAACGTATTGTGGTAAGGCACTATGTGATTTGGGTGTGAGCATTAACTTGATACCCATGTCCATATTCAAAAATTTGGGATAGGTAAAGTTATACCTACTACGGTTACACTTCAATTAGCAGGTCGATCTTCAGTACATCTAGAACGAAAAATCGAGGATGTATTGGTACATGTAGATAAATTTATTTCCCTGCTACTCTGTTATTCTAGACAGTGAAGCAGATAAAGAGGTGCCAATCATCCTAGGAAGGCCTTTCCAAGCAACTGGAAGGACCCTTATTGATGTGCAGAAGGGCGAGTTTACTATGAGTGTTCAGGACGATCAGGTAACATTTAGTGTTTTTACGTATATGTGATTTCCTGACGTAGTTGATGATTGTTTTAAAGTATCTTAGTTAGAGGAATTAGTCATGGAAAAGGAACTCAACTATGTTGAGGACCCATTGGAGTAAATTTTAACATCATGCCCTCCAAGTGGTGAAGAGGGGGATGAATACTTAGCTTTGCTAGAAGGTAATCAAATGAGATTTAATTCGCAATCCTAGTTTGAGTCTTTGGATTTAGAAAGTAAAGATTATGTCTAGCCAAAAGCCTCAATTGAGGAGCCACCTTAATTAGAAATGAAGGTACTTCCCTCACATTTAAAATATGTTTATTTAGGTAACGCTTCTACTTTGCCTGCGATTGTTTCAGTAGAGTTGACTGAAGAGTAAGAACAAAAACTCATCCTAATATTTAAACAATTCAAGAAGGCTATCGGATAGAACATAGCCGATATTCATGGCATCAATCCATCTGTATGCATGTACAAGATTATCCTGGAGGATGGAGAGAAAGGGACAATTGATGGACAACGAAGACTAAACCCCATCATGAAGGACGTGGTAAAGAAATAGTTCATTAAGTGGTTAGATTTGAATATAATTTACCCCATTTCAGATAGTTCGTGGGTAAGTTCGGTCCAGTGCTTGCCAAAGAAAAGAGGTATTACGGTCGTTGAGAACGAGTGATGTGAGATGGCCCGGGTTGATTCGAGTCACTTCACGGAGTTGCCCAATCATCTACGAGGAGAGTCGTTCTCAAAATCTTCAATTCGATTTTAATAGGTTAAGTAGGCTTATGGTTGAAGAAATGGTTCAAAGATGGGCTAAGTTGTGATGGTAGGTTCGGCTAGGTAAGAAACAAAGTAGGGTGGCTATTGGGATAGGCTCGGTTTAATAAAAATAATAAGGATAGATAGCTTGGAATAATGGTGGGGATGGAAAAACGTTCTTAAACTTCAGAAATGATTCAACACTAAAAAGTGTCACCCTAATTTTTATATCGTTTAAGGTGGATTTGCGAAATAGCGGGATGGTTGAACGCCACACCGGGTTACGGTGATAAGTTCAGAAACAAGTCGGAAGACGCCACTAGCACGCTAGATAAGTCAACGAGACTTGTACAAAAATAGGAGAGGAGTTTAACTGACTCAAGAACAAAATGTTCATTCAATAATTTTGGCAAAAGTCCTTTTACAAACAAATTAAACAACTATTTATAGTACCTAGCTAGGGTAGCCGAATGGCCTAAACAAAAGCTTAATAGCTAAGCAAAATTAAACTAGAATGAGCTAGAAAATTCTAGAAATAAAGTCTTAATTTGCTGTACTAAATTCAGCTAATTTGGAGCTCAATGGATGGTTTCTAGAAGGGCAAATGAATTTGGAGAATTTTGCTTGGTGCATGGCAGCAGCTAGGTTCGGCCAAGGGTTAATTGAACTCATTAAAACACTATCTTTAGCTGAAAAGTTATCAGCATTTAAGTTGAATTTGAGCAGCCTTTTTGAGTGTGAATGGCCGGCCTTGAAAGGTCTTTTCCATGTGAACATCAAGCTGAATAGTCATGGAGGTGTGAACGCATGGTGTGAAAAGAATTGTGTTGCTTTGGGAAGAGGATCGGCCAAGCTTTTGGGAGCTTGATGGTTGGTGATTCTTGGCCGAATGGGTGCCTTGGGGAGCCAAAAGGGATCAGCCTCCAAGCATTGCACCAGTAGAACATGCACCTTCCTCATACATTGAATCTACATGCATGAACCTTGTTTAATGGTTCTCCAAGATTCGGCTGCACCTAATAAACACAAAGAAACACATTAAATTAAGCTAATTTCAACTGGACATAATTAAAATATTATTTAGACATATTAAATAACACTTAGACAAATTAAATAAGACTTAAACAAGACACATTGAAAATCAGCTAAGACCTGGAAATAATAAAAACATGTAATAGACTAACACAAATTTAATTAAGGTAAGACACAATTAATTCGGCTTAGGACATAGCATATTAAAAACATGTAATAACATAAACATATTTATAGGCTGTAAGAAATATTTAATTTATTCAAATATCAAAGTAATGAGCTGGAATTAACTAAATGAACTCAATGAGCTGAAGTGAGCTCATGTGAGCTGAACCGAGCTAAATTCGGCTTGCACCAAGGTGCACGGGTTGCTCAAAATTTGGGCCCGAGCTGGTCCTTCGTCTTCAGGTAAAAATTCATTCCACAATTGACTCGTTAAAGCTGCCACGGCCTCTTGCATTCGCTTAGCTCGAGCTCGAGTCACAAGTCCTTTAGGAAGCTCGAGAGGATCGGAATTCGAATCCGAGGTCTCCCCGGGTGTTCTTACATCATCCCCCCTCTTCAAAGCTGTAACACCCCTAACCCGAAATCGTCGCCGGAATAAGGTTAAGAGGCATTACCGATCAATCGAAACATTTCACATCCATTTCACAACACTAAGTCAATCATCAATTAAACATATTCAAATATAAACATATAGTCCCTTATTACGGTCTACGAGACCTTAAACACGTGTTAAGAAGAGGTCGGGACTAAACCGAACACATAAGAAAATTCTTGGAAATTTGAACATTTTTTTTCAAAACTGCAGAGGTCACACGTCCGTTCAGTCAGGCCGTGTGCCTCACACGGCTACCAGACACGCCCGTGTGTCAAGGCCGTGTCAAAACAGGGCATACATATTGACTTGTTCACATGGCCACCAGACACGCCCGTGAGCCATGGCCGTGTGAAATTAAGCAAGCTACTGACTTGGTCACATGGCCACCAGGCACGCCCGTGTGCCACGGCCGTGTACCCTGCCCAGGCACACTTCGAAGTGGCCCTTGAGCCACAAGGCAGAGACACACGCCCGTGTCCTTTGACCATGTATGCAAAATAGGCCATTTGCTAGGCCAAAATTCCACCCACACTTGGGTCATACCTACAAGCACATACAAGCCTATTTTCACACACAATTTGGCAACCAAAAACATGTCAAATGATCAACTTGTCATCCCATCCATTCTCATTTCTAATCATGTCAACTTATATATCAAATTGCACAACTAAAACACTTGCATAGCCAAACATGATTCATCCATAATATCACTAGATCACAATGGCATCAATCCATCACTAAGCTTACCATTCATAAGACTATCTCATTGCCATCAAACTATACCAAAACATACTTCATATACCATAATCATTCATGCATATTACCAACATTTATATAGCCACATCACATGGCTATTTACACATCTCAAACATGTTTCAAAACAACTGGCCTATACATGCCATATTCAAATATACACATCTTCAAAAGTACCAAAATAGATTGCCGATAGTGTGATAGATATATGTGACGATCCCTGATTCGAGAGCTAGCTTTACTCGACATCAGAAACAGAGAAACAAATCATACAGTAAGCTTTCAAAAGCTTAGTAAGTTCATAATATAATACATATTACCCAATTATACCACATCAATACATAATTAAATCATCACATAGATAAATACACAATTAGGCTCATCATCAATCTCAACCATATGCTCAAATATCTATTCATTCAACTTTTAAGGCTATCATCAACCACATAGGTTCAAACGTACCTTGATCAACACATAGTTACTCACCATTCATGCTACTCAATTTCTCGATATTACCTCTCGTTCAACCTTTGCTATTCCTTTGATTTATTCGCAAACTTAATGCCAATTTCATAACCAAAACATAATCTTCACCGCACACTTAGTGCCAATATGTTAAACCGAACTTATATCGGTATCGCACACACAGTGCCAATTCGATAAGCCGAACCTTCTATCTTTTCGCACACACAGTGCTAATCATCTCTGTCTCGTTTCTAATTTCGCACACTTAGTGCCCTCTAATTCAATTCCGCACATAGCATTTCTAATCTTATAGTTATGTATATATATATATATTCATTCAATTCACATCACATAGATATAGTTTACAACTAGTATTATATCCGAACTTATCTCGGATGTCGAAATACCGAAACGGTCGATTAATCGAGCACTCTGTCTTTGCCTCGATCTCGATCCGAACCTCTCCTTTCTTGGTCTATACACATTCAAATTCAGTCCATTCAATCACCAATTCATTCAATTTAATCCAAACACACATATTAAGGGCATTTTGCAAAATAGCCCTCACATTTTCACATTTCGACACTTTAGTCCCTAATTGACAAAATCACAAAATACACCAAATTTCTACTCACACAAGCTTAGCCGAATTCTTCCCATGCTAATACAAGCCCACACATTCCATTGATTTCACAAATTAGTCCCTCAAAATATTATTATTTCAATTTAATCCAAATTACTCAAAATCATCAAAATTCCAAAGACAAATTATGTAATTGAAACACATATATTTCATATTTCATCATCAAACATAATAAAGCTCATGAATTCATCAATAGCTCATCTCAAAATCACCATCAATTTCTAAAATCAAAGCATGGGTTTTGTAGAGTACAAAGCAACGATTACGAAAACGTAGAAATTATCAAAAACTGAGTTCAAACATACCTTAAATCAAGCCAATTGCTAGCCAAAAATCACAAAGCTTCAAACCCTTATTCTTTCTTCAACTTTCGGCAATAACAAAGATGATAATAGCTTCTTCTTTTTGTTTTTTAAAACATATATATCATCATTTATCAAGTTACAAATTTAACCTTACTAATAAACATTATAACATATAATATAATTGGTTATAAATGTCCATCTACCATCCACTATCTTTATAATGGCTTAATAACAACATAAGGACTCCTCCTTTAAAAAGCCATGCCACATAGGTACTTTAACAACTAGCACACAGCTTTTGCATTTTATGCGATTAAGTCCTTTTTCCTAATTCAACACATAGTCGATAAAATTTTCACACCAAATTTTCACACATGCTCAATCACATATTATAAACATCAAAAATAATATTAAAATAATTTTCTGACCTCGGATTGTGGTCTCAGAACCACTGTTTCCACTAGGGTCTAAACCGGGCTATTACAACTCTCCCCCCTTAGGGATTTTTGTCCCCGAAAATCTTACCAGTGAATAGGTGTGGATATTGTTCTCTCATAATGTTCTCAGACTCCCACGTAGCCTCTTCTACTCCGTGTTTGTGCCACAATACTTTCACTAAGGAAATTTTTTTGTTTCTCAACTCTTTGGTCTCTCGTGCCAAAATTCGAATCGCTTCTTCATTATACAACAAATCTGACTGAATTTCAACCTCAGTAGGAGCAACCACATGTGACAGATCAGATCTGTACCATCGAAGCATCGACACATGAAACACATTATGAATCTTTTCTAACTCGGGTGGCAACATCAATCTATAAGCAACCGGCCATACTTGTTCAATGATTTCATACGGCCCTATGAATCTCGAACTCAGCTTGCCTTTTCGGCCAAATCGAAGTATTTTCTTCCATGGAGACACTTTTAGAAATACTTTGTCACGAATCTCAAATTCGATATCCTTCTGTTTCAAGTCTGCATAAGACTTCTGACGATCTGAGGCCGCTTTCAAATCATCACGAATCACTTTCACTTTCTCGCTCAGTCTCTTTTATTATATCAACCGTGAATCTTATTCTCACTCACTCACCCAATACAACGGAGTTCGGCATTTTTGACCGTAAAGAGCCTCATACGGTACCATTTTAATGCTAGATTGAAAACTATTATTGTACGCAAACTCGACCAACAGCAAATGCTTCTCCCACGTACTTTCAAATTTAAGAACACAACACCTCAACATATCTTCGAGAACTTGAATGATCCGCTCGGATTGTCCATCCGTTTGCGGATGAAATGCAGTGCTGAAATGCAATTTTGTGCCTAAAGCCTCTTGCAATTTCTTCCAAAATCGCGAGGTAAATCTTAGATCTCTGTCAGATACAATAGATATTGGCACCCCGTGCAATCTCACAATCTCAGCAATATACAGTTCGGCTAACTTATCGAGTGAATAATCTGTTCTCACCGAAAAAAATGAGCTGATTTTGTCAACCTATCAACTATCACCCAGATTGCATCTTTCTTTCCCGGAGATAACGACAATCCCGACACAAAGTCCATCGTGATTCTCTCCCATTTCCACTCAGGAATCATAATCGGTTGTAACAAACTGGACGGAACTTGATGTTCAGCTTTAACTTGCTGCCAGATTAAACATTTCGACACAAAGTCAGAAATATCTCTTTTCATACCATGCCACCAATAAAACTGTTTCAGATCATTATACATTTTTGTACTCCCTGGATGAACAGTCAAGCGACTATTGTGAGCTTCATTCAAAATCAACTGAATCAACTCCGAATTCTTCGGAATACAAATCTGATCTTTGAATCGCAAACAATCATCATTATCAACCCGAAATTCTAATTCAGAATTCAATCCACATTGAGCTCGTTTTGCTAACATCTCGTCGTCACTTTTCTGGGCATCACAAATCTGACGTACAAACATCGGTCTTACTTTCAACTCAGCCAAAACTGAATCATCATCACATAGATCTATCTGAGTACTCATAGTTTGCAAAGCACATAAAGACTTTCGACTCAAGGCATCAACAACAACATTAGCTTTGCCCGGATGATAATCAATCACAAGTTCATAATCTTTCAACAATTCTAACCATCTTCTCTGTCGCAAATTCAATTCTTTCTGAGTCATCAAGTACTTCAAACTCTTGTGGTCAGTATAAATATGACATTTCTCACCAAATAGGTAGTGATGCTAAATCTTCAATGCAAACACAATCGCGGCTAATTCAAGGTCATGCGTCGGATAGTTCTTTTCATGCCGCTTTAACTGCCTCGAAGCATAAGTGATGAATTTGCCTTCTTGCATCAACACACAACCCAAACCATTCAACGATGCATCACTGTAAACTATGAATTCTTTGCCTGATTCAGGTTGAACTACCACTGGCGCCTCTATCAACAATGCTTTTAATTGCTCAAAACTCTGTTGACACTTTTCTGACCACTCAAATTTAACATCTTTCTGCAGCAACTTCGTCAATGGAGTCGCTATCATTGAAAAACCTTTCACAAACTGTCTATAGTATCCCGCTAGTCCCTGAAAACTACGAACTTTAGACACATTTCTCGGAGGCTTCCACTCTAAAATAGCTGAGATCTTACTCGGATCAACTTGTATTCCCGTAGCTGATACAATATGCCCCAGAAATCCAACCTCACGCAACCAAAACTCACATTTGCTAAACTTTGCATACAATTGCTTCTCACGCAGAGTCTGTAACACAATTCTTAAATGCTCGACATGTTGCACCTCATCACAGGAATAAATCAGAATGTCATCAATAAACACTACAACAAAGTGATCCAAATACGGTCTAAATATTTGATTCATCAAATCCATAAACACTACAGGAGCATTCGTCAGTCCGAAAGGCATAACTAAAAATTCATAATGTCTGTACCTCGCTCAAGGCGCTGATACATCCGACTCTTTGACTCAGAATCGATAGTAGTCCGATCTCAAATCTATCTTAGAAAACACTGTAGCTCCTTTCAGCTGATCAAACAAATCATCAATACGTGGCAAGGGATACTTATTCTTTATCGTCACTTTGTTCAACTGTCGGTAGTCAATACACATCCTCATAGTGTCGTCTTTCTTTTTCACAAACAACACAGGAACACCCCAGGGTGAGAAACTCGATTGTGCAAATCCTCTATCGGTCAACTCTTGCAACTGAGACTTCAACTCTTTCAATTCCATCGGTGCCATTCTATACGCAGCTATTGAGATAGGAGTCGTTCCCGACACTAATTCAATACCGAATTCAACTTCTCTGATAGGAGGTAATCTCGGTAATTCTTCAGGAAACACATTAGGGAATTCACAAACCACAGGCACATATTCAACTTTCTTTTCTGACACTTTCGTATCAATCACATATGCCAGATAAGCTTCGCAACCCTTTCTCACACAGTTCAAAGCTTTCATCGCAGATACAACAACTGGTAACCCTTTCAAATCACTGGATTCAATTCGAACCATCTCACCATTCTGACTTCTCAAATCAATACTCTTTCGTTTACAATTCACAATAGCATTATGCAAAGTGAGCCAATCCATTCCCAGAATTATATCAAATTCATCAAATGGTAGCAACATCAAGTTAGCCGAAAAACAAACATCCTAAAACATCAATGGACAGTTCTTGCACACTTTATCCACCAAAACACACTTGCCTAAAGGGTTCGATACTCTAATTATGAATTCAGTAGACTCAACAGGTAGAGTCTTACTTGATACTAGATTCACACACACATATGAATGAGTAGATCCTGGATCTACCAATACAATCATATCAGTATCAAATAGAGTAAAAGTACCAGTAATGACGTCTGGAGATGACGCTTCTTCTCGTGCACGTATAGCATAGGCTCGGGCAAGTGCTCTCGCCTCTGATCTCATGGCTGTATCAGTAGTCCCTTTTTGGCTTCCACTTAAATTCTCGGTGTTTTTGAGTAATCTACCCCTTGCCGTCGTGTTACTCGGTCTCACACTCTGAACATTTTCTTCTTCAGCTAACTGTGGGCAATCTCGAATGAAGTGATCTCGTGATCCACACTTATAATAAGTTCAATTATTATACTTGCCCCAACATTCTCCCACATGTCGTCTTCCACACTGTCTACACTCAGGTTTGTTGCTTTTGGCACTACCAACACTTGATTCCATTGGAGCTTGAGTTCTCGGACCAACACTTAGTCTTGCGCGGTCTCTATTCGAATGTCCAAATGAAGCATTTGATCAATTGCTTGCATCTCTAAATCTCTTCATCGAAGGTTGAGAAAACTTACTCATCAATCTTTTTCTTTCATCTCGAGCTTCAGAATCGACTTTCTTCTTTTCTTTACTAAGCTCCTCGGCTTTGCAAGCTCTTTCAACTAACACAACAAATTCATTTATGTCAAGTATCCCAACCAACAATTTAATGTCTTCATTCAGCCCTTCAATGAAGCATTTACACATAGTAGCTTCAGTCGAAACACATTCCCGTGCATACTGACTCAATCTCACAAACTCTCGTTCATACTCAGTAACGGACATGCGGCCTTGTTTCAGCTCTAGAAACTTTTTACATTTCTGATCTATGAACCGTTGACTAATATACTTCTTTCAAAATTTAGCTTGAAAGAAATCCCAGGTGATTCTCTCTCTCGGAACCACTGAAATCAACGTTTTCCACCAGTTATAAGTCGTATCCCTCAATAAAGAAACTGCACATTTTATATATTCGTCAAGAGTCAACGACATCTCGTCAAATACTCGAATGGTATTCTCGAGCCAAAACTCAGCTCGTTCAGCATCATCATCAGCTGTGGCCCTAAACTCTTCAGCCCCGTACTTTCAAATCTTATCCATAGGAGGCTTATTCAATCAGATCGTATATGTAACTTGTGGCACAACCGGTACTTGTGGGGGTGGAGGTTGTGAAGCAGCCGGATTTGTTTGAACGAACTCCGAAAACCACTCATTCATCATTCGGAAGAAGGCTTGCTTAGCCTCTCCTCCCTCACAACTATCATTCACCTAGATGTGTGGCGTGTCCCTTGAGCAGAGGAGCAGCGCTGCATTTCTACATCGTTAGCAATCGCTTCGGTCGAGATCCATTACTATATGAAAACACATTTTCAACTATCAGGATTCATCACACTATGGCAATTATATATATGGCATGTATAGCTAGACTCACACGTGATACGTTAGCCCGAGAATCGACTAAACCGTAGCTCTGATACCAATAAAATGTAACACCCCTAACCTGAAATTGTTGCCGGAATTGGGTTAAGAGGCATTACCGATTAATCGGAACATTTCACATCCATTTCACAACACTAAGTCAATAATCAATTAAACATATTCAAATATAAACATATAGTCCCTTATTACGGTCTGCGAGACCTTAAACACGTGTTAAAAAGAGGTCGGGACTAAACCGAACACATAACAAAATTTTTGGAAATTTGAACTTTTTTTTTCAAAACTGAAGAGGTCACACGCCCGTGCAGTCAGGCCGTGTGCCTCACACGGCTACCAGACACGCCTATGTCTCCAGGCCGTCCCAAAATAGGGCATACAAACTGACTTGTTCACACGGCTACTAGACACGCCCGTGTGCCATGGCCGTGTGAAATTAAGCTAGCTACTCACTTGGTCACACGGCCACCAGGCACGCCCGTGTGCCACGGCCGTGTACCCTGCCTAGGCACACTTCGAAGTGGCCCTTGAACCACATGGCAGAGACACACGCCTGTGTCATTTGGCCGTGTATGCAAAATAGGCCATTCGCAAGGCCAAAATACCACCCACCCTTGGGTCATACCTACAAGGACATACAAGCCTATTTTCACACGCAATTTGGCAACCAAAAACATGTCAAATGATCAACTTGTCATCCCATCCATTCTCATTTTTAATCATGTCAACTTATATACCAAATTGCACAACTAAAACACATGCATAGCCAAACATGATTCATCCACAATATCACTAGATCACAATGGCATTAATCCATCACTAAGCTTACCATTCATAAGACTATATCATTGCCATCAAACCATACCAAAACATACTTCATATACCATAATCATTCATGCATATTACCAACATTTATCTAGCCACATGACATGGCTATTTACACATCTCAAACATGTCTCAACATAACTAGCCTATACATGCAATATTCAAATATACACATCTTCAACAGTACCAAAATAGATTGCCGATAGTGTGATAGAGATGCTGATGATCCCCAGATCCGAGCTAGCTTTACTGACACTATAAAATAGAGAAACAAATCACACAGTAAGCTTTCAAAAGCTTAGTAAGTTCGTAATATAATACATATTACCCAATTATACAACATCAATACATAATTAAATCATCACATAGATAAATACACAATTAGGGCTCATCATCAATCTCAACCGTATGCTCAAGTATCTATTCATTCAAATTTTAAGGCTATCATCAACCACATAGGTTCAAACGTACCGTGATCAATACATAGTTACTCACCATTCATGCTACTCAATTTCTCGATATTACCTCTCGTTCAACCTTTGCTATTCCTTTGATTTATTCGCACACTTAGTGATAATTTCATAACCAAAACATAATCGTCACCGCACACTTAGTGCCAATATGTTAAACCGAACTTATATCGGTATCGCACACACAGTGCCAATTCGATAAGCCGAACCTTCTATATTTTCGCACACACAGTGCTAATCATCTCTGTCTCGTTTCTAATTTCGCACACTTAGTGCCCTCTAATTCAATTCTGCACATAGCATTTCTAATCTCATAGTTATATATATAGTCATTCAATTCACATCACATAGATATAGTTTACAACTAGTATTATATCTGAACTTACCTTGGACGTCGAAATACCGAAACGGTCGATTAATCGAGCACTTTGTCTTTGCCTTGATCTCGATCCGAACCTCTCCTTTATTGGTCTATACACATTCAAATTCAGTCCATTCAATCACCAATTCATTCAATTTAATCCAAACACACATATTTAGGGAATTTTGCAAAATAGCCCTCACATTTTCACATTTCGACACTTTAGTCCCTAATTGACAAAATCACAAAATACACCAAATTTCTACTCACACAAGCTTAGCCGAATTCTTCCCATGCTAATACAACCCACACATTCCATTGATTTCACAATTTAGTCCCTCAAAATATTATTCTTTCAATTTAATCCAAATTACTCAAAATCATCAAAATTCCAAAGACAAACTATGTAATTCAAACACATATCTTTCATATTTCATCATCAAACATAATAAAGCTCATGAATTCATCAATAGCTCATCTCAAAATCACCATCAATTTCTAAAATCAAAGCATGGGTTTTGTAGAGTACATAGCAACGATTACAAAAATGTAGAAATTATAAAAAATCGAGTTCAAAATACCTTAAATCAAGCCAATTGCTAGCCGAAAATCATAAAGCTTCAAACCCTTATTCTTTCTTCAACTTTCGGCAATAACAAAGATGATAATAGCTTTTTTTTAATTCCTTTTTTTTGTTTTATTAAAACATATATATCATCATTTATCAAGTTACAAATTTAACCTTACTAATAAACATTATAACATATAATATAATTGGTTATAAATGTCCATCTACCATCCACTATCTTTATAATGGATTAATAACAACATAAGGACTCCTCCTTTAAAAAGCCATGCCAAATAGGTACTTTAACAACTAGCACACAGCTTTTGCATTTTATGCGATTAAGTTTTTTTTCCTAATTCAACACATAGTCGATAAAATTTTCACACCAAATTTTCACACATGATCAATCACATATTATAAACATCAAAAATAATATTAAAATATTTTTCCAACCTCAGATTTGTGGTCTCGAAACCACTGTTCTGACTAGGGTCTAAACCGGGTTGTTACAAAAGCGACTTGTCCTCAAGTCGAGTCGCTTGTTTGATTGATAACATTCTTTCGCAATCAACTCTATTCGGACGAACGGGGTAAATTCGTTCTCATATATCTAGAAGAAAGTCAGCACTTAACAAGGAAATAACTCAATAACGTCATAGAGCAAAGAATTGATAAAAGAACAAGTTGACGATGGACTTACCTTTGTTGAATTAGAAGCAGATGGTTGGTGACCAAAGGTTAAGTAAAAATGGAATCTTACCTTTTCGACTTGATTTGCCAAGTTCACGAAGGATCGAAACATGGGAAATAGTTCAAAAAGCATGAGAAACTCATTCCAAGTAACACATGTTTCACATCTCACTCGGTCACATGGACTCGAACACACAAAAGTCAAACAACCAAAAGGATTTATTACACCTTCACCATGCAAAATCTCATCAAATGGATGAATTGATTCTAAAGAACAACCACAGTTCAACAAGAAGACTTTTGAGTGGACATGTGGAACGAGTATCATTCGGCCAAGACGAACAAGATCATTTAATCGAATCGAATGTTGCATACTTAAACTTAATAGTGGCAATGATCTTTCACTTGTTCATCAAATTCATCTTCATCACTAATTTCATCACGTTTTGAACAAAACAGAGTTGTTTTTAATTTTTCAGAAACCAAACCTTGTTTACCTTTGAGATTATGAATTTTAGGGTTGGTTTTACCATTTTCCCGCAACATGAACCTTCTCTCCTTGGGAATGTAATGCGATCGAAGCTCCTTGGAGTAATTGACCTGAAAAGAAGAAGAATCATGAAAGCATCGGTTAATTAAAACACTTTTCTTTTCCTCACTCAATTTTCTTTCATTTTCATTTTCATTTTCTCTTTTTTTTCTTCACTCTTATTTTCTTCAAAACTCGAATTCTTTTTCACTCGATTTTTCCTCCTTTCTCTCTTTTGAATCTTTAATCTTTTCTTTCAAATTCTCCATGGATTGTCTTAATATTTGTTGATCTTCCAACACTTGTTGCGGAGATAAAGGTGCAAAAGTGAGGTTTTTGCCTTGGTGCTTGAACGAATACTAGTTAACGAATCTATCGTGTTTGACTCGCTGGTCGAACTGCCATGGCCTTCCAAGCAATAGATGCCCCGCGTGCATAGGCACCACATTAAAAAGAACTTCGTCTTGGTATTTTCTGGTTGAGAATGGAATCAACGCTTGCTTAGTTACTTTTAATTCGACACCCTCATTGAGCCATTGCAGCTTGTACGGCCTCAGGTGTTTAGTAGTCGGCAAAGATGATTTTTCGACCATAAGTGTGCTCGCGACATTTGTGCGACTCCCGCCATCAATTACAATGCTGCACACCTTTCCTTGAACAAGACAACGGGTATGGAAAAAATTTTCTCGTTGGGGCTCGCTTGCAGAGCTTTGCGCATTAAGGCTCCGCTTTACGACGAGCATCTCACCTTCAACAGCAAATTTTATCTCGTCTTCTTTATCGGATAAATTTTTGACCTCATCTTCATTCTTGTCTATTTCCTCTTCCGATTCGATTTCGCCATTAGGAAGCATCACCATTGTGTTGCGGTTTGGGCATTGGCTTGCTATGTGCCCTCTTCCTTGGCATTTAAAGCACTTAATGTCTCAGGATCAAGTTTGAACATTTTCAATGGCCTTACCTTTGCTAGATTCGGCCAAAGACTTGGTGGACTTCACCGGTACCACGGGTTCTTTCGTTTGATTTGCCGAGGCATTCTTGCGTTGGCCTTGGTTCCACTTAGGAGCATTCGAAGTTGAATAACCACGAAAAACTCCTTTCTTTTTGAGTTGCTTTTCAACTTTGATCGTCATATGCACCATGTCGACGATCTCCACATAGTGTTGTAACTCGACGATGCTGGCTATTTCTCGATTGAGTCCGGCCAAAAATCGCGCGATAATCGCCTCGCGATCTTCTTGCACATCCACATGAATCATAGTGACTTCCATCTCTTTGTAGTAGTCCTCCACACTCTTCGTCCCTTGGGTGAGATTTTTGAGTTTTTGATACAACTCTCGGTGGTAGTACGAAGGGATGAATCTCTGGCACATCACAGCCTTCATCTCGGCCCATGTGTTGATTGGATGCTCACCATTTCACCTTCGGCTTATTGTAAGTTGGTCCCACAAAATCATTGCGTAATTTGAAAACTCGATAGTGGCCAACTTAACTTTCTTGGCTTCAGAATAGTTGACATTCAAATACGAGCTTGATCTTTTTTTCCCACTCGAGATAAGCTTCGGGATTCGATCAGCCTTGGAACGAGGGAATTGACAACTTAATGCTTTTAAGGTCGTCATTGAACCTCTCTCGATCTCGTTGGCCTTGGTTGCGTGGCCCTCTCCTTCTTTCACTTACATTTGAACCTTGATCACTTTCGGGTTCACTTGGCTCGAATAAGTCATCATCTCAATCTAGTCGCCGTCCTCGATTTCTCAGAGGGCTTAAGGGAGTCCTTTCTCGTTGGGCTCATCCTTCCACATGATCGAGTCGTTCATGGATCAGCTCCAACTTTCAGTCAAATAGACGCTCGACTTCACGTAAAAAAGCTTGTAGATTTAAATCCGGGATGTTCTGAACAGGTTGCCTTTTCGCCATATTCCTTTCGGGACTTTGGGACATAGAATATTAAAACCTCATTACAAATTCTCACAATCACTCGGAAAGAAATAATAATTTTGCACTCACGGTTGTGTTTCACTCTTTTTATTGGATTTTTCTTTCTCTCGAATGATCTCACACTCTCTTGCCTTTTACCGCTCTTCTCAGTCTCGTAAGTTCATATTTTGTCTCGTATAAACCTATTTACGACTTTGGGTCAGCTTCAAATTAGTTGCAATGGATGTGATGTTACGGGTGTAGGTAGGCTGAACAAAAAGAAGATTCAGTTTAAGTGTGGCGTTGGGGTGGGAAAAATTGGGAATTGAAGAAGAATACGATGATCAGGAGTAGAAAAGATGAATAAAAAATAAACTTGCAAAAACTTCACTTCTTTTTTTTTTAACTCGTATATATAGTTTTTTATAATTTTGTAATTCTTTTTTTTTAATTACAATATGTTGATTACAAGAAAATTAAAATACAACTTGATTTTTTAAATTTTGAATTTTTTTAATTCTACGAACCTATTCTGGGATTACTTCGATCTTCGGAGCTCCTCGTTTTCTAGCTCTGATACCAAATAATGTGAGACGGCCCGGGTTAATTAGAGTCGCTTCACGGAGTTGCCCGATCGTCTACGAGGGGAGTCATTCTCAAAATCTTCAATTCGATTTTAATAGGTTAACTAGGCTTATGGTTGAAGAAATAGTTTAAAGATGGGCTAAGTTGTGATGGTTAGGAAAGAAACAAAGTAGGGTGGCTATTGGGATAGGCTCGGTTTAGTAAAAATAATAAGGATAGATAGGTTGGAATAATGGTGGGGATGGAAAAATGATCTTAAACTTCAGAAATGATTCAACACTAAAAAGTGTCACCCCGATTTCTATATCGTTTAAGGTGGATTTGCGGAATAGCAGGATGGTTGAACACCACACCGGGTTACGGTGATAAGTTCGAAAACAAGTCGGAAGACGCCACTAGCACGCTAGATAAGTCAACAAGACTTGTACGAAAATAGGAGAGGAGTTTAACTCACTCAAGAACAAAATGTTCATTCAATAATTTTGGCAAAAGTCCTTTTACAAACAAATTAAACAACTATTTATAGTACCTAGCTAGGGTAGCTGAATGGCCTAAACAAAAGCTTAATAGCTAAGCAAAATTAAACTAGAATGAGCTAGAAAGTTCTAGAAATAAAGTCTTAATCTGCTGTAGCTAAATTCAGCTAATTTGGAGCTCAATGGACGGTTTCTAGAAGGGCAAATGAATTTGGAGAATTTTGCTTGGTGCATGGCAGCAGCTAGGTTCGGCAAGGGTTAATTGAACTCATTAAAATGTTATCTTTAGCTGGAAATTTATCAGCATTTAAGTTGAATTTGAGCAGCCTTTTTGAGTGTGAATGGCCGGCCTTGAAAGGTCTTTTCCATGTACACATCAAGATGAATAGTCATGGAGGTGTGAACGCATGGTGTGAAAAGAATTGTGCTGCTTTGGGAAGAGGATCGGCCAAGCTTTGGGGAGCTTGATGGTTGGTGATTCTTGGTCGAATGGGTGCCTTGGGGAGCCAAAAGGGATCAGCCTCCACGCATTGCACCAGCCAAACATGCACCTTCCTCATATATTGAATCTACATGCATGAACCTTGCTTAATGGTTCTCCAAGATTCGGCTGCACCTAATAAACACAAAGAAACGCATTAAATTAAGCTAGACATAACTAAAACATAATTTAGACATACTAAATAACACTTAGACAAATTAAATAAGACTTAAACAAGACACATTGAAAATCGGCTAAGACCTGGACATAATAAAAACATGTAATAGACTAACACAAATTTAATTAAGTTAAGACACAATTAATTTGGCTTAGGACATAGCATATTAAAGACATGTAATAACATAAACATATTTATAGGCTGTAAGAAATATTTAATTTATTCAAATATCAAAGTAATGAGCTGGAATTAATTAAATGAACTCAATGAGCTGAAGTGAGCTCATGTGAGCTGAATCGAACTAAATTTAGCTTGCACCAAGGTGCACAAATTGCTCAAAATTTGGGCCCGAGCTGGTCCTTCGTCTTCGGGTTGAAATTCATTCCACAATTGACTCGTTAAAGCTGCCATGGCCTCTTGCATTTGCTTAGCTTGAACTCAAGTCATAGGGCCTTTAGGAAGCTCGAGAGGATCAGAATTTGAATCCGAGGTCTCCCCGGGTGTGCTTACATCAACGAAAATAACGAGTTAATACCAACTAGAATGGTTACGAGATGGAGAATTTGCATCGATTATCGGAAGCTGAACAAGGCGACTAGGAAAGACCACTTTCCTTTACCATTCTTGGATCAAATGCTGGATAGAATCGTGGGTCAAGACTATTACTATTTTCACAATGGATACTGGGGTGTAATCAGATCATAGTAGCACCGGAGGATCAACACAAAACAACATTCACATGCTCGTACGGTACATTTGCATTTAGACGCATGCCATTTGGTTTATGTAATGCACCTGCTACATTTCAAAGATGTATGATGTCTATTTTTACTGACATGGTTGAAAATTATTTGGAAGTTTTTATGGATGATTTTTCAGTATTTAGAGATACATATGATGATTGCCTAGCCAATCTAGCCAAGGTAATAAGGCGATGCGAAGACACAAACCTCGTACTCAATTGGGAAAAGTGTCGTTTCATGATATGGGAAGGTATTGTTCTAGGGCATCAGATAATGAGCCATGAAATTAAGGTAGATAAAGAAAAGATAGATGTTATTGAGAAACTCACACCTCTAACATTTGAAAAGGGTGTTATGAGCTTTTTGGGCCACACCAGTTTCTATCAGAGATTTATCAAGGACTTCTCTAAAATTGCTAAACCATTTTGCAAATTATTGGAAAAGGACACGATGTTCAAATTTGATGAGGAGTGCTTAAGAACTTTCAATGAATTAAAGAGTCGGTTAGTTTTGAGACCAATCATCGTCACACCAGATTGGGATTTTCCATTTGAATTTATGTGTGACGCAAGTGACTTTGCGATAGAAGCTGTGATGGGCCAGCGAAGGAACAAAGTTTTTCATCCCATCTATTATGCAATTCAGACTCTGACGAGAGCTTAATTGAATTATATGGTAATAGAGAAAGAGTTACATGCTATTGAGTTACATGCTATTGTGTTTGCTTTTGACAAGTTTCGATCTTATCTTGTAGGTACCAAAGTGCCTGTCTATACAAATTATTTAGAAATTAAGTATTTACTTGCCAAGAAGGATGTCAAGCCGAGATTAATTTGATGGGTACTTCTACTCCAAGAATTCAATCTAGAAATTGAAGATCAAAAAGGGGTAGAAAATCAAGTAGTAGACCACTTGTCTAGATTGGAGCCGCAAGAAGGAAATTCTCCACTTATACCCATTCAGGAGACATTTCTAGATGAGAACACACTTAAGGTAAATCATGTCCATAATACCCCTTGGTTTGCTGATCTTGTTAACTATTTAGCTTGTGGTTTGATGTTGATTGATAAGACATATCAACAAAAGAAAAAGTTTCTTCACGATGTGAAATACTATTTTTGGGAAGAACCATACTTGTTCAGAAAGTGTGCAAATCAAATGGTCAGGAGATGCGTGGTAGAAGATGAAGTAGATAAGATTGTATATCATTTCCACATAGCTCCGAGTGGGGGACACTTTAGATGCACACGTACTACGGCCAAGGTATTGCAAGCTGGATTTTTTTGGCCAATATTATTCAAAGGCCCGTATGCTTACGTAAAGAGCTGTGATAAATGCCGAAGGGTTGGAAACATCACCAACAAAAATGAGATGCCCTAGACAAACATCATTGAGGTAGAATTATCGATGTTTGCGGTATTGACTTCCTTGGTCCTTTCCCTCTATCTTTCGGTCACAAGTACATATTGGTAGCAGTAGACTACGTGTCTAAGTGGGTTGAGGACGAGGCATATCCGACGAACTATGCCAAGGTTGTGATGAAGCTCTTGTAGAAACATGTGTTCACAAGGTTTGGAACTACTAGGGCCATCATCAGTGATGAAGGGTCCCATTTTGTGAACAAATGGTTGAAATGGTTATTCGACAAACATGGAGTGAAACAGAAGGTTGCCACAGCTTACCATTTGTAGACAAATGGGCAAGCTGAACTGGCAAACAAAGAGATAAAAGGCATACTCAAGAAGGTAGTTTGTTCGAACCGATGAGATTGGTCCAAAAGACTGGACGATGCTTTATGGGCCTACAGAACAACATACAAGACACCTTTAGGGATGTCACCCTATAGGTTGGTTTTTTGGAAATCCTGTCATCTACCCTTGGAGTTAGAACACAAAGCTTAGTGGGCTCTCCAACAACTCAACTTGGATTTTAAGCATGCTAAAGAGAAATGGATGCTTCAAATCAATGAGCTAGAAGAGTTTCGAATGTTCTCATACGAGAATGCCAAATTATTCAAGGAAAGACTTAAAAGATGGAATTACAAGCACATTGAAGTTCGAGAATTTGAAGTAGTTCAGCGAGTCTTGTTATTCAATTCCAGATTAAGGTTCTTTCCAGGTAAGTTAAAATCACGTTGGTCCAGTCCATTTACGATTCACCAAGTTTTTCCATATGGAGTTGTCGAACTTAAAGGTAAGAGAGGTAATTTTCAAGTCAATGCTCAATGCTTAAAACATTACTGGAGGAATAAAATTGAGCGGGATAAAATCTCATTAATTTTATCAGATATTTAATTTTTCTCGCTTTCTTTTTAAAATAAATAATTTAGGGTATCTTTCCAGGATTAGTATGTTTAAATAAATTCTGTCTAAGAGATTGGAACTTAAGCGGGACAGCTCGTGACTCCTCTAATCTTTCCTGGAATTGATTTTAATATAATCTTCTGAGAAATTATTCTCTAAATGGCAAAATAAATGTTTAGTTTTTCAAATAAAAGGGTCAATTTTGATCCAAGTTTTAATTGCAGCTCAATTTTCATTTTTTTTTTTAAGTCTAGGTACTTAATTGAATTAATTGCAAAATTTACTTATTCATTTTATAAATATTGAAATTAGCTGTCTATTTTTGTAAATATTTGTAAAAGATAGCTAAAATAATTTTTTTTTTAAATTTTTTAATAAATAAGATGATAATAACTAAAATATACTTATATTTATTGTAATACATATATTAATTATTATCAACTTTGCATAGAATTAGGATTAGTTTAAATTTGATCATATTTTATTTAATAGTTTTTATTTCGATAAATTAATGGAAAATAATATTTTAATATACATCATATTAATTGATATTTGTTATTAACTTTGTATGGAATTAGGACTTAGAATATTTATTATTAAATTGTTCTAAGATTTCTAATTGAATTCCTTCCTCCCTTCACTATAAATTCTACCAACCTTCTCCACCATTCACATCACCTTAACCAATCACCCCAACACCCGCCTAGTGCCGCAGCTCCCAACCTCTAGTCGCAGCACCGCCCAGTAGCTCCCGTTCAGCCAGCAGCTACAAACGGCCATTGTGCGCACTTGGTGCACTTGCCCAGCTCCAAAGCTACTCACGCCCGCACTTGCTTCCTAACCTAGTTGATGCACTTGTCGCGCACGCCTCTACCTTGCACGCTGCTACTGCTGCTCACGCTAGGCCTTGTTGCTCCCTCACACACCTGCTCGCACACTAGCCCTACTGCCTCGCGCACACCACTGTTGCTTCCAGCTCCAGCTTGCGCACGCCAACACTATTGCGCCTCACGCTTGCCTTGCGCGCCACTACCGCGTGCTGCTGCGATTCTTTACTTCAAGTTGTGTGCACCTTAGCCATAAAATTCAAGGCCCTTATTTCCCTTGCACCACACTTCCACCACATTTAGCCACCAACCCTTTCAACCAACCCTCAATCAAAATCTTTTGCTTCAAATTTTATTTATTGAGTAGTAAATTTTTATACAAAGGTGGTAAGAGAACTTTTCTCCTAAATTTCAAATTTATTTGGTTAATTAATTTTTCAATTTATTGAAATATTAATATTTTATGCAAATTGAATTTTTGAGAAAAAAATGTTTCCATCTTATGTTCAGGTTAATCATGCCTCGCAAAAGAACTCGTGCCTCTATCCAAATTGAAGAATCACAAAACAAATTTCATTGTGAAGAATCCAAAGCAAGATACGATAGTGTTTTCAAGAATCAACAAATGAACCCAGAAAAAGGCATTATGCTGAAAGAAAGCAACTACATTGATTTCATAGCGTGCATTCAACAAATTGCTGAAGCCCTCAATTGGGAGTTGTTTTGTGAAAAAAGACCTAGTGTTGATGAGGAATTAGTTCGTGAATTTTATGTGAATTTGACCTCAAATGAATTGTTTCTGTCCGAGGAGACAAGGTATCAATAAGCTCAAACATTATTAATGAATTCTTTGAATTACCTAATTTTGAAGACAATGAATATTCTTCCTTGATGAGAAATATTGAGGCTTAAAAATTGCAAGAAATTCTCGAGGAACTTACAGTTCCGGGTTCTAAGTGGACTGTGTCAAAGCATGGAACTCACATATGTCATAGAGAATGTAACAACTCGGTTTAGACCCTAGTCAGAACAGTGGTTTCGGGACCACAAATCTGAGGTCGTAAAAATATTTTCATATTATTTTTGGTATTTACAGTATGTGACTAAGTATGTGTGAAAGTTCTGTGTGAAAATTTTAATGTTCGTGTGCTTAATTTGAGAAAATGACTTAATCGCATAAAATGAAAAAGCTGTGTGCTGATTGTTAAAGTGCTTAATTGTTGTTGTCTTTATAATTTGGATGTTTTATGATGCAAATAGCCCACTTTATAAGTTAGTGGAAGATGATAGCATGGTTTTGGTGTTATTATTAATATTCATTAAGGGCAAATTGGTAAATGGTGCATTAATGTTAATATAATTAAAAGAAAACAAAAAGATGATCATATATCATCTTTCATGGCCGAATGAAGCAAAGAAGATAGCAAAAATAGGGCTTGAACTTTCGGCACATTCATAGCTTAATCGGGTATGTGTTTTTGATCGATTTTTTAATGATTTCTACATTTTTGTTATCGTTGCTTTGTGCTCTAGCTAGCCCATGCTTAAATTTTAGAAATTGATGGTGACTTTGAGATATGCCATTGATGAATATGTGAGATTTGTGTTGTTAGTTGGTGGAATACGAAAGATTAGTGTTGGGTTAATATAGTTTGTATTTGGATTTTTGGTGAAATTGAGGAATTTGGGCTAAATTGAGAAAAGTGTAAATTGAAGGACTAAAATCTGAAATAAATGAAATGTGTGCGCTTGTATTAGCATGGGAAGAATTCGGCTAAGCTTATGTGAATATAAATTTTGTGTATTTTGTGATTTTGTGAATTAGGGACTAAGGTGTCGAAATGTGAAAATGTGAGGGCTATTTTAAAAATGCCCTAAATATGTGTGTTTAGACTAAATTGAATGAATTGGTGATTGAATGAGTTAAATTTGAATGTGTATAGACCGAGAAAGGAGAGATTCGGATCGAGATCGAAGTAAAGACAAAGTACTCGTTTGATCGGCTAGTTTCGGTATTTCGACGTCCGAGGTAAGTTCGGATATAATACCAGTTGTTAAATTTATATCTATGTAATGAGAATTGGTTGAATGTATAGTTAATGAATAGAAATGTATTATATATATGGAATCGAGTAATGAGGCACGAAGTGTGCGAATTTAGAAACGAGACAGAGATGATTAGCACTGTGTGTGCGAAATAATAGAAGCTTCGGCTTATTGATTTGGCACTGTGTGTGCGATACCGAATTAAGTTCAGTTTTGTATCAAGGCACTAAGTGTGCGATGTTAATTAAGCTACGGCTATGATTTGAGCACTAAGTGTGCGATTGAGTTGAAAAGATATCGAGCAATGAATGAGGTATGGTATCGAGCATCGAAAAGCAAGAACGTTTGTTTACTGAGTGTTGGCAAAGGTATGTTTGAACCTATGTGGTTGATGTTAGTTGTAAAAGTTGAATGAATGGATATTTGAGCATATGGTTGAGGATAATGATGTGCTTAATTGTGTATCTATCTATGTGATGGTTTATTTATGTATTGATGTTGCATTATTGAGAAGTATGTATTATATTACGAACTTACTAAGCTATAAAAGCTTACTGTGTGATTTGTTTCTCTGTTTTACAGTGTCAGTAAAGCTAGCTCAGATCCGGGGATTGTCAGCATCTCTATCACACTATCGGCTATCTATTTTGGGTACTTTTGCAAGATGTACATATTTGGTATATGGCATGTATAGGCTAGTTGATATATTAAATATTTTGAGATGTTGGTCTATGCCATGTGATATGGCTTGAAAATTGAATGATGTTGGTGCATATATGTAGGCTATGAATATGATGAATGAGATATGAAATAGTGAGTGATGAATATGGTATGTCTCATGCTTAAATGGTAGATGAAAATTATGGTTTGAAAGTGGTATATGGTAAGGTTTATATGATGTTTGGTCTATATGTTTGAGATGTGAATTTTGACACTTTGGTTGAACCAATGTGAGATGAAATTGAGTATAATTATAGATGGTATAGTTGGTGATTAATTGGTGTATGAAATGGTATGTTTGGTTGCACTTTGAGGCATGAATTGGTAATGCTTTGAAGCTTGTAGGTGTACCTAAGTGTGGGTGGAAAGTTTGGCCTTGAATATGGACTATAATTGCCCACACGGTTGAGCACACGGGCCTGTGGCTCGACCGTGTTGTTTAAGTTTTCCAAGTGAAACAAGTCGAGAGCGACCACGGGGTGACACACACAGCGTGGATGGCCGTATGGTGCAAGTCAGTATGTATGCCCTGTTTTGACACGGCTTGGACGACGGGTGTGTCCGAGGCCGTGTGCCTACGGGCGTGTGACCTCTGTAACTTAAAAAAATGTTTGAATTTCAAAAATTTTTGTATGTGTTCGGTTTAGTCCCGACCTCTTTCTAACGTCTCGTAGACCTCAATAAGGGACTATATGTTTATATTTGAATATGTTTGATTGATGATTGACTTTGTGTTGTGAAATGGATGTGAAATGTTTTGATTGTTCAGTAATGCCTCTTAACCCTATTCTGGCGACGATTTTGGGTTAGGGGTGTTACATTTTATTGGTATCAGAGCTACGATTTAGTCGATTCTCGGACTAACGTAGCGCGTGCAAGTCTAGCTATACATGCCATATATATATTTGCGATAGTGTGATGAATCTGACAGTTGAAAATGTGTTTTTATATAGTAATGGATCTCGATCGAGCAGTTGCTGACGATGTAGAGAGTAATGCGCCTGCTCCTGCTCAAGGGACAGCGCCGGCCACATCTAGGCCGAATGATAGTAGTGAGGGAGGAGAGGCTAAGCAAGCCTTCTTCCGAATGATGAGTGAGTGGTTTTTAGAATTCATTCGAACGAATCCGGCTGCTCCACAACCTCCACCCCCACAAGTACCTGTTGTGCCACAAGTCGTAGATCCAATCCGATTGAATAAACCTCCTGTGGATAAAATCCGTAAGTACAGGGCCGAAGAGTTTAGGGCCACTGCTGATGATGATACTAAGCGAGTCGAGTTTTGGCTCGAGAATACAATCCGAGTGTTCGATGAGACGTCGTTGACTCCTGATGAATGCATTAAGTGTGCAGTTTCTTTATTGAGAGATACAGCTTATAACTGGTGGAAGACGTTAACATCAGTAGTTCCGAGAGAGAGAATGTTTTGACAGCTTATAACTTAGAAAAATGTTTGAATTTCAGAAATTTTCGTATGTGTTCGGTTTAGTCCCGACCTCTTTCTAACACATGTTTAAGGTCTCGTAGACCTCAATAAGGGACTATATGTTTATAGTTGAATATGTTTGATTGATGATTGACTTTGTGTTGTGAAATGGATGTGAAATGTTCTGATTGTTTGGTAATGCCTCTTAACCCTATTCTACCGACGATTTTGGGTTAGGGGTGTTACAGAGAATATTTGACACCATTAGCAAAGGTATGGTTCTAATTCATTCAATTTAGCCTTATGCCTATTTCACATGGGACCACAATTTCATTAAAGCAAATGGTCTAGTTATACTCCATTTTAATTGCAAAGACCATTGATGTGGGAAAAATCATTCTGAGAGAAACGCAAAATTGTGCCGCTAGACGTTTTGGCCTAGCATACTTCCCCTTTACGATAACAATTTTGTGCATGAAAGCTAAAATTCTTGCAAACGTAAAGAAGACAGGTTATAGCTAGGGCACAATCACAGATTGGGACCTTTAAAGAATAGCTGGAGATTCTGTTCTGCAGCAACGAGTTGAAGAGAGCGAGGATCCTGAAAAAGAAGAAGAAGAAGATCCCACAGTGATTGAACCAATGCAGTTAGTTGAAATCCCTAATAAGGCAGAACCAACGGAACCAATAACTGAACCTGACATGGCAACCTCAACATTCAGAACTCAATCGCCTCGCCCAGATCTTCGTGGTGAGCTGTTAAATTTAATAGACATAATGCAACATATGCAGTGGCAGCAACAAGCTTACTGGAGATATTAAAAAATACAAGATTACTCAATGAGAAGCACTCTTACAAAAATATTCAATGACCCATTTATTTTTGTGCCTGAGTTTCCAAATTTTATATTTGAACCATGGAGTCCAATATCAAAGAGGGAATGAAGCGATTCATGCAAAAATAAAGATGATAGAGAAAAAAATGAGTTAGATTCTGAAGGATCTGCAAATGCATAAAAAAGGGGGATCTTAACTTTATTTTATTTCCTTTCCTAGGTTATTTAATGTTTTAGGATTAGTTTCTATTAGGATTTTTTTTGTCGCATAATAAAATAAGAGGTTGAAATCATAAATAAAAATGAACAAGTTGCAAAGTAAGAAGTGTAGTAATAGATATGTACATGTCTAGGATTGGATCTAGACAGAGCTTGGTACTTAAGCAGTCAAATTTACTCACCTCTTCTTTTCTAGAATCCTACCTAGTGTACAGTTGGAACGACGAAAATGTGCAAGTGTACACAATCGCAACAAGTAATAAAGTGACAAGTAAATGTCGAGTTATCGTACCCACAGGGATTGTGAAAAGAATTATTTATGAATGCAATTAAAAATACTTTGGTGATGAAAAATATTTTGATTTGAAAGGGTGATTGAAAACTAGGATTTTAACAACGTAAAATAAATAAAAAATAAAATAAAAGTTCTAATGCACGATTTCAAAAGATGATTTTAATCAAGATGACATAATTGTGCTAGGTTAATTACATTTCTTAACTTAGAATTATTAAACTCATGTTTATGTTGTTATGAATAAACTCACGGCAACTCGGTAATTTGCTAACTTATGAATATACTTACCTACCAAAATCCATTCATCTCTTGACTATATCTCTATGTCAATTCAAACAATTAATTCAATGCTAATTTAACCTTCAGCTACCTTAGATGATTAAACATGCACAGATTAAGTATCGTGTCAATTAATTACAATTTCAATCCATTTAAATTATTAATTCATTAGTTACCTTACAATTGTAACGGAAGAATAACTTAGTCATGGTTTTATTCAACCGATTAAACAAATTTTGTAGACAAATATATTAATGCACATACATACTTATGAAATCAAAATAATCTCTTGTACATATCTCTATGTCAATTCAAACAAGTAATTTAATCTCATAAGCACATGAAAGATTAAGTGAGGTAACAATGTATTCCTACCTTGAAACAGTTTACTCACAATAATCTTGCAAGTTATGCAAGGCAATTGTATCTCTCGATACAATTGCTAATTTAACCCTCAGCTACCTTAGATGATTAAACATGCACATATGAAGTATTGTGTCAATTAATTACAATTTCAATCCGTTTAAATAATTAATTCATTAGTTACCTTACAATTGTAATGTAACAGCCTATTTTTCGTGAGATCGGAACAGTGGTTTTGTGACCACAAATCTGAGCCCAAAAATTTAATTTTATTTTATGGTTGGTATTATGATAGGAAGGTCACATGAAAATTTTGATACGAAAATTTTATCGATTGTGTGGTTAATTAGGTAAAGGACTGAATTGCATAAAATGCAAAAGTTGGCTTCTAGTAGCTATAGGTATTAAATAGCTATGGAATTCAAAACTTAAGGTCCTTATATGGTAATTAGACCATTGAAGGAGAGTTAGTAGAGATTTTTATGACTCATCCATGGAAAAATTAGAAATGACTAGGGACTAAATTGGAAATCAACAAAATTAAAAGATGATAGAAAAATAAAAATAAATTATCATCTTTTCTATTCATCTTCTTCCCCAATATTTCTATGGAAACCCTAGGAGAGAGGAAGAGAATTTCTCAAGCTTAAAAAGGTATGAAATCAAGTCCCTTTTTAATGATTTTTATATTTTTAGAATCGGGATAGCCTAATCTTTCTATTTATGGGATTTATTTGAAAAGATAGCAAAGTGTAGGAACTTTGCCATGGATGTAAATGCTAGAAATTTGAAATTTATGGTATAAAATGAAAGATAGTTAATAGATAAACAACTTTTACAAAGCAATTTTTCATGGAAACTTAATTTAGGGACTAAAATGAAAAAGTGGTAAAACCCATGAAAAATTCTGAAATTTTTGAAATGTGTGTGCTGTAAAAATTATTATTAGATTTTGGTTAGGCTTGGAAAGAGGATTAGATTACATTAATTTCATTTTTCGAGCCTAGTGACGAAATTAGAATTTTTGAAAAGAGTAGGGGCAAAATAGTAATTTTACCTAGGATGTAGTAAAATGCAAATGTATGTAAAATGTGATGAGTTAATAATTAAATTTGCTTATATAGACCCGAAAAGACCAACTACGGAATTAGATCGAGGGAAACAAAAAGTTTCGGATTAGTTGGAATTCAAACCCGAACAACTGTCAAGGTAAGTTCGTGTAACTTAAATTTGGTATGTTAATATGTTTGAATTGAATTGTGTGATTGTGATAATATGTATGTGATGATATACATAATGAAATAATTACAAGTTGGAAATATTGATAAAATATCATGTCCCGGTTGAATATTGAAATTCGATGGATTATGGTGATTTCTTGAAACGGGCATAATATGGCAAAGGTTACAAATAGGATTTACCCAAACGGGTAATCCTGAATTTAAGCCTCTCGAGCATATGTTATAGATTGGGTTTATCCCAGACGGGTAACCTTAATTAAGCTCTTTAGAGCACAGGTCACTAATAGGATTTAGCCTGGACTGGCAATCCTAAATGACTCTTGTGAACGTCGGTTGAAAATCGGGATTTAGCCTGGATTGGTAATCCTGTTGTAAAATATGTGGCTCGAGAGTGTGCTCTTAGGACTTATGACCAATGGGTAATAATGGATACAAATTGACAGATAATTCATATTATGTACATCACCCGAATGTCCATCGAAATTTCATTAGTTCAACGGAAAAGAATCTTGAAATATGGAAAGGTGGAATTAATGGAAGTTTGTATATAATGAGCTCATTTATGTTTATTTGATATTTATATAATTTTATGTGACTAACTTGTTTGATTAAATGTATATGTTTAGGTGAACAACCTATAATGGATGAAATGTATGTTTATGTATGCTAGTTTGAATAGATATAACTGGTAAATTTATTTTCCGTTTTACAAACTTAATAAGCATGAAAATGCTTACCCCATTTAATTTTCCCTTATTTTATAGTGCTCGTAAGCTCGCGAAGGTTGGAGGATCGGTCGGAGCATAATCACACTATCCACTATATCCTTTTTGGTATACTTAGAAATCTCATTTTGGAATAATGGCATGTATAGGATTAGTTGGCCAAATGATGACTTGTAAGTGATGTTTTGTAATCTAGCCATTGGAATGGTTAGTAATGATTTAATTTGGTATGTTATAAGTTATCTCATGTTCAATGATTATATGTTAAATGTGGATGAATAGAGTATGTTTATCTTGAATATGCACTAAAAGTATGATTATAAACATGAATTGCATGTGATATTATGCCATCATAGATGTTAGTTTAGGCTTGGTTTTAATGCTTGATTTGGCTGGTATATACATGCAAGCATTGGTGTAGGTTGTGGGCAAAATTGGGTGAGAAAAAGAATCTAAGAAATGGCTTCATTTTGTCCACACGGGTAGACACACGGGCGTGTGTCTAGGCCGTGTGTGACACACAGCCGAGTACATGGGCGTGTAGCCAGGCCGTGTGTCCCTTGCACCTTAAATTCTAGAAAATAGAATGCTCAGAATTGGGCACACGGGTAGAGACACGGGCGTGTGTCTCAGCCGTGTGGGAGACACGGCCTAGAACACGGGCGTGTGTCTTTGTCATGTGAAACCTGTACCTAATTCGAATTAAATTAATTATCCACACGGGCGTGTAGCATGGCCGTGTGGTGAAAGTCAAAGAGAAGTCTAAATCGGACACGGCCTGTAGCACGGGCGTGTCCCAGGATCACACGGGCGTGTCCCTTAGACCAAATGGGTGTGTGAGCCTGCACCTTAAAAAAATTTTGAAATTTTGTGAAAAATTCATAGAGGTTCTGATTAAGTCCCGATTCGATTCTAATACACGTTTTGGGCCTCGAGGGCCCATTCAAGGGACAATAAGGAAAAATTTTGGGTATGAATGGTATTTTAGCACAAATTGCATGCGAATGTTTTGTGAACCCCGTTAATACTCCGTGTGTAACATCCCAAATATGGGGTTATTTGGAATTTGATTATTTTCTTGTTATGAACTGCTGTGATATTATTAATGGAATAATAGAGCTTAATTTAAGGCTTTGAGTGTGCCCCGTTTGATAGAAAAATTTCAGTTTTTAATTTTAAAAGAAGGGAGCCTTAGCAAGAGGGGTGTTATAAGAATAAATAGGTGTAATCTGACACTAATTAGGCCTTGGATAAGTGGCAAAGCAAGCCCACTTAAGAGCTAGCATGTGACGCCACCAAGGAGCAAGGGAGAGCCTTGGTTGAGTCACAAAATCCTCCTTTTGCTCTTTATTTTGGACGGCAAAAGAGAGAGAGAAATGCTCAATTCAAACACTTCGTGATAATGGGGATTTTATTTGGATTTTATTTGAATATTTGATTAAAAGTTGGCAGAGAGAAAAAGTAGGAACCTGATTAATTCAAACTCTTTTGCATGATTTTAAACAATTGGCCAAGAGTAATTCAGGGTGTTGGCCGAATCTAGGACTCCTTGTTGGAGAGGAGTAATCGGCAAGGGAACTATGTAGAGGGGGAGGCCGAATTCTCTTAGTCTCTTACTTGACAATTTCGGCTAGACCTTTCTCTCATCTTCCACCTCTTTTTCTTCTTTTTCATCTTTTCTCAAAACCGAAACCACCATTAATCCCCTACCCCTCTTCTTCTTGTTGGAGAAACCGAAACTCTCTCTACCCTTTCTTCGAATCCCTACTTTCTTTTCCCCTTCTCTTCTCTTTCTTTATTAGCCGAATCTACTCCCTACCCTGTGCCGAAATTCCCTTCTCCTATCTAGAAGCACTTTGGCCGAATATTAGGAGTAACATAAGTCTCTCCGGGATTTCTTTTCAAACGATTGATCAAGGTAAGTAATGGCCGAATACCTATCTCCCCTTTTCCTTCTTTTTCTGTCGATTTCTTTTACAAGGGGAGGTGCCGATTTCGGCAATGATTAAGTCTTCTAAACAAGTAGTAACCGATTCCTGTTAGGTACTCAGGGAAGTGAAGCAGTCGATTCAGGCCCCGATCTCTAGTATTCGATTTGTGGTACGTAACGGTAAGATCTACTCTAGTTGGTCAGTTGATATTCGTTTTAGCCGAAGGCTACTAACTTGTTGAGTGCCGATTCATGGAATCGTATGCAGATTCGGGAGTTGGGTGTTGCGGTTGGTGTCCAAAAGTGTGAAGGTGAGATTTCGGGTTCACAAGGAACCCCTTCCAATAATTTGATTTGGCCGAATAGGCCCTAAGACTAATCCCCATAGTTGGCCGAATATAGGTACAGTGAGATCTAGGGTGGCCAACGTTCCTTTCGGATTTAGACTTCTCATCAACATCAGTGTGTACATACACACTTATAGTCATTAATGTTGTGTTATATATATATACTTTGTATGTAAATCGCTTGATGTAGATGCGGATTGGTACCTTTAACGGTACAAGTGAGGATCCCGTAAGTCTCTGTTAATATGAGATTACTTTAATGCTTTTGGGAAGCATGGCTTATTGATACATGTGATAAATGTACGAGATCTATTTATGATTATTTGACTATTGTGGGTTAAATGAGTGGAGGGGCGAAGTGATGTTTCGTGGTCGACGAGCACCGTTGTTTTGGTAACACATCGTGACTATATGTCACCAGAGGTTTGGTACCTCCAGAGGTTTGGTACCTCATAGCGATTTGTCCCGTGGTTAACACCTCACCGTGGGTTGGCCCCACTTGAGATATGGGATCGTCGCGCTGATTTGGTATCACACGATGGGTTGGCCCCATCACCCGATTTGTGTCTACGGACACCGGTGCTTTGGTAGCACATTGTGACTATACGTCGTCACCAGTGGTTTGGCACCACCAGTGTTTTGGTAACACATTGTGACTACGGTCACCAGTGGTTTGGTACCACATGGGGTAGACAAAGGCGTTTGGTTGGCTAGGTTGGGCACACGATACTCTGCATGTTAACTGTTATATGTTGTGTATGAAATGTTGTTTTTAAACGGGGGAAGGGTTACATACTGAGTCTTGGTGACTCACCTTCTCCTTTAACATTTTTCAGGTGACTCGTAGATGGCGGTTGAGGAGCCGGTTGGACTCGAGGTGGCCATGCAGTGGATTTAAATTTATAGAACTTTAAATTTGGTTATTTTTACTTTGGTTGTAATAAGGCCTCCATAAACTTTATTTTGTGTTTTTTTTTGATGTTGGATGTTTACTTTAAACTATATTATTAAATTGAACTAAAATCACATGTTTTCTTAAGTTAACACGAAAAAGTTTAATCGTGCCATCGGGCACACTTGAAACTGGTATAATAATCGGACTTAATTAAATTTCCAAATTAAATCTAAGTGTAGCTTTGGCAAGATAACCGAAAACGAGAAGTTTTCAATAAAAATTAAATAGGTATCGTAAATGGTGTTCAAGGTTTTTCTCCGTAACAAATCAAATTCGGTCGTAATGTTTGGGCCGGGTTTGGGTTGTTACAGAATTGGTATCAGAGCCCAGTTCAAAGCTCGGCTGTGGGGGCCCAAGGCCCAAAAATGTTTTAGTAGGCCTTTTGAATTGTTTTTGGGTTTTAAGCAAAGATGGCCCGAGTCTCCGGCAGACCGATCCGCCTGTAAGTACATCTAAACCTCTTTGTGAATTATATTCTGTAGAAGGGTAGGAAGCATGGAACGTAGATAGACTTATAGGACTTGGACCCTAGGTTTAGACTACTCAAACATACAAACAAGACATAAGACTTAAGGAACTAAACCAACCTATGACTTAGTCAATGAGCTAGGGTGTGGTAACCCCTGTACGCATGTCTAGGATTGGATCCGGAAGAGCCTGGTATTTAAGCGATCCTCGTGACTCACCTCCTCTTCGCAGTATCCTACACAGTGCGTAGCTTCGGTTCACCCTAACTCAGAGGGCTCAGTGGTGTGGCAACCTCTGTGCGCATGTCTAGAAAGGTTCAGTGAGAGCTTGGTATTTAAGCGGTCCGCGTGACCCACCTCCTCTTCACTGGAATTCTGCCTGGTGCGTAGCTTTGGTTCACCCTGACCAGGAGGGCTCGGTCATGGGCTAAACACAATGATTAAAACCCGAAAAAGGGAATTAGCCTTGTTTTTCAAAATAGAACGAAACAACAAGCCCTAATGTTTTCAAAACTTGTCCAATAACTCTCTTAAACCCTAGAAAATTACGTTTACAACGTTTTTCTCGGAAAACTTGACTTGTGAAAAATTACAGAAAGACCCTTAGGAGTAAAATTACCAAAATGCCCCGACCCATAAAATATTAATTCGATGGTTTTGGCCCAAAAATTTCAGCTATTTTACAAATATTCAATAACTTAGCTTTGGAAATCATCAGTAAAATATCTTGGTTCTGAAAAATTACGAAAATACCCCCTGTAGGGAAAAATGACGAAAATACCCCTGGGTTAGAAATGGGCAGAAATGTCCAAAGAGCGAATAGGTATGGAAAGTATTAAGGAATGGATGCATGAACTCCTTTGTGTGAACTAGGATAGAAGACTGAAACATTGTTTGCTCGAAAGAATCTCTGATTAAATCTTATCCATAAAATTTCTTCGCGAGTAATAAAGTGAAACAAATGCTAACGCATAAAATTTTTCTTAATCAGATTAAAAGCGCGGTAGATAGAATGAGTTCTAGAGGACGTGGACGCCGTGGACGTGGTAGGGTAGGATGACGGTGTCTCGAACCCGTCAGTCGGGACAAGGTTCGGAAAATGAGGTACCATCGCCACCACCACCTCCTACTTTTAGAGTGAGGAGCCGAGCGCACCGGTGGCGAGTCGGTATCGCAAGTCGTGTTGCGAGTCTTGGAGATGGTGGTCTGGGGCTGGTGGAAATGTGGGAGCTCGGAAAATCGTCCCCGAGCGACTCCGATCTAACGGAGCGGAGGTATTCCGAGGTGTGTCGAGTGGCACCCAAAGGCAATGGAACATCGGCTAGAGTCAACCGAAAGAATCATGGATGACCTTGACCTGACCGAGGAAGAAAAAGCTGAAAGGGGCAAAGCGTCGCTTCTAAAGGATGAAGCGATCGGTGGTGGCTTACGGTTCGAGATGGGGCTACAGCAGATGACTTGACTTGGGAGTATTTCGAACCGCCATCGAAAAAGTATGTGGGCATCAGCTACACCGACGCCAGCAGAGAAAGGCTTTTCGGGATTAGTGCAGGAACTAAGTCCGTGTCGGAATATGAGGCGGAATTTCTAAGGAGTGAGTAGATATGCGAGAGGCATCGTGGTTCATCGAACATGAGCGCTGTGTCCGCTTTGAGGACGGACTCGAGATGATTTAAGGTTACTGATTACCCCACAGCAGGTTCGTGAGTTCTCATCCCTAGTGGAGAAGGCTAAGGTAGCCGAAGGGATCAAGGAGGCTGTGAGGCAGAGTTATAGTAAGAATAATCAAAAGAGAAGTTTTGGGTCAGCTGGATCAAGCGGTAGTGCTCAAGAAAAAGGCTAGGCCAAGTGGGCCCAATCAGCAAGCAAGGCCCACGATTGCTAATCGAGGCCGACTCAGTGCAATCGCTGTGGAAAGACCCATTGGGGAGGTTGTTGGACCGGTGACAAAGGATGTTTTGAGTGTGGGTCTTTGGAGCATCGCGTCAGAGATTGTCCCCAAAAACTAGTTAAGAAGCAGCCAGAGGGGCAGAACCGTGCTCAGGATAGAAATGTAGGACCACAGAGGGGTCGTGGTAATGGCAGAGGAAACAACGGTCCTAACCGAGGTCGTGGAACTCAAGGCAGAGGTTCAGGCAACACAGAGGCTAGGCAGCCTGGCTTAGTTTACGCAGCAAGGTGTCGCGAAGAGGGTGACGCACCGGATGTCATAACCGGTACGTTTCTAATTTTCGGTTTTCCTTATGTTGCATTGATTGATGTGGGCTCGACGCACTCGTACATTGCTTGTAGTGTGGTAGGAGCTATGGACCTAAACTCTGAAACTGCTTCTAGGGAGATGACTGTAGTTAGCCCCTTAGGTCACTCCGTGGTCGTAGATAAACTCTATAGAGGCGTACCCCTAGAACTTCAAGGGGTAGTATTTGTAGCTGATCTAATGGAACTACCGTTTGGGGAGTTCGATTTGATCCTTGGTATGGATTGGTTGGTTAAGTACCAAGCGAGTTTGGATTGCGCAGCTAAGCGCATGGTCCTTAAGACGGCGGAAGGTGATGAAGTGGTTATGATAGGAGATAGAAGGAATTATCTATCCAATGTAGTGACTGCCTTGAAGGCGGATAAGATGGTCAAGAAGGGTTGTGAGGCGTATTTGGTTCAAATCTGTGCTTTGGAAGCTAAGGGGTTAGTAGTTGGAAAGGTCCGAACGGTTGGGGAATTTGTTGATGTGTTCCCAGAAGAACTTCCGGGTTTGCCTCCGGATCGAGAAGTCAAATTCGGTATAGACTTGCTACCTGGAACGGTACCTGTGTCCATAGCACCATACCGAATGGCACCAAAGGAATTGGTGGAGCTAAAGGCTCAAATTCAGGAGCTCTTGGATAGAGGGTTTATACGACCAATATATCTCCGTGGGGAGCGCTGTGTTGTTTGTCAAGAAGAAGGACGGTTCTATGCGGATGTGCATCGACTCACCGTCGATTAAATAAGTTAACGATCAAGAACAAGTATCCGTTGCCTCGGATTGATGACTTGTTTGATCAACTGAAGGGTGCCTCGGTGTTTTGAAGATAGACCTTAGGTCGAGTTATCACCAATTAAGGGTGAAGGAGGTCGATGTTCACAAAGCGGCATTAGAACTCGGTATGGGCATTTCGAGTTCTTGGTGATGCCATTCGGGTTGACTAATGCGCGGCGGCATTCATGGACTTGATGAATAGAGTATTCCAAAAAGATTTGGACCGATTCGTCGTGGTGTTCATAGACGACATATTGGTTTATTCAAAGACGTAAGAGGAGCATGACAAGCATTTACGGATAGTTCGCAAGTATTGAGGAAGCGGTTATATGCCAAATTCGGTAAGTGTGAATTTTGGCTTAGGAAGTGGCTTTCTTAGGTCATGTAGTGTCGGTGAAGGAATTAGAGTAGACCCTCGCAAGATTGAAGCGAGATTGGAGTGGAAACCACCTAGGACGGTGGTGAAATACGAAGTTTTCTCGGGTTTAGCAGGTACTATCGGAGATTCGTGGAAGGATTCTCTCTAATAGCGCAGCCCGTTAACTAAGTTGCTAAGGAAAGGTATCCCATTTGTATGGACGGAGAAGCGACAAGGAAGCTTTGATAAGTTAAGAAAGATTTTGTGGAAGCTCGGTTTTGGTACACTGAAGCGGGAAAGTTATTCACGTTTATTGTGATGCATCACACACCGGTTTGGGATGTGTGTTGATGCGAGGATGGGAAGGTAGTAGCCTATGCATCCCGTCAATTAAGATCGCATGAGGTTAACTACCCAACGCACGACTTGGAGTTAGCAAATGATCGTCTTTGCAATCAAGATATGGAGACATTACCGTATGGAGAGAAGTCGATGGTCTACACGGATCACAAAAGTTTGAGGTATCTTCGACTCGAAGGATCCGAATCGAGACAGGCGTCGGTGGATTGAACTACTAAAGGATTACGATTGTTCAATCGAGTACCATCCGGTAAGGCTAATGTAGTAGGCGACGCATTGAGCGGAAGGTGGTGACAGACTTAAGAGCAATGTTCGCTCGATTGAGTCTCAGTATGATGATGGGAGTCTTTTGGCGGAACTCCAAGTAAAGCCGACTTGGATTAAGGAGATTAAAGAAAAGCGGTTAGTGGATGAGGGCTTGAGCGCTAAGAGGGTACAAGTTCAAGGCGGTGGTTTGGAAGGTATGCATCATGTCCGGTGATGGAGTGCTTTGTTTTCAGGACGCAGTATGTATGCCAAAGGATACAGAATTAAGGCGAAAAATTCTCCAAGATGCACATAGCAGCCCATACGCTATGCATCCTGGGAAGCAAGATGTATGGAGATTTCATAAAACAGTTACGGTGGCACAGGTTGAAGCGTGAGATAACGGAGTTCATAGGGAAGTGTCGACGCGTGTCAAGAAAGTTAAGGCTGAACATCGGTTACCATCGGGACTACTTCAACCGATAAAGATCCTCGGTGGAAATGGGAGAGGATCACCATGGATTTCGTTAGTGGGCTACCCCTTACGCCCACCAAGAAGGATGCGATTTGGGTAATTGTGGATCGCCGACTAAATCAGCTCACTTCATGCCGGTGAGAATGGATTACTCACTCCGAAGAAGCTAGCGAAGTCGTATGTGGGTGAAATAGTGAGGTTGCATGGCGTGCGATGTCGATTATCTCGGATAGGGATCCCGATTCACGTCAAGGTTTTGGAAAGCGTTGCATCAAGCTTTGGGTACACGGTTAGATTTGAAGCGGCTTTCCATCCACTGATCGACGGACGATCGGAAAGGGTGATACTGATTTTAGAAGACATGTTAAGAGGTGTGTCTTGGATTTTAGTGGTAGTTGGGAGGAGTACCTACCATTAGCGGAATTCGCTTATAACAATAGTTATCAAACGAGTATTCAAATGGCTCCATACGAGGCCCTATATGGACGAAAGTGTCGTACTCCTACATGTTGGACGGAGTTGGGAGAAAGACAAGTTCTGGGTCCAGAATTGGTAACCGAGACGGAAGACAAAGTCAAGGTGATTCGGTCTCGTCTCAAGGAAGCATCGGATAGGCGTAAGTCTTATGCCGATCTCAAACGCAAGGAAGTGGAATATCTTTGTGGGAGACAAAGTCTTTCTGAAAGTGTCACCTTGGAAAAAGGTGTTGAGATTTGGACGGAAAGGGAAGTTAAGCCCAAGGTTCATCGGGCCATATACTGTTGTGAAGCGAGTGGGACCAGTGGCTTATCGGCTAGAATTTGCCAGAACCGAGTCGATTCATGACGTATTTCATGTATCAATCTTTGAGGCAGTATCGGTCGAGATCCTTTGCACGTCGTGCCCGAGGCGAGATTGAGGTGAACTCGGATTTATCTTTTGAGGAAGAACCGATTCAGATTGTAGACCGAGATGTGAAAGTTCTACGAAGGAAAGCGGTGCCTTTAGTAAAAGTGTTATGGCGGAACCACTGAGTGGAAGAAGCTACGTGGGAGCCCGAGGAGGTGATGCGGCAGCAATACCCCATCTCTTTTGATCAAGGAATTTCGAGGACGAAATTTATTTTAAAGGGGTAGAATCAGTAACATCCCAAATATGGGGTTATTTGGAATTTGATTATTTTCTTGTTATGAATCTCTTTGTGATATTATTAATGGAATAATAGAGCTTAATTTAAGGCTTTGAGTGTGCCCCGTTTGATAGAAAAATTTCAGTTTTTAATTTTAAAAGAAGGAGCCTTAGCAAGAGGGTGTTATAAGAATAAATAGGTGTAATCTGACACTAATTAGGCCTTGGATAAGTGGCAAAGCAAGCCCACTTAAGAGCTAGCATGTGACGCCACCAAGGACCAAGGGAGAGCCTTGGTTCGAGTCACAAAATCCTCCTTTTGCTCTTTATTTTGGACGGCAAAAGAGAGAGAGAAATGCTCAATTCAAACACTTCGAGGATAATGGGGATTTTATTTGGATTTTATTTGAATATTTGATTAAAAGTTGGCAGAGAGAAAAAGTAGGAACTGATTAATTCAAACTCTTTTGCATGATTTTAAACAATTGGCCAAGAGTAATTCAGGTGTTGGCGAATCTAGGACTCCTTGTTGAGAGGAGTAATCGGCAAGGAACTATGTAGAGGAGGCCGAATTCTCTTAGTCTCTTACTTGACAATTTCGGCTAGACCTTTCTCTCATCTTCCACCTCTTTTTCTTCTTTTTCATCTTTTCTCAAAACCGAAACCACCATTAATCCCCTACCCCTCTTCTTCTTGTTGGAGAAACCGAAACTCTCTCTACCCTTTCTTGAATCCCTACTTTCTTTTCCCCTTCTCTTCTCTTTCTTTATTAGCCGAATCTACTCTACCTGTGTGCAAATTCCCTTCTCCTATCTAGAAGCACTTTGGCCGAATATTAGGAGTAACATAAGTCTCTCCGGGATTTCTTTTCAAACGATTGATCAAGGTAAGTAATGGCGAATACCTATCTCCCTTTTCCTTCTTTTTCGTCGATTTCTTTTACAAGGAGGTGCCGATTTCGGCAATGATTAAGTCTTCTAAACAAGTAGTAACCGATTCTGTTAGGTACTCGGAAGTGAAGCGATCGATTGAGGCCCGATCTCTAGTATTCGATTTGTGGTACGAAGCGGTAAGATCTACTCTAGTTGGTCGGTTGATATTCGTTTTAGCCGAAGGCTACTAACTTGTTGAGTGCCGATTCATGGAATCAGAAGCAGATTCGGGAGTTGGGTGTTGCGGTTGGTGTCCAAAAGTGTGAAGGTGAGATTTCGGGTTCACAAGGAACCCCTTCCAATAATTTGATTTGGCCGAATAGGCCCTAAGACTAATCCCATAGTTGGCCGAATATAGGTACAGTGAGATCTAGGGTGGCCAACGTTCCTTTTCGGGATTTAGACTTCTCATCAACATCAGGTGTGTACATACACACTTATAGCTGTTAATGTTGTGTTATATATATATACTTTGTATGTAAATCTGCTTGATGTAGATGCGGATTGGTACCTTAACGGTACAAGTGAGGATCCCGGTAAGTCTCTGTTAATATGAGATTACTTTAATGCTTTTGGGAAGCATGGCTTATTGATACATGTGATAAATGTACGAGATCTATTTATGATTATTTGACTATTGTGGGTTAAATGAGTGGAGGGGGCAGTGATGTTTCGTGCTGACGAGCACCAGTGTTTTGGTAACACACTGTGACTATATGTCACCAGAGGTTTGGTACCTCCAGAGGTTTGGTACCTCATAGCGACTTGTCCCTGTGGTTAACACCACCGTGGGTTGGCCCCACTTGAGATATGGGATCGTCGCGGTGATTTGGTATCACCACGATGGGTTGGCCCCATCACCCGATTTGTGTCTCACGGACACGGTGCTTTGGTAGCACATTGTGACTATACGTCGTCACGGTGGTTTGGCACCACCGGTGTTTTGGTAACACATTGTGACTACGGTCACCAGTGGTTTGGTACCACATGGGGTAGACAAAGGCGTTTGGTTGGCTAGGTTGGGCACACGATACTCTGCATGTTAAGCGTTATATGTTGTGTATGAAATGTTGTTTTTAAACGGGGAAGGGTTACATATCTGAGTCTTGGTGACTCACCTTCTCCTTTAACATTTTTCAGGTGACTCGTAGATGGCGGTTGAGGAGTAGAGTTGGACTCGAGGTGGCCATGCGGTGGATTTAAATTTATAGAACTTTAAATTTGGTTATTTTTACTTTGGTTGTAATAAGGCCTCCATAAACTTTATTTTGTGTTTTTTTTTTTTGATGTTGGATGTTTACTTTAAACTATATTATTAAATTGAACTAAAATCACATGTTTTCTTAAGTTAACACGAAAAAGTTTAATCGTGCCATCGGGCACACTTGAAACTGGTATAATAATCGGACTTAATTAAATTTCCAAATTAAATCTAAGTGTAGCTTTGGCAAGATAACCGAAAACGAGAAGTTTTCAATAAAAATTAAATAGGTATCGAAATGGTGTTCACAAGGTTTTTCTCCGTAACAAATCAAATTCGGTCGTAATGTTTGGGCCGGGTTTGGGTTGTTACACCGTGACCCCGTTCTGGTGACGGATACGGGTTAGGGGTGTTACATGTAATGCAAGAATAACTTATTCATGGTTTTACTTAATCAAACATCTTGTTGAGGCCTATAACAGCACAAACACAATTTTAATAAATAAAGTAGACAAAATGCAATCAACCTAACACGAATTAAATTTAAGCAATATCAATTAAATTAAACATACCATCATCACAAATATTTAGAGACATGTTCATCATAACAACAACAGAATTAAAAAGGATAGGGAACAAGAAGCAAATCCGGTGTTTCTTTGTGGCTTGACTGATTTGCTCCACTCTTCCTTCTTCACTTGTCCTTATCGAACTGAGGCTTCTTTGAACACTTGAGTGCTGCTCCAAATGATGGATGTGTAACATCCCAATTTTTGGCCTAGTCAGAATAGTGGTTTCGAGACCACAAATTCAAAGTAGAAATATTATTTTATGATTGTTTTGAGGTCCATGATATGTTTGCATAATTGTGTGAAAGTTTCACTAAGAAATTTTGTTGATAGAGTGTCCAATTTGACTTTTAGGACTAAATTGCAAAAGTTTCAAAATATGAGATTCTAGAAGCTTTAAGTATGAAATAGCTTTGAATTATTAATTAAAGGTCCTGAAATAGCAATTTGACCAATTTCCATATTTTTGGACAAAAATGGGCATGAATAAGAAAATTTTGAAAGAAAGGCCTTAAGGGCATTATTGTCATTTGGATAATAAAAGAATAAAAAAGGGAAAATAAGTCAAAAATTATGTCCATCTTCCTCCCCCATTGTCGAAATATCTAAGGAGCCATAGCTAGGGTTTTGTTCATCCTTTCAAGCTCAATAGTAAGTGCATCCTAGCCCCGTTTTTAATGTTCTTTGTATTTTTGAAGTTGTTATCAACAGATCTAGCTATTTCTAGCATTTATTTGAGCTAGGGTTCATGTTTAAAAATTTACCCATGTGTGACATGCATGTATTTTGATGTCTAATGGTAGATTATACAAGTTTAATGTTAGATAAACAACTTTTGCTAGGTAATTTTTGGTGAAAATTGACAAAAGGACCTATTTGTAAAAAGATTTCAAAATGTGTGTAAAAGTGTGATTAAATGAAAAATGTGGATTTCTATAAGTATAATAGAGGTTTGGCTAGGCTTGGGAATCGAAGAAATTGAATAGATTTCATTTTCCCAGCCTAGGGGCAAATTTGTAAATATGTGAAAGTCTAGGGACAAAACTATAATTTTTCCATAATATGACTTTTGGACTGAATTGAGTAATGTGATTATTAAATGAGCTAAATTTGCTATTATAGATCAAGAAAAATGAGATTTGAACCTTGATCGAGGGAAAAACAAGGTTATCGAGGATTAGGTTCAATTTCTACTATTTTGTACTGAGGTAAGTTCTTATGTAAATAATGCAATGCTGTGATTATTTATTTAAATGCTTTGATATTGCATGAACTATATATTTGATTCTATGAATACATTTGACAAGTTCGACAAGTTCCGACACGAGAGAAAATCCCGTTTGAACCTTAGGAATAGAATAGGATATGATCGTGTGTCAGAGTCTTAAAAATTTATATAATGAATGATCTAGCCTAGAAACTAACTGTGACAACGATTGAGGCAAGCGCACCTATCGAACAGTAGTATAGTTTAGTGGCAAGACCGGAATGTCAAACCCAAAGGAACCAAAAGTACTAATACTAACTTTCTTTCTATTATTTAGCCTAAGAATTAAAGTGAATTATTATTTAATCTAAAATTAACTAACTACTAAGCTAAAGACGCTAAGACAAAGAGAATGAATTGGGGAAATACTTGTGGGAAAAACCAATTGATTAAGACAATACCCAAGGAGGAATCCACCTAGACTTCACTTGTTATCTAACTCTGAACTGCACGATTTATTCACTTGACTCGATCAGTAGGATTCCCTAATTTATATTAATACCTCTCTCGCGGCTACTAACGTCTAACCCTAGGTTGATTAATTGAAATCTCTTTCTAATTAAAACCCCTAAGGTTGCATTAAATCGATCTATGGACTCCTATATTAGGTTTGACCCTAATCCGGTAGATTTTCGTCATCCTATCTCTAGGGTTGCGATCAACTCCGCTTAATTATGCTAGATCTACTCTTAGGCAGGGTCTATTCCTCCTTTGCCTAAGCACATCAATACTTGAATCAATATCCTGAAATATCAAAACAAGAATTAAGAACACATAATTAAGAACAAATCAAGTATTTATCATATAGTTCAGAAAACAATAACAAGATCTGTCTTAGGTTTCATCCCCCTCAGGTATCTGAGGGGTTTAGTTCATAATCATAAAAGAAAACATCTCAGAAGAAAAGATAAACAAAACATAAGAAAACCCTAAACCCCCTGAAGGAATTAAAGGAGAGATCCGCCGTCTTGAGTGTGATTTCAGCTTATTGGGATGAATCAACTGGCTTTTTTCGAGTAAATCCCATGATTTTGACCTCTCTAGCTCGACTCCTTGGCCTAGTTGGACGCCCCCTGACCAAAAGCCTTTAGGGTGTTTATATAGTCTTTTGGAATGCCTTTCTTTGCCTCTAAGTACCCTATTCCGAGTGAAATTCCTCTTTGTCACGGCAGGGACACGCCCGTGCAACACGCCCGTGTAAATCGAGTTGTAGGCCGTGGTTGGGTCTGCTAAAGAGGCACGGCCGTGTGGTGAAACCCCAGGCCGTGTTGATTTCCTACTTTGGCCCATTTGGCCCTTTTTGGCCCGTTTCTCATTCTTTTCATCCTCCTATGCTTTCCTAAGTATAAAACATGAAAATAAAGGATTAGAAGCACCAAATTCTACAATTCAGGGAATAAATCATCCAAAAGTATGCTAAATGTGGGATTAAAATATGTATATATTACGGTTTATGAAATACCCCCACACTGAAGCTTTTGCTTGTCCTCAAGCAAAATTCTCAACTCACAATTAAAATCGAATTTCCTCGATTCATAACCTTCATCAACAGTGTTTCATCATAATTCATAGGTAATTCATACATTGATAATTTAACCGGAAGGTTCCTAAAGATTCAAACAATCAAAGTCATAGTTTTTATAGTACGAAAAATAGGTGTTTCCCCTTACCTAAATAATTACCTTTAATTCAAAATCGAAAAAAGTTGACATCCTCACTAAAGATTCACTCAAATCACTCAAAGTGTTTAAGGTTCAAAATTAAGCACTCAAAAGTCGAACACGAAAGGTTAATCCCATAGGCTTGCATGAAAATCAAATCTCCACCACTATAATATGAGATGATACTCAAATCAAAAGGTCTTTAAAAAGGGTTGTAACGGGGCTTGGGTTAAAGGTGTGGATAAAGGCTGAATTAGAGGGTTAGAATCAAGATTGAATTGATGAATTACCTAACTAGAACAACAAACTAATAATGAATAATTACATCAATTGAGAACTTAATACCAATAATATGAACTTCTTCTAAAGATAATGAAATTAGCTGCTTAAGCTCCAATAACAAAGAAGTAAAAATGAATATACTTCGTTTTTTTAAGAACAAATCAAGTACAATAATAATATAGAATTTAATAACTGAAATAAAGAAAATAGTTAAGTAACCGATCAAATCAAATCTCGATATAGGGGTAGTAAAAAAAATGGTGATAACAAATACAAAGTTGGTTTTGGGTTAATATTAATGGGTGAGTCAATAAAAAGGGTTGTTAGGATCAAAGGGGTTCAGTAGGGGTTAATTGTGAGGGTAGGCTTTTAGTGGAGTAAGTGGGTTAAAACCTAGGTGCCTTCATCATCTTAGTATATCAAATCAAAGGTGTGGTCTCGACATGTATAATCAAAGCAAGTTCTAGAATAACAAATCAATGTTGACATACTCATAATCAATAAAGTGAGCACGAAAAAATGTATGCTCTAAAAGGCTCAAAATCTCACAAAAATTATGGCTTTTTGATATCAACCTCGTAAATTTCAAACTTCAAGGTAATAATTAGATTCAGGTCAACAACCTAGAAACTTTTTAATTCTGAAAAATAGACTTATCATGCTTGATTCTCTAGTTTCCTAAAGTTTAAATCATCACTGCACAATTATCAATGACTTAATCCAAAACATAACAATGAAAACCATGAATTCAAGGAAATTTCATTCTAACAGTAATATGAGAAATTTTACTTAAGAACAAGACATAATTCAGGAATTTGAGAATAATGCAAAAAAGTTAGGCACTTTTTCACGATAAAATTCACCCCCCACACTTAAGATGTACATTGTTCTCAATGTACAAAGACATATAAAACAATATAGTAGAAAATCAAAAGATAGGGATAGAAGTGAAACTCCCTAAATTTAGGATGGGTTCCTTGAGTTGGAGGTGTGGAAACTTGATTCAGAGGTGAAAGATAGTTGGAGGAGGCGTCTCTGGTGGTGGTATGGTGGCTGCCCACAATCGCTGTGCTAGATGAAGAAATTGGGTAGCTCGTGAAGGAAAAACAAGAAAATAATAAGAAAAATTCAAAATAAAATAATTATGTATTTAAGGACAAGGAAGATAAAGACAAGGAAAATAAAGGAGAAGAGAAAAGAAAAATAAAAACTAAATGGCCTCAAATGTCCTCGATGTAACACCCCTAACCCGTATCCGTCGCCGAATTGGAGTCACAAGGTATTACTTAACACAATTTAAACACTTTGCTTTATAATTTTGAACATACCGATACATGGATTAATGTTCTCAAACAAATAATGCATTTTCAATCCATATTATGATTAAGCATACTATAACAGTCACAAAAATCTTATGTGTATTTGACTATTTCGAATTAACCAATCATACAAGACATGTATACACTTTGCCATATGTTCCATATCCAATTCGGTTATCAAGATAAATGCCATACAAATTTCTTTTCATATTCATGCTTTACTCAAATACTAGTAATTGTCTATATACAAGTAAATATATACTCATACCATACTTATATGGTCAACCAAATCATACCAATTTGTAATTGAATGTATACCTAGGCATAGAAAAACTTTTATGAACAAATATCCGAAATAATAAAGTCATACAGCTATTAATTTATCTATCACTTTATTCACATAGATAGAATCCATCATTTAACTATCAAATATCATGACATATACAACATGATATATATATATATATGTGCACTTATTTATACCATAACCGAATAGGCCATTTCATACATCAAAACCTACGCTTACACATTTTAACCGATCAGACCATATACATATAACATTCCTTCCTCTATTCGATATAAACTTGAGTAAATCACTTTAACTGAAACACCCCAAACCCGGCCCACGAGCTTTGACCAGATTTGGTATGTTCCTCAAGTAAACCGGTTCAAAATTCTTTTGTTCTTAGGAAAACTTGTGTGATTTTAAGAAAAATATTGTTTTGGGTTGCGCTTGTGTTGAAAACAGGTTCGTTTTATATTGAAATCCCTTTTATCTTAAGTGACAAAATATTTAGGGTTTAGTTTAAAAGAAATTTTAATTAAATTTTAATAGATAAAATTCAAAATCATAATAAATAAAAATAAGTGTAAAGTAATTCAACTATGGCCTTATGGCCTTATTACATCAAATAATTCCCAAAATAATTCAAAGTACTAAAATAAATTCAAGAGTCCTCAAAAATATAAACTTCATGTTGAGCATGGCCACCACAAGTTCTCCGTCAGTCCCGCCATCACTTATTCATCACTTGAAAAATGTTCCCCAACAGGGTGAGTCAAACAAACTCAATGTGTACACGACACTAAATCATAATAGAATCAGGCACATCACATATTACACATTCAAAACATAGAATACAGATTATGATGCATTCCCAAACCCAAACCTAGTTGTCCATCCGCTACACACCCCGCACTCGCCGGTCACACCGTGGGGACTACTAAGTCAACCCTCCATCCGCTACACACCATCGAAGGCGATCGCACGATCGACGTGCTCATCGCCCATATAAAATTTGTGGCATAGCCACGGATAATTGTGTCATGAGACACCACATTCGAATAATGTAACCGAAGTTACCACATTCAGATAATGTGACCAAAGTCACCACATTCAGATAGTGAGACCGTAGTCATCACCTTCACTTCCCCTTTTTCATATATCCCGAATGACCCATATTATTCATATCATGCATATCATACTTAAATTCTCATTCTTATAAATTTTCACATGTTATAAATAACATATTTCATAATCCTAGTGGAAGTAGGAAACGTACCTGAGTACTTTGTACCATATTATGGTACCTTAGCCACATTCTAATATACATGCATATTTTACATATTACCATCAATCTTATTAAAAGTTAGTGTGGAGTACACACCTGATTCGTTTAACGAAGTCCTTGAAATCCCGAAGAATCGATCTACTGATTTAGATCCTTAACTCCTATATTCGACCAATCATTTAAACACATTAATAAACCTTTTTGGCTTTAAAACCAAATCCTAGTAGGATTTGTATACTGAAAACCTACCTTGTTGCCGATTGACTTAAGAATCAAGTCCCAAAACTTTGTTGTATTCCTTCTTTGTGATCTCAAATCCCGAAAAGTATTCCTTACTTTCCTAGGGATGTCGAAATTCCTATAATCACATGTTAGGTTTAATCTAACATTAAAACTTAAAACAAGACCTTTGGATCTTATAGTTTCTTACCTTAGATCCCGAAATATTCCTCCTGTGTGAGTCAACGATTGTAGAAACCCGAGAGATCCTTAATACTTGATCGATTACTTCCTTGCTTAGATTCACGGGGAGATTCGGCTATGGCTTCTAATGGAGAGGAAAATATTCGGCTAGGTTCCAACAATTACTTAAATCTCGACTTGACAAAAGAAAAGAAAGAAAAGAAGAGAAGAGAGCACTAAGAATTCGACAGAGAAAGGAGGAAGCACAAATTGATGAGTAGCCCTCCTTCCTTCCTTTTATAGCCAAAATTATCATCTAAGGAGTCCCTTACTTGGCCACCACTCCTCTATCTGAAAAATTTATCCTTTAATTATCACTTAAAATAAAAGATAATTCAGCAACTATCCTTACTTAGCCGAAATTATTAAACTCAAAGTCCCTTACTTGGCCATCACTTCTCCCTTATTTTCCTCTTTATCTCTTTATTCAAATTAAAAGAATTTAATCCAACAATTATCTCTTGAAAATAATGATAAATAAATCCCTTATTTATCCACTATTTATAAAATAATAAAAGCTCCTAATTTATAGCCATGTGCCGTCCACCTCGAGTCTTACGGAAGCAAAAATAAAACCTCCTTTATTTGCTTCCCAAGTGACTCGAACTCAGCCCATTCCTCTTGCATATGGCGCCATTTCCATAAGCCCTAAGTGGCATCTTCAGACCACTTTTCCAAGCTGTTTGTGTGTCAAATTTCACAAACTTTTTCTTTTAAGGCCACCTTGCCTTAATTTCCCTTTTAAACCTTAAAACTCGTCATTTCTAGGTCATTTCTAAGTTTCCAAAAATTTTTGATCGGCTCTGTAAACTTGACATTTCCTTACAAGACATTTCCTTACATTTCCAAGACATTTCCTTACATTTCCATGACATTTCCTTACAAGACATTTCCTTACATTTCAAGGTTCTAAAAATGTTCACTTTCCTATTTTAAACTTAACATTTCCATACATTTCAGGTTTCCAAAAGTGTTCAAAATATATTCATAACACATAAGATATGTCATTTCGTACAATTAAACCAAAAATGCATAGGCCCTTTCGAGGATGTTACAGTTCTACCCTCCTTAAAAATAATTTTGTCCTCGAAATTACTTATTAACGAATAATAATCGTACATCTTAACTCACCGCACTACGCTTATGCTGCGCACTCTGATCTTAATAGAACCATCATACTTTCTAGGCACGCAGTCTCTAAGTTCACGTCCCTAGAACTCATTTCTAACGTCGTGATTTAATCGATTAAAAGTTTTATGCATCAGAAATTTTGTTCCATCGATTATTCGCGACAGTTTTATGAAAAGAGATGTTGAAGTAGTTCTTTCGATCAACCAAAGTTTCTAGTTCAAGTTCACTACTCTAACTCGTGGAGTCACATTCACATTCATAAGCGAGAGACACATTCATTTCTCCATGAAGTCACATTCATTCACAACATCATTCACTACACTTTTATGGCCATTCCATCCATTTCCCTACCCAGGGGTAATTTTGTCTTTTTCCCTACAGGGGTATTTTGGAAATAAATCGGGGTCAATTCGAAAATATTTTTCAGATTAAAGGTATTTCAGAATTTACAAAATCTCTGGGTTATTTTGTTTTCCAAATCAGAGGTGTTGCCAAAAATTTCAGAAATCGAGGTTATTTCGGTAATTTTGGAAGTCAGGGGCAGTTCCATAAATTTTCCAAATCAGGGTATCTTTTTATTTGTAAAACAGAAGTTTTTGATATCTTTGTAAAGTAGAAATATTTTAACAAAAGTCGAGGGTATTTTTGAAAATCTTAAAAATTAAGGGTATTTTAGTAATTTACAATACAGGGCATTTTCGTAATTTTGTAAATCGGAGATATTTTGGAAAAATTTTCACAATACTCTTTTACTACAATTAAAAGGGTAATTTAGGGATTTTAAAACTAGGGTTTTTATAAAACTGCATGGCTAGTCCCTTTCAGTTTTTAATTATCGGGTTTAACCCGTGAATAAGTCCTCTTGGTTAGGGTGAATCGTAGCTACGCACCAGGTAGGATTCCAGCGAAGAGGAGGTGAGTCACTAGGACTGCTTAAGTACCAGGCTCTTCCGAATCCAATCCTAGACATGCGCACAATGGTTACCACACCCTAACTCGGCGTCTTAGTCATAGGTTTGTTTAATGGAATTAAGTCTTATGTGTTTGTGTTTGAGTAAACTAGTCCTAGGGTTCAAGTTCCTATCATGCTATTCTACGTTCCATTCCTTTTCTACCCTTCCATATTTCATAACACATAATCACACAATTAGTTAGGGGTACTTACCTGGTGGACTGCGGGTCGGAGACTTAGGTGCCATGCCAAAAAACCTGCTCATCTTCAAAAATACTTTCATAAAACTCATTTGGGCTCGATTTGAAAACGTTTTGGGCCTTAGCCCACAGGCCGAGAGTTTAAAACTGGGCTCTGATACCAAACTGAAACACCCCAAACTCGGCCCACGAGCTTTGACCAGATTTGGTATGTTCCTCAAGTAAACCGGTACAAAATTCTTTTGTTCTTAGGAAAACTTGTGTGATTTTAAGAAAAATATTGTTTTGGGTATTATTTGATGTAATAAGGCCATAAGGCCATAGTTGAATTACTTTACACTTATTTTTATTTATTATGATTATGAATTTTATCTATTAAAATTTAATTAAAATTTCTTTTAAACTAAACCCTAAATATTTTGTCACTTAAGATAAAAGGGGTAGGATTTGTATACTGAAAACCTACCTTGTTGCCGATTGACTTAAGAATCAAGTCCCAAAACTTTGTTGTATTCCTTCTTTGTGATCTCAAATCCCGAAAAGTATTCCTTGCTTTCCTAGGGATGTCGAAATTCCTATAATCACATGTTAGGTTTAATCTAACATTAAAACTTAAAACAAGACCTTTGGATCTTATAGTTTCTTAACTTAGATCCCGAAATATTCCTCCTTGTAGTTGACAGTTGTAGAAACCCGAGAGATCCCCTTAATACTTCAGTCGATTACTTCCTTGCTTAGATTCACAGGGAGATTCGGCTATGGCTTCTAATGGAGAGGAAAATATTCGGCTAGGTTCCAACAATTACTTAAATCTCGACTTGACAAAAGAAAAGAAAGAAAAGAAGAGAAGAGAGCACTAAGAATTCGGCAGAGAAAGGAGGAAGCACAAATTGATGAGTAGCCCTCCTTCCTTCCTTTTATAGCCGAAATTATCATCTAAGGAGTCCCTTACTTGGCCACCACTCCTCTATCTGATAACTTTATCCTTTAATTATCACTTAAAATAAAAGATAATTCAGCAACTATCCTTACTTAGCGAAATTATTAAACTCAAAGTCCCTTACTTGGCCATCACTTCTCCCTTATTTTCCTCTTTATCTCTTTATTCAAATTAAAAGAATTTAATCCAACAATTATCTCTTGACAATAATGATAAATAAATCCCTTATTTATCCACTATTTATAAAATAATAAAAGCTCCTAATTTATAGCCATGTGCAGTCCACCTCGGTCTTACTGGAAGCAAAAATAAAACCTCCTTTATTTGCTTCCCAAGTGACTCGAACTCGAGCCCATTCCTCTTGCATATGGCGCCATTTCCATAGGCCCTAAGTGGCATCTTGGACCACTTTTCCAAGCTGTTTGTGTGTCAAATTTCACAAACTTTTTCTTTTAAGGCCACCTTGCCTTAATTTCCCTTTTAAACCTTAAAACTCGTCATTTCTAGGTCATTTCTAAGTTTCCAAAAATTTTCGATCGGCTCTATAAACTTGACATTTCCTTACAAGACATTTCCTTACATTTCCAAGACATTTCTTTACATTTCCATGACATTTCCTTACAAGACATTTCCTTACATTTCCAAGGTTTTAAAAATGTTCACTTTCCTCTTTTAAACTTAACATTTCCATACATTTCGTGTTTCCAAAAGTGTTCAAAATATATTCATAACACATAAGATATGTCATTTCGCACAATTAAACCAAAAATGCATAGGCCCTTTTCAGGATGTTACAGATTATACCCTCCTTAAAAATAATTTCGTCCTCGAAATTACTTATTAACGAATAATCGTACATCTTAACTCACCGCACTACGCTTATGTTGCGCACTCGATCTTAATAAAACCATCATACTTTCTACAGCACAGTCTCTAAGTTCACGCCCCTAGAAATCATTTCTAACGTCGCGATTTAATCGATTAAAAAGTTTTATGCATCGAAATTTTGTTCCACCGATTATTCGCGAGCAGTTTTATGAAAAGAGATGTTCGAAGTAGTTCTTTCGATCAACCAAAGTTTCTAGTTCAAGTTCACTACTCTAACTTTCGGAGTCACATTCACATTCATAAGCGAGAGACACATTCATTTCTCCATGAAGTCACATTCATTCACAACATCATTCACTACACTTTTATGGCCATTCCATCCATTTCCCTACCCGTGGGTAATTTCGTCTCTTTTTCCCTACGAGGGTTTTGGTAATAATCGGGGTCAATTTGAAAATATTTTTCAAATTAAAGGTATTCAGAATTTACAAAATCTACAGGTTATTTTGTTTTCCAAATCGAGAGGTATTGCCAAAAATTTGTAAATCGAGGTTATTTAGGTAATTTTGGAAGTCGAAGCGATTAGTAAATTTTCCAAATCAGGGTATCTTGTTATTTGTAAAACAGAATTTTTGATATCTTTGTAAAGTATAAATATTTTAACAAAGTCGAGGGTATTTTTGAAAATCTTAAAAACTAAGGGTATTTTAGTAATTTACAATACAGGGGCATTTTTGTAATTTTGTAAATCGGAGATATTTTGGAAAAATTTTCACAATAATCTTTTACTACAATTAAAAGGGTAATTTAGGGATTTTAAAACTAGGGTTTTTATAAAACTTCATGGCTAGTCCCTTTCGGGTTTTAATTATCGGGTTTAGCCCGTGAATAAGTCCTCTTGGTTAGGGTGAACCGTGGCTACGCACCAGGTAAGATTCCAGCGAAGAGGAGGTGAGTCACTAGAATTTGCTTAAGTACCAGGCTCTTAGGATCCAATCCTAGACATGCGCACAATGGTTACCACACCCTAACTCGGCGTCTTAGTCATAGGTTTGTTTAATGGAATTAAGTCTTATGTGTTTGTGTTTGAGTAAACTAGTCCTAGGGTTCAAGTTCCTATCATGCTATTCTATGTTCCATTCCTTTTCTGCCCTTCCATATTTCATAACACATAATCACAAAATTAGTTAGGGGTACTTACCTGGTGGACTGCGGGTCGAAAACTTAGGTGCCATGCCAGAAAACCTGCTCATCTTCAAAAATACTTTCATAAAACTCATTTGGGCTCAATTTGAAAACGTTTTGGGCCTTAGCCCACACAGTAGAGAGTTTAAAAGCGGGCTCGATACCAAGCTGAAACACCCCAAACTGGCCCACGAGCTTTGACTTGATTTGGTATGTTCCTCAATTAAACCGGTTCAAAATTCTTTTGTTCTTAGGAAAACTTGTGTGATTTTAAGAAAAATATTGTTTTGGGTTGGGCTTGTGTTGAAAACAGGTTCGTTTTATATTGAAATCCCTTTTATCTTAAGTGACAAAATATTTAGGGTTTAGTTTAAAAGAAATTTTAATTAAATTTTAATAGATAAAATTCATAATCATAATAAATAAAAATAAGTGTAAAGTAATTCAACTATGGCCTTATGGCCTTATTACATCAAATAATACCCAAAACAATATTTTTCTTAAAATCACACAAGTTTTCCTAAGAACAAAAGAATTTTGAACCGGTTTACTTGAGGAACATACCAAATCTGGTCAAAGCTCGTGGGCCGGGTTTGGGGTGTTTCATTAACAATATTTCTTCCTAAGTTCAAGAATCAAACACATTCACATATATTTATATAGAAATTAGCTACTTAAATGTAATCAACTAACGGACTTTGCAAAGTCAATCTTGTTCGATGGCTAACTTGACTTTTAGGTCAACTATATGAATATCTATACTAAACAAAAATGTATTTCTCACTTTAATGATACAATGAGTTAATGACTAATTAAATGAATGACATGAATGTCATGGTGATTAGCTAAACATCCATCCATGCAACTACTATTATCGATTATACTACCATGAAGCACATGCATCAAAGTCATATTCATTTAAGATCATAGTTTCATAACTTAGCCATTTTCGCATGGCTATACTTATATACAAGACAAAAATTCTTTGGTTTAAAAACTTAGTCTAACCTATACATGCCTTTTGTTCAAAAACTAAGCTTATAAGTACCAAAATAGATGATAGTGTGGTTGACTTCGCTGACGATCCCCTGAGCTCGTAGCTTGATCAAAATCTATAAAATAGAACATTGAACACACATAGAGTAAGCTTACTAGCTTAGTAAGTCTTAAGCAATTATAATATAGCATTCAAACATTCAAGTATTTTAAAACAATTGGTTTATGACATTGAATATAAATAATTTAACTTATAAGTTCATTATGGCCGAATGCCATTACCTTACTTAACCTAACAATTATCATTTTCTTACTATAAGCATGCAATCTCACCGAAACACCTAAATACAATATGTATTCGCATATTCCAAACCAAATAAGTATAACATACCTATTAACCACATGTAATCAGTCATACACATATGTAAACATATCCAATCATTCTCACATTTAGCATTTACACATGTGGCCGAATCTCAAAGGCATAACCAAGCTTAAATTCCAATATATATATATCATACTCATTATTGGTAAGATCAAATGCACATATTAAAATCTTACTGAAAGCTTCAACCATATCACATCTCACTTAATTCGAATGGTAATATAATAACTTACCTTATTCCTTGCAGCTATGAAAACTTATACTTACTCGAGCATTTAGCTTATTGCAGTAATTACGTTCCACCTTGTAAATGATTCATGAATTCTCTATTTATAATACATCACCAGCATTAAGCCTGCTAGGCATCAAAGCCTGAAATACACACCGGCACTAGGCCTGCTAGACCCGAGGTTTGAAATTTAAACACCGGCATTTAGCCTGCTAGGTAATAAGCCCGATATGGTTCACCTACACAAGGCCTGCTAGGCTCGAAGCCCGAATAACGATATTATTACCATCTCATACACATTACATGCTGCCCAAAATTTACATAAATCACACATAATTCATATCACCGAAACATATCAACTCAGTTAAAATTCAACAATATTTCATTATTAAATCACTATCCACATTTGGCTTTGACTAAATCTACAATTATAAATTCATAATTCAACATGTATTCAAGGTTATAAATGACATTAACGATATTACATTGCTTATAGACTTACCTCGAATATCGTCGGACAATTAGAACCGACTATTTGATAACTTTCGTTTTCCCCCGATCCAAGTCCGTTTTTCTTTGTTCTTGATCTGAACATATTCAATTTAGGCTCATTCAAACACATTTCATTTCAATTTAATCCAAAAACACTTAAATGAGCAAATTACCATTTTGCCCCTAATGTTTCACACTTTTGCAATTTAGTCCTATTTGTACAAAACACAAAATACACCAAATTTGGCCACACACTTCAAGGGCTGAATGCTCCTAGGCTTCATACAAGACCATGCATTTCATTTGTCTCATGTTTTAGTCCCTCAAAAATTTATTCTTTCAAATTTAATCCCTATCACTAAATTTTATCAAAATTTCTAATTCCAAACATGATGATTTAAAACATACTCTTAATAATCTACCATCAAACATCACAAATCATGAATATAAATCCATGGCCGAATCCTCAACATGTCTCAAACTTAAAAATTTCAACATGGGTTGTATAGCATTCAAAGCAACGAATTCAAAAATGTAAAAATTATCAAAAACTAAACAAAATACATACCCCAAATTGAGCTCTCCTAATGCCGAAACTCAAGCTTCAAAAATGGAGTTTCTTTCCTTCTCACAATCGGCCAAGAAGATGAACAAAAGCATGTTCTCTTTCTTTCCACTTTGTTTCATTATTTTATGACTTAAAATAAAAGAAATAATCATTTACTTATTACTTATATTAACATATTATAATAACATAAAATTTATCTAATTTTTTTCTATATGTTGCCGTCTACTTAAACAATAATGGACTAATTATCCTTTAAGGGCTTCTCTTTAATAAAGCCAATAACCAATTAAGAAGCCACTTCTACATATTATGCAATTTAGTCCTTTAGTCAAATTAAACACACAGATAGGCAATTTAATTCACAAAAATTTAACACATGCTAATTCACTTATCAACGACACAGAAAATAATATTAAAATATTATTCGAACTCAGATTTATGGTCTCAAAACCACTATTTCGATTAGGGTCAACTTTGGACTGTTACAACTCTCCCCCCTTAGGGATTTTCGTCCCCGAAAATCTTGCCGTCAAACAAAATCGGATATTGTTGTCTCATAGAATCCTCTGGCTCCCACGTAGCCTCTTCTATTCCATGTCGATTCCATAATACTTTTACTAACGGAATTTTCTTGTTTCTCAGCTCTTTCACTTCACGAGCTAAGATACGGATCGGTTCTTCCTCGTACGTCATATCAGATCAAATTTCAATCTCCGACGGGGAGATCACATGTGACGGATCTTGTAACATCCCGAAATTGGGCCTAGTAGGATTGGGCCTTGAGCTTTAGGAAAAATTTGAGTATTATTTTTGTGTTGGCTCGGGTAGGAATTTTGTGTGTTAGCATAGTCTTGTGAAGGCTTGATTTTATTTAGGAAGTTAGATAATTTTTAGTATGGTTTATTTAATGAAGTGGATTAAGTGAGCTTAGCACTTAAGTTAATTTAAGTGTTAAATTCTAACACATGAGGAGTTAGTGGCATAGTGGATAAGGAGCTTGAAAGGTTACTTGAGGGAAGTGGTTCGAGTTGCTTGGAAAGCATTTTGAAGACTTTATTTTTGTATCCTAGCATTGATGGGACGGTCAAACTCTAATTATGATAGGTTGGACCTTAAGTTTTTGGTAAGTTGAATATTGGTTTAAGGAAAGCTTGAAATAAGGGATAAGAATCTTAAAGTTATGGAAGGTTGGGGAGACAAAAGGCTTGAAGAGTGGATGATGTTTTGGAAGCTTTTCCATGGTCATTTGACCATGAACCTAGACGGCATAAGGGGCTAAGGGGTTGGTTTAATTGGGACGGAGATTAAGGGGTTGATAGGGAAGAATTGAGGAGGAAAAAGGGGATTGTGTTGGCTAATGTGTTGACCGAATATGGTATGGATTAGGAGGTGTTAGTTGACCAAAAGTTGTCAATTTGTGCATCTTTTCCTTTGTCCAAATATTTTCTCTTAGCCGAAATTGTCAATTGGCATTTGGTAAAAACTTTGCTTTGTTTTGGCCATTACATTTTTGACCAAATTGGTATTTTTTTATTTCTTCTTTTCCCTCTCAAGTTTTACTCTCTTTTTGGTACCAAAACATTGCTACTTTTGAAGACATTTATCATTTCTTTTCTTTCTCTAGTCTTTGAATTCATTCTATCACCAAAAGAATTTCTCATATTTTCGTTTTCTTTTTCATTCTCTTTCTCTCTTCTCTTTCTTTCTCATAATGAAACTATCCTATACTTTTCACCATTTTTCTTTCTTTTCTTTTGTTAAAAACCAAAACCATCATATTTGAAACTACCATCTTTTCTCTTCTTTTGTTAAAGCCGAAATCACCATTTCTCTTCTTTTTAATTGTTAAAGTCGAATCCTTTTTATAGTTCAAGTAAGGGTAAATCAATCTCAAGTATTTTGGGTAAGGATTATCTATCAATCATTTTCTTTATTTTCCTTTAGATTAACCGATTTTAGGAATCTAATCCTCTTACTCCTTCGTGGCCAAATCTTTGAAGGAGGATTTGGGGCTTCTTGTAGTTGTGATTAGGGAGAGATCGTTCGGGCTTCGAATAATCCAAGGTAAGGAGATGATGATATTCGCCAAGGGCCATATCTTGTAATGATAATCGATTTCTAATATAGTGTTATGTAGGTGCTATCGACGTTGTAGGCAAGGGTCGAAATCTTAAGTATTATATCGCACCGTGTTTGCAAGGTGTGTAACTTATGCTAAACTTCTAATAGATCAATAGCTTTATTGATAAAAATGTGTTTATAAAGAAATATAAATGTTTATGGCTTCGGGTACCATTCAATGGTATGGTGAATTGAGGTATGTTATTCCTTCGTACTATGTATGATTCTAATATGAAACATATTCGATATTTGATTATGATTTTGATATAATGTACAAGGCATAATATTTACATCGCTAATAATGCTATATGCATAATATGAAATGTGTCCGATTCCGATATGATAATGGGGCATATGGCATGATAATGAAATAATATGTTATTGCATGGGCATATGGGTAATATTGAAAGGGGAAGTGTTCCGGTGGTTTTTACCATATTATCCGGTGACTTCGGTCACGATATTATGAATCCGGTGACTTCGGTCACGATATTATGAATCCGGTGACTCTGTCACAATTATCTGGTGGCTATGCCACGATTATAAGGGCGATGTGCATGTTGACTGCAGCAACTGCCTTCGATGGTGTGTAGCGGATGGAGGGTCAATTTAGTAATCCCCACGGTGTGATTGGTAGGTACGGGTGGTGTGTAGCGGATGGATATCTAAGTTGGGTTCGGGATTGCATTTCATTTTATATGTACATGTGATTATCTGATTTGCTATATTATGGGCTTATGGCTAAATGTCATTTAAATGGGCTTTATTGCTATGATCGATTGGGTTTTTAGTGTCTTTGTTACACATTGAGTCTGTTGACTCACCCTTGATGGGATATCTTTTGGTGATTCGTGAGATCACGGATGGGGAGCCGGATGAACTCGAGGAGGCCATGCAATAAAATTTGATTTTACAAGAACTTCCATTTGGTTACCTTATTATATTTTAATTTGGGTTTTCATATTTTATAGATTTGTAATAAGGCCTCTTTAATTATGGTTTTGGATTATTTATATGCTTTGGGATTTATTCTAAACATGTTTAAGTATATCACTTGATTAATTTAATAATTGAGCTAAAGTTTTCTAAACTATAAAAACGCTATGGTATTTTATCTTACCATCAGGTAAGCTAAATTGTTGATAATAAAATTATAAATTAAGTGTTTTCTACATCTTAAATGATTTCCAAAATTTTAAGTTTCTACATTCAAATGCAAACGGTTTCAAAGTATTAATTCGAGTTTTCTTAAAATGAAACAAATGTTTTCTAACCTATGATTTATCCACTTAGTTTAAAAGTTTTATTTATGGAATTTCAAAATAAATTTCTAGTTTTTAACTTATTAAACATCTGATTTCTACAAATATAGAATTACAAAGAATTTTTCACTAATATTTAATCGCTATCTCAATTTTCTTCGAAACGTTTTTCTTCGTAGCATGCCAAATTCGGTCGTGGCGTATTGACCGGGTTTGGGGTGTTACAGATCTGATCTATATCTATGAAGCATCGAAACATGAAATACGTTGTGTATCTTTTCTAGTTCAGAGGGCAACTTTAATCTATAAGCAATAGGCCCAACACGTTTGATGATCTCATACGGTCCGATGAACCCTGGACTTAATTTGCCTTTTCGACCAAATTGAAGTACTTTCTTCCACGGAGAAACTTTCAAAAATACCCGGTCTCCGACCTGAAACTCAATGTGTTTCCGTTTCAAATCCGCGTATGACTTTTGGCGATCTGATGCAACTTTCAAACTATCTCGGATTACTGCCACTTTACATTCGGTCTCTTTAATCAAATCAACCCGTGTATCTTGTTTTCACTGAGCTCGGTCCAGTACAATGGTGTACGACACTTGCGGCTGTACAAAGCTTCGTAAGGTGCCATTTTGATACTGGATTAAAAGCTATTATTGTAACCGAATTCAATCAGAGGTAAGTATCGTTCCCACGTACCTTCAAACTCGAAGACGCAACATCTCAACATATCCTCAAGTATCTGAATGGTTCATTCAGACTGACCATCTGTCTGCGGATGAAAAGCTATGCTAAAGTGTAGTTTGGTACCTAAAGCATCTTGCAATTTCTTCCAAAACTGCGACGTGAATCTCGGGTCTGTGTCCAAAACAATGGAAATCGACACACCATGTAATCTCACAATTTGAGATACATACAACTCAGCAAGCTTATCGAGCGAATAGTCCGTACGAACTGGAACAAAGTGAGTCGATTTGGTTAGTCTATCCACTATAACCCAAATTGAAACTTTCTTGCTCGATGTTGTAGGCAAACCAGATACAAAATCCATAGCAATTCTATCCCATTTCCATTCAGGTATCATGATCGGCTGAAGTAACCCAGAAGACACCTGATGTTTGGCTTTTACTTGCTGACAAACTAAGCACTTCGAGACAAATTTGGATATGTCACGTTTCATACTAGGCCACCAATAGAACTGTTTCAAATCATTATACATTTTTGTGCTACCCGGATGTACCGACAATCAACTATTATGAGCCTCATTCAACAACATCTGAATCAAATCCACATTCCTCGGAACACATATTCGGCCTTTGAAGTTCAAACAGTCATTTTCATCAATTTGAAACTCTGACTCTGCATTACTTTCACACTGAACTTGTCTTGCCATCGTATCTTTGTCAACTCTCTGAGCATCACAAATTTGTTGAATATACAACGGTCTTGCTTTCAATTCGGCTATTATCGAACCATCATCAGACATAACCATATGTACGTTCAACGCACGAAGAGCAAATAATGATTTCTGACTTAAGGCGTCCGCAACAACATTGGCTTTCCCCGGATGGTAGTCAATCACTAATTAGTAATCTTTCAACACTCCTCTAATCTGCGTTGTCTCAAGTTCAAATCTTTACGAGTCATCAAGTACTTTAAACTTTTGTGATCCGAAAAGACATGACATTTCTTATCAAATAGATAATGACGCCAAATCTTTAACGCGAATACAATGGCTGCTAACTCCAAATCATGTGTCGGATAATTTCTTTCATGTGGCTTTAACTGTCTCGAAGCATAGGCTACTACTTTGCCTTCCTGCATTAAAACGCAACCCAAACCATTCAAAGATGCATCACTATAAACAACAAATTCTTTACCCGATTTAGGTTGAACTAACACTGGAGCCTCGGTTAAAAGAGCTTTCAACTGATCGAAATTTTTCTGACATGATTTCGTCCATTCGAACTTGACATATTTCTATAATAGCTTTGTCAAAGGTGTGGCTATCATAGAAAAACCTTTCACTAATCGTCTGTAATAACTAGCAAGTCCCAGAAAGCTTCGAATCTCAAAAACATTTCTTGGTGGTTTCCAATCAAGTATAGCCGATATTTTATTCGGATCAACCCGAATACCTGACGCTGAAACAACGTGACCCAGAAAACTAACTTCATTCAGCCAAAACTCACACTTACTAAACTTTGCGTACAACTGTTTATCTCACAAAGTTTGTAGCACCAGTCTTAGATGCTCAGCATGCTCGGTTTCATCTCTGGAGTAGATCAGAATATCATCTATAAACACTACCACAAATCGATCCAAGTACTGTCTGAAAATCCGATTCATCAGATCCATAAAAATAGCAGGTGCATTAGTATGTCCAAAAGGCATAACCAGAAACTCATAATGTCCGTACCTCGTTCGAAAAGCAGTCTTTGGCACATCGAATCTCTCGACTCATGAATCGATAATAACCCGATCTCAAATCTATCTTTGAAAAAATTGAAGCTCCTTTCAACTGATCAAACAAATCGTCAATCCGTGGCAACGGGTATTTATTATTTATAGTTACTTTATTAAACTGTCGGTAATCAATGCACATTCGCATAGTCCCGTCTTTCTTTTTCACAAATAAAAGCGGTGCACCCAAGGAGAGAAACTTCGATCGTGCAAAGCCCCTATCTGTTAACTCTTGCAATCGTGCTTTCAACTCTTTTAATTCTGTAGGTGCCATCCGATACGGAGCTATCGAAATTGGAGTCGTCCCCGGTACTAATTCAATACCAAACTCTATTTCTCGAACAGGTGGTAAACCCGATAGTTCTTCAGGAAACACATCTGGATACTCGCACACAACTGGTACGGATTCAATCTATTTCTCAGTCACTTTACTATCCAACACATAAGCCAAGTAAGCTTAACACCCCTTTCTCACATACTTACGAGCTAACATCGAGGATATTACTGCTGGTAACCCATTCAAGTTATTAGATTCAATTCGGATAATTTCACCGTTCTGACATCTCAAATCAATGGTCTTTCTTTTGCAATTAACAACAGCATCGTGCAAAGTTAACCAGTCCATTCCCAAAATTATATCAAACTCGTCGAAAGGAAACAACATTAAATCAGCTGGCAAGCATGAATCCCGAATCATCAACGGGCAACTTTTACACACTTTATCAACCAGAACACATCGACCCAAGGGGTTTGATACACGAATCACAAACTCGGTAGACTCAACAGGTAGAGTCTTACTGGATACTAAAGTTTCACACACATAAGAATGAGTCGAACCGGGATCAATCAATGCAATCACAATAGTATCATAGAGAGTTAAAGTACCGGTGATAACATATGGGGAAGAAGCATCCTCTCTGGCACGTATAGCATATGCTCTAGCAGGTGCATGAGCCTCTGATCGAACTGCAGTGTCTTTTGTTCCTTTCTGACTGTCACTTACATTTCTCGAATGCCTAGGTGGTCTGCCTCGCACTGATACATTACTCGATCTTGTATTCTGAGCCGTATTTTGCTCAACTACCATCGGGCACTCTCGAATAAAATGATCCGATGATCCACATTTAAAGCAGGATCGATCACGAAATCTACAACTCCCAGAATGCCATTTACCATAATTCTTGCATTCAACCCGATTCTGCTGGACATTACCAACACTGGCCATCGAAGTAGCTCGAGAACCCACAGGTGGTCAATCTCGTCTAGATAAGTCTGAAGTAACTCTATGTCGACCAGATTCATCTTTGAACTTCTTGGATACCGAATGAAATGTCTTACTCGATGATCTTTTACGAATGACTCTAGCTTCCATTTCAGCCTTTCTTTTCTCTTTCCCAAGCTCTTCAGCTTTGTAAGCTCGTTCGACAAGTACCACAAACTCTTTAATCTCGAGTATGCCGACTAGCAACTTAATATCTTCATTCAAACCGTCTTCAAATCTTTTACACATAATGGCTTCAGTTGACACACATTCACGGGCATATCGGCTCAGTCTGACAAATTTTCGTTCATACTCAGTCACGGCCATTCGACCCTGTTTCAATTCCAGAAATTCTTTTCGTTTCTGATCAATGAATCTCTGACTGATATATTTCTTATGAAATTCGGTCTGAAAGAAATCCCAAGTCACTTTCTCTTTTGGAACCACCGATACTAGTGTATTCCACCAGTGATATGCGGTGTCCCATAATAGGGATATAGCACACTTCAAGCATTCATCCGGAGTGCATGATAACTCGTCAAGCACACGGATAGTATTATCAAGCCACAACTCGGCTCGTTCCGCGTCGTCATCATCATTAGCTTTAAATTCTTCAGCCCCGTGTTTTCTGATTTTATCAACGAGAGGCCTGCTAGATCTCATCGGATCTATCATCGGAGGTGCTAAAGGTATCGGAGTTGGATTATTCGGGGGTAGAGGTTGTTGTACAGCCGGATTAGTCTGAATAAATTGGGTAAACCATTCATTCATCATCTGGTAGAAGGCTTGCTTAGCATCCCCCTCATGGCTACCCGAGATAGGTCGAGAGTCTACCGGCACTGACCCATGTGCGAGATCAAGCGCTACGCTCTCTACATCATCAGCTACGGCTCTGTCAGGATCCATTTACTATATAAAACATAATTTAAATGTCAGAAGTCACCACACTATCGTATTATAAAATTAAGGCATGTATAGCTAGACTCACTCGCGCTACGGTAGTCCTAGAATCGACTAAACCGTAAGCTCTGATACCAATCAAATGTAATACCCCTAACCCGTATCCGTCGCCAGATTGGGGTCACAAGGTATTACTTAACACAATTTAAACACTTTGCTTTATAATTTTGAAAATGCCTATACATGGATTAATGTTCACAAACAAATAATGCATTTTAAATCCATATTATGATTAAGCATATTATAACCGTCACAAAAATCCTATGTGTATTTGACTATTTCGAATTAACCAATCATACAAGACATGTATACACTTTGCCATATGTTCCATATCCAATTCGGTTATCAAGATAAATGCCATACAAATTTCTTTTCATATTCATGCTTTACTCAAATACTAGTAATTGTCTATATACAAGTAAATATATACTCATACCATACTTATATGGTCAACCAAATCATACCAATTTGTAATTGAATGTATACCTAGGCATAGAAAAATTTTTATGAACAAATATCCGAAATAATGAAGTCATACAGCTATTAATTTATCTATCACTTTATTCACATAGATAGAATCCATCATTTAACTATCAAACATCATGACATATACAACATGATATATATATATATATGTGCACTTATTTATACCATAACCGAATAGGCCATTTCATACATCAAAACCTATGCTTGCACATTTTAACCGATCAGACCATATACATATAACATTCCTTCCTCTATTCGATATAAACTTGAGGAAATCACTTTAACAACATTTCTTCCTAAGTTCAAGAATCAAACACATTCACATATATTTATAAAGAAATTATCTACTTAAATGTAATCAACTAATGGACTTTGCAAAGTCAATCTTGTTCGATGGCTAACTTGACTTTTAGGTCAACTATATGAATATCTATACTAAACAAAAATGTATTTCTCACTTTAATGATACAATAAGTTAATGTCTAATTAAATGAATGACATGAATGTCATGGTGATTAGCTAAACATCCATCCATGCAACTCCTATTATCGATTATACTACCATGAAGCACATGCATCAAAGTCACATTCATTTAAGATCATAGTTTCATAACTTAGCCATTTTCGCATGGCTATACTTATATACAAGACAAAAATTCTTTGGTTTAAAAACTTAGTCTAACCTATACATGCCTTTTGTTCAAAAACTAAGCTTATAAGTACCAAAAGAGATGATAGTGTGGTTGACTTCGCTGACGATCCCCTGAGCTCGTAGCTTGATCAAAATCTATAAAATAGAATATTGAACACACACAGAGTAAGCTTACTAGCTTAGTAAGTCTTAAGCAATTATATTATAGCATTCAAACATTCAAGTATTTTAAAACAATTGGTATATGACATTGAATATAAATAATTTAACTTATAAGTTCATTATGGTCGAATGCCATTACCTTACTTAACCTAACAATGATCATTTTCTTACTATAAGCATGCAATCTCAACGAAACACCTAAATACAATATGTATTCGCATATTCCAAACCAAATAAGTATAACATACATATTAACCACATGTAATCAGTCATACACATATGTAAACATATCCAATCATTCTCACATTTAGCATTTACACATATGGCTGAATCCCAAAGGCATAACCAAGCTTAAATTCCAATATATATATATCATACTCATTATTGGTAAGATCAAATGCACATATTAAAATCTTACTGAAAGCTTCAACTATATCACATCTCACTTAATTTGAATGGTAATATAATGACTTACCTTATTCCTTGCAACTATGAAAACTTATACTTACCCGAGCATTTAGCCTATTGCAGTAATTACGTTCCACCTTGTAAATGATTCATGAATTCTCTATTTATAATACATCACCGGAATTAAGCCTGCTAGGCATCAAAGCCTAAAATACACACCGGCACTAGGCCTGCTAGACCCGAGGTCTGAAATTTAAACACCGGCATTTAGCCTGCTAGGCAATAAGCCCGATATGGTTCACCGGCACAAGGCTTGCTAGGCTCGAAGCCCAAATAACGATATTATTACCATCTCATACACATTACATGCTGCCCAAAATTTACATAAATCAAACATAATTCATATCACCGAAACATATCAACTCAGTTAAAATTCAACAACATTTCATTATTAAATCACTATCCACATTCAGCTTTGACTAAATCTACAATTATAACTTCATAATTCAACATGTATTCAAGGTTATAAATGACATTAACGATATTACATTGCTTATAGACTTACCTCGAATATCGTCGGACAATTAGAACCGACTATTCGATAACTTTCGTTTTTCCCCGATCCAAGTCCATTTTTCTTTGTTCTTGATCAGAACATATTCAATTTAGGCTCATTCAAACACATTTCATTTCAATTTAATCCAAAAACACTTAAATGTGCAAATTACCATTTTGCCCCTAATGTTTCACACTTTTACAATTTAGTCCTATTTGTACAAAACACAAAATACACCAAATTTGGCCACACACTTCAAGGGCCGAATGCTCCTAGGCTTCATACAAGACCATGCATTTCATTTGTCTCATGTTTTAGTCCCTCAAAAATTTATTCTTTCAAATTTAATCCCTATCACTAAATTTTATCAAAATTTCTAATTCCAAACATGATGATTTAAAACATACTCTTAATAATCTACCATCAAACATCACAAATCATGAATATAAATCCATGGCCGAATCCTCAACATGTCTCAAACTTAAAAATTTCAACATGGGTTGTATAGCATTCAAAGCAACGAATTCAAAAATGTAAAAATTATCAAAAACTAAACAAAATACATACCCCAAATTGAGCTATCCTAATGCCGAAACTCAAGCTTCAAAAATGGAGTTTCTTTCCTTCTCACATTCAACCAAGAAGATGAACAAAAGCATGTTCTCTTTCTTTCCACTTTGTTTCATTATTTTATGACTTAAAATAAAATAAATAATCATTTACTTATTACTTATATTAACATATTATAATAACATAAAATTTATCTAATTTTTTTCTACATGTTGCCGTCTACTTAAACAATAATGGACTAATTGTCCTTTAAGGACTTCACTTTAATAAAGCCAATAATCAATTAAGAAGCCACTTCTACCAATTATGCAATTTAGTCCATTAGTCAAATTAAACACATAGATAGACAATTTAATTCACAGAAATTTAACACATGCTAATTCACTTATCAATGACACATAAAATAATATTAATATATTATTCAGACTCGTATTTGTGGTCTTGAAACCACTATTCTGATTAGGGTCAACTTTGGACTGTTACACTCGACTTGTCTAGTGAATGAAGCGGCCGACATGAACTTATGTAGATCGGTCTCCCACGGGGAGACTATAATATCCTAGAATTAGGGGTTCTGCATTTTATGCTTTTCTGTGTGCTTGGCTTGTTCTACTTGTTATTTAGGTGTGCTTGGGGGTCCTGGTGAGGCTCGGGTTCAAGCCAGAGCCTTGGTGAAATTTTCTATTTTGGGCATCTAAGGGGGGAGAGCTAGTAGGAGCAGGCTTTAAGTTTATTTGCGTGTGCTTGATGACACAAAAGAGCTTGTGTCCAAGTGGAGGTGGCGTCACTTGTAGGAGCAGAAGGGGAGGAGTTTGAATCCCATAAGCCTCATTATGGAGCTTTATTTTTGGCGCCAGGATGGAGAGGAGATGGTTTCGGCTGGGACTCTTCAAGGGTGGTAGTTGAATGGGTCAATGCATTCAAATGGATGGACAAGAGAGCTTGGAGGAGTTTGAATTGGTCAAACCAATTTGAATGAGTGACGGGGAGTATTGGGTGGATCAAATCAAGGGATTTGGTGATGGTGGAGGTGTTGGCCGAATGTGGGGAGCTTGGAGGGGGGATTTCGGTTTAGTTGCTAGGAAAGGTGAGTGTGCCGAAATTCTCTTGAGTAGTAGGCATTTTCATTTTGGCATTTTCGGTCATATAGGAGAGTGCCAAATTTTATAAGGGTCTTAGGGAGTTCTTTCTTTTTCTCTGCGTTCGAGTTTTCTACTTCTCTTTGTGCCGAAACTTTCAGCTTTCTTCTCTTCATCTCTTCTTGCCTCTTTGACATTAGCCGAAACTAGGGTGACCACTCGGGCATTTCTTTTTCCTTTCATTCTTTTTCTCTAACGATTTTCTCTTCTACACTCTTTTCTTCTCTAGCCGAAACATACTTCTCACTCTCTTCTCTTGTATGTTCCGTTCCTACACCTTTTCACCATAGTCGAATCTCCTCTGACACCATACTAAATCTATTCTTACACTCTTTTTCTGTTAGCCGAACATCGCGAAGCAAGGTGCTAGGAATCTTTTGCCGCAGGAAGGCTCTTCAATCGGTTTCTGTTGGTTAAGGTAAGGGGGTGACTCTTTCGTTTCTTTCTTTATTTTTCGATTCTGTGTGGTCATAGTCGAATGGCTATTTTGTTTTTGGTGTTTAGATTTCGGCTAATCCCTTCTTCTTCTTCTTCTCTCGTTTTGGAGCGTTTACTTCGGGAAACCCCATTAGCCAAACATTGGAGGTCTGAAGCCTGAAGGTCTGTTGATTGTCGAATCTGATCACTCTATTCGAGTTCTTAAGGTAAGGAGCCATCTTTGCGTTTTCTTGGCTATTTCATCCCTTTTCAATTGTAGTCTGCCTTAATCAAATTCTTTTGTTAGTCAACCTACGTTTCTCCTTGAGTACTGATCAAAGATTCTCTCCATGGATACGAGTGCTAGCCAAACTAAGGAGGGCAGTGGACTCGTAGTCTCTACTCCTAAGTTTAAGCGACGTGCTGTGTCAGCGGTTCGAGACTTTTCGCCAGGCTATGGTAAGGAGCCGACTTCTGGTTGGGATAGACAAATCGTGGTTGTTTCTTCTAGTGAGAGTGTCGACAATCTAGAGAGTTTAGTCTTACGCGTAATCAGGTGTGTGTAACGCTCACACTTTTCTTTATTATTTGCGTTAGTAACTGTGTTGGTTTGAAAAGCCAAACGCATTGTATAGATAGTCGAGATACCCTTGTGGGTAAGGTTGGAGACACCGGGTAAGTACCTCTATGATTTTAATTTTGAAGATATGTATGTATGAATTAATTGTCTATTGTACATTGAAAGTATGTTTGCATTCATCTCAGTATGATAATATGTTGCATGGGCTTTGGGATATGATTGACAGGGGAAGTGTGATTTAGTGACTTTTGTCATAGTGGTGTGGGACCACAGTGGTTTGGAACCACGTATACATATATTTATCAGTGACTTATCTCAGTGGTTTGGTACCACAGTGGGTTGGCCCCACATATACTTATCAGAGATTATCACAGTGGTTTGGGACCACAGTGGGTTGGCCCCACGTTTATATATTCTGTGACTCTGTCACAAGTGGTCTGGGACCACAGTGGTTTGGAACCACAGTGGCTTGATGCCACGGGTGTTTGGCTGATTCAGGTGACCTAGAAGATGGAAAACTAGGTTGGCTGGGCTGCATTGCATACATTTTTAATATACTATATTGTAAGGGCTAAGGCCTAATATGCAACTGTGGGCTTAAAGCCCGATTGCGTTATAAGGGGAATTACACACTGAGTCTCGGTGACTCACCCATCTGCTTAATTTTGCAGGTAACCCCTAGTTGCGGATTTGGAGCCGAGGTGGGCTTGAGGTGGCCATGCATTATTTTCTCGTAAACTTCCGTTTCTTATTTAAACTTACTTTTTAAATTTTGGGATTTTGCAATGTAATAAGGCCTCCATAACTTTAATTTGGGTTTTTGCTTTAAATTGGTTATTGCATATCTTATGAATTGTCAAATAAGGAGTTTCCTAAAATAAAAATATAAACAATCATATTTTTAAAGTATTAACAAAAGATGACAAGCGATTAAAGGTTTAAGCTAAATTATCTAGAGATTTTCTTAAAACCTCAACATCATTTTCAAATGTCACGTTTATGGAATTTCCTGATTTCGACTTTTATGAAACAAAACCATTTACGACTTTTTAGTTCATTGTTGAATAGAAGATGGTAAGAAAATCTTCAAACAAAATTTTAAATTACCTTTTTGATGGAATCACTAAACGAAAAGTTTTTCCAAATTACGATGTTCTGTTGAAAATTTCAAAACTACCTTTCTTGTAACATACCAGATTCGATCGTAACGTATTGACTGGGTTTGGGGTGTTGCAATTATGGTATCAGAGCCAAGTTTGCAAAACTCAGCTGTGGGTTTTGGGTTCAAAAATGTTTTCAAAAGTTGGCTTGGAATATGGTTTAGAAAAATACATGTTTTCTGGAAGTATGGCACCCGAGTCTCCGGCACCAATCCGCACTGTAAGTTTTCTGACTATTGTTTGAATTCTTATGAAAAAACTTTTATTGTGATAGATAGTTGTAAGAAATTCAACTTTAGAAACTGAGACCTTTAGAAATAAGTTTTCCGAAAACTACTTCTAATGCTATTTTCATAAGACTGTTCGGTAATAAATAGTGGAAGAAATGCTAACTCATAAAATTTTAATCAGATTAAGTCGAATTTGTAATCATGAGCGCTAGAGGACGTGGATGTGGTGTGCGCGGCTGTGGTAGAGGTCGAGGTGTTGAGGTTGAACCCTCGGAATCAGGGCATGGGCTGGAAGGTGAAGTGCCGGCATCACCAATTACGGAAGCAGGATTCCAGGACCAAACTTGTGGAGACGATGCTGTGTCTCAAGCTATGTTACGTGTTTTGGAGCGGGTTACTGGAGCAAGCACGGGATCAGTAGCTCGAAAATCTATTTCTGAGCGATCCGAGCTAATGGGCCTGAGATATTTAGGGGCATTTATGGTGTGGCTCCTAACGTAGCTGAGTACTGGCTGGAAGCAGTTGAGCGAATCATGGACGATCTCGATTGTACCGCAGAGGAAAAGTTGAAAGGAGTAGTGTCCCTCCTTCGAGATGAGGCATACCAATGGTGGCTCACGGTAAGAGATGGTATGTCAGCAGACCGTATTACCTGGGACTTCTTTAAGTCAGCATTCCAGGTAAAGTATGTTGGGACAAGTTATGTGGACGCTCAGAGGAGGGCATTTTTAAACTTGGTCCAGAGGAATAAGTCAGTGGCTGTGTAACAGCCCGATTTAGGGGCTAGTCGGAGCAGTGATCTCAAAATCACTAATTCGAGGTTAGAGAAAATTATTTTCATGATATGTTATGTGTTATAACATGTTTATAAGGATGCATGAAAATTTTGGTGCCTTAATTTTAGCGATTTCTAGCTAAATTGTGAAAAAGGATTAAATCGCATAAAGTGTGAAAGTTCTATTTTAATTGCTAGAGGTACCAAAACGCTATGGTTTGTAAATTAGAGGACTTTAAAGTGCAAATAGGCCATTTTGGAGTGTGATGGCTGGCCATGTGGTATGGGAGACAAGAGCATTTAATGCTTAGTCAAAATTTGGTGAGAAAAGATGAATAAAATATGACAAAAGAAAAGCTATCAATCTTTTTTTTTATTTCTTCTCTTCCTCCACCGAAAATAGCAGCCATGGGAGGGGTTTTTGAAGCTTAAAATTTCAGTAAGCAATTCTCCACTCAAATAAGTGATTTTGATGGTAGTTCTTGAAGAAAATTGTACTTTTGGAGTCCCCAAAGCTTAAGCTTTCTTAAGAGGGGACTAGTTTGCAATATGGTTGAAAGTCTAGGGACTTGCCATGATAGAGTTCATTTTGTTTGATGAGTTTTTATGGAAGAAAATGAATGATAGGATGATGAGAAACAACTTTTGTGAAAGGTGTTGTCATGAAAACACCTAATTGGGACTAAAATGTAAAAGTTGTAATTTGTTCTTTTAAGCATGAAATTGATGGAATTGAAAATAGTTGTAAGAGGATTAAATGTTCAGCTAGGCTTGTTTAACAAGAAAATATGATGAAAATTTATTTACGAGCCTAGGGGGAAAATAGTAATTTTGCCAAAGTGTAGGGGCAAAATAGTCATTTTTGCCTAAAGTTTAGATTATGGTATATCATGATTTATAAGTGATTAAATCAGTAAATTTTATTGTTCTAGATCAAAGAAAATGAGTTTCGGACCTAGAACAGATGAAAAGATAAATGTGGGCAAAAAGTCCTTTTCGGCTCTTTCGACATCGAGGTAAGTTCATGTGCGAATGTTGCAATTACGTATGAGCTGATTTAGTATTCCAATGTTGTATGGAATGTATATTACTATATGAATGTATGAAATGTCTCTTGATGAGATGTCAATGGAATTAAATTTAGAGAAATGGGAAAGGTGTATAGCACGATAGGACAATGGTTAAAGTCTCGAATAAGACCATATTGGAATATGGCCTTGGTGTAAGAATTCATATAAGACCATGTTAGGGACGTGGCATCGATATGTTAGTGTGTGTAAGACCCAATTGGGGTATGATGATAATGAGAACTATGTGCATGAGACTCAAGAGAGTTATTTAACAATTCAAATGATTCAATGTATATGTTGAATGTATGTGGTTGTACCATGAGTAGCACAAGTATGTGTAGAACTGAATTGAGATGAATTAAATATATGATAAACCCCTAGTGGGGTATGTGTAGTTGATGCACCTTAGTTGCATGAGACAGATTTATTAATGTACTGTGTGAATGATAACGAGTACCGTAGGAAGTTAAGTAAGAATAGAAGCATGTGAGGATGTTCTCGAATGAACATTTGAAATAGAGATATACTTGTGGATTATTATCCATGAATGTAAATAACAGTGAGCTATGTGCGATATCACCTTATTAATGGTTAGTGATGGGCTGTGTGCGATACCATCAACTATATTATTTATTGGTGGGTGTAATGCGTTACCACACGATTGATTAGTAATCGATGGGCTGTGTGTGATACCATCGCTTATAAATGATTAGTGAGCTAAGTGCGAAATCACCATAGGTATAAATGATTAGTGGGCTGTGTGCAATACCACCCTATAAGAGATTCAATGGTGGGCTAAGTGCGTAACCACCGAGAGATTTGTAGTATGAGCAACTTATTGAAAATGCTTGATGTGTTGTTTTGTATGATCTTGTGATGATTAGTGCAGGAATGTATGCTAATTAAATGAGCGAATTGGCTTGTGGCATGGTAGAAATGTGGTAAGAGATAGAATGAGTAAGATTCAAGAATGATTGAGTAAGTAACCATGAATTGATGAGAAAAACTCGGCATATTGCCTTGGGGTTATGTATATTCAGTGAATATTAATATTTGTCAGATTATGCAGATGAACTTACTAAGCATTATTGCTTACTCCTTTACTTTTCTCATCTCTTATAGGTTTCATTACTTAGCTCGGGTTGGAGACCACCGGAGATGTTTTCACACTATCAAGCAGACACACGGTATGAGGTATCAAGTCCTTAAGAGTCATGGCATGTATAGGGATTCGTTTAAAGTTGATGAAGTGTAATTGTTGTAGCCAAATATTGTTAGCCTAAGAGAATTTATAGAATGGTTGTGTATAGCCAATGATGATGGCTTAAGTTGTTGTAAATGTTGTGGGAATAATTCTCCCCAGTGTATGAGAGGAAAACTTTATTTTCATGAACAAAATGTGTTAATTTATGTGTTTCGATTGATGATTTGAGAATGTTTTGAAGAAGTATATGAATGTATGCAAACAAGAGTAGTAAAAGGTTTGTAAGATAGCCTCTAAATGCCCACACGGATAGACACACGGGCGTGTGTCTAGGCTGTGTGTCTCCTACACCTTAGTATTTTAAGTCAGATTAGACCACGGGCTGGTCACACGACCATTTGTTCAGGCCGTGTGATACACACGGTTGGCACATGGGCGTGTGCCAAGGCTGTGTGAAGTCTGCACTTGACACTTAGAAATTCAATTGTCACACGGCTACCGCACACGGGCGTGTGTATAGACCGTGTGGATAAGTCAGAATGCCAAGGTTTGGCACACGACCTAGGGCCACGGGCGTGTCCGGGCCGTGTGGATTTTGCCAGTATCCTCCACGGGTGAAAGACACGGGCATGTTTTAGGGGTGCACGAGCGTGTCCCAAGTCACATGGACGTGTGACCCCTATTTCGAGAGAAAGTTTCCAAATGAGTTTCGAAAGTTTCGGGACGAAAGTCTGAGGCCTCGTAGGCCCATGAAATGTCTGATTTGACTAAGAAAGAGAAGTTTTTAATTCAGAACAAAATTTTATAGCCCGTAAGTACATGTTTAAGAAAGTTCAAGCATAGTAATGTCTCGTATCCGGCCTTAGCCTCGGACTCGGGTATGGGGTGTTACAGGCTGAATATGAGGCAGAATTCCTGCGTTTAAGCTGTTATGCCCGGGGTCTCATTGCAACAGATCACGAGCGTTGTGTCCGATTTGAGGATGGTCTGAGGGACGAGTTGCGAATACTGATAGCTCCCCAACGGGAAAGGGAGTTTGCTACTCTAGTTGAGAAGGCTAAGATAGCTGAAGAGGTGAAGCGGTCTGAGAGGCAGAATCGAGATAAGGATAGGGGTAGGAATAAAAGGAATTTTGGGTCGTCAGGATCTGCTGGGAGTTTCTAAAAGAGGCCTAGGTTTGATGGGCCAGGTCGAGTTGCGAAGCCTGTAACTGTTGGTAGGTTACAACCATGTGCTAGATGTGGGAATTATCATTCGGGGGAGTGTTGGGCAAGAGGTAAAGGATGTTACAGGTGTGGATTTGTAGATCATCTGGTAAGGGACTGTCCGCAAGAGCCGAACAGGGCATGGCCAGTAGGTCAAGAATATGTATAGTCTGGAAGAGGTGGGCAGCAACCACCGAGAGGTCGTGGTCCGGCCAAAAGAGGAAATGGTTTTGGTCGAGGGCGTGGAGCACCGGGCAGAGGTGCTGGAAATAAAGATGCAAGACATCCTGGATTGGTTTATGCAGCTAGACACCGAGAGGATGGCGATGCACCGAACGTCATAACCGGTACGTTCCTTATTTTTGGTTTACCCTTTACAACACTGAGAGATATTGGGTCTACACATTCGTATGTTGCTAGTACTGTGTCTGGAACTTTGAATATAGAATCTGAGGTTGCTTCTAGAGAAATGACTGTGATTAGCCCTTTAGGACAATCTGTAGTGGTAAACAAACTATTTAGAAGTGTGCCTTTAGAAGTACAAGGGGTTGTTTTCCAGGCTGACTTGATGGAATTGCCGTTCGGCGAGTTCGATTTGATTTTAGGCATGGACTGGTTAGTTAAGTATCGAGTAAACTTGAATTGTGCTGCTAAGAGCATGATTTTGAAGACTCTCGAGGATAAGGAGGTGTTGGTAATAGGTGAGAGAAGGAATTACCTATCCAATTTGGTGTCTGCATTAAAGGCTGAAAGGATGGTGCGAAAAGGGTGTGAGGCTTTCTTAGCTTTCATTAGTGCTTTGGAGGCCAAGGAATTGTCTGTAAGAGATGTTAGAACGGTGAAAGAGTTCTCGAATGTTTTTCCAGAAGAGCTTCCAGGGTTACCTCTGGATCGCGAGGTGGAGTTCGGTATTGATCTTCTTCGGGGAACAACTCCGGTGTCCGTTGCCCCAGATAGGATGGCGCCGAAGGAGCTAGTAGAACTTAAAGCTCAGATTCAGGAATTGTTGGATCGTGGTTTTATTCGACCAAGTGTGTCTCCGTGGAGAGCACCGGTGTTATTTGTCAAGAAAAAGGATGGGTCGATGCGGATGTGCATTGACTACAGGCAATTGAATAAGTTGACGATTAAGAACAAGTACCCGTTGCCAAGAATTGACGACTTGTTCGATCAGCTGCGAGGCGCTTCAGTCTTTTCGAAGATAGACTTGAGGTCAGGGTACCATCAGCTTAAGGTCAAGGAGGCGGATATTCATAAGACTTCTTTTCGAACTCGTTATGGTCACTACGAGTTCTTAGTGATGCCGTTTGGGTTGACGAATGCACCAGCCGCATTTATGGATATGATGAACCAGGTATTTCAACCCTATCTAGACCGGTTTGTCATAGTGTTCATAGACGATATCTTGGCATATTTAAGGACGAAAGAGGAGCATGATTCGCATCTTCGGATTGTTTTGCAGATTTGGAGAGAGAAGCAACTGTATGCCAAATTCAGCAAGTGTGAATTTTGGTTGAGGGAAGTTACTTTTCTGGGGCATGTTGTGTCTGCTGAGGGGATTAGGGTTGATCCCCGAAAGATTGAAGCTATTTTGGATTGGAAACCACAGAAGTCATGAGTGAAATTTGAAGTTTCCTTGGGTTATTTGGGTATTACGTGAAGGTTTGTTGAGGATTCTCGATCGCTGCACCTTTAACCAAGTTGTTACGAAAAGGGGTACCGTTTGTATGGACGAGATAATGAAGCAGGAAAGCTTTGAGAAGTTGAAGAAGATTCTCGACGGAGGCACAGTGTTGATTCACTTGAGGTCGGGAAGGAGTTTGTCGTCTATTGTGATGCGTCGCACACAGGGTTAGGATGTGTGTTGATGCAAGAGGGGAAAGTGGTAGCGTATGCGTCTCGGCAACTAAGACCACATGAAGTGAACTATCCCACTCATGATCTAGAGTTAGCTGCGGTAGTGTTCGCTCTGAAGATTTGGAGACATTACCTGTATAGAAAGAAGTCTATTATCTACACAGATCATAAGAGCCTGAAATATCTCCTTACCCAAAAGGAGTTGAATTTAAGGCAGCGCAGGTGGATTGAATTGTTTAAAGACTGCGATTGCTCGATCGAGTATCACCCGGGTAAAGCTAACGTAGTGGCGAATGCATTGAGCCATAAGGTAATAGCAGATTTGAGGGCAATGTTTACTCATCTCAGTTTGTATGACGATGGAAGTTTATTAGCCGAACTTCAGGTGAAGCCTTCATAGGTAAGTCAGATTAAGGAGAAGTAGACGTCAGACGAATTGTTAAGTTCTCGACTTCAGCAAGTGGAAGGTGGTGAGACAGAAGGATTTGGTCTGAACAGTGATGGAGTATTGTGCTTTCATGGAAAGGTTTGTATGCCAAAGGATTTCGAGTTGAGACAGAGGATTCTGTAGGAGGCACATAGTAGTCCATACGCTATGCATCCCAGTGGGAGTAAGATGTATCGAGATTTGCGTGAAGCGATTCGTGGTGGCGAAGTGCAAGAAGTTACCGAGTTTGTGAGTAAGTGTTGGACGTGTCAGCAGGTGATGGCGGAACATCAGTTGCCTTCGGGGTTGCTACATCCAGTGAAGATTCCACTTTGGAAGTGGGAGAGGATAACGATGGATTTTGTTAGTGGGCTACCTCTTACGCCTACTAGGAAATATTTAGTGTGGGTAATTGTCGATCTGTTGATGAAGTCCGCTCACTTCATACCAGTTCGTGTTGATTACTCACTACGAAGTTAGCCAAGTATGTAGCGTAGATTGTGAGGTTACATGGGGTACGGTGTTCATCATATCGACAGAGACCTTAGGTTTACATCGCGGTTCTGGACGGCGTTACATAAAGCGTTGGGTACAAGACTGGATTTCAGCACAGCGTTTCATCCATAGACTGATGGTTAGTCAGAGAGGGTAATTCAGATTCTGGAAGATATGTTGAGAGGTTGTGTTATCAACTTCAGGGGTAGTTAGGAGGATTTCTTACCGTTGGCAGAATTTGCATACAATAATAGCTATCAATCCAGTATTTAGATGGCACCCTATGAAGCGTTATATGGTCGTAAGTGTTGTACTTCTACCTGCTGGACAGAGTTGGGTGAGCGACAGTTGTTGGATCCAAAATTGGTTTCAGAGACGGAGGAAAAGGTTAAGTTGATTCGGTCTCGATTGAAGGAAGCTTCCAAATGTGCGTAAATCGTATGCGATCGAAGCGTAAGGAGATAGAATTCTCGATGGGTGATCAAGTTTTTCTGAAAGTCTCACCTTGGAAGAAGGTTTTAAGGTTTGGACGAAAGGGCAAGTTGAGCCCTAGATTCATCGGGCCTTATCGAGTGCTGAAATGTGTGGGACCAGTAGCATATCAGCTTGAGTTACCGTCGGAGTTGAATCGGATACATGATGTATTTCATGTTTTAATGTTAAGACGCTATCATTCGGATCCATCTCACATAGTGCCAGTAGAGGAAATTGAAGTAAGACCTGATTTGTCTTTTGAAAAAGAACCAGTTCTGATCTTAGATCAAGATGTTAAAGTGTTGAGAAGGAAGTCAGTTCCGTTGGTTAAAGTCTTATGGCGGAATCACGGTTCAGAGGAAGCCACGTGGGAGCCAGAGGAAGTGATGCGACAGCAATACCCTCACCTCTTTTGGTCAGGTAAATTTCGAGGCTGAAATTTCTGTAATGGGGTAGAACTGTAACATCATAGAATTAGGGGTTCTGCATTTTATGCTTTTCGATGTGCTTGGCTTGTTCTACTTGTTATTTAGGTGTGCTTGGGGGTCCTGGTGAGGCTCGGGTTCAAGCCAGAGCCTTGGTGAAATTTTCTGTTTTGGGCATCTAAGGGGGGAGAGCTAGTAGGAGCAGGCTTTAAGTTTATTTGCGTGTGCTTGATGACACAAAGGAGCTTGTGTCCAAGTGGAGGTGGCGTCACTTGTAGGAGAAGAACGAGAGGATTTCAAATCCCATAAGCCTCATTATGGAGCTTTATTTTTGGCGCTAGGATGGAGAGGAGATGGTTTCAGTTGGGACACTTCAAGGGTGGTAGTTGAATGGGTCAATGCATTCAAATTGATGGACAAGAGAGCTTGGAGGAGTTTGAATTGGTCAAACCAATTTGAATGAGTGATGGGGAGTATTGGGCGGAGCAAATCAAGGGATTTGGTGATGGTGGAGGTGTTGGCTGAATGTGGGGAGCTTGGAGGGGGGATTTCGGTTTAGTTGCTAGGAAAGGTGAGTGTGCCGAAATTCTCTTGAGTAGTAGGCATTTTTATTTTGGCATTTTCGGTCATATAGGGAGAGTGCCGAATTTTCGCAAGGGTCTTAGGGAGTTCTTTCTTTTTCTCTCGTTCAGTTTTCTACTTCTCTTTGTGCCGAAACTTTTAGCTTTCTTCTCTTTATCTCTTCTTTTCTCTTTGACATTAGCCGAAACTAGGGTGACCACTCGGGCATTTCTTTTTCCATTCATTCTTTTTCTCTAACGATTTTCTCTTCTACACTCTTTTCTTCTCTAGTCGAAACATACTTCTCACTCTTTTCTCTTGTGTGTTCCGTTCCTACACCTTTTCACCATAGCCGAATCTCCTTTGACACCACACTAAATCTATTCTTACACTCTTATTCTGTTAGCCGAACATCGCGAAGCAAGGTGCTAAGAATCTTTGGCCACAGGAAGTCTCTTCAATCGGTTTCTGTTGGTTAAGGTAAGGGGGAGACTCTTTCATTTCTTTCTTTATTTCTTTCGATTCTGTATGGTCATAGCCGAATGGTTATTTTGTTTTTGGTGTTTAAATTTCGGCTAATCCCTTCTTCTTCTTCTTTTCTCATTTTGGAACGTTTACTTCGGGAAACCCCATTAGCCGAACGTTGGAGGTTTGAAGCCTGATGGTCTGTTGATTGCCGAATCTGATCACTCCATTCAGTTTCTTAAGGTAAGGAGCCATCTTTGCGTTTTCTTGGCTATTTCATCCCTTTTCAATTGTAGTCTGCCTTAATCAAATTCTTTTGTTAGTCAACCTACGTTTCTCCTTGAGTACTGATCAAAGATTCTCTCCATGGATGCGACTGCTAGCCAAACTAAGGAGGGGAGTGGACTCGTAGTCTCTACTCCTAAGTTTAAGGGACGTGCTGTGTCGGCGGTTCGAGACTTTCTGCCAGGCTGTGGTAGGGAGCCGACTTCTGCTTGGGATAGACAAATCGCGATTATTTCTTCTAGTGAGAGTGTCGACAATCTAGAGAGTTTAGTCTTACATGTATTCAGGTGTGTGTAACGCTCACACTTTTCTTTATTATTTGTGTTAGTAACTGTGTTGGCTGAAAGCCGAAATGAATGTATAGATAGTCGAGATACCCTTGTGGGTAAGGTTGGAGACACCAGGTAAGTACCTCTATGATTTTACTTTCGAAGATATTTAAGTATAAATTAATTGTCTGTTGTACATTGAAAGTATGTTTGCATTCATGTCAATATGATAATATGTTGCATGGGCTTTGGGATATGATTGACAGGGGAAGTGTGATTTAGTGACTTTTGTCACAGTGGTGTGGGACCACAGTGGTTTGGAACCACGTATACATATATTTATCAGTGACTTATCTCAGTGGTTTGGTACCACAGTGGGTTGGCCCCACATATACTTATCAGAGATTGTCACAGTGGTCTGGGACCACAGTGGGTTGGCCCCACGTTTATATATTCTGTGACTCTGTCACAAGTGGTCGGGGACCACAGTGGTTTTGAACCACAGTGGCTTGATGCCACGGGTGTTTGGCTGATTCAGGTGACCTAGAGGATGGAAAACTAGGTTGGGCTGGGCTGCATTGCATACATTTTTAATATACTATTATATTGTGAGGGCTAAGGCCCAATGTGCAACTGTGAGCTTAAAGCCCGATTGCGTTATAAGGGGAATTACACACTGAGTCTTGGTGACTCACCCCTCTGCTTAATTTTGCAGGTAACCCCTAGTTGCGGATTTGAAGCTGAGGTGGGCTTGAGGTGGCCATGCATTATTTTCTCGTAAACTTTCATTTCTTATTTAAACTTACTTTTTAAATTTTGGGATTTTGCAATGTAATAAGGCCTCCATAACTTTAATTTGGGTTTTTGCTTTAAATTGGTTATTGCATATCTCATGAATTGTCAAATAAGGAGTTTCCTAAAATAAAAATATAAACAATCATATTTTTAAAGTATTAACAAAAGATGACAAGCGATTAAAGGTTTAAGCTAAATTATCTGGAGATTTTCTTAAAACCTCAACATCATTTTCAAATGTCACGTTTATGGAATTTCCTGATTTCGGCCTTTCTGAAACAAAACCGTTTACGACTTTTTAGTTCATTGTTAAATAGAAGATGGTAAGAAAATCTTCAAACAAAATTTTAAATTACCTTTAAGATGGAATCACTAAATGAAAAGTTATTCCAAATTACGATGTTCTGTTGAAAATTTCAAAACTACTTTTCTTGTAACATACCAGATTCGGTCGTAACGTATTGACCGGGTTTGGGGTGTTACAGAGACTGTACTCAGATTCTTCCGTTTCTTTGACATGGGTAAGGTGAAAATGGTGGGGGGAGAGTGAAAGGGAATGGGGAGTGGGTGAGAAAGGGAGCAATGGGTGTGTTAAATAGAGATTTCAAATCTGGTACATCCCCACGCCCGTGTACCACGGGCGTGTTGGGTCACATGGTCGTATCGCACGGCCGTGTTGTGCTTTGTTCGTTTTTCCCACGCCCGTTTCATGGTCATTACGCCCATGTTTGATAAAACAGTGTTGACCACGGCCGTATCGCACGGCCGTGGTGTTTAGTCGGAGCCCGTGTGACTTCCCTCAGTGTTGGCCACGGCCGTATCGCACGGCCGTGGCCATTTATAATCGTCCGTGATCTTGGGAATCTTTCGTCATTGGCTTTTACTACCTCTTCCATGTCAGTAAAGATGTCCGTAGTATCCACACGGCCACGACCACGGCCGTGTGCAAGGCCGTGTGGTATGGAAATCTACACTTTGGTTAGTTCATCGTTAGGTGCTAAAAAGGAAAAAAAATTAAAAGTAAAAATAGAGATGAAAAAGAATGAATGGGGTTAGTGCTCGGGTTACCTCCCGAGAAGCGCTCGTTTAGAGTCTTAAGCTAGACTTTCCTCTCGTTTGCAAAATCAAGGTGGTTTGAAGAGTTGAACATCGCCTCTCATGCTATCAGTTCCATTATCATGATAAAGTTTGAGTCGAGTAGCGTTTACCTTAAAAGTGCCGAATTCAGTGTGAGTTACCTCGACCGTTCCATATAGGAAGACATTGCATACCTCGAGAGGGACTTCTTCATTTGTATTCAGGTCTGATGTCATGATTCGAGGGTCTTCCTTATTCAACAATACCTGATCTCCTATCTTGAAATGATTTTCTATTCCTAATAGCGCGTCTGGGGGTTCCCTTGGTTTTGATTCGTGCGATTTTGCTTTCTCCTTGAAATATGTCTTCCACTCGTCTAGTTCATCAATATGAAGCCTTCGTTCCTCATAGGTTATTTCTTTGTTGGCATGAGGTATCGGATCTAGCTTAGTTGTGTTGTTCCGTGGTGCTTCCTGAAAAGAAGGTTTAACCGAATGGTCATTAATAACATTAATTTTCTCACCTTGATTTCTTGATGTCCTAGCTGAGTCAAGAGCTTGAAGAGTGACTGTTCAGTCACCTACACGAAGTATGAGTTCTCTTGTATCAATGTCAATTTTTGTTCTAGCAGTTGCTAAAAAGGGTCTTCCCAAAATTAAAGGGATCGTATTGTCCTCATCCATGTCTAAAACGACAAAGTCTCATCGGGATACTGAATTTATCAATTTTTACGAGTACATCTTCAACTATACCCCTAGGAATTCTAATAGTTTTATCAGCTAATTGAATGCTCATCCTAGTTTATTTGGGTTTCCCTAGACCTAGCTGTTTAAACATTTTATAAGGCATGACATTTATACTTGCCCCTAAATCAGCTAAAGCATTATCAACCGATAAACTACCAATTAAGCACGGAATTGTAAAACTCCCTGGATCTTTTAATTTCCGTGGTAGTCGATTTTGCAACATTGCTGAGCATACTGTGCTTAGTTCCACATGCGACTCCTCGTCTAACTTCCGTTTGTTTGTCAGAAGCTCTTTTAAAAATTTCCTTGAATCTGGCATCTGTGAAAGAGCTTCAAGAAATGGTAAGTTAATATGTATTTTCTTTAGAAGTTTAAGAAATTTACCGAATTGTTCCTCTGTGTTGTCCTTCTTCATCGCATCGAGGTATGGTATACGAGGTTGGTACTCCTGCATTACCGGTTTTGGCTTATCATGACTTTCCTCAGCTTTACCTTTTTCTACCACATTCTCTTGCCTTAAATTGGGCTCATCTAACCCTACACCATCATGAGCTATTATGGCTTGAATTTGCTCCTTTGGGTTAGTTTCAGTGTTGCTTGGCAAGATACCTTGTGGTCGTTCTGATATGATCTTGGTAAGTTGTCCTAACTGATTCTTGATCTCTTGAATCGATGCTTCTTGCTTTTTGAGTCTTTGTTTGATGTTTTGGAAATGGGTTTCGACACACATGATGAATTTTGTTAGCATCTCCTCAAGGTTCACTTTTTCTCTTGTGGGTAGGGTCTTTGTTGGGAAGCCCTGGAAGGGTTGTTGTCTCGATTTCCTTGGCCACCCCATGAGAAATTGGGGTGGTTCTTCTAACCTGGATTATAATTGTTACTACAGGGTTATTTTGAGATCTAAAATTATTACCCATATAGTTCATCCGCGCTCGCTTTCACGCGTGGTTGTAGGGTGGATATTAGTATTGTTTGACCTTCCATTCGTATCACATTGCATCCTTTGGATGTACTGCGAAGAACTATGCAAACCATCAATCTTTTTATTTAAGAGTTCTACCTGATTGGATAGCATGGTTACAGCGTCGAGATTGAAAACTCCGGCTGTTTTTGTTGGCCTTGTCCTTGTGACTTGCCACTGATAGTTATTCAGTGACATCTCTTTTATAAACTCGTAGGCAGCCTCAGGTGTTTTATTATTCAGGGTTCCACCGGCGGCCGAATCAATCAATTGTCTCGTTGAGGGGTTCACACCGTTGTAGAAGGTTTGAACCTGAAGCCACAAAGGTAGCCCATGGTGAGGGCACCTTCTCAACAAATCCTTGTATCTCTCCTATGCATCAAAAAGTGTGTCTAAATCCATCTGCACAAAAGAAGAGATATCATTCCTTAACTTAGCCGTTTTAGCTGGAGGAAAATATTTTAATAAAAATTTCTCGGTCATTTGATCCCATGTAGTGATTGACCCTCGTGGAAGAGAATTCAACCACTGTTTGGCTTTATTCCTCAAAGAAATGGGAAATAACCGAAGACGAATGGCATCATCAGAAACGCCATTTATTTTGAAGGTATCACAGAACTCAAGAAAATTCGCTAAGTGTGTGTTCGGATCCTCATCCCGTAAACCATCAAACTGCACAAACTGTTGTATCATCTGTATAGTGTTATGTAACGCCCCGAATTTGGGCCTAGTAGACTTGGGCCCATTGTGCCTTGGGCAGGGGAGCGTTTAAAATTTTTGAGAATAAGAGAGCGGCACTAGTGCAAGTTGGACCTATTAGGTGAGTGATTTTGGAAGGTTAGGGGGCTTCTATGAAGTCCCGGGTTCCAACTTGGGCTTTAGGAAAATTTTGGTTTCAGGTGAATAAAACCCTGGGAGTTTGTAGGTAGGCTTTAAGAATAAAATGTGGAGAAAAATGACACAAGAAGAGTTGTGGTCTAGTGGAAAATGGCGCCACAAAGGAGACAAGGAGGTGACGCCATAGAGGAAGTAAGGGGTCCAAGGTTCAAGTCTTGGCGCTTGCATTTTGTTTTTCTTTTTAAATGAACTTAGACTTTGGCCATAGACTTATATTTAGTTGCGTATGTTTTAAGACAACAAGGAGCTAGTTGGTAAAGTGGCTAGCGGCGTGGATTATGCTACAGGGGAGCCTGGGTTCGAATCTCATGGCAAGCAAGGGAGTATTTATTTTGCGGATTGGAAGGCCAGAGTTTGTGTTGGATTTAAACTCTACTGAAGGAGGGATCCCACATCGGAAAGCTAGCAAGAGGGAAGGTCAGAAGCTGGCTTTAAATAGAGCAATCTATGAGGAGAGTAAGCACACCTTGGTGGGCGTTTGGGCATAGGAGCATTCGGAGCGCGGATAAGCTTCAGACTCCTATCAGGTGTGTATTTCGCACTACTCTAGTTGTAGAGCGGCAAATGCCGAAATGCCGATCACACAGTAATGGTAGCCACACGAGCATGCGAGCACACGTGTGGGAGCTTCGACGCGATAGTTGAGGCCATCCTCAGTGTTCTTGTGGGTTTGGGCCACGATGGGCCGAAAGGGGCCAAGTGGGCCCAATGGGCCTGTGGGCCCGTATGAATAAATTGTAGGATTGTGTAGTAAATATTAGACTAGACTATGTGAATCTCATATCTGTGGCTAGAATTGGGCTAAATGGGCCACACGAGCGTGTGGGCCCACTTGGGCCGAGAATGGGCCTTAGGCCCATTCGCATCATTATCTCTGTTTAGAATACTTGAGTCGCTCAAGGCGACAGTGGACCTTCTGTTAGGTCGTTAATACCCTAATTTGTGAAATTACCAAAGTACCCCCGATTTGAAAAATGATCGAAATACCCCCGATTTGCGAAATTACCGAAATACCCCAAAGGGGTGAAAATTACCGTTTTACCCTTATGTGAGAAAATGACCGTTATACCCTTGATGGGTAAAATTATTGAAATACCCTTAGTGGGTGAATTACCGAAATACCCTCAATGGGTGAAATTGACCATTATACCTCTAGTTGTAGATCTAGTGTTGTATGTGTAACATGTTTAATTGTTTTTGATGGTAATTTATTTCGTACATCATTTTGATATGTGCTTTGTAACACCCCTTACCCGTATTCAACGCCGGAACCGGGCACGAGGCGTTACCGAATTAAAGACCTCAAGATCGCCACTTAGGCACAACATGACCACTTTCTTTGGCCATCACAACAACCTCAAACCCGACTTACGAGGCCTCTCTCAAACACACGAGGGCTCTCGAGACCATATCAAAAACTCTTCGCGAGCGCGAATGGCATTGGGGGAGGATGCCTTTTCGGTTATCACATCGGGGGAGGATGCCTCTTCGCGAGCACGAATGGCATACGTCCTCGCAGGTGCTCGACCCTCCGGTCTCACAGCAGAGTCTCTAGATGCACCTCTACCACTATTCCTGCCTCTCGGGTTCCTTGGTGGTCTACCCCTTGCAGACACATCATTGGATCTCATCTCTAGCTTCTCTTCCTTATCATCCCTCTCGGGGCAATTTCAGATAAAATGGTCAGGGGAACCACACTTATAACAGTTTCGACTGTTACCCCAACACTCTCCGGTGTGATATCTACCACAACTTGGACACCCCGGTTTGTTCTTTGGATTGCCCACACTTTCCATCAAAGTAGCTTGGACTCTCGAACCCGAACGAGTATTGCCCAAGTCTCGATGCGAATAACCCACTGGTGCTGACGTCCTAGGACTCACTTCCTTGGACCTTTTCGACTGGGATTGATACGACTTGCCCATTGGCCTCTTTCTAGCATCTCAGGCTTCACTCACAGCCTATACTCAACTCTTCGGCCTTACTTGCCCTTTCGACCAACACTATAAATTCTTTCAACTCCAAAATACCCACTAGGAGTTTGATGTCCTCATTCAGTCCGTCTTCGAACCTCTTACACAATATGGTCTCTGTCGACACACATTCTTGAGCGTATTTGCTAAGCCTAACAAACTCATGCTCATATTCCGCTACTAATATTCTTCCTTGCTTCAACTCAAGGAATTCCTTCATTTTCCGATCAGTAAACCTCTGGCTTATATACTTCTTCCGGAACTCTTCCAGAAAGAAGTCCCACGTCACCCGCTCTCTCGGGACCACTGACGTCAACATCTTCCACCAATGGTATGCCGAGTCCCTCAGCAAGGATACGACACACTTCAAGCTCTCTTCAGGTGTATAAGAGAGTTCATCGAATACTCTCATCGAGTTCTCTAACCAGAACTCTGCCCTCTCAGGGTCATCATCAACCTTAGCTCTAAACTCCTCAGCCCCGTGTTTTCTAATCTTATCTACCGGGGGTTTCGATATCCTCACTACATCAATACCTTGAAGAGCCACAGGAATTGGATGAGGTATAGGAGGAGGAGGTTGAGGAGGTTGAGCATTAGGGTTCGCTCGAACATAATCTGAGTACCAATTGCTCATCATCTGGAGAAAGGCTTCCCGAGCCCCTTCCCCTTAACCCTTAGCCTCGGGTCCACTTTGAACAGGCACGGTTCCTTTTTCAGGAGCCGACGCATTACTAGCTGCTTCATCAGCAGTCAATGGATCGGAATCCATATTCTATATAAAACAAGATTTAAAATTATCATTAGCCACCACATTATCATTGTACACTTATGGCATGTATAGTCCTAGAATTGCCTAAACCATAACTCTGATACCACTAAATGTAACACCCCTTACCCGTATTCAACACCGAAATCGGGCACGAGGCGTTACCGAATTAAAGACCTCAAGATCGCCACTTAGGCACAACATGACCACTCTCTTTGGCCATCACAACAACCTCAAACCTGACTTACGAGGCCTCTCTCAAACACACGAGGGCTCTTGAGACCATATCGAAAACTCTTACGATCTTAAAAATTTTCCATCTATACAGGGCTCACACGCCCGTGTAAAATTTGGCACGCCCATGGATGTCACACACGCCCATGGTCACTACCCGTGCATGAAAACACAAGCATTCTTCCAATGCCCCACGGTTAGGGAACACGCCCGTGTCCTCCGCCCGTGGTGCACACTGACTACCTTAACACGGCCTAGAGTCTAGACACACGCCCGTGTGACTAGCCCGTGGCCAACACTGATCAATCCCACACACCCTAGACACACGCCCGTGTGGCTAGTCCGTGGTCTATTTTGATTTAAAATACTAACATGCAGGGACACCCGGCTGAGTCACACGCCCGTGGGCTGGCCATGTGTTACACATGGCCTAGACACACGCCCGTGTGTCTATCCACATGGACAAGAACAAAGCTATTTTCCAAGTTCTTTTCACCCTTCTAGCATACACAATCATGCACTCATTCAACACATCCATAATAAACTCACAATCTTACAATCTCACTTAGATAACTACATCTTTTCATATAATAAAGTGCCAACAACTATGGCATTATACAAAATAGATTATCCATCTAAAGGCCAACTCATCTTAGCCATTTACAACAAAATTCACTAACTTGTCTAGCCCCTATACATGCCATATACAAAACATTGAGTCTAATGTACCAGAGTGTGCTGATAGTGTGGGCGATCTTCCAATTGATCCTCGTATCTCGATTCAACACTTTACTCTATAAGACAAGGGAAAAGAAAGGGAGCAAGCTTTGAGCTTAGTAAGTTTACACATAAACAATTAAGCATCATAGTATAAGCTAAACAACAATTAGCATTATACTAACATATAATGTACAACTATGCTTACTCTTTCTATCCCTTACCACATTTATTCCAACACATCATGAGTCACTTACTCATAACCATTGACATGCACCCCTGCATTAAATATCACATTTACACAATATACAGCACATCATTATTTCTCGATAATACATCCACACAGCTAATGTCTCGGTGGTTTCGCACTTAGCCCACCACAATCAATTAATAAGGTAGTATCGCACTTAGCCTACCAACAAGGTATTCATAGTGGTTTCGCACATAGCCCACTAGATAATATACCTAACGATAGCATCGCACATAGCCAGCTCATCGTCAATATGCATTAGGATGATATCGCACTTAGCCCACCATTTAGCATTATCACAAAAACATTCACAAATATACTTACTTAATCATTCATCCATTCATTTCACTTGAACCACATAGGTTCTCAATCATTCTCAACCATGCTATACACTATCTAGCATTAACAATTTGTAAGTATGAATGCATTGTTTATGCATAGACTTACCTCGATACACAAAAGTATAGAAACGTGCAATTTAGTCCACCACTTTGCTTTTGCCTCGGTTTCGATCCGGGCTTCGTATTTCTTGATCTATAATGAATAAATCAGCTTATTCAATACACACATTGACCAAATTGACCCACATCTCATACTTTGGCAAAATTACTCTTTTGCCCCAAATCTTTATCATAATTACACTATTAGCCCAAGGCTCGTAAAGTGATTTTTATTCAACTTCCTAGCCTTTCATGCTTAGCCGAATCACTTACTCAACTAAAGCAATCATCAATTCTCACTACATCACACATGTATGACAAAACTTAAGACTTTCACAAACTAGTCCCTACATGCATTTTCTATCGAAACTCATTTAGCAAAAGATGTTTCTACTACATCAAGCTTTCATAATCTTCCATAAAACATCAAAATACATGCATGTCATACATGGCCACATTTTTGAACATCCATCATAGCTCATCAAATAGCTAAAAATAGCTTACTCATGCTACAAGGACTTCAAAAATACAAAGAATATAAAAACGAGGCTAGATGCACTTACTAGCAAGCTTGAAAAGTTTGAAGAACCCTAACAATGTCTCTTGAAAATTTTGGCAGCCTTGGAGAAGAAGATGAATGAATTTTGTCATCTTTTCTCCTATTTTAATCACTTAATTGATAAATGACCAAAATGCCCTTTTTGATAAACTTTCTATTTTAACTCATCCATGCCCAATTTTGTCCAAATATTAGAAATTGGAAAAATTTCTATTTAAGGACCTCTAATTAATATTCTAAAGCTATTTCACACAAATAGCTTCTAGAATCTCACATTTTGTAACTTTTGCAATTTAGTCCTTTTGGACAATTCAACCGCAATTTCACAAAATTACTTCATGAAACTTTCACACTAGCATACATACATAGCATAAAACTCAAAAACTCATTCATATAGCTCAGATTTGTGGTCTCGCACCACTATTCTGACTAGGCCCTAAATTGGGATGTTACATGCTTTGCATACATGACATTCTGCATGGGGTTGGGATTTTGTAATTGGAGGAAGTGATTGATCTGTTAGGGTCGCACGGGCCGCCCGAGACGACTGTGGACCAACCGATTTGATTGTTAGGGTCACACGGGTCACTCGAGACGACTGTGGACCCACCAATTTGGTAGTTAGGGTCGCACGGGTCGCCCAAGACGACTGTGGACCTACCGACGGCTTTAAACCGCTTATATTCTGGCAGCTCGGCTGCATTCTTGGTGTGCAGGGCTGGGTGGGTTGACTTGGTCCCCACAGGTGTGTAGGGTTGGTACGGGGGTGTTTGATTGGATTGGGTTTGACTGCATGCTCTGTTTGCATTATCATGTTTATAGGGCTAAGGCCCAGATTGTTACCGAATAGGGCTTTAGCCCAGTCTGCTTCCGTATGGGCTCGAGACTAGTTAATGACCGATTAGGGGATTACACACTGAGTTCTCGTAACTCACCCTTCTGCTTTAACCTTGCAGGTGATCCCCAGCGTTAGAGGATTTGGAGCTGCGGAGGACTTTGTGGTGGCTATACATCGGAGTATTTCTCACAAACTTCAGTAAATTTCATTTTGCTTCATTTTAAGATTATTTTAATTTGGGTTTAATATTTTGTAATAAGGCCATTGGATTTTATTTTTCTTTTAAACTTTCATTCCGATTATATTCAAACTATAAATGATTAAACTCTGGATTTTCTTAAAATGACAATAACTATTTTCAATATATCACATCTTCGCAATCCACTGGATCTGATTTCTGTTATAAACAAAGTTTTCAGAAATAATAATAATAACATTTTTACAAGAAAACCATAAAAAGCAAATCTAAATTTCTCAAATAACAAAGCTCGAAGTTTCAAAAAGAATACGAACTTTTTAACGAACGCGCAGTTTTTAAACAACCCTTCTATGTGACATGCTAGATCCAGTCATAACGTCTAGGCCGGGTTTGGGGTGTTACATTTTATGGTATCAATTCAAAATTATTTGCAGCAATAGTAGGTCTAACAATACTTGATTCAGTACCAACTAAACTAGGCTTAGCATAATCATACATAGTACGAGGAGCAGGACTATGATCCATCGGGTTTGCGACAACTACAGGTGGTAGCGGATTGTTATCAGCCATCTCTTCGGTAGTATTGGTTTCTTCTTCTTGCTCTTCTTCTATGTAATTTAAGCTTCGCCTTATTTCTCTACGATTTCTGTGAACGGTACTTCAATATCACTGTCGTAAATTAAGGGTCCTGTCGGGTTCCTTCTAGTCATAAACTAGAGGTACCTGCAATGAAAAATAAAAAAAAAGAAAAATTAGCAAAGTTAAAAAAATAAAAGTAAAAGTAAATTGCAAAAAATAAAAATAAAAATGGCTAAAGTAATAAAAATTAAGCATTCTTAATATTTTAGTTCCCCGGCAATGGCGCCAAAAACTTGATCATGTGTCAGAGTCTTAAAAATTTATATAATGAATGATCTAGCCTAGAAACTAACTGTGACAACGATTGAGGCAAGTGCACCTATCGAACAGTAGTATAGTTTAGTGGCAAGTCTGGAATGTCGAACCCAAAGGAACCAAAAGTACTAATACTAACTTTCTTTCTATTATTTAGCCTAATAATTGAAGTGAATTATTATTTAATCTAAAATTAACTAACTACTAAGCTAAAGACGCTAAGACAAAGAGAATGAATTGGGGAAATACTTGTGGGAAAAACCAATTGATTAAGATAATACCCAAGGAGGAATCCACCTAGACTTCACTTGTTATCTAACTCGAACTGCACGATTTATTCACTTGACACGATCTGTAGGATTCCCTAATTTATATTAATACCTCTCTTGAGGCTACTAACGTCTAACCCTAGGTTGATTAATTGAAATCTCTTTCTAATTAAAAACCCTAAGGTTGCATTAACTCGATCTATGGACTCCCATATTAGGTTTGACCCTAATCCAAGTGATTTTCGTCATCCTATCTCTAGGGTTGCGATCAACTCCACTTAATTATGCTAGATCTACTCTTAGGCGTGGTCTATTCCTCCTCCGCCTAAGCACATCAATACTTGAATCAATATCCTGAAATATCAAAACAAAAATTAAGAACACATAATTAAGAACAAATCAAGTATTTATCATATAGTTCAGAAAATAATAACAAGATCCGTATTAGGTTTCATCCCCCTCAGGTATCTGAGGGGTTTAGTTCATAATCATAAAAGAATACATCTCAGAAGAAAAGATAAAAAAAACATAAGAAAACTCTAAAACCCCCTAAAGGAATTGAAGGAGAGATCCGCGGTCTTGAGTATGATTTCGGCTTCTTGAGATGAATCAACTGGCTTTCTTCGAGTAAATCCCACGATTCTGATCTCTCTGGCTCGGCTCCTTGGCCTAGCTGGAAGCCCCCTGACCAAAAGCCTTTAGGGTGTTTATATAGGCTTTTGGAATGCCTTTCTTTGCCTCTAAGTACCCTATTCTGAGTGAAATTCCTCTTTGTCACGGTAGGGACACGCTCGTGTAACACGCCCGTGTAAATTAATTTGTAGGCCGTGGTTGGGTCTGCTAAAGAGGCATGGCCGTGTGGTGAAACCCCAGGCCGTGTTGATTTCCTACTTTGGCCCATTTGGTCCATTTTTGGCCCGTTTCTCATTCTTTTCATCCTCTTATGCTTTCCTAAGTATAAAACATGAAAATAAAGGATTAGATGCACCAAATTCCACAATTCAGGGAATAAATCATCCAAAAGTATGCTAAATGTGGGATTAAAATATGTATATATTACGTTTTATCAGGATACAAGTGACATGTCACTAGGATTTCCATGTGATATATGTGTTTATGTGATCCGGGTGCTGGTCTCGTACGTCTACCAATGGCTGGGTAGTATGGCTTGTGGTTGCAGATATGTAACACCCCAAACCCGGCCTAGAAGTTAGGCCCGAATCCGGCGTGTCACATTGAAGGGAAAATTCCAAAACGACTTTGCTTAGTTAAAAACTTAAGTTTAAGGTTTAGAAGCCCAAAACCTATGAATCTTGTTGAGTCACGATGAAAAGCCCATATTTTAAGAATACATTCATATGTTGAGTTATATCGAAAACCACGTTTAAACTTTAGAAATTTATTTCAGTCTCATAAATAGCAAGTAGACATAATAATAATAAAACCCAAAATCTAAAGTCAACTTGGAGATACAAGGCCTTATTACAATCCAATGGAAAACAAATTATTTAAAATAAATTCATTTGAACAAATTAAAACATCCAAATAGCTTGTAGTGTGGCCATCTCTGAGTCCTCTGCCAAGTCGAGCCGCTTACTGTGCGTCACCTGAAACATTAATTAAAAGGGTGTGAGTTTCGAAACTCAGTGTGTACGACCATTGGTAATCCAATCAACATGCAATTATCACAATTATCGCGTTGGGCCTAAGCTCTATCAAAATCGGTGGTCTTGGGCCTTAGCCCACAATGACCTCATATCACATCAGTATCACATGAATGCAATGCACCCATCCCAAATCCAACCCTGCACTCCACCCGTACCAACCCTACACTCCTGTGGGGATATAAATATCTACCCTACAGAGGTATTTCCGTAATCTCTACCCTACAGGGGTATTATCATAATTTCTATCATCTCAGGTTTTAGTTATGAACTTTGGCCCATCAACAAGTCCTCGCGGTTAAAGTGAACAAATACTATGCACCAGGTAGGATCTCAGAAAAGAGGAGGTGGGTCTCTAGGACCGCTTAAGTACCAAGCTCTCCCTAGATCCAATCCTAGACATGCATATTTCGGTTACCACACTCTAACTGGTCGATTTGTCCACAGACATGTTTGATTAATAAATTAAGCCTTATGCAATTTTAAGAATTTATCAGAACTAGGCCTAGAGTCCATTAAACCCTAGCATACATTTCTAAAATCCCATAAGGCCCACTAAGCCCATTCATGTTTATATAGCCCATTAGGACCGATCATAATCAAACCATACACCCCTTTCATGTCAATTCAATATTCAAATACACATATCAATCTTTGCCGATTTGGGCCCATGAGCTCGGTAGGCCCATTTTGCCACTTTCAGCTTTTCGGCATTACCGACATCGTGTGTTTATAGTGTTTGTACACACCTTTAATTGCGAAGCACGCTACGATTTCTTAGCCACGAACCTATGATCAATCAAAACTAACAGTTAATCATACGCTTAGTATCGTTTCTCCATTTTTATCAAAAGCCGAAAACATACCAATCCTTTACCTTGAACGATTAAGCCTATCAACCCTTCACTTATTCGCTAACCGCAATTGACTCCAAGATCTGTGTTAAAGAACCTTGACTACCAAAGGCTGCACAACCAAGTGATTTACATCCATCAAAAGTCACTCTTAACCAATCCTAACCATATTCGGGCAACCATTAATCCAAGAATTATAGATGAGTACTTACTGATTGACTAGGGACTTTACCACACCAAAACCCAAAGCGCGAGGAGAGTACCTCGTCAAAGAAACAACAACGATTTGGTAGAGAAACACAAGGGTTCGGCCTAGTTAAGAGAATGAGTGAAAGACACAATGAGAGGTTTCAGCTAAGAATAAGATAATAAAGCGATTAAAACTTACCCCTTTTGTTGAATAAAGAAAGATTTGCTCTCTTACCGCCACAAGATTACTTACCCACAAGATTTTAGATTATAAAGTGTAATTTTTAGAAGTGAGATTCGGTTTTACAAATGGAGAAGAAGAAATTGGTTTGACAAAGAATGAAACCCCAATGAGAGAATTTCTTTTCTAATTCGGGAATAGAAGAAATACTGTGGGAGGGAAGGAGAATTCGGTCTAGGCGCTTTTTTTGGAAAAAGAAAGAAATTATGATTACTTGGGTATTTGCCAAAGGGAAAGAAAATAAAAAAGAATTGGGAGATTGGAAGGAATTTTCCCCTAATTAATCAACTAAAGCAGACAAAAGCAACAAATGCCCTACTTACCCATACAGCACACATATATATACTAAAAATAAATAAATAAATAAATAAAATAAACCTACACTCCCCAGTCGACTCAAAATTATCACCAATTAAATTCTTTTATTTTCTCCACATTTTATCTTCATCCCCATCCAAAAATTCCTTTATTTAGCCAAAAATCCAATTTGAATTACATTCAAATTGCTTTCCCCGAACAGCAGCCATCCTTTGGTGTTTCGGTCCATTTCAAAAACCTTCCCCATGCCAGTAACAAAATAGCAGGTTATTGCGCACAAGGCAACTCGAAACCAAGACCTCCAGGCACCACCACAAGCTACCAGCCACTGGGACTCGAACCTGCGACCACTCGGATCCATAGCATGCTTCTCGCCACTGCACCACAACTCTTCTTGTGATATGTTCCATTCTCAACTTCTTTTAAGGCCTATTTCCCAGCGACCGAATCATCCAAAGAATTCCAAAAAATTTCGCCACACCCAGCTTCGAACCTCCAACCTCTTCACTATGATACACGCCCCTTGCCACTGCACCGCCCACTTTTTTTGAGTCATAATTCTTCCCTAATTAATTACAAACCTTTCTGCTGCGCTCCAGGATTATTAAAAAAAACCAATATTTAGTGCACGCCGCGACTAGAACCCTACTCCCCCTCCTGCTCCTAACACCTTTGCCACTGGGCCAGGCATTTCTTTGTGTCGTGAATCAGACCCAACTAATTATAAGGCCTAAACTCTGGCCTTCATACTAACATATGCACAATAATTTTTTTTTTTGCCAAGTCCAGGACTTTTCCAACACTACCAACCCTTCCTAAATCACCTAAAAATTAAACTAAACATACAATCATATTTTTTTTTAAACACACTCAATTCATTATTCCCTTTCTTTCTTTTCTTTTCCCGATCAAAAAAATCCATTCTCTTGACACACGAAACCCATTTATTATAGGCCCAATTTTTGGGGCGTTACAACTCACCCCTCCTAAAAGAAATTTCGTCCCCGAAATTTCCAACTAACAAGGTGGTCGTGTATCAACTACCCCACCACACTACCGCTGTGCACTCTGACCCGAATAATTTTAATACATACCCAAAACATCCACCTATCGCAAACATTCTCAAACATACGCAGAATAAGTACCAAATTCTGATTCAAATGTTTACAAAGCCCCAACACTTCCATGGCCTCGGCCGCGGCCTCTTCCTCCTCTTCTAGCGCTCATCGTTGCGTGCGTATTTCTGGATTAGAATTTTTTATGAAATTAGTTCATAGTTCCACTGTTTAAAGCACATGTCTTATGCAAGTAACAATTCAAAAGTTGTTTCGCCGTCGTAGATCCACTACAGGCTTAAGTTTCCTACGCGCTTTAGTCTCTAAGAACCTATTGTTTAAAGTAGCCCAATATCATAATACAGTTCAGTAATTTAAACAAGTGTAATAACAGAAAAACTTACTTGGCTCGACGTCGAGGGCTCGGTGAACCACACTTCAAGAATCCTGCAAAAACTTTTTAATCTGCTTATTTTTAAAAAACCCAAAATCTAAGGCCCATTTCACAGCCCGAGCTTTGCAACCTTGCTCTGATACCACTAAATGTAACACCCCGAACTCGGCCTAGAAGTTAGGCCCGAATCCAGCGTGTCACATTGAAGGGAAAATTCCAAAATGACTTTGTTTAGTTAAAAACTTAAGTTTAAGGATTAGAAGCCCAAAATCTATGAATCTTGTTGAGTTAGGATGGAAAGCCCATATTTTAAAAATACGTTCATATGTTGAGTTATATCGAAAACCACGTTTAAACTATAGAAATTTATTTCAGTCTCATAAATAGGCAGTAGACATAATAATAATAAAACCCAATATCTAAAGTCAACTTAGAGATACAAGGAATTATTACAATCCAATAGAAAACAAAGTATTTAAAATAAATTCATTTGAACAAATTAAAACATCCAAATAGCTTGTAGTGTGGCCATCTCCGAGTCCTCTGCCAAGTCGAGCCGCTTGCTGTGCGTCACCTGAAACATTAATTAAAAGGGTGTGAGTTTCGAAATTTAGTGTGTACGACCCTTGGTAATCCAATCAACATGCAATTATCACAATTATCACGATGGGCCTAAGCCCTATCAAAATCGATGGTCTTGGGCGTTAGCCCACAATGATCTCATATCATATCAGTATCACATGAATGTAATGCACCCATCCCAAATCCAACCCTGCACTCCACCCGTACCAACCCTACACACCTGTGGGGATAAAAATATCAACCCACCCAACCCTACACTCCAAAGGTAGCACCAACAGTGGCACTACTCAAACGTTGCAGCAAAGCTGCTAAGCATATAACGGGCTTAAAGCCACCGGTGGATCCACGGTCGTCAAGCGACTATGCGATCCTCACATATCTTCCTCTGTATAATCAAACCCACCCAAGTGCTGTAACAGCCCGATTTAGGGCCTAGTTGGAATAGTGGTGCGAGACCACTAATCCAAGGTGAATTTATGATTTTTTAAGGTTCATGCCATGTTTGCATGTTAGTGTGAAAGTTTCATGAAGCAATTTTGCTAAATTGAAGTTGAATAGTCAAAAAGGACCAAATTGCAAAAGTTGTAAAATGTGAGTTTCTAGAAGCATTTTGTATGAAATAGATCTAGAATAGCAATTTTCCCAAATCATAATTTTTGGACCAAAATGGACATGAGCTAGTAAATGGTGATATTTTTAAGAGAAGGGCATTTTGGTCATTTACCTATTAAATGATTAATAAAGGAAAAAGATGATAAAAATCATTCATCTTCTTCCTTGTGTGTGCCGAAATTTTAAAGAACCCATAGCTAGGGTTTGTTCATCTTTCAAGCTTGCTAGTAAGTTCATCTTAGCCCCGTTTTTGATATTCTTCGTATTTTTAAAGTCCCGGTAGCATGGTAAGCTATTTTTAGCTATAAAGTGAGCTAAAGTGCATGTTCAAAAATTTACCCATGATTGATATGCATGTTAAATGATGTTTTATGGAAGTTTATGAGAGTTTGATGTTAAATAAACATCTTTTTCTAAGTGAATTTCATGAAAGATGATAGTATGGACCATTTTGTAATAGTTATGAAAATTGGTCATACATGTTAAAAATAGCAAGAATTGATGATTGGTATAGTAGAAAAAATGATTCAGCTAAGCATGAAGTTTAGGAAAGTTGAATGAAAATTATTTTACGAGCCTTGGGGCAAAAGTGCAAATATGAGAAAGTTTAGGGGCAAAATAGTAATTTTTCCAAAGTATGATTTAAGAGTCAATTTAGTCAATGTGAGTATTAAATGATCTATTTATGACTATAGATCAAGAAAAATGAAACCCGGATTGAAACCGAGGTAAGAGCAAGGTCGAGGACTAAATTGCATACCTAGCTACATTTTGTATATTGAGGTAAGTTTGTATGATTTCTAAGCTTTATGATTTATATCATTGAATTGCTTAGTATAATATACAATGTTATTATGAAATTGTTTAACGTTAAGTTAAACAATGAAATTAATGAGATCAAGTATGAGAAAGTCCGGAGGCATGGCATCGGCAATCAAGCAAGTTATCATGTAAGTCCAAGGACCCAAGCTTGGCATTGACAAGTTTATCATGTAAGTCCAAGGACCCAAGCTTGGCATTGAACAAGTTATCATGTAAGTGCAAGGATCCAAGCTTGGCATTGAACAAGTTATCAAGAGGAAGATTTCATATAAGTCCATGTCAAGACATGGCCTTGAAACCAAGATGAGATATCCCATGTAAGACCATATCAAAAATATGGCTTTAGCACCAAGTTCATGGTAAGAGATTTAGTATTCTCGGTTATTTCATAGGAATTCATCGGGCAAATGAGATAAGATCACAAGAGATAACAAGAAAGTTTAGTAAGCAAAATCATTATCAAGTGGGGACTGAATATTATTCATGTTATGAATGATGAATTAGAAATTATGAGTATTGTGTTCAAGTATGCTGATGAATGTGATCTAGAGATACAGGTACTTTGTTTGCCTATCAAGTATGAGACTAGTAAGTTTCATGAGTTATGTAAAAATCAAGTATGAGTAAGTAAGCTTTATATAGCTGAATTTATGATGCCATTGTTTATATCAAATGGTCTATATTAAGTAAGAATGTTACTATGTGTATTATGCAAACTTACTAAGCTAAATGCTTATGTCTTTCATTCTTTCTTTCCATGTAGTCCCGCCAAGCTAATATCGAGGATCACCGTAATCGGAGCTCGGAGCACACTATCAATCGCTATTTTGGTATAGCCAAGTTGTTTATTTAAGTATGGCATGTATAGGTAGCATTACATTTTGAGTAAATGTTTTAAGAAGAGCCAAAGTATAGGCTATTAATTTTATTATTCTTTTGTAAATGGCTAAGTGATTGGCCAAGTTTGACTAAGTATGTATGTTATTAATATCAATGAAGCATGTTATATTGTTCATGAAAGATGTAATAATTGAGTTGCTGAATTGAGCTTGAGTTTGGTCTAAATTTCAGGATGGCAATTGGCTTTGTAAATAGCCTCTAAGTGCCTACACGGTTAGACACACGGGCGTGTGTCTAGGCTGTACATAAACTGCACCTTAGTCTTATAAGTAAGAATAGGCCACGGACTAATCCCACAGTCATGTGTTAAGGCCGTGCATGACACACGGTTAGAACTTGGGCATGTGCCCGGTCGTGTGAAATAAGTCAGTATATCAAGATGTAGTACACGGTCTAAGTCCACGGGCATGCCATGGCCGTGTGTTATAAGTCAGAATGCTAAGGTTTTTCACACGGGCTAGGACCACGGGCGTGTTATGGCCGTGGTGGAAATTGGCGAGAATCGAGTTTTAGGGCACGCAGCCTCGAGGACATGGGCGTGTATGCCTATGCACAGGCGTGTCTTATATTACATGCATGTAACCCTGTTTCAAAGAAAAGTTTTTCGATAAGGTTCCAAAGTTTACAAGACAAGTTTAAGGCCTCGTGAGGCCCATGAAATGTCTGAATTGTTTAAGAATGGGAAGTTTTAATTTGAGAACAAAATTTTATAGCCCGTAATGTCATGATTAAGCAAGTTCAAGCATAGTAATTTCTCGATCTCGGTCCCGAGCCTTGGACTCGGGTATGGGGTGTTACATTTAGTGGTATCAGAGCTACGATTTAGTCAGTTCTAGGACTAACGTAGCATGATCACGAGTCTAGCTATACATGCCATACGTAAGAATGTTTTATAATGATAGTGTGACGACTCCTGACGACTTAAATTATGTTTATATATATAGTAAATGGATCCTGAAAGAGATATGGCAGATGATGTAGAAAGTAATGCACCGGATCCCGCTGAAGGGACGGTGCCAAATGAGAACGAGAATAGACCCACTACGGTGAGTCAAGGAGGAGGAGAAGAGGCTAGAGAAGCCTTCCTCCATATGATGAACACATGGTACACGGAGTTCGTTAGTACGAACCCGAATGCACAACCCCCTCCACCCCCACCTATTTCTCAACCTATCCCAATAGCCCCTCAAGTAGTAGAGGTGGTAAAAGGAGAGAAGCCTCCAGTTGATAGAATCAGGAAACATGGGGCAGAAGAATTCCGGGCTAGAAAAGATGATGATCCGGAAAGAGCTAAATTCTGGTTAGAAAATACCATCAGGGTATTTAATGAGCTATCATGTACACCTGAAGAGTGCATGAAGTGCGTAGTTTCTCTTTTAAGAGATTCTGCCTATCAATGGTGGAACACCTTGGTATCAGTAGTCCCAAGAGAAAAGATGACATGGGAATTCTTCCAAGAAGAGTTCAAGAAAAAGTATATCAATCAAAGGTTTGTGGACCAAAAAAGTAAGGAATTCCTAGAACTGAAACAAGGCAAGATGTCTGTAACTGACAACGAGCGTGAGTTTGTAAGACTCGGCAAATACACTCGAGAATGCGTGTCCACCGAAGCCATCATGAGTAAGAGATTTGAAGATGGGCTAAATGAGGACGTCAAACTGTTTGTTGCTGTTCTAGAATTGAAGGAATTTGTTGTGCTAGTCGAGAGGGCTTGTAAAGCCGAAGAACTAGTAAAAGAGAAGAAGAAATCTGAAATGGAGTCCCGTGACTTGAAAAAGAGACAGTGGAACAAGTCATTCCAATCTCCATCTAAGAAGTCAAGAGATTTCCCTGCCCGATCAGCTACTTCCACTGGATTTTCCAGGAAGGACAAGAGTAAACAGTATTCGAGAAATAAAGCACAGACTACTTCAGTCGCTAGGGGGAATGTTCGATCTGATAGACTCGAATGCCCACATTGTGGCAAACGCCATTTAGGGGAATGCCGAGCACATGAAAATGCATGTTTCAGATGTGGTTCCCAGGACCACTACATAAAAGATTGTCCAAAGATGATGAAAGAGGACAAAACTCAGAACCCGAGATCCGGGAGTATGGTCAGAGGAAGGCCGCAGAGAAACCCCATAAGTGGGGCTAGTGGAAGAGGTAACCCTAGAGAGCAGGCCGTGATGCCCGAGGGTAGGGCCCCTGCACGGACTTATGCCATTCGCGCTCGCGAAGAGGCATCTTCCCATGATGTTATCACGGGTACCTTTTCTCTTCATGATGTTAAAGTTATTGCTTTAATAGATCCGGATCTACACACTCTTACATATGCATGAAATTGGTATCCGATTTGAGTATGCCTATAGAGTTTACAGAAGTTGTGATTAGAGTGTCTAATCCTTTAGGCAAGAGTGTGTTAGTGAATGAAGTATGTAGAGAATGTCCATTAATGATTAGAGGTCATTGTTTTAAAGCAAACCTTATGTTGTTACCATTTGACGAGTTTGATATCATTCTCGGTATAGACTGGTTAACTGCCCATAATGTAATAGTTAATTGTGGGAAGAAATACATTGAAATGAGATGTGAGGATGGGGACACCCTTCACATAGAATCAGATGAACAGAGTAGATTGTCAAAATTGATTTTTCACGTGACAACACATAGATACATGAGAAAGGGGTATGAAGCATATTTGGCTTTTGTGATGAATGAAAAAGAAATAGAGATAAGGATTGAGTCAGTGCCAATAGTATGTGAGTACGTGGATGTGTTTCGAGGAATTGCCGTGACTACCACCGTTAGAGAGGTTGAGTTCAGCATTGAGCTAGCTCCGTCTTGTACCAATATCTATTACCCTACTGAGTAATGGCTCCAACGGAGTTGAAAGAGTTGAAGACACGGTTGCAAGGGTTAATGCAGACAAAGGCTTTGCAAGGTCAAGTTGTTCTCCCGGGTGCTCTAGTTTTATTTGTGAAAAAGAAGGATGGCACTATGAGATTGTGCATAGATTACCATCAGCTTAATAAAGTGATAGTAAAGAATAAGTACCCATTGCCAAGGATCGATGATTTGTTCGATCAATTGAAAGGAGCCACCGTGTTCTCTAAGATAGACGTGAGATCGGGGTATTACCAATTAAGAGTAAAGGAATCGGATGTATCCAAGATTGCACGCGAACAAGGTATGGGCATTATGAATTTTTAGTCATGCCTTTTGGTTTGACCAATGCTCCTGCGGTATTCATGGACTTAATGAACCGCATCTTCAGACCATACCTCGACAAGTTTGTAGTCATTTTTATTGACGGCATACTGATTTATTCCTGAGATGAGAATGAGCATACTGAGTACCTACGGACAATTTTACAGATTCTTCGAGAAAATCAGTTGTATGCCAAGTTCAGTAAAAGTGAGTTTTGGCTCAATGAAGTAGGATTTCTGGGACATATTGTCTCAGGAGAAGAGGTTCGAGTAGACCCAAGTAAGATCTCGGCTATTACGGATTGGAAACCACCAAGGAATATCTCTGAGGTTAGAAGTTTCCTAGGCCTAGCCGGCTATTATAGACGATTTGTCAAGGGTTTTCCATGACTGCAACCCCGATGACGAAGTTGTTACAGAAAAATGTGAAGTTCGAGTGGACAGAAATATGCCAACAAAGTTTAGAAAAATTGAAAGCATTCTTGATAGAAGCTCCAGTTTTAGTACAACCTGAGACAGGGAAAGAATTTGTGATTTACAGCGATGCATCCTTAAATGGATTAGGTTGTGTACTTATGCAAGAAGGCAAAGTTATTGCTTATGCCTCCAGACAGTTGAAGCCTCATGAGAAGAATTATCCGACGCATGATTTAGAATTGGCTGCCATAGTCTTCGCATTGAAGATATGGAGACATTACCTATATGGTGAGAAATGTCGGATTTTCACTGATCATAAAAGTTTGAAGTACTTGATGATGCAGAAAGAGTTGAACTTAAGACAACAAAGATGGTTAGAGTTGATAAAAGATTATGAGATGGTCATTGATTACCATCTCGGGAAGGCGAATGTGGTCGCTGACGCTTTGAGCAGAAAATCCTTATTTGCATTAAGGGCAATGAATTCACGGATGACTTTATCCAACGATGGTTCTATTCTAGCTGAGTTGAGAGCTAGACCAATTTTCCTCTAAGAGATCATTGAAGCCCAAAAAGAGGATAGTGAATTGTAAGTTCAGAGAGATCAGTGCGAGACAGATGTTGAGTCTGACTTCCGGATTAGTCCCAATAGAAGTCTGATGTTCAAAGACAGAGTTTATGTACCGAGAAAAGAAGAGCTTATTCAGAAAATTTTGCATGAGGCTCATAATGGATGTTTATCTGTACATCCGGGTAGTACCAAGATGTATAATGACTTGAAGCAACAGTATTGGTGGCCAAGAATGAAGAAAGATATTTCAGAATTTGTTTCCAAATGCTTGATTTGTCAGCAAGTAAAGGCTGAACACCAAGTACCTTCGGGTTTGCTTCAACCCATTTTAGTTCCGGAGTGGAAGTGGGACCGTATTACTATGGATTTTGTAACGGGTTTACCACTATCTCTGAGCAAGAAATATGTCGTATGGGTTGTAGTTGATAGACTCATGAAATTAGCCCATTTTATACCTATTCGAGTGGATTACTCCCTCGACAAGTTGGCAAACTTGTATGTTTCAGAAATAGTAAGACTTCATGGAGTTCCCTTGTCAATCATATCGGATAGAGATCCGAGATTCACATCCAGATTTTGGAAGAAGTTACAAGAGGCCTTGGGTACAAAGTTAAACTTTAGTACCGCTTTTCATCCTCAAACTGACGGTCAATCCGAGAGGTTAATTCAAGTACTCAAAGATATGCTCAGATGTTGTATTCTTGAATTCTGAGGCAGTTGGGAAAAGTTTCTCCCATTAGTAGAGTTTACCTACAATAATAGTTTTCAGTCGAGCTTAAAGATGGCACTTTATGAGGCTTTATATGGGCGTAAGTGCCGAACACCTCTTTATTGGACCGAACTTAAAGAAAACCAAATTCACGGGGTTGATTTGGTTAGAGAAGCTGAACAGAAAGTGAAAGTGATACGAGAAAGTTTAAAAGTGCATCAGAGATGATGTAAGTCCTATTCGGACTTAAAGAGAAAAGAGATAGAGTATCAAGTCAGAGATAAAGTTTTCTTGAAAGTGTCACCTTGGAGAAAAGTTCTCAGATTTGGCCGGAAAGGCAAGTTGAGTCCATATTTTATTGGACCGTATGAGATTACCGATAAGGTTGGGCCTGTAGCTTACAGATTGGCTTTGCCATCATAGTTAGAAAAGATACATGATGTGTTTCACGTGTCAATGTTAAGACGCTACCGATCAGACCCTTCGCATGTAATTCCCCAGTCAGAGGTAGAGATTCATCCTGACATGACTTATGGTGAAGAACCAGTCAAGATATTAGCTCGGGAAGTGAAGCAGCTAAGAAAGAAAAGTATTGCCTAAGTGAAAGTATTGCGGCAAATACATGGATTAGAAGAAGCCACATGGGAACCAGAAGAGAGTATGAGAATCCAGTATCCAAACCTTTTTGCTGGTAAGATTTTCGAGTACGAAAATCCCTAAGGGGGAGAATTGTAACAGCCCGATTCAGGGCCTAGTGAGAATAGTGGTGCGAGACCACTAATCCGAGGTAAATTTATGAGTTTTTAAGGTTCATGCCATGTTTGCATGTTAGTGTGAAAGTTTCATGAAGCAATTTTGCTAAATTGAAGTTGAATGGTAAAAAAGGACCAAATTGCAAAAGTTGTAAAATGTGAGTTTCTAGAAGCATTTTGTATGAAATAGCTCTAGAATGGCAATTATAAGTCCTTAAATAGCAATTTGCCCAAATCATAATTTTTGGACAAAAATGGACATGAGCTAATAAATGGTGATATTTTTAAGAGAAGGGCATTTTGGTCATTTACCTATTAAATGATTAATAAAGGAAAAAGATGATAAAAATCATTCATCTTCTTCCTTGTGTGTGCCGAAATTTTGATGAACCCATAGCTAGGGTTTGTTCATCTTTCAAGCTTGCTAGTAAGTTCATCTTAGCCCCGTTTTTGATATTCTTCGTATTTTTGTAGTCCCGGTAGCATGAGTAAGCTATTTTTAGCTATAAAGTGAGCTAAAGTGCATGTTCAAAAATCTACCCATGATTGATATGCATGTTAAATGATGTTTTATGGAAGTTTATGAGAGTTTGATGTTAGATAAACATCTTTTTCTAAGTGAATTTCATGAAAGATGATAGTATGGACCATTTTGTAATAATTATGAAAATTGGTCATACATGTTAAAAATAGAAAGAATTGATGATTTTTATAGTAGAGAATATGATTCAGCTAAGCATGAAGTTTAGGAAAGTTGAATGAAAATTATTTTACGAGCCTTGGGGCAAAAGTGCAAATATGAGAAAGTTTAGGGGCAAAATAGTAATTTTGCCAAAGTATGATTTAAGAGTCAATTTAGTCAATGTGAGTATTAAATGATCTATTTATGACTATAGATCAAGAAAAATGAAACCCGGATCGAAACTGAGGCAAGAACAAGGTCGAGGACTAAATTGCATACTTAGCTACATTTTGTATATTGAGGTAAGTTTGTATGATTTCTAAGCTTTATGATTTATATCATTGAATTGCTTAGTATAATATACAATGTTATTATGAAATTGTTTAACGTTAAGTTAAACAATGAAATTAATGAGATCAAGTATGAGAAAGTCCGTATAAGACCAAGCCGAGGCATGGCATCGGCAATCAAGCAAGTTATCATGTAAGTCCAAGGACCCAAGCTTGGCATTGACAAGTTTATCATGTAAGTCCAAGGACCCAAGCTCAGCATTGACAAGTTTATCATGTAATTCCAAGGACCCAAGCTTGGCATTGACAAGTTTATCATGTAAGTCCAAGGACCCAAGCTTGGCATTGAACAAGTTATCATGTAAGTCCAAGGATCCAAGCTTGGCATTGAACAAGTTATCAAGAGGAAGATTTCATATAAGTCCATGTCAAGACATGGCCTTGAAACCAAGATGAGATATCCCATGTAAGACCATATCCAAAATATGGCTTTAGCATCAAGTTCATGGTAAGAGATTTGGTATTCTCGGTTATTTCATAGGAATTCATCGGGCAAATGAGATAAGATCACAAGAGATAACAAGAAAGTTTAGTAAGCAAAATCATTGTCAAGTGGGGACAGAATATTATTCATGTTATGAATGATGAATTAGAAATTATGAGTATTATGTTCAAGTATGCTGATCAATGTGATCTAGAGATACAAGTACTTTGTTTGCCTATCAAGTATGAGACTAGTAAGTTTCATGAGTTATGTAAGAATCAAGTATGAGTAAGTAAGCTTTATATAGCTTAATTTATGATGCCATTGTTTATATCAAATGGTCTATATTAAGTAAGAATGTTGCTATGTGTATTATGCAAACTTACTAAGCTAAATGCTTATGTCTTTCATTCTTTCTTTCCATTTAGTCCCGCCAAGCTAATATCGAGGATCACCGTAATCAGAGCTCGGAGCACACTATCAATCGCTATTTTGGTATAGCCAAGTTGTTTATTTAAGTATGGCATGTATAGGTAGCATTACATTTTGAGTAAATGTTTTAAGAAGAGCCAAAGTATAGGCTATTAAGTTTATTATTCTTTTGTAAATGGTTAAGTGATTGGCCAAGTTTGACTAAGTATGTATGTTATTAATATCAATGAAGCATGTTATATTGTTCATGAAAGATGTAATAATTGAGTTGCTGAATTGAGCTTGAGTTTGGTCTAAATTTCAGGATGGCAATTGGCTTGGTAAATAGGCTCTAAGTGCCTACACGATTAGACACACGAGCGTGTGCCTAGGCCGTGCATAAACTGCACCTTAGTCTTATAAGTAAGAATAGGCCACAGACTAATCCCACGGCCGTGTGTTAAGGCCGTGCATGACACACGGTTAGAACTGGGGCGTGTGCCCGGTCGTGTAAAATAAGTCAATATATCAAGATGTAGTACGCGGTCTAAGTCCACGGCGTGCCGTGGCCGTGTGTTATAAGACAGAATGCTAAGGTTTTTCACACGGGCTAGGACCACGGGCATGTTATGGCCGGGTGGAAATTGGCAGAATACTGAGTTTTAGGGCATGATCTAAGGACATGGGCGTGTATGCCTATGCACGGGCATGTCTTATATTACACGGGCGTGTAACCCCTATTTCAAAGAAAAGTTTTTCGATAAGGTTCCGAAAGTTTACCAGTACAAGTTTAAGGCCTCGTAGGCCCATGAAATGTACGAATTGTTTAAGAATGAGAAGTTTTATTTTCGGAACGAAATTTTATAGCCCATAATGTCATGATTAAGCAAGTTCAAGCATAGTAATGTCTCGTATCCGATCTGAGCCTCGGACTCGAGTATGGGGTGTTACAAGTGCAACATATATCTCATGAATGCAACATACACATTTTCACACATTAAGCACCTAGGGGTATTTTAGTCATTTCACTACCCAGGGGTATTTTAGTAAATCTACCCTACAGGGGTATTTTCGTAATTCTACCTTATAGGGGTATTTCCGTAATTTCTACCCTACAGGGGTATTTCCATAATCTCTACCCTATAGGGGTATTTTCGTAATTTCTATCATCTCGGGTTTTAGTTATGAACTTTGGCCCATCAACAAGTCCTCGCGGTTAAAGTGAACAAACACTATGCAGCAGGTAGGATCTTAGAAAAGAGGAGGTGGGTCTCTAGGACCGCTTAATTACCAAGCTCTCCCTAGATCCAATCCTAGACATGCATATTTCGGTTACCACACTCTAACTAGTCGATTTGTCCACAGATATGTTTGATTAATAAATTAAGTCTTATGCAATTTTAAGAATTTATCAGAACTAGGCCTAGAGTCCATTAAACCTTAGCATACATTTCTAAAATCCCATAAGGCCCACTAAGCCCATTCATGTTTATATAGCACATTAGGCCCGATCATAATCAAACCATACACCCCTTTCATGTCAATTCAATATTCAAATGCACATATCAATCTTTGCCGATTTGGGCCCACGAGCTCGGCAGGCCCATTTAGCCACTTTCAGCTTTTGGGCTTTTCGGCGTTGCCGACATCGTGTGTGTGTAGTGTTTGTACACACCTTTAATTGCAAAGCACGCTACGATTCCTTAGCCACAAACCTATGATCAATCAAAACTAATAGTTAATCATAGGCTTAGTATCGTTTCTCCCTTTTTATCAAAAGCCAAAAACATACCAATCCCTTTCCTTGAACGATTAAGCCTATCAACCCTTCACTTATTCGCTAACTGCAATTGACTCCAAGATCTGCGTTAAAGAACCTTGACTATCAAAGGCTGCACAACCAAGTGATTTACATCCATCAAAAGTCACTCTTAACCAATCCTAACCATATTTGGCCAACCATTAATCCAATAATTATAGATGAGTACACTTACCGATTGAATAGGGACTTTACCACACCAAAACCCAAAGCGCGAGGAGAGTACCTCGTCAAAGAAACAACAACGATTCGGTAGAGAAACACAAGGGTTCAGCCTAGTTAAGAGAATGAGTGAAAGACACAATGAGGGGTTTCGGCTAAGAATAAGATAATAAAGCGATTAAAACTTACCCCTTTTGTTGAATAAAGAAAGATTTGCTCTCTTACAGCCACAAGATTACTTGCCCACAAGATTTTAGATTATAGAGTGTGATTTTTAGAAGTGAGATTCAGTTTTACAAATGGAGAAGAAGAAATTAGTTTGACAAAGAATGAAACCCCAGTGAGAGAATTTCTTTTCTAATTCGGCAATAGAAGAAACACTATGGGAGGGAAGGAGAATTCGGTCTAGGTGCTTTTGTTTGGAAAAAGAAAGAAATTGTGATTACTAGGGTATTTGCCAAAGGGAAAGAAACTAAAAAGAATTGGGAGATTAGAAGGAATTTTCCCCTAAATAATCAACTAAAGCACACAAAAGCAACAAATGCCCTGCTTACCCATACGGCACACATATATATACTAAAAATAAATAAATAAATAAATAAAATAAACCTACACTCCCCATTCGACTCAAACTTATCACCAATTAAATTCCTTTATTTTCTCCAAATTTTATCTTCATCCCCATCCAAAAATTCCTTTATTTAGCCAAAAATCCAATTTGAATTACATTCAAATTGCTTTCCCCCAACAGTAGCCATCCTTTGGTGTTTTGGTCCACTTCAAACACCTTCCGCACGCCAACAGCAAAATAGCAGGTTATTGCGCACAAGGCAACTCGACACCAAGACCTCAGTGCACCACACACACTATACCACACCGGGACTCGAACTGCGACCACTCCGGATCCATAGCACGCTCGCCATCGCACCACAACACTTCTTGTGATATGTTCCATTCTCAACTTCTTTTAAGGCCTATTTCCAAGCGACCAAATCATCCAAAGAATTCTAAAAATATTCGCCACACCCAGCTTCAAACCTCCAACATCTTCACTATGATACGCCCCTTGCCACTGCGCCGCCTGCTTTATTTGAGTCATAATTCCTCCATAATTAATTATAAACCTTTCTGCCGCGCTCCAGGTTTACTAAAAAAAAACCAACATTTAGCGCACGTCGCAAATAGAACCCTGCTCCCCCTCCTACTTCTAACGCCTTTGCCACTGGGCCAGGCATTTCTTTGTGTCGTGAATCAGACCCAACTAATTATAAGGCCTAAACTCTGGCCTTCATAGTAACATATGCACAATAATTTTTTTTTTTTGCCAAGTCCAGGACTTTTCCAACACTACCAACCCTTCCTAAATCAACTAAATATGCAATCATAAATTTTTTTAAACACACTTAATTCATTATTCCCTTTCTTTCTTTTTTTTTTCCGATCGAAAAAATCCATACTCTTGACACACGAAACCCATTTATTCTAGGCCCAAATTTCGGGGCGTTACAAGATACCTGACAGCTTGTGTGAGCAGCACTGCATAGTTATGTCTTGACTGACAGCTTGTGTGAGCAGGATCGTGATTAGCTCGAGAGCGAGCCCTATATGTTATGAGATATAAGGTAGCATTGGCTACATATGTGGCATTTATGTGCAAAGAGTTTCCGTGTATTTGATTAGTATTCCAAGTGTTCAACGGGTATGCCAAAGGCTGGAAAGAGTATGATATGTTACGAGTTGGTAAAGGTATGTACGAAAAACTCATAAGAATGAGCATGGTATGTGATGAGCTTTTGGTAAGGTTATCAATGATTAAGTTATGCTTATGAAGATATGATGATAATTACGTGACTTATGTCAAATTTCTTGTATGATCTACATGTCAATGTTACTTAATTTTGTTTATTATTTACATTTGAACTTACTAATCTTTAAGCTTACCCCCTTCCTTTTCATTTCTTATAGTGTCGCCAAGCTAGCTCGGGGATCAGAATTTGTCGGAGAATTGATCTGTAACACTCCTAACCCGTATCCGTTGCCGGATTAGGGTTAAAGGCATTACCGGACAAATCAAAAACTTTTACAGAAGTTTCATAATAGAATTCAATTAATCAGATCAAAGTGTCCCTTAAATAGGTCAACGAGACCTTTAACATGCTTTAGAATAGGGCCGGGACTAAACCGAACACATATGAAAATTTTTGGAAATTTAAAACTTTTTCAACACTGCAGAGGTCACACGCCCGTGTGGGCAGGCCGTGTGCCTCCCACGGCTACTAGACACACCCATGTGTCCTGGCCGTGCCAAAGCAGAGCATGTATACTGACTTATCCACACGGCCACTAGACACGCCCGTGTGCCACGGCCGTGTAAAATTAAGCTAGCTACTGACTTGTTAACATGGCCATTAGGCACGCCCGTGTGCCACAGCCGTGTATGCAAAATAGGCCATTTGCAAGGCCAAAATGCCACCCACACTTGTGTCAATCCTACAAGCAATATCCCAATTCATTTCATGCACAATTGACATCCAAAAACATGTCAAATTAATCAACAAATCTTTACATCCAACCTCATTTCCATTCATGCCTATTTGCACAACTAAAACACATATACATTGAAGCATGATTCATCTACATTTACCTTTCATATAATCATTCCTTTGCTTAAACATACATACTCATAATGCATTCATATGCTTACCATACTTTTGGCTATTTCATTAGATATCAAGCCATACCAAATCATCAATCATATATCATTTTCACTCATGCATATTACCAACATTTATCTAGCCACATCTCATGGCTATTTATACACATTTCAAACATAATCCAAAATGACTAGCTTATACATGCCATATTTAGTTATATACACATTCAAAAGTACCAAATTTGAGTTTGATAGTGTGGTGATGATCCTTGACAATTCCCGAGCCTTTTGTAGCTTTTACGACCTATAAAACAGAGTAAACACACACAGAGAATAAGCTTTCCAAAAGCTTAGTAAGCCATATACAAACAAACTTAGCGTATAAGAATCATATAATCAATATGGATTCACTAGTAGGTCAATTGCATAGCCATAATTCTTCTTGGCACATTTACTTAGCCATTCATCTTTCAATATTGCATACCACCATGTACTTGTTGGATCATAGCTTGTCCATTCATGTAACACATTTACATTCTCTTATTCAAATACATAACTCATCTAGGTAAGCTTATGAATATACTTACCTTCTTATACCTACAATGTGTACATATCAAATGTACCTAAAACTGATATACAAATCACATATTCGTTCATTTCTCAGACTTACCCATTGAACCGTTCGGAACTAAATAAGATACTAAGAGTGATCGGAATAATCGTACAATGCCAATGTCCCAGACGTGGTCTTGCATGTAATCAGATATCCACTGTCCCAAACAGGGTCTTACACGAATTATTACGATGCCAATGTCCCAGACATGGTCTCACACGTAAATCTCATATCGATGCCAACGTCCCAGATGTGGTCTTATTTGAAATCTTGAATAAATGCCAACGTCCCAGACGTGGTCTTACATGATATCAAATATCGGACACCTATGTCATGACATATGCTACCCTATCTATTCCTAGGTTCAGACGGGACTTCTCGAACATTAATCATCTCTCGATACTTTCTTGGAATTCATATATTCATCATTTCTAGTATTATTATAACAATTCAAATTTCATATATTCACAAATAAGTCAATTCAAATACATTTATTTGTATATTGACTTACCTCGGATTCGGATAGTTGATCGGATTCGGTTATTCGACTACTTTCGCTTTCCCGCAATCTAAGTCCATTTTCTTCGGTTCTTGATCTATACATATTCAAATTTAATCCATTTATTCACTAATTCATTCAATTTAATCCAAGAACACATATTAAGGGCAATTTGCAAATTAGCCCTCACATTTTCACATTTGGACAATTTTGTCCCTGATAAACCATAATAGTAACATATTTTATCTCCACATTTAGCATGCTTTTGGATGATTTATCCCTTGCATTATGGAATTTGGTGCTCTTAATCCTTTAATTTCATGTTTTATACTCAGGAGAGCATAAGAGAATGAAAAGAACGGAAAATGGGCTTAAAACGGGCCAAATGGGCCAAAGTAGGAAATCAACATGGCACTGGGCCCAAAGCACACTGGCCGTGTTCTCTTGAGCTCGAACACTACTGAAGTCGATTCTGCGGGCGTGCCACACGGGCGTGTCCCTACCGTGACAAAGAGGAATTTTACTCGGAATAGGGTACTTAGAGGGAAAGAAACACATTCCAAAGCCTATATAAACACCCTAGAGGCCAACCTCGCGAGGGGCGTCTAGCTAGGCCAAGGAGCCGAGCCAGAGAGGTCAGAATCGTGGGATTTACTCGAAGAAAGCCAGTTGATTCATCTCAAGAAGCCGAAATCATACTCTAGACGGCGAATCTCTCCTTTAATTCCTTCAGGGGGTTTTAGGGTTTTCTTATGTTTTGTTTTATGTTTTCTTCTGAGATGTATTCTTTTATAATTATGAACTAAACCCTCAGATACCTGAGGGGGATGAAACCTAAGACAGATCTTGTTATTGTTTTCTGAACTATATAATAAATACTTGATTTGTTCTTAATTATGTGTTCTTAATTCTTGCTTTCATATTTCAGGGTATTGATTCAAGTATTGATGTGCTTAGGCAGTGGAGAAAAAGTCCCTGTCTAAGAGTAGATCTAGCATAATTAAGCGAAGTTGATCGCAACCCTAGAGATAGGATGACGAAAATCTGCCGGATTAGGGTCAAACCTAATATGGGAGTCCATAGATCGAGTTAATGCAATTCTAGGGGTTTTAATTAGAAAGAGATTTCAATTAATCAACCTAGGGTTAGACGTCAGTAGCCTCGACGGAGGTATTAATATACATTAGGGAATCCTACGGATCAAGTCAAGTGAATAAATTGTCTGGTTCAGAGTTAGATAACAAGTGAAGTCTAGGTGGATTCTTCCTTGGGTATTGTCTTAATCAATTGGTTTTTCCCACAAGTATTTCCCCAATTCATTCTCTTTGTCTTAGCGTCTTTAGCTTAGTAGATTAAACAATAATTCACTTCGATTCTTAGGCTAAAGAATAGAAAGAAAGTTAGTATTAGTACTTTTGGTTCCTTTGGGTTCGACAATCCAGTCTTGCCACTAAACTATACTACTATTCGATAGGTGCGCTTGCCTCAATCGTTGTCACAGTTAGTTTCTAGGCTAGATCATTCATTATATAAAATTTTAGACTCTCGAAACACGATCAAGTTTTTGGCACCATTGCCGGGGAACTAAAATATTAAGAACACTTGATTTTTATTACTTTAGCCATTTTATTTATTTGCAATTTATTTTTATTATTTTATTTTATTTTAAGTTTGCTAATTTTTCTCTTTCTTTGCTTCTGGCAGGTATTTCTAGTTTATGACTAGAAGAACCCCCGTTAGGACCCTTGATTTTTGACAGTGAAATAAAACATACCACTCACAGAAACTGAAGAGATGTCACTGAATAATTATCACTGGCAAGACATGAGGACAATGCCTAATAAAGCAGCCGGTGTTTTCAACCTTGACGCAGTCACCATGTTATCTAACCAGGTAGAGCTTTTAAATAAAAAATTTGATTGTTGGTATGGTTCTACGCAGGTACATCCTGTAATGTAGTGCGATACGAATGGAGGAGGAATGAGCAACACAGAATATCCACTTTACAACCTAAGCACTGAAAACGAGCAAGCTCACTATATGGGTAACAATTTTAGACCTCAAAACAACCCTTATAGTAATACTTATAATCCAGGTTGGAAGAACCACCCCAATTTCTCACGGGGTGGCCAAGGAAATCAGAGACAACAACCCCTCCTAGGCTTCCAACAGCAGCCCTACCCAAAAGAGAAAAAGCCAAACCTTGAGGAGATGCTAACAAAATTCATTGCTGTGTCAGAAACCCATTTCCAAAACACCGAAACAGCACTCAAAAAGCAAGAAGCATCGATTCAAGAGATCAAGAATCAGTTAGGACAACTTACCAAGATCATATCAGAACGACCACAAGGTAGATTTCCAAGCAACACTGAAACTAACCCAAAGGAGTAACCTCAAGCAATAACTGCTCACGATAGTGAATGGTTAGATGAACCAAAATTGAAGCAAGAGAATGTGGTAGAGGAAGGTAAGGTTGAGGTAAGCCATGATAAACCAAACCCGGTAATTACAGAGTACCAACCTCATGTGCCATACCATAATGCGATAAAGAGAGACCACACAGAGGAATAATTCAGTAAATTTCTTAAACTTCCAAAGAAATTACATATTAACTTGCCATTTCTTGAAGCTCTTTCGCAGATGCCAGATTCAAGGAAATTTTTAAAAGAGTTTTTGACAAACAAACGAAAGTTAGACGACACGTCGCATGTGGAGCTAAACGAGTGTGCCCAAAGCAATTTATATGAAATAAACTACCACGTGAGCTCACATTTCGTGTAAGTGACTTAAACGATCACTCTTGAGGTTCTTGACACGGCTAGGACATCGAGTATTAAAGGTGGAACCAATCACTTCAAAGTTGGGGACCGTGCATCGTCGGATACAACCGACCCTCGAATAGTCGCTTCAGAACTTAATACAAACGGTGCGACTCCTTTTACGGTACTTAAGGTCTTTCCATACAGAATGATCGAGGTAACACATTCTAATTTCGGCACTTTTGAGGTAAATATTACCCGACTCAAACCATATGTTGATAGAATTGATAGGAAGAAAAAGGAGTTTCGAATCCGTAAACCACCATGGCCATACAAATAACAGGTAAGTCTAGCTCAAGACTTTAAACGAGTGCTTCTCGGGAGGCAACCTGAGCACTAACCCCACTAACATCCATATTTTTGAATTTTAGCATCTAACTAAAAACTAACCAAATTTTTAGGCGTAGGTTTCCATACCACACGGCCTTGCACACGGGCGTGGCCGTGGCCATGTGGACACCACGAGTATGCATACCGGTGTGGCGGATATCGTACAGAAACAGGACAAAAATTTTCCCCAAGACACGGGCTCTGACTAAATACCACGGTCATGCAACGCGGCCGTGGTCGAAACTGCCTAAAGAACACGGGCTAAGATAAATCCACACTGCCGTGCGAGGCAGCCGTGGTCGATATTATCCGCTTTTTCACATATCGCCGCCACCACCACCTCGAGATCACTCCGATGATGAGGACCTTTGAGTCCTTTTTTTCTTTATTCTTATTTTTATTTTTATTTATTTATTTTTATTTTAGTTCATTTTCTTTTATTATTAAACTCTTTAAATTTTTAAGTGTAATTTGATTTCTTTTATCTCTGGCTGTTTAACTCTCGAGTAACTATAACAAACGTCCATTAAATAAGAACTCCCTAAAAACTTTACTGATGACTTCACAGTTTAAAAAGGTTCAATGTGCCACTCAAGGAACGAACACACCACCGGAGTATTCTCCACCACCTTCACCTATGCATAGTCATCATGTTCATCATTGATCATCCTCCAAGGATTTCATCCATAATTTAGGAAGTTTCACTTCTCCCTCTCTTTTTATTTTCTTAAAATATTGTTCATGTATATCTTTGTACATTGAGGACAATGTACATCTTAAGTGTGGGGGGTGAATTTTATCGTGAAAAGTGCCTAACTTTTTTCATTATTCTAAAATCCCTGAATTATGTCTTGTTTTTAAGTAATTTTCTCATATTACGATTAGAATGAAATTTTCTTTGATTTATGATTTTCATTGATATGTTTTGGATTAAGTCATTGATAATTGTGCAGTGATGATTTAAACTTTAGGAAACTAGAGAATCAAGCACGATAAGTCTATTTTTCAGAAGTAAAAATTTTGTTAGGTTGTCTACCCGAATCTAATTATTACTTTGAAGTTTGAAATTTACAAGGTTGATATCAAAAAGCCCATAATTTTTGTGAGATTTTGAGCCTTTTAGAGCATATTCTTTTTCTTGCTCACTTTTTTTGATTATGAGTGTGTCAACATTGATTTGTTATTCTAGAACTTGCTTCGAGTATACATGTCCAGACCACACCTTTGATTTGATATACAGAGATGATGAAGGCACTTAGGTTTTAACCCACTTACTCCACTAAAAGCCTACCCTCACAATTAACTCCTAGTGAACCCCTTTGATCCTAACAACCCTTTTATTGACTCACCCTCAACATTAACCAAAAACCATTATTGTTGAAATCCCTTTAATTAATTTGACCCACATTAAGTCGAGGTCTGATTTGAACAGATTACTTAGCGAAACTACGCTTTCCATTTCAGTTGTTAATTTCTTTATTATTGTATGATTTGTTCTTAAAAAAAATTACGAAGTATATTCATTATTAGTTCTATGTTATTTGAGCTCAAACTGTTAATTTCATTATCTTTAGAAAAAGCTCATGTTATTAGTATTAAGTTTCCAATTGATGTAATTATTTATCATCAGTTCGTCATTTCTAGTTAGGTAATTTGTCAGTTCAATCTCGATTCTAACCCTCTAATTCAGCCTTTATCCACACCTTTAACCCAAACCCCGTTACAACCCTTTTAAAGACCTTTTGATTTGTGTATCATCTCATATTAGTGGTGGAGATTTGATTTTTATGCAAGCCTATGGGACTAACTTTTCATGTTTGACTTACGAGTGCTTTTCCCTAAACCTTAAACACTTCGAGTGATTTGAGTGAACCTTTAGTGAGGATGTCAATTTTTGTCGATTTTGAATTAAAGGTAATTATTTAGGTAAGGGGAAACACCTATTTTTCGTACTATAAAAACTATGACTTTGATTGTTTGAATCTTTAGGAACCTTCCGGTTAAATCTTCAATGTATGAATTACCTATGAATTATGATGAAACACTATTGAGGAAGGTTATGAATTGAGAAAGTTCATTTTAATTGTAAGTTGAGAATTTTGCTTGAGGACAAGCAAAAGCTTAAGTGTGGGGGTATTTGATAAACCGTAATAGTAACATATTTTATCTCCAATTTAGCATGCTTTTGGATGATTTATCCCTTGAATTATTGAATTTGGTGCTCTTAATCCTTTAATTTCATGTTTTATACTCAGGAGAGCATAGGAGAATGAAAAGAACGGGAAACGGGCTTAAAACGGGCCAAATGCGCCAAAGTAGGAAATCAACACAGCCTGGGCCCAAAGCACATGACCGTGCCCCTTTAGCAGGCTTGAACACGGCCTGAAGTCGATTCAAACGGGCGTGCCACACAGGCGTGTCCCTGCAGTGACAAAGAGGAATTTCACTCGGAATAGGGTACTTAGAGGCAAAGAAACACATCCCAAAGCCTATATAAACACCCTAGAGGCCAACCTTACGAGAGGCGTCCAGCTAGGCCAAGGAGCCGAGCCAGAGAGGTCAGAATCGTGGGATTTACTCGAAGAAAGCCAGTTGATTCATCTCAAGAAGCCAAAATCATACTCAAGACGGCGGATCTCTCCTTGAATTCCTTCAGGGGGGTTTTAGGGTTTTCTTATGTTTTGTTTTATCTTTTCTTCTGAGATGTATTCTTTTATAATTATGAACTAAACCCTCAGATACCTGAGGGGGATGAAACCTAAGACGGATCTTGTTATTATTTTCTAAACTATATGATAAATACTTGATTTGTTCTTAATTATGTGTTCTTAATTCTTGCTTTGATATTTCAGGGTATTGATTCAAGTATTGATGTGCTTAGGTAGTGGATCAAAAGTCCATGTCTAAGAGTAGATCTAGCATAATTAAGCGGAGTTGATCGCAATCCTAGAGATAGGATGATGAAAATCTGCCGGATTAGGGTCAAACCTAATATGGGAGTCCATAGATCGAGTTAATGCAATTCTAGAGGTTTTAATTAGAAAGATATTTCAATTAATCAACCTAGGGTTAGACGTCAGTAGCCTCGACGGAGGTATTAATATACATTAGGGAATCCTACGGATCAAGTCAAGTGAATAAATCGTTTGGTTCAGAGTTAGATAATAAGTGAAGTCTAGGTGGATTCTTCCTTGGGTATTATCTTAATCAATTGGTTTTTCCCACAAGTATTTCCCCAATTCATTCTCTTTGTCTTAGCGTCTTTAGATTTGTAGATTAAACAATAATTCACTTTGATTCTTAGGCTAAATAATAGAAAGAAAGTTAGTATTAGTACTTTTGGTTCCTTTGGGTTCGACAATTCGGTCTTACCACTAAACTATACTACTGTTCGATAGGTGCGCTTGCCTTAATCATTGTCACAGTTAGTTTCTAGGCTAGATCATTCATTATATAAATTTTAAGACTCTCGACACACGATCAGTCCATCTTTAACAAAATCTCAAAATACATCAAATTCCATATTACTCATGCCTAGCCGAATTTCACTCATGCTCATATGAGTCCATACATTTCATTTATTTCACAAATTAGTCCTTCAAAATTTCATTTTCTCAATTTAGCCCTAATTAGCTAAATTCACCAAAAATTCAAGAACAAAACATGTTCATTAAACACATATCTTTCATTTTACACCAAAACTCATCACAAAGTTCAACATTTCATCAATGGCACATCTCATAAACATCATCAATTCCTCAAATTACAACATGGGCTTGATAGTAGACTAACCAACAATCTCAAAAACATAAAAATCATAAAAAACTGAAACAAAACATACCTTGAATTGAACCCTTCAATGGCCGAATAATCAAAAGCTTTAAACCTATCTTTATTTTCTTGTTTTTCGGTGGAAGATGAATAAGATGACCATATTTTATGCTTTGTTTTATTATAAATTAACATATTAACATATTTACTTATTTATCCTTTAATAAAATAAAACATAACATATGTGCATAAGGTCATTAAAGACCATTACCGTCCACTTACTCCTCTTATGGCCAAATTACCATATAAATCCTCCACATTTAAAAGCCACATTCAAATTAGCCATTAATCAAATAGAAAGTCACTTTTACGAATTACGCGATTTAGTCCTTTGCTCAAATTTAGCACACAAACAGACAAATTTTCATACGAAACTTTCACACATGCTTAATCACATACAATAGGCATAGAAAATAAAATTAAAATATTTTACTGACTTGGATTTGTGGTCCCGAAGCCACTGTTCTGACTAGGGTCAAAATTAGACTGTTACAATTCTCCCCCCTTAGGGATTTTCGTCCCCGAAAATCTTACCATTAAACAGATTCGGATATTGCTGTCTCATTAAATCTTCAAGCTCCCACGTAGCCTCTTCTATTCTGTGTCGATGCCACAATACTTTTACTAACGAAATTTTCTTTTTTCTTAATTCTTTCACTTCACGAGTTAAGATACGGATCGGTTCTTCTTCGTAGGTCATATCAGATCGAATTTCAATCTCAGACGGAGCAATCACATGTGATGGATCGGATCGGTATCTACGGAGCATCGAAACATGAAATAGATTATGTATGTTTTCTAGCTCAGGTGGTAACAACAATCTATACGCAACAGGTCCAACACGCTCAATGATCTTATACGGTCCGATAAACCTCGGACTTAACTTGCCTTTACATCCGAATCGGAGTACTTTCTTCCACGGAGATACTTTCAAAAATACTTTGTCACCGATCTCGAATTCAATATCTTTACGTTTCAAGTCTACATAGGATTTCTGACGATCAGACGCTGCTTTCAGACTATCACGGATCACTTTCACTTTCTGTTCAGTTTCTTTAATCAGATCAACCCCGTGTAACTTACTTTCACTGAGCTCAGTCCAATACAGAGGTGTTCGACATTTACGTCCGTACAAAGCCTCATAAGGCACCAGTTTGATACTTGACTGAAAACTGTTGTTGTATGCAAATTCAATCAATGGTAAGTACTGTTCCCACGTACCGTTAAACTCAAGAATGCAGCATCTCAACATATCCTCGAGTATCTGAATAATCCGTTCAGACTAACCATCCATCTGTGGATGAAATGCTGTACTGAAATGCAATTTTGTGCCTAAAGCTTCTTGCAATTTCTTCCAAAACCTTGATGTAAATCGCGGATCTCTATCAGACACAATAGACAATGGCACTCCGTGCAATCTCACAATATCAGAAATGTAAAGTTCAGCTAACTTTTCAAGTGAGAAATCAAATCGTACCAAAATAAAATGGGCAGATTCTGTCAAACGATCAACTACGACCCAAATCGTATCTTTCTTTCTCGGAGTCAAAGGCAAACCAGAAACAAAGTCCATCCTCACTCTATCCCATTTCCACTCGGGAATCAGAATCAGTTGTAGCAAACCAGATGGAACCTGATGTTCAGCTTTAACTTGCTGACAAATTAAACATTTCGAAACAAAGCAAGAAATGTCCCGTTTCATACCAGACCACCAATAATGTTGCTTCAGATCATGATACATCTTTGTACTACCCGGATGAACAGATAGATGACTGTTATGAGCTTCGTTTAAAATCTACTGAATCAAATCTGAATTTCTCGAAACACAAATTCGATCTCGAAACCTCAAGCAATCATCAACATCAACTCGGAATTCAGAATCAGAGTGTAAATCACACTGAGCTCGATTTGCTAGCATTTCATTATCCACTTTCTGAGCATCACATTTCTATTGTAAAAACAACAATTTCGCTTCCAATTCAGCTAAAACTGAACTATCATCAGACAAATCTAATTGAGCATTCATAGCACGTAATGCAAACAATGGCTTCCTGCTCAATGCATCAGCAACAACATTTGCTTTACCCGGATGATAATCTATCACAAGCTCATAATCTTTCAATAGTTCTAACCATCTTCTCTGTCGCAGATTCAAATCTTTCTGAGTCATCAGATACTTCAAACTTTTATGATCTGAAAATACATGACATTTCTCACCAATCAGATAATGACGTCAAATCTTTAATGCAAACACAATTGCAGCTAGCTCAAGATCGTGAGTCGGATAGTTCTTTTCATGCGGCTTCAATTGTCTCGAGGCATAAGCTATAACTTTGCCTTCTTGCATCAGTACACATCCTAGACCATTCAACGAAGCATCACTGTAAATTACAAACTCTTTACCCGATTCTGGCTGTACTAGCACCGGAGCTTCGGTTAACAGAGTTTTCAATCGATCAAAACTTTTCTGACATTTATCGGACCATTCATATCTCACATCTTTCTGAAGCAATCTAGTTAACGGAGTAACTATCATCGAGAATCCTTTTACAAACCAACGATAATAACCAGTAAGTCCCAAAAAACTGTAAACTTCAAACACATTCTTCGGAGGTTTCCATTCGAGAATAGAAGAAACCTTACTCGGATCAACTCGTATTCCAGAGGCCGATACAATATGTCCCAAAAAACTGACTTCACGCAACCAAAACTCACATTTGCTGAATTTCGTATACAATTGCTTTTCTCTCAGAGTTTGCATCCCAATTCTCAGATGTTCAGCAGGTTCAATTTCATCATGTGAATAAATCAAAATGTCATCAATGAATACGACAACAAATCGATCTAGGTACGGTCTAAAAATTCTTTTCATCAAATCCATAAAAATAACAGGAGCATTCGTTAGTCCAAATGGCATAACTAAAAACTCGTAATGCCCGTACCTCGTTCTGAAAGTAGTTTTCGGAATGTCTGAATCTTTTACTCTCAACTGGTAATATCCCGATCTCAAATCTATCTTAGAAAACACAATGGCTCCTTTTAGCTGATCAAACAAATCGTCAATCCTGGGCAACAGATATTTATTCTTTACGGTCACTTTATTTAACTGACGATATTCAATGCACATTCTCATCATGCCATCTTTCTTTTTCACAAACAAAACAGGAGCACCCCAAGGTGAGAAACTCGGTCTAGCGAACCCTCTGTCAGTCAACTCTTGCAACTATGACATTAACTCTTTCAACTCTGTTGGTTACATAATATACGGAGCTATCGAAATAGGTGTCGTACCAGGCAAAAAATCAATACCAAATTCAACTTCACGTATCAGAGGCAATCCCGGCAATTATTCAGGGAATACATCAAAAAAGTCACAAACAACTGGCACTGATTCAACTTTCTTTTCAGACACTTTCAAATCAATTACATAAGCAAAATAAGCTTCGTAACCCTTTTTCACATAACACTGAGCTTTCAATACAGATATCACAGCAGGCAATCCATTCAAATCATTAGACTCAACCCGAACTATTTCATCATTCAGACATCTCAAATCAATAGTCTTTCTTTTACAGTTCACAACAGCATCATGCAATGTCAACCGGTCCATACCCAAAATCATATCAAACTCATCAAATGGTAATAGCATCAGATCAGCAGGAAAACAAATATGTTGAAATATTAACAGACAATTCTTGCATACTTTATCAACCAGAACACTTTTACCTAAGGGGTTCGATACTTTTATAACAAACTCAGTAGACTCTATAGGCAAAGTCTTACTGGATATTAAATTCATGCATACATATGAGTGAGTAAAACCAGGGTCTATCAATGCAATCACAAAAGTATCGTAAAGAGTAAATGTACCCATTATAACATCAGGAGATAAAGCTTCCTCACGGGCTTGGATAGCATATGCTCTGGAAGGCGCTCTAGCTTCAGATCTCACTACAGTGTCTCTCATAGTTCTCTGACTACTATTAACATTTCTTGTATTTCGAGTAGGTATACTTCTCGCTGAAACATTATCGGACCTCAGATTCTAAACAATCTCTTGCTCAACAGACTCTGGGCAATCACGGATAAAATGATCTAACAATCCACATCTGAAGAAAGCTCGATCATTCAATCTACAATTTCCCGGGTGTCTTTTACCACAGTGCTTACACTCAGGTCGCTCGGATCGGACATTTCCAACACTTGCCATTGAAGTTGCTGGAGCTTTGGAACTCAACTGTGATCTAGCTCGATCTCTACTAGAATGTCCCACATTAACTCTCGAACGACTTTGTTCATCTCAAAATTTCTTTCAAGCAGACTAAAATGATTTGCTCGGAAATCTATTTCTCGCATCTCTGGCTTCAGACTCAGCTTTTCTATTGTCATTCCCGAGTGCCTCAGCTTTACATGCTCGGTCAACTAGCACAACGAAATCTTTTATCTCTAGAATTCCAACTAACAGACAGATATCTTCATTAAGACCATCTTCAAATCTTTTACACATTATCGCTTCGGTCGAAATGCATTCCCGAGCATATTGGCTTAATCTCAAGAACTCTTGTTTATATTCAGTAACAGACATTCAGCCCTGTTTCAAATTCAGAAATTCTTTTCGTTTCTGATCAATGAATCTCTGACTGATATATTTCTTCCAGAATTCAGACTGAAAGAAATCCCAATTAACCCGTTCCTTCGGAACAACAGAAATTAGGGTCTTCCACCACTAATAGGCCGCGTCTCGTAACAATGATACAACACATTTTATACATTCTTCCGGTGGTAGTGACATTTCATCGAATACTCAGATAGTGTTTTCTAACCAAAACTCAGCTCTCTCAGCATCGTCATCACTGGTGGCCCTGAACTCTTCAGCCCCATACTTGCCAATTTTGTCAACCGGAGGCTTATTCAACAGATTCAGATTCATAACCGGAGGCACAACAAAAGTCTAAGAGAGATTAGGCGGGGGCGAAGGTTGTGAAACAGTCGGGTTATTTCGCACAAACTGAGTAAACCACTCACTCATCATCTGGAAGAAAGTTTGTTTAGCTTCTCCCTCTTGACCGCTCGTAGCCGGTCTCGAATCAGAGGGCGCTGTCCCTTGAGCGGGAGCAGGTGCATTGCTTTCTACATCGTCAGCTACGGCTCTTTCGGGATCCATTACTATACAAAAATCACATTTTACATGTCAGGATTCATCACACTATCACAGTTAAGATATATGGCATGTATAGCTAGACTCTTATACGCTACATTAGTCCGAGAATCGGCTAAACTGTAGCTCTGATACCAACCAAATGTAACACCCCTAACTCTTATTCGTCGCCAGATTAGGGTTAAAGACGTTACCAGATAGATCAGAAACTTTTACAGACGTTTCATAACAGAATTCAATCAATCAGATCAAAGTGTCCCTTAAATAGGTCAACGAGACCTTTAACATGCTTTAGAATAGGGTCGGGACTAAACCGAACATATATAAAAATTTTCAGAAATTTAAAACTTTTTCAACACTGCAGAGGTCACACGCCCGTGTGGGCAGGCCATGTGTCTCCCACGGCTACGAGACACACCCATGTGTCCTGGCCGTGCCAAAACAGAGCATGTATACTGACTTATCCACACGGCCACCAGACACGCCCGTGTGCCATGGCTGTGTAAAATTAATCTAGCTACTGACTTGTTGACACGGCCACTAGGCACGCCCGTGTGCCACGGTCGTGTATGCAAAACAGGCCATTTGCAAGGCCAAAATGCCACCCACACTTGTTTCAATCCTACAAGCAATATCCCAATTCATTTCATGCACAATTGACATCCAAAAATAAGTCAAACTAATCAACAAATCTTTACATCCAACCTCATTTCCATTCATGCCTATTTTCACAACTAAAACACATATACATTCAAGCATGATTCATCTACATTTACCTTTCATATAATCATTCCTCTGCTCAAACATACATACTCATAATGCATTCATATGCTTACCATAGTTTTGGCTGTTTCATTAGCTATCAAGCCATACCAAATCATCAATCATATATCATGTTCACTCATGCATATTACCAACATTTATCTAGCCACATCTCATGGCTATTTATACACATTTCAAACATAATCCAAAATGACTAGCCTATACATGCCATATTTAGTTATATACAAATTCAAAAGTACCAAAGTTGAGTTTGATAGTGTGGTGATGATCCTTGACGATTCCCGAGCCTTTTGTAGCTTTGACGACCTATAAAATAGACTAAACACACACTGAGAGTAAGCTTTCCAAAAGCTTAGTAAGCCATATACAAATACACATAGTGTATAAGCATTCAAATCATATAATCAATATGGATTCACTAGTAGCTCAATTGCATAGCCATAATTCTTCTTGGCCCATTTACTTAGCCATTCATCTTTCAATATTGCATACCACCATGTACTTGTTGGATCATAGCTTATCTATTCATGTAACACATTTATATTCTCTTATTCAAATACATAACTCATCTAGGTAAGCTTATGAATATACTTACCTTCTTATACCCACAATGTGTACATATCAAACGTACCTGAAACCGATATACAAATCACATATTCGTTCATTTTGTCAGACTTGCCCGTTGAACCGTTCGGAACTAAATAGGATACTTAGAGTGCTCGGAATAATCATACAATGCCAACGTCCCAGACGTGGTCTTACATGTAATCAGATATCGATGCCACTATCCCAGACAGGGTCTTACACAAATCATTATGATGCCAATGCCCCAAACATGGTCTTACACGTAAATCTCATATCGATGCCAATGTTCCAGACGTGGTCTTATACGAAATCTCGAATCAATGCCAACGTCCCAGACGTGGTCTTATATGATATCAAATATCGGACACCTATGTCATGACATATGCTACCCTATCTATACCTAGGTTTAGACGGGACTTCTCGGACATTAATCATCTCTCGATACTTTCTCGAAATTCATATATTCATCATTTCTAGTATTATTATAACAATTCAAATTTCATATATTCATAAATAAGTCAATTCAAATACATTTATTTGTATATCGACTTACCTCGGATTCGGATAGTTGATCGGATTCGGTTATTCAACTACTTTCGTTTTCCCGCAATCTAAGTCTATTTTCTTCGGTTCTTGATCTATGCATATTCAAATTTAATCCATTTATTCACAAATTCTTTCAATTCAATCAAAGAACACATATTTAGGTCAATTTGCAAATTAGCCCTCACATTTTCACATTTGGACAATTTAGTCCCTATTTCACAAAATCTCAAAATACATCAAATTCCACATTAGTCATGCCTAGCCGAGTTTCACTCATGCTCATATGAGTCCATACATTTCATTTATTTCACAAATTAGTCCTTCAAAATTTCATTTTCTCAATTTAGCCCTAATTAGCTAAATTCACCAAAAATCCAAGAACAAAACATGTTCATTAAACACATATCTTTCATTTAACACCAAAACTCATCACAAAGTTCACCATTTCATCAATGGCACATCTCATAAACATCATCAATTCTTCAAATTACAACATGGGCTTGATAGTAGACTAAGCAACAATCTCAAAAACATAAAAATCATCAAAAATCGAAACAAAACATACCTTGAATTGAACCCTTCAATGGCCGAATAATCAAAAGCTTTAAACCTATCTTTCTTTTCTTGTTTTTCGGTGGAAGATGAATAAGATGACCATATTTTATGCTTTGTTTTATTATAAATTAACATATTAACATATTTACTTATTTATCCTTTAATAAAATAAAACATAACATATGTGCATAAGGTCATTAAAGACCATTACTGTCCACTTACTCCTCTTATGGCTAATTTGCCATATAAATCCTCCACATTTAAAAGCCACATTCAAATTGGCCATTAATCAAATAGAAAGTCACTTTTACGAATTACGCGATTTAGTCCTTTGCTCAAATTTAGCACACAAATAGACAAATTTTCATACGAAACTTTCACACATGCTTAATCACATACAATAGGCATAGAAAATAAAATTAAAATATTTTAATGACTCAAATTTGTGGTCCCGAAACCACTGTTCTGACTAGGGTCAAAATTAAACTGTTACACGATTACACTATCAATTTAATCATTGTGGTATATTTGGTTTCACATTTTGAATATGGCATGTATAGGGGGACTTGGTCATTTTGTTACGTGTCATATTGGTTAGCCAAAAGTGTTGGCTCATTGATAATATTGTGATTCATTTTGTATATGGCCATGAGATAGGGCTTATACTGATTATTGTGCTGTAAGCCTATTTATTCATGCATGCTTGTGCCTATGCATTTGTGATGTGGTTGGTGGTTGTGTGTATGTGATGAGTTATGTTATGGCTATGAATGCTTGATGATTGAATTGGGATTTAATTACTATGATTATCACTATGGCTTAAATGAGAATTGGTAAGTTGGGCTTGACAAAGAATGGTTTCTTGTGCATATACAAGTTAATAGGATATTTCCATAATCGTGACTTGTTTGATGATGTTTAAGTACTCAATTATGCCATGTTAAGTGCCTTCGAAATTATGTATTTGTTTGAGCAAATAAGGGTGGGAATTGGCTTGGAAAAATAGCCTTAAAGTTGTCCACACGGGTAGACACACGGGCATGTGTCTAGGCCGTATGTGACACACAGTCTACCACTATGGGCATGTGATTAGACCGCGTGTCCCCTGCACCTTATTTTTGAGAAACAGAATGTCCAGTAGTAAATACACGGGTACTAGACATGGCCGTGTGTCTCGGCCGTGTGAGGGATACGACCATACGATATGGGCATGTGCCCAGGCCGTGTGAAGCCTGCACTTGATTTTTAGAATTTAATTCACCACACGGCCAAAGGACATAGGCGTGTGCCTTGGCCGTGTGACCTTATTTGGTTGATGACGTCATAAACAAAATGTCATCTATTTTGGACACGGCCTGAAGCACGGGTGTGTGATATCCCACACGGGCATGTCCCTTGACCCACACGGGTGTGTGGCCCTGTAACATGAAAAATTTTCTAAGTTTCGTAAAATTTTCCAAAGTTCTCGATATAGTCTCGAATCACTCCTAATGTATGTTTTGGGCCTCGTAAGCTCATTCAAGGGACGATAGGAATGTTTATGAAAAGTTTTAAATTTTAGTGGAAATTCATGTCTCGTTTTTGTATGAATGCTTGTGTATAAGTCCGGTAATACCTCGTACCCTATTTCGGCACTGAATACGGGTAAGGGGTGTTATATTTAGTGGTATCAAATCTACGGTTTAGTCGATTCTAGGACTAACGTAACGTATGCACGAGTCTAGCTATACATGCCATAAATGAATTGTGTTAGTGTGATGACTCCTGACCTTTTTAAATTGTGTATTCATATAGTAATGGATCCCATTCGAGCTGAAGCTGATGATGTAGAAAGTAATGCACCGGCTCCTACTCAAGGGGCAGTACCAGTTGAAAGTAGACCCGTAACTATGAGTCAGGGGGGAGGAGAAGAGGCCAGGGAAGCCTTTCTCCATATGATGAATGCCTGGTATACGGAGTTCGTTCGAACGAACCCGAATGCTCAACCCCCTGCACCCCTACCTATTCCTCAGCCAGTTCCCGTAGCACCTCAAGGTATGGACTTCATGAGATTGAATAGACCTTCAGTTGATAAGATTCGAAAACAAGGAGCCGAAGAGTTCTGAGCTGGTATCGATGATGATCCCGAAAGGGTAGAGTTCTGGCTCGAGAATACCATCAGGGTCTTTGATGAGTTTTCTTCCACGCTTGAAGAATGTATGAAATGTGTTGTGTCATTCCTAAGAGATTTGACCTATCAATGATGGAAAACTCTCGTGTCAGTGGTGCCGAGAGAGAGGGTTAATTGGGAATTCTTTCAAGAGGAATTTAGGAAGAAGTATATCAGCCAGCGGTTTATAGATCAGAAACGTAAGGAATTTCTAGAGCTAAAACAGGGCCGAATGTCTGTAACTAAGTATGAACGCGATTTTGTGAGACTCAATAAGTATGCTCAGAAGTGTGTTTCCACTGAGGCTATCATGTGCAAAAGGTTCGAGGATGGGTTGAATGAGGACATCCACTTATTAGTTGGATTTCTTGAGCTGAAAGAATTCGTGGTACTGTTTGACCGAGCTTGTAAAGCTGAAGAATTAAGAAAAGAGAAGAGAAAAGATGAGTCTGAGGCTAGAGATGTAATGAAAAGGCCAATGGGTAAGTCATTCCAATCTTAGTCTAAGAGATCAAGAGATTTGTATGCTCGATCGTGTGCTTCAGCTGGATATCCCAATAGGGATCATGGGAAATAATACTCAGACTCTAAAGCCCAAACCACATTGGTAGCAAGTGTTGGTAGCGCTAAGACTGGTAGGCCTGAATGTCAGCACTGTGGCAAACGACACCCCGGTGAATGTAGAATGTATGACCGAGCTTGTTTTAAATGTGGATCTCACGACCATTTTATTAAAGATTGCCCAAAGATGGTTGAGAAAATTAAGTTACAGACTGCAAGATCGGGTAATACTGCTTCTATAGAGAGGCCATAGAGAAATTTGGGAAACGAAACAAGTAGTAAGGGTGCACCCAGAGAACTGGCTTTGGGATCCGAAGGTAGAGCACCAGCGAGGACATATGCCATTCGCGCTCGTGAAGAAACTTCATCTCCTGATGTGATTACGGGTATTTTTTCTCTCTATGATACTCATGTTGTTGCTTTGATTGATCCGAGATCAACCCATTCTTATGTTTGCATGAAATTGGTGTCTAGTATGAATATGCCTGTTGAGTCTACAGAATTTGTGATAAAAGTGTCAAACCTATTAGGCAAGTATGTGTTAGTTGACAAAGTATGTAAGAATTGTCCTTTGATGATTGGAGGTCACTGTTTTCTGGCTAATCTTATGCTTTTGCCATTTGATGAATTTGATGTAATTCTTGGTATGGATTGGTTGACCATTCATGATGTGGTAGTAAATTGTGGAAGAAAAATTATTGAGTTAAAATGTGAAAGTGGTGATATTCTTCGGGTTGAATAAGATAAATAGGATAGTTTGCCAGTTGTGATCTCTTCTATGACAGCTCAGAGGTATATGAGAAAAGGGTGCGAATCTTATCTTGCCTTTGTGTTGAATACCAAAGTGTCTGAGTTAAAGATTGAGTCAGTGCCGGTAGTATGTGAGTATTCAGATGTGTTTCTGGAGGAGTTGCCCGGATTGCCTCCAGTTAGAGAAGTTGAATTTGGTGTTGAGTTAGTCCCAGGTACTGCACCTATTTCGATTGCTCCATACAGAATGGCTTTGACCGAATTAAAGGAGTTGAAAGCTCAGTTGCATGAATTGACGGATAAAGGTTTTGCAAGACCTAGTTTTTCTCTGTGGGGTGCACTGGTATTATTTGTGAAAAAGAAAGATGGATTTACGAGGCTTTGCATTAACTACCGACAGCTCAATAAGGTGACCATAAAGAGTAAGTATCCTTTTTCGAGAATAGATGATTTGTTTGACCAATTGAAGGGAGCCACAGTATTCTCCAAGATTGACTTGAGGTCCAGTTACTACCAGTTGAGAGTTAAATACTCGGATGTGCTGAAAACTGCTTTTCGGACGAGGTATGGTCACAATGAATTTTTAGTTATTCCTTTTGGTTAAACGAATGCTCCTGCTATGTTTATGGATTTGATGAACCGTATTTTTCGATCGTACTTGGATAAGTTTGTTGTTTTTATTGATGATATACTGATTTATTCTCGTGACGAGACCGAGCATGGTGAGCACTTGAGAACGGTTTTACAAACTTTGAGAGATAAACAGTTGTATTCTAAGTTTAGTAAAAGTGAGTTTTGGCTTCAAGAAGTCGGATTTTTGGGGCACATTATTTTGGGTGATGGTATTTGAGTTGACCCGAGTAAGATTTTGGCTATTGTTGAATAGAAACCGCTGAGGAATGTGTCAGAGGTTAGAAGCTTTCTAGGCTTAGCCGATTATTATAGACGGATTTTTAAAGGATTTTCCACGATTGCTACTCCGATGATGAGGCTTTTACAGAAATATGTCAAGTTTGAATGGACAGAAAAGTGCCAACAGAGTTTTGAGAAACTAAAGGCATTGTTGACTAAGGCTCTAGTTTTAGTACAACCTGAACCGGGAAAAGAATTTGTAGTTTATAGTGATGCATCCTTAAATGGATTGGGTTGTGTACTTATGCAAGAAGGCAAAGTAATAGCTTATGCCTCAAGACAGTTGAAACCACATGAGAAAAACTATCCGACACATGATTTAGAGCTAGCCGCTATTGTGTTTGCATTGAGGATCTGGAGACATCATTTGTATGGCGAGAAATGTCGGGTATTCACTGATCATAAAAGTATAAAGTACTTGATCACTCAAAAGGATTTGAACCTAAGGCAATGGAGATGGCTAGAGTTGAGAAAAGATTATGAACTAGTGGTTGACTATCACCCTGGAAAGGCGAACGTGGTCGTCAATGCCTTGAGTAGGAAATCCTTGTTTGCATTGAGGGCTATGAATACGCGGTTGGCTTTATCAGATGATGGTTCTATTCTAGCTGAGTTGAGAGCTAGACCGATGTTTCTCCAAGAGATTTGTGAAGCTTAGAAAGGCGACAGTGATTTGCAAGCTAAAAGAGTTCAATGAGAATCGGATATGAAGTCAGAATTTTGGATTAGTTCTTATGGATGTTTGATGATCCGAGATAGGGTTTGTGTACCGAGAGATGATAAGCTTATTCGAAAAATTTTACACGAGGTACATAGTGGATGTTTATCTGTTCATCCGGGCAGTACAAAGATGTATAATGACTTGAAGAAAATGTATTGGTGGTCGGGAATAAAAAGAGACATTTCAGAGTTTGTGTCGAGATGCTTGGTTTGTCAACAAGTAAAGGCCGAACACTAAGTACCTTCGGGATTACTTCAGCCTGTGATGGTTCCCAAGTGGAAATGGGACAGAATTACTATGGACTTTGTGACGGGTTTGCCCTTGACACCAAAAAAGAAAGATGCAGTTTTGGTTGTGGTTGATAGGCTTACGAAAGCGGCTCATTTTATTCCAGTATGTACTGACTAGTCACTTGATAAGCTAGCCGAATTGTATATTTCAAAAATTGTGAGATTACACGGAGTGCCTTTGTCGATTATATCAGATAGAGATTCGAGGTTCACTTCACGATTTTGGAAAAAGTTACAAGAAGCTTTGGGTACGAAATTGAATTTTAGTATCGCTTTCTATCTGTAAACTGATGGTAAGTCAGATTGAGTAATTCAAATTCTTGAAGATATGCTGCGGTGTTGTAATCTTGAGTTCCAAGGTAGTTTGGAAAAGTATTTATCGTTGGTGGAATTTGCCTACAACAATAATTTTCAGTCGAGTTTGAAAATGGCGCCTTATGAGGCATTGTATGGGCGTAAGTGCCGAACACCCTTGTATTGGACCGAACTCAGAGAGAATCAGATTCACGGGGTCGATTTGGTTAGAGAAACTGAAGAAAAGATAAAAGTAATTCGTGATTGCTTGAAAATAGCTTTAGATAGACAAAAATCCTACGCGGATTTGAAACGGAAAGAGATTGAGTTTCAGGTCAGTGATAAAGTATTCTTGAAAGTGTCTCCGTGGAAGAAAGTTCTCAGATTTGGCCAGAAGGGCAAGTTGAGTCTACGTTTTATAGGGCCGTATGAGATTACCAAAAGGATAAGGCCGGTAGCGTATCGGTTAGCATTGCCATTTGAGTTGGAAAGGATTCACGATGTGTTCCATGTGTCTATGTTGCGCCGATACTGATCAAACCCTTCACATGTGATTTCACCGACAAAGGTTGAGATTCGACCGGATATGACTTATGGTGAAGAAGCGGTTAAGATTTTGGCTTGGGAAGTCAAACAATTGAGAAATAAAAGTATTGCTCTTGTGAAAGTCTTGTGGCAAAGGCATGGGATTGAAGAATATACATGGGAACCCGAGGAAGCCATGAGAAAACAGTAGCCATACCTTTTCACCGGTAAGATTTTCGGGGACGAAAATCCCTAAGGGGGGAGAGTTGTAACATCCCGATTTTGGGCCTAGCCAGAATAGTGGTTTTGAGACCACAAATCCGAAGTAGAAATATTGTTTTATGATTTTTTTGAGGTCCATGATATGTTTGCATAATTGTGTGAAAGTTTCGTTAAGAAATTTTTTTGATAGTGTCCAATTTGACTTTTAGGACTAAATTGCAAAAGTTGCAAATTATGAGATTCTAGAAGATTTAAGTATGAAATAGCTTTGAATTATTAATTAAAGGTCCTTAAATAGCAATTTGACCAATTTCCATATTTTTGGACAAAAATGGGCATGAATAGGAAAAATTTGAAAGAAAGGCCTTAAGGGCATTTTTATCATTTGGATAATAAAAGAATAAAAAGGGAAAATAAGTAAAAAATTATGTCCATCTTCCTCCCCCATTGCCAAAATTTCTAAGAAGCCATAGCTAGGGTTTTGTTCATCCTTTCAAGTTCAATAGTAAGTGTATCCTAGCCCCGTTTTTAATGTTCTTTGTATTTTTGAAGTTGTTATCATTCGATCTAGCTATTTCTACCATTTATTTGAGCTAGGTTTCATGTTTAAAAATTTACCCATGTGTGACATGCATGTATTTTGATGTCTAATGGTAGATTTTTTACAAGTTTAATGTTAGGTAAACAACTTTTGCTAGGTGATTTTTGGTGAAAATTGACAAAAGGACCTATTTGTAAAAAGATTTCAAAATGTGTGTGAAACTGCGATTAAATGAAAAATGTGGACTGCTATAAGTATAAAAGAGGTTCAGCTAGGCTTGGGAATCGAAGAAATTGAATAGATTTCATTTTCCCAACCTAAGGGCAAATTTATAAATATGTGAAAGTCTAGGGGCAAAACTATAATTTTGCCATTATATGACTTTTGGATAGAATTGAGTAATGTGATCATTAAATGAGCTAAATTTGCTATTATAGATAAAGGAAAATGAGATTTGAACCTTGATTGAGGGAAAAACAAGGTTATCGAGGATTAGGTTCAATTTCTACTATTCTGTACCGAGGTAAGTTCTTATGTAAATAATGCAATGCTGTGATTATTTATTTAAATGCTTTGATATTGTATGAACTGTATATTTGATTCTATGAATACATTTGACAAGTTCGACAAGTTCCGACACGAGATAAAATCCCGTTTGAACCTTAGGAATAGAATAGGATACAAGTGACATGTCACTAGAATTTCCATGTGATATATGTGTTTATGTGATCCGGGTGCTGGTCTCATACGTCTACCAGTGGCTGGGTAGCCCGGCTTGTGTTTGCGGATACCTGACAGCTTGTGTGAGCAGCACTGCGTAGTTACGTCTTGACTGACAGCTTGTGTGAGCAGGCCCGTGATTAGCTTGAGAGCGAGCCTTATATGTTATGAGATATGAGGTAGCATTGGCTACATATGTGGCACTTATGTGCAAAGACTTTCTGTGCATCCGATTAGTATTCCAAGTGTTCAACGGGTATGCCAAAGGCTGGAAGGAGTATGATATGTTACGAGTTGGTACAGGTATGGACGGAAAACTCATAAGAACGAGCTTGGTATGTGATGAGCTTTTGGTAAGGTTATCAATGATTAAGTTATGCTTATGAAGATATGATGATAATTACGTGACTTATGTCAAATTTCTTGTATGATCTACATGTCTATGTTACTTAATGTTGTTTATTATTTGCATTTGAACTTACTAAGCTTTAAGCTTACCCCTTCCTTTTCATTTCTTATAGTGTCGTCAAGCTAGATCGGAGATCGGAATTCGTCGGAGAATCGATCACACTACCAATTTAATCATTGGGGTATATTTGGTTTCACATTTTGAATATGGCATGTATATGGGGATTGGTCATTTTGTTACGTGTCATATTGGTTAGCCAAAAGTGTTGGCTCATTGATAATATTATGATTCATTTTGTATATGGCCATGAGATAGGACTTATACTGATTATTGTGCTGTAAGCCTATTTATTCATGTATGCTTGTGCCTATGCATTTGTGATGTGGTTGGTGGTTGTGTGTATGTGATGAGTTATGTTGTGGCTATGAATGCTTGATGATTGAATTGGGATTTAATTAGTATGATGATTACTATGGCTTAAATGAGAATTGGTAAGTTGGGCTTGACAAAGAATGGTGTCTTTTGCATATAAAAGTTAATAGGATATTGCCATAATCGTGAACTGTTTGATGATGTTTAAATACTCAATTATGCCATGTTAAGTGCCTTCGAAATTATGTATGTGTTTGAGCAAATAAGGGTGGCAATTGGCTTGGAAAAATAGCCTTAAAGTTATCCACACAGGTAGACACACGGGCATGTGATCAGGCCGTGTGTCCCCTGCACCTTAGTTTTGAGAAACAGAATGTCCAGTAGTAAAAACACGGGCACGAGACATGGTCATGTGTCTCGGCCGTGTGAAGGACACGGCCATAGGATATGGGCATGTGCCCAGGTTGTGTGAAGCCTGCACTTGATTTTTAGAATTTAATTCGCCACACGGCCTAAGGACACGGGCGTGTGCCTTGGCCATGTGACCTTATTTGGTTGATGATGTCATAAACAGAATGTCATCTATTTTAGACACAGCCTGAAGCACGGGTGTGTGATATGCCACAAGGGCGTGTCCCTTGACCCACACGGGCGTGTGGCCCTGTAACATGAAAATTTTTCTAAGTTTCGTAAAATTTTCCAAAGTTCTCGATATAGTTCCGAATCACTCCTAATGTTTGTTTTGGGCCTCGTAGGCTCGTTTAAGGGACGATAGGAATGTTTATGAAAAATTTTAAATTTTATTGCAAATTTATGTCTTGTTTTTGTATGAATGCTTGCGTATAAGTCTGGTAATACCTCGTACCCTGTTCCGGCATTGAATACGAGTAAGGGGAGTTACATTTAGTAGTATCAGAGCTACGGTTTAGTCGATTCTAGGACTAACATAGCGTGTGCACGAGTCTAGCTATACATGCCATAAATGAATTGTGATAGTGTGACGACTCTTGACCTTTTTAAATTGTGTTTTCATATAGTAATGGATCCCAATCGAGCTGAAGCTGATGATGTAGAAAGTAATGCGCCGGCTCCTGCTCAAGGGGCAGCGCCAGTTGAAAGTAGACCCGTAGCTGTGAGTCAGGGAGGAGGAGAAGAGGCCAGCGAAGCCTTTCTCCATATGATGAATGCCTGGTATACGGAGTTCGTTCGAACGAACCCGAATGCTCAACCCCCTCCACCCCTACCTATTCCTCAGCCAGTTCCCGTAGCACCTCAAGCTATGGACTTCATGAGATTGAATAGACCTCCAGTTGATAAGATTTGAAAGCAAGGAGCCGAAGAGTTTCGAGCTGGTATAGATGATGATCCCGAAAGGGCAGATTTCTGGCTCAAGAATACCATCAGGGTCTTTGATGAGTTTTCTTGCACGCCTGAAGAATGTATGAAATGTGTTGTGTCACTTCTAAGAGATTCGGCCTATCAATGGTGGAAAACTCTCGTGTTAGTGGTGCCGAGAGAGAGGGTTAATTGGGAATTCTTCCAAGAGGAATTTAGGAAGAAGTATATCAGCCAACGGTTTATAGATCAGAAATGTAAGGAATTTTTAAGTTTCGTAAAATTTTCCAAAGTTCTTGATATAGTCCCGAATCACTCCTAATGTATGTTTTGGGCATGGTAGGCTCGTTTAAGGGACGATAGGAATGTTTATGAAAAGTTTTAAATTTGAGTGGAAATTCATGTCTCATTTTTGTATGAATGCTTGCGTAAAAGTTCGGTAATACGTCGTACCCTGTTCCGGCATCGGATACGGGTATGGGGTGTTACAGGATGAATGAATATTTTTCAAGAGGTGAAATCGGCAAGAGGACAAAGGAAAATGGATGGGAAACAAAAAGAGAAAGTTGAGAGACGAGAGAAGTGATGAGAATGTTGTGGTGTGTTGAAATGAGCAGCCAAGGGGGTTTTATAGGGTGAGAGGGCTGCTAAAAATAGCCAAAATCAGCAGGCAAAGAGCCCTTCCATGGTCGGCCACACATGTGGCAAGTTTGAAGCTTTCAAACTTGCTATATTAAGGCTGGGGCAAATCTAGAAAGGCACTAAAAGAGGAGGGGTTTGTTTGCAGTTTGACGAAGTCTTCAAGGGCCTTTTTGTAAGAAAATCAATCAGCCAAGCAAGCTGACTGGTTCAGCATGCTGGACGATTTTGGGTTGCCCATAGCTTGGTTGGTTCGATTTTCTCGGTTTAGCTCAACTGGGCAACTTTTGATAATTAATTAATAATAATTTATTTAACCCAAAATAAATTGGATTAAAATTAAAATTAACTATATTATGAATTAATACACATAATTTGGACCATCTTTAGCTAAAAAATTCATTCATCTCAATGCTTCAAAAATCGCTTCTCGGTTTTGCACTTCTAGCAATGTCTGCCGAGTCAATTTCCGCCATTTGTGCAAATCTGTCAGAAATGATCAAAATTAATCAAAATTTATTATAAAATTAATTAAAATTCATTATGTTAATAATTTAAGTGCAAAATAATTATTTTATAATAATTATATATTTTTCGACAATAATTTTACCTAAGCTGCATGAATTTGAGTTAAAAAGGGCATGAAAAAGTGTGTATATTTTTGTGTTTCCACACCCCCAAACTTAATTCATTGCTCGTCCCGAGTAATGCACAAATTGAAAATAATTTCTCAGAAACACCTTTGAAAAATTCCTTTAGAACAACATTCTTCCCAAAAGTTTTAATTTGGTATACTTATGCTTAAAAATAAGAAATTTGATATTTATGCTACTTATGTATACATATCATTCAAATTAATCTCAATTATTCATATGATAGCAAAAATAGACTTAATGCTTTCTAATAAAGACATGTTAAATCCCTACCAATTTGATTTTATTCCCTTATTCGAGATTAAGCTACAATCATTAAGTTTAATTTATGCCTTCATATGTTGAACATAGCAATTTCTCTCCACTAATGTAGGTAGCACAGAAACTTGAATCAATAGGTCTTTTAAATAGGTTGTAACGTGGTTAGGCTAAGGGTAGGTAAAAAACAGATAAATTTAGGCTAAAAACCCTAGACCCAGCTTGAATCGGGCCTTCGAAATAATTGCCTTCAATACACCAACTTATTTTACTTTCACATGATCTTTTGTACAACTATCTCTTTCGAGTACATATGCTCTCTTTTTTTCTCTTTTTTTTTCATGAGCATTTTGTTGTATGTACTACAATTTTTTTTTGAGCATTTGATACTTCTTTTCAACTCCCCCAAACTTGTTTCAAAGAATATTATGAATAGTACTGAGTCTAGTGTTTGGGATAATTTAAAGATAATTAAGAGGAAAGTGATGGCTAAATATTGCACAGGTTCAAATAAAATTAGGCCATATAGTCTCAAAGTTGGGTTTCAAGGGATAAAATTCATCAAGGTTGGCTTGAAAGGCTCAAACGGTCCAAACAAAAGTTGCCTAAATCATTTTCAACATTCTATGCTTCCTAGGATTTCACCTCAAGAAATTACTAAGTCAATTCTAAAGACTTAAACTTTCATGCATGCCTAGCTTTCCTCAGAAACTAAAATTTTATGGTATGATTTACACACTTTATTAAGAGTACATTTGTGTCATAATTCAGCCAACATAGCAATTATTGAAATAATAGAATTTTATTCATACTAAAGTTTAGCATACTTAACAAAATTTCAAAATTTTGAACAAAATATATCCTAATCATAATTAAAAGAAAAGTTTATTCTAAGAGGAAATAATTTCAATTTTTCGGTCCCCCTACTTAAGATGAACAATGTTCCAATTGTTAAAAACAATAGAGAAAATGAAAATATAGAAGTGAATAGATACTGTACACCAGGTAGAATCCTAGAAAAAGGAGGTGAGTCAAGTTTGACTGCTTAAATACCAAGCTCTTCCTAGATATATCCAATCCTAGACATGTATATATCTATATTATTTTGTAAATTGTTCAATTTTATTAATGATTTCAATCTCTTGATTTATCATGCGAGAAATAGAAATATCCTAAGAGATAAAATAAAATAAAGTAGAGACAAGATCCCCCCCCTTTTTATTTGCAGAACCCTCAGAATTTGATCGCCTCGTTCCTTCCTCAACATTGGAGTCCATGGTTTGAGTATTAAGTCTGGAAATTCAAGCAAAAAAAAAAAACAAATGGGTTATGAAATATATATTTTTTAAATATATCTCTGGTTGAGTCATCCTGAATTTTTGAGTATCTCCAGTAAGCTTGTTGCTGCAACTGCATGTGTTGCAGCATAGCCATTATACCAAACTATTCAAGTAACACCCCAAACCCGGCTCATGCGGTATGACCGGATCTGACATGTCACATGAAGAAAACGTATAAATAACGAGTGAATCTTTCTAAAGTAAGTGTTATTTGGTTATAGTTAAGAAAAACAAGTTTAGTTATAGATATTCGTTAAAAATACTACAAATCTCAAGAGGTTGATTGATGAATTGAAAATTTATCAGGTAATCTTTAAAATCATAACTTTTGAAAATGACGATGATACTTCGGAGGAAAAGTCCAAGTTAAAATATTTGTACATATTTATTACGAAATCCATTTATTAATCAATTTTGGAAAACCGTTAATTAGGATTTTTAGAAAATCCCCATTTAAAACTAATCAAGAAAGATATTAAATACGTCTAATCATAAAGCAAAATAAAAATTATCCCAGAGGCCTTATTAGAACTTTAAAACCCAAAATAGTAAGAGTAACGAAAATAAAACAGAAAAGAAGTTTACTAATGTTCGAAAACATTATTTCCAAAGTATGGCCTCCACCGAGTCATCCATGGGCCCAAGTCCTCATTACTGAGCATTACTTGCAAGGGTTAAGAAGATGGGATGAGTTACTAGAACTCAGTGTATAATCCCCTTACCGTCATCCACTGGGCCTGAACCTGCAAAGCATAATCATGAGCCTAAGCCCATTTACATAACAGTATTTAAATGAAGTAAATGTATGCAACCCAACCCATCCATCCAACATACCCTCGACCAGCCAATCACACCTGTGGGGATCAAGTCAACCCACCCTGCCTCTCACACCAGTTTGCAGTCAAACTGCTATTTATATAATATTTTTGTGGTCAAGCCATCGAAATCATAATTAAGCACATTAGTAAACAAATTGTGGCAATGCCACCAGGCTACACTGCTCTTCATGCAATTTTTTCCCATCCCATGCAATATGTAAAAAAATGCCACATACATAATAAAATATCCACATGTAAATAACAACCATTTATCAAGTGAATTATTACGGTGAATTGGCCCATTATAGTACTTTGGTAATTCGGCCCACTAAGGCATTCTAGCAATCGGCCCATAGGGGCATTTTGATAAATCGGCCCATAGGGGCATTTTCATAAATTGGCCCATAGGGGCATTTTCATAATTTAGCAATTTAATACCGATTTTGACAGATCTTTAGGAATAATGTTGATTAAGCAAGTTAATCGATTTTCATGCCATATTACGATTATTAGGCTTGAAAATAACAACGATCTATTCTTCCAACATAATGGTGAGTCATGAATCAATGGGATTTCGGTGTGAGATTACACACCTGATTACGGTAAGGACTAAACCTTCTTGATCGTCGGCACCTATATCACCATAATACTTGATTAATTAACATAAGAGATTTTTTTTAATCCAAATCTAAATCAACGATCTAAATGCTTACTCTTAGTATCGTGAATGACCAGGATTTGCCTATTCTCACCGGATGATGGTCCACAACCCGGTGGGAAATCCCGAACTGCCGATACATCTCTATGCTTAAACTTGGGAGTAGAGATTGCCAGTCCACTCCCTATTTACCCTCCTATTGATTTTCCATTCAAATCGTTACCACTTGCCTACATTTAAAAAGTCTCGGTCAGTAATTTACTACTATGAGAGTGTAGTTGTTTAGGGATAGGATTCGGCTTACCACTACTTCCGAAGAACCAACGAGTAGAGAAAACGAGTAGTTTAGTCCCTAAAGTAATCGATTAGTCAAATCTAGCGATCCATTTTAGCGGAATAACAATGCAATGAGATAGATCGAAAAGAACCTTGAAGGAATTCCTTACCTTAACAATAATAGCTCCGACTTCCACCGATTGGGCTTATGGCTACGGATGAATCGACAAGGATGTGATATACGACCAACCACTAGAACACTACGAAAAAGAGATGATCACGATATGAGGGAGTAGGAGAAAGGGATGTTTTCGGTTTAGAGAACCCTCCAATGATAAGGGCACATATTCGGCCATGAAGAAAAGAAAAAGAAAAGAAGAGGATGAAATCACTTATCCAAATCGGTCAAGGAAGAAATGCCCAATATGCAAGCAAGAAGAAGAAGATATAATGTGATTAAAGTTTCGACTATTTAGAGAGAAAAGATCAAGTAAGATTCGGTCATCAAAAATATTGATTAAAGAAGAAGAGAGAAGGGTTGAAGAAATGGTGAAAAAGAAAAGAAAAGATGGGAAAAGTGTTAGATAGTTTAGGCTAACACCAAAGAGAAGATGATCAAAGAGGCTTGAGTGTTTTGGCAAACAAAGGAAAAATGAACACCATATTTTGAGTATTTCGGCAACAAAGTAAAAGGTTGGAAAAGAGAGCACCAAAATTGTTCAAAAAGAATGAAAACCTCTCATGCACAAGTTTGCAAAAAGGCTAAAGAAAATTGGCTCCCAAAATCCCCATAGCAAAACCGTGTATGTCCCTAACACCAAAAGGATTTTGTTGACCAAAATTCTTTCCCCGAGCTCCTTCCAAAAATTCGGCCAACATGTTCCCCCTTCTTACTCCTTTTCCTTTATTTCTTTCCTTATTTTTCCCTTGTTCTCCTCCTTACCTTATTTTCTTAGTCTTCTTTCCATCATTTGAAAAGTCTTCCTTTCCTTTATTAAAGCCATGGCCGACACTTACCATTTAGCACAAAAAAAATAATAATCCAAAACTTTGCAATAGGTGGGATTCGAACTCCACCCCTAAAGCTCCTTCATGTGACGCCACTCCACTCTGCTACTAGCTCCACTTGTGCTAGCAAAATACACACTTATTTCCTTAAGTCTTGACGCCACTTACCTTCCCTCCTTAAAGTGCTTAAACACAAAAATTTTGCTAAGGCCCAACTCAACCCCAAGCCTTCTTAGATCCCTAAACATACACAATTAACACTCTTAACTATCCTATTGCATGGTATAATGTAAAACATAAATTCCTAATTTTCGGGATGTTACAACTACTACCCTTAAAGAAATTTCTGCCTCGAAATTTACGATTAAAAGAGATAAGAGTACTGTTGCCGGATCGTGTCCTCTGGCTCCCATGTAGCTTTCTCTGACCCGTGATTACGCCATATTACTTTGACCAATGGGACTGACTTCTTTCTTAGCACCTTAATATCCCGATCTAAAATCTGTACTGGCTCCTCTTCAAAAGACAAGTCAGGTCTTATCTCAACTTCCTCCACTGGCACAACATGAGACGTATCCGAACAATAATGCCTTAACATCGAGACATAGAATACGCTATGTATCTGACTTAACTTCGGATGTAACTCAAGCTGATAAGCCACTGGCCCAACACGCTTCAATACACGGTAAGGTCCGATAAACCTAGGGCTCAACTTACCTTTTCGCCCAAATCTTAAGATCTTTTCCAAGGTGAAACCTTCAAAAGACTCGATCACCCACAGAGAACTCTATCTCCTTCCGCTTCGGATCCACGTCACGATTTACGTCTCTATCCGGAAGCTTCTTTTAACCGAGCACTGAATTACCTTTACTTTTCCTCCGTCTCCAAGATTAACTCGGGACCCAAAGTCGTTGCTGCCCCAACTCGATCCAACAAGTAGGAGTACGACACCTCACGACCATACAACGCCTCATAGGGTGCCATCTGGATCTTTGGATTGATAGTTTGTTGTTGTATGCAAACTCGCCAATGGTAGAAAATCTTCCCAACTACCTCTGAAGTCGATCACATAGCCCCTTAACATGTCTTCTAAAATCTGGATTACTCTCCAGTGACCATACATCTGCGGGTTAAGCGCAAATCTTTGAAATTTACCCTTGTAACTAAAGCTTCATGTAGAGCCTTCCAAAGCGTGATGTAAACCTAGGATCACATGCGATATGATAGACATCGAGTACCCCATGCAACCTCATGATCTCTACTACATACAACTTGGCTAACTTCGTAACGAGTAATCCGCATGCGACGGTAGGAAATGAGCGGACTTTGTTAAGCGATCCACTATCACCCATACTAAATCTTTCTTAGAAATGCGCGTTAAGGGTAACCCACTAACAAAATCCATCGTTATCCTTTCCCATTTCCAAAGTGGGATTGTCACCGATTTGTAGCAACCACGAAGGCGATTGATGTTCGCCTTAACCTTTGCGACATGTCAAGCACTTGCTCACGAAATCGGTAACCTCCCGTTTCAACCACAGCCACCAATATCACGCTCATGGAGGTCTCGGTACATTTGTTTCCGAGTGCATAGCGTATGGGCTACTATGCGCCTCACGCAGAATCATTTGTCTCATTCACGAATCCACAGGCATACAAACTCTTCCGCAGAAACACAATACTCCATCACTATTTAATCCAAAATCCCCTATCTCACCACCTTCCACTTGCTGAAATCGAGAGCCCAACCTTTCATCCAACATCTGCTTTTCCTTAATCTGACTTACCCACACAGGCTTCACTTGAAGTTCAGCTAGCAAACTACCATCTTCATAAAGGCTGAGATGAGCGAACATCGCTCTCAAATCCGGTATCACCTTGCGACTCAACGCATCTGCCACTATGTTAGCTTTACCTGGATGATACTCGATTGAGCAGTCATAATATTTCAATAATTCAATCTACCTCCGTTGTCTTAAGTTCAACTCCTTCTGGGTAAGGAGGTACTCCAGACTCTTATGATCCGTGTAGATAATCGACTTCTCCCCGTACTGATAGTGTCTCCATATCTTCAGAGCAAAAACCATTGCAGCTAACTCCAAATCATGTGTGGGATAGTTCACCTCATGCGGCCTTAATTGATGAGATGCATAAGTTACCACTTTTCCCCCTTGCATCAACACACATCCCAAGCCCGTGTGTGACGCATCACAATAAACGATAAACTCCTTACCGACCTCAGTGAATCAATCTTAGTGCCTCTGCAGAATCTTCTTCAATTTTTCAAAGCTCTCTTACTGCCTATCTGACCACACAAATGGTACTCCCTTACGCAATAGCTTAGTTAGGGGTGCAGTAATCAACGAAAACCCCTCAATGAACTGCCTGTAATACCCAACCAAACCTAGAAAACTCTGAATTTCTGCCATTGACTTTGGTGGCTTCCAGTCCAATACAGCCTCTATCTTGCGGGGATCAACTCTAATTCCCTCGGCAGACACAACATGCCCCAAAAAGGTCACCTCCTTCAGCCAAAATTCACACTTACTGAATTTGGCATACAGTTGCTTCTCCCTTAATATCTGTAATACTACCCGTAGATGCGAATCATGCTCCTCTTCTGTCTTTGAGTACACCAAGATGTCATCTATGAACACCACCACAAACCGATCTAGATAGGGTTGGAAGACTCGGTTCATCATGTCCATAAATGCAGCTGGTGCATTAGTCAACCCGAATGACATCACCAAGAATTCGTAATGCCCATAACTAGTTCGGAACGCAGTCTTGAGAATATCTGCCTCCTTGACCTTTAACTGGTGATACCCCGATCTCAAGTCTATTTTTAAGAAAACCGAAGCTCCTTGCAGCTGATCAAACAGATCATCGATCCTTGGTAACGGATACTTGTTCTTGATTGTCAACTTATTCAATTGCCTATAATCGATGAACATACGCATCGACCCATCCTTTTTCTTTATAAATAAAACCGGCGCTCCCCACGGTGACACACTTGGTCGAATAAATCAACGATCCATCAACTCCTTGATTTGAGCTTTAAGTTCCACTAGCTCCTTCGGCGCCATTCTATAAGGAGCAATAGACACCGGAGCCGTTCCTGGCAACAGCTCAATACCAAATTTCATTTCCCAATCCGGTGGCAATCCTGGAAGCTCCTCGGGAAAGACGTCTGAAAACTCTTTCACTGTTCTAACACTCTCTACCGACAACTCTTTGGCATCCAAAGCACTAATGAAGGCTAAGAATGCTTCACACCCCTTTCGTACCAACCTTTTCGCCTTTAAAGCAGATACCACATTAGACAGATAATTTCTTCTTTCACCTATCATCATCACTTCCTTATCCCCTGAAGGTCTTAGTACCATCCGCTTTGCAGCACAATCTAAGTTCGCACGATGCTTAACCAGCCAGTCCATGCCCAATATAAGGTCGAACTCTCCGAACGGCAGTTCCATCAAATCCGCCAGAAAAACTACCCCCTGAACTTCTAAGGGCACATCCCTAAACAACTTATTTACTACCACCGACTGTCCTAAAGGGCTAATCATAGTTGTTTCTCTAGTAGTAATCTCAGATCTAATATTCAAAGTTCCAGACACAGCACATGCAACATACGAATGGGTGGATCCAATATCTATCAAAGCGGTAAAAGGTACATCAGATATGAAGAACGCACGGTTATGACGCCCGATCGTCGCCCTCCTCTCGACACCGACCGTATAGACCAACCCCGGCTGTCTTGCCTGCATTACCCTATTACGGTACCTCTACCCGGTGCGCCCTGACCTCGTCCTACACCATTACCACCTCGACCTGGCCCACGGCCTCTCGGCGGCTGCTAAGCGCCTCCTGCTTGCTGCGCAAATCTGTTACGAACTACCTGAGTCTAAGCAGGCTCTCGAGGGCAATCCTTAAACCGATGGTCCTTGGATCCACATCTGAAACAACCACCAGTTTTCTTCCAGCATTCACCCGAGTGAAGTTTCCCACAATCCACGCAAGGCTGTAACTGATTGGTAGTAGCTGGAACTCTCACTCGAGCTGGCTCCTCATTCCTAGGCCTTTTCTGAATTCCTCTGGCAGGACCTGAATACCCAGAGTCTCTCTTGTTCCTGCCCCTATCCTTGTCTCGATTTTATCGTTCCGAGTGTTTTACTTCTTCAGCAATCTTAGCTTTTTCCACCAGTGTGGCAAAATTCCTCTGCTTCTATGGGGTTATCAGTACCCGTAACTCATCACGCAATCCATCCTCAAATCGTACGCAACGTTCATAATCGATCGCCCTATTCCCGTGCATACCGAATCGAGATGCGTAACTTAGCGCCTCGTATGTCGCCATGATTTACCTCCTTGAACCAGATTCAGGAATTCTTTTCTTTGGGCATCCACATAGCTAGCACCGACATAGTTTCCCTGGAATGATGTCTAAAAGAAATCCTGTAATCGTTCAGCGAGTACCTTCTCACGATGGTGAGCCACCACCGATACGCCTCGTCTCTCAAAGAATGACACAACCCCTTTTAGTTTCTGCTCGGCGGTACAATCCAGGTCATCCGTAATCCGCTCCACCGCCTCAAGCCAGTACTCTGCTATATTTTGGGTTACACCCGAAATACCCCTAAAAACTTTAGCCCCATTCGATCTAAGTCGCTCGGATATCGACCCACGAGCTGTCGACCTAGTTCTTGCCCCAAAGAACCCTTTCGATAGCACTCCGCAACATCGCTGGGGACGAAAGGCGTCATCCTCTCTCATTCGATCATGAGATCCGGCTTGATCCTTTGGTGACGCAAGTGCGTCCATTTCAGGCATATGTCCCGATGCCTCAGATACAACTCTAGCACCTCGGCCTCTACCACGGCCACGTCTACCGCATCCACGTCCTCTAGCACTCATGTTTACTAACATCGATTTAATCTGATTAAGAGTATTATGAATCAGTATGCTTATTCAGTGTTTATTAAACAATATTTATGGAGTATAAGAAGTAAAGTTGTTTTCGCAAAACATATCCTAAAGTCTCAATCTCTATAGTTTTTCAGCTCCTAAAGCTAAAAGTTCTAGAGTATTTCTATTTTTGTGAAGTTTTCATACTACAGTCATACCACAATAATCATAAAATGAAAACAAAAACTTACTGACTTGGTGCCGGATACCCGTGGTGCCATACTTCCTCTAAAACATGTATTTATAAATCGAATTTCAAGCAGTTTTTAGAAAAAAAATTTGAACCCAAACTACAGCCGAGTTTTGCAACCTGGCTCTGATACCATAAAATGTAACACCCTAAACCCGGCTCATGCGGTATGACCGGATCTGACATGTCACATGAAGAAAACGTATAAATAAGTGAATCTTTCTAAAGTAACTGTTATTTGGTTATAGTTAAGAAAAACAAGTTTAGTTATAGATATTCGTTAAAAATACTACAAATCTCGAGAGGTTGATTGATGAATTGAAAATTTATCAGGTAATCTTTAAAATCATAACTTTTGAAAATGACGATGATACTTCGGAGGAAAAGTCCAAGTTAAAATATTTGTACATATTTATTACGAAATCCATTTATTAATCAATTTTGGAAAACCGTTAATTATGATTTTTAGAAAATCCCCATTTAAAACCAATCAAGAAAGATATTAAATACGTCTAATCATAAAGCAAAATAAAAATTATCCCAGAGGCCTTATTACAACTTTAAAACCCAAAATAGTAAGAGTAATGAAAATAAAACGAAAAAGAAGTTTACTAATGTTCAAAACATTATTTCCAAAGTATGGCCTCCACCTAGTCATCCATGGGCCCAAGTCCTCATTCATCGAGCATTACTGCAAGGGTTAAGAAGATGGGGTGAGTTACTAGAACTCAGTGTATAATCCCCTTACCGTCATCCACTGGGCCTGAACCCGCAAAGCATAATCGTGAGCCTAAGCCCATTTACATAACAGTATTCAAATGAAATAAATGTATGCAACCCAACCCATCCACCCATCACACCCCGACCAGCCAATCACACTTGTGGGGATCAAGTCAACCCACCCCGCCGCTCACACCAATTTGTAGTCGAACTGCTATTTATATAATATTTTTGTGGTCAAGCCACCGAAATCATAATTAAGCACATTAGTAAACAAATTGTGGCAATGCCACCAGGCTACACTGCTCTTCATGCATTTTTTTCCATCCGATGCAATATGTAAAAAAAATGCCACATACATAATAAAATATCCACATGTAAATAACAACCATTTATCAAGTGAATTATTACGGTGAATCGACCCATTATAGTACTTTGGTAATTCAGCCCACTAAGGCATTCTAGCAATCGGCCCATGGAGGCATTTTGATAAATCAGCCCATAGGGGCATTTTCGTAAATCGACCCATAAGGGCATTTTCGTAAATCGGCCCATAGGGGCATTTTCGTAATTTAGCAATTTAATATCGATTTTGACAGATCTTTAGGAATAACGTTGATTAAGCAAGTTACTCGATTTTCATGCCATATTACGGTTATTAGGCTTGAAAATAACAACGATCTACTCTTCCAACATAATGGTGAGTCATGAATCAATGGGATTTCGGTGTACGATTACATACCTGATTACGGTAAGGACTAAACCTTCTTGATCGTCGGCACCTATATCACCATAATACTCGATTAATTAACATAAGAGAATTTTCTTAATCCAAATCTAAATCAACGATCTAAATGCTTACTCTTAGTATCGTGAACGACCACGATTTGCCTATTCTCACCGGATGATGGTCCACAACCCGGTGGGAAATCCTAAACTGCCGATAATGCTCTACGCTTAAACTTGGGAGTAGAGATTGCAAGTCCACTCCCTATTTGCCCTCCTATCGATTTTCCTTTCAAATCGTTACCACTTGCCTCCATTGAAAAAGTCTCGGTCAATAAATTACTACTATGAGAGAGTAGTTGTTTAAGGATAGGATTCGGCTTACCACTACTTTCGAAGAACCAACGAGTAGAGAAAACGAGTAGTTTAGTCCCTAAAATAACCGATTAGTCAAATCTAACGATCTGTTTTAGTGGAATAACAACGCAATAAGATAGATCAAAAAGAACCTTAAAGGAATTCCTTACCTTAACAATAATAGCTCCGACTTCCACCGATTGGGCTTATGGCTACAGATGAATCGACAAGGATGTGATATACGGCCACCCACTAGAACACTACGAAAAAGAGATGATCACAATATGAGGGAGTAGGAGAAAGGGTTGTTTTCGGTTTAGAGAACCCTCCAATGTTAAGGGCACATATTCGTCTATGAAGAAAAGAGAAAGAAAAGAAGAGGATGAAATCACTTACCCAAATCGGTCAAGGAATAAATGCCCAATATGCAAGTAAGAAGAAGAAGATATAATGGGATTAAAGTTTCGGCTATTTAGAGAGAAAAGATCAAGTAAGATTCGGTCATCAAAAATATTGATTAAAGAAGAAGAGATAAGGGTTGAAGAAATGATGAAAAAGAAAAGAAAAAATGGGAAAAGTATTAGATAGTTTCGGCTAACGCCAAAGAGAAGATGATCAAAAAGGCTTGAGTGTTTTGGCAAACAAAGGAAAAATGAACACCATATTTTGAGTGTTTCGGCAACAAAGTAAAAGGTTGGAAAAGAGAGCACCAAAATTGTTCAAAAAGAATGAAAACCTCTCATGCACAAGTTTGCAAAAAGGCTAAAGAAAATTGGCTCCCAAAATCCCCCTACCAAAACCGTGTATGTCCCTAACACCAAAAGGATTTTGTTGATCAAAATTCTTTCCCCAAGCTCCTTCCGAAAATTCGGCCAACATGTTCCCCCTTCTTACTCCTTTTCCTTTATTTCTTTCCTTATTTTTCCCTTGTTCTCCTCCTTACCTTATTTTTTTAGTCTTCTTTCCATCATTTGAAAAGTCTTCATTTCCTTTATTAAAGCCATGGCCGACACTTACCATTTAGCACAAAAAAAAATCCAAAACTTTGCAATAGGTGGGATTCGAACTCCACCCCTAAAGCTCCTTCATGTGACGCCACTCCACTCTGCTACTAGCTCCACTTGTGCTAGCAAAATACACACTTATTTCCTTAAGTCCTGACGCCACTTACCTTCCCTCCTTAAAGTGCTTAAACACAAAAAATTTGCTAAGGCCCAACTCAACCCCAAGCCTTCTTAGAACCCTAAACATACACAATTAACACTCTTAACTAGCCTACTGCATGGTATAATGTAAAACATAAATTCCCAAATTTTGGGATGTTACAGTTCACTTCGTGGAATGGTGCTAGATAGAGAGACTCCCAGCGTCTAACTTAGGAAATCTGTTAAGGGTGGTTTCAGTTTCGTGCAGGTGGTTGAGTAGCCGATGGTAAGGTTTAGAGTTGAAGCGGGTGGCGGTTTTAAGGATAGTTTCGGTGCGGTAGTTGGTGACTTCAGATGAAGGTGTTCGAGGTGGTGATTCAGGGAGTTAAGGGCTGCGACATTAAGGGGTTAAGTGAGATGCAATATTTGGCTACTTGGGAGTAGAGGTGGAGCAAGGTAAGGGCTATAGGTTTGTGCGAAAAAGGGTTGAATATTTCCCTTCTTATTAGTGTCTTAAGCCCAATGGCAGCTCCTTTTTGGATCCTAAGCTCCTGTACTGAAAATAAACTAAAAAAAACTCAAAAAAATTAGTGGTTGGGTTAAAATTTGACCCTTTATTTAACAAAACAAATACTTAAATTCTTTGGGCTACTTAGAAAAATATTTTTTTTGAAAAATTACATTAAATTAAACTCCCAGGAAAGACTAGAGGGGTCACGGATGGTCCCGCTTAAATCCCAATCTCCTAAACAAAGTTTTAATTAATGTAATGAACCAAAGAAATTTTATCTAAGTCTACCATTTAATTCAAATGAGAAAAAAAAACTAAAAATATAAAATAACGATAGAGAAAGTGAAGAGAACTCCCTCCATTTTATTCAGGATCGTCATTAACCATGGTGGTGTCAAATGGCCATTTGTCATACCAACCATAACCATCTAGGAAGTAATCATATTCTTTCCCATCAAATCTGTCCAACATCTTATTAGGGAAGGAAAACCCAAAATGATCTTTCCTGGTGGCCTTGTTTAACGTCCTGTAATTCCTACAAATCCTCGAAGCTGTGACTTGAATATCTGCAATAATCCATCCGAAACCCTTCTTGTGCTTTTCCAAAACAACAAATGAATCTTCTTCTTGATTCTTGGTGAACTCAACTGAAATCATTATATGTAAAAATGGAGATAAACCCAAACAATCATATTTCAAATGAGGAGGCAAAGTATTCAGTTCCAATTTGACTGGCTCTTAAATCAACACTTTTGGTTGTGTGTACTCCCGAGATGATAACTCTAATGATTCCAGTGGAACTTCCTGAGTGAATCCCTTCGTTTTAGCTTCTAACAAAGCCAAACATTCCTTGTCTTCATCATCACTTGGCGAATTCGCTAGCAGAATACATTCTAGCGGATCATCTACAGAATTGAGCTCCAGCTCTGTAGAAGCTAGCGATTCCATCTTGGAAATAGAAGAATAGTCTTCAACTACAACCAGGGATTTAGCAGCATCGAAGTCATTAAAAGTCATCTTTTCATCAAAAATTTCTTTCAATTGAGTATCTCGTTGCTGCTTCTGGAATCGTTAAGGATATGGCAATGGTGGAATCTTAGCTTTAACCAGACAACTATTTTGTGGAAATTTTTCTGCATCTGGCAAGGGTGTTAGAAAATCAGAACTAGCTGGTTTAGAGTTTACCTCATCAAGAATCACTGAATCTAACTTCTATGATACAGGAGATTCAACACTTGGTTGAACTTCCTCTTTGTCTTGAGCTACAACAGGCTCATCTTGAACCTCAACCACCTTGGGCTCCAATGTCTTTCCACTTGGAAAAGAGACTGCTTTTCAATGTTCTTTGCCTAAAATTTTTGGATTTTTTGTGTCGCTCTGCCAAATACCTTGAGGTTTATTTCAAAGTTCATTGGTTAGCTGACCCATTTGATTTTCCAGATTTCTTAAAGTGGTATCATTCTTCGTTATATATGCCTTCAGTATATTCTTAAGATCACTTGAAGATTCAGTTTATAAAACCCCCTAACCCTTATCCATCGCCAGGACAGGAATACGGGATATTACCGGAGCTTACAGAATAATTACACATAATATATCATCAGACAACAAAATAAAATCTCTAAATCCACTTGAGTCTTAGTCACTAAATTATTTATTTCTTGAGCTACAAAATTCTAAATTAAGATCCGCTTGATGTTTTTGAAACTAAACTCAAATATCTTTCTACCATAAAAAATTCAGAATTTAAAATTTAGCCAATAAGTACAGTTAATTCTTCAAATTTTCTCCCTGTTCTGCTATTTGACAGCTCTGACCTTTCTTCACTAAAAATTAATTATCTCTTAGTACGAGATTTGGATAATGTTTTCGTATGTTTATATTGAAAATAGACTCATTAATAATTTAAAAATAAAGCCCTAATTATTTTTATACAATTTTTAGTGATTTTCCAAATTCAGAACTGGGGAACCCAAAATCATTCTGTTCTGGTCTCTCAAAAATTCGAATATCTCCTAATATGAAATTCTTTTGCTTACACCGCTTCTTCTATATAAAACTATACTCAATAGGCTTTATTTTAATACATTAATTAAACTATAATTTAGTTTTTACAATTTTTGGTGAATTTTCAAAGTTAAACCATTGCTACTATCCAGAAACTATTTTAATGCTAATTTTACTCATTCATGATTTCTTTGTATTAACTTTCATTTAGACATACATAATCATTATACCTTTAGGCACCTCTTATGCATATTTGACTACTATTTTACCTCTCATCATTCAATCACATCAACATTATAAGGCAAATCATGCAAATACCATGTAACACCCCAAACCCGGTCAATACGCCACGACCGAATCTGGTATGTCACTAAGGAAAATATTTTTGAAGAATCGAATTAACAATTAAATTTTGTGAAAAACTCTTTGAAATTCTTTATTTGTCGAAAATAAGTTAAAACTGAGATTTACTTTGAATTACATAAAACTTTAAAACTTAGTTGATAAATCATAGGATAGAAAACATTTATATCTTTTTAAGAAAATTTGAAATATCACTTTGAAAATCCGTTAGCAATTGAGTATAGAAACTTGAATTTTTTGGAAATCACTTAATTTGTTGAAAACACTTAACTTGTAATTTTTCTATCGAACTATTCATATTACCCGATGGTAAGATTTTTAAAACTATTGCGAGTTTTCAGTTTAGAAAACTTTGAGCTCAATTATTAGATTAACCAAGTAATTTATAAGCCATATTTTAAATATATTCAAAACATAAAAATAATCCAAAACATAATTAAACAGGCCTTATTACAAATCCATAAAATATGAAAACCAAATTAAAATAAAGTACCCAAATGGTAGTTCATGTAAAACCAAATTTTATTGCATGGCCTCCTCGAGTTCATCCGGCTCCACATCCGCGATCTCACGAATCACCTGAAAAGATAAGGGAGAAGGTGAGTCACCAAGACTCAAGTGCATATTCCCTCTCAGGGTAAATACCACATACTTACACAAATTATAACAAAGCAACATATATGTATAATGCACCCAACCTAGCCATCCATAACTCCTTTTCTACCCGTGGTGGTACCAAACCACTGGTGGTGCTAAACCACTGGTGTCCAAAGACACAAATGTGATACCAAATCATCGGTGACCGTAGTCACGAATAATCCATCTGTGGGGCCAACCCACGTGTGATACCAAATCACTGGCAGATGATCCCATATCTCAAAAGTGGGGCCAACCCACGGTGGAATTAACCACAGGGACAAGTCGCTATGAGGTGCCAAACCTCTGGTGTCCAAAGACACGAATGTGATACCAAATCACTGGTGGTGCCAAACCACTAGTGGTGCCAAACCACTAGTGTCCGAAGACACGAATCATCAATCTTCCCCCTCCTCTCATATTGCCCATACCAATGCAATAGATAGACAAATCATGTCAATAAACTTTGATATGTATCTCATAATGAATATATCATAAATCGTAGATCATGATTTCAATCCACATGTATTAACAACATATTGAAATGGACTTACCCAAATCCTCATTCATACCATCATGGTATCATATCCAAATCTCATCGATTTACCCACTTTTCATAATATGATTAGTTATAACACACAAATATACATATATAAACCAAGTTATAAAGTGTGTAAGATACACACCTTTCACCAACGCAAGAACTAACTCCCGAATCCAATCTACCGCACTAGAACACCTTGTCCTACAATCGGCCAATACTAAAATTATGAACAAAGGCCATTCGGCCATACTACTAAATCCCAAAGAGTTATCACTTGTAATACCAAATCTTACCTAAACTTACCCAAATCGATTGATAAAGAAACGAGGTTTAGATTGATTGCTCCCAACGTCCGAAAAGCCTAAAAGAAATCGGTTTCTAAGAATGATTAGAACCTTGCAAACCAATGCCCATAGATTCGGCCTTAGTCCACAAGAAAATAACATAGAGACGAGAAAAGAATTGAATAAGAAACGGCCAAGAACACTTACCCTTTTCCAAAATCGATTGAAGAAAAATCAAAGAGAGTCTACCCTTGAATATTCGGCCAAAAATAATACTAAAAGGAAGTAGAAAAATTGGCTATGGTGAAGTGAAAAGAAAAGAGAAATAGAATGGTAATGGATGTTTAAACTTTGGGTGAAAGAAAAGAAATGGAATTTGAGATGGGTAAAGATTCGCCAAGAGAGGATGAAAGAAAATGTGATTAAACAAAAGTCAAATGAAGAAAAGAGAGATGTGGGAGAGAGAGGTTCGGCCAAACACTATTTTGCCAAAGAAGAAAAGTGCACAAAAGTTCCAATGTTGTTTCGGTTTCAAGAGGACAATTGTAAGAAGAGAAATGGTATTTGGTTCACACAAAATAAGGCTAAAACCAAAAGTAAAAATTGCACCAAAATGCACAATAACATTCGGCCAAAGAGAGTGTTTTTGGAAAGGGAAAACAAAAATGCAAAAGATGTTCAAAAGGCAAAAATTGACCAACTATTCCCCAAAGCTACTTACAAAATTCGCCACCCCCTAGACACCCATGCCAGTCCACATTCATCCACTAAAGGCCTAGGATTACTTTCCAAAACATCCTCCATATTCCATGCCTTTTGTCCCCTCTTAATACCATAACTTCAAGATTCTTATCCCCAACATCATGCTTTCCTTAAACAAAATTCAACTTACTAAAAGAAATAGTCCAACCTATCATAAACATAGGTTGACCGACCATCAATGCTAGAACAAAAATAAAGTCTTCAAAAAAAAAAATGTTTTCCATGATACTTAACCTCTAACCTCAAGCCACCTTTCAAGCTCCTTAACCAACTTGCCACTTACTCCTCTTATGCTTTAATTTAACACTTAAATTAACTTAAGTGCTAAGCTCACTTAATCCACTTCATTAAATAAACCATACTAAAAATTATTCTAGCTTCCTAAATAAAATCAAGCCTTCACAAGACTATGCTAACACACAAAATTCATACCCGAGCCAACACAAAAAAAAATACTCAAATTTTTGGGATGTTACAATTCTACCCTCCTTAAAAAAAAATTTCGTCCTCGAAATTACCTGCTCAAAAGAGTTGAGGGTACTGCTGCCTCATCGCATCCTCCGATTCCCACGTAGCTTCTTCCACGCCATGATTCCTCCATAAAACCTTCACTAAAGGGACGGACTTCCTACGCAAAACTTTCACATCTCGATCTAGAATCTGCACAGGTTCTTCCTCTACCGTCAGATCTGGACTCACCTCTATTTCCTCTACTGCCACAACATGCGATGGATCAGAACGATAGCGTCTAAGCATGGAGACATGGAACACATCGTGAATCGACTCTTCACGATGGCAATTCGAACCGATAGGCTACCGGGTCCCACTCGCCTCAACACCTTATACGGTCCAATGAACCTTGGACTTAACTTGCCTTTTCTCCCAAATCTTAACACTTTCTTCCGTGGCGAGACCTTCAGAAAAACTTTGTCACCCACGGCAAACTCTATATCCCTCCGCTTGAGATCAGCATATGACTTACGCCTATCCAAGCTTCCTTCAACCGAGCTTGAATCAACTTCACCTTATCCTCGCCGCAACCAACTCTGGTCCTAACATCCGACGCTCACCCAACTCTGTCCAACATGTAGGTGTGCGACACCTCCTACCATACAATGCCTCATATGGGGCCATCTTAATGCTTGCTTGGTAACTATTGTTGTATACGAACTCAGCTAATGGTAAAAACTCTTCCCACCGCCTCAAGTCCAAAACACATCCTCTCAACATATCTTCTAAAATCTGAATAACCCTTTCCGATCGCTCGCCGATTTGTGGATGAAATGCGGTATTGAAATCCAACCGCTGCACTCCAAAGCCCGATGTAACGCTCTCCAAAACCTCGATGTAAATCTAGGATCTCTATCTCGAGATGATCGACACCGCACACGTGCAACCTCACTATCTCCGCTACATACAACTTAGCTAACCTCTCAAGCGAATAATCTATCCTTACTGTAATGAAATGAGTCGACTTAGTCGACGATCCACAATCACCCAAATGAATCCTTCTTACTAGGCGTAAGAGGTAATCCACCGACAAAGTCCATAGTGATCCTTTCCCACTTCCATCTGTGGAATCTTCACCGCTGAAGTAACCTGACGCAGAATCGATGCTCCGCTTGACCTGACGACACGCCGACATTTACCCACAAAATCGGTTACTCTCACGCCTGCACTGCCACCAAAATCGCTCTCTTAAATCCCGATACATCTTGCTTCCTCCAGGATGCATAGCATATGGGCTATTATGTGCATCCCGAAGAATCCTTTGCCTCAACTCAACATCCTTGCATACAAGCTCTCCCTTTAAAACACAAGACTCCACCGCCTGGACAAACTATATTCCTCTAAACCTCCGTTCTGAACCTGCAACCTCCGATCATTTAAACCATCATCCTCTAACTGCTTCTCCTTGATCTGATCTAACCAACTCGGGTTGACTTGCAATTCTGCCAAAAGACTTCAATCATCGTATAAGCTAAGTCGAGCAAACATCGATCTTAAATCTGATACAACCTTAAGACTCAACGCATCTGCCACCACGTTAGCCTTGCCGGGATGATATTCGATCGAACAGTCGTAGTCCTTCAACAACTCAATCCATCTACGCTGCCTTAAGTTCAAATCCTTCTGAGTCAAAAGATACTTAAGACTCTTGTGATCCGTGTAGACTATCGACTTCTCTCCGTACAAATAGTGTCTCCATATCTTCAAAGCAAAAACCACAGCAGCTAATTCCAAGTCATGCGTCGGATAATTGACCTCATGTGGTCTCAACTGTCGAGATGCATAAGCCACTACCTTCCTTCCCCGCATCAAGACACCCAAAACCAAAAGATGTGATGCATCAGAGTAAACCGTGAATTCCTTGCTCGCCTCAAAGTTGAATCAAAATCTGAGCTTCGGTTAGAATCTTCTTCAACTTGTCAAAACTTTCTTGTCGCTTCTCGGTCCACACAAAAGGAACTCCTTTCCTCAATAACTTGGTCATAGGTGCTTTGCTATCAAAGAAAATCCTTCTACAAATCTTCGGTAATACCCCGCTGACCTAGAAAACTCGAATCTCAAACCATCGACTTAGGCGGCTTCCAATCCAATATCGCCTCAATCTTCTCGAGGATCCACTCTAATCCCCTCACCGATACTGTGACCCAAGAAAGTCACCTCCTAAGCGCACTCGACTTACTAAATTTGGCGTCACCGCTTCCTCCTCGAATCGCAACACTACTCGCAAATGCGCATCATGCTCCTCCTCTAACTTTGAGTATACCAAAATATCGTCTATAAATACCACAACAAACAGATCCAAAAACTGCTGGAATACTCGATTCATCATATCCATAAATGCAGCCGGCGCGTTAGTCAACCCAAACGGCATCACCGTAAACTCAGAGTGCCCATACCGAGTGTGAAAAGTCATCTTATGGATATCACCTCTTTCACCTTTAGGTGATGATATCCGCACCTTAAATCAATCTTGAGAAAATCATTTGCCTTAAGTGATCAAACAAGTCATCTATCCTCAGTAAATGATACTTGTTTTTGATCGTCACTTATTCAATCAAGTGTAGTCTATACACATCCGCATCGCACCATCCTTCTTCTTGACAAAAAGTACCGGCGCTCCCCATGGCGAAACACTTGGTCGAATGAAACCTCGATCCAACAACTCCTGAATTTGAGCCTTTAATTCCATCAATTCCTTCGATGCCATCCTATACGGAGCTATAGACACTGGCGCCATTCCGGGTAATAGATCTATACCAAATTCAACTTCACGGTCCGGAGGTAGTCCCGGAAGTTCTTCAGGAAATACATCAACATATTCCTTTACCATGCGAACATTCCCCACATTAGACTCCTTAGCCTCCAATGCACACACATGGACCACGAATGCCTCACAGCCCTTCCTAACCAACTTCACAGCTTTCAAAGCAGATACCACGTTGGATAGATAATCTCTTCTATTACCTATCATGACCACCTCTTCGCCCTCAACTGACTTCAAAACCATGCGCTTAGCAGCGCAATCCAAACTTGCTCGGTACTTGGCTAACCAGTCCATCCCAAGTATCGATCGAACTCCTCAAATGGCAATTCCATCGATCGCTACTTAACGCTACCCCTTGGAGTTCTAGGGGTACATCTCTATACTGACTTATTTACTTCTACAGAGTGACCTAGAGGGCTGGCACGGTCATCCTCCTAGAAGCGATCCTCGTAAACTAAGCTCATGGTCTCTACTATGTTACCGGCAACATACGAATGTGTCGAACCCACATCTATCAAAGCAAAGATATGGTTCACCAAAGATTAAGAACGCACGGTTATGACGTCCGGGTGCGTCGCTCTCCTCTCGACGCTCTCGTTGCATACACCAAACCAGCCGTCTTGCCTCGGTGTTGCAAGCACCTCGCAGATGCTCCTCGACCTCGACCGAAGCATTACCTCCTCTACCATTACCACGACCTCTATGTGGTGGCGGTCCCTCATTTCTAAACCGAGCACGACACCTGACCCTCCGACCGATTTCGGCTAGCTCACGTGGATGGGTCTCTCACACGATGATCCAATGAGCCACACTGAAACATCCTTTCCCCTGGTCCAACATTCGCCCCAATGATATTTCCCACATCGGTTACACCGTCTTGGTCCTCGACAGCGATGAATGTGCCTCCCGCACTAATTCGCCCATTTTGCCTAGCCCTCTTTTGAGAATTACCGGCTGATCCGATGATTCGTGAACCTCTCTTATGCTTGTTCCGGCCGTAACTCTCGCTTGCAGATTCCTTGATTCCTTCGGCTATCTTAGCCTTTTCAACCAAAGCAAGCAAACTCGCTCCCGATGTGGAGCAATCAACAATCTCACTCGCCCTCAAACCATCTTCGAATCGAACACATCGCTCGTGCTCGATGCCACAATACCTCCAAAGATACCGTCTCGGTCTTAAAAATTCGCCTCATATTTCGACACTGGACTTACTACCTTGGATCAAGCTCGTAAATGCCTTACGCTACACATCAATGTAATTAGACCCAACGATTTCCACGATACGCGCCTTGAAATAATCCCAAGTGAGATCCTCCGCGCAGCACCATTCTCAGATCGTGAGCCACCACCGATATGACTCATCCCGAAGAAGCGATACGATCCCTTTCACTTTTCCTCGACATTCGGATCCAAATCATCCATGATTCGCTCCGTCGCCTCTAGCCAATATTCAGCCGCACTAGGAGCCACGCGCCAAACACCTCGAAATACCTCACTCCATTGGCTCAAGTCGCTCAGATATTTAATTTTTGAATTCCCGCGCCTCCACCTATTCCAGCTACCCTCTCAAGAACTCGCAAAGATCGCTCGAGATATCGCATCATCCCCGCTTGATCCTCGTTGCTCAACTCCAACCTGGTGGTGGTGGGGGTAGTGGTACCTCATTTTCGGATCCTTGACCAGGACCTCACCGGCTCGGCACACACGCCCATCCTACCCCGATCGCGCCCACAAATCATACGACCTCGACCACGAGTACTCATGTCTAAAGTCTCGACTTATCTCGATTTAAAAGCGTTATGCATTAGTCATTATTCCACTTTCTTTAAAGCATAATTTTATGAAAAGTTTTAATAGGAGGTTGTTTCGCGAGTACATTCAACCTATAGTTTTGGGTCTCTAGAGTAGTTCTTACTACTATACAGTCATGCCAACATCATCATATCATATCATCAAAATCAACGGTTTGATGTACTTACTGGCGGATCGATGTCTGAGACTCGAGGCCATGCCTTTCCAACCATATAATTTTCAACAAAACATTTTAAAATCCATTCTTTAAAACATTTTGGGCCTCGGCCCACAACGAGCTTTTGAACTTGGCTCGATACCAATTTGTAACACCCCAAACCCGGCCAATACGCCACGACCGAACTGTATGTCACTAAGGAAAATATTTTTGAAGAATCGAATTAACAATTAAATTTTGTGAAAACTCTTTGAAATTCTTTATTTGTCGAAAATAAGTTAAACCTGAGATTTACTTTGAATTACGTAAAACTTTAAAACTTAGTTGATAAATCATAGGATAGAAAACATTTATATCTTTTAAGAAAATTTGAAATCTCACTTTGAAAATCCGTTTGCAATTGAGTATAGAAACTTGAATTTTTGGAAATCACTTAATTTGTTGAAAACACTTAACTTGTAATTTTTCTATCGAACTATTCATATTACCCGATGGTAAGATTTTTAAAACTATTAAGTAGTTTTTAGTTTAGAAAACTTTGAGCTCAATTATTAGATTAACCAAGTAATTTATAAGCCATATTTTAAATATATTCAAAACATAAAAATAATCCAAAACATAATTAAACATGTGCCTTATTACAAATCCATAAAATATGAAAACCAAATTAAAATAAAGTACCCAAATGGTAGTTCATGTAAAACCAAATTTTATTGCATGGCCTCCTCGAGTTCATCCGGCCCACATCCGCGATCTCACGAATCACCCGAAAGATAGGGAGAAGGTGAGTCACCAAGACTCAGTGCATATTCCCTCTCCCGGGTAAATACCACATACTTACACAAATTATAACAAAGCAACATATATGTATAATGCACCCAACCTAGCCATCCATAACTCCTTTTCTACCCCGTGTGGTACCAAACCACTGGTGGTGCCAAACCACTGGTGTCCAAAGACACAAATGTGTTACTAAATCATGGTGACCGTAGTCACGAATAATCCATCTGTGGGGCCAACCCACGTGTGATACTAAATCACTCGCAGACGATCCCATATCTCAAAAGTGGGGCCAACCCACGGTGGAATTAACCACAGGGACAAGTCGCTATGAGGTGCCAAACCTCCGGTGTCCGAAGACACGAATGTGATACCAAATCACTGGTGGTGCCAAACCTTTGGTGGTGCTAAACCACCGGTGTCCAAGACACGAATCATCAATCTTCCCCTCCTCTCATATTGCCCATACCAATGCAATAGATAGACAAATCATGTCAATAAACTTTGATATTTATCTCATAATGAATATATCATAAATCGTAGATCATGATTTCAATCCACATGTATTAACAACATATTGAAACGGACTTACCCAAATCCTCATTCATACCATCATGGTATCATATCCAAATCTCATTGATTTACCCACTTTTCATAATATGATTAGTTATAACACACAAATATACATATATAAACCAAGTTATAAAGTGTGTAAGATACACACCTTTCACCAACGCAAGAACTAACTCCCGAATCCGATCTACCGCACTAGAACACCTTGTCCTACAATCGGCCAATACTAAAATTATGAACAAAGGCCATTTGGCCATACTACTAAATCCCAAAGAGTTATCACTTGTAATACCAAATCTTACCTAAACTTACCCAAATCGATTGATAAAGAAACGAGGTTTAGATTGATTGCTTCCAACGTCCGAAAAGCCTAAAAGAAATCAGTTTCTAAGAATGATTAGAACCTTGCAAACCAATGCCCATAGATTCGGCCTTAGTCCACAAGAAAATAACATAGAGACGAGAAAAGAATTGAAGAAGAAACGGCCAAGAACACTTACCCTTTTCCAAAATCGATTGAAGAAAAATCAAAGAGAGTCTACCTTTGAATATTCGGCCAAAAATAATACTAAAAGGAAGTAGAAAAATTCGGCTATGGTGAAGTGAAAAAGAAAAGAGAAATAGAATGGTAATGGATGTTTAAACTTTGAGTGAAAGAAAAAGAAATGGAATTTGAGATGGGTAAAGATTCGGCCAAGAGAGGATGAAAGAAAATGTGATTAAACAAAAGTCAAATGAAGAAAAGAGAGATGTGGGAGAGAGAGGTTCGGCCAAACACTATTTTGCCAAAGAAGAAAAGTGCACAAAAGTTCCAATGTTGTTTCGGTTTCAAGAGGACAATTGACAGAAGAGAAATGGTATTTGGTTCACACAAAATAAGGCTAAAACCAAAAGCAAAAATTTCACCAAAATGCACAATAACATTCGGCCAAAAAGAGTGTTTTTGGAGAGGGAAACCAAAAATGCAAAAAGATGTTCAAAAGGCAAAAATTGACCGACTATTCCCCCCCAAAGCTACTTACAAAATTCGGCCACCCCCCTAGACACCCATGCCGTCAACATTCATCCACTAAAGGCCTAGGATTACTTTCCAAAACATCCTCCATATTCCATGCCTTTTGTCCCCTCTTAATACCATAACTTCAAGATTCTTATCCCCAACATCATGCTTTCCTTAAACAAAATTCAACTTACCAAAAGAAATAGTCCAACCTATCATAAACATAGGTTGACCGACCATCAATGCTAGAACAAAAATAAAGTCTTCAAAAAAAAAATGTTTTCCATGATACTCGAACCTCTAACCTCAAGCCACCTTTCAAGCTCCTTAACCAACTTGCCACTTACTCCTCTTATGCTTTAATTTAACACTTAAATTAACTTAAGTGCTAAGCTCACTTAATCCACTTCATTAAATAAACCATACTAAAAATTATTCTAGCTTCCTAAATAAAATCAAGCCTTCACAAGACTATGCTAACACACAAAATTCATACCCGAGCCAACACAAAAAAAAAATACTCAAATTTTTGGGATGTTACATACCACAATACCAAAACGCAAACCAAATAAATGACTAATATCCACATAACACCTATAGACTAACATTTGGTCAAAATAACTTATACATGCCGTTATAACCAGAATCAAGGCATCCACAATTACCGATAGAACCAATGGATAGTGTGATATAGCTCTGATAAGCTTCCAACCCATTCGAGCTTCCAATAATCTGTAAGGTAAATAAATAAAACAAATATGTAAGCAATGATTGCTTAGTAAGCTCATACAATCTTTAAACATACTAATTTATTTCCATTATAAAACTTTACATATTGAAAATAATCCAATATCGTTACCGTAATACTCATAAACTATTCTCACTAATTCACAAAGTGAACTAATCCATAGTATCACACATAGACTTATACCCTCAAACTTAGTAAATTTTATATAAATTTAACTCTTCCACACTTATTCCATATGCATGTCATACAAGTCATACGCATATCATTCAGCCACGGTTACATATTAATGCATTTAACCAAAGCCTTGTTCTAATTGAACACATAATAAATCGTTCCACGAGAAATTACATAATCTAAACCTTAACATTCCTTCATGAACACTAATTTATTTTCATTTAAATACTTACCTTTTCAATGCATCAAATAAATAAACAAACTACTATTCAACTGATAGCTTGGCACTTGCCTAAACATCAAGTAACAACAATACTTTCAATATGTCATGTAAATATCCTTTTTTTTCCAAGACACGTTTCAATATATCAATTAAATATCATTTCCAAGTATTTCAATATTAATTCATAAATATTTACAATTCACTCATAGTACATTCAATTCTCATTAATTTGTTATCTTAAATGGCTTTTCGCAATTTGTTTCACATTTCATTATACAATTGCAATATCCATTCAAGAGTCATTTCATGAGTATATAACTCATATATTCCATATATTTGGAACATATTTCACATTCTATTTTCAACTCACTATTTCACTTCCATTTCTCATACCACCATTTCAATATCAATTATAAAACTTGATTATTCATTTACCTCTATTAACACGACTCGGACTCGGACGGATACACGGATCCAACCAAAACAGACCAGTTTGGCACCCAGTGCCTCATTGGCCATGCCGAAGTAATTTGGTACCCAGTACCTCATCGAATTTATCCGAAGTAACAATTTGACACCCAGTGTCTCATCGACTCGAGGTCGAAGTATCCCTGAACTCTTCCTATCCTATGGCATGCCAACTATATCCAACTCAGCCCGATACAATTAATAGGGTTTAAAATCAATTTTTAAATTTCAACCAATATTCATTTTAATTCAATAATCATAAATCCTCAAGAATTCAACTCAATATCATAATATCAAATATTCAATCATTTCACTTACTATACACATTAAGTAATAATTACAACAATTAATATTTCATGTACCATCATTTTTATGAATTTCATGTATATCTATTTCGGTAACAATTCATAATCATAATTATACATAATTATCAGACAAGTTTCATATACATAAATTCTCCATGTCACTAATCCAGTCATTCCAAATCGGAGAACGACTTACGGATATGAGTACATCGTTTTATTTGTGCCATAACCCAGTTATGGTCTTTTCATTAAAATGCCATAGCCCAGCTATGGTCTTACATTTAAAAATTGCCATGGTCCAACCATGGTCTTATCCGTCAATTCATCCTTTGCCATAAAACGATTGTACTCAATCCCGCGTTCAACTCGCTTTGAACATTTAATTCAATTTCATAGTTTAACAATAATTTTATTTCAACAAAATATATGAATAAATACATAATACCATTCACCAATTTAATAAATAAACATTAAAATTTAACCATACGAACTTACCTGGCTAAATTGTAGAAACAGTAAAATTCAGGGGTATTTTGGTAATTTCCTATTTTCCTTGATTTTCCACCCGATCTTGATCTATATTAATAATTTCATTCAATATATTAATTTAGACAATAAAACAATTCATTTTATGCAATTTGGTCTTTTTTACATTTTTACAAAATTGCCCCTAAAATTTTACTTTTATTCAATTTAGTCCCTGAGCCCAAAACATGCAAATTAACCATTTTTAATACAAATTCAAGCTAGCCAAATATTCATGGAATTCAATACAGCCCATTTTTGTAATAAATTCACAACAAACTCTTGTATTTTTACCATTTCAACAATTTAGTCCCTAATCGAGAAATTCATCAAAAATCACTTAATAAAATACTTTTATTTAACAAATAATATCTCAAATTCATCATTTAACATCAAGAATTATATATATTCATAAATGGCAACATCCAACATCTTTAACCAAATCAGAAACAAAGGTAAGGTTTAGTTGGACTTAATTGTAACAATCTCAAAAACATATAAATTATTGAAAACGGGGCTAAATTTAACTTACCTACAACAAAAAATATGAAAACCAGCTTGAGCTCTCCCCCTTATCTATTTTTCAACCAAAATTTTGAGAAGAAAAGCCTAGAATGCTTTTTAAATTTCAATTTGTCTTATTTGATTTCATTATAATTACAATTTTGCCATTGTTTCTTTTTATTTTATTATTTTTTTATTCATATGCTGCCTCATACATTAATTTAGGCATATTTATCACTTAAGTCCCTCCTCATTTATTAGCAAATTTTGCACCCTTTTCAATTTAGTCCTTTTTATTTAATTAACTATCCAAACGTTAAAATTTTCTAACGAAACTTTAATACTAACTCAATGACACTCCTTAAATATTTATAAAAATATTTACGACTCAATTTATATAATCAAGGTCTCGATACCTCGGTTTCAAAACTAATTAATTTGATAAATATTTCTAAAACATAAATCACTAATTCATAAGCCTTCCTAAATTCACGATTGGCTCATAAATAATTAATAATAAATTCATAAGCTCACTTGTCAGATTTTAGTGGTCTCAACCCACTGTTTCTAAAATTACTGAAATTTGGGCTATTACAACTCTCCCACCTTTAGGAAATTTCGTCCTCGAAATTTTTCACCTGATCAAAGCAAGTCTTTCTATTTTCTTCTTAATGATATATCACATATAAGTCTATCTTAACTCATTAGATTCAGAACTCATGTCATATGTCATATCAAAGCTTGATATTATACCAAATTTAACTAAATGGCCATGATATTCCCATGCCACAACTTTATCATTAGTAGTACGATTACCGAGAAATTCAAAGTGATTGTCTAACGAATCATAACCGAGAAACCCAAATTATCAAACTTTGACTGATGCTTCTAACATATTTGTATCTATAACTTTCAACTGATGTATGTTTTCCCTTTTCTTGGAAAGTGTCCATCAATATCATTTTACATAAGTGCAATAACTTCAACAATCAGAACGATTTTAACCCATAATAACATTTCCCGATTAGAACTGACCTAATAGATATATTTCTGTATCATGTCTACTAGAATATGAATCCCTCATTCTAACAGTTCGTCAATTTACCAGTGAATACACAAAATTTATTCCCGGACTTGTAGATAAACTCAAATGCGTATAACTCAATTAACCTTTCAAATGAATAACCCACTCTGATTACGATAACTGAATCGATTTTATTTATCGAATAGTAACTTTTTAGAATAATACATTCTTCTTGTTGTCAAGACAATCCAGATATACCATATATCATAAATATCACAGAATGCCAATAAAAAATTACCATAAGCTGCATTAACTCAAACAAATTATGACATCCCGTTATTGACTTGTTGACACTAATCAAGATTACCCGAGGAGTGAAAACCAATATACAAGTTTGAGCTCAATCTTCCACCAACTACTCTTTTGCCGATGTCAACCTTTTCACGAAAGCTAGAAAGGGACTATATATAATAAAGCTATTTCAATTATAATCATCGAAGCTTTGAACTATACCGATGCCACAACCATCAGATAGATTAAAAACCATAGTGCTATAATAGGACCGATGTTTCAACCGTGTAAATAGAATAATACCTAAACCACAATAGTGTACTCCATAATAGAAGAGGAAAATCGGAAGTAGTCCCAATAACAATCAGTGCAGTAATACAACTTCTATAATCTGAGGTCTGCATCACTGAGCTCTCATGATCAAACCAGGATTTATAACAGTAATATATGTAATTATCTCCAACCCATAAATATCTTTTACAGATGAACCATGTTTGATATATAAGATTAAACCATAAGAATGACAAGAAGAACCGAGATAATGAAATCCAAAATGTGAAGCTATACTGAATTTTCGAGAATAAAAACCACATTGAATGATAAAGAGATCGATAATATCCCAGAGAAAGTCCAAAAGAAGAATATTGCTCATACGCACTAGAATCAGTTGTGACAGAGACAACATAAATTACAAATATATATTTTAGAATATCAACCAGTAGAAGTAAAAAAATAACTTCATATGAGTCTGATCATCAAGTCTTGTATCTAACATAATAGATTAGAAAACAAAAGAAAGACAGAGCAATGCCGATTATGAATCAACCAGACTAACAATACTTTCATCTAACATTATAATTAACCAGGCTTTCTATATGATAAGAATCACATCTAGAAATGAACAATTGCATCTACCTCTGAGGATAAAAGAACATATGGAATACCCATATAGAATACACAAAAGATATAGCTGTGAGATACCCGACTATAACAGCTGCATTCAGATATTTTTGAAATTTCAACACTATCCCACTGACTACTAAAATCATCAATAATCTCACATTATCCCAATCACTAAAGAAATCATTTCAGAAGAAATTCTAATTAACCCATTCTTTAAATACCATACCTGAAAAAATCGATTACGCGTGAATAACTTCTCCCTTAATAGCGACATTATATATCCCAAAATAATCTTCAGAAAAATATGATATCTCTTTTAAAATCATCTTTACTTGCTAACCCATTCTCAGTTCTAACCACATTATTAATTACTCAACCACTGAACTCTTCGATTTCTCACTTGTGAGTTTAATCAATATAAATCTTGTGAATTCTATTGTGTAAGACATACAGGTGAAGGGTGGTGTAACAGCCCGATTTAAGGGCTAGTCGAAATAATGGTTTCAGAACCACTAATCCGAGGCTAGAGAGATTATTTTTATATTGTTTTATATGTTATAGCATGATCATATGAGTGCATAAAAATTTTGGTGAATTAATTTTAGTGATTGCATGCTTAATTTTGAAAAAGGACTAAATTCTATAAAGTGCAAAGTTTTGTTATACAAGCTAAAGGTGTCAAATAGCTATAGAACCTTAAATTAGAGGTCCTTAATGTGCAATTAGGACCTTTAGGGAGTGTTGGCCGGCCATAGGAACAAGGAAATGACATTGTCAAAAGTTAGGTGAAGTATTTGGTGACTTAATTGATAAATAAACATAAAATAAAGAAGAGAAGAGATATCATCTTTTTCATTTCCTCTTTTCCACCAATTATTCACTCAAGAAGGGGGCCATGGAAGCTTGAAAATTTCAGTAACCTTAAATCCTTGCAAGTAAGTCATTTTGATGGTCATTTTTGATAATTTTTGTACTTTTGGAACCCCTACAGCTTAATCTAGCTAATGAGGGGACTATTTTATAAAATGATTGAAAGTCTAGGGTTTTGCCATGAGAGCATTAATATTGTTTGCTAAATTTTTATGGAAGAAAATGAATCTTGGTTGTTAAATAAACAACTTTTGTGAAAGGGGTTTCCATGAAAACACTTAAAATGGACCTTTTTGTAAAGGTTGCAAAATAGGTAGTAAATGTGTGAAATAATTGGATTTGTGAGTTGCTATAAGCTTAAAATATATTCGGCTAGACTTGGTTAATGAGGAAATTTGATGAAAATCAATTTACAATCCTAGGGGCAAAATCATAATTTTGTAAAAGTCTTGGGGCAAAACAGTAATTTTTGCCAAAGTAGGAATTTTGAAATGTTTTGATTAATGTGATGATTAAATGAGTGAGTTTTATCAATATAGATCAAGAAAAACAGAGTTCAGACCTAGACCGAGGAAAAACCAAGCTAGTGGACTAAAATCAAATTAGTCGCCCTTATTTTGTGTACCGAGGTAAGTTGTACGTAAATAAAACAACGTTATTACATTTATGCTTTAAACAATTAATATTGTATAAATGTTTGATTATTGCTATGAATATGCATGATAAAAGTTGATGTGATATATTCCCGGTTGAACCTTAGGAATAGATTGGGTATCCAAGCAATGATATTTGAGCGATATGTGCGCTAGTGTAAGATCGTGTCGAGGACATGGCATCGGCCACATTATGGATAGCCAGTGTGAGACCATGTCTGGGACATGGCATCGACGTTGACATGTGTGCTAGTGTAAGACCATGTCTCTGACATGGCATCGGCCACATTATGAGAGCCAGTGTAAGACCATGTTAGGAACATGGCGTCGGCATTGAGATGAGAGCTAATGCAAGACCATGTCTGGGACATGGCATCGGCCTTGAAATATAAGCCAGTGTAAGACCATGTCTGGGACATGGCATCGGTATTGTACTCTTGTGTGAGGTTTAGCAGATATCCTTTGGTATTCCAATGGGTTCAACGGGTAAATTAAAGATTGTGTCAAAAGTGAGAAAAGTTACAGCTATGTTGTAAGTGATACAGGTACCTACATGAGATTCTTGAGAAATGAACTCGAATTATTTTGTGTGATTAGTAAAGGTGGAAATGAGTAAGTTATGCCTTTAATCATTCGAGAATCATGTACAAGTTTATAATATGCTATGAAAATGATAATGCTTGTTAATTGTTGCTAATTATTTGCATGCGACTTACTAAGCTTTATGCTTATTCCCTTTCCTTTCCATTTTCTTATAGTGTTGCCCAGCTAGCTCAGGATTCAAAGGACGTCGGAGGCACGATCACACTATCAATTTGAACATTTGGTATAGTTAGATTTATCATTTTGAGTATGGCATGTATAGGGACTTGGTATTTTGTTAAGTGTCATATTGTTTCGGCCAAATGTGTTGGCTTGTCTTAAAGAGGAATTCATTTTGTATAAGGCCATAGTTGATGGCTAATACTTATTGTTGATAAATGCAAATGTTTGTGTTTCCATGAATGAGGTTATTACGTGGGTTGGTTGATAATAAGAAATGTTGTAGGTGATAGAAAATAGCTTGGATTTGAGGCGGGGATGCCTTGGTTATGACCGATTTAGTCATGTGTTTGTGCTTTTGATAGTACTATATGATGTGTGTAGATGTGTGCTTGAAAGGGGTGACAAAAAGGCTTGGAAAATAGCCTAACAGCCGTCCACACGGGCAGACACATGGCCGTGTGTCTAGGCCGTGTGTGACACACGGTTGCCCCATGGGCATAAGTTGAGGCCGTGTGTCCCCTGCACCTAAATTGTAAAAACTCAGATTAGCACATGGACTGGTCACACGGGCGTGTGCCAGGCTATGTGACATCCTGATTTCTAGCGAGGCACAGGTCAGGCTCGCGCACGGGCTAAGGACATGGCCATGCAAGTCACACGGCTGTGCCCTAAGTACACACGGGCGTGTGCCCCTATTTTCAATGAGATTTTCTAAAGTTTTCTAAGGTTCTTATTTTGGCCCCAAACCGTTTCTAAGGTATGTTTTGGGTCTCGTAGGCTCATATTAGGGATTTTATGACAAACTTTGAAAAGTTTTAAATTTTTGAGCGAACTTTTATGACCCAAAATCATATGTTAGTATGTGTTTAAGTTAAGTAATGCCTCGTACCCTGTTCCAGCGTCAAACACGGGTAAGGGGTGTTACATTTAGTGGTATCAGAGCTATGATTTAGTCGATTCTCAGACTAACCTAGCGTGTGTACGAGTCTAGCTATACATGCCATATATAAATTGTGATAGTGTGACGATTCCTGACAACTTAAATGTGTTTTTATATAGTAAATGGATCCCAACGAAGTAGTGGCAGATGATGCAGAAAGTAATGCGCCGGCTCCCATAGAAGGGTCTGTGCCAGTCGAAAGTGGGCCCGTGACGCTGAGTCAGGGTGGAGGGGCTAGAGAAGCCTTCCTCCATATGATGAATGTATGGTATTTAGAGTTTGCTCGTGCAAACTCGAACGCTCCACCTCCTCCACCACCTCTAATTCCCCAGCCTGCCCCTACAACTCCCCAAGTAGTGGAAACGATTAGAAGAGAAAAACCTCCATTTGATAGAATTTAGAAGCAAAGGGCTGAGGAATTTAGAGCGAATATAGATGATGACCCAGAGAGGGCAGAATTTTGGCTAGAAAATACCATTAGGGTATCCGATGAGTTGTCTTGCACACATGAAGAGTGTATGAAGTGTGTTGTATCAGTCTTGCGAGACTCGGCCTACCAATGGTGGAACACCCTTGTGTCAATTGTACCAAGGGAGAGAATAACTTGGGAATTCTTTCAGGAAAGGTTTCGTAAAAAGTATATTAGCCAGAGATTTATAGACCAGAAAATGAAAGAATTCCTTGAGTTAAAACAAGACCGAATGACGGTAACCGAGTATGAGCGTGAGTTTGTAAGGCTCAGCAAATACGCTCAGGAATGTGTATCCACCAAAGCCATCATGTGCAAAAGATTCTAGGATGGATTAAATGAAGATATCCGACTATTAGTTGGCATCCTGGAATTAAAAAAGTTTGTGGTGCTTGTTGAAAGAGCTTGCAAGGCCGAAGAATTGGCCAAAGAGAAAAGGAAAGTTGATATTGAGTCTCGTGACTCGAAGAAAAGATAGTTAGGAAAATTGTTTCAGTCCTCATCCAAGAAATCAAGAGAGTTCACTACTCGATCCAATGCTTCAGTTGGATTTTCAAATAGAAATAAGAATAAGCAATACACGACGTCTAAGGCTCAGACCACTTCAATTGCGAGTGCTGGTAGTGCCTGACCTAATAGACCAGAATGCTCACAGCGTGGTAGGCGTCACTTCGGTGAATGCTGAGGAAATAAAAGAGGCTGCTTCAAATGTGGGTCACTAGACCATTTTATTTGAAACTGTTCTGAGATGGAAGAAAAAGACGGAAAGCGAGAAGTGCGAGCGAATAATGCTCCTTCTTGGGGTAGACCACAAAAGAACCCTGGAAGTGGGGCTAGAAGCAGAGGTGCGCCTAGAGATTCTACCATGAGGTTTGAGGGTCGAGCACCTGCAAGGACTTATGCCATTCGCGCTCGCGAAGAGGCATCATCTCTAGATGTAATAACGGGTACTTTTTCTCTTCATGATATCTCTATTGTTGCTTTGATTGATCCGGGGTCTACCCATTCCTATATTTGTATGAAATTGGCATCTAGTATGAATATGCCTGTTAAGTCCATAGAAATTGTCATAAAAGTGTCAAACACGTTAGGCAAGCATGTGCTAGTTGACCAAGTGTGTAGGAATTGTCCTTTGGCAATTAGAGGTCATTGTTTTCCAGCTAATCTTATGCTGCTACCGTTTGATGAATTTGATGTGATTCTTGGTATGGATTGGTTAGCAGCTCATGATGTGATAGTAAATTATGGGAGAAAATTTATTGAACTGAAATGTGAAAATGGGGATATCCTTCGAGTTGAATCAGGTGAATCAGATAGCTTGCATGTAGTGATTTCTTCTTTGGCAGCTGGGAAATGTATAAGAAAAAGGTATGAGTCTTATATCGCGTTTGTGTTGAATACTCAAGAGTCGGAAATAAAGATTGAGCCAGTGCCAGTGGTATGTGAGTATCCAGATGTCTTTCCAGAGGAGTTGCCCGGATTGCCTCCAATTAGGGAAGTTAAGTTCGGTATTGAGTTGGTCCCGGGTACGACACCTATTTTGATTACCCCATATAGGATGGCTCCGACAAAATTAAAGGAGCTGAAAATACAGTTACAAGAGTTAACAGATAAGGGTTTTGCGAGACCGAGTTATTCTCCGTGGGGTGCTCCTGTACTTTTTATAAAAAAGAAGACAGGTCGATGAGATTATGTATAGACTACCGACAGCTCAACAAGGTTACAGTTAAGAACAAGTATCCTTTGCCAAGGATCGACGATTTGTTTGACCAATCAAAGGGGGCCACAGTGTTTTCTAAGATAGACTTGAGGCCTGGTTACTATCAGTTGAGAGTTAAGGAGCAGGATGTGCCAGAAACTGCATTTCAGACGAGGTATGGCCACTATGAGTTCCTGGTCATGCCTTTTGGCTTAACAAATGCTCCTGTCATGTTTATGGATTTAATGAATCGTATTTTTCGACCGTATTTGGATAAGTTTGTCGTTGTTTTTATCGATGACATATTAATTTATTCTCATGATGAAAGTGAGCATGCAGAGCATTTAAGAACTATCTTACAAACTTTAAAAGATAAGCAGTTGTATGCTAAGTTTAGCAAAAGTGAGTTTTGGCTCCGAGGGGTCAGATTTTTAGAACACATTGTGTCGGGTGATGGAATTAGAGTTGACCTGATTAAGATATCGGATATAGTTGATTGGAAACCGCCGAGGAATGTGTCAGAAATTAAAAGCTTTTTGGGCTTAGCGGGATACTACAAACGGCTTGTTAAAGGATTCTCCATGATTGCTACACCGATGACGAGGTTGCTATAGAAAGATGTCAAGTTCGAATGGACAGAGAAGTGCCAACAGGGTTTTGAGAAAATAAAAGCATTATTGACTGTAGCTCCAATTTTAGTGCAACCGAAACCGAGAAAGGAATTTGTGGTGTATAGTGATGCATCCTTAAATGGATTAGGGTGTGTGCTTATGCAAGAAGGCAATGTAATAGCTTATGTCTCGAGACAACTGAAGCTGCATGAGAAAAACTATCCGACTCACGACTTAGAGTTAGCCGCCATAGTGTTCGCACTGAAGATTTGGAGACACCATTTGTATGGCGAGAGATGCCGAGTGTTCATTGACAATAAAAGTCTAAAGTATTTGATGACTCAAAAGGAGTTAAAGCTACGGCAGCGGAGATGGTTAGAGTTGATAAAAGACTATGATTTGATAATTGACTATCACCCTGGGAAGGTGAATGTGGTCACCGATGCTTTGAGTAGGAAGTCATTGTTTGCCTTGAGAGCTATGAATACCCAATTGACTGTGACTGATGACGGTTCGGTCATAGCAGAGTTAAGAGCTAGACTGATGTTTCTGGAAGAAATTTGTGAATCCTAGAAGAGTGATAAAGAGTTACAAGCCAAGATAACTCAGTGCGAGGTGGGTATTGAATCATAATTTCAGATTGGTGTCGATGGCTGTTTAATGTTTTGAGACAGAATCTATGTACCCAAAAATGATGAGCTTATTTGGAAAATTCTGCCTGAGGCACATAGCAGTCGTATGTCTATCCATCCGGGTAGTGTGAAAATGTATAATGACTTGAAGAAAATGTATTGGTGGTCGGGAATGAAAAGAGACATCTCAGAGTTTGTCTCTAAGTGTTTAATTTGTCAACAAGTGAAAGCCGAACACCAAGTACCTTCGGGTTTACTTCAACCTGTGATGGTTCCCTAGTGGAAATGGGACCGTATTACCATGAATTTTGTGTCTGGATTACCGTTGACGCCAAGGAAGAAAGATGTTGTATGGGTTGTGGTTGATAGGCTAACCAAGTTGGCTCATTTTATACCGGTGCGTGCCGATTACACACTTGAAAATTTGGCTAATTTGTATGTTACTGAAATTGTACGACTTCACCGGGTACCTTTATCGATCATTTCGGATAGAGATCCGAGGTTCACATCTCAGTTTTGGAAAAATTTACAAGAAGCGTTGGGGATGAACCTAAATTTTAGTACCGCTTTCCACCCGCAAATCGACGGTCAGTCGGAAAGAGTGATTTAGATTCTTCAAGATATGTTGCGGTGTTATGCTCTTGAGTTTCAAGGCAGTTGGGAAAGGTACTTACCGTTGGTAGAGTTTGCTTACATCAATAGTTATCAGTCGAGTTTGAAAATAGCGCCTTATGAAGCTTTGTATGGGCGTAAGTGCTGAATGCCCTTGTATTGGACCGAACTTAGAGAAAACTAGATATACGGGGTTAACTTAGTCAGAGAAACCGAAGAGAAAGTAAAGGTAATTCGTGACTGTTTGAAGGCCGCTTCGGATAGACAAAAATCCTACGCGAATTTGAAACAAAAAGAAATTGAGTTTCAAGTCGGTGATAAGGTGTTCTTGAAAGTATCCCCGTGGAATAAAGTCCTCTGATTCGGTACGAAAGGCAAGTTAAGTCCACGTTTTATTGGGCCATATGATGTGATTGAGAGAGTTGGACCGGTAGCATACCGATTAGCCTTGCCATCTAAGTTAGAAAAGATCCACAATGTATTCCATGTGTCTATGTTGCGTCGTTACCGATCTAACCCATCACATGTGATTTCACCAACAGACGTTGAGATTTGTTCAGACATGACCTATGGTGAAGAGCCGGTTAAGATTTTAGATCGGGAGGTCAAGAACTTGAGGAACAAAAGTATAGCACTTGTGAAAGTACTATGGTATAGACATGGGGTTGAAGAGGCCACATGGGAGCCCGAGGAAACCATGAGAGACCAATACCCAAACCTTTTCACTGGTAAGATTTTTGGGGACGAAAATCCCTAAGGGGGAGAATTGTAACAGCCCAGTTTAGGGGCTAGTCGGAACAGTGGTTTAGGAGAGATTATTTTTATATTATTTTATGTGCTATAGCATGATTATATGAGTGCATAAAAAATTTGGTGAATTAATTTTAGTGATTGTATGCTTAATTTTGAAAAAGAACTAAATTGGATAAAGTGCAAGTTTTGTTATACAAGCTAAAGGTGTCAAATAGCTATAGAACCTTAAATTGGAGGTCTTTAATGTGCAATTAGGACCTTAAAGGAGTGTTGGTCGGCCATAGGGACAAGGAAATGACATTGTCAAAGGTTAGGTGAAATATTTGGTGACTTAATTTATAAATAAACATAAAATAAAGAAAAGAAGAGATATCATATTTTTCATTTGCTCTTCTCCACCGATTATTCACTCAGGAAAGGGGCCATGGAAGCTTGAAAATTTCAGCAACCTTAAATCCTTGCAAGCAAGTCATTTTGATGGTCATTTTTGATAATTTTTGTACTTTTGGAACCCCTAAAGCTTAATCTAGCTAATGAGGGGACTATTTTATAAAATGATTGAAAGCCTAGGGTTTTTCCATGAGATAATTAATGTTGTTTGCTGAATTTTTATGGAAGAAAATGAATCTTGGTTGTTAAATAAACAACTTTTGTGAAAGGGGTTTCCATAAAAACACTTAAAATGGACCTTTTTGTAAAGGTTGCAAAATAGGTAGTAAATGTGTGAAATAATTGGAGTTGTTAGTTGCTATAAGCTTAAAATAGATTCTGCTAGACTTGGTTAATGAGGAAATTTGATGAAAATCAATTTACGAGCCTAGGGGTAAAATCATAATTTTACAAAAGTCTAGGGGCAAAGCGGTAATTTTTGCCAAAGTAGGAATTTTGAAATGTCTAGAATAATGTGATGATTAAATGAGTGAATTTTATTAATATAGATCAAGAAAAACGAAGTCCGGACCTAGACCGAGGAAAAACCAATCTAGTGGACTAAAATCAAATTAGTCGCCCTTATTTTGTGTACCGAGGTAAGTTGTACGTAAATAATACAACGTTATTACATTTACGCTTTAAACAATTAATATTGCATAAATGTTTGATTATTGCTATGAATATGCATGATGAAAGTTGATGTGATATATTCCCGGTTGAACCTTAGGAATAGATTGGACATCCAAGCCATGACATTTGAGCGATATGTGCGCTAGTGTAAGACCATGTCTGGGACATGGCATCGGCCACATTATGGATAGCTAGTGTAAGACCATGTCTGGGACATGGTGTAACAGTCCGGTTTAGGTCCTAGTCGGAATAGTGGTTTTGGGACCACAATTCCGAGTTAAAAAAATGTGTGTGTCTTCTGTATGTGATTAAGCATGTGTTAAAGTTTCGTGAATTAATTTGTCCGTTTGTGTGCTTAATTTGAGAAAAGGATTAAATCGCGTAAAATGAAAAAGTGGTTAATTAATGTGTAAGTGTTAATTTGCTAATGTCTTTATAATGTGAAGTCCTTAATAGGCAATTAGCTCACTAATAAAGAAAGTGGACGGTAATGGTCAAGAATGACCTTATATTATATGTTATATATAGATTTTGTATTAAAGGTTAATTTTGTAAATTGGAAATTACATGTTAATTAATATAACAAAAGGCAAAAATAAGCCATAAAGTTAGTGTTCATCTTAGCCAAATCTTGCAAGAAAAAGAAAAGAAAATAAGGTTTTAAAGCTAGCTATATTCAGCCATTGTCCAAGCTTAATTCAAGGTAAGTTTTTGTTCGATTTTTGATAATTTCTATGTTTTTCTAATCGTTGCTTCGTGCTCTTCAAAACCCATGCTTCAATTTTGTGAATTTATGAAAGTTTTGAAATGTGCCATTGATGAACACATGGATTTTTTGATGTTTGAAGATGAATAATGAAAGATACGTGATAGATTAATATAGTTTGTCTTTGAATTTTTGATGAATTTGAGTAATTTGGACTTAATTGAGAAAATAATATTTTGAGGGACTAAATTGTAAAATAAATGAAATGTATGGATTTGTATGATTGTAGTGAATATTAGGCTAAGCATGGGTACAAGCAAATTATGTGTATTTTGTGATTTTGTGAAATAAGGACTAAAATGTCAAAATGTGAAAATATGAGGGCTAATTTTTTTAATTTCCCTAAATATGTATATTTGGATTGAATTGAATGAATTAGTAAATAAATGAGTTAAATTTGAATATGTATAGATCAAGAACCGAAGAAAATAGACATACATCGTGGGAAATCTAAAGTGATCGAGTAGCCGAAATTGCTCGTTTATGTTTATCCGAATTCGAGGTAAGTCTATATACAAATAAATGTATTTACATTGATATATGTATGTTCATATGAAAATTTATAATGATGAATGTATATGAGATGATGAGTACATGAAATTTGAGATAGTATCGACATGATGTCAACTTCCGAAAAAGTCCCGTATGAACCTAGGAATAGATAGGATTACATATGTCATGACATAGGTGTCCGATATGTGATATCGTGTAAGACCACGTCTGGGACGTTGGCATCGATTTGAGATTTTACGTGTAAGACCATGTCTGGGACATTGGCATCGTATTGATTCATGTAAGACCCTGTCTGGGACAGTGGCATCGATATCTGGTTACATGTAAGACCACGTCTGGGATGTTGGCATTGTATGACTATTCCGAGCATTCTGAGTATCCTATTTGATTTCGAATGGTTCAATGGGCAAAATCGAGAAATGAAAGTCTACGTGAAATGTATAAACGAATCAGGTACGTTTGAATTGTACACTAAGCAAGTGTATGAAAGGTAAGTGTTTATATGAACTTACCTAGGTGAGATATGTGAATAGATTTGATAAGGTAAAATGTTTTATATGTGTGAATGAGCTATGATCTGAAGAAGTACATGGTGATAAATATGTTGGTAAACAAATGGCTAGATAAATGAGCCAAGAAAAATCATGAATGTGCAAATGAGCTGGTAATAAACTCATATTAGTTATGAATAATGAATGCCTATATGTTAAGTTTATTTGTATATGACTTACTAAGCTTTTGGAAAGCTTACTTTGTGTGTGTTTACTCTGTTTTATAGGTCGTCAAAGCTACGAGAGGCTCGGGGATTATCGAAGATCGTCATCACACTACTCAAATCACATTTTGGTACCTTATGTTCTTATATAATAAGTATGGCATGTATAGTCTAGCTAAAATGGATTATGTTTATGATATGTAATCGCCATGTGATATGGCTAGATAAATGTTGGTGATATGTATGAGTGATCAAGCCTTATAATGGTTGGTTTTGGTATGGTTTGATAGCAAATGAAATGGTCATATGAATGGTAAGCTTTTTTATGCATAGTTAGCATATTATTGATGGTAAGTTTGTGATGGATTATACTTTGAAATGCTTGTGGTTATATTCAGTTAAATGGTGCCTAAGTAGGAGTGTTTGTGATGATTATAAAATGGAAGAAATGATGTACAATTTGATATGTTTTGGTTGCCATTGATGTATGGAAAGATGCTTGCATGTGTTTGTAGGGATGACCCATTGTGTGGGTGGCATTTTGGCCTTGCTAATGGCCTATATTTGCCCACACGATTGAGCACACGGGCATGTGGCTCAACCGTGTCCTTCGTGGTTGTTTTTCAAAACAAGTCAGACTCGACCACGGGCGTGTGACTGGCCGTGTGGTGCAAGTCAGGCTCGACCACGGGTGAGGCACACGGGCGTGTCCACGGCCATGTGGGCAAGTCAGTATGTATGCCCTGTTTTGACACGGCTTAGACACACAGGCGTGTTTGAGGCCATGGGAGGCACACGGCCTGCCCACACGGGTGTGTGGCCTCTGTAACTTATAAAAAAATTTAAATTTCAGAAAGTTTCCATATGTATTCGGTTTAGTCTCGGGCCTTTCTTAAAACACACTTGAGGTCTCGTAGACCTATTTAAGGGACACTTTGATGGGATTTTATGAATTATATTATGAAATATCTGTAAAAGTTTTCGATCTGTTTGGTAATACCTTTAACCCTAGACCGGCGATGGTTACGGGTTAGGGGTGTTACATTTTATTGGTGTTAGAGCTACGGTTTAGTCGATTCTCGGACTAACGTAGCGTGTGAGAGTCTAGCTATACATGCCATATATATGAAATGTGATAGTGTGATGAATCCTGACGTGTAAAATGTGTTTTCGTAATAGTAATGGATCCCGAAAGAGCCATAGCTGATGACGTTGAAAGCAATGCGCCTGCTCCCGCTCAAGGGATAGCACCATCTGATTCGAGACCGGCTACTAGCGGTCAAGAGGGAGAGGCTAAACAAGCTTTCTCCCAAATGATGAATGAGTGGTTCACTCAGTATGTAAGAACTAATCCGGCTGTTTCACAACCTCCTCCCCCGTCTAATCCTCCTAAGACTTCTGCTATACCTTCGGTTATGAGCTTGAATATGTTGAACAAACCTTCGGTCGATAAAATCTGTAAGTATGGGGCTGAAGAGTTCAGGGCCACCAGTGATGACGATGCCGAGAAAGCCGAGTTTTGGCTAGAGAACACTATCCGAGTATTTGATGAAATGTCAATGACTCCTGAAGAATGCATAAAATGTGTTGTTTCTTTGCTACGAGATGCAGCTTACCAATGGTGGAAGACCTTGATTTCTGTTGTTCCGAAAGAACGGGTTACATGGGATTTCTTTCAATCTGAGTTCCTAAAGAAACACATCAGTCAGAGATTTATTGATCAGAAACAAAAAGAGTTTTTTGGGCGAAACAGGTCGCATGTGCATTCTGAGTATGAAAGAGAGTTCGTGAGATTAAGTTAGTATGCTTGGGAAAGTGTATCAGCCGAGGCAATAATGTAAAAAAGATTTGAAGATGGCTTGAATGAAGATATTCGCTTGCTAGTGGGAAATCTGGAAATAAAAAAATTCGTTGTGCTTGTTGATCGAGCATGCAAAGCTGAGGCACTCGGGAAAGACAAAAGAAAAACTGAGTCTGAAGTCAGTGATGCGAGGAAGAGATTTTCGAGCAAATCATTTTAGTCTACTTCAAAGAAATTCAGAGATGAACATAGCCATTCTAGAACTATTATGGGACATTCGAATTCGAGAGATCGAGCTAGATCACAGTCGAATTCTAAAGCTCTAGCTACATCGATGACTAGTTTGGGAAATGTCCGATCTGAGCGACCTGAATGTAAGCATTGTGGTAAAAGACATCCAAAAAGTTGTAGGTTGAATGATGGAGCTTGTTTCAGATTTTGATCGTTAGATCATTTCATCCGAGATTGCTCAGAGTCTGTTGAGCAAGAGATAGTTCAGAATCCGAGATCTGATAATTTTTCAACGAGAGGTAGACCTTCCCGAAATGTAAGAAATGTCAGTGGTAGCCAGAGAGCTGTTAAAGACTCAGTTGTGAGATCTGAAGCTAGAGCGCCTGCCAGAGCATATGCCAGTCGAGCTCGTAAGGAAGCTTCATCTCCGGATGTTATAATGGGTACATTTACTCTTTATGATACTTCTGTGATTGCATTGATAGACCCAGGTTCTACACATTCGTATATAAGCATGAACTTAGTATCCAGTAAGACTTTGTCTGTAGAGTCTACTGAATTTGTTATTAGAGTATCGAACCCCTTAGGTAAAAGTGTCTTGGTTGATAAAGTATGCAAGAACTGTCTGTTGATGTTTAGAGATTTTTGTTTTCCGGCTGATCTGATGCTATTACCATTTATTGAGTTTGATATAATTTTGGGTATGGACTGGTTGACATTGCATGATGCTGTTGTGAACTGTAAAAGAAAAACTATTGATTTGAGATGTCAGAATGATGAAATAGTTCGGATTGAGTCTAATGATATGAATGGACTACCAGCTGTGATATCTGTGTTAAAAGCTCATAGTTATGTGAAAAAGGGATATGAAGCTTATTTTGCTTATGTAATTGACTCAAAAGTGACTGAAAAGAAAGTTGAATCAGTGCCAGTGGTTTGTGAATTCCTTGATGTATTTCCTGAAGAATTGCCCGGATTACCTCCGATACGTGAAGTTGAATTTTGTATTGATTTGTTACTGGGAACAACTCCTATTTCGATAGCTCCGTATAGAATGGCACCAACAGAGTTGAAAGAGTTAAAGTCACAGTTGCAAGAGTTGACTGACAGAGGGTTTGCAAGACCGAGTTTCTCCCCTTGGGGTGCTCCTGTTCTGTTTGTGAAAAAAGAAAGATGGCACGATGAGAATGTGCATTGATTATCGTCAGTTGAACAAGGTGACTATAAAGAATAGATATCCTCTACCCAGAATTGATGATTTGTTCGATCAGTTGAAAGGAGCCACAGTGTTTTCAAAGATAGATTTGAGATTGGGATACTACCAGTTGCGAGTAAAAGATTTAGACATTCTAAAAACCACTTTCAGAACGAGGTACGGACATTATGAGTTTTTAGTTATGCCTTTTGGACTAACAAATGCTCCTGCTGTTTTTATGGATCTGATGAACAGAATTATTTAGACCGTACTTAGATCAATTTGTTGTTGTATTCATTGACGACATCTTGATTTATTCACCTGATGAGATTGAGCATGCTAAGCATCTGAAAATTGTGCTACAAACTTTGCAAGATAAGCAATTATATGCGAAGTTCAGTAAATGTGAATTTTGGTTGCGAGAAGTTGGTATTCTGGGACATGTTGTATCAGCCTCTGGAATACGAGTTGATCCGAATAAGATTTCTGCTATTCTGGAATGGAAACCTCCAAGAATGTGTCTGAAGTTTGTAGTTTTCTGGGACTAGCTGGTTATTATCGTCAGTTTGTAAAAGGATTCTCGATGATATCTACTCCGTTGACTAGGTTGCTTCAGAAATATGTGAGATTTGAATGGTCTAATAGATGTCAGAAAAGCTTTGATTAGTTGAAAGCCCTTTTGACTGAAGCTCCAGTTTTGATACAACCAGAATCGGGTAAAGAATTCGTGATTTACAGTGATGCTTCAATGAATGGTCTGGGATGTGTTTTGATGCAGGAAGGAAAAGTTATAGCTTATGCCTCGAGACAATTAAAGCCGCACGAAAAGAACTATCCGACACACGATCTTGAGCTAGCTGCGGTTGTGTTGCATTAAAGATCTGGCGCCATTATCTTTACGGTGAAAAATGCCATGTATATTCGGATCATAAAAGTTTGAAGTATTTGATGACTCAGAAAGATTTGAATCTGCGACAGAGAAGATGGTTAGAGCTTCTGAAAGATTGCGAGCTTGTGATAGACTACCATCCGGGTAAGGCAAATGTTGTTGCTGATGCTTTGAGCTGGAAATCACTGTTTGCATTGTGCGCTATGAATGCTCATTTAGACTTGTCTGATGATGGTTTGGTTTTGGCAGAATTGAAAGCAAAATCATTATTCTTACAACAAATATGTGATGCTCAGAAGATTGATAACGAAATACTATCAAAACGAGCTCAATGTGATTCGAATTCCGATTTTGAAATTAGAGTTGATGATGATGATTGCTTGTGATTTCGAGATCGATTATGTATTCCAAGAAACCCAGAGTTGATTCAGTTGATTTTGAATGAAGCTCATAATAGTAGCCTATCTGTTCATCTGGGTAGTACAAAGATGTATCATAATTTGAAGCAACACTATTGGTGGTTTGGTATGAAAAGAGATATCTCTGACTTTGTATCGAAATGTTTAATCTGTCAGCAAGTTAAAGCTGAACATCAGGTTCCATCTGGTTTGCTACAACCAATTCTGATTCCCGAATGGAAATGGGATATAGTGACGATGGACTTTGTTTCTGGATTGCCATTGACTCCGAGAAATAAAGATGCAATTTGGGTCGTAGTTGATCGATTGACGAAATCTGCCCATTTTATTTCGGTACGATCTGATTACTCACTTGATAAATTAGCTGAGCTTTATATTTCTGATATTGTGAGATTGCACGGAGTGCCATTGTCTATTGTGTCTGATAGAGATCTGAGATTTACATCACGATTCTGGAAGAAATTGCAAAAAGCTTTAGGTACAAAATTGCATTTCAGTACGTCTTTTCATCCGCAGACAGATGGTCAGTCCGAACGGATTATTTAGTTTCTTGAGGATATGTTGAGATGTTACATCCTTGAGATTAATGGTACGTGGGAACAATATTTTCCATTGATTGAATTTGCATATAATAATATTTTTCAGTCGAGCATCAAAATGGCACCCTATGAAGCTTTGTATGGACGCAAATGTCGAACACCTTTGTACTGGTTAGAACTCAGTGAAAATAAGATACACGGGGTTGATTTGATAAAAAACACTGAACAGAAAGTGAAAGCAATCCATGATAGTCTGAAAGCAGCGTCTGATCGTCAGAAGTCCTATGCAGACCTGAAAAGAAAAGACATTGAATTTGAGATTGGTGATAAAGTATTTATAAAAGTATCTCCGTGGAAAAAAGTACTCAGATTCGGACGTAAAGGCAAGTTGAGTTCGAGGTTCATCGGACCGTATGAAATCATCGAACGAATTGGATCAGTTGCTTATAAGTTGTTTTTGCCACCGGAACTAGAAAAGATTCATAATGTATTTCACGTGTCAATCCTTCGTCGGTACAGATCCAATCCATCACTTGTGATAACTCCGTCTGAGATTAAAATTCGATCTGCTATGACTTATGTAGAAGAACCGATCCATATTTTAGCTCGTGAAGTGAAAGAATTGCGAAATAATAAAATATCGTTTGTAAATGTACTATGGCATCGACATGGAGTTGAAGAGGCTACGTGAAAGCCCGAAGATGTAATGAAACAACAACATCTGAATTTATTCAGCGGTAAGATTTTCGGGGACGAAAATCCCTAAGGGGGGAGAATTGTAATAGTCTGATTTAGGCCCTAGTCAGAATAGTGGTTTTGGGACCACAAATCCGAGTTAGAAAAATATTTTAATATTATTTTCTGTCTTCTGTATGTGATTAAGCATGTGTTAAAGTTCCGTGAATTAATTTGTCCGTTTGTGTGCTTAATTTGAGAAAAGGGTTAAATCGCGTAAAATAAAAAAGTGGTTAATTAATGTGTAAGTGTTAATTTGCTAATGTCTTTATAATGTGAAGTCCTTAATAGGCAATTAGCCCACTAATAAAGAAAGTGGACGGCAATGGTCAAGAATGACCTTATATTATATGCTATATATATATATATATATTATTAAAGGTTAATTTTGTAAATTAGAAATTACATGTTAATTAATATAACAAAAGGCTAAAATAAGCCATCAAGTTAGTGTTCATCTTAGCCGAATCTTGAAAGAAAAAGAAAAGAAAATAAGGTTTTAAAGCAAGCTATATTCGGCCATTGTCCAAGCTTAATTCAAGGTAAGTTTTTGTTCGATTTTTGATAATTTCTATGTTTTTCTAATCGTTGCTTCGTGCTCTTCAAAACCCATGCTTCAATTTTGTGAATTGATTAAATTTTTGAAATGTGCCATTGATGAACACATGAACTTTGTGGTGTTTGAAGATGAATTATGAAAGATATGTGATAGATTAATATAGTTTGTCTTTGAATTTTTGATGAATTTGAGTAATTTGGACTTAATTAAGAAAATAATATTTTGAGGGACTAAATTGTGAAATAAATGAAATGTATGGATTTGTATGGTTGTAGTGAATATTCGGCTAAGCTGGGTACAAGATAATTATGTGTATTTTGTGATTTTGTGAAATAAGGACTAAAATGTCAAAATGTGAAAATATGAGGGCTAATTTGTAAATTGCCCAAAATATGTATATTTGGATTGAATTGAATGAATTAGTAAATAAATGAGTTAAATTTGAATATGTATAGATCAAGAATCGAAGAAAACGGACTTAGATTATGGGAAATCAAAAATAATTGAGTAGCCGAGTTCGTTTCTGTTTATCCGAATCCGAGGTAAGTCTATATACAAATAAATGTATTTACATTGATATATGTATGTTCATATGAAAATTTATAATGATGAATGTATATGAGATGATGAGTACATGAAATCTGAGATAGTATCGACATGATGTCAACTTCCGAAAAAGTCCCATATGAACCTAGGAATAGATAGGATTACATATGTCATGACATAGGTGTCTGATATGTGATATCGTGTAAGACCACGTCTGCGACATTGGCATCGATTTGAGATTTTACGTGTAAGACCATGTCTGGGACATTGGCATCGTATTGATTTGTGTAAGACCCTGTCTGGGACAGTGGCATCGATATCTGGTTACATGTAAGACCACGTCTGGGATGTTGGCATTGTACGCCTATTCTGAGCATTCTGAGTATCCTATTTGATTCCGAATGGTTAAACGGGAAAATCTGAGAAATGAAAGTCTACGTAAAATGTATAAACGAATCAGGTACGTTTGAATTGTACACTAAGCAAGTGTATGAAAGGTAAGTGTTTATATGAACTTCCCTAGGTGAGATATGTGAATAGATTTGATAAGGTAAAATGTGTTATATGTGTGAATGAGCTATGATCTGAAGAAGTACATGGTGATAAATATGTTGGTAAACAAATGGCTAGCTAAATGAGCCAAGAAAAATCATGAATGTGCAAATGAGCTGGTAGTAAACTCATATTAGTTATGAATAATGAATGCCTATATGTTAAGTTTATTTGTATATGGCTTACTAAGCTTTTGGAAAGCTTACTTTGTGTGTGTTTACTCTGTTTTATAGGTCGTCAAAGCTACGAGAGGCTCGGGGATTGTCGAGGATCGTCATCACACTACTCAAATCACATTTTGGTACCTTATGTTCTTATATAATAAGTATGGCATGTATAGTCTAGCTAAAATGGATTATGTTTATGATATGTAATAGCCATGTGATATGGCTAGATAAATGTTGGTGATATGCATGAGTGATCAAGCCTTATAATGCTTGGTTTTGGTATGGTTTGATAGCAAATGAAATGGTCATATGAATGGTAAGCTTTTTTATGCATAGTTAGCATATTATTGATGGTAAGTTTGTGATGGATTATACTTTGAAATGCTTATGGTTATATTGAGTTAAATGGTGCCTAAGTAGGAGTGTTTGTGATGATTATAAAAGGGAAGAAATGATGTACAATTTGATATATTTTGGTTGCCATTGATGTATGGAAAGATGCTTGCATGTGCTTGTAGGGATGACCCATTGTGTGGGTGGCATTTTGGCCTTGCAAATGGCCTATATTTTCCCACACGGTTGAGCACACGGGCGTGTGGCTCAACTGTGTCCTTTGAGGTTGTTTTTCAAAACAAGTCAGACTCGACCACGCGATGGACACACGGGCGTGTGACTGGCCGTGTGGTGCAAGTCAGACTCGACCACGGGTGAGGCACACGGGCGTGTCCATGGCCGTATGGACAAGTCAGTATGTATGCCTTGTTTTGACATGGGTTAGACACACGGGCATGCCTGAGGCCGTGGGAGGCACACGGCTTGCCCACACGGGCGTATGACCTCTGTAACTTAGAAAAAAATTTAAATTTTTGAAAGTTTCCATATGTATTCGGTTTAGTCCCGGGCCTTTCTTAAAACATACTTGAGGTCTCGTAGACCTATTTAAGGGACACTTTGATGGGATTTGATGAATTATATTATGAAATATCTGTAAAAGTTTCTGATTTGTTCGGTAATGCCTTTAACCCTAGACCAACGATGGTTACGGGTTATGGGTGTTACACATGGCATCGGTATTGACATGTGCGCTAGTGTAAGACCATGCCTAGGACATGGCATCGGCCAGATTCTGAGAGCCAGTGTAAGACCATGTTTGGAACATGGCGTCGGCATTGAGATGAGAGCTAGTGCAAGACCATGTCTGGGACATGGCATCGGCCTCGAAATGTAAGCCAGTGTAAGACTATGTCTGGGACATGGCATCGACATTGTACTCTTGTGTGAGGCTTATCAGATATCCCTTGGTATTCCAATGGTTTCAACGAGTAAATTAAAGATTGTGTCAAAAGTGAGAAAAGTTACAGCTATGTTGTAAGTGATACAGGTACCTACATGAGATTCTTGAGAAATGAACTCGAATTATGTTGTGTGATTAGTAAGGGTGGAAATGAGTAAGTTATGCCTTTAATCATTCGAGAATCATGTACAAGTTTATAAAATGCTATGAATATGATAATGCTTGTTAATTGTTGTTAATTATTTACATGTGACTTACTAAGCTTTATGCTTATTCGCTTTCCTTTCCATTTTCTTATAGTGTTGTCCAGCTAGCTCAGGATTCAAAGGACGTCGGAGGCACGATCACACTATCAACTTGAACATTTGGTATAGCTAGATTTATCATTTTGAGTATGGCATGTATAGGGACTTGGTATTTTGTTAAGTGTCATATTGTTTCGGCCAAATGTGTTGGCTTGTCTTGAAGAAGAATTCATTTTGTATAAGGCCATAGTTGATGGCTAATACTTATTGTTGATAAATGCAAATGTTGGTGTTTCCATGACTGAGGTTATTACATGGGTTGGTTGATAATAAGAAATGTTGTAAGTGATAGAAAATAGCTTGGATTTGAGGCGTGGATGCCTTGGTTATGACTGATTTAGTCATGTGTTTGTGCTTTTGATAGTACTATATGATGTGTGTAGATGTGTGCTTGAAAGGGGTGACAAAGAGGCTTGGAAAATAGCCTAACAGCCGTCCACACGGGCAGACACATGGCCGTGTGTCTAGGCCGTGTGTGACACACAGTTGCCCCATGGGCATAAGTTGAGGCAGTGTGTCCCCTGCACCTAAATTGTAAAACCTCATGTTAGCACATGGAATGGTCTCACGAGCGTGTGCCAGGCTGTGTGACATCCTGATTTCTCGCGAGGCACAGGTCAAGCTCGCGCACGAGCTAAGGACATAGCCATGCCAGTCATACGGCTGTGCCCCAAGTACAGACGGGCGTGTGCCCCTATTTTCAATGAGATTTTCTAAAGTTTTCTAAGGTTCTTATTTTGGCCCCAAACCGTTTCTAAGGTATGTTTTGGGTCTCGTAGGCTCATATTAGGGATTTTATGACAAACTTTGAAAAGTTTTAAATTTTTTAGCGAACTTTATGACCCGGAATCGTATGTTAGTATGTGTTTAAGTTAAGTAACGCCTCGTACCCTGTTTCAGTGTCAAACACGGGTAAGGGGTGTTATAGGTGGAGGTCGTAAAGCCTCAAAATTATATTATCATATATTCACACGTATAACATAACATTTATTATCAACATAATCAATATAAACATTTATTCATACTTTATGAGTTCCGTCTCTACTCATCATAGTAACTTTTTAATCAAGTACTTAAGTATCGATTTCAGCATTATCAGAATTAGCTCGGTTGGAAAGCATCTCTGTCTACAAATAAAAACAAATCTCATTAGAGTCAGGAGATATCACACTATCACTGGTTATATAATGGCATGTATTCTAAACTTCACATAAGCTACGTTCAGTCCAAGAACCGACTAAACCTGCAAAGCTTTGATACCACTAATTGTAACACCCCCTAACTCTTATCCATCGTCGGGATAGGATTATGGGATATTACCAGAGCTTACAGAATAATTATGTAATGCCCCAAATTTCTTTAATTTCGACTTATATGATTTTAGAGCACAAAAGTATCTGTATGTGTTTCTAAAATTAATTGACACAATTGAGTATCTGCTTCCATGGTTAAGTGTTCTGGGAGTGTCTGAGAAGTCTTGGGTTCAAGCCTTAACTTGAGAAAATTTTTTGTTCTTTTTGTGAATAAAGTCTTGCTCTTGTTCAGTAGGCTTCTAATTATATGTTGGTAGAATTATATTAGAATGGGCCTGCTGATCTGGTGGTTAAATGGAGTGTTGGTGTGAAGAAGGTCTTGTGTTCGAATCCCTGTACGTTCAAGGGAATTGATTTTTGCTGCCAATGGCGTGTAGGAGTTTGAGAGGGAGTGAAATGCTGATAGTGGAGTGGTTGAGGAAGAAAAGTAAGGAGAGTGGATGGGGGAGTTATCAGAATCTGGTCAGTTGGTTTGGATTGGCAAAATTCGGCTATCTCCCTCTCCCTCTCAATTTTGTTTTCTTCCTAACGTTTTCCCCTCTTCCCTGCTCTTCTCTCTCTACGGTTTTCATGCCCCTTGCCGCCAAAATTCCCCTTTTGTTTTCCTCTTCTCCCTTCTCCTTTGTTTCCCAATACACCTTTTTCGTTTTTCCTGCAAGGCTAATTGCGTTGTGCGGTAGGTGGTAAGTTCCGTTTTTCTAAAATCGTTTATTCTCTGGTTGAGTGTTTAAGGGGTGTGCTGTTGCTATTTAGGAGGAGGTTGTGTGGCTGGAAATCACTTTTTGTCGATCTGTTTCAGAGTCGTGTTCGTTCGGTACCGGTAACCCGACTTTGCGATGTGGGGATTAATTGATTTAGACTTATTTTTGGTTACTATGAGATGAAGTATTCTGATTATAGGTGTTGGCGATCTCAAGGTCGCGAAAATAGCGAAAACGATACAGGTGTGTACCCAGAAACACAGAAAACGAGAATCGGCGAAAGCTAAAAAATGATTCTGTCGATGCCACACGGCCGTGTGGTAGGCCGTGTGGTAGGTCGTGTGCAAGGCTGTGAGCCACAACATGGCCGTGTGATCGACGAGCCAGGCCGTGCCTAAGTGACGCGGCCGTGTGATGGCCGGGCAAGGCCATGTGCGACACACGGGCTCGACCTATTGGGCTGTGTGGGCCACACGGTTGTGTGGGCCCACTCAGGCGTGTGGAGTTCTGGGCCAGGCCGTGTGATCCACACGGCCAAGGCCAATTTGGGCCGTGTGGGCCCACATGGGTAGGCCAAATGGGCGTGCGAGCCCATTTTTCTGAACTGATCTGTAAGGTTACACGGGTTGTCCAAGTCGACTGTGGACCTACTGTAGGGTCGATAAGCATTACCTAGACCCCTAATTACGTGATCTGATTATGTGATATATGTATTAAGCATGTTACACTTAGCATGTATACCGACTTGAATGTATGATCTGTTAATTTCTTTGTAGCATGCCATCGATTGTATGCTGCATTACATTGGGGTGGGTTGACGATATTGGAGGAAGTATCTGATAGGCTATTAAGCCTATTATCAGGCAGCTCAGCTGCAAATATCTGATTATGTGCCGCATTTCGGTACAGCATGGTGTGTACGGATGGGTGGGTTGATTTTATCCCCACATGGTGTGTAGGGTTGGTCAGAGATGGTGTGTAGAGGCTGGTGGGTAGGATTCTGATATTTTGTTCTATTCTGCATGTTATATCTGATGGACTGAGGCCCTAAATTGTATCTTATTCTGTATCTGAGTAGGCTAAGGTCCACACTGATTCTGTAATGGGCTCAGACCCGAATTATAAGTATATGATTGTTTTCTGATATTATGCTGTGTGCATGTTTTCTGTGGGGATTACACACTGAGTTTACGAAAACTCATCTTTTTTTTGTTTGATCTGTTAAGGTAATCCCCAGCATTAGACGGATCGGTGCAGCGGAGGACTCGACGGTAACCACTGCTTCTACTTCACGATAGATTCACGGTTTTTATACTTGTTTATGGTTTTGATTATATCTGGGAAAAGTTTTATGTAATTATGGCCATTACGGATTTTTGTTTAAATTAGGATTTGTAATTTTTTATGGTTTTTTTATTGCTAGAAGTAGGAAAGCGCGGGTTTTCAAAAGAAACAAATGTTTTACCAAAACACAACGATTACAGAAACTATTTTTAAAAGCTTTCGCGAAGTATAAATGTTTTGGAAAATGGAAAGCGTTTTGGAAACAAAGGACACTAATTGGAATTAACATAAAATAATGAAAAACACTTAAAAAGGAGAAATGGTTTGAGCATGGCTACGGTTTCAAAAGCACTATCATGTGACATCGCCAGATTCGACCATACCGTCTAGGCCGAGTTTGGGGTGTTACATTTAGTGGTGTCAAAGCCAGGTTGCAAAACTCGGCTGTGGATTTGGGTTATAAAGGATGGTTTTAAGAAATAATTTTTTTAAGTGATTTGAAATGTTTTTGGACTGAGTATGTGGTACACCGAGTCTCCGGCGCCGATCCTGTAAGTGTTCTGGAACTCTGTTTAGATTCTGATATTCTGTTCTATTCTGCATGTTATATCTGATGGACTGAGGCCATAAATTGTATCTTATTCTATATCTGAGTGGGCTAAGGTCCACACTGATTCTGTAATGGGCTCAGACCCGAATTGTAAATATATGACTGTTTTCTGATATTATGCTGTGTGCATGTTTTTTGTGGGGATTACACACTGAGTTTACGAAAACTCATCCATTTTCTGTTTGATTTGTTTAGGTAATCCCCAGCATTAGACGGATCGGTGCAGCGGAGGACTCGACGGTAACCACTGCTTCTACTTCACGATAGATTCACGATTTTTATACTTTTTTATGGTTTTGATTATATCTGGGAAAATTTTTATGTAATTATGGCCATTAAAGATTTTTTTTTAAATTAGGATTTGCAATGTTTTATCGTTATTTTTATTGCTAGAAGTAGGATAGCGCGGGTTTTCAAAAGAAACAAATGTTTTACCAAAACACAACGACTACGCAAACTATTTTTAAAAGCTTCCGCGAAGTATAAATGTTTTGGAAAACGGCCAGCGTTTTGGAAATGAAGGACACTAATTTGAATTAACATGAAATAATGAAAAACACTTAAAAAAGAGAAATGGTTTGAGCATGGCTACGGTTTCAAAAGCACTATCATGTGACATCGCCGGATTCGACCATAACGGCTAGGCCGGGTTTGGGGTGTTACATTTAGTGGTGTCAAAGCCAGGTTGCAAAACTCGGCTGTGGATTTGGGTTATAAACGCTGGTTTTAAGAAATAATTTTTTTAAGTGATTTGAAATGTTTTTGGACTGAGTATGTGGTACACCGAGTCTCCGGTGCTGATCCTGTAAGTGTTCTGGAACTCTGTTTAGATTTTTCAGAAAATACTACTAGCATATTTGGAACAACCATAGGTAGTATACTGTACTGAAAACACTCTAGGTAGCATAAATTGAAAACTGTAGTGAAACTGAAAACCGTAGTGAGACTGCGATTCGCGATAACAAATTCCAAACTTTTGATACTGTCTGCATAAAATATCTGTTAGTGAATATCAGAACTGTAAACTAATGCAAAAAACTATTAATACAGATAAACTCCGAATTTACGATGAGCACACGAGGTACTAGCGGACGGGGTATAAGAGGTCGTAGAGGGGCTCGAGCTGGGTCCTCATCATTTGGAAATCTGCCTAATCTAGATACTAGTGAGACACTGGTATCACCTGCGACAGAGACTGGGTCACGAGATCTCATGGCTGGGGACGACGCACTGTCCCAGGCCATGCTGAGGATATTGGAGAGGGTCGTTGGGCCCAACACTGGATCTGGGGGTCGAGGTCGGTTACAGAATGACTCCAGTCCAATGGGGCTGAATTATTAAGGGGTGTCACTGGAGTCGCCCCTAATGTTGCCGAATATTGGAGGGAGGCCACAGAAAGAATTATGGACGACCTGGATTTTACTGCTAAGCAGAAGCTTAAGGGGGATGATTCTCTGCTTTGCGATGAACCCTACCAGTGGTGGTTGATGGTTAAGGAGGGCACTCAGCTTAACCAACTGACTTGGGATTACTTTAAGACTGTGTTCCAGAATAAGTATGTGGGAGCCAGCTACATCTATGCTAGGAGGCATGAGTTTCTTAATCTCACACAGGGGGACCGTTCAGTGGCCGAGTATGAGGCTGAGTTCCTGAGATTGAGCCGTTATGCGAGGGGCATGGTGGCGACCGAGTATGAGCGATGCGTTCGCTTAAGGATGGACTCAGGAACAATTTGCGAGTTCTGATAGCTCTACAGAGGGAGCGGGATTTTTCTGCTTTAGTTGAGAAGGCGAAGATTGTTGAGGAGGTTAAGCGTGCTGAGTGTCAAAACCGAGAGAGAGGAAAGGATAAGAGGGATTTGGAGCCCTTGAGTTCTGTGATGAGGCCTAAGAAAAAGGCCGAATCTGATGGGCCAGTGAGAGTTGGGCCTCTTGTTGCACCTACTGGGGTGGCGCTTTGTGGGCATTGTGGTAGACGCCATCCAGGCAAATGTTGGAGGACTACTGGGGCTTGTTTACGATGTGGCTCTACTGAGCATCGTGTTAGAGATTGTCCGCTGAGAACCAATCAGATGCAAGCTGCGGGTACTGGTACTGCGTAGCCATTGAGAGTAGTTCAGCAACCACCTAGGGGCCAAGGTCAGGCCAGGGGTGGTAACGGCATGGGCCGAGGACAGAGAACTCAGGGCAGAGGTGCTGGACCGACTGAGGTGAGGCAGCCCGCACTAGTTTATGCTGTCCGTCGCCGGGAGGACCGAGATGCTCCGGACGTCATCACGGGTACGTTTTTAATTTATAATGTACCTTATTTGGCATTGATAGACATAGGCTCTACACACTCTTACGTAGCCAGTACTGTGTTTGAAACCTTGGGGATTTCGGTTGAGAGTATTTCTAGTGAGGTAATTGTTGTGACTTCATTAGGGCAGTCTATCCGAGTGAGTAAATTATTTAGAGACGTCCCGTTAGAGGTTCAAGGGACAGTATTTCTGGCTGATCTGATGGAGCTTTCATTTGGGGAGTTTGATTTGATTCTGGGAATGATTTGGCTGGTTAAACACCGGGTAAGTTGAGACTGTGCGACAAAAAGGGTCATTTTAAGGACCGAGGGGGACAACGAGGTAGTTGTTATTGGGGAGCGACGAGACTATCTGACTAATGTAATTTCAGCTTTGGTAGCAGAAAAGCTAGTGAGGAAAGGGTGTGAGGCATTCTTGGCCTACATCAGTATTTCTGACTCTGGAGACTCTTCGGTTAAGGACATCAGAACTGTGAGGGACTTTCCAGACGTTTTTCCTGAGGAATTACCAGGTTTGCCTCAAAACTGAGAAGTTGAATTTGGGATTGAGCTTACTCCGGGTACAGCTCTGGTGTCTATCGCGCCCTACCGAATGGCACCGAAAGAGCTGACGGAGCTTAAGGCTCAAATTCAGGAACTATTAGATCATGGTTTCATTCGTCCCAGTGTTTCTCCGTGGGGAGCACCGGTGTTGTTTGTGAAGAAGAATGATGGGACAATGAGGATGTGTATCGACTACCGGCAGCTGAACAAGCAAACAATCAAGAACAAGTACCAACTTTCGAGGATAGATGATCTATTCGACCAGTCCACAGGGGCTTCTATGTTCTTCAAGATTGATATACATTCAGGAAATCATCAATTGAGGGTTAAGGAGGCCGATGTGCATAAGACGACATTTAGGACTCGTTATGGACATTACGAGTTCCTGGTTATGCCTTTTGGGTTGACCAATGCACCAGCGGCATTTATGGATTTGATGAACCGTGTGTTCCAAACTTATCTGGACCAATTCGTCGTGGTATTCATCGATGATATCCTAGTGTATTCTAAGACTGAGGACGAGCACAATGAGCATCTTAGAGTGGTACTACAGACTCTTCGTGAGAAACAATTGTATGCGAAGTTCAGTAAGTGTGAGTTCTGACTCCAGGAAGTAACCTTTTTGGGATATGTGGTTTCTACGGAGGGGATTCGTGTTGATCCTCGTAAGATTGAGGCTGTGTTGGATTGGAAACAACCGAAGAATGTGTCCAAAATCCCAGCTTTCTGGGGCTGGCGGGCTATTATCGATGCTTCGTAGAAGGGTTCTCCTTGATCGCAGCACCGTTAACCAAGCTTCTGCACAAGGGAGTTCCTTTTTTTCTAGACTGATGAGCAACAAGAGAGCTTCGAGAAGCTCAAATCTGTTTTGACTTAGGCTCCGGTTCTGATACAGCCTAAATTTGGGAAGGATTTCACCGTATACAGTGATGTGTCGCATGTGGGTTTTGGTTGCGTACTGATGCAGGATAGTAAGGTTGTAGCTTATGAGTCACGTCAGCTTAAGACGCATGAGGTGAACTATCCTACTCATGATTTGGAACTGGCTGTTGTAGTCTTTGCTTTAAAGATTTAGAGGCACTACCTGTACAGTGGGAAGTGTACTATCTACACTGATCATAAAAGCCTCAAATATCTACTCACTCAGAAGGAGTTAAACCTTAGGCAGCGTAGATGGGTTGAACTGTTTAAGGATTATGACTGCTCCATCGAGTACCATCCTGGTAAGGCCAATGTGGTGGCAGATGCTTTGAGCCGTAGGGCTATGGCCGATCTGAGAGTGATGTTCACTCGACTCAGTTTATTCGACGATGGGAGTCTGTTAGCGGAACTTCAGGTTAAGCCTACATGGATTGATCAGATTAGAGGTAAACAGATGGGGGATAAGTCTCTTGAGTTACGTTTCCGTCAGGTTGAGGCTAGTGATGCTACTGATTTTGGGATTAACAGTGATGGGGTACTTTTTTTCCGCGGTCAGATTTGTGTACCGAGTGATGAGGAGTTGCGACAGTCGATTCTGAGGGAGGTGCATAGTAGTCCCTAAGCTATGCATCCCGGTGGGAACAAGATGTATCGAGATCTCCGAGAGTTGTACTGATGGCCAAGGTTGAAGCGTGAGGTGACTGACTTTGTTGCTCGCTGTCTGACTTGTCAGCAGGTTAAGATTGAGCATCAGTTGCCTTTGGGGTTGCTGCAGCTGGTAAAGATACCGTTGTGGAAATGGGAATGAGTAATGATGGACTTCGTTAGTGGGTTGCCTTTAATGCCCACTAAGAAGGATTCTGTCTGGGTCATCGTGGATCAATTGACCAAGTCTGCTCACTTCATTCCGGTCAGGATGGACTTTTCTCTCCAGAAATTGGCTAAACTATATATATCTAAAATAGTGAGACTGCATGGGGTTCCTATCTCGATCATCTTCGATAGGGATCCTCACTTCACGTCTCGATTCTGGAAGAAGCTTCATGAGGCTCTGTGTTCAAGACTAGACTTTAGTACTGCATTCCATCCTCAGACAGATGGTCAGCCGGAGAGGGTGATTCAGATACTGGAGGACATGTTGAGGAGCTGCATGATTGATTTCTGAGGCAGTTGGGAGGAGTGGTTACCTTTGGCGTAGTTTGCCTACAATAACAGCTACCAGTCTAGCATCTAGATGGCACCTTACGAGGCCTTGTACGGTCGTAAGTGTCACACTCTTTTGTGCTGGACTGAGTTGGGTGAGCGACGTGTACTGGGTCCTAAACTGGTTTCTGAAACTAAAGATAAGGTTCGAGTGATTCGAGATCGACTAAAAGTGGCATGTGATAGGCAGAAGTCCTACGCTGATCTGAGGAGAAAGGATATCGAGTATTCTTTGGGGGACTTAGTTTTTCTCAAGGTCTCACCATGGAAGAAGGTTTTGAGGTTCGGTCGCAAGGGTAAGCTAAGCCCTAGGTTTATTGGGCCGTACCGTATTTTGAAGCGAGTGGGGCCAATCGCATATCAGTTGGAACTACCTCCGGAGTTGGACCGCATTCACGATGTTTTTCACATTTCGGTGTTGAGACACTACCGCTCTGATCCCACGCATATTGTTCCGGTAGAGGACATTGAGGTTAGACCAGATTTGACGTTTGAGGAGGAGCCGGTCCAGATTCTGGATCGCGACATTAAAGTTCTGCGAAGGAAGTCTATCCCCTTAGAGAAGGTGCTGTGGCAGAATCATAGCACTGAGGAGGCCACTTGGGAGCCGGAGGATTCGATACGTCAGCAGTATCCTCACCTTTTTTGTTCAGGTAAAATTTTGAGTACGAAATTTTCTTTTAGGGGCTAGAGTTGTAATCCCGCAAATTTCTTTAATTCCGGCTTATGTGATTTTGGAGCACAAAAGTATCTGTATGTGTTTCTAAAATTAATTGACACAATTGAGTATTTGCTTCCATGGTTAAGTGTTCTGGGAGTGTTTGAGAAGTCTTGGGTTCAAGCCTTGACTTGAGAAATTTTTTTGTTCTATTTGTGAATAAAGTCTTGCTCTTGTTCAGTAGGCTTCTAATTATATGTTGGTAGAAATATATCAGAATGGGCCTGCTGGTCTGGTGGTTAAGTGGGGTGTTGGTGTGAAGGAGGTCTTGTGTTTGAATCCCTGTACGTTCAAGGGAATTGATTTTTGCTGCCAGTGGCGTGTAGGAGTTTGAGAGGGAGTGAAATGCTGATAGTGGAGTGGTTGAGGGAGAAAAGTAAGGAGAGTGGATGGGGGAGTTATTAGAATCTGATCAGTTGGTTTGGATTGGAAAATTTTGGCTATCTCCCTCTCCCTCTCAATTTCTTTTTCTTCCTAACGTTTTCCCCTCTTCGCTGCTTTTCTCTCTCTGCTGTTTCCTTGCCCCTTGCAGCCAAAATTCCCTTTTTGTTTTCCTCTTCTCCCTTCTCATTTGTTTCCCAATACACCTTTTTTGTGTTTCCTGCAAGGCTAATTGCGTTGTGCGGTAGGTGGTAAGTTCCGTTTTTCTAAACTCATTTATTCTCTAGTTGAATGTTTAAGGGGTGTGCTGTTGCTCTTTAGAAGGAGGTTGTGTGGCTGGAAATTGCTTTTTGTCGATCTGTTTCAGAGTCGTGTTCGTTCGGTACATATAAGCCGACTTTGCGACGTGGGGATTAATCGATTTAGACTTTTTTTTGGTTACTATGAGATGAAGTATTCTAATTATAGGTGTTGGCGATCTCAGGGTTGCGAAAATAACGGAAACGATACAGGTGTGTACCCGGAAACAAAGAAAACGAGAATCGGCGAAAGCTAAAAAATGATTCTGTCGACGCCACACGACCGTGTGGTAGGCCATGTGCAAGGTTGTGAGCTACAACACGGCCGTGTGATTGACGAGCCAGGCCGTGCGCAAGTGACACGGCCGTGTGATGGCCGGGCAAGGCCGTGTATGAACACGGGCTCGACCTATTGGGCTGTGTGGGCCACACGGGCGTGTGGAGTTCTGGGCCAGGCTGTGTGATCCACACGGCCAAGGCCAATTTGGGTCTTGTGGGCCACACAGGCGTGTGGGCCCACACGGGCAGCCAAATGGGCTTGTGAGCCCATTCTTTTGAACTGATATGTAAGGTTCCACGGGTCGCCCAAGTCGACTGTGGACCTACTGTAGGGTCGGTAAGCAAAAACATACTGACTTGTACGCACGACCTGAGACACGCCCGTGTGCCTCACCCGTGGTCGAGCCTGACTTGCATCACATGGCCAGTCACACGCCCGTGTGTCTAGCCCGTGGTCGAGCCTGACTTGTTTCAATTTGCAAACTCGAATGACACGGTTGAGCCACACGCCCGTGTGCTCAACCGTGTGGGCAATTATAGGCCATTTGCAAGGCCAAATTTGCCACCCAGACTTGGGTCACACCTACATGCAATAATCAATACTCAAATTGAACCTCTTAATAGCATCAATCATCATTCTCTACAATTCCATCTAAGCACAACTATCCAAAGATATAAATTACATATTAAAATCATGTAATTCATGCTTCAATTACTCTCAACCATATCATAGCATGAACTCACTATCTCCATGTTACCAAAACATAGCATAAGGTCATTCACTACAGCAAACATTCACATATTAACTAATCTTTACTCAAGCCAAAAACATATACCAAAAATCATTTACTACCAAGCCAAATCACATGGCTAAGACCATACACTTCAAAACATTCCATATCAACTAGCCTATACATGCCATATTCAAATTTATACATCTTTCCAAAAATACCAAAATAGATAGCTGATAGTGTGATTAAGTCGCTGACGATCCCTGGATCCGAGCTAGCTTTTAAGACACTGTAAAACAGAGAAACACTTTACACAGTAAGCTCTAAAGCTTAGTAAGTTTGTAATATAATACAACTAAATCAATGATTCAATTACAATATACAAATTAATCCATCACATAGATCAACTCATAAATATGTACCATATCATCCATAGCTAATATACTCACTCAACCATTCATAAATCCATTTACAATTTCACCAACGACATAGGTTCAATACGTACCTTCGCCAACACTTAGTTATTCAACATTCATGCTACTCAATGTTCAATGCATCATTTCGATCAACCTTTGTTATTCATTCGATTTATTCGCAAACTTAGTGCTAAATTCATAGTCGAAGCTTAAATATTATCGCACACTTAGTGCCTTTACTTTAAACCGATTCTAACTCGGCATCGCACACACAATGCCAATCAATAAAGCCGAAGCTTCTATTATTTCGCACACACAGTGCTAATCACCTCTGTCTCAATTCCAATTACGCACACTTAGTGCCACATTTCTCGATTTCACATATAACATTTCTAATACTATAATCACATAATTATTCATTTCATAGCATTTAAACATAAACTTAATAACACGTATTATATCTGAACTTACCTCGGACATAGAAATACCGAGACTAGTCGATCAATCGAGCACTTTGTCTTTGCCTCGATCTCGATCCGAATATCTCCTTTCTTGGTCTATAAATATTCAAATTTAGCTCATTCATTCACCAAATCATTCAATTTAATCCAAATACACATATTTAGGGCATTTTACAAAATAGCCCTCACATTTTCACATTTCGACACTTAAGTCCCTATTTCATAAAATCACAAAATACACATAATTTCACCATACTCATGCTTAGCCGAATTTTCCTTGTGCTCATACTGTAATATCCCGGGTTAGGGGCTATTTTGTTGTTGCATGATATTGCAGGTGTTGGTGTGCTATGTTGCTATTTCTGTGTCTTAGGGGCTTAGTTGTAGGCTAGGAGTATGCCTGAGGGAATGGGGAAAATTTAGTTTTTGAGCCTTAGGTGTAGGGAGCTGTTGGAGCTGAGGGATATGTATTTTATTTGGTAGTTGTTACACAAAAATGAGGTTGGCAAAGTGGCAAGGCATGTGCCACTTGGAGCCTGAGTGTGGCGTCATCTACAAGGGGAGAGAGATCCACGAGTTCAAGTCGCAGAGATCCCTATTTTGTCACTCATTTTGGACGGCATGGAGGAAGAGGTAGAAGGCAATTCGAATTCTTCCTTGGACTTGGTCTACACATTCAAATGGAGGGTGGAGAGGAAGTTTAGGAGGAAGACTTGGTCAAGCAAGTTTGAAGGAGTGGTGGTGAGTGAATGGGGAGACTTGGCCGAATTTTTAGGAGGAGTTTGGGGGGTGTGGCTTGGTGTGAGAAGTGACTATGCCGAAAATGCTTTTGGCATTTCTAGTGTTTTTCTTTCATTTTCGGTCTTGGTATGTCTAGCTAAAATTCTCCCTTTTGGTCAAGTTGTTAGCCGAATGTCAGAGAGTTTCTTCTTTGTTACCAATATTCAAGTAAGTCTTCCATTTCTCCCTTGAAACCGAAAGTGTAAGCAACATACACCTTAGCCGAAACTTGCCTTTGTTTCTCTTAATTCCAATATAGCCGAATGCTCTCTTCTCTCCCTCTCATAATTTCTTTATTTTCATAAGAGTCGAAACTTACCATTTCCTTCTCAATCGAATTCTCCATTCATCTTCTCCATTCTTTTTGTGTCGGAACTTACCTTGTCCTAAAACCGAAATCTTCATTCATCTATTCCATTTCTTTTCTCCAAAACCGAAAAGCACCTATCTCTCTTTTCCATTTTCTTCTCTTCTCAAGACCTTGGCCGATTCTCTTTTCTTTTGGACACAAAATTCTTTTGCTTATTCTAGCCGAATCTCTTTTCTCTTCTATTAGTCTTTAACTTAGCCGAATATCTCCCTTCTCCCGGTGGTTGTGTAGGCCGAATCTTTGGTTGGTGTTGGGTAAGTGCTAGGCGAATGGCCATTTCTTCCCTCTCTTATGATTTATCGGTTTGGTTGGGTTAATAGCCGATTTTGGGCATATGTTGAAAGGAGTTAACCTCTTATGTTGGAATCGAATTCATGATAGGGCCTTGATTTTGGAAGTAATCAAGAGAGTCTTCCTTCTTTGTAAACCGATTAGTAAGTAGAGGGTAAGTGATTGGTATATTATTGTTAGTTCAATCTTTTGATTTCGATTAAGTCAAAGGTGATTGGAGATTAACTATTTGTTTCATTAGGGTGCCGATTGTTAAAGGAGAACCACTGCTTGATTCGAGATTTGGTAGGAAACCAAATCAAGTACAAAGGTAAGGGTTGATAATGACTCCTGTTGGCTTAAAAGTCCTTGGCCGAATGGTCTTAAGTATCTAACCCCTATGTTTGGCCGATTCTAGGAGCAAGGAGTTTAAAGATTGTAGATCTTTTCTTTGGGATTAGGGCCCTCGTTATTTCGGTGTGTAACTAACACACCCATACTTAGTAATATTATTAATAACTCACGATTGCTTTGTAAAACCAAAAGCAGTATGAGGGATTAATTGGTACCCAAGTGGGGTATATGTGCGGATCCAGGGTAAGTCCGTAGCATTACGAGTTCTCTTGATGTATACTCAATATTATGATCTATGTTATGTATGCTATGAGATATAATGCTTGGCATGTTGGCATGATATGCATGACTTGTATGAGATGCATGATCACATGAGTATGGCATGATGATGGGTGATATGAGTGGAGGGAGGATGATGATATCCGTGTCTTTGGGACCTTTGTGTCTTTGGGACACAGAGGTTTGGCACCTCCGGTGGTTTGGTACCACGGTGATATTTTGTGACTTTGGGTCACGGAGGTTTGGCACCTCGGCGTCTCGTCCCGGTGGCTTAGTACCACGGTGGGTTGGCCCCACAGATTGATTATACGGGATTGGCGCCGGTGATTGGGTATCACACGATGGGTTGGCCCCATCATCAGATTTGTGATTTGTGGTCACCGGTGATTTGGTATCACTTTGTGTCTTTGGGACACGGAGGTTTGGCACCTCATTGCGACTCGCCCCACGTGGTTATCGCCACCGTGGGTTGGCCCCACTTATGAGATACGGGATTGTCGCTAGTGATTGGGAATCACACGATGGGTTGGCCCCATCATCGGATTATTCGTGACTTTGGGTCACGGTGGTTTGGCACCACCGGTGGTTTGGTACACACGGGGGTAGAAAAGGCGATATGGATGGTTAGGATCGGGTTGCATTAATCATGTTGCTATGTATGATGTGTGTTAGCATGTTGTTTTATCGGGAGGCGGGATTTATGCACTTTGAGTCATTCGACTCACCCTCTCCTTTGACATTTCGGTGACACTTAGATGCGAGACATGGGCGGGATGGACTCGGGGTGCTCATGCCACGCTTAATAAAGTTTTACTCAGACTTTATAATTTGGGTACTTTAGCTTGCTTTTTATTATTTGGGTTTTGTTTTGGATTGTAAAAGGCCTTTAAATTATGTTTTTATGATGTTTATGCTTTAAATAGACTCTAATATGCCTTAACAAAATAAGTGGGTTGGAATTTTACTAAAATTTGGAAAGACAATGATTTAAAAACTATAACGCAAAGTGTTTTAAACTATACCATCGGGTATCTCACCATGACTTGCATTAGAAACTCAAACGATTTCCAAATCAAAACTCGATTTTCTACCAAGTTAAAATGTCTTAAGTAACACTAAGAAACTATTTGAATAATAAAATGGAATAAACTCGTTTTAACTACATCTTTTGGTTAAGCTATCAAAATTTTTGCGTTTTCTAAATACACCACCTGATTTCAAACAAGCCTACTCAAATTTTCTTCAAATACACTATATAGTGAAGTGTTTACATCCTCGCTTTTAAGCGAAAAACCTAAACCTCTCAAGTACGTTTTCCCGTAACATACAGTTCGGTCGTGGTGTATTGACCAGGGTTTGGGGTGTTACAATTATGGTATCGAGCCAAGTTCAAAAGCTCATTAGTGGGCCCAAGGCCCAAAACGTTTTAAAAGTTTGTTTGATAGTCTTTGTTTTTAAATATATGGTTTGTAAGGCATGGCACCGAGTCTCGGCACGATTCGCGCGGTAAGTACACCTTACTATTGCTTGTGATTTGTTGGATGTGATGTGATTTGATGATTAGCAATAGTACATTACTTTAGAGATTGAAACCGATAGGATTACGTGAACTCGCGAGAACAAATCTCCTTAAATATTCATAAGATTTGCTTTAAAGCGATGGAATAAATCTTGATGCATAAAACTCTTTAATCGATCACGTAGAGATTTTAGTCATGAGCACTCGAGGCGGACGTGGTCGTAATACTCGTGGTAGAGGTAGGGTAGGATGACGGTTTACGAACCCGTAGGATCCAGTCGTGGGTCGAGAAAATGAGATCCTGGTTCCGCCACCGGTGGAGGTGGTGAGTTCCAAGATCGGTCGAGAGGCAGCGCAGATTGTCACGGTGATCTTTGCGAGTGTTGGAAAGAGTAGTGGGGTAGGTGGTGGTGCGGGAGTTAGGAAATCATGTGCTGGCGACTTCGGGCAAATGGGGCCGAATTCTTTCGAGGTGTATCTGGTGTTGCTCCTAGCAACTGCTGAGTATTGGTGGAGGCAACCGAGCGGATCATGGATGATCTGGACTTAAGCTGCTGAAGAGAAGGTGAAGGGCATCGTATCGCTTCTCGGGATGAGTCATATCAATGGTGGCTCACGGTTCGGGACGATGTGTGGCGCAGAGGATCGACATGGGATTATTTCGAGTGGTGCGTATCAAAAGAAGTACATTGGGGCTAGTTATATTGACTCCAGTGAAAGGCATTTCGAGGCTTGTTCGGGGAGTAAGTCTGTTTTTCGAGTCACGAGGTGAGTTCTTGAAGTGAGTAGGTATGCCGGGTATTGTAGCCACCGAACATGAGAGGTGTGTTCGTTCGAGGATGGTCTGAGGCGAGTTGAGGCTTGCGATTGCTCCTCGGCGGGGAGCGCGAGTTCTTTGTCTTAGTTGAAAAGGCTAAGGTAGCCGAGGGTGTTAAAGAGTCAGTGAGGCGAGCATGGACCAGAAATAGGCATAAGAGGAGCTTTGGGTCTTCTGGATCGACGGGTAATCCACAGAAAAGGGCTAGACCGAGTGGGTCAAATCAGCCAGGTAGGTTTGTTCTTTGCTGGCGAGGGACCGCCGCTTGTGTATGTAACGATGTGGGAAATCCCATTGGGGTGGTTGTTGGACTGGAGGAAAAGGTTGTTTTGAGTGTGGTTCTCTGGATCATCGAGTGAGGGACTGTCTGCGTAGGTTGGCTAGGATTCAGTCTGAGAGTCAGGGCCGTAGTCAGTTCAGGAGTAGTGGACCGCCACCGCAGAGGGGCCGTGGTAATGGCAGAGGTGGTAATGGTTCAGTCGGGGCCGTGGAGCACCGGCGCGAGAGGTGCGCGGTAGTTACGATGCGATACGGCTGGATTAGTGTATGCGGCGAGGCGCAGAGAGAGGAGCGCGCCGCACGGGACGTCATAATCGATGCGTTTCGATCTTTGGTTCTCCTTATCTTTGCTTTGATTGATATGGGTTCAACGCACTCTTATGTTGCCAGTAGTATAGTAGAGACCATGGATTTAGACCCTGAGATATCTTCTAGGCAGATGACTGTAATTAGCCCTCTAGGTCACTCTGTAGTGGTAGATAAGCTGTTTAGAGATGTACCCCTAGAACTCCAAGGGGGTAGTGTTTCTTCTGCGATCCGATGGAGCTGCCGTTTGGGGAGTTCGATCGATTCTTAGGATGAACTGGTTGGTCAAGTACCGAGGCGAGGTTGGATTGCGCGGCCAAGCGCATGGTTCTTAAGACGGTTGAGGGAGATGAAGTGGCTATGATAGGTAATAGGAGAGATTACTTATCAAATGTGGTATCTGCTCTGAAGGCAGAGAAGATGGTCAGGAAGGGCTGTGAGGCGTATGTGGTTCATGTGTATGCCTTGGAGGCTAAAGAGTCTGCTGTAGAGAAGGTCCGTCATTGTTAAGGAATTTGCTTGATGTGTTTCTGAGGAGCTTAGGGTTTGTCGCCAGATCGTGAGGTAGAGTTCGGGATAGATCACATTGCCGGAGGCTGCGCGGTGTCTATTGCTCCATATAGGATGGCGCCAAAGGAATTGGTGGAGCTTAAGGCTCGAGATCCGGGAGTTATTGGATCGGGGTTTTATTAGGCCAAGTGTTTCGCCGTGGGTGCGCGCGGTACTTTTTGTTAAGAAGAAAGATGGTACGATGCGGATGTGTATAGACTACCGCTTGATTGAATAAGTCGACGATTAAGAACAAGTATCCGTTGCCACGGATAGATGATTTGTTTGATCGAAATTTGAAGGATCTTTGCGGTATTTTTGAAGATCGACTTGAGTGCAGGTATCATCGGTTAAAGGTTAAGGAGGTGATATCCATAAAAGCAGCGTTTGGACTCGGTATGGGCACTACGAATTCTGGTAATGCCATTCGGGTTGACTAATGCACCGGCGGCATTTATGGATATGATGAATAGGGTGTTTCAATTGATATCTGGATCGATTCGTTGTGGTTTTCATAGACGACATCTTAGTGTACTCAGGGACGAGAAGAAGAGCATGATGCGCATTTGCGAGTGGTGCTGCAGATTTTGAGGAAAAGCGGCTCTATGCTAAGTTCGATAAAATGCGAGTTCGGCTTAGAGAAGTGACTTTCTTGGGGCATGTAGTGTCGGTGAGGGGATTGGGTAGACCCTCGGAAGATTGAGGCGATTTTGGATTGGAGGCGCCTAGGTGTGGTTGAGATTCGGAGTTTTAGGTTTGGCGGATATACACAGAAGGTTTGTTGAGGGTTCTCGTTGATAGCGGCGCCCATGACCAAGTTGTTAAGGAAAGAAGTTCCGTTTGTTTGGGTGAAAAAAGCGGGGGAAAGCTTCGATAAGTTAAAGAAGATTTTGGTGAGGCTCGGTTTTGATTCAACTTTGAGGTCGGTAAGGAATTCACGATCTATTGTGATGCATCACATACGGGATTGGGATGTGTCTTTGATGCAAGAAGGTAAGGTTGTGGCTTACGCTTCTCGACAGTGAGGCCACATGAGGTCAACTATCCGGCCTTACGATTTGGAGCTAGCGGTGTAGTCTTCGCCTTAAAGATTTGGAGGCACTACTTGTACGGAGAGAGATCGATAGTCTACACGGATCATAAGAGTCCAAGTATTCACCGACTCGGAAGGATTTGAATTTGAGGCGCGCAGATGGGTTGAGTTCTTTGAAAGATTACGACTGTTCGATTGAGTATCATCCGGGCAAGGCTAACGTGGTGGCAGACGCGTTGAGCCGTAAGGTTGTTTCGGACTTAAGAGCGATGTTTGCCCATTTGAGCTTGTATGACGATGGGAGTATTCTGGCAGAGTTGCGAGTTAAGCCTACTTAGGTTGAGCGGATCGAGAGAAAGCGATTAGAGGATGAGATTTTGACTGCTTGAAGGTTACAAGTGCAGGATGGTGGTTTGAGAGGTTCTGACTTGTCTAGTGATGAGGTTCTGTGTTTCCAAGGTAAGGCTTGTATGCCTAAAGATATTGAGTGAGGCGAGAAGATTCTTCAGGCCTTTATAGCGATCCTTATGCTATGCATCCTGGTTGTAGCAAGATGTATAGGGATCTTAGAGAGCGATTTTGGTGGCGGGCTTGAAGAAAGAGGTGAGTGAGTTTGTTGGGAAGTGTCTAACATGTCACAGGTCAAGGCTGAACATCAGTTGCCGTCGGGTTTGCTTCAGCCTGTGAAGATTCCTTAGTTGAAGTGGGAAAGGATAACCATGGATTTCGTCAGTGGATTACCGCTTACGCCAAGCAAGAAGGATTCGATTTGGGTAGTGGTGGATCGTCGACTAAATCACTCACTTTATTCCGGTGAGGGTTGACTACTCACTTGTGGTTGGCAAAGCGTATGTTTGAGAGATAGTGAGGTTGCACGGTGTACCGATTTCGATAATCTCGGATAGGGATCCCAGTTTACGTCAAGGTTACGGAAAGCATTGCATCGGACTGCGGGTACTCGTTTGGATTTCAAAGCCGACGGCTTTTCACCCATGATCGGCGGTCAATCGAAAGGGTTATTCGGATCTTAGAGGATATGCCGAGAGGTTGTGTTCGGATTTGAGAGGTAGTTGCGAAGAGTTTCTTCCATTAGTGAGTTTGCCTACAATACTTGATTATCAAGCGAGCATCAAGATGGCACCGTATGAGGCGTTGTATGGTAGGAAGTGTCGCTCACCTACGTGTTGGGCGGAGTTAGGTGAACGTCGATTGTTGGGACCAGAGTTAGTTCTTTGAGGCGAAGATAAGGTTAAGTTGATTCGTGCTCGATTGAAGGAAGCTTCTGGACCGGAGAAGTCTTATGCGATCTTAAGCGGAGAGATATAGAGTTTCTTTGTGGGGATCGAGTTTTCTGAAGGTCTCGCCTTGGAAAAAGGTGTTGAGATTCGGAAGGAAAGGCAAGCTAAGTCCAGAGGTTTATTGGGCGTATAAGGTTTTGAGACGAGTGGGACCGATGGCGTATCAAGCTGGAATTGCCAGCAGAGCTTAGTCGATTCACGGCGTATTTCACGTTTCGATGCTTGGAGATATCGTTTGGATCCATCGCATGTGGTAGCGAGTGGAAGAGATCGAGGTAAATCCGAATTGACTTTGGAAGAAGAACACATGCGATTCTTGATCGGGATGTGAAGGTTCTACGTAGAAAGTCCGTGCCTTTGGTTAAGGTTCTTTGGCGGAATCATGGCGTGGAAGAAGCCACGTGGGAACCCGAGGATATGATGATGGCGACAATACCCTCAACTCTTTTGATCGGGTAATTTCGAGGTCGAAATTATTTTAAAGGGGTAGAAGCGTAATATCCCGGGTTAGGGGCTATTTTGTTGTTGCATGATATTGCAGTGTTGGTGTGCTATGTTGCTATTTACGTGTCTTAGGGGCTTAGTTGTAGGCTAGGAGTATGCACGAGGAATGGGGAAAATTTAGTTTTTGAGCCTTAGGTGTAGGGAGCAGTTGGAGTTGAGGATATGTATTTTATTTGGTAGTTGTTACACAAAAATGAGGTTGGCAAAGTGGCAAGGCATGTGCCACTTGGAGCCTGAGTGTGGCGTCATCTACAAAGGGGGAGAGATCCACGAGTTCAAGTCGTAGAGATCCCCTATTTTGTCACTCATTTTGGATGGCATGGAGGAAGAGGTAGAAGGCAATTCGAATTCTTCCTTGGACTTGGTCTACACATTCAAATGGAGGGTGGAGAGGAAGTTTAGGAGGAAGACTTGGTCAAGCAAGTTTGAAGGAGTGGTGGTGAGTGAATGGGGAGACTTGGCCGAATTTTTAGGAGGAGTTTGGGGGGGGAGTGACGGCTTGGTGTGAGAAGTGACTATGCCGAAAATGCTTTTGGCATTTCTAGTGTTTTTCTTTCATTTTCGGTCTTGGTATGTCTAGCTAAAATTCTCCCTTTTGGTCAAGTTGTTAGCCGAATGTCAGAGAGTTTCTTCTTTGTTACCAATATTCAAGTAAGTCTTCCATTTCTCCCTTGAAACCGAAAGTGTAAGCAACATACACCTTAGCCGAAACTTGCCTTTGTTTCTCTTAATTCCAATATAGCCGAATGCTCTCTTCTCTCCCTCTCATAATTTCTTTATTTTCATAAGAGCCGAAACTTACCATTTCCTTCTCAATCGAATTCTCCATTCATCTTCTCCATTCTTTTTGTGTCGGAACTTACCTTGTCCCTAAAACCGAAATCTTCATTCATCTATTCCATTTCTTTTCTCCAAAACCGAAAAGCACCTATCTCTCTTTTCCATTTTCTTCTCTTCTCAAGACCTTGGCCGATTCTCTTTTCTTTTGGACACAAAATTCTTTTGCTTATTCTAGCAGAATCTCTTTTCTCTTCTATTAGTCTTTAACTTAGCCGAATATCTCCCTTCTCCCGGTGGTTGTGTAGGGCGAATCTTGGTTGGTGTTGGGTAAGTGCTAGGCCGAATGGCCATTTCTTCCCTCTCTTATGATTTATCGGTTTTGGTTGGGTTAATAGCCGATTTTGGGCATATGTTGAAAGGAGTTAACCTCTTATGTTGGAATCGAATTCATGATAGGGCCTTGGATTTTGGAAGTAGTCAAGAGGAGTCTTCCTTCTTTGTAAACCGATTAGTAAGTAGAGGGTAAGTGATTGGTATATTATTGTTAGTTCAATCTTTTGATTTCGATTAAGTCAAAGGTGATTGGAGATTAACTATTTGTTTCATTAGGGTGCCGATTGTTAAAGGAGAACCATCGCTTGATTCGAGATTTGGTAGGAAACCAAATCAAGTACAAAGGTAAGGGTTGATAATGACTCTGTTGGCTTAAAAGTCCTTGGCCGAATGGTCTTAAGTATCTAACCCTATGTTTGGCCGATTCTAGGAGCAAGGAGTTTAAAGATTGTAGATCTTTTCTTTGGGATTAGGGCCCTCGTTATTCCAGGTGTGTAACTAACACACCCATACATAGTAATATTATTAATAACTCTGATTTCTTTGTAAAACCAAAAGCAAGTATGAGGGATTAATTGGTACCCAAGTGGGGTATATGTACGGATCAGGGTAAGTCCAGTAGCATTACGAGTTCTCTTGATGTATACTCAATATTATGATCTATGTTATGTATGCTATGAGATATAATGCTTGGCATGTTGGCATGATATGCATGACTTGTATGAGATGCATGATCACATGAGTATGGCATGATGATGGGTGATATGAGTGGAGGGAGGATGATGATATCCGTGTCTTTGGGACACTTGTGTCTTTGGGACACCGGAGGTTTGGCACCTCTCGGTGGTTTTGTACCACGGTGATATTTTGTGACTTTGGGTCACGGAGGTTTGGCACCTCTGCGTCGCCCCAGTGGCTTAGTACCACGGTGGGTTGGCCCTGATTGATTGATTATACGATTGACGCCGGTGATTGGGTATCACCACGATGGGTTGGCCCCATCATCGGATTTGTGATCGCGGTCACGGTGATTTGGTATCACACCGTGTCTTTGGGACACCGAGGTTTGGCACCTCATTGCGACTCGTCCCCCGTGGTTATCACCACCGTGGGTTGGCCCCACTTATTAGATACGGGATTGTCGCTAGTGATTGGGTATCACACGATGGGTTGGCCCCATCATCGGATTATTCGTGACTTTGGGTCACCGGTGGTTTGGCACCACACTTATGGATATCGTGACTTTGGGTCACAGTGGTTTGGCACCACCGGTGGTTTGGTACCACACGGGGTAGAAAAAGCGATATGGATGGTTAGGATCGGGTTGCATTAATCATGTTGCTATGTATGATGTGTGTTAGCATGTTGTTTTATCGGGAGCGGGATTTATGCTTTGAGTCATTCGACTCACCCTCTCCTTTGACATTTCAGGTGACACTTAGACGCGGACATGGAGCCGGGATGGACTCGGGTGCTCATGCCACGCTTAATAAAGTTTTACTCAGACTTTATAATTTGGGTACTTTAGCTTGCTTTTTATTATTTGGGTTTTGTTTTGGATTGTAAAAGGCCTTTAAATTATGTTTTATGATGTTTATGCTTTAAATAGACTCTAATATGCCTTAACAAAATAAGTGGGTTGGAATTTTACTAAAATTTGGAAAGACAATGATTTAAAAACTATAACGCAAAGTGTTTTAAACTATACCATCGGGTATCTCACCATGACTTGCATTAGAAACTCAAACGATTTCCAAATCAAAACTCGATTTTCTACCAAGTTAAAATGTCTTAAGTAACACTAAGAAACTATTTGAATAATAAAATGGAATAAACTCGTTTTAACTACATCTTTTGGTTAAGCTTTCAAAATTTTTGGGTTTTCTAAATACACCACCTGATTTCAAACAAGCCTACTCAAATTTTCTTCAAATACACTATATAGTGAAGTGTTTACATCCCCGCTTTTAAACGAAAAACCTAAACCTCTCAAGCACGTTTTCCCGTAACATACCAGATTCGGTCGTGGTGTATTGACCGGGTTTGGGGTGTTACACATACAAGCCCTAATATTTCATTTATTTTACATTTTAGTCCTCTAATTTCTCATTTTCACAATTTAGACCAAATTACTCAATTTCACCAAAAATTCAAAGATAAAATATGTTAATATTTCACATATCTTTCATATTTCATCATCAACTATCACAAAAGCTCAAACATTCATCAATGGCATATCTCAAAAATCACCATAAATTTCTAAAATTAAAGCATGGGCTAGCTAGAGCACAAAGCAACGATCACAAAAACGTAGAAATTATCAAAAACCGAGCTCAAAACATACCTTGATTTAGCTAAAGTCCTAGCCGAAACCTAACAAGCTTATCTCCTTTCTTTTTCTTTCAATTTCGGTGGAAGGAAGATGAATATGGCTTGTTTTTTTATTTGTTTTATTATAAACATATTAATTATGCCATTTGCCATTTTACCCTTAATTAAAACATTAAAATTTCATTCATTTAATGGCTATATATGTCAACTTCCACTATCAAAGGTCTAATTACCTCATAAGGACTCCTCATTTAAAAAGCCATGCCAAATAAGCACTTTAGAAATCAGCACACAGCTTTTACATTTTATGCGATTAAGTCCTTTTTCTCAATTTGACACACAAACGATAAAATTTCCACACCAAATTTTCACACATGCTCAATCACATATTGTAAATACCAAAAATAATTTTAAAATATTTTTCTAACCTCGGATTTGTGGTCCCGAAACCACTATTCTGACTAGGGTCTAAACCAGGCTGTTACAACTCTCCCCCCTTTGAGATTTTCGTCCCCGAAAATCTTACCAGTGAATAGTTTTGGATATTGTTCTTTCATAACATCTTCAGGCTCCCACGTAGCCTCTTCAACTCCGTGTTTGTGCCACAACACTTTCACTAAAGAAATTTTCTTGTTTCTCAACTCTTTAATCTCTCGTGCCAAAATTCGGATTGGTTCTTCACTATACGATAAATCTAACTGAATCTCGACCTCAGTAGGAGCAATCACATGAGATGGATCAGATCTGTATCATCAAAGCATCGACACATGAAACACATTATGAATCTTCTCTAACTCAGGTGGCAATGACAGTTTATAAGCAACTGGCCCAATTCTTTCAATGATCTCACACGGCCTAATGAACCTCGGAATCAACTTGCCTTTTTGGACAAATCTAAGTATTTTCTTCCACGAAGACACTTTCAAAAATACTTTGTCACTAATCTCAAATTCAATATCTTTCCGTTTCAAATCTGCATAAGACTTTTGACGATCTGAACCCGCTTTCAAACTGTCACGAATCACTTTCACTTTCTGCTCAGTCTCTTTAATCAAATCAACCCCGTGAATCTTATTCTCACTCAGCTCAGTCTAATACAATGGAGTTCGGCATTTTCGACCGTAAAGAGCCTCATACGGTGCCATTGTAATGCTAGATTGAAAACTATTATTGTATGCAAATTCAATCAATGGCAAGTGCTTTTCCCATGTACTTTCAAACTCAAGAATACAAAATCTCAACATATCTTCAAGAATCTGAATGATCCGCTCGGATTGACCATCCATTTGCGGATGAAATGCAGTACTGAAATGCAACTTTGTGCCTAAAGCCTCTTGCAATTTCTTCCAAAACCGCGAGGTAAATCTCAGATCTCTTCAGATACAATAGAGAGTGGCACCCCGTGCAATCTCACAATCATAGAAATATACAATTCAGCTAATTTATCAAGAGAATAATCTTTTCTCACCGGAACAAAATGAGCTGATTTCATCAATCTGTCAACTATCACCCAGATTGCATCTTTCTTTCTCGGAGATAAAGGTAATCCCGACACAAAGTCCATCGTGATTCTCTCTCATTTCCACTCAGGAATCATAATTGGTTGTAACAAACTGGATGGAACCTGATGTTCAGCTTTAACTTGTTGACATACTAAACATCTCGAAATAAATTGTGAGATATCTCGTTTCATACCATACCACCAATAGAACTATTTCAAGTCATTATACATTTTTGTACTCCCATGGTGAATAGCCAAACAACTATTGTGAGCTTTGTTCAAAATCATCTGAATCAACTTTGAATTCCTCGGAACACAAATCCGATCTCTAAATCTTAAACAATCATCATTATCAACTCGAAATTCTGAATCAGAATTCAAATCACATTGAGCTCGTTTTATCATCATCTCATTATCACTTTTCTGTGCATCACAAATCTGACGTATAAACATTGGCCTCACTTTCAACTCAGCCAAAACTGAACCATCATTAAGTAAATCTATTTGAGTACTCGTCGCACGCAAAGCAAATAAAGACTTTATGCTCAAAGCGTCAGCAACAACATTAGCTTTTCCCGGATGATAATCAATTACTAATTCATAATCTTTTAGTAATTCTAACCATCTTCGCTGTCTTGAATTCAATTCTTTTTGAGTCATCAGATATTTCAAACTCTTGTGATTAGTATAAATGTGACATTTCTCACCAAATAGGTAATGACACCAAATCATCAATGCAAATACAATTACATCTAATTCAAGATCATGCGTCGGGTAGTTCTTTTCATGTGGCTTTAACTATCTCGAAGAATAAGCTATAACTTTGCCCTCTTGCATCAGCATACAGCCCAAACCATTCAATGATGCATCACTGTAAACTATAAATTCTTTACCCGATTCAGGTTGGACTAACACTGGTGCCTCTGTCAACAATGCTTTCAACTGTTCAAAACTCTGCTGGCACTTTTCTGACCACTCGAATTTAACATCTTTCTGTAACAATTTCGTCAACGGAGTCACAATCATCGAAAAGGCTTTCACAAACCGTCTATAATATCCCACTAGTCCCAGAAAACTACAGACTTCAGACACATTCCTCAGTGGTTTCCACTCTAAATTTGTTGAAATCTTGCTCGGATCAACTTGTATTCCCACAGTTGATACAATATGCCCCAGAAAACCAACCTCATTCAGCCAAAACTCAAATTTACTGAACTTTGCATACAATTGCTTCTCACACAGAATCTGTAACACGATTCTCAAATGCTCGGCATGTTGCGTCTCATCACAAGAATAAATCAGAATGTCATCAATAAACACCACGACAAATCGATCCAAATACGGTCTGAATATTCAGTTCATCAAATCCATAAACACTGCAGGAGCATTCGTTAGTCCAAGTGGCATAACTAAGAATTCATAATGTTCGTACCTTATTCTAAAAGTAGTTTTCGGCACATCTGATTCTTTAACTCGTAGCTGATAATAGCCCGATCTCAAATCTATCTTCAAAAATACTGTAGCTCTTTTCAGCTGATCGAACAAATCATCAATACGAGGAAAAGGATATTTATTCTTTATTGTCACCTTGTTTAACTATTGGTAGTCAATACATATCCTCATAGTTCCATCTTTCTTTTTCACAAACAACACTGGAGCACCCCAGGGCGAGAAACTCGGTCGTACAAATCCTCTATCTGTCAACTCTTGCAACTGTGACTTTATTTCTTTCAATTCTGTTGGTGCCATTCTATACGGAGCTATTGAGATAGGAGTCGTCCCCGGCACTAAATCAATACCAAACTCAACTTCTCGTATCGGAGGTAATCCCGATAATTCTTCAGGAAACACATCTGAAAACTCGCAAACTACAGGCACAGATTCAACTTTCTTTTCAGTCACTTTTGTATCTATCACATACGCAAGATAGGCTTCGCAACCCTTTTTCACATAACTCTGAACTTTCATCACTGAGATCACAGCCGATAACCCATTCAAATCATTGGATTCAATTCGAACTATCTCACCATTCCGACTTCTCAAATCAATACTCTCCCGTTTACAATTCACAATAACATTATGCAAAGTAAGCCAATCCATACCCAGAATTATATCAAATTTATCGAATGGTAGAAACATCAAATTAGCCGGAAAACAAATATCTCGAAACATCAACTGATAGTTCTTGCACACTTTATCAACCAGAACACACTTGCCTAAGGGGTTCGATACTCTAATTACGAAATCAGTAGACTCAACAGGTAGAGTCTTACTGGATGCTAAATTCATGCATACATATGAATAAGTAGACCCTAGATCTATCAATGCAATCACATCAGTATCAAATAGAGTAAAAGTACCATTAATGACATCTAGAGATGATGCTTCTTCTCGAGCGCGAATAGCATAGGCTCGGGTAGGTGCTCTCGCCTCGGATCTCACAGCTGTATCCGTCGTCCCTCTCTGACTACCACTTACATTTCCAGTGTTTCTGGGTGGTCTACCCCTAGCCGTCGTATTTCTCGGCTTCACATTCTGAACATTGTCTTTCTCAACTAACTCTGGCAATCTCGAATGAAGTGATCTCGTGATCCACACTTATAACAAGTTCTATTATTATACTTCACCCAACATTCTCCAATGTGTCGTCTTCCACACTGTCTACACTCAGGCTTGTTGCTTTTAACACTACCAACACTTGATTCAATCGGAGTTTGAGTTCTTAGACCAACACTTTGTTTCACACGATCTCTGCCCGAATGTCCAAATGAAACATTTGAGCGATTAGCTGCGTCTCTGAATCTCTTTGATGGAGGTTGATACGACTTGCTCATCGATATTTTTCTTTCATCTCTAGCTTCAGAATCTGCTTTCTTCTTTTCTTTGCTAAGTTCCTCGGCTTTGCAGGATCTTTCAACTAACACTACAAATTCATTCAAATCAAGTATTCCATCCAATAATTTGATGTCTTTATTCAGCCCTTCAATGAAACGTTTACACATAATAGCTTCGGCTGATACATATTCTCGTGCATACTGACTTAATCTCACAAAATCCTATTCATATTCAGTAACTAACATACGACCCTGTTTCAGCTCAAGGAATTCTTTACGTTTCTGATCTATGAACCGTTTACTGATATATTTCTTTCGGAATTCTGCTTGAAATAAATCCCAGGTGACTCTTTCTCTCGGAACCACAGATATAAACGTTTTCCACAATTACATGTCGTATCTCTCAACAATGAAACAGCACATTTAATGCCTTCATCAGGAGTCAATGACATCTCATCAAACACTCAGACTGTATTCTCGAGCCAAAAATCAGCTCACTCAGCATCATCATCAACTGTGGCTCTAAACTCTTCAGCCCCTGATAAACCGTAATAGTAACATATTTTATCTCCACATTTAGCATGCTTTTGGATGATTTATCCCTTCAATTATGGAATTTAGTGCTCTTAATCCTTTAATTTCATGTTTTATACTCAGGAGGGCGTAGGAGAATGAAAAGTACAAAAAATGGGCTTAAAACAGGCCAAATGGGCCAAAGTAGGAAAATCAACACGGCCTGGTCCCAAACCACACGGTCGTGCCCCTTTAGCAGGCTCGAACACGGCCTGAGGTCAATTCACACGGGTGTGCCACACGGGCATGTCCCTGCCGTGAAAAAGAGAAATTTCACTCGGATTAGGATACTTAGAGGAGAACAAACACATTCCGAAGCCTATATAAACACCCTAAGTATAACCTAAAAGCTGCTTTTGCGAGGGGGCATCCAGCTAGGCCAATGAGCCAAGCCAGAGACGTCAGAATCGTGGGATTTACTCGAAGAAAGCAAGTTGATTCATCTCAAGAAGCCGAAATCATACTAAAGACGGCGGATCTCTCCTTCAATTACTTCAGGGGGTTTTAGGGTTTTCTTATGTTTTGTTTTATCTTTTCTTCTGAGATGTATTCTTTTATAATTATGAACTAAACCCTCAGATACCTGAGGGGGATGAAACCTAAGACGGATCTTGTTATTGTTTTCTAAACTATATGATAAATACTTGATTTGTTCTTAATTATGTGTTCTTAATTCTTGCTTTGATATTTCAGGGTATTTATTCAAGTATTGATGTGCTTAGGCAGTGGAGCAAAAGTCCTGTCTAAGAGTAGATCTAGCATAATTAAGCGGAGTTGATCGCAACCCTAGAGATAGGATGATTTAAAATCTGCCGATTAGGGTCAAACCTAATATGGGAGTCCATAGATCGAAAGTTAATGCAATTCTAGGGGTTTTAATTAGAAAGAGATTTCAATTAATCAACCTAGGGCTGGAGCGTTAGTTGCCTCGACGGAGGTATTAATATACATTAGGGAATCCTACGGATCAAGTCAAGTGAATAAATCGTCTGGTTCAGAGTTATATAACAAGTGAAGTCTAGGTGGATTCTTCCTTGGGTATTGTCTTAATCAATTGGTTTTTCCCACAAGTATTCCCCCAATTCATTCTCTTTGTCTTAGCGTCTTTAGCTTAGTAGATTAAACAATAATTCACTTCGATTCTTAGGCTAAATAATAGAAAGAAAGTTAGTATTTGTACTTTTGGTTCCTTTGGGTTCGACAATCCGGTCTTGCTACTAAACTATACTACTGTTCGATAGGTGCGCTTGCTTCAATCGTTGTCACAGTTAGTTTCTAGGCTAGATCATTCATTATACAAATTTTATGTAACATCCCGAATTAGGGCCTAGTCGGAACAGTGATTCCGGGACCATAAATTCGACATAAGAAAATTTATTTTTATTATATTTTTATGGTCTACAATTTCACGGAACGATTTCGTGAAAATTTCGTTCGAAAATTTTGACGTTTGGCCACTAAATTTAGTCAAAAGGACTAAATTGTAAAAAGTGCAAAACTTGAGTTCTAGAAGTTAGAGGTGTCAAATTGCTATGAAATTTTAAAGTAGAGGTTCTTAAATGGTAATTAGCCCATTTGTTAAATTGTTGGACAAAAATGGATATGATATATGTTAGATAAGATATTTTTTTGTAAGGGCATTTTGGTCCTTTTGTAAATTAAATGAATTAAAAACAAAATTAAAATGCCAAATTTGTCCATCTTCTCCATATGGACTAAATTTACCAAGATAAGACATGGCTAGTTTTTTCTCAACTTTCCAAGCTCATGGTAAGTCCGTTCGAGCCCCGTTTTTCAAGTTATTTACGATTTTGGAGTCCCGGCAGTTCGATTTAGCTTATGCTACCAATAATTCATGCTAGGGTTCATCTTTGGAAAATTAACCATAGGTGAAAAGTATTTATTTTGATGTTTTATGGTAGAATATGAAGCTTGAAATTATGTTAAACAACTTTTACTAAGTGATTTTAAGTGAAAACGAGTAAAACGACATAATCGGTAAAAATACCTAATGTTCAAAAGTGTATGTTAGAGTAAGAATTTGATGTTTCCATAGAAGGGAAAAATGATCAGCATGTTATAAAACATAATAATAAGGGTTGAAGTTTAATTTTCGAGTATTGGGGCAAAAGTGTAAATATGTAAAAGTTTAGGGGAAAAATTGTAATTTTGCAAAAGTTGAGTTAAGGACTGTTTTGAATAGTAAATTAATTAAATAAGTGAAATATGTTGTTATAGATCAAGGAAAACGAGGTTTGGAACTAGAACGAGAAATTAACGAATAAGTCATTTTCACCGGTTTTGCTTTCGAGGTAAGTTTGTATGTAAATAATACACTATTTTTATTTATTTTTTAATATTTTGTTATATTATATGAGATATAGTTGAATATGGAGTAATTACTTGATGCAAATTATGAATTGTGATTGATTATGGATGAATTGGAAAAATGTTGAAAAGTGAGAATTCCCGGTTGAACCTTCGGAATAGAAAAGATACGAATGAGGTAGCTAGGTCACATGTGTGGTACTAAGTGTAGGCCACTATGTGTACAAGAGAGCTACGATATGGTTTTAGGTCACGTGTGTAGTACTAAGTGCAGGCTACTACGTGTACCAAACGGATAGTTCGCATGTGTAGTACTAAGTGCAGACTACTATGCGTACCCGATAGTTTCGATCACATGTGTGGTACTAAGTGCAGGCCACTATGTGTAAGTGATGGTTTTGGTCACATGTGTAGTACTAAGTGCAGGCTACTATGTGTACCATATAGCTTCGGCTACAAGGGTGGTACTATGTGCAGGCCACCGTGTATCTGTTATTATTCCGATGAGTTCAATGGGAAATTGACTAAGTGGAAATACATGTGATTATGTAACGACTAAGTGTAATTGAATACGACTAAGTTATGGATAATTGCAGGTATAAGTGTAAAAATTTATGAGCAATGTGCTCGCTATTTGTGCGAACTTTCGGTAAGATGAAATGGAGTAAGTGAAATTATGAAAGAGTAAATTTAGAAATAAAACGATTTTTGGACAAAGAGTGAGTAGAGTAACTTTGAAAAATCACCAAAAATGGTAGAAATGGAATTAGTAGTTTAGTGAGATATGAAATTAAAACTTATTGAGTCTATTTTCATATGAAAGAAACATAGAAAGCAAAGAAATTCTTTATTTTGAGATATTTAGATTTTTGTGAGACTGGTTCAGAGTGATTTCGAGATCCCCTATTCTGACTTGGAAAAATCATTAAAAATTGTACAAAAATAATTTTGGAACATAGTTTATATTTTTAAATCTGTTAATGAGTCTATTTTTAGGAAAAACAAACAAACTAGAACATCATTTGAATTCTGTACAAACAGATAATTAAATTTTAGCGAAGAATGGTTGGAACTGTCGGACAGCAGAATAGGGGAGAGTTTGAAGAATAAACTGTACTCATTGGCTAATCCAAAAATTCTTAAAATTTTATGGTAACAAGATACGTGAGTCTAGTTTCAGGGAAAATTTACGGATCTTAATTTGGAGTTTTTTAGCTCCAGATAAAAATAATTTAGTGACTATGACTCGAATAGATAGCTTGCTCCAAACTTGAATAAATAGTGAATTTGAATGTAAATATGATTGTGTTATTTTGTAAACATGTTAAATCCATTTTTTATTATTTACATACTTACTTACTAAGCTTTGTAGCTTACTTCCCTTCGTTTCCCATATCTTATAGGGTTGTATGCTAACTCGAGTTGGAGATCGCAGGAGATGTAATCACACTATCAAGCTATCATCGTGGGGTTAAAGTGAATACAGACCTCTTAAGTTTATGGCATGTATAGGGACTTAGTCATTTGTATATGTCATAATTGGTTTGGCCTAAAGTGTTGGGCTTTAATATTTAGCAGTTCATTTTGTATAATTTGGATGAAATTTTATGACTCAGATTAATACGTTTACAAGTGTATGTGTTTTGGTAATGCCTCGTACCCTATTACGGCGTTGAATACGGGTAAGGGGTGTTACATTTAGTGGTATCAGAGCTATGGTTTAGTCGATTCTCAGACTAACATAGCGTATGTGAGTCTAGCTATACATGCCATATTACTACTCGTGATAGTGTGATATCTCCCGACTCTGACGAAATTGTTTTGTTAAGACAGAGATGACTTCCAACCGAGCTATTTTTTGATAATGCTGATAATGATATTGAAATGATTGAGATGTGCTTATGATGTGTCGAAATTTGGAAAGGTATGAATAGAAGTTCATGATATATATGTGTTAATGTACGAAATGAGATAACAACAAGTTGAGAAATGTGAAAAGTGGAATGAAATGAAAGTTTATATGGTGATAAGCCCATACATGTTTGTTTGGCATGCATATGATGTTATGTACACAACATATTTGATTAAGTGAGTACGATAAGTAAATTTACTCAAATTGATAGAATGTGTGTTTATGTACACTTGTTTGAATAAGATAATCGAAAAAGTTCGTGTAACATGACTAAGTATGTTAATTAGCTTAAAGTGAATTATGTAATTGTGATTATATGATGTTGGTGATGAATACAAAGTCATATGTATGTATTTATGAGAGTTAAGTCAGAAGTTTTACGACCTCACCCCCTTACCAGTGTTGTTTTATAACGAAAATTCACGAGAACCATGTGGAATAAGTCCATAAATGTGAAACTAAAGAGTTTAGTGGTGAAATACTTAGTAATGCATATAGAGATAAGAATAGTTTGGAAACTAGAAACAATTTTGGAAGGATATCAGAATGTTTTAAAGATTATACAGATTATGCAATGTCACGGATAAAGGAGAAGTTAGTCTCGGCTAATCGAATTATTCAGTTATGATGTCTAAAGTATGTGTTTGCGGAAATTTTTCCCGAATTGATTTTCGTTAGTGAGTGGAATAATATGGGGTTCATGATGACAAAATTAGTCAAAGAAATGATATTTGAGTAGTAAAGATGTCTGTGTGTGTGAAAGTTCCAGTTGAAATTTGATGATCTTTTCTGTGCATTCTATATATTCTTTTATCCTCAGAGATATGTGTGTGATTTTTCAGTTTCAGATAGAGTTTCTACGTTGTGAGAAGCTAACTATGATGTTAGACGAATGCCCTGTTGGTCTGGTCGGTTTATGATTGGTATTTCTTTATCTCTTCAGAATTCTATTTAAATATGTTGGGATGAAGTCGATGGTAAAAATTTATATGAGATTATTATTATGTTTCTACTAATTATGATTTTGTTTTATATATACGGAAATTATATTCTAGAAAGCATAATACAGAGATATGCCTATTGGATTATTCTAACCGGATGATGTTATTATAAGTTAAAGTTGTTCTGATTGGAAAAGTTATCACATTTGTGAAAGTTTGAATGGTCTTGGTATACTAATAAAGTTAAAGCAATTGAAGGTATTATTAACCGAAGCTCTAGTTTTAAGTTCAGTTGGAAATTAAGAGAAAGATACTAAACCACTCTTCTGGTAAGATTTTCGAGGACGAAAATCCTAAAAAGGGGAGGGGAGGGAGAAATGTAACATCCTGAATTAGGGCCTAGTCGGAACAGTGATTTCGGGACCACAAATCTGACGTAAGAAAATTTATTTTTATTATATTTTTTTGGTCTACAATTTTACGAAACGATTTCGTGAAAATTTCGTTCGAAAATTTTGACGTTTGGCCACTAAATTTAGTTAAAAGGACTAAATTGTAAAAAGTGCAAAACTTGAGTTCTAGAAGTTAGAGGTGTCAAATTGCTATGAAATTTTAAAGTAGAGGTTCTTAAATGGTAATTAGCCCATTGGTTAAATTATTGGACAAAAATGGATATGGTATATGTTAGATAAGATATTTTTTTGTAAGGGCATTTTGGTCCTTTTGTAAATTAAATGGATTAAAAACAAAATTAAAATGCCAAATTTGTCCATCTTCTCCATATGGACGAAATTTACCAAGATAAGACATGTCTAGGGTTTTCTCAACTTTCCAAGCTCATGGTAAGTCCGTTCTAGCCCCGTTTTTCAAGTTATTTACGGTTTTGGAGTCCCGGCAGTTCGATTTAGCTTATGCTTCCAATAATTCATGCTAGGGTTCATCTTTGGAAAATTACCCATAGGTGAAAAGTGTTTATTTTGATGTTTTATGGTTGAATATGAAGCTTTAAATTATGTTAAACAACTTTTACTAAGCGATTTTAAGTGAAAACGGGTAAAACGACATAATCGGTAAAAATACCTAATGTTCAAAAGTGTATGTTAGAGTAAGAATTTGATGTTTCCATAGAAGGGAAAAATGATCAGCATGTTATAAAACATGAGAATAAGGGCTGAAGTTTAATTTTCGAGTATTGGGGCAAAAGTGTAAATATCTAAAAGTTTAGGGGTAAAATTGTAATTTTGAAAAAGTTGAGTTAAGGACTGTTTTGAATAGTACATTAATTAAATAAGTGAAATATGTTGTTATAGATCAAGGAAAACGAGGTTTGGAACTAGAACGAGAAATTGACGAATAAGTCATTTTCACAGGTTTTGCTTTCGAGGTAAGTTTGTATGTAAATAATACACTATTTTTATTTATGTTTTAATATTTTGGTTATATTATATGAGATATAGTTGAATATGGAGTAATTACTTGATGCAAATTATGAATTGTGATTGATTATGGATGAATTGGAAAAATGTTGAAAAGTGAGAATTTCGGTTGAACCTTCTGAATAGAAAAGATACGAATGAGGTAGCTAGGTCACATGTGTGGTACTAAGTGTAGGCCACTATGTGTACAAGAGAGCTACGATATGGTTTTAGGTCACGTGTGTAGTACTAAGTGCAGGCTACTACGTGTACCAGACGGATAGGTCGCATGTGTAGTACTAAGTGCAGACTACTATGCGTACCCGATAGTTTCGATCATATGTGTGGTACTAAGTGCAGGCCACTATGTGTAAGTGATGGTTTTGGTCACATGTGTAGTACTAAGTGCAGGCTACTATGTGTACCATTTAGCTTCGGCTACAAGGGTGGTACTATGTGCAGGCCACCGTGTTTCTGTTATTATTCCGATGAGTTCTACGGGAAATTGACTAAGTGAAAATACATGTGATTATGTAACGACTAAGTGTAATTGAATACGACTAAGTGATGGATAATTGCAGGTATAAGTGTGAAAATTTATGAACAATGTGCTCGATATTTGAGCGAACTTTCGGTAAGATGAAATGGAGTAAGTGAAATTACGAAAGAGTAAATTTAGAAATAAAACAGTTTTGGACAGCAGCAGTAGAGTAACTTTGAAAAATCACCAAAAATTTTAGAAATGGAATTAGTAGTTTAGTGAGATATGAAATTAAAACTTATTGAGTCTATTTTCATATGAAAGAAACAGAGAAAGTAAATAAATTCTGTATTTTGAGATATTTAGATTTTTGTGAGACTGGTTCAGAGTGATTTCGAGATCCCCTGTTCTGACTTGGAAAAATCATTAAAAATTGTAAAAAAATAATTTTGGAACATAATTTATATTTTTAGATTATTTAATGAGTCTATTTTTATAAAAAAAACAAACTAGAACTTCATTTGAATTCTGTACAAACAGATAATTAAATTTTAGCAAAGAATGGTTGGAACTGTCGGACAGCAGAACAGGGGAGAGTTTGAAGAATAAACTGTACTAATTGGCTAACCTATAAATTCTGAAAATTTTTTGGTAACAAGATACGTGAGTCTAGTTTCAGGGAAAATTTACAGATCTTAATTTGGAGTTTCGTAGCTCCAGATAAAAATAATTAAGTGACTGTGACTCGAATAGACAGCTTGCTCCGAACTTGAATAAATAGTGAATTTGAATGTAGATATGATTGTGTTATTTTGTAAACATGTTAAATTCATTTCTTATTATTTACATACTTACTTAATAAGCTTTGTAGCTTACTTCCCTTCATTTCCCATATCTTATAGGGTTGTATGCTAACTCGAGTTGGAGATCGCAGGAGATGTAATCACACTATCAAGCTATCATCGTGGGGTAAAAGTGAATACAAACCTCTTAAGTTTATGGCATGTATAGGGACTTTGTCATTTGTATATGTCATAATTGGTTTGGCCTAAAGTGTTCGCCTTTCATATTTAGAAGTTCATTTTGTATAATTTGGATGAAATTTTATGACTCAGTTTATACGTTTACAAGTGTATGTGTTTTGGTAATGCCTCGTACCCTATTACGGCGTTGAATACGGGTAAGGGGTGTTACATTTTAAGACTCTCGACACACGATCAAGTTTTTGGCGCCGTTGCCGGGGAACCAAAATATTAAGAACGCTTAATTTTTATTACTTTAGCCATTTTTATTTTTGCAATTTACTTTTATTGTGTTTTTAACTTTGCTAATTTTTCTTCTTTTATTTTGTTCCTAGCAGGTACCTCTAGTTTATGACCAGAAGGAACCCGACAGGACCCTTAATTTACGACAGTGATATTGAAGAAACCATTTGCAGAAATCGTAGAGAAATAAGGCGAAGCCTAAATTACATAGAAGAAGAGCAAAAGGACGATACTAATAACACGGAAGAGATGGTGATCACCGAATAATCCACTCCCTCCCGTGGTTCTTAGAAAATCCGCCTCCTCGAACTATGTATGATTATGCTAAACCTAATTTAACCGAAAGCCCGAGTCAAGTATTGTTAGACACCGCTATTGCTGCAAATAATTTCGAATTGAAACCTAACACTATACTGATGATACAACAGTTTGTTCGGTTTGATGGTTTGCAGGATGAGGATCCTAACACACACTTAGCGAATTTTCTTGAATTCTATGATACCTTCAAAATAAATGGCGTTTCTGATGATGCCATCCGTCTTCGTTTGTTTCCCTTTTCTTTGAGGAATAAAGCCAAACAGTGGTTGAATTCTCTTCCACGAGGATCAATCACTACATGGGAGAAAATGACCGAAAAATTTTTATTAAAATATTTTCCGCCGACTAAAACGGCTAAGTTAAGGAATGATATCTCTTCTTTTGTGCAGATAGATTTAGAGACACTTTATGATGCATGGGAGCGATACAAATATCTATTGAGAAGGTGGCCACACCATGGATTACCCTTGTGGCTACAGGTCCAAACCTTTTACAATGGTGTAAACCCTTCAACCAGGCAGTTGATTGATTCAGCCACCGGCGGAACACTGAATAATAAAACACTTGAGGCTGCCTACGAATTCATTGAAGAGATGTCACTGAATAACTATCAGTGGCAAGTCGCGAGGATAAGGCCAAGAAAAACAGGTGGAGTTTTCAACCTCGACGCAGTAACCATGCTATCCAATCAGGTAGAACTCTTAAATAAAAAGATTGATGGTTTGTATAGTTCTTCACAGGTACATCCAGTTATGCAGTGTGATACGAATGGAGGGTCGAACAATACGGAATATCCACCCTACAACCCTGGCGTAGAAAGTGAGTAGATGAACTATATGGGTAATAATAATTTTAGATCTCAAAATAACCCCTATAGTAACAATTATAATCCAGGTTGGAGGAACCACCCCAATTTTTCATGGGGAGGTCAAGGAAATCAGAGACAACAACCCCCTCCAAACTTCCAACAACAGCCCTACCCACAGGAAAAGAAGCCGAACCTTGAGGAGATGCTGACAAAATTCATAGCGGTGTTAGAAACACGTTTCCAAAACACCGAAACAACACTTAAAAATCAACAAGCATCGATTCAAGGGATCGAGAACCAGTTAGGGCAACTTGCTAAGCTAATCTCCGAACGACCGCAAGGAAGCCTACCAAGCAACACTGAGACTAACCCAAAGGAGCAAATTCAAGCCATAGCCGCTCATGATAGTGAAGGGTTAGATGAGCCCAAATTAAGGCAAGAGAATGTGGTAGAAGAAGGTAAAGCTGAGGAAAGTCATTATAAACCAAAACCAGTAATCAAAGAGTACCAACCTCGCATACCATATCCTGAAGCAATGAAGAAAGATAACACAGAGGAACAGTTCGGTAAGTCTCTTAAACTTTTAAAGAAATTACATATTAACTTACCGTTCCTTGAAGCTCTTTCGCAGATGCCAGATTCATGGAAATTTTTAAAAGAGCTTCTGACAAACAAACGGAGGTTAGACGAGGCATCGCATGTGGAGCTGAACGCAGTGTGCTCAGCGATTCTACAAAACAAACTACCACGGAAATTTAAAGATCCAGGGAGTTTTACGATTCCTTGTTCAATTGGTAGTTTATCCATTGATAATGCTTTAGCTGATATAGGGGCAAGTATAAATGTCATGCCTTATAAAATGTTTAAACAGCTAGGTCTAGGGAAACCTAAACAAACTAGGATGAGCATTCAATTAGCTGATAAAACCATTAGAATTCCTAGGGGTATAATCGAAGATGTACTCGTGAAAATTGATAAATTCGTATTCCCAGTAGACTTTGTTGTTTTAGACATGGATGAGGAGAACACGATCCCTTTAATTTTAGGAAGACCCTTTTTGGCAACTGCTAGAACTAAAATTGACATTGAGACAGGTGAACTCATACTTCGTGTAAGTGACGAGACAGTCACTCTTCAAGCTCTTGACTCGGCTAGGACATCGAGTGATAGAGGTGAGAAAGTAAATTCAATTGATAACCAATTTGTTCAACCTTCCTCACAGGAAGCACCACGGAACTACACAACTGAGCCAGATCCTAGATCTCATGCAAACAAGGAAATAACTCATGAGGAAAGATGGCTTCAGATCGATGAACTAGACGAGTGGAAGACACATTTTAAAGAGAAATTAGGGATACACGTAGCAGAACCAACGCCATTCCATGGGTCAAACAAATTTAAGATCGGAGATAAGGTATTATTAGATAAAACAGATCCTCGAATATCCCCTTCAGACCTTAATACAAATGAAGAAATATCTTTTAAGGTAATCAATGTTTTCCCATACGGAACACTCGAGGTAAGTAATCCTATTTTCGACACTTTTAAAGTAAACGCTACTCGAATCAAGCTATATCATGATAGTAGAACTGATAGCATGAGAGAGGATGTTCAACTCTTCAAACCACTCTGATTATGTGAACGAGAGGAAAGTCTAGCTTAAGACTAAACGAGCGCTTCTCGGGAGGCAACCCGAGCACTAACCCCGTTCATTCTTTTTCATTTCTATTTTTTACTTTTAATTTTTTTCTTTTTAGCACCTAACGATGAACTAACCAAAGTGTAGATTTCCATACCACACGGCCTTGCACACGGACGTGGTCATGGCCGTGTGGATACTACGGACATCTGTACTGACATGGCAGAGGTAGTATGAGCCAATGACGAAAGATTCCCAAGATCACGGACGATTATAAATGGCCACGGCCGTGCGATACGGCCGTGGCCGACACTGAGGGAAGTCACACGGGCTCCGACTAAACACCACGGCCGTGCGATATAGCCGTGGTTGACACTATTTTATCAAATATGGGCGTGGTGACCACGAAACGGGCGTGGGAGAAACGAACAAAGCACAACACAGCCGTGCGATACGGCCATGTGACCCAACACGCCCATGGTACACGGGCGTGGGGATGTACCAGATTTGAAATATCTATTTAACACACCCCTTGCTCCCTTTCTCACCCACTCCCCATCCCCTTTCACTCTCCCCCCTCCATTTTCACCTTACCCATGTCAAAGAAATGGAAGAATCTGAGTACAGTCTCCCCGTGGGAGACCGATCTACATAAGTTCATGCCGGCCGCTTCATTCACTAGACAAGCCGAGGACATTTGAGGCCATTTAGTTTTCATTTTTCTTTTCTCTTCTCCTTTATTTTCCTTCTCTTTAACTCTCTTATGCTCAAGTTAATTTATTTTATTTTAGTTTCTTGGTTTTAGGTTCTTCAGGCTGCTTGCGAATCACACACCACGGCCTTAGAAATCACACCCACCTCGCCAACCATCTAACGATAAGGACTTTTCAATCCATTAATCTTCTCTTTTATTTTATTTTACTTTTTATTTTTCTTCCTCTTATCTTTCTTTAATTTAAATATATAATTAGTATATTTTTAATTATTCTTATTATTTCCCGGATTTTTCTTCACAAGCTGCCCAATTTCTTCATCTAGCGCAACAATTGTGGCTGGCCACCATAACACCAGAAACACCTCCTCCAACTCGGCCCGAATTCCCCTCGTTTCTTTCCTTTGACTCCACCCAAAATTCAGGAAGTTTCACTCTCCTCCTTACCTTATGATTTTCTTACTACATTGTGGATATCTATCTTTGTACATTAAGGGCAATGTACATCTTAAGTGTGGGGGGGTGAATCTTAAAAGTGCCTAACTTTTTGTATTATTCTCAAATCCCTGAATTAGGCCTTGTTCTTAAATAATTTTCTCATATTACGATTAAAATGAAATTTCCTTTGATTCATGATTTTTATTGATATGTTTTGGATTAAGTCATTGATAATTATGCAGTGATGATTTAAACTTTAGGAGACTAGAGAATCAAGCATGATAAGTCTATTTTCAGAAGTAAAAATTTTGTTAGGTTGTCTACCTGAATTTAAGCATTACCTTGAAGTTTGAAATTTATAAAGTTGACATCAAAAGCCCATAATTTTTGTGAGATTTTAAGCCTTTTAGAGCATATATTCTTTTCCTTGCTCACTTTTTTTTTATTACGAGTGTGTCAACATTGATTTGTTATTCTAGAACTTGCTTCGAGTATATATGTCGAGACCACACCTTTGATTTGATATACAGAGATGATGAAGGCACTTAGGTTTTAACCCACTTACTCCACTAAAAGCCTACCCTCACAATTAACTTCTAGTGAACCCCTTTGATCCTAACAACCCTTTTATTGACTCACCCTCAACATTAACCAAAAACCATTATTGTTGAAATCCCTTTAATTAATTTGACCCACATTAAGTCGAGGTCTGATTTGAACAGATTACTTAGCTAAACTATGCTTTCCATTTCAGCTGTTAATTTCTTTATTATTGTATGATTTGTTCTTAAAAAACAAAAAAAAAAAAGAATTATATTCATTATTAGTTCTATGTTATTTGAGCTCAAACTGTTAATTTCATTATCTTTAGAAAAAGCTCATGTTATTAGTATTAAGTTTCCAATTGATGTAATTATTTATTATCAGTTCGTCATTTCTAGTTAGGTAATTTGTCAGGTCAATCTCGATTCTAACCCTCTAATTCAGCCTTTATCCACACCTTTAACCTAAGCCCCGTTACAACCCTTTTAAAGACCTTTTGATTTGTGTATCATCTCATATTATAATGGTGGAGATTTGATTTTCATGCAAGCCTATGGGATTAACTTTTCATGTTTGACTTACTAGTGCTTTTCCCTGAACCTTAAACACTTCGAGTGATTTGAGTGAACCTTTAGTGAGGATGTTATTGTTTGTCGATTTTGAATTAAAGGTAATTATTTAGGTAAGGGGAAACACCTATTTTTCGTACTATAAAAACTATGAGTTTGATTGTTTGAATATTTAGGAACCTTCTGGTTAAATTATCCATGTATGAATTATCTATGAATTATGATGAAACATTATTGATGAAGGTTATGAATTGAGGAAGTTTGTTTTAATTGTAAGTTGAGAATTTTGCTTGAGGACAAGCAAAAGCTTAAGTGTGGGCGTATTTGATAAACCGTAATAGTAACATATTTTATCTCCACATTTAGCATTCTTTTGGATGATTTATCCCTTGAATTATGGAATTTGGTGCTCTTAATCCTTTAATTTCATGTTTTATACTCAGGAGAGCATAGAAGAATGAAAAGAACGGAAAAAGGGCTTAAAACGGGCCAAATGGGCCAAAGTAGGAAATCAACACGGCCTGGGCCCAAAGCACACGGCCGTGCCCCTTTAGCAGGCTCAAACACGGCCTGAAGTCGATTCACACGGGCGTGCCACACAGGCGTGTCCCCACCGTGACAAAGAGGAATTTCACTCGGATTAGGATACTTAGAGATGAAGAAACACATTCCGAAGCCTATATAAAGACCCTAAGCATAACCTAAAAGGTACTTTTGCGAGGGGGCATCCAGCTAGGCCAAGGAGCCGAGCCAAAGAGGTCAGAATCGTGGAATTTATTCGAAGAAAGCTAGTTGATTCATCTCAAGAAGCCGAAATCATACTCAAGACGGTGGATCTCTCCTTCAATTCCTTCAGGGGGTTTTAGGGTTTTCTTATGTTTTGTTTTATCTTTTCTTCTGAGATGTATTCTTTTATAATTATGAACTAAACCCTCAGATACCTGAGGGGGATGAAATCTAAGACGGATCTTGTTATTATTTTCTGAACTATATGATAAATAATTGATTTGTTCTTAATTATGTGTTCTTAATTCTTTCTTTGATATTTCAGGGTATTGATTCAAGTATTGATGTGCTTAGGTAGTGGAGCAAAAGTCCCTGTCTAAGAGTAGATCTAGCATAATTAAGCGGAGTTAATTGCAACCCTAGAGATAGGATGACGAAAATCTGCCGGATTAGGGTCAAACCTAATATGGGAGTCCATAGATCGAGTTAATGCAATTCTAGGGGTTTTAATTAGAAAGAGATTTCAATTAATCAACCTAGGGTTAGACGTTAGTAGCCTCGACAGAGGTATTAATATACATTAGGAATCCAACGAATCAAGTCAAGTGAATAAATCGCCTGGTTCAGAGTTAGATAACAAGTGAAGTCTAGGTGGATTCTTCCTTGGGTATTATCTTAATCAATTGGTTTTTCCCACAAGTATTTCCCGAATTCATTCTCTTTGTCTTAGCTTCTTTAGCTTAGTAGATTAAACAATAATTCACTTCGATTCTTAGGCTAAATAATAGAAAGAAAGTTAGTATTAGTACTTTTGGTTCCTTTGGGTTCGACAATCCGGTCTTGCCACTAAACTATACTACTGTTCGATAGGTGTGCTTGCCTCAATTGTTGTCACAGTTAGTTTCTAGGCTAGATCATTCATTATATATATTTTAGGACTCTCGACACACGATCTGCCCCATACTTTTAGATTTTATCTACAGGAGGTTTATTCAATCGGATCGAATCTACAACTTGTGGCACAACGAGTACTTGTGGGGGTGGAGGTTGTGGAGCCGCCAGATTCATTCAAACGAACTCCGAAAACCACTCACTCATCATTTGGAAGAAGGCTTGCTTAGCCTCTCCCTCGTGGCTACTAACATTCGGCCTAGATGTGGCCGGTGCTGTACCTTGAGCGGGAGCAGGCACATTGCTCTCTACATCATCAGCAACTGCTCGATCGGGATCCATTTACTATACGAAAACACATTTTTAACTGTCAGGATTCATCACACTATCGCAATTATATATATGGCATGTATAGCTAGACTCACACGCACTATGTTAGTCCTAGAATCGACTAAACCATAGCTCTGATACCAATAAAATGTAACACTCCTAACTCGTAACTGTCGGCAGAATAGGATTAAAAGGCATTACTGAACAATCAGAACATTTACAATCATTTCTCAACACAAAGTATAACACAATTCAAACATGTCAAGATATACATACAGTTCCTTAACAAGGTCTACAAGACCTTAAACGTGCACTAGAAAGGGGTCGGGACTAAACCGGGATAAAAAATCAAACATTTTTAAAGTTACAGAGGTCACACGCCCGTGTGGGCAGGCCGTGTGCCTCACACGGCCTCAGACAAGTCCATGTATCCGAGTTGTGCCAAAACAGGGTATACATACTGACTTGTCCACACTACCTGAGACACGCCCGTGTGCCTCACCCGTGGTCGAGCCTGACTTGCATCACACGGCCAGTCACACGCCCGTGTGTCTAGCCCGTGGTCGAGCCTGACTTGTTTCAATTTACAAACTCGAATGACACGGTCGAGCCACACGCCCGTGTGCTCAACCGTGTGGGCAATTATAGGCCATTTGCGAGGCTAAATTTGCCACCCACACTTGGGTCACACCTACATGCAATAATCAATACCATTTCATATCCTATTTGGCATCCAAACATACCAAAACATACTCAAATTGAACCTCTTAATTGCATCAATCATCATTCTCTACAATTCCATCTAAGCACAACTATCCAAAGATATAAATTACATATTAAAACGATGTAATTCATGCTTCAATTACTCTCAACCATATCATAGCATGAACTCACTATCTCCATGTTACCAAAACATACCATAAGGTCATTCACTAGAATAAACATTCACATATTAACCAATCTTTACTCAAGCCAAAAACATTTACCAAAAATCATTTACTACCAAGCCAAATCACATGGCTAAGATCATACACTTCAAAACATACCATATCAACTAGCCTATACATGCCATATTCAAATTTATACATCTTTCCAAAAATACCAAAATAGATAGCCGATAGTGTGATTGAGTCGCTGACGATCCCCGGATCTGAGCTAGCTTTTAAGACACTATAAAACAGAGAAACACTTCACACAGTAAGCTCTAAAGCTTAGTAAGTTTGAAATATAATACAACTAAATCAATGATTCAATTACAATATACAAATTAATCCATCACATAGATCAACTCATAAATATGTACCATATCATCCATAGCTAATATACTCACAAAACCATTCATAAATCCATTTACAATTTCATCAACCACATAGGTTCAATACGTACCTTGGCCAACACTTAGTTATTCACCATTCATGCTACTCAATGCTCAATGCATCATTTCGATCAACCTTTGTTATTCATTCGATTTATTTTCACACTTGGTGCTAAATTCATAGCCAAAGCTTAAATATTATCGCACACTTAGTGCCTTTACTTTAAACCGATTCTAACTCGGTATCGCACACACAGTGTCAATCAATGAAGCGGAAGCTTCTATTATTTCACACACACAATGCTAATCACCTCTGTCTCAATTCCAATTATGCACACTTAGTGCCACATTTCTCGATTTCACATATAACATTTCTGATCCTATAATCACATAATTATTCATTTCATAGCATTTAAACATAAACTTAATAACACGTATTATATCCGAACTTACCTTGGACGTAGAAATACCGAGACTAGTCGATCAATCGAGCACTTTGTCTTTGCCTCGATCTCGATCTGAATCTCTCCTTTCTTGGTCTATACATATTCAAATTTAGCTCATTCATTCACCAAATCATTCAATTTAATCCAAATACACATATTTAGGGCATTTTACAAAATAGCCCTCACATTTTCACATTTCGACACTTAAGTCCCTATTTCATAAAATCACAAAATACACATAATTTCACCATACTCATGCTTAGACGAATTTTCCTTGTGCTCATACAAGCCCTAATATTTCATTTATTTTACATTTTAGTCCTCCAATTTCTCATTTTCACAATTTAGCCCAAATTACTCAATTTCACTAAAAATTCAAAGACAAAATATGTTAATATTTCAGATATCTTTCATATTTCATCATCAACTATCACAAAGCTCAAACATTCATCAATGGAATATCTCAAAATCACCATAAAATTCTAAAATTAAAGCATGGGCTAGCTAGAGCACAAAGCAACTATCACAAAAACGTAGAAATTATCAAAAACCGAGCTCAAAACATACCTTGATTTAGCCAAAGTCCTAGCCGAAACCTAACAAGCCTATTTCCTTTCTTTTTATTTCAATTTAGGTGGAAGGAAGATGAATATGGCTTATTTTTCTTATTTGTTTTATTATAAACATATTAATTATGCCATTTACCATTTTACCCTTAATTAAAACATTAAAATTTCATTCATTTAATGGCTATATATGTCAACTTCCACTATCAAAGGTCTAATTACCACATAAGGACTCCTCATTTAAAAAGCCATGCCAAATAAGCACTTTAGAAATTAGCACACAGCTTTTACATTTTATGCGATTAAGTCCTTTTTCTCAATTTGACACACAAACGATAAAATTTCCACACAAAATTTTCACACATGCTCAATCACATATTGTAAATAGCAAAACTAATTTTAAAATATTTTTTTGACCTCGGATTTGTGGTCCTGAAACCACTATTCTGACTAGAGTCTAAACTGGGTTGTTACAAGCATGGTGTGTAGGGATGGGTGGGTTGATTTTATCCCTACATGGTGTGTAGGGTTGGTCGGAGATGGTGTGTAGAGGCTGGTGGGTAGGATTCTGATATTCTGTTCTATTCTGCATGTTATGTCTTATGGACTAAGGCCCTAAATTGTATCTTATTCTGTATCTGAGTGGGCTAAGGTCCACACTAATTCTGCAATGGGCTTAGACCCGAATTGTAAGTATATGACTGTTTTCTGATATTACGCTGTGTGCATGTTTTCTGTGGGGATTACACATTGAGTTTGCAAAAACTCATCCTTTTTCTATTTGATCTGTTCAGGTAATCCCCAGCATTAGACGGATCGGTACAGCAGAGGACTCGACGGTGACCACTGCTTCTACTTCACGATAGATTCACTGTTTTTATACTTGTTTATGGTTTTGATTATATCTGGGAAAACTTTTATATAATTATGGCCATTACGGATTTTTGTTTAAATTAGGATTTGCAATGTTTTATGGTTTTTTTATTGCTAGAAGTAGGAAAGCGCGGGTTTTCAAAAGAAACAAATGTTTTACCAAACCACCACGATTACACAAACTATTTTTAAAAGCTTTCGCGAAGTATAAATGTTTTGGAAAACGGACAGCATTTTGGAAACGAAGGACACTAACCTAAATTAACATAAAATAATAAAAAACACTTGAAAAGGAGAAATGGTTTGAGCGTGGCTACGGTTTCAAAAGCACTATCATGTGACATCGCCAGATTCGGCCATAACATCTAGGCCGGGTTTGGGGTGTTACAAATTACACATAATATATCATCAGACAACAAAATAAAATCTCTAAATCAACTTGAGTCTTAGTCACTAAATTATTTATATCTTGAGCTACAGAATTATAAATTAAGATTCGATTGATGTTTTTGAAACTAAACTCAAATATCTTTCTACCATAAAAATTTAAGAATTTATAATTTAGCCAATAAGTACAGTTAATTCTTCAAATTTTATCCACATTACTATGATTTTGTGACTCAACCTTTCTTCACTAAATATTAATTATCTCTTAGTACGAGATTTGGATAATGTTTTCGTATGTTTATCTTGAAAATAGACTCATTAAGAATTTTATCATATAAATTTAAACCACTAATTATTTTTCTACAACTTTTAGTGATTTTCCAAAGTCAGAATAGGGGAACCCGAAATCATTCTGTAATGCCCCAAATTTTGGGCTTAGAAGAATTGGGCCTTGGGCTTGAGAGCCCCTAAAATTCTTGAGAGCAAGAAAACATCACAAATGCATGTTAGTACTGCTGGGTTAGCAATATTAGAGTGTTTGGGGTCTTGGAGAAGTCCTAGGTTCAAACCTGGGCTTTAGCAAAAAAATTGGTTTTTGGTGAATTAAAACCTGGATGTTAGCTTAAAAGGTTTATATTAAGTTGTGTTGTTTTAGGAAACAAGTGAGCTTGTGTTGTGGTGGCAAGTGGCGTGTGCATGGGGGAGGGGGGTTCGAATCCCATGGCATTCAAGTGGGAGGTTTTATTTTTCATCTCTTTGGCGTGAGAGGTAGAGTTTGATTCAAACTCTGCAGAGGAGGTTGGAGTCTTGGTCATCAAGTTTGAATGGGGGGTGTGGAGTGAATCAAGGAGCAATCAGTGGAGATTTTTAGGGAATTTGAATGACAAGGGAGTCTTGGCCGAATGGAAGAGCTTGAGTAGGGGGATTTCGGCCAAGGGGGTTTCATTTGTGCATTTTCGGCAGCTTTGTGTGAGGATAGAAACAGAAAACCTCTCTGCAATTTCGGGTTTTTCTCTTTTTCATTTCAGGATTTTCTTCTTTCGTGGCATCTTGTGCAACACTTTTGACCATTCGGGTCTTTCTTCCTTCTACTTTCTTTTTCTCTCAATTGTCTTTCATTTTTGTCAAACACAATACCAATTGCCAATTGTCGAATTCTTCACTGAAGCCTACCTTTCTTCTCCACATCTTTCTCTCTGGTGAATCTGATTCATCTTCTTCTTCTCTTGGTTTTCTCCTTTGGCCGAATCTAACTCCTTGTCTCTCTTGATTCCCTCAGTCGATTAGTCTCTTTCCCTTGTGACGCCAACCTCTGTCAAGTGGCCGATTGTTGCTTTATTCTACCGTTTCTATCGATTAATTTTGGTAAGTATTCCTTGTCCCTATTCGGTTCTTGGTCCCTTTTCGATGGCTCTTCACTGACAAAGTCGAATGATTCGGTTTAAGGTTGCTAACTCTTGGACCTTTCTCTTGTGTTGGATTGTTTTGATTAATGCAACATTTCGGTGGGATAGGGGTATAGACATCTTCGGTTAGCATCATAAGTGGGTTGGACAGCATTCTTGGGGGAAGGTGAGTATCAATTCCATGCTCGTTGGGATTGAACGTTAGTATTAGATATTGATATTAACCGAAGGAAAAACGTTGATGGATGTAGGTTTGGCATTCGTGGGTTGCTTGTGCGAGCTGTGAAAAAGGTGTGTAATCGTACACCCAATGTTGTTTCTGTCAAAACGATGGATGAAGGGGTGTATTCACACCCTTGCTTAATTGTGAATCGGCATAAGTCGAAAAGCCGAAAAGTCGAAACTTCAGCATCTGAGGGCTCACGAGCGTGCTAGCGCTTGTAGGGACAAATCGAGCCACAACCGTTGGCGATAGACCATAGAGGCCGCCACGAACGTTCTCGTGGGCTTAGGTCGTAATGGGCCTCGTAGGGCTGAAATGGGCCATGTGTGCCCAATGGGCTCATGGGCCCCACATGGGTAAAATCCACAGTAAGCGAATAATAATGGATTGGGCAGCGAAATTCGTATAGCCGTAATGGAATTTGTGCTGAACGGGCTGCACGAGCGTGTGGGGCCACTTGAGCCGAGTATTGGGCCTTGGGCCCAATTACACTGTTTTGGCCATATAAGTTATCCGAGTCGTTCGAGACGACGGTAGGCCTTTGGAAAGGTAGTATACTGTACCGAGACCCCTAGGGAGTAAAATTACCAAAATACCCTCGAAGGGTAAAATTATTGAAATACCCTCGAAGGGTAAAATTATCGAAATACCCTCAAAGGGTAAAATTACTAAATTACCCTCAAAGGGTAAAATTATCGAAATACCCCCGATTTGCAAAAATTATCGAAATACCCCCAATTTGTGAAATTACTAAAATACCCTCAGTTTGGAAAATTATTGAAATACCCCCAATTTGAAAAATTACTAAAATACCCTCGGTTTACAAAATTACCGAAATACCCCCAGTTTGTAAAATTATCGAAATACCCTTGATTTGTGAAATTATCGAAATACCCTTATAGGGTAAAATGACTATTTTGCCCCCGTGGGTAAATGATTATTTTATGCTATGTTTTGACTGACCTGAGCTATGATTTTTCTGTCTTTCTAGAGTATGCCATGTGATTTATATATATGTGCTCTGCATACATGACATACTGTATGGGTTTGGGATTTTGTAATTGGAGGAAGTGATTGATCTGTTAGGGTCGCACGTGTTGCCCGAGACGACTGTGGACCCACCGATTTGATTGTTAGGGTTGCACGGGTCACTCGATACGACTGTGGACCCACCAATTTGATTGTTAGGGTTGAACGGGTCACCCGAGACGACTATGAACCCACCGATTTGATTATTAAGGTCGCACGGGTCACCCGAGACGACTGTGGACCTACCGACGACTTTAAGCCACTTATATTCTGGTAGCTCTACTGCGATATCGGTTAGTGCCGCAACCGGTGCTAACATTGGTGTGCTTGCTGGGTGGGTCGATTTTATCCCACATAGTGTGTTGGTTGGTACGGGTGGTCTGCTGGCTTGATTGGGGTGGGGTGCATTCTTACACTATTACATTTCTGTTTATGAGATCCGATACTGGTATGGGCTAGGCCCAAACGATTCTGTTATGGGCCGAGACCCAAACGATATTGCAATGGGCTTAGGCCCCTTTGAAATCTAGATTGTGGTGAATAGGCTCAAGCAAGCATCGCTTCGAATTCTATTTATCTGACTGATTATTTTTATATTAGGGGATTACACATTGAGTTTTCGTAAACTCACCCCGCTTTTTTTACTGTGCAGGCAATCCCCAGCCTTAGACGGATCGGAGTTGTGAGGGACTCGGAGATGGCCACACAACTGTTTCTGTTTTTCCATTAAATTATTCATAAGTACTTTATTTTGGTATGGTTTGTAATAAGGCCTCTTAAAGTTTTCGGATTTTAAATTTTAGGTTTGGTTTTATTTTTAATTTATATATGTTAGAAGTAAGTCGCGGTTTTTCCAAAATGATACTATTTTCAAAACACTACGTTACAACAACTATTTTCGGTTATCATGTTTCCGCAATGTTTGCAAAAAAAGGCTTCCGCAGTTGAAGGAGATTTTGAAGGAAATCAATAACGTTTTAAAAGTGAACAACCTTTTTCAATGAACCCCGTTTTGAAAATAAACGAACGCAAGCTGAGGCTTTACACAAGTTTTAAATGGCAAGAAGTTTTTAAATATTAAGAAGGGTTTTCAAAGGAAACATGGTTTTTGAAAAACACTTCAATGTGACACGCCAGATTCGGGCCTAACTTCTAGGCCGGGTTTGGGGTGTTACACATTATGTCATTGTCTTTCAAAAATTCGAATATCTCCTAATATGAAATTCTTTTGCTTACACCGTTTCTTCTATGTAAAACTAGACTCAATATGCTTTAATTTAATACTTTAATTAACCTCTAATTCAGGTTTTACAATTTTTAGTGAATTTTCAAAGTTGAACCATTGCTGCTGTCCAGAAACTATTTTAATGCTAATTTTACTCCTTCATGATTTCTTTGTATTAACTTTCATTTAGACATACATAATCATTGTACCTTTAGGCACCTCTTATGTATATTTGACTACTATTTTACCTTTTATCATTCAATCAAATCAACATTATAAGGCAAATCATGCAAATACCACAATACCAAAACGCAAACCAAATAAATGACTAATATCCACATAACACCTATAGACTAACATTTGGTCAAAATAACTTATACATGCCATTATAACCAGAATCAAGGCATCCAAAATTACCGATAGAACCAATAGATAGTGTGATATAGCTCCGATAAGCTTCCAACCCATTTGAGCTTACGATAATCTATAAGGTAAATAAATAAAACAAATATGTAAGCAATGATTGCTTAGTAAGCTCATACAGTCTTTAAACATACTAATTTATTTCCATTATAAAAATTTACATATTAAAAATAATCCAATATCGTTACCGTAATACTCATAAACTATTCTCACTAATTCACAAAGTGAACTAATCCATTGTAACACCCCTTACCCATATTCTACACCGGAACCAGGCCCGAGGCATTACCGAATTAAAACCACTTGATCACCATATAGGCTCAACGTGACTACTCTCAAAAGCTACCACAACTACCTCATTAAGGACCTACGAGGTCTTAAACATACATACGAGAGCTCCCGAGGCTCTACCAAAACTTTATCGATCTTAAAATTTCTTTCACTTAGACAAGGGTCACACGCCCATGTGGAATGGGACACGCTCGTGCACCCTCAAGACATGCCCATGTCTTCCACCAGTGGTCGACACTAACTAAATTCACACGGCTTGGACACGCCCGTGTTCTCCACCCGTGGTGAACACTGACCACTTTACACGACCTAGGCACACGCCCGTGTGGCTAGTTCGTGGTCTATTCTGACTTGAAATGCTAACATGCAGGGGACACACAGCCAAGTCACATGCCCGTGGGCTCACCGTGTGTCACACATGACCTAGACACATGCCCGTGTGTCTACCTACATGGACAAGAACAAAGCTATTTGTCATGCCCTTTTCACCCCTCTAGCATACACAACAAGTACTCATTCAACACATCCATAACCAACTCATAATGAACATAATCTTACATGGATAAATACATCTTTTCATATAATAATGTAGCCATCAACTATGGCATTATACAAAATAGATTATCCATCTAAAGACCAACACATATTAGCCAAAACAACAAAATACCCTAACGTGTCTAGCCTCTATACATGCCATATACAAAACATTAAGTCCAATGTGTGAGTGTGTTGATAGTGTGGCGATCTTCCGATTAATCTGCGTATCATGATTCAATCCTTGTTCTCTATAAGACAAGGGAAAAGAAAGGAGTAAGCTTTGAGCTTAGTAAGTTTACACATAAACAATTTAAGCATTCTAGTATAAGCTAAACAACAATTAGCATTATACTAACATATGTAATTCACATCCACTACTATGCTTACTCTTTCTATCCCTTACCACATCTCCAACACATCATGAGTCACATACTCATAATCATTTACATGCACCCCTGCACTCAATAGCACATTTACTCAAAATACAACACATCATTATTTCTCAATAATACATCCACACTTTGACTAAATTACTCGGTGATTTCGCACTTAGCCCCCCACAATCGGATCATAGGGTAGTATCGCACATAGCCTACCACAAAGGATAATTATAGTGATTAGAACATAGCTCACTAAATAATATGCTTAACAATAGTATCGCTTTTGACCCATCATTGTTAAGTATCAAGGTGGTATCGCACTTAGCCCACTATCAAGCATTATCACTACACATTCACATGTCTACTTTGTAATACATTCATCCATTCACAACTACTATCTCATTCATTCCACTAGAATCGAATAGGTTCTTAATCATGCTACACATTAGCTAGCATTAACAATGTATACACATAAATGCATCGTTCATACGTAAACTTACCTTGGTACTCAAAAAGTATAGAGATGTGCAATTAAGTCCACGACATTGCCCTTGCCTCGGTTATGATCCGGGCTTCGTCTTTCTTGATCTAAAATGATAAATCAACCCGTTCAATACACACATTGACTAAATTGACCCTTATCTCATACTTTAGCAAAATTACCATTTTGCCCCTAAACTTTCTCATATTTACACTTTTATCCCAAGGCTCGTAAAGTGATTTTCCTTCAACTTTCTAGCCTTTCATGCTTAGCCGAATCATTTAATCAATTAAAGAAATCATCAATTCTCACTAAATCACTCATGTATGACCAATCTCAAGACTTTCACAAACTAGTCCCTACATGCATTTTTCATGGAATTCACTTAGCAAAAGATGTTTCTACTACATCAAGCTTTCATATTCTTCCATAAAATATCTAAAATACATGCATGTCATACATGGTTACATTTTTGAACATCAATCCTAGCTCAACATATAGCTAAAAATAGCTTACTCATGTTACTAGGACTTCAAAAATACGAAGAATATTAAAAACGGGGCTTGGATGAACTTACTAGCAAGCTTGAAAAATTGAAGAACCCTAACAATGGCTCCCTTCAAATTTCGGCAGCTTGGGGAAGAAGATGAATGAAATTCTTTCATCTTTTTCCCTTTTTATTCACTTAATTGACAAATGACCAAAATGCCCCTTAGTCAAACTTTTCCAATACCATCCACTCATGCCCATTTTTGTCCAAAAATTAGAATTTGGGAAATTAATATTTAAGGACCTCTAATTGATAATCCAAACTATTTCATACAATTAGCTTCTAGAATTTCACATTTTGCAACTTTTGCAATTTAGTCCTTTCTAACAATTCAACCGCAATTTAACAAAATTGCTTCATCAAACTTTCACACTAACATGCAAACATAGCATAAACCTCAAAACTCATACATATACCTCAGATTTGTGGTCTCGCACCACTATTCTGACTATGCCCTAAATCGGGATGTAACAACTCTCCCCCCTTTAGATATTTTTGCCCCCAAAAATCTTACCAGTAAAAAGGTTTGGATGTTGCTCTCTCATGCTTTCTTCCAGTTCCCACGTAGCCTCTTCCACACCGTGTTTCTGCCATAACACTTTCACTAGGGCTATGCTTTTATTCCTCAACTGTTTCACTTCTCGAGCCAAGATCTTCATCGGCTCCTCTTCATAAGACATTTTCGGTCTTATCTCAATTCCTATTGAAGGAATTACATGCGAAGGATCGGAGCGATACCGTCGCAACATCGACACATGGAACACATTATGGATCTTATCCAATTCTACCGACAAAGCAAACTGGTATGCTACTGGCCCAACTCTATCTGTAATCTCATACGGCCCTATGAATCTCGGACTCAATTTCCCTTTTCGTCCAAATCTCATGATTTTCTTCCACGGGGACACTTTCAAAAACACTTTGTCACCCACCTCAAACTCAATTTCTTTTCTTTTTAGATCGTCGACTTACAGCCGGTCCGAAGCAACTTTCAGACTATTACGGATTATTTTCACCTTCTCCTCGGTCTCTTTTACTAGATCGACCCCATGGATGCGCTTCTCACTAAGCTCGGTCCAATACAGGAAATCGACACTTACGACCATACAAAGCTTCATACGGTGCCATCTCGTATACTCATTGATAAGCTGTTGTTGTAGGCAAACTTGACCAAAGGTAGATACCTCTCCCAACTACCTTTGAATTCTAACACTGACATCGAAGCATATCTTGAGAACTTGAATCACTCTTTGGTGACCATCTGTTTGTGGATGGAGCAGCGATCTTGAAATTTAACCTCGTACCCATGGCCTCTTGGAACTTCTTCCAAAACCTCGAAGTAAACCTCGAATCTCTATCTGATATTATAGACATAGGCACACCATGTAACCTCACTATCTCTACAACATACAATTCGGCTAACTTGCCCAGTGAATAATCAACACGTACTGGAATAAAATGAGCCGACTTTCTCAATCTATCCACAACAACCCACACAACATTTTTTTTCGGAGTCATAGGCAACCCCGTCACAAAATCCATGGTAACCCGATCCCATTTCCATTCGAGAACCATCACTGGCTAAAGCAATCCCGAAGGCACTTGATGCTCAGCTTTCACTTGTTGACAAATCAGACACTTTGCCACAAACTCAGAAATGTCTCTTTTCATACCCGGCCACCAATAAGACTTCTTCAAGTCATTGTACATTTTCGTACTGCCCGGGTGTACTGATAAATAACCACAATGTGTGATAAACCGTAATAGTAACATATTTTAAGCCCACATTTAGCATGCTTTGGATGATTTAAGCCTTGAATTATGTAATTTGGTGCTCTTAATCCTTTGTTTTCATGTTTTATACTCAGGAAAGCACCGGAGAATGAAAAGAATGAGAAACGAGCTTAAAAAGGACCATATGGGCCAAATCACGAAATCGACTCGGCCTGGGCACAAGACCACACGGCCGTGCCTCATTAATGGACTCGAACACGGCCTGGCCACGACTTACACAGGCATGTGCCATGAGCGTGTCCCTGTCGTGGCAAAGAGAAATTCTATTCGGATTAGGATACTTGGAGGCGAAGTAACACATTCCAAAGCCTATATAAACACCCTAAGTTTGACCAAAAAGGTAGTGGACAGAAGCCTTCTGTCGGGGGCGTCCAGCTAGGCCAAAGAGGTCAAGTTTGTGGGATTTACTCAAAGATAGCCAGTTGATTCATCTCAAGAAGCTGGAGTCATACTCAAGACGGAAGATCTTCTCTTCAATTCCTTCAGGGAGTTTTAGGGTTTTTCTTATGTTTTGTTTTATCTTTTATTCTGAGATGTTATCTTTTATCATTATAAACTAAACTCCTCAGATACCTGAGGGGGATGAAACCTAAGATGAATCTTGTTATTATTTTCTGAACTATATGATAAATACTTGATTTGTTCTTAATTATGTGTTCTTAATTCTTGTTTTGATATTTAGGGATATTGATTCAAGTTTGATGTGCTTAGGTGGAGGAGCAAAAGTCCCCGCCTAAGAGTAGATCTAGCATAATTAAGCGGAGTTGATCGCACGCCTAGACATAGGGTGACGAGATTTTGCCGGATTAGGGTGAAACCTAATATGGGAGTCCATAGGTCGAGTTAATGCAATTCTAGGGGTTTTAATTAGAAAGAGATTTCAATTAATCAACCTAGGGTTAGACATTAGTAGCCTCGACGGAGATATTAATATAACTTAGGGAATCCTACGGATCAAGTCAAGTGAATAAATCGTCTGGTTCAGTGTTAGATAACAAGTGAAGTCTAGGTGGATTCTTCCTTGGGTATTATCTTAATAAATTGGTTTTTCCCACAAGTATTTCCCCAAATTCATTCTTCTTTGTCTTAGATTCTTTAGCTTAGTAGTTAGTTAATTTAGGTTAAACGACAATTCCCTTTATTTTAGGCTAGATAATAAAAAGAAAGTTAGTATTAGTACTTTTAGTTCCTTTGGGTTCGACAATCCGATCTTGCCTTAACTATACTACTGTTCGATTGGTGCGCTTGCCTCAAATCGTTGTCATAGTTAGTTTCCAGGTTTGATCATTCTCTTTATAAATTTTAAAACTTTGACAAATCACAGCGATCAAGTTTTTGGCGTCGTTGCCGGGGAACTAAAATATTAAGAAAGCTCAATTTTTATTACTTTAGCCATTATTTATTACTTTTATTTTTTTTCAATTCACTTTTATCTCTTAGTTTGTTTTTTTAACTTTGCTAGTCTTCTTTCTTTTGTTCCTTTCAGGTACCTCTACTTTATGACTAGAAGGAACCCGACAGGACCCCTACTTTACACAGTGAAATTGAAAACACAGTTCGCAGAAATCGTAGAGAAATAAGGCAAAGCTTAAACTACATAGAAGAAGAGCAAGAAGACGAAATTAATACTACCGAAGAGATGGCTGAGGACAATCCGCCACCTCTAGAGATAGCCAACAATCATGCTCCTCGAACTATGTATGATTATGCTAAACCTAGTTTAACAGGAACTGAGTCAAGTATTGTTAGACCTGCTATTGCCGCAAATAATTTTGAACTGAAACCTAACACAATTCAGATGATACAGCAATTTGTTCAGTTTGATGGTTTGCAGGATGAAGATCCAAATAATCACTTGGCAAATTTCTTAGAATTTTGCGACGCTTTCAAAATAAATGCCGTTACTGACGATGCCATCCGTCTTCGGTTATTTCCCTTCTCTTTGAGGAATAAAGCCAAACAGTGGTTGCATTCTCTTCCACGAGGGTCAATCACTACATGGGATCAAATGACCGAAAATTTTTTATTGAAATATTTTCCGCCAGCCAAAACGACCAAGTTAACGAATGATATCTATTCTTTTGTGCAGATGGATTTAGAGACACTTTACAATGCATGGGAGAGATACAAGGATTTGTTGAGAAGGTGCCCATACCATGGATTACCCTTGTGGCTACAGGTCAAAACTTTTTACAACGGCGTGAACCCCTCAACAAGGCAAATAATCGATTCAGCCACCGGCGAAACTTTGACAAAACTCCTGAAGTGGCCTACGAGTTTATAGAAGAGATGTCATTGAATAACTATCAGTGGCAAGTTACAAGGACAAGGCCAACAAAAGCAAACGGAGTTTTCAACCTCGACACAGTAACCATGCTATCAAATTAGGTAGAGGTGCTAAATAAAAAGATTGATGGTTTTTGTTCTTCGCAGGTACATCCAGGTCATGCGGTCGACGCAAGTGGAGGCATGGTGAAATCGAGTACCCACCCTACCATCCAAGACGCAGAGAGGGAACCGATGAACTATATGGGTAACAACTTTAGATCTAAAAATAACCCTTATAGTAATACTTATAATCGAGTTGGAGGAACCACCCCAATTTTTCATGGGGTGGTCAAGGAAATCAAAGACAACAACCCCCTCAAAATTTTCAAAATTAGCCCTACCCACAGGAAAAGAAGCCAAACCTTGAGGAGATGCTGACAAAATTCATAGCGATCTCGAAACCCGTCTTCAAAAAGTCGAGACAACACTTGAAAGTCGAAGCATCGATTCAAGAGATCAAGAATCAGGTAGGTCAACTTACCAAGATCATGTCAGAACGACCACAAGGTAGATTGCCAAGCAACACTGAAACTAACCCAAAGGAGCAACTTCAAGCCATAACCGCTCATGATAGTAAAGGGTTAGATGAACCCAAATTAAAGCAAGAGGATGTGGTAGAGGAAGGTAAGGTCGAGGTAAGTCATGATAAATCAAAATCGGTAATCAAAGAGTACCAACCTCGCATACCATATCCCGAAGCAATGAAGAAAGATAACACAGAGGAATAGTTCGGTAAGTTTCTTAAACTTTTAAAGAAATTACATATTAACTTACCGTTTCTCAAAGCTCTTTCGCAGATGCCAGATTCAAGAAAATTTTTAGAAGAGCTTTTGACAAACAAATGGAGGTTAGACGAGGCATCGAATGTGGAGCTAAACGCAATGTGCTCAGCAATTCTACAAAATAAACTACCACAAAAATTAAAAGATCCAGGGAGTTTTACAATTCCATGTTTAATTGGTAGTTTATCTATTAATAACGCTTTAGCTGATTTAGGGGCAAGCATAAATGTTATGCCTTATAAAAATTTTAGACAACTAGGTCTATGGAAACCCAAACAAACTAGGATGAGCATTCAATTAGTTGATAAGACTATTCGAATTCCTAGGGGTATAATTGAAGATGTTCTCGTAAAGATTGATAAATTCGTATTCCCAGTAGACTTTGTAGTTTTAAACATGGATGAGGACAATAGTATCCCCTTAATTTTAGGAAGACCCTTTTTAGCAACTGCCAGAACTAAAATTGATGTGGGTACAGGTGAATTAATTCTCCGTGTAGGTGACGAATCAATCAGTCTTCAGGCTCTCGACTCAGCTAGGACATCGAGCAATCAAGGTGAGAAAGTAAATTCTATTAATGACCATTCGGTTAAACCTTCTTTTCAGGAAGCACCACAGAACTACACACCCGAGCCAGATCCTACATCTCATAACAATAAGGAAATAACTCATGAGGATCGAAGGCTTCAAGTTGATGACCTAGACGAGTGGAAGACACATTTCAAGGAGAAACTAAGAATACACGAAGTAAAATCGAAGGAACCACCAGACGAGTTAGTAGGAACAACAAATCACTTCAAAATCGGAGATCAGGTATTATTAGATAAAGCAGACCCTCGAACATCTCTTCCTGACCCTAATACAAGCAAAGAAATCCCTTTTAGGGTAATCAAGGTTTTCCCATACAGAACAGTTGAGGTAAGTAATCCTATATTTGGCACTTTCAAAATAAACGCTACTCGACTTGAACTATACACGGATAATAGTACAGATAGCATGAGGAAAGATGTTCAACTCTTCAAACCACCCTGATTATGCGAATGAGAGGTAAGTCTAGCTTAAGACTTTAAACGAGCGCTTCTCGGGAGGCAACCCGAGCACTAACTCCGTTACTCTTTACATTTTTATTTTATTTTTATTTTTATTTCTCCTTTTTAGCAGCTAACTATTAACTAAACAAGGTGTAGATTTCTATACCACACGGCCGTGGTCGTGGCCGTGTGGATACTACGGACTCCCGTACTGACATAGCAGAGGTAGTATGAGCCAATGAAGAAAGATTCCCATATCGCGGATGACTTTAAATTGCCACGGCCAGGTGATATGGTCGTGGCTGACACTAAGGGAAGTCACACGGGCTCCGACTAAACACCACGACCTTGCGATACAGCCGTGGTCGACACTGTTTGATCCTACACGGGCGTGGTGACCTGAACCTGGGCATGGGAGAAACGAGATTTTGCCGGATTAGGGTGAAACCTAATATGAGAGTCCATAGATCGAGTTAATGCAATTCTAGGGGTTTTAATTAGAAAGAGATTTCAATTAATCAACCTAGGGTTAGACGTTAGTAGCCTCGACGGAGGTATTAATATAACTTAGGGAATCCTACGGATCAAGTCAAGTGAATAAATCGCCTGGTTCAGTGTTAGATAACAAGTGAAGTCTAGGTGGATTCTTCCTTGGGTATTGTCTTAATCAATTGGTTTTTCCCACAAGTATTTCCCCAAATTCATTCTTCTTTCTCTTAGATTCTTTAGCTTAGTGGTTAGTTAATTTAGATTAAACGAAAATTCCCTTTATTTTAGGCTAGATAAAAAAAAGAAAGTTAGTATTAATACTTTTAGTTCCTTTGGGTTCGACAATCCGGTCTTGCCTTAACTATACTACTGTTCGATAGGTGCGCTTGCCTCAAATCGTTGTCATAGTTAGTTTCCAGGTTCGATAATTCTCTTTATAAATTTTAAAACTTTGACAAATCACAGCGATCAATGTGCCTCATGTAAAACCTTTCGGATCAATTCTTCATCTCTAGGTACACAAATTCTGTCATGGTACAACAAACAACCATCCGAACCCACTCGAAAATCAGAATCACTTTATGATCCACACTTAGCTCTCTTAGCTTGCATCTCACTATCATTTCTCTGAGCCTCACATATTTGTTGAACAAATAGTGGCTTAGCTCTCAACTCTGCCAATATAGCACCATCATCAGACAATGCTAAACTCGTGCTCATAACTTTTAGAGCATACAAGGATTTCCTACTCAAGGCATCCGCAACCACATTCGCTTTTCTCGGGTGGTAATCAATGACTAACTCATAGTCTTTTAATAACTCGAGCCACCGCCTCTATCGCAAAATCAAATCCTTTTGATCCATCAAATACTTCAAACACTTGTGATCCGTAAAGATTCGACACTTCTCACCGTATAAATAATGTCGCCAAATCTTTAACGCGAAAACAATTGCAGCCAACTCCAAATCATGAGTCGGATAATTCTTCTCGTGCGGTTTTAACTGCCTTGAGGCGTAAGCGACTACCTTTGTAACACCTCTAACCCGAAACCGTCGTCAGAATAGGGTTAAGAGGCATTACCGGACAATAGAATCATTTCACAACCCATTTACGACACAAAGTCAATCATCATCATAATACATCAAACATAAACAATTAGTCCCTTTTTAAGGCGTATAAGACCTTAAACACATGCTAGGGAGGGGTCGGGACTAAACCGAAACACATACAGAAACTTTTCAAAATTTAAAAACTTTTCTAGGTTTGGGGATACACGCCTGTGTGGGCAAACCGTGTGCCTCCCACGGCGCATTTGGACACCCCGTGTATCCTCCCCGTGGTCGAATCTGACCTCACATCCACGGCCACCAAGCACGCCCGTGTGCGTTTGGCCGTGGTCGAATCTGACTTTACACCCACGGCCACCCAGTACCCCGTGTGCTAAGCCGTGTACTCTTAGGCCATATTTTGACTTTCCCACACGGTGACTAGGCATGCCCGTGTCTTGGCCGTGTGCTATTAGGCTAGCTACTGACTTAGCCCCACGGTCACTAGGCACGCCCGTGTGCCACTGAAACACCCCAAACCCGGCCCACGAGCCCAGACCGGATCTGGTATGTTCCTCGAGTAAAACGTTTTAATTTCATATTTATTACTTCAGAAAATTTAGGGTGGTTTTATAAAAATACCGAGTTGTTTTGGGGTTTAACCTTTAATTCGAAAATCGTTTGTGTTTAGGTGTCTAAACATTAAAAATTTATTTTTAAGAAAAATTACTTAAACTTTAAATTGATAAAATTCGTATCATACTAAATAATTAAAATGCATGCATAAACAGTTTTCTACTAGTGGCCTTATTACATCAAAGGAAACCCGAAATAAATCCAAAATACATGAAAATAGAAAGTCCAAAATAAAATAATTTCTATGTTGAGCATGGCCACCACCGAGCTCCCGCTGGCCGGTCCATCGAGTGTCACTGAAAAGATATCCCACAAGGGGTGAGTCAAGCAGACTCGGTGTATGCGACCAACACTAAATCCCAACGATTTAGGCATAACAATTCATACATGTACAAATAGCAATTAAATATAATGATGCAATCCCGAACCCAAACCTAGATGCCATCCGCTACACATCACCCGTACCAACCATCACACCGTGGGGATTACTAAATTGACCCACCCATCCGTTACACATCATCGAAGGTTGTCGCTGCAGACGACTAGCACATTGCCCTTATAAATTCGTGGCATAGCCACCAGATAATATATTTTGTGACATAAGTCACCACATTCAGTTATTGTGACATGAGTCACCACATTCGGATTATGTGACCGAAGTCACCACATTTAGATATTGTGGTATAAACCACCAGATCACTTCCCCTTTCCATATAACCCATATTCCCCATGTCATACAAATCATGCAATTATCAAGGCTTAGGCCTTATTTCACATTCTTATCAATATTCACATACATGCCATATTCCACATGTTCATAACATTTATTAACATGATGTTAAGATTACGTACCTGAGTACTTTGTACCATTGCATGGTACCTTAGCCCACTTTTCATATTATTATTAACACATATATTCAAATAATACAGTAAATCAATCAAGATTCGATTGTGGGATACACACACGGTCTACTTAATGAGTTCTTTGAAATCCCAAAATCCCGATCTAATACTCTAGATCCCCGGTTCCTACATTCGACCATCCTTAAGCATGTTAGCAACAAGCCATTCGGCTAGATAATCAAATCCGAAGGATTATTGCAACCAAAATCCTTACCTTCTTTGCCGATTTGATTACTAATCAAATCCGAAATGTTGTAGTATTTCCTCCTTAAAATCGGCTAACACTAGATCAATTGACTTGGTTAGTTTTCGGCTTTTGAATAAGTAAGAAATAGATCTAAGTTGCTAAATAGGGCCTTGGCCGAATGTGTATGTGCACTTACCTTGCGATTTTGAATCCCGAAATCCTTGTATACCACTGTCGACTGCCCCTAAATAACCATGGTCAGATTCGGCTAACATAATAACCAATATGGCGAATATTACACCTCCTTACCTTGCGAATCTTAAATCCCGAAAATGGTCTCTCGGCTATGAAGTTGTCGAAATCCCTATAGACATGGGTTAGATCCAATTTCCAATCACTTCAATGAACTTTAATAAATAGCCTTTGGCCTAAGATCATGCGTTTCTTACCTTAGCTAACCAAAACCCGAATAATCTTCTATTGTTGTCGACTTAGAAGAAATCCCAGAGATTCTCCTTCAATGATTCGGCCAAAGAGCACATTGCGGGATTAGATTCAACTTAGGCTAATAGGAGAAAGGATTGAAAATCGAATAACGACTGATCTTACCCTTAATACTGAAATCGATTGCTCCCTTGCTTGAATCCACAACAATATTCGGTTATGGCTAGATGATGATCACACAAGTTTCGACATTTGGGGTTTTAATGGACAATCGGCTAGGGGTTATTGGTATATTCGGCTTTTGATTGAGTTTGCAAAAGAAGAAGAAGGTTGCTGATGGAGATTCGGCTAGAACACAGGGTATTTCGGCTTTGACAAAATAAAAGAGAAGAGAGGATATTTGCTAGAGAATTTGGCAGAGGAACAAAAGAGAAAAGAAAAGAATTAAGAATGGCCTCACTTCCCCCTTTTTGCCGAAATTACTCCACCTAGAGTCCCCTATTCGGCCAACTCCTCCTCTCACTATCAAATCCCTTGTTATTCTCCTATTTTTCCTCTTCCTTGCACAATCAAAATAATTCAAATAAAATCAATAATTATCTCCTAGCTTTGCCGAATTTAAAAAGAATTTGAACCTATCTAAAGCTCCTCCCTCAGTCTCCTCATGTCGTCTACCTCTGCTCCTTGTTGCCGCAAAATAAAAGCTTTTATTTAGCTTCCCATGCGACTCGAAGCTTGGCCCATTCGCACCTGTTTGTGGCGTCATTTACAGAGGCCTTGAGTGGCGCCTCCAAGCCACTTAACCAAGCCCATTTGTGTGTCATATTTCCCCTACAATTTCTCTTAAGGCTACTTTGCCTAGCTTCCTCTTTTGAATTTAAAATCTAATAATTTCTAAGGCATTTTCCTACATTCTAAGGTTCACACAATTCATACAACACAATCAGAACACATATAGGCATGCTACTTCATAGAATTTAGCATTAATGCATAAGCTATAAATCCCGGATATTACAGTTCTACCCCCCTTAAAATAATTTTGTCCTCGAAATTACCTGGCTGAAATAAGTGAGGGTATTGTTGTCGCATTGCTTCTTCCGGCTCCCACGAAGCTTCTTCCGGCTCCCACGAAGCTTCTTCCGATCCATGATTGTGCCATAACACTTTGACTAAAGGAACTGACTTCCTTCGTAGCACTTTCACATCTCGTTCCAAAATCTGAATCGGCTCTTCCTCGTAAGACAAATCTGGCCTTAGCTCCACCTCCTCAACTGGTACTACATGAGATGGATCCGATCGATAACGACGTAACATAGAAACATGGAATACGTCGTGCATCCGCTTCAACTCGAAGGCAACTCTAAGCGGTATGCCATCGGTCCAACTTCGCTTTAATACCCGATAAGGTCCTATAAACCTTCGACTTAATTTCCCTTTGCGACCAAATCTCATAACCTTCTTCCAAGGCGATACCTTAAGAAACACTTGATCCCCCACATCAAATTCTATCTCCTTTCGCTTAAGATCTCGCATCGACTTACATGCTCGTCGAAGCTTCCTTTAACTGTGCCCGAATTACTTCAACCTTTTCCTCGGATTTCGCCACAGTCTCTGGGCCCAAAACTTGACGTTCTCCCAATTCCGTCCAACACGTAGGTGTGTGACACTTCCGTCCATACAACGCTTCATACGGTGCCATCTGAATACTGGCTTGATAGCTGTTGTTGTATGCAAATTCCGCTAACGGCAAATATTCTTCCCAACTTCCTCTGAAGTCTATCACACAGCCCCTCAACATATCCTCTAACACTTGGATTACTCGTTCTGACTGCTCGTCCGACTGTGGATGAAAAGCCGTACTGAAGTCTAATCTGGTGCCTAAAGCCTGATGTAGTGCTTTCCAGAACCAAGACGTAAACCTTGGATCCCTATCCGAGATTATCGATACCAGCACTCCATGCAACCTCAAAATTTCTGCCACGTATAACTTCGCTAACTTCTGTAAAGAATAATCAACTCTTACTGGGATGAAATACGCGGACTTTGTCAATCGGTCCACTATCACCCATACCGAGTCCTTCTTAGTAGGCGTAAGGGGAAGCCCACTAACGAAGTCCATGGTGATTCTCTCCCACTTCCACTACAGAATCTTTATCGGCTGAAGCAACCCTGACGGAACTTGGTGTTCAGCCTTCACTTGCTGACACGTTAAACACTTCCCTACAAATTCTGTAACTTCCCTCTTAAGACCAGGCCACCAAAACTGTTCCCTTAGATCTCTATACAACTTAGTACCTCCAGGATGCATAGCATAGGGGCTACCATGCGATTCCTGAAGAATTCTCTGCCTTAAGTCCTCATTCTTCGGCATACAGACCTTACCCTTGAAACACAATACTCCCTCGTCATTAATACTATAATCTTCCAACTCTCCACTCTTCACTTGCCGTAGCTTAGCACTTAGATCCTCATCCATTAACTGACTTTCCTTCACCTCATTCAACCATGTCGGTTTGACTTGCAACTCTGCCAATAAACTTCCATCATCATACAAGCTAAGATGTGCAAACATTGCCCTCAGATCCGACACTACTTTCCGACTTAGGGCATCTGCCACTAGATTTACCTTGCCCGGATGATACTCTATGGAACAATCATAATCCTTCAGTATTTCCACCCACCTTCACTGTCTCGAGTTCACTCTCTTCTCGAGTCGCGAGATACTTAAGGCTCTTGTGGTGCGTGTAGATCACCGACTTCTCCCCATAAAGATAATGCCTCCATACCTTAAGAGCAAAGACTACCGCCGCCAATTCCAAGTCGTGCGTCGGATAGTTAACCTCATGTGGCCTTAATTGTCTAGACGCATAAGCAACTACTTTCCCATCTTGCATCAATACGGATCCCAATCCTGTGTGAGATGCATCACAATACACCACAAAGTCCTTCCCTGCCTCTGGCTGAATCAAAACCGGAGCTTCAGTCAAAACCCTCTTAAGCTTCTCAAAGCTCTCCTGTTGCTTATCTGTCCAAACGAAAGGTACTTCCTTTCTCAACAACTTCGTCAATGGTGCGGCTATTGACGAGAACCCTTCTACAAACCTTCTGTAGTAGCCTGCCAATCCCAAGAAACTTCGAATCTCAGCCACAGACTTAGGTGGTTTCCAATCTAGCACTGCCTCGATCTTCCTAGGATCCACTCTTATCCCTTCTGCAGACACTACATGCCCTAAGAATGCGACCTCCTTAAACCAAAATTCACACTTGCTGAACTTGGCGTAGAGCTTCTTCTCCCTTAACACTTGCAACACAATCCGGAGATGCTCATCATGTTTCTCCTCAGACTTGGAGTATACTAGGATATCGTCGATGAACACAACGACGAACCGATCCAAGTAGGGTTGAAAAACTCGGTTCATCATATCCATGAACGCGGCTGGGGCGTTTGTTAACCCAAACGGCATTACTACGAACTCATAATGCCCGTACCTTGTCCGGAAAGCTATCTTATGGATATCTGCTTCCTTCACCTTAAGCTGATGATATCCAGACCTTAAGTCTATCTTTGAGAATACCGCTGCCCCCTTAAGCTGATCGAACAAGTCGTCTATCCTTGGCAAAGGGTACTTGTTCTTGATGGTAAGCTTATTCAACTGACGGTAATCTATGCACATACGCATAGTCCCATCTTTCTTCTTCACAAACAAGACCGGTGCTCCCCATGGAGACACACTGGGTCGAATGAACCCACGGTCAAGCAACTCTTAGATTTAAGCCTTGAGCTCAACCAATTCCTTCGGTGCCATTCTATACGGAGCGATAGATACTGGTGCCGTTCCAGGCAACAAGTCAATTCGAACTCCACCTCCCTATCGGGGGTATTCTGTAATTAATTCTTCGGAAAGACATCCACAAATTCCCTTACGTTTCTAACCCCTCCAACACTTGTTTCCTTAGTGTCCAAGGCACTGACCCACATCAGAAAAGCCGGACATCCTTTCCTTACCATCTTATCAGCCTTTAAGGCAGAGACTACATTAAATAAGTAGTTCCTTCTTTCTCCTATCATAATTATCGCCTCATCCTCTGGCGTCCTTAACTCCATTCGCTTAGCTGCACAATCCAATATAGCCCGGTGTTCTACTAGCCAGTCCATGCCAAGTATGAGGTCAAATTCTCCGTAGGGAAGTTCCATTTAGTCGGCAGAAAATATCACTCCCTGAATTTATAAGGGTACACTCCGAAAGATCTTATTCACCACTACAGTTTGGCCTAATGGGCTTACTACAGTCATCTCCCTATCAGATAGTTCAGAGTCTATGCCTAGTGTTTCAACTACACTACATGCAACATAGGAATGGGTCGAGCCCACATCAATCAAAGCAAAATAAGGCTTGTTCGCTATAAGGAACGTACCGGTTATGATGTCCGGCGCGTCTTCGTCCTCCCTATGGTGAACCGCATACACTAGACCCGGCTGTCTTGCCTCGGCATTGCCAACACCTCTACCTGGTGTTCCACGTCCTCTTCCAGCACCATTCCCTCTGCCATTTGGACCACGACCCCGCTGAGGCTGCTGCCCCCCTCTTCCAACCTAATTAGAACCTTGACCTGTTGGTCGGCCCCCGTCTATTTTTATAGGACAGTCCTTAATCATGTGGTCCTTGGACCCACACTTGAAACATCCCCCTGTCTTCTTCCAACACTCTCCTAGGTGCCTCTTCCCACACTCAGCACAAGTACGGTACTGCCCTCTGGTACCAACTTGCTGACCTCGCTGCCCATCAACCCTAGGCCTCTTCTGCTCATTTCTCGATGACCCTGACGACCCAAAACCTATTTTTTTCCTATTCCGGTCGGTATTCTGCCTCACAGAGTCCTTAATTCCTTCGACTACTTTAGCCTTCTCTACTAACACGACAAATTCCCGCTCCTGCTGCGGAGCTATCAACAACCTTAGATCATCCCTCAGGCCGTCCTCAAACCGGACACATCGCTCATGCTCCGTAGCCACGATACCTCGAGCATACCGGCTCAACCTTAAGAATTCAGCCTTGTACTCTGCTACGGACTTGTTCCCTTGAATCAGCCCCAGAAATGCCTTCCTCTCGTGCACCAAGATAACTAGTTCCAACATACTTCTTACAGTACGCCACTTTAACATACTCCCAAGTGAGATCCTCGGTGGGGCACCATCCTCGAATCGTGAGCCACCATTGATATGCCTCATCGCGAAGTAGCGACACCATTCCTTTCAGTTTCTCCTTAGCTGTTAAATCGAGCTCATCCATGATTCGCTCTGTCGCCTCCAACCAATACTCACCGCATTGGGTGCCACACGGATACACCACGAAACACCTCGCCATTGCGGCTCGAGTCACTCGGCACAGATTTCGAGCTCCCATACCTCCACCTACTCCACCACCATCTCAAGAACTCGCGCAGCATTGCTCGCGATCATCGCATCATCCCCGTCCGATCTTCTTTGCTCAACACCAACGGTGGTGGTGGGGTGGTGGTACCTCATTTTCGGACCCTTGTCCAAACTTAACGGGTTCCGATACGGTCATTCTGCCTCTACCACGTCCTCGCGTATTACGACCACGTCCCCTAGAACTCATTTCTACGATCGCGCTTTAATCTGTTTTATAAAGTTTTTTGCATTAGTCTTTGTTCCACTAATTATCCGCGAAGAAATTTTATGAAAAGAAGTTTAGAAGTAGTTCTTTCGATCGATCAAAGTTTCAAGTCTTCCATCCTAATTTAGAGGAGCACATTCATTCAACACACATTCATCATTCAAACATTTTCATCTTATTCCTATCCCAGGGGTATTTTCGTCATTTCACCTACAGGGGTATTTTTGTAATAAATCGGGGTCAATTTAAAAATTTTGTAAATCAGGGGTAATTTCGTAAATTTTCCAATTCAGGGTTCCTTGGTGATTTTATGAAATAAGGGTATTTTGGTAACTTTGAAATCCGAGGGTATTTTGGTAAATTTTTTTTATTTTTATTTTTTTTCAAACTAGGGTGGCTTGTCCCTTTCGGGTTTTAATTATAGGGTTTAGCCCATCAACGAGTCCTCATAACTAGGGTGAATAGTCACCACGCACCAGGTAGGATTCCAGCGAAGAGGAGGTGAGTCACTAGGACTGCTTAAATACCAAGCTCTCCCTGAATCCACTCTTAGGCATGCGTCTGCCTATTGCCACACCCTAACTCGACTAAGGTGAATAGTCACTACGCACCAGGTAGGATTCCAGCGAAGAGGAGGTGAGTCACTAGGACTACTTAAATACCAGGCTCTTCCGGATCCAATCCTAGACATTCGTATGACGGTTGCCACACCCTAGTCTTGCGGCTCGTTAACGGGTTTGTTTAGTGAAATTAAGTCTTATGAAAATTTAAGAAGTGGTTTAAACTAAGCCTATAGTCCATTAGAGTCTATTTAAACTAGTCTACGTCCCATAAAGCCCATAAAGCCCACATGTTTATCACACAATGGTTTAGGGTACTTACCTGGCGGACTTGGGCCGGAGACGCAGGTGCCATGCCGAGCTAACAGACCTGTTATCCTTTAAAAACATATATGTTTCAAAAGCCCATTTTTAGAAAACATTTTGAGCCCAAAACCCCAGAGTGAGTTTTGAACCGGGCTCGATGCAAATTGAAACACCCTAAACCCGGCCCACGAGCCGCATCGGACGGTATGTTCCTCGAGTAAAACGTTTTAATTTCATATTTATTACTTCGGAAAATTTAGGGTGGTTTTATAAAAATACCGAGTTGTTTTGAGGTTTAATCTTTAATTCAAAAATCGTTTGTGTTTAGGTGTCTAAACATTTAAAATTTATTTTTAAGAAAAATTGCTTAAACTTTAAATTGATAAAATTCGTATCATACTAAATAATTAAAATTGCATAAACAGTTTTCTACTAGTGGCCTTATTACATCAAAGGAAACCCGAAATAAATCAAAAATACTTGAAAATAGAAAGTCCAAAATAAAATAATTTCGTGCTTTGAGCATGGCCACCCTCGAGCTCCCCGTGACCCGGTCCATCACCGAGTGTCACACGAAAAGATATCCCACAAGCGGGGTGAGTCAAGCAGACTCGGCAGGTACGACCAACACTAAATCCCAACGATTTAGGCATAACAATTCATACATGTACAAATAGCAATTAAATATAATGATGCAATCCCGAACCCAAACCTACATGCCATCCGCTACACATCACCCGTACCAACCATCACACCGTGGGGATTACTAAATCGACCCACCCATCCGTTACACACATCATCGATCGGCGTCATTGCGCACGACTAGCACATCACCCTTATAAATTCGTGGCATAGCCACCAGATAATATATTTTGTGACATAAGTCACCACATTCAGTTATTGTGACATGAGTCACCACATTCGGATTATGTGACCGAAGTCACCACATTCAAGATATTGTGGTAAAAACCACAAGATCCTTCCCCTTTCCATATAACCCATATGCCCCATGTCATACAAATCATGCAATTATCAAGGCTTAGGCCTTATTTCACATTCTTATCAATATTCACATACATGCCATATTCCACATGTTCATAACATTTATTAACATGATGTTAAGATTACGTACCTGAGTACAAAATTTGTACCATTGCATGGTACCTTAGCCTACTTTTCATATTATTATTAACACATATATTAAAATAATATCGTAAATCAATCAAGATTCAGTGTGGGATACACACCTGGTCTACTTAACGAGTTCACTGAAATCCCGAAAATCCCGATCTAATACTCTAGATCCCCAGTTCCTACATTCGACCATCCTTAAGCATGTTAGCAACAAGCCATTCGGCTAGATAATCAAAATCGAAGGATTATTGCAACCAAAATCCTTACCTTGTTTGCCGATTAGATTACTAATCAAATCCCAAACGTTGTAGTATTTCCTCCTTAAAATCGGCTAACACTAGATCAATTGACTTGGTTAGTTTTCGGCTTTTGAATAAGTAAGAAATAGATCTAAGTTGCTAAATAGGGCCTTGGCCGAATGTGTATGTGCACTTACCTTGCGATTTTGAATCCCGAAATCCTTGTATACCACTGTCGACTGCCCCTAAATAACCATGGTCAGATTCGGCTAACATAATAACCAATATGGCCGAATATTACACCTCCTTACCTTGCGAATCTTAAATCCTGAAAGTGGTCTCTGGCTATGGAGTTGTCGAAATCCCTATAGACATGGGTTAGATCCAATTTCCAATCACTTCAATGAATTTTAATAAATAGCCTTTGGCCTAAGATCATGCGTTTCTTACCTTAGCTAACCAAAACCCGAATGATCTTCTATTGTTGTCGACTAAGATGAAATCCCGAGATTCTCCTTCAATGATTCAGCGAAAGAGCATCACTGGGATTAGATTCAACTTCCGGCTAATAGGAGAAAGGATTGAAAATCGAATAACGACTGATCTTACCCTTAATACTGAAATCGATTGCTCCCTTGCTTGAATCCACAACAATATTCGGTTATGGCTAGATGATGATCACACAAGTTTCAGCATTTGGGGTTTTAATGGACAATCGGCTAGGGGTTATTGGTATATTCGGCTTTTGATTGAGTTTGCAAAAGAAGAAGAAGGTTGCTGATGGAGATTCAGCTAGAACACAGGGTATTTCGGCTTTGACAAAATAAAAGAGAAGAAAGGATATTTGCTAGAGAATTCGGCAGAGGAACAAAAGAGAAAAGAAAAGAATTAAGAATGGCCTCACTTCCCCCTTTTTGCCGAAATTACTCCACCTAGAGTCCCCTATTCGGCCAACTCCTCCTCTCACTATCAAATCCCTTGTTATTCTCCTATTTTTCCTCTTCCTTGCACAATCAAAATAATTCAAATAAAATCAATAATTATCTCCTAGCTTTGCCGAATTTAAAAAGAATTTGAACCTATCTAAAGCTCCTCCCTCAGTCTCCTCATGCCGTCCACCTCTGCTCATTGTTGCCGCAAAATAAAAGCTTTTATTTAGCTTCCCATGCGACTCGAACCTTGGCCCATTCGCACCTGTTTGTGGCGTCATTTATAGAGGCATTGAGTGGCGCCTCCAAGCCACTTAACCAAGCCCATTTGTGTGTCATATTTCCCCTACAATTTCTCTTAAGGCTACTCTGCCTAGCTTCCTCTTTTGAATTTAAAATCTAATAATTTCTAAGGCATTTTCCTACATTCTAAGGTTCACACAATTCATACAACACAATCAGAACACACATAGGCATGCTACTTCATACAATTTAGCATTAATGCATAAGCTATAAATCCCGGATATTACAGCCACAACCATGTGGCTCAATTAGGCCATTTGCAAGACCAAAATGCCACCCACATGGGTCAATCCTACAAACACATTTGAGCATCTTTATACACACAATTTGGCAACCAATTTCATGTCCAACAATCATCATATCATCACATAGAATCTCATTTCTAAGCATGCCATTTTATACAACCAAATTACATGTAAATCTAGGTATAAATCATCCATAACCTCACTAAATCAGTAAGGCATTAATTCATCATTGAATTAACCATTCATATGCTAATTCATTACCATCATGCCATATCAAAATATGCACCAAATACCATATTCACTCATGCACATTACCAACACTTAGCTAGCCACATCACATGGCTATTTACACATCTCAAATATGATTCAAAACAACTAGCCTATACATGCCATATTTCAACTATGTACATCTTTCCAAAAGTACCAAAATAGAATGCCGATAGTGTGATTGAGATCTTGACGATTCCGGATCCGAGCAAGCTTTACCGACATCGCAAGCGAGAGAAACAAATCACACGATAAGCTTTCAAAGCTTAGTAAGTTCGTAACATGATACATTATAATAAAACAAATCATCACATAGATTATTCCACATATACATATATATATATATATATATATATCATGCCATCCAAAACGAAAATGCTCATTTAACATTTCATAATCTCATTCATGGATTCATCAACCACATAGGTTCTGAACATACCTTAGTCAACACCTAGTAGTCAATTACATTTGCTACTCAATACTCACTTTTCCCTTTCGATCCACTTCCGTCTCTTCTTTAATTCAATCGCACACTTAGTGCTCCGATATTTAGCCGAAGCTTAATTATCATCGCACACATAGTGCATTTATATCAAACCGCTCTTCAATCGGTATCGCACACACAGTGCCAACCGCAAAGCCGAAGCTTATATTATTTCGCACACACAGTACTGATCATCTCGATCACGTTTTTGAATACACACACTTAGTGCTACATAACTCAAACTCAACTCTCACATAGCATCCACATTTCAATATCATTATAACATTCATTTCATAACATTTAACATAACTAAATGTTCGTATTGTGTCCGTGAAACACCCCAAACCCGGCCCACAAGCCCCGACCGGATCTGGCATGTTCCTCGAGTAAAACATTTCAAATCTTGTTTGTCAATTTGGAAAATGTGGTCATTTTGAAGAGGAATCGTTAGGTGTCAAAACATTTAAAATTTTTTCCAAGATAAGTTATTTAACCCTCGATTTAATAATAATCGTATCATAATAAAAATTTGAAACATAAAACAGTTTAATAATAATGGCCTTATTACATCAATAGCAAACCCAAAATAAATCCAAACTTAAAAATAAAGTCTCAAAATAAAATAACTGCAAGCTGAGCATGGCCACCACTAAGCTCCCGCCGACCCAATCCATGTACTGAGTGTCACCTGAAAAGATATCCCACAACGGGGTGAGTCAAACAGACTCAGTGTGTAACAGCCAACACCAATCCCAACGATTTAGGCACATCAAATCATACACATATAACGAATATAAATATTGATGCAATCCCGAACCCAAACCTAGATAACCATCCGCTACACATCACCCATACCTGCCATCACACCGTGGGGATTACTAAATCGACCCTCCATCCGCTACACATCATCGAAGGCAGTCACCGCAGATGAGTTGCTCATCGCCCTTATAAATTTTGTGGCATAGCCACCAGACATTATTTTGTGACATAAGTCACCACATTCAGATTTTGTGACATGAGTCACCACATTCGAGATATTGTGGTATAAACCACGGATCACTTCCCTTTCCATATAACCCATATGCCCCATGTCACACAGAATATGCAATATCATGCCTTATGCCTTATTCCACATTCTTATCGATATTCACATATGTACTATATTCCAAATATTCATATCATAATATTATTCATATCATTTATTAACATAATGTTAAGGTTACTTACCTGAGTACTTTGTACCATCACATGGTACCTTTGCCCACTTTTCACATTATTATAAACACATATATTAAATTGATGCTATAAATCTATTAAGAGTTAGTGTGGGGTACACACACAGTTTATTTAACGAATTCACTGAAATCCCGAAAGTCTATCGAATCGGATTGTACTCCTCCCTTGCGGATCTAAACCCCGAATTTATCCCTTGTCTTTGAAGATGTCGCAATACCTTAGATTTTGAAATCCCGAATGATCTCCTCCTCGTAGTCGACAACAACCAAATCCCGAATTCCTCCTTCAAAGTTTTGGCCAAAGTGCATTAATGGGATTAGTTCCTAGATTTCGGCTAAAAGAAAAAGGAATGAAAATCGAATAACATTTGATCTTACCCCTAATGATGAAATCGACTGTACCCTTGCTTGAAATCACAAAGAGATTTGGCTATATAGGCTAGATGTTGATCAATAGGTTTCGGCTTTTAAGACTTGCGACAAAGAAGAGAGAATATGGGGCTAAAAGATTTGGCTAGGCTCCCAAATGATGATGAGGATATTCGGCTATCACCGAAAATAGATATAGACTTAAGTTTGAGTGGAAGAAAAGAACTATGGAAGTGAGCTAGGAGAATTCGACAATGGTGTACTTTGAGAGAGAAGATTCAATAATGTCAAAGAAAAAGATTTAAATGCCGGAAGAACTAATTCTCAACTAGGATGAATAAAGAAAAACTATGGAGATTTCGGCTTTTTAGAGAAATCGACTCAAAGGGAAAAAGAATGGAGAAGAGGTTTCGGCTTTTAAAGAAATTGAAGAGAAGAAATTAGAGAGGGAGAGACTAAGAATTTCGGCACAATGGAAGGAGAAGAAATTAGGGTTTAAATGTCAGAATCAATGAGATATCCTCCCCTATTTATAGAAATTTTGGCACCTATTGTTCAAACTCGAAAATGCCCTTCCTGATAACTAAAAGTAAAGCTAAAAGAAAAGGGAAAATTTGGTACCCCTTATCCATGAAGTAGTCGAATTCTTTACTCCTCTAGGTGATGGAATTTTAGCCAACTCTGCTCTCAGCAGATAGCTCCTAACTTTTCTCCTTTATCTAAATCTATTCATACCTTTAAAAGAAACCTAGATAGCACCACCTCTTCCTTCTTTTATCAGCTATTTTATCCTTATTATCCACCATAATATCTATATTATTCACTAAGATAATTCCTTCTATTTTAGAGCCTTAATGCCGTCCAACTCCACCTAATTAATTGCCAAAAATTAGCTAACTTAAATTAAAGAATTTGGGCTCCATGAAACTCGAATTTGGGCCTCCAATTGACGCCACCTCCCTGCTCTCCTAGTGGCGCCATTTTGCCACTTGGCCACAAGCCCATTTGCGTCATTATTTGCAAATAATATCCTATATACCTCATTCTAACAGGCTTTCCACTAGAGTGCCCAACCAGAAAATTGAACTAAAGCCTCGGCCCACTTCCTGAGCCCAAACTAAACTCCTAATACTCAAATTAATTCACTACACATATTCACCCATTAAACGCATAGGCCCAAAAATTCAGGATGTTACAGTTCTACCCCCCTTGAAGAAATTTCGTCCTCAAAATTTCCAACTAACTATTAATCCTACTACCTAAGTCTCACTACCATGCTTTCGCTGCGCACTCCAATTCTAAACCCAAAATAAACACTTAGTACACTATGGTAGAATACGCACCGGTATTCACATCTAGAGCGTCCTCGTCCCCTTGTACTCATGCTATTGGTCTGCGTTTATCTGATTAAGAATTTTATGAATTAACAAGTTTCTTCCACTGTTTAACCACGAACAGTCTTATGATTAGTAGTTTTAATAGTAGTTCTTTCGAATTCGCAATTCAGTCTCAAGTTCACCTTTCCTAGTTCTATAAACTACATACATTCAACAATCAACATACATACAACATCCATACATCCACACTCAATACATAGGGGTATTCTAGTTATTCCACTACCTAGGGGTATTTTCATAATTTATCCTACAGGGGTATTTTCATAATTTTTCAAAATAGGGTTCCTTGGTGATTTTATGAAATAAGGGTATTTCGGTAATTTTAAAATCTGGGTGTATTTCAGAAATTTTGAAATCTGGGGGTATTTCGGTAATTTTTAAAATCATGGGTAATTTAGTAATTTACAAATCAGGGGTACTTTGGTCATTTTGCAAATCAAGGGTAATTTGGTAATTTTACAAATCAGGGGTATTTTGGTCATTTTACAAGTCAGGGGTATTTTCAAAAAAATTTACAAAACTAAGAAGGAATTTTTTTTTAAACAGGGGTATCTTAGAGATTTTGATTTCAAAAGAATAATAGTGGCGTTCAAGTGTTTGTGGTTTTGATTGATGTTGTGTGTTGTATTTTTTTCTTTTAAAACCATTGACTTTGTAAATCGGTGTTTGTTTCAAATGGGGGTATATTTGCAAATCATGGTATCTTGGTACTTTTTTTCAAAATAAAGGTATTTTAGCAATTTTGTAAAAATAATGTGGCTGGTCCTTTTCGGGTTTTAATTATAGATTTTGGCCCGTCAACAAATCCTCGTGGCTAGGGTGAACAGTCACTACGCACTGCAGGATAGGATTCAGGCGAAGAGGAGGTGAGTCACTAGAATTTCGCTTAAATACCGTGCTCTTAGGATCCAATCCTAGACATGCGTATGCTGTTACCACACCCTAGTCTTGTGGCTCATTCACGAGTTTGTTTAGTGAAATTAAGTCTTATGAAAATTTAAGAAGTGGTTTAAACTAAGCCTATAGTCCATCAGAGTCTATTTAAACTAGTCTACGTCCCATAAAGCCCATAAAGCCCACATGTATATCACACAATGGTTTAGGGTACTTACCTGGCGGACTTGGGCCGGGGACGCAGGTGCCATGCCAAGCTAACAGACCTGTATAAATATGCATGTTTCAAAAACCCAACTTTAGAAAACGTTTAGAGCCCAAAAAACCCCCAAAGACGAGTTTTGAACTGGGCTCTGATACCAAATTGAAACACCCCAAACTCGGCCCACAAGCCCCGACCGGATCTGGCATGTTCCTCGAGTAAAACATTTCAAATCTTGTTTGTCAATTTGGAAAATGTGGTCATTTTGAAGAGGAATCGTTAGGTGTCAAAACATTTAAATTTTTTTCCAAGATAAGTTATTTAACCCTCGATTTAATAATAATCGTATCATAATAAAAATTTGAAGCATAAAACAGTTTAATAATAATGGCCTTATTACATCAATAGCAAACCCGAAATAAATCCAAACTTAAAAATAAAGTCTCAAAATAAAATAACTGCAAGCTGAGCATGGCCACCACTAAGCTCCCGCCGACCTGGTCCATCTACTGAGTGTCACCTGAAAAGATATCCCACAACGGGGTGAGTCAAACAGACTCAGTGTGTAACAGCCAACACCAATCCCAACGATTTAGGCACATCAAATCATACACATATAACGAATATAAATAATGATGCAATCCCGAACCCAAACCTAGATAACCATCCGCTACACATCACCCGTACCTGCCATCACACCGTGGGGATTACTAAATCGACCCTCCATCTGCTACACATCATCGAAGGCGGTTCTTTGCGAGCACGACTTGCTCATCGCCCTTATAAATTTTGTGGCATAGCCACCGGACATTATTTTGTGACATAAGTCACCACATTCGCATTTTGTGACATGAGTCACCACATTCGAATATTGTGGTATAAACCACGAGATCACTTCCCCTTTTCATATAACTCATATGCCCCATGTCACACATAATATGCAATATCATGCCTTATGCCTTATTCCACATTCTTATCGATATTCAAATATGTACCATATTCCAAATATTCATATCATAATATTATTCATATCATTTATTAACATAATGTTAAGGTTACTTACCTGAGTACTTTGTACCATCACATGGTACCTTTGCCCACTTTTCACATTATTATAAACACATATATTAAATTGATGCCATAAATCTATTAAGAGTTAGTGTGGGGTACACACCTGGTTTACTTAACGAATTCACTGAAATCCCGAAAGTCTATCGAATCGGATTGTACTCCTCCCTTGCGGATCTAAACCCCGAATTTATCCCTTGTCTTTGAAGATGTAGCAATACCTTAGGTTTTGAAATCCCGAATGATCTCCTCCTCGTAGTCGACAATAACCAAATCCCGAATTCCTCCTTCAAAGTTTCGGCCAAAGTGCATTAATGGGATTAGTTCCTAGATTTCGGCTAAAAGAAAAAGGAATGAAAATCGAATAACATTTGATCTTACCCCTAATGATGAAATCGACTGCACCCTTGCTTGAAATCACAAAGAGATTCGGCTATATAGGCTAGATGTTGATCAATAGGTTTCGGCTTTTAAGACTTGCGACAAATAAGAGAGAATGTGGGGCTAAAAGATTCGGCTAGGCTCCCAAATGATGATGAGGATATTCGGCTATCACCGAAAATAGATATAGACTTGAGTTTGAGTGGAAGAAAAGAAGTATGGAAGTGAGCTAGGATAATTCGGCAATGGTGTACTTTGAGAGAGAAGATTCAGTAATGTCAAAGAAAAAGATTTAAATGCCGGAAGAACTAATTCTCAACTAGGATGAATAAAGAAAAACTATGGAGATTTCGGCTTTTTAGAGAAATCGGCTCAAAGGGAAAAAGAATAGAGAAGAGGTTTCGGCTTTTGAAGAAATTGAAGAGAAGAAATTAGAGAGGGAGAGACTAAGAATTTCGGCACAATGGAAGGAGAAGAAATTAGGGTTTAAATGTCAGAATCAATGAGATATCCTCCCCTATTTATAGAAATTTTGGCACCTATTGTTCAAACTCAAAAAACGCCCTTCACGATAACTAAAAGTCAAGCTAAAAGAAAAGGGAAAATTTGGTACCCCTTATCCATGAAGTAGCCGAATTCTTTACTCCTCTAGGTGATGGAATTTCAGCCAACTCTGCTCTCAGCAGATAGCTCCTAACTTTTCTCCTTTATCTAAATCTATTCATACCTTTAAAAGAAACCTAGATAGCACCACCTCTTCCTTCTTTTATCAGCTATTTTATCCTTATTATCCACCATAATATCTATATTATTCACTAAGATAATTCCTTCTATTTTAGAGCCTTAATGCCGTCCAACTCCACCTAATTAATTGCCAAAAATTAGCTAACTTAAATTAAAGAATTTAGGCTCCATGAAACTCGAATTTGGTCCTCCAATTGACGCCACCTCCCTGCTCTCCTAGTGGCGCCATTTTACCACTGGGCCATAAGCCCATTTGCGTTATTATTTGCAGATAATATCCTATATACCTCATTCTAACAGGCTCTCCACTAGAGTGCCCAACCAGAAAATTGAACTAAAGCCTCGGCCCACTTCCTGAGCCAAAACTGAACTCCTAATACTCAAATTAATTCACTACACATATTCACCCATTAAACGCATAGGCCCAAAAATTCAGGATGTTACAGTCCGAACTTACCTCGAATGTTGAACTATCGAAACGGTTGGTCAATCGAGCACTTTATCTTTGCCTCGATCTCGATCCGAACCTATCCTTTCTTGGTCTATACACATTCAAATTCAATCCATTCAATCACCAAATCATTCATTTTAGTCCAACACTCATATTTAGGGCATTTTACAAAATAGCCCTCACATTTTCACATTTTGACACTTTAGTCCTTAATTCATAAAATCATCAAATTCACATAATTAGCTTGCACCCATGCCTAGCCGAATTCTCAGTATATTCATACAAGCCCATACATTTCATTTATTACACATGTTAATCCTTCAAAATGCTATTTTCTCAATTTAGCCCTAATTAGCTAAATTCATCAAAAGTTCAAGAATAAAACATGTTCAATAAACACATATCTTTCATTTAACACCAACACTCATCATAAAGCTTACCATTTCATCAATGGTACATTTTATAAAAATCATCAATTCACAAAATATAAGCATGGGTTTTGTAGAGCACAAAGCAACGATTACAAAAACGTAGAAATTGTCAAAAACCGATCAAAAACACATACCCGATTGAGCTATGTTTGTGCCGAAATTGAAGAAGCTTCAAACCCTATTTTTCTTTTTCAATTTCGGTGGAAGATGAACATTATATCCACCAATTTCATGTTTTTTACTTATTTGGCATTTTACTACTTTACCCTTAATGAAAAATAATAATAACACCTTATGCCATGCTATCATCTTCCACTAACTATAAAATGGGCTAATAACATCATAAGGACTCTTCATTTATAAAGCCATAACAAATAGACATTTAAACAATCAGCACACAGCTTTTACTTTTTATGCAATTAAGTCCTTTCTCAAAATTTGACACACAGTCAATAAAATTATCACACAGAATTTTTACACAGGTTATAACACATATAATCAACACCAAGAAAAATATTAAAATATTTTTCTGACCTCGGATTTGTGGTCTCAAAACCACTATTCTGACTAGGGTCTAATTCGGGCTGTTACAACTCTCCCCTCTTAGGGATTTTCGTCCCCGAAAATCTTACCAATGAATAAGTGTGGGTATTGCTCTTTCATAATGTTTTCAAGCTCCCACGTCGCCTCTTCAATTCTGTGCTTGTGCCATAATACTTTCACTAAAGAGATTTTATTATTTCTCAACTCTTTAGTCTCTCGTGCCATAATTCGAATTGATTCCTCATTATACGACAAATCTGACTGAATTTCGACCTCCATAGGAGTAATCACATGAGACGGGTCTGATCTGTACCGTCGAAGCATTGACACATGAAACACGTTATGAATCCTTTCTAACTCAGGTGGCAACATCAATCTGTAAGCAACTGACCCAACTCGCTCAATGATCTCATACGGTCCGATAAATCTCAGACTCAGCTTGCCTTTTCGGCCAAATCAAAGTATTTTCTTCCACGGAGATACTTTCAAAAACACTTTATCACCGACTTCGAATTCAATATCTTTTCGTTTCAAATCTGCATAAGACTTTTGACGATCTGAAGCCGCTTTCAAACTGTCACGAATTACTTTCACTTTCTGTTCAGTCTCTTTTATAAGATCAACCCCGTGAATTTTATTCTCACTTAGCTCAGTCCAATACAATGGAGTTCGACAATTTCGACCGTAAAGAGCCTCATACGGTGCCATTTTAATGCTAGATTGAAAACTGTTGTTATATGCAAACTCAATCAATGATAAATGCTTTTCCCACGTACTTTCAATTTCAGGTATGCAACATCTCAACATGTCTTCAAGAATCTGAATGATTCGTTCGGATTGACCATTGTTTGCGGATGAAAAGCAGTACTAAAATGCAATTTCGTGCCTAAAGCATCTTGCAATTTCTTCCAAAATCGTGAGGTAAATCTCAGATCTCTGTCAGACACTATAGATAATGGTACTCCGTGCAATCTCACAATCTCATCGATATACAGTTCAGCTAACTTATCTAAAGAATAATCAGTTCTTACCGAAACGAAATGAGCTGATTTCGTCAATCTGTCCACATCACCCAGATTACATCTTTCTTACTCGGAGATAAGGGCAAACCCGACACGAAGTCCATCGTGATTCTCTCCCATTTCCACTTAGGAATCATAGTCGGTTGTAACAAACCAGATGGAACTTGATGTTCAGCTTTGACTTGCTGACAAACTAAACATTTCGACACAAAGTCAGAGATGTCTCGTTTCATACCATGCCACCAATAAAACTGTTTCAGATCATTATACATTTTCGTACTCCCAGGATGTACAGTTAATGGACTATTATGAGCTTCATTCAAAATCATCAAAATTAACTCTGAATTTCTCGGAACACAAATCCGATCTCTAAATCTCAAACAATCATCACTATCAACTCGAAATTCTGATTCAGCATTTGATTCACATTGAGTTCTTTTAGTCATCATTTCAACATCATTTTTCTGAGCATCACAAATCTGATGTACAAACATCGGCTTTATTTTTAACTCAGCTATAATCGCACTATCATCACACGCAGATCTATTTGAGTACTCATAGCTCACAAAGCATATAACGATTTCCGACTCAAAGCATTAGCCACAACATTAGCTTTACCCGGGTGATAATCTATCACAAGTTCATAGTCTTTCAACAATTCTAACCATCTTCTCTGTCGTAAATTCAAATCTTTTTGAGTCATCAAATACTTTAAGCTCTTATGATCAGTATAGATGTGACATTTTTCCCCAAACAGATAGTGACGCCAAATCTTCAATCCGAACACGATTGCAGCCAATTCAAGGTCATGCGTTGGGTAGTTCTTTTCATGCGACTTTAGCTACCTCGAAGCATAAGTAATAACTTTACCTTCTTGCATCAGCACACAGCCCAAACCATTCAACGATGCATAACTGTAGACTATGAATTCTTTTCTCGATTCCGGTTGAACTAACACTGGTGCTTCCATCAACAACACTTTCAACTGCTCAAAACTCTGATGACACTTTTCTGACCATTCAAATTTAAAATCTTTTTGTAGCAACTTCGTCAACGGAGTCGCAATCATCGAGAAACCTTTCACAAACCGTCTATAATATCCCGCTAGTCCCAGAAAACTACGGACTTCAGACACATTTCTCGGAGGCTTCCATTCTAATATAGTAGAGATTTTACTAGGATCAACTCGTATCCCGGCAGCTGACACAATATGCCCCAGAAAACCAACTTCACGCAACCAAAATTCACATTTACTAAACTTAGCATACAACTGTTTCTCACGCAGAGTTTGTAGCACAGTTCTCAAATGCTCGGCATGCTGCGTCTCATCACACGAGTAGATCAAAATATCATCAATGAACACCACTACAAAGTGATCCAAATACGGTCTAAATATATGATTCATTAGATCCATAAACACTGCAAGAGCATTTGTTAGTCTGAAAGGCATCACTAAGAATTCATAATGTCCATACCTCATTCTAAAAGCGGTCTTCGGCATATCAGATTCTTTAACTCTTAACTGATAGTAACCAGATCTTAAGTCTATCTTTGAAAACATTGTAGCTCCCTTCAGCTGATCAAACAAATCATCAATACGAGGCAACGAATATTTGTTCTTTATCGTCACTTTATTCAATTGTCGATAATCGATACACATTCTCATAGTTTCGTCTTTCTTTTTCACAAATAACATAGGAGCTCCCCAAGGTGAGAAACTCGGTCGTGCAAATCCTCTATCAGTTAATTCTTGCAACTGCGACTTTAACTCTTTTAATTCTGTTGGTGCCATTCTATACGGAGCTATAGAAATGGGAGTGGTCCCCGGCAGTAATTCAATACCAAATTCGACTTCCCAAATTGGAGGTAATCCCGGTAACTCTTCAGAAACACATCCGAAACTCACATACCACGAGCATGATTCAAATTTCTTTTCCGACACTTTTGTATCAATCACGTACGCCAAATAAGCTTCACAACCCTTTTTCACATAGTTCATAGCTTTCATCGCAGATACAATAGCTGGTAATCCTTTCATATCATTGGATTCTATTCGAACCAGCTCACCATTCTGACTTTTCAACTCAATACTCTTCCTTTTACAATTCACGATGGCGTTATGCAGAGTAAGCCAATCCATACCCAGAATTATGTCAAACTCATCAAATGGTAGTAACATCAAATTAACCGAAAAAAACATCCCGAAACATCAATGGACAATTCTTGCACACCTTATCCACCAAAACACACTTGCCTAAGGGATTTGATACTCTAATCACGAATTCAGTAGACTCAACAGGTAGAGTCTTACTTGATACTAGATTCACACACACATATGAATGAGTAGATCCTAGATCTATTAATGCAATGACATCAATATCAAATAAAGTGAAAGTACCGGTGATGACGTCTGGAGATGATGCTTCCTCTCGTGCACGTATAGCAAAAGCTCGGACAGGGGCTCTCGCTTCTGACCTCACAGCTGTGTCAGTTGTTCCCCTCTGACTTTCACTCATATTTCTGATATTTCTAGGCGGTCTACCTCTAGCCGTCACATTACTCGATCTTTAATTCTGAACATTTTCCTCTTCGACCATCTTTGGGCAATCTCGAATAAAATGATCTCAGGATCCACATTTATAACAAAATTTATTATTGTACTTGCCCCAGCACTCTCCCACATGTTGTCTTCCACACTGTCTGCACTCAGGTCTGTTACTCTTAACGCTACCAACACTTGATTCATTCGGAGCTTGAGTTCGTGGACCAGCACTCTGTCTCGAATGATCTCTATTTGGATGTCCAAACGAAGCATTTGAACGATTGCTTGCATCTCTATATCTCTTCATTGAAGGTTGAGATAACTTATTCATCGCTCTCTTCCTTTTATCACGAGCCTCAGAATCGGCTTTCTTCTTTTCTTTACTGAGCTCCTCAGCTTTGCATGCTCTTTCGACTAACACAACAAATTCATTTATATCAAGTATCCCAAATAACAATTTAATGTCTTCATTCAATCCCTCTATGAAACGTTTGCACATAGTAGTTTGAAACACATTCCTCGCGTATTGACTCGGTCTTACGAATCCCGTCGCTTCGTACTCGATGCAGACAAACGGCCCTGTTTCAATTCTAGAAACTCTTTACATTTCTGATCAATGAAGCGTTGACTGATATACTTCTTTCTGAACTCAAATTGAAAGAAGTCCCAGGTGATTCTCTCTCTCGGAACCACAGATATCAATGTTTTCCACCAGTTATAAGCCGTGTCTCTCAACAAGGACTACACACTTAATACACTCATCAGGGTTCAATGACATCTCATCGAATACTCTGATTGTATTCTCAAGCCAAAACTCAACTCGCTCAGCATCGTCATCAGATGTGGCCCTAAACTTCTCGGCCCCGTATTTCTAAATCTTGTCTACAGGTGGTTTATTCAATCTGATCAGATCTACAACTTGTGGCACAACAGGTACTTGTGGGGGTGGAGGTTGTGGAGCAGCCGAATTCGTTCGAACGAACTCCGCAAACCACTCGCTCATCATTCAGAAGAAGGCCTGCTTAGCCTCTCCTCCTTCACTACTATCATTCGGCCTAGATGTGGTCGGCGTTGTCCCGTGAGCGGGAGTAGGCGCATTACTTTCTACATCGTCAGCAACTGCTCGATCGGGATCCATTACTATATGAAAACACATTTTCAACTGTCAGAATTCATCATACTATCACAATTTCATATATGGCATGTATAGCTAGACTCACACTCGCTACGTTAGTCTGAGAATCGACTAAACCGTAGCTCTGATACCAAATAAATGTAACACCCGTAACCCGAAACTGTCACCGAAATAGGGTTAAGAGGCATTACTTGACAATAGAATCATTTCACAACCCATTTACGACACAAAGTCAATCATCATCATAATACATCAAACATAAACAATTAGTCCCTTTTTAAGGCGTATAAGACCTTAAACACATGCTAAAGAGGGGTCGGGACTAAATCGAAACACATAAATTTAAATACTTTTCTAGGTTTCAGGGGATACACGCCTGTGTGGGCAAACTATGTGCCTCCCACGGTAACTGAACACCCCCGTGTGTCCTCCCTATGGTCGAATCTGACCTCAGATCCACAGCCACCAAGCACGCCCGTGTGCCTTGGCCGTGGTCGAATCTGACTTTACACCCACGGCCACCCAGTACCCCGTGTGCTAAGGCTGTGTACTCTTAGGCCATATTTTGACTTTCCCACACGGCGACTAGGCACGCCCGTGTCTTAGCCGTGTGCTATTAGGCTAGCTACTGACTTAGCCCCACGGTCACTAGGCATGCCCGTGTGCCACAACCGTATGGCTCAATTAGGCCATTTGCAAGACCAAAATGCCACCCATATGGGTCAATCCTACAAACACATTTGAGCATCTTTATACACACAATTTGGAAACCAATTTCATGCCCAACAATCATCATATCATCACATAGAATCTCATTTCTAAGCATGCCATTTTATACAACCAAATTACATGTAAATCTAGGTATAAATGATCCATAACCTCACTAAATCACTAAGGCATTAATTCACCATTGAATTCACCATTCATATGCTAATTCATTACCATCATGCCATATCAAAATATGCATCAAATACCGTATTCACTCATGCACATTACCAACACTTAGCAAGCCACATCACATGGCTATTTACACATCTCAAATATGATTCAAAACAACTAGCCTATACATGCCATATTTCAACTATGTACACCTTTCCAAAAGTACCAAAATAGAATGCCGATAGTGTGATTGAGATGCTGACGATTCCCGGATCCGAGCAAGCTTTACTGACACTGCAAAGCAGAGAAATAAATCACACAGTAAGCTTTCAAAGCTTAGTTAGTTTTTTAACATGATACATTATAATAAAACAAATCATCACATAGATTATTCCACATATACATATATATATATATATATCATGCCATCCAAAACTAAAATGCTCATTTAACATTTCATAATCTCATTCATGGATTCATCAACCACATAGGTTCCGGACATACCTTAGTCAACACCTAGTAGTCAATTACATTTGCTACTCAATACTCACTTTTCCCTTTCGATCCACTTCCGTCTCTTCTTTAATTCAATCGCACACTTAGTGCCCCGATATTTAGCCGAAGCTTAATTATCATCGCACACATAGTGCATTTATATCAAACCGCTCTTCAATCGGTATCGCACATACAGTGCCAACCATAAAGTCGAAGCTTATATTATTTCGCACACACAGTGCTGATAATCTCGATCACGTTTTCGAATACGCATAGTTAGTGCTACATAACTCAAACTCAACTCTCATATAGCATCCACATTTCAATATCATTATAACATTCATTTCATAACATTTAACATAACTAAATGTTCGTATTGTGTCCGAACTTACCTCGGACGTTGAACTATCGAAACGGTCGGTCAATCGAGCACTTTATCTTTGCCTCGATCTCGATCCGAACCACTCCTTTCTTGGTCTATACACATTCAAATTCAATCCATTCAATCACCAAATCATTCATTTTAGTCCAACACTCATATTTAGGGCATTTTACAAAATAGACCTCACATTTTCACATTTTGACACTTTAGTCCTTAATTCATAAAATCATCAAATTCACATAATTAGCTTGCACCCATGCCTAGCCGAATTCTCACTATATTCATACAAGCCTACACGTTTCATTTATTTCACATGTTAATCCTTTAAAATGCTATTTTCTCAATTTAGCCCTTATTAGCTAAATTCATCAAAAGTTCAAGAATAAAACATGTTCAATAAACACATATCTTTCATTTAACACCAACACTCATCGCAAAGCTTACCATTTCATCAATGGCAAATTTTATAAAAATAATCAATTCACAAAATTTAAGCATGGGTTTTGTAGAGCACAAAGCAACGATTACAAAAACATAGAAATTTTCAAAAATCGATCAAAAACACATACCCGATTGAGCTATGTTTGTGCCGAAATTGAAGAAGCTTCAAACCCTATTTTTCTTTTTCAATTTTGGTGGAAGATGAACATTATATCCACCAAATGTTTTGTTTAATTAATATTAACTTATTTGGCATTTTACTACTTTACCTTTAATGAAAAATAATAATAACACCTTATGCCATGTTATCATCTTCCACTAACTATAAAATGGGCTAATAACCTCATAAGGACTCTTCATTTATAAAGCCATAACAAATAGACATTTAAACAATCAGCACACAGCCTTTACTTTTTATGCAATTAAGTCCTTTCTCAAAATTTGACACACAGTCGATAAAATTATCACACAGAATTTTCACACAGGTTATAACACATATAATCAACACCAAGAAAAATATTAAAATATTTTTCTGACCTCAGATTTGTGGTCTCGAAACCACTATTTTGACTAGGGTCTAATTCGGGCTGTTACAACCTTACCCTCTTGCATCAACACGTAATCGAGACCATTAAACGACGCGTCACTAAAAACCACGAACTCTTTCCCCGATTCTGGTTGAACCAAAACCGGCGCCTCAGTCAACAATGTTTTCAATCTCTCAAAACTCTATTGACATGTCTCAGCCCAATCAAACTTGACATCCTTATGCAACAATTTCGTCATCGGGGTAGCAATTACAGAGAACCCCTTACAAAACGCCCCGTAATATCCCCGCCAATCCCAAGAAGCTTCGACTTACGACACGTTCTACTGTTTTCATCCATAATACCCGAAATCTTACTCGGGTCAACTCTAATACCATCACCCGACACAATGTGTCCTAGGAATCTGACCTCCCGGAGCCAAAGCTCACTCTTGCTAAACTTAGCATACAACTGCTTATCCCTTAAAGTTTACAAGACAATTTTCAAATGCTCCTCATAATCATTCTCATCCCGAGAATAGATTAATATGTCGTCAATGAAGACAACTACAAACTTATCCACATACGGTCGAAAGACGCGGTTCATCAAATCCATAAAAATCGCAGGTGCATTGGTTAAACCAAACGGCATGACTAAAAACTCATAATGGCCATACCTTGTTCGAAATGCAGTTTTCAACACATCTTGCTCTTTCACTCTCAACTGGTAATAACCAAACCTCAGATCGATCTTGGAGAACACTGTAGCTCCTTTCAGTTGATCAAAAAGATCATCAATCCTTGGTAAAGGATACTTATTCTTTACCGTCGCTTTGTTAAGTTGCATATAGTCTATACACAACCTCATAGACCCATCTTTCTTTTTCACAAATAGTACCGGAGCACCCCACGCTGAGTAGCTCGGTCTTGCAAAACCCTTATCTGTCAAATCTTGTAACTGAACCTTTAGTTCTTTCAACTCTAAAGGTGTCATCCTATACGGAGCAATTGAAATAGGTGCCGTTCCCTGAACTAACTCAATCCCAAACTCGACCTCTCTCTCTGGAGGTAATCCAGGTAACTCTTCCGGGAATACATCCGGATACTCACATACCACCGGCACTGTATCAAACTTTACTCCAACCTCTTGAGTATTCAATACAAAAGCAAGATAGGACTCACACCCTTTTCTCAAACATTTCTCAACCACTAGGGAAGAAATCATCACTGGTAGACTATCCAATCCACCTGATTCAACCCGAACAACATCTCCGCTCTCACACTTCAATTCAATAAATTTACTACCACAGTTCACTAAGACACTATGGGTAGTCAACCAATCCATGCCAAGGATTAAGTCAAACTCATCAAATGGCAATAACATAAGGTTTGTCGGAAAACAATGACTCATAATCAACAAAGGACAATTCTTACACACCTTGTCCACTAACACATGCTTACCTAACGGGTTTGACACCTTAACCACAATATCCGTAAACTCAACGGTCATACTTAAACTAGATGTCAATCTCATGCAAATATAAGAATGAGTAGACCCTGGATCTATTAAAGTAATAACAATGGTGTCAAAAAGAGAAAAAGTACCCGTTATCACATCTGGGGAGGATGCCTCTTCGTGAGCGCGAATGGCATACGTCCTCTCAGGTGCCCGACCCTCCGGTCTCACAGTAGAGTCTTTGGATGCACCTCTACCACTAGTCCCACCTCTCGGGTTCCTTAGTGGTCTACCCCTTGCAGACATATCGCTAGGTCTTGTATCTTGCTTCTCTTCCTTGTCATCCCTCTCGAGGCAATTTCGGATAAAATGGTCGGGGGAACCACACTTATAACAACTTCGGTTGTTTCCCCAACACTCTTCGGTATGATACCTACCACAACTTGGACACTTCGGTTTGTTCTTCGGATTGCCCACACTTTCCATCGTGGTGGCTTGGACTCTCAAACCCGAACGAGTGTTGTCCAAGTTTTGATGTGAATATCCCACTGGTGCTGTCGTCCGAGGATTCACTTTCTTGGATCTTTTCGATTAGGCTTGATATGATTTGCCCATCGGTCATTTTCTCGCATCTCGGGCTTCCCTCACAGCCCTTTTCTTTTCCTTACTCAACTCATCGGCCTTACTTGCCCTTTCAACCAACACCACAAATTCTTTCAACTCCAAAATACCCACTAGGAGCTTAATATCCTCGTTCAGTCCATCTTCAAACCTTTTACACAAGATGGTCTCCGTCGACACACATTCTGGTGCGTACTTGCTAAGCCTAACAAATTCGTGCTCATATCTTGCTACTGTCATTCTTCCTTGCTTTAACTCAAAGAAGTCCCACGTCACCCGCTCTCTCGGGACTACCGACGTCAACGTCTTCCACCAATGATATGCCGAGTCCCTTAGTAAAGATACGACACACTTCAGGTTCTCTTCAGGTGTACAAGAGAGTTCATCAAATACTCTCATTGAGTTCTCTAGCCAGAACTCTGCCCTCTCGGGGTCATCATCTACCTTAGCTCTAAACTCCTTAGCCCCATGTTTCCTAATCTTATCCACCGGGGGTTTCGATATCCTCACTACATCAATACCTTGAGGAGCCACTGGGATTGACAGAGGTATAGGAGGAGGTTGAGCATTAGAGTTCGCTCGAACATAATTCGAGTACCAATTACTCATCATCTGGAGAAAGGCTTCCCGAGCCTCTTCCCTTGACCCCTAACCCGGGTCCTCTCAACAAAGCGGTTCTCTCATGCAGAGCCGACGCATTACTAGCTGCTTCATCAACAGTCGATTGATCAGGATCTATATACTATATAAAACAAGGTTTAAAATCATCAGAAACCACCACACTATCATTGTACACTTATGGCATGTATAGCTAGACTCTTACACCCACTACGGTAGTCCTAGAATCGACTACACCATAGCTCTGATACCACTAAATGTAACACCTCTTACCCGTATTCTACACCGAAACCGGGCCCGAGGCATTACCAAATTAAAACCACTTGATCGCCACTTAGGCTCAACGTGACTACTCTCAAAAGCTACCACAACTACCTCATTAAGGACCTACGAGGTCTTAAACATACATACGAGAGCTCCCGAGGCTCTACTGAAACATTATCGATCTTAAAATTTCTTTCACTCAGACAAGGGTCACACGCCCATGTGGAATGGGACACGCCCGTGCAACCTCAAGACATGCCCGTGTCTTCCACCCGTGGTCGAAACTGACTAAATTCACATGGCCTGGACATGCCCGTGTTCTCCACCCGTGGTGAACACTGACCACTTTACACGACCTAGGCACACGCCCATGTGGCTGGTCCGTGGTCTATTCTGACTTGAAATGCTAACATGCAGGGGACACATGGCCAAGTCACACGTCCATGGGCTGACCGTGTGTCACACATGGCCTAAACACACGCCCGTGTGTCTACCCACATGGACAAGAACAAAGTTATTTGTCATGCCCTTCTCACCCCTCTAGCATACACAACAAGTACTCATTCAACACATCCATAACAAACTCATAATGAACATAATCTTACATGGATAAATACATCTTTTCATATAATAATGTAGCCATCAACTATGGCATTATACAAAATAGATTATCCATCTAAAGGCCAACACATCTTAGCCAAAACAACAAAATACCCTAACGTGTCTAGCCTCTATACATGCCATATACAAAACATTAAGTCTAATGTACCAGAGTGTGTTGATAGTGTGGGCGATCTTCTGATTAATCCGCGTATCATGATTCAATCCTTATTCTCTATTAGACAAGGGAAAAGAAAGGAGTAAGCTTTGAGCTTAGTAAGTTTACACATAAACAATTTAAGCATTCTAGTATAAGCTAAACAACAATTAACATTATACTAACATATGTAATTCATATCCACTACCATGCTTACTCTTTCTATCCCTTACAACATCTCCAAAACATCATGAGTCACATACTCATATTCATTGACATGCACCCCTGCACTCAATAGCACATTTACTCAAAATACAACACATCATTATTTCTCAATAATACATCCACACAACTAAATTACTCGGTGATTTTGCACTTAGCCCACCACAATCAGATCATAGGGTAGTATCGCACATAGCCTACCACAAAGGATAATTATAGTGATTCCGCACATAGCTCACTAAATAATATGCTTAACAATAGTATCGCACACAGCCCATCATTGTTAAGTATCAAGGTGGTATCGCACTTAGCCCACTATCAAGCATTATCACTACACATTCACATGTCTACTTTGTAATACATTCATCCATTCACAACTACTATCTCATTCATTCCACTAGAATCGGATAGGTTCTCAATCATGCTACACATTAGCTAGCATTAACAATGTATACGCATAAATGCATCGTTCATACGTAAACTTACCTCGGTACTCAAAAAGTATAGAGATGTGCAATTTAGTCCACGACCTTGCCCTTGCCTCGGTTATGATCCGGGCTTCGTCTTTCTTGATCTAAAATGATAAATCAACCCGTTCAATACACACATTGACTAAATTGACCCTTATCTCAAACTTTAGCAAAATTACCATTTTGCCCCTAAACTTTCTCATATTTACACTTTTGTCCCAAGGCTCGTAAAGTGATTTTCATTCAACTTTCTAGCCTTTCATGCTTAGCCAAATCATTTACTCAACTAAAGCAATCATCAATTCTCACTAAATCACTCATGTATGACCAATCTTAAGACTTTCACAAACTAGTCCCTACATGCATTTTCCATGGAATTCATTTAGCAAAAGATGTTTCTACTACAGCTTTCATATTCTTCCATAAAACATCAAAATACATGCATGTCATACATGGTTACATTTTTTAACATCAATCCTAGCTCAACATATAGCTAAAAATAGCTTACTCATGTTACTAGGACTTCAAAAATACGAAGAATATTAAAAAACAGGGCTTGGATGCACTTACTAGCAAGCTTGAAAAATTGAAGAACCCTAACAATGGCTCCTTCAAATTTCGGGCAACTTGGAGAAGAAGATGAATAAAATTCTATCATCTTTTTCCCTTTTAATCACTTAATTGACAAATGACCAAAATGCCCCTTAGTCAAACTTTTCCAATACCATTCACTCATGCCCATTTTTGTCCAAAAATTAGAATTTGGGAAAATTACTATTTAAGGACCTCTAATTGATAATCCAAAGCTATTTCATACAATTAGCTTCTAGAATTTCACATTTTGCAACTTTTGCAATTTAGTCCTTTTGGACAATTCAACCGCAATTTAACAAAATTACTTCATGAAACTTTCACACTAACATGCAAACATAGCATAAACCTCAAACCTCATACATATACCTCGGATTTGTGGTCTCGCACCACTATTCTGACTAGGCCCTAAATCGGGATGTTACATCTATAGTATCACACATAGACTTATACCCTCAAACTTAGTAAATTTTATATAACTTTAACTCTTCCACAATTATTCCATATGCATGTCATACAAGTCATATGCATATCATTCAGCCACAGTTACATATTAATGCATTTAACCAAAGCCTTGTTCTAATTGAACACATAATAAATCGTTCCACGAGAAATTACATAATCTAAACCTTAACATTCCTTCATGAACACTAATTTATTTTCATTTAAATACTTACCTTTTCAATGCATCAAATAAATAAACAAACTACTATTCAGCTAATAGCTTGGCACTTGCCTAAACATCAAGTAACAACAATAGTTAGCATACTTGGACATCTTACATATAAATTCAACATTGATAAACTTATTTTCTCTACATGTTACTATCTACATGCTTTCCTTGTATCAGCATAATCAAAGATAATCACATATTTACATGTCACTTTTTAATATATTAATTAAATACCATTTCCATGTCACGTTTCAATATGTAACATCCTAAAATAGGGCCTATGCATTTCCAGTTTAATTGTATGAAGTGACATGTTTTAAGTATTATGAATAAATTTTGAATATTTTTGGAAACTCGGAAATGAGTGAAAATAAGTTAGAAATGAACATTTTTGGAAACCTGAAAATGTATGGAAATGTTAAGTTTAAAAATGGAAGGTGAACATTTTTGGAAACTAGGAAATGTAAGGAAAATGGAAAGTGAACATTTTTGGAAACTTGGAAATGTAAGGAAATGTCAAGTTTACAGAGCCGATCGAAAATTTTTGGAAACTTAGAAATGACCTAGAAATGATGAGTTTTAAGGTTTAAAAGGGGAAATTAAGGCAAGGTGGCCTTAAAAGAAAAAGTTTGTGAAATTTGACACACAAACAGGCTTGGAAAAGTGGCCTGAAGATGCCACTTAGGGCCTCTGGAAATGGCACCATATGCAAGAGGAATGGGCCTGAGTTCGAGTCACTTGGGAAGAAAATAAAGGAGGTTTTATTTTTGCTTCCAGAAGACTGAGGTGGATGGCACATGCTTCTAGAAAGGAGGTGTTTTATTTTCATAAATATTCGATTAAAAAGGGTGATAATAAAGGATTTTTTTTAAATTGGATTATTTTGAAGGGATAAATGTTGGATTTAAACTCTTTTATTTATGATAATTAAAGGATAAAGTTATCAGATAGAGGAGTGGTGGCCAAGTAAGGGACTCCTTAGATGATAATTTCGGCTATAAAAGGAAAAGAGAGGCCATTCTGCATTATTTTCTGTTCTTTGAAAGCCTCTGCCGAATTCTCTTCACCAAATCTTCTTCTTCTTTTATTTTTGCCAAGTCGAAATACCTTGTGATCTAGCCGAATCCTCCATCTTTATTCTTCCTTCTCTTTTCTTTCTAATCCTCCAAAAGTCGAAAGTTGTGAGATCATCATCTAGCCATAGAATCTCGAAGGTTGAAGTGAAGGTGCAATCGATTTCTTCAAGTAAGGGTAAGATCTCATTCTGGTTTCATCCCTTTTCTTAAGATTTGTAGAAATCTAGGACTAACCCCATTAATATCTTGTTGCGAAACTTTGAAGAGATCTTTCGGGATTTACTAAGTGTCGACTACAAGGAAGGAGAAGTTCTTTTCTGAAGGTACACCATAGGCCACGTGTTCCCTAGTTATTCGGTGAGTTTTGGATTTAAAATCCACAAGGTAAGTGTCTATAGTATTCGGCCAAGGCCATGTTTGGTAAATATATGTGTTCATTAATTATTCAAAAGCCGAAAACTAACCAAGTTAATTGATTCAATGCTTGGCCGAATGCAAGAAGAGTATAGCAGTAGATTTCAAGACTTGATTCTTAAGTCAAACGGCAACAAGGTAAGTTTAAGTATACTAATCCTACTAGGATTTGGATTTATGGCCGAATGGCTTTTTATTAAAGTAGTAGGTGATTAATCAAATGTAGGGATTAAGGATCTAAGCATTAGATTAAGCTTTTCGGGATTTTAAGACCCTTTCGGTAAGTATGATAAGTTGTGGATATTTGGATAAGAATTCATATATTGATGATTAAATCGATTGTTCTGATTAAGTGTGTTGATGGAGGCGAATACCATTCAAGAAGGGAAAGGGATGGTCCCTATCCCGAAGTTTAAGAAGAGATCTATCTCGGTAGCTAGGGATTGGCCACCGGGTGTGGACCAGTCACGTAACAAGAAAGTAGGCAAACAGTCGTAGTATCGCCTAGTGATAGCATCATGATCGAAAGCATAGTTCTCCAAGTGATCGGTGTGTGATTAACCCACCATTTTTCTGTATATGATATGTATGTGAAATGTGTATGTATTATGAATGTGCTAACTAGTGCAAAGTGGAAATTGTGATAAGGATACCCTCAAGGGGTATGTTGATAATCCGGTAAGTACCAAACCTGATGATATGTGATTATTAATATGAATATGTGATAATATGCTTGATGAACATGCTCATGCATCATTACATTGTATCATTATTTTATGTGGCATGTGCATGGGTGGGATATGATATGAAAAAGGTGCGGGTGTACTTCGAGTACGTGGTTTGATGTTAGCCTTGAGCTACATCGTGGATTGACGTTGATCGAGGTCACGTTGTGGATTAATTGCGATTTAGTTCGCATGGCTTGATGAGTGGCTATGTGCCTCATCGTGGTTGATATCGCTATGTGCCATATCGTGGTTGATGAGTGACTATGTGTCCCATCGTGGTTTTGGTGTTAGCCACGGCTACATCGTGGATTGGCGCTGATCGAGGTCACGTTGTGGATTAATTGCGATTTAGTTCGCGTGGCTTGATGAGTGGCTATGTGCCTCATCGTGGTTGATATCGCGCTATGTGCCATACCGTGGTTGATGAGTGACTATGTGTCCCATCGTGGTTTTGGTGTTAGCTACGGCTACATCGTGGATTGGCGCCGATCGAGGTCGCGTTGTGGACTATTGTGCGACTGCACGCGGGACGGCAAAGTGATTGCCTTTGGAGTGAAAAGGAGAGGTGATTTGATAATTCCTCGTGTGTGGTAGGTTTGGATAAGGGGGTGTGTAGCGGATGGACCCTAGGTTTGGGTTGGGCTTCATAATTGCATGATTTCGTATGTGAACATATGTGGAAATGGGCCAAGCCCAATATGATATGTGGATTAATATGGAAATGGGCAAAGCCCAGATATGAATGTGGATCGTTGTGGAAATGGGCTAAGCCAAAGATGTGGAAATTATGTTGTTAACTACCCTATTAGATGAATGTGATATGAATATGGGCCAAGCCTGTAATGTGATAACATGTGAATTTGATAATTGATATCCGATATATGAGTTAATATGTGGTTAACATGTGGGTGGAATTCAGTGGACTAATTATACATCGAGTCTGTATGACTCACCCAATTTTTATTAAACATCGCAGTGATCGTGATTTTTGGACCGGGTTGGAGTGGATACAAATGTGGCCATGTATGTGATTTCCATGCAGAAAGATATCTTAATTAATTAAGTAGTTATATTTTCAGTATTTTGATTAAGTGTTTATTGTAATAAGGCCCATTAAAGTGATTGAACATTTTTATTATGTTTAAGCTAGACGACCATTAAATTATTATTGGGAAGTGCTTTTAATTTTGGCAACTTATATTTTAAAAGCTTATAATAAAGTTTTAATTTGGATATTTTTATCAAGCTTATATTATTTAGAATTTTTAATTGGACATGGTTTTCAAATGACAAAATTTTTAATGTTTTTCCCAAAAGTGAAATCGGTCTTCAAACGTTTTTCCGCAGTGGCATTTCAAATTCGACGTAAACTAAATGGGCGGGGTTTGGGGTGTTTCAGGTTTAGTATCGTGAGCCCTGTTCAAAACTCGGCCTTGAGGGTTTTGGGTCCAAAATAATTTTTTTCAAAGATGGGCTTTTCAAAAGTATGGGCTTTCATAAACTTTTCAAAGTTATTCGGCATGGCACTGTATCTCCTACCGAAGTCCACTGTAAGTACTTCTAATTATTGAAGTGACTTGTTTATGTGAACTGTTATGGGCTTATTTGGGCTCAGAGATTAGAATATTAGGGCTATTTAACCCTAGGGCTAGTGCACTCAAACACATGCATAAGACTTAAAGGACTATTAAACAAACTCGTGAAGTAAGTCGCGAGCTAGGGTGTGGCATTTGTTGCAGCGCATGTCTAGGAGTGGATTCAGAAGAGCTTGGTATTTAAGCAGTCCTAGCGACTCACCTCCTCTTTACTCGAATCCTACCTGGTGCGTAGCTACGGTTCACCCTAACCAAGAGGACTTATTCACGGGCTAAACCCGATAATTAAAACTCGAAAGGGACTAGCCATGATAAAAACCCTAGTTTTAAAATCCCTAAATTACCCTTTTAATTGTAGTAAAAGATTATTGTGAAATTTTTTCCAAAATATCTCCGATTTACAAAATTACAAAAATGCCCCCTGTATTGTAAATTACTAAAATACCCTTAGTTCTTAAGATTTTCAAAAATACCCTCGACGTTTGCTACAATATTTCTACTTTACAAAGATATCAAAACTTCTGCTTTACAAATAACAAGATACTGATTTGGAAAATTTACTGAATCGCTTCGACTTCCAAAATTACCTAAATAACCTCGATTTTCAAATTTTTGCAACACCTCTAATTTGGAAAACAAAATAACCCAGAGATTTTGTAAATTTCAAATACCTCTAATTTTAAAAATATTTTCGAATTGACCCGATTTATTACCAAAATACCCTGTAGGGAAAATGACGAAATTACACAGGTAGGGAAATGGATGGAATGGCCATAAAAGTGTAGTGAATGATGTTGAGAAATGAATGTGTCTCTGCTTATGAATGTGAATGTGACTCCCTGAGTTAGAGTAGTGAACTTGAACTGAACCTTTGTGTGATCGAAAGAACTACTTCTAAATATCTTTATATCATAAAATTGTTCGCGGTTAATAAGTGGAACAAAAGTCTGATACATAAAACTTTTTAATCAGATAAGTCACGACGTTAGAAATGAGTTCTAGGGGACGTGGTCATCGTGGACGCGGTAGAGGTAGAATGGCAGTATCAGAACTAGTAGGGTCTGGCCATGGGTCAAAAACGATGTGCTGCCGCCAGCTGTGGGCACGGAGGATCAAGATCCGATAGGAGAAGATGAAGCAGTGTCGCGAGCTATGTTGCGAGTACTAGAATGTGTGGCAGGAGCTAGCATGAGAAGTGGAGCTCGGAAGTCGGTATCGAAAAGGCCTAGGTCCAACGGGGTTGAAGTTTTTAGAGGAGTATCTGGACTAGCTCCGAACGTAGCGGAGTATTGGTTGGAAGCAGTCGAAAGAATAATGGACGATTTGGACTGTACTGATGAGGAAAAGCTGAAAGGCGCTGTCTCATTGCTCCGAGACGAAGCTTATCGATGGTGGCTCACTGTCAAACAGGGTGTCCCGGCAGATTGATTGAATTGGAATTATTTTAAGGTTAAGTTCGAAGGGAAGTATGATGATTCTATTAAGATCAGAGTGCGTAGCATAAGCGTAATGCGGTGAGTTAAGAGGTACGATTATTCGTTAATAAGTAATTTCGAGGACGAAATTATTTTTAAGGAGGGTAGAACTGTAACATCCTAAAATAGGGCCTATGCATTTCCGGTTTAATTGTATGAAGTGACATGTTTTAAGTATTATGAATAAATTTTGAATATTTTTGGAAACCCGGAAATGAGTGAAAATAAGTTAGAAATGAACATTTTGGAAACTGAAAATGTATGGAAATGTTAAGTTTAAAAATGGAAGGTGAACATTTTTGGAAACTAGGAAATGTAAGGAAAATGGAAAGTGAACATTTTTGGAAACTTGGAAATGTAAGGAAATGTCAAGTTTACAGAGCCGATCGAAAATTTTTGGAAACTTAGAAATGACCTAGAAATGACGAGTTTTAAGGTTTAAAAGGGGAAATTAAGGCAAGGTGGCCTTAAAAGAAAAAGTTTGTGAAATTTGACACACAAACAGGCTTGGAAAAGTGGCCTGAAGATGCCACTTAGGGCCTCTGGAAATGGCGCCATATGCAAGAGGAATGGGCCTGAGTTCGAGTCACTTGGGAAGCAAATAAAGGAGGTTTTATTTTTGCTTCCAGAAGACTGAGGTGGACGGCACATGCTTCTAGAAAGGAGGTGTTTTATTTTCATAAATATTCGATTAAAAAGGGTGATAAATAAAGGATTTTTTTAAAATTGGATTATTTTGAAGAGATAAATGTGGGATTTAAACTCTTTTATTTATGATAATTAAAGGATAAAGTTATCGAGAGAGGAGTGGTGGCCAAGTAAGGGACTCCTTAGATGATAATTTCGGTTATAAAAGGAAAAGAGAGGCCATTCTCGCATTATTTTTCTGTTCTTTGAAAGCCTCTGCGAATTCTCTTCACCAAATCTTCTTCTTCTTTTATTTTTGCCAAGCCGAAATACCTTGTGATCTAGCCGAATCCTCCATCTTTATTCTTCCTTCTCTTTTCTTTCTAATCCCTCCAAAAGCCGAAAGTTGTGAGATCATCATCTAGCCATAGCCGAATCATCAAGGTTGAAGTGAAGGTGCAATCGATTTCTTCAAGTAAGGGTAAGATCTCATTCGGTTTCATCCTTTTTCTTAAGATTTGCCAAATCTAGGACTAACCCCATTAATATCTTGTTGCCGAAACTTTGAAGAGATCTTTCGGGATTTACTAAGTGTCGACTACAAGGAAGGAGAAGTTCTTTTCCGAAGGTACACCATAGGCCACGTGTTCCTTAGTTATTCGGTGAGTTTCTGGATTTAAAATCCACAAGGTAAGTGTCTATAGTATTCGCCAAGGCCATGTTTGGTAAATATATGTGTTCATTAATTATTCAAAAGCCGAAAACTAACCAAGTTAATTGATTCAATGCTTGGCCGAATGCAAGAAGAGTATAGCAGAGATTTCAAGACTTGATTCTTAAGTCAAACGGCAACAAGGTAAGTTTAAGTATACTAATCCTACTAGGATTAGGATTTATGGTCGAATGGCTTTTTATTAAAGTAGTAGGTGATTAATCAAATGTAGGGATTAAGGATCTAAGCATTAGATAAAGCTTTTAGGATTTCAAGACCCTTTCGGTAAGTATGATAAGTTGTGGATATTTGGTTAAGAATTCAGATATTGATGATTAAATCGATTGTTACGATTAAGTGTGTTGATGGAGGCGAATACCATTCAAGAAGGGAAAGGAAGGTCCCTATCCCGAAGTTTAAGAAGAGATCTGTCTCGGCAGGTTAGGGATTGGCCACCGGGTGTGGACCACGTCACGTAACAAGAAAGTAGGTAAACAGCCGTAGTATCGCCTAGTGATAGCATGAAGATCGAAAGCATAGTTCTCCAAGTGATCAGTGTGTGATTAACCCACCGTTTTCCGGTATATGATATGTATGTGAAATGTGTATGTATTATGAATGTGCTAACTAGTGCAGTGGAAATTGTGATAAGGATACCCTCAAGGGGTATGTCGATAATCCGGTAAGTACCAAACCTGATGATATGTGATTATTAATATGAATATGTGATAATATGCTTGATGAACATGCTCATGCATCATTACATTGTATCATTATTTTATGTGGCATGTGCATGGGTGGGATATGATATGAAAGAAGGTATGCGGGTGTACTTCGAGTACGTGGTTTGATGTTAGCCTTGAGCTACATCGTGGATTGACGTTGACTGAGGTCACGTTGTGGATTAATTGCGATTTAGTTCGCGTGGCTTGATGAGTGGCTATGTGCCTCATCGTGGTTGATATCGGCTATGTGCCATATCGTGGTTGATGAGTGACTATGTGTCCCATCGTGGTTTTGGTGTTAGCTACGGCTACATCGTGGATTGGCGCTGACTGAGGTCACATTGTGGATTAATTGCGATTTAGTTCGCGTGGCTTGATGAGTGGCTATGTGCCTCATCGTGGTTGATATCGGCTATGTGCCATATCGTGGTTGATGAGTGACTATGTGTCCCATCGTGGTTTTGGTGTTACCTACGGCTACATTGTGGATTGGCGCTGACTGAGGTCGCGTTGTGGACTATTGTGCTTAATTGCACGTGGACGGCAGTGATTGCCTTTGGACTGAAAAGGAGAGGGTGATTTGATAATCCCCTAGTGTGTGGTAGGCTGGATAAGGGGGTGTGTAGCGGATAGACCCTAGCTTTGGGTTAGGCTTCATAATTGCATGATTTCGTATGTGAACATATGTGGAAATGGGCCAAGCCCAATATGATATGTGGATTAATGTGGAAATGGGCAAAGCCCAGTATATGAATGTGGATCAGTGTGGAAATGGGCTAAGCCCAGTATGTGGAAATTATGTTGTTAACTACCCTATTAGATGAATGTGATATGAATATGGGCCAAGGCCAGAATGTGATAACATGTGAATTTGATAATTGATATCCGATATATGAGTTAATATGTGGTTAACATGTGGGTGGAATTCAAAGTGGACTAATTACACTCGAGTCCGTATGACTCACCCAATTTTTATTAAACATCGCAGTGATCGTGATTTTTGGACCGGGTTGGAGTGGATACAAAGGTGGCCATGCGTATGATTTCCATGCGAAAGATATCTTAATTAATTAAGTAGTTATATTTTCAGTATTTTGATTAAGTGTTTATTGTAATAAGGCCCATTAAAGTGATTGAACATTTTTATTATGTTTAAGCTAGACGACCATTAAATTATTATTGGGAAGTGCTTTTAATTTTGGAAACTTATATTTTAAAAGCTTATAATAAAGTTTTAATTTGGATATTTTTATCAAGCTTATATTATTTAGAATTTTTAATTGGACATGGTTTTCAAATGACAAAATTTTTAATGTTTTTCCCAAAAGTGAAATCAGTCTTCAAACGTTTTTCTGCAGTGGCATTTCAAATTCGGTCGTAACGAATGGGCCGGGTTTGGGGCGTTTCACAATATGTCATGTAAATATCATTTTTTCCAAGACACGTTTCAATATATCAATTAATTATCATTTCCAAGTATTTCAATATTAATTCATAAATATTTACAATTCACTCATAGTACATTCAATTCTCATTAATTTGTTATCTTAAATGGCTTTTCGCAATTTATTTCACATTTCATTATACAATTGCAATATCCATTCCATAGTCATTTCATGAGTATATAACTCATATATTCCATATATTTGCAACATATTTCACATTCTATTTTCAACTCACTATTTCACTTCCATTTCTCATGCCACCATTTCAATATAAATTATAAAACTTGATTATTCATTTACCCCTATTAACACAACTCGGACTCAGACGGATACAGGGATCCAACCAAAACACACCAGTTTGGCACTCGGTGCCTCATCAAATAATTTGAAGTAATAAATTGACACCCAGTGTTTCATCGGCCATGCCGAAGTAATTTGGTACCCAGAACCTCATCGAATTTATCCGAAGTAACAATTTGACACCCAGTGTCTCATTGACTCGAGGTCAAAGTATCCCTGAACTTTTCCAATCCTATGGCATGCCAACTATATCCAACTCAGCCCGATAAAGTTAATAGGGTTTAAAATCAATTTTCAAATTTCAACCAATATTCATTTTAATTCAATAATCACAAATCCTCAAGAATTCAACTCAATATCATGATATCAAATATTCAGTCATTTCACTTACTATACACATTAAGTAATAATTACAACAATTAATATTTCATGTACCATCATTTTTATGAAATTCGTGTATATTTATTTCGGTAACAATTCATAATCATAATTATACATAATTATCAGACAAGTTTCATACATAAATTCTCCATGTCACTAACCCAGTCTTTCCAAATCGGAGAACGACTTACGGATATGAGTACATTATTTTATTTGTGCTATAACCCAGTTATGGTCTTTTCATTAAAATTCCATAGCCCAGCTATGGTCTTACATTTAAAAATTGCCATGGTCCAACCATGGTCTTATCCGTCAATTCATCCTTTGCCATAAAACGATTGTACTCAATCCCGCGTTCCACTCGCTTTGAACATTTAATTCAATTTCATAATTTAACAATAATTTTATTTCAACAATAGATATTAATAAATACATAATACCATTCATCAATTTAATAAATAAACATTAAAATTTAACCATACGAACTTACCTGGCTAAATTGCAGAAACACCAAAATTTAGGGGCATTTTGGTAATTTTCCATTTTCCTCGATTTTCCACCCGATCTTGATCTAAATTAATAATTTCATTTAATATATTAATTTAGACAATAAAACAATTCATTTTATGCAATTTGGTCTTTTTTAAATTTTTACAAATTTGCCCCTAAAATTTTACTTTTATTCAATTTAGTCCCTGAGCCCAAAACATGCAAATTAACCATTTCTAATACAAATTCAAGCTAGCCTAATATTCATGGCATTCAATACAACCCATTTTTACAATAAATTCACAACAAACTCTTGTATTTTTACCATTTCAACAATTTAGTCCTGAATCGGGAAATTCATAAAAAATCACTTAATAAAATACTTTTAATTAACAACTAATATCTCAAATTCATCATTTAACATCAAGAATCATATATATAAATCAATGGAAACATCCAAAATCTTTAACCAAATCAAAAACAAAGGTAAGGTTTAGTTGGACTTAATTGTAACAATCTCAAAAACATAAAATATATTGAAAACGGGGCTAAATTGAACTTACCTACAGCCAAAAATATGAAAACCAGCTTGAGCTCTCCCCCTTCTCTATTTTTCAACCAAAATTTTGAGAAGAAAAGCCTAGAATTCTTTTTAAATTTCAATTTGTCTTATTTGATTTCATTATAATTACAATTTTGCCATTGTTTCTTTTTATTTTATTATTATTTTATTCATATGCCGCCTTATACATTAATTTAGGCATATTTATCACTTAAGTCCCTCCTTACTTATTATTTGAGCTACCAAGTCACTATTCTTTAATTAGCAAATTTTGCACCTTTTTCAATTTAGTCCTTTTTATTTAATTAACTATCCAAACGTTAAAATTTCCTAACGAAACTTTAATATTGTAACGCCCCTAACCCGTATCCGTCGCTGAATTAGGGTTAAGAGGCATTACCAGATAAACAGAATCTTTTACAGACATTTCATAATATAATGAAACCAATCGGATCAAAACGTCCCTTAAATAGGTCATCGAGACCTCAAGCATGCTTTAGAATAGGGTCGGGACTAAACCGAACACATACGGAAATTCTCAAAAATTTAAATTTTTTTCTAAGTTACAAGGGTCGCACGCCCGTGTGGGCAGGCCGTGTGCCTCCCACGGCCTCAGACACGCCCGTGTGTCTAAGCCATGTCAAAACAGGGTATACATACTGACTAGACCACACGGCCTGAGACACGCCCGTGTGCCTCACCCGTGGTCGAGCCTGACTTGCACCACACGGCCAGTCACACGTCCGTGTGTCCAGCCCGTGGTCGAGTCTAACTTGATTTTCAAATGCAACCACGAGGGACACGGTCGAGCCACACGCCCGTGTGCTCAATCGTGTGAGCAATTATAGGCCATTTGCAAGGCCAAATTGCGACCCACACATTAGGTCATCCCTACAACCACACATGAACATCAATTCAAACATAATTGGCAACCAAAAACATACCATATGATCATCATATCATCTCATTCAATTTCATTTCCATACGTATCATCTTATTTGCCAAATAACTCAACTAATTCACATATAAACTAAGCATGATTCATCCACAACTTACCATCAATAATATGGTAACTTTGCATCATAAAGCTTACCATTCATTTGATCACTTTACTAGCCATTAAACTTTACCAAATAAGGCATCATGCAACATAGCATCTCATTCATAACACAACCATTTATCTAGCCATATCACTTGGCTATGTACACATATCTCAAACATAACTCAAGGTGACTAGCCTATACATGCCATACTTTATTATATACACTTCCAAAAGGTACCAAAATAGTTTGAGTAGTGTGATGACGATCCTCGACGGTTCCCAAGCCTTCAGTAGCTTTGACGATCTATAAAACAGAGCAAACACACACAAAGTAAGCTTTCCAAAAGCTTAGTAAGCCATATACAAATAAACTTAATATACAATACACATAGCCACATAATGTAACATCCAAAAATTTGAATTTTATATGTTGTATTATTTTGGTGCTCAACTAGTTAAACTATCCAATGTGTGTGTTTAGGTAGTCCTGAGAAGGCTCGGAATTTATTTGGATTTAGTAAAATTTTTGGCATTTAGTACTTTAAGGAAATGGAGTAAGTGACCTTAAATCCTAAGGTAATAAAGTGGTAAATAGCTAGCATAAGTGAGCAATTAGTAAAGTGGATATGGCGCCATATGTGTTACCTTGAGGGAGGGAGTTCGAATCCCTTTGAGTGCATGTGAGATTTTTTTTTTTGCTTTCTTTCCTTATAGTGTCGGCCAAGCATGATTTTATGGTAAGTTAGACTTTTATTTTTATGGCAAGATGGCTAAGAGAAAAAGGCAAGATTGAAGTTAGGGAAAGGAATCAAATGAAAATGGCATGTAAGGGGAGCATAAGGCTTATTCCATGGGTGATGTTTTGGAAAGTTTGGTTGGCCAAACTTTTGACCAATTGGCTATGCATTTGGACGGTTTTTGGGGTTAAGGGGGATGGCCAAATTTTATTAGCATTTTGGTAAGGTTTAGGTGCTAGTTTTGGTCAATTCTATTAGCAACTAGTGTATCATTTCTCTTCTCCAAAACTCTATGCCCCTAGCCGAATGTGGTCAATAGCAATAGGTAAATTTTTGTTTGTTTTGGCCATTTATTTTTGACCAATTTGGTATCATCTTTCATACTCCTCAAACTCTTTTATTCTTTGTGCCGAAACCATGCAACCTTGAAGAGGCATTTTCATTTCTTTTCTTTCTCTTTGCCGAATGCATACCAACTTGAAGACCTTTTCCTTGTTCATTTTTCATCCTTGAAAACCGAAACTAAAACACCATATCTTCTACTTCTTTTTCTTCTTCTTTTCTTTTTGCAAAAAGTTTCAAACATCACTCCCCCTCTAATATTCTCACCATAGCCGAATATCATTGATCATCTTCCTATAGCCGAGTCTTCCATTCATACATATTTTCTTCTCAACTACATTTCTACTCACACTTTGATCAATCGGTAAGTGATCCATTTCAACATTTCTTTTTTTTTGTATTTTTATTTTATTCTTTCTCTTAGTGTCGAATCTATACCTTGGTGTGGGATGGCCATATTGATCGAGACCATCACCATACTTTCTCTCTTACGAAATCACTTTTCTTTGCCATAGAAATATAGTGGAAGGCCGAAACTTGGAGTTTTCGAAGTCATCGTTTAATCGCTAGAATTCGGTCCAAAAATCTCTAAGGTAAGGATTCTTCGAGGATACTATAATCACTTTTTATTTGTTAAGATAGTGTTGATTAATTGATATTATTATAGGGACTCTATCGCTCGATCTTTCATCTTGAGATCATACGGATTTTTGTGGTAAGTCGACTTCACCCCTAAGATCAATCGTTTATAGCAATGTAATATTAGTTTGGACTAATATTTATTTTGAATGGAGGCAAACAAGATCGAATCAAAAGGGGTAGTGTTTGGTGATCGAAAAAGGAGCGGATTTACGACCCCTTCTAGATTCAAACGAAGGGCTATTTCGGCGATTCGAGACTTTCCACCGGGTTGTGGACCCTCATCCGGTGAGAAGTAACTATTTGAGGTTGTTCACAATTTTGAGGCATTAGCGATTCGGGATTATCCACCGGGTTGTGGACCGTCAATCGGGGAGAACCGGCAAATCGTAGTTGTTCACGGTTCCGAGGGTGTCGACGATCAGGAAAGTGTAGTGCTTACCGTAATCAGGTGTGTAATCTCACACCGTATTTCATGGGTTAGATATTTAAAACGTGTTAGTGGTAAATTGCTTGATTAAATCACATTTTGGTAAAATTGGGTAAAATGGCATAGTTATCACTATTTTGGTAAAGACTATGAAATTGGTATTAAGACTGTGAAAATTACGAAAATACCCTTAATGGGCCAAATTGAGATAATTGCTATATGGGCCAAAATGAGATATTTGATATATGGGCCAAATTGAGATATTTGCTATATGGGGCAAAATGAGATACTTGCTATATGGGCCAAATTGAGATATTTGCTATATGGGCCAAATTGAGATATTTGCTATATGGGCCATTGGATATTTGTTATATGGGCCGATTTGATATAAATTGTTATAATGGGCCATAATGTTTGTAAGAAATATCTGAATAAAATGTTGTAAATGGCTATGCATTATATACATGATTTGCATGGGATGGGATATTGACGAAGAGAAGTTAGTAGCTCTGCTATAAAATTCAGTGGCTCGCCACAAATCAAAAATGGCAATGCCATGTAAACTCGTGAATCTGGTGGCTTGTCCACAATTTGATATAAACGGCTTAATGCCTATTTTGGTGTGTTGGCGGGGTGGGTGACTAAAGCTCCCCACAGGTGTGCTGGTTGGTACGGGTGGTGTGTAGCGGATGAAAATTAGGTTTGGTTTGGGAATTCCATATCGCATGCATATTTTATACATGTTCTTTTTTTTTATAATTGTAAATGGGCTTTGGCCCAATAAATGCTTAATTGGATTTTGGCCCAGTGGACAATGGTTAGTGGGTTACACACTGAGTTCTAGTAACTCACCCCCATTTTCCTTATCCCTTTTAGGTAATGATCAGTGATGGAGACTTGGGCCGTGGATCACTCGGTGGAGGCCATACTTCGTAAACAGTTAAATCTGGATTTTGGATTTCTTATAGTATTTTTAATTACTTTACTATTTTGAATTAAGGTTGTAATAAGGCCTCTGGATTAATTTTTGTTTTGTTTATTGTGTGATGAATTTTATAAACTGCTAAAAGTATTTCAAATTATAATATTATTTTTCTAAAAACTTAAATAAATGATTTATTCTAAAATGAATATTTAGAAAGGATTTCATAATAATTTTCATATTTTTAAATCGAAAAATTACTCTCGAACTATTAACGATATTTTCAAAAGATTTGAATTCTCTTTCAAATTTACAATGTCATTTTCAAAAGTCACGGTTTTGTAGATTATTAGTTCAAATTTAACGATTTATCAAATCAAACTTGTTTTCTTGATTTTTAACAAAGCAATATTTTAGTACAAACAAAAAGGGTTTAACATGTTTTGCTCATGTGACATACCAAATCCGCTCATAACGCATGGGCCGGGTTTGGGGTGTTACATTTTATGGTATCAGAGCCCGGTTCAAAACTCGGCTGTGGTTTGGGTTTAAAAATGTTTTCCAAAATTATTTTGAACTGTAAAGTTAAAATGCATGTTTCAAAAAGGAAGTATGGCACCACGGGTATCCGGCACCAAGCCAAGTAAGTATGTTATTGTATGATTATGATTGTCATGATATGACTATAGGAACACTCTAGAACTTTTAGTTTTAGGTGTTGAAACTATAGAGATTGAGACTATAGAATACAGTTACGAAAACGACTTTACTTCTTATACCTCATAAGAAATTGTTTAATAAATATCGAAATAGTATACTGATTCATAAGACTTTTAATTAGATTAAGTCAAATTACCCAACATGAGCGCTATAGGACGTGGATGCAGTAGACGTGGCCGTGGTAGAGGCCGAGGCGCTAGAGTTGCGTCTGAAGCGTCGGGGCATATACCGGAAATGGACGCACCTGCATCACTCGGGACTGAAAATGGATCACATGATCGTATAAGAGAAGACATTACTCTGTCCCAAGCAATGTTACGAGTTTTGGAAAGGGTTACTGGGGCTAGATCGGGGCCAGTAGCTCGTGGGTCAATATCAGAGCGACTCAGATCAAATGGTGCTGAGGTTTTTAGGGGTGTCTCGGGTGTAGCCCCAAATGTAGAGGAATATTGGCTTGAGGCAGTGGAACGGATCATGGATGATTTGGAGTGCACCACCGACCAGAAACCGAGAGGAGCTGTGTCCTTGTTGAGAGACGAAGCATATCAGTGGTGGCTTACTATTCGGGAGGGCACTCAGGCCGATCGCGTTACTTGGGATTTCTTCAAAACTGCATTCCAAGGAAAGTATGTCGGGGCTAGCTATGTGGATGCCCGAAGGAAGGAATTCCTTAATCTGGTTCAAGGAAGTAAGACCGTGGCAGCTTATGAAGCGAAATTTCTGCGTCTAAGTCGTTATGCCCGAAGTATTGTGCCAACTGACTATGAACGCTGCGTGCGTTTCGAGGATGGGTTGAGTGATGAATTGCAGGTACTGATAGCCCCACAGTAAGAAAGGAATTTTGCCACGCTGGTGGAGAAAGCGAAGATAGCCGAAGAGGCTAAGCACTCGGAGCGGCAAAACCGAGAAAGAGATAGAGGCAAGAGCAAGAGGGACTTTAAGTACTCGGGTCCTGCTAGAAGGTTTTAGAAGAGGCCCAGGAATGATGAGCCAGCTCAAGCTAGAGCACTAGCTGCTACCAATCAGATACAACCATGTGCTGACTGTGGAAGATGACACTCTGGTGAATGCTGGAAGAGGACCGGTGGTTGTTTCAAATGTGGTTCTAAAAACCATCAGCTTAAGAATTGTCCTCGAAGGACTGCTCCAACTCAGGAAGCTCGTAACCATGACGTACAGCCAGCTAGAGGTGCTCAGCAGCCACCGAGGGGCCGTGGACCAGGTCGAGGTAGTAATGGCGCAGGTCAAGTTCAAGGTGCACCGGGTAGAGGTAATGGCTTCAGGGGTAACGCGGAGGCGAGGCAGCCAGGGTTAGTTTATGCGGTTAGACGCCGAGAGGATGGCGATGCACCTGATGTGATAACCGGTACATTCTCCATATCTGATGTACCTGTTACTGCTTTGATAGATATCGAATCTACCCATTCGTATGTTGCTAGTGCTATATCTGGAAATCTGAACATTAGATTTGAGATTACTGCTAAGGAGATGACAGTAATTAGTCCTTTAGGACAATCTGTGATAGTAAATAAATTGTTTAGAGATGTACCCTTAGAAGTTCAAAGAGAAACATTTTTGGTGGACTTGATGGAACTGCCTTTCGGTGAGTTTGACCTTATTTTGGGCATGGACTGGTTGGTGAAACACCGTGCGAACTTGGATTGTGCTGCAAAGCGGATGACGATAAGAACTTCGGAAGATAAAGAAGTGGTGATGATAGGTGAAAGGAGAAATTATCTATCGAATGTGGTATCTGCTTTAAAGGCAGAAAAGTTGGTGCGAAAAGGGTGTGGAGCATTCCTATCCTTCATTAGCGCATTGGATGCCAAGGAAGTATCAGTAGAAGGTGTTAAAACGGTGAAGGAGTTTTTGGACATCTTTTCTGAAGAACTTCCGGGTTTACCTCCAGACCGGGAAGTAGAGTTTGGCATTGAGCTTTTGCCCGGAACGGCTCCGGTGTCTATTGCTCGTTATAGGATGGTGCCGAAAGAGTTAGCGGAGCTTAAGGCTCAAATTCAGGAGTTGTTGGATCGGGGATTTATTCGACCGAGTGTGTCACCGTGGGGAGCACCAGTCTTGTTTGTCAAGAAGAAGGATGGGTCAATGCGTATGTGCATCGATTATAGGCAGTTGAATAAGTTGACAATCAAGAATAGGTATCCGTTGTCGAGAATCGATGATCTATTTGACCAGTTGCGAGGAGGTTCGATTTTCTCCAAGATAGATTTGAGATCGGGTTATCACCAGCTTAAGGTCAAGGAGGCGGATATTCATAAGACCGCATTCCGAACTCGTTATGGACACTACGAGTTCTTGGTGATGCCGTTTGGGTTGACCAATGCACCAGCTGCATTTATGGACTTGATGAACCGGGTCTTCCAACCCTATTTAGACTGGTTTGTGGTGGTGTTCATAGATGACATCTTGGTATACTCGAAGAATGAAGAAGAGCATGACTCACATCTGCGGATAGTATTGCAAATATTGCGGGAAAAGCAACTTTTTGCCAAATTCAGTAAGTGTGAATTTTGGCTGAAGGAAGTGACCTTCTTGGGGCATGTTGTGTCGGCCGAAGGAATTAGAGTTGATCCCCGGAAAGTAGAGGCTGTGTTGGATTGGAAACCACCAAAGTCTGTGGTCGAAATTCGGAGTTTTCTAGGGTTGGCTGGTTACTACAGGCATTTTGTTGAGTGGTTTTCGTTGATTGCTGCACCCCTAACTAAACTGTTGCGAAAGGGAGTACCATTTGTGTGGACAGATCAACAGCAAGAAAGTTTTGAGAAATTGAAGAAGATTTTGACTGAAGCGCCAGTACTGATTCAACCTGAGGCTGGAAAAGATTTTATCGTTTATTGCGATGCGTCACACACGGGTTTAAGATGTGTGTTGATACAAGGTGGAAAAGTGGTGGCTTATGCATCTCGTCAGTTAAGGCCGCACGAAGTCAATTATCCTACTCATGATTTGGAGTTGGCTGCGGTGGTTTTTGCTTTGAAGATTTAGAGGCACTATCTCTACGGTGAGAAGTCGATCATTTATACAGACCATAAGAGTCTAAAGTATCTCCTTACACAAAAGGAGTTGAACTTAAGACAGTGGAGGTGGATAGAACTATTGAAGGATTATGACTTCTCAATTGAGTATCATCCCGGAAAGGCTAACGTGGTGGCAGATGCTTTGAGTCGTAAGGTGATATCAGATTTGAGAGCAATGTTTTCTCATCTCAGCTTGTATGAAGATGGTAGTCTGCTAGCCGAACTTCAGGTGAAGCCTATGTGGTTAGGTCAGATTAAGGAAAAGCAGTCATCAGATGAAAAGTTGGGTTCCTTATTTCAGCAAGTGGAAAGTGGTGTAAAAGGGGATTTCAGAATGAATAATGATGGAGTATTGTGTTTCCACGGAAGAATTTGTATGCCCAAAGATTCAGATTTGAGACAAATGATTCTGTGAGAGGCGCATAGTAGCCCATATGCTATGCACCCCAGGGAAAATAAAATGTATCGAGACCTCCGTGAGTAGTATTGGTGGCCAGGGTTAAAACGGGAAGTTACTGAATATGTGAGTAAGTGCTTGACATGTCAGCAGGTGAAGGCGGAACACCAATTACCGTTGGGATTGCTACAACTGGTGAAGATTCCCTTATGGAAATGGGAACGGATAACGATGGACTTTGTTAGTGGGTTCCCTTTATCGCCTACTAAGAAAGATTCTGTTTGGGTTATAGTGGATCGGTTGACTAAGACTGCCCATTTTCTACCTGTTCGTACGGATTACTCACTGCAGAAGTTGGCTAAGTTGTATGTAGCGGAGATCGTGAGGTTGCATAGGGTACCAGTGTCTATTATATCGGACAGGGACCTAGGTTTACATCACGGTTTTGGAAAGCTTTACATGAAGCTTTGGGAACAAGGTTAAATTTCAGCACGGCTTTTCATCCTCAGTCAGATGGTCAGTCGGAAAGAGTAATCCATATTTTGGAAGACATGTTAAGGGGTTGTGTGATTGACTTCTGGGGGAGTTGGGAGGATTTCCTACCGTTGGCAGAGTTTGCGTATAACAATAGTTATCAATCCAGTATTCAGATGGCACCCTACAAGGCATTATATGGTCGTAGGTGTCGTACTCCTACTTGTTGGACTGAATTGGGGAGGATGATTCATCGGGTCCCTGAGTGATATCGAGAGACGGAGGAAAAGGTAAAGGTAATTCGGGCACGGTTAAAGGAAGCTTCGGATAGACAAAAATCTTATGCGGATCTGAAGCATAAGGACATTGAGTTTGCGGTGGGAGATCAAGTCTTCCTAAAGATCTCACCTTGGAAGAAGATCTTCAGATTTGGAAAGAAGGGCAAGTTGAGCCCTAGGTTCATTGAACCGTACCGTGTGTTGAAGCGTGTTGGGCCAGTGGCTTATCAGCTTGAGTTACCTCCGGAGTTGAGTCAGATACATAGTGTATTTCAAGTCTCAATGTTAAGGTGTTACCGATCGAATCCATCTCATATAGTACCGGTAGAGGAAATTGAGATAAGACCTGATTTGTCGTTCGAAGAGGAACCAGTGCAAATTCTAGATCGGGACGTTAAGGTACTGAGAAGGAAGACTGTGCCGTTAGTCAAGGTTCTATGGCATAATCACGGAACGGAGGAAGCTACATGGGAGCCTGAGGAGACGATTCGACAGCAATATCCCCATTTCTTTTAATCAGGTAAATTTCGAGGACGAAATTTTCTTTAAGGGAGGTAGAATTGTAACATCCAAAAATTTGAATTTTATATGTTGCATTATTTTGGTGCTCAGCTAGTTAAACTATCCAATGTGTGTGTTTAGGTAGTCTTGAGAAGGCTCGGGATTTATTTGGATTTAGTAAAATTTTTGGCATTTAGTACTTTAAGGAAATGGAGTAAGTGACCTTAAAGCTTAAGGTAATAAAGTGGTAAATAGCTAGCATAAGTGAGCAATTAGTAAAGTGGATATGGCGCCATATGTGTTACCTTAAGGGAGGGAGTTCGAATCCCTTTGAGTGCATGTGAGATTTTTATTTTTGCTTTCTTTCCTTATAGTGTCGGCCAAGCATGATTTTATGGTAAGTTGGACTTTTATTTTTATGGCAAGATGGCTAAGAGAAAAAGGCAAGATTGAAGTTAGGGAAAGGAATCAAATGAAAATGGCATGTAAGGGGAGCATAAGGCTTATTCCATGGGTGATGTTTTGGAAAGTTTGGTTGGCCTAACTTTTGACCAATTGGCTATGCATTTGGACAGTTTTTTGGGCTAAGGGGGATGGCCAAATTTTATTAGCATTTTGGTAAGGTTTAGGTGCTAGTTTTGGTCAATTCTATTAGCAACTAGTGTATCATTTCTCTTCTCCAAAACTCTATGCCCCTAGCCGAATGTGGTCAATAGCAATAGGTAAATTTTTTTTTTGTTTTGGCCATTTATTTTTGACCAATTTGGTATCATCTTTAATACTCATCAAACTCTTTTATTCTTTGTGCCGAAACCATGCAACCTTGAAGAGGCATTTTCATTTCTTTTCTTTCTCTTTGCCGAATGCATACCAACTTGAAGACCTTTTCCTTGTTCATTTTTCATCCTTGAAAACCGAAACTTAAACACCATATCTTCTACTTCTTTTTCTTCTTCTTTTCTTTTTGCAAAAAACTTTCAAACATCACTCCCCCTCCAATATTCTCACCATAGCCGAATATCATTGATCATCTCCCTATACCCGAGTCTTCCATTCATACATATTTTCTTCTCAACTACATTTCTACTCACACTTTGATCAATCGGTAAGTGATCCATTTCAACATTTCTTTTTTTGTATTTTTATTTTATTCTTTCTCTTAGTGTCAAATCTATACCTTGGTGTGGGATGGCCATATTGATCGAGACCATCACCATACTTTCTCTCTTACTAAATCACTTTTCTCTACCATAGAAATATAGTGGAAGGCCGAAACTTGGAGTTTTCGAAGTCATCGTTTAATCGCTAGAATTCGGTCCAAAAATCTCTAAGGTAAGGATTCTTCCAGGATACTATAATCACTTTTTATTTGTTAAGATAGTGTTGATTAATTGATATTATTATAGGAACTCTATCGCTCGATCTTTCATCTTGAGATCATACGGATTTTTGTGGTAAGCCGACTTCACCCCTAAGATCAATCGTTTATAGCAACGTAATATTAGTTTGGACTAATATTTATTTTGAATGGAGGCAAACAAGATCGAATCAAAAGGGGTAGTGTTTGGTGATCGAAAAAGGAGCGGATTTACGACCCCTTCTAGATTCAAATGAAGGGCTGTTTCGGCGATTCGAGACTTTCCACCGGGTTGTGGACCCTCATCCGGTGAGAAGTAACTATTCGAGGTTGTTCATAATTTTGAGGCATCAGCGATTCAGGATTATCCACCGGGTTGTGGACCGTCAACCGGGGAGAACCGACAAATCGTAGTTGTTCGCGATTCTGAGGGTGTCGACGATCAGGAAAGTGTAGTGCTTACCGTAATCAGGTGTGTAATCTCACACCGTATTTCATTGGTTAGATATTTAAAACGTGTTAGTGGTAACTTGCTTGATTAAATCACATTTTGGTAAAATTGGGTAAAATGGCATAGTTATCACTATTTTGGTAAAGACTATGAAATTGGTATTAAGACTGTGAAAATTACGAAAATACCCTTAATGGGCCAAATTGAGATAATTGCTATATGGGCCAAAATGAGATATTTGCTATATGGGCCAAATTGAGATATTTGCTATATGGGCCAAAATGAGATACTTGCTATATGGGCCAAATTGAGATATTTGCTATATGGTCCAAATTGAGATATTTGCTATATGGGCCAAAATGAGATACTTGCTATATGGGCCAAATTGAGATATTTTGTTATAATGGGCCATAATGTTTGTAAGAAATATCTGAATGTTGTAAATGGCTATGCATTATATACATGATTTGCATGGGATGGGATATTGACGAAGAGAAGTTATGGTAGCTCTGCTACAAAATTCTGGTGGCTCTGCCACAAATCTGAAAAATGGCAATGCCATGAAACTCTGTGAATCTGCTGGCTTGTCCACAATTTGATATAAACGGCCTAATGCCTATTTTGGTGTCTTTGGTGGGGTGGGTGACTAAAGCTCCCCCACTGTGTGTGTTTTGGTTACGGGTGGTGTGTAGCGGATGGAAATTAGGTTTGGTTTGGGAATTGCATATCACATGCATATTTTATACATGTTCTTTTTTTTTATAATTGTAAATGGGCTTTGGCCCAATAAATGCTTAATTGGATTTTGGCCCAGTGGACAATGGTAAGTGGGTTACACGCCGAGTTCTAGTAACTCACCCCCATTTTCCTTATCCCTTTCAGGTAATGATCAGTGATGGAGACTTGGGCCGTGGATGACTCGGTGGAGGCCATACTTCGTAAACGGTTAAATCTAGATTTTGGATTTCTTATAGTATTTTTAATTACTTTACTATTTTGAATTAAGGTTGTAATAAGGCCTCTGGATTAATTTTTGTTTTGTTTATTATGTGATGAATTTTATAAACTGCTTAAAGTATTTCAAATTATAATATTATTTTTCTAAAAACTTAAATAAATGATTTATTCTAAAATGAATATTTAGAAAGGATTTCATAATAATTTTCATATTTTTAAATCGGAAAATTACTCTCGAACTATTAACGATATTTTCAAAAGACTTGAATTCTCTTTCGAATTTACAAAGTCGTTTTCAAAAGTCACGGTTTTGTAGATTATTAGTTCAAATTTAACGATTTATCAAATCAAACTTGTTTTCTTGATTTTTAACAAAGTAATATTTTAGTACGAACAAAAAGGGTTTAACATGTTTTGCTCATGTGACATACCAAATCCGCTCATAACGCATGGGCCGGGTTTGGGGTGTTACACATAAACACAATGACATTAATGTATCTCATTTACAAATTCATAATATCATCCTTGGCTCATTACTTAGCCATTACTTACTCATATTTCACAACTCAAATATCTCATATGCTCATAACTCATTTAAGCATGTGTATCACATATCATCTCATCATTTACTCATGTCACATTCATTCATATATCACATTTCGGTTCATTGCATCCATATGCATATTTACCCACCTTCCATGCCTATTCAAAACATATACATCAAACGTACCTGAAGCGGATATACAAATCACATAGTCATTCATTTCTCGGACTTGCCCGTTGAACCGGTCGGAATCTAATAGGTTACTCGGAATGCTCAGAATAGTCGTACAATGCCAATGTCCCAGACGTGGTCTTACATGTAATCAGATATCGATGCCACTGTCCCAGACAAGGTCTTACACGAATCATTACGATGCCAAAGTCCCAGACATGGACTTACACGTAAGTCTCATATCGATGCCAATGTCCCAAACGTGGTCTTACAAAAAATCTCGAATCAATGCCAACGTCCTGGACGTGGTCTTACATGATATCACGTATCGGACACCTATGTCATGACATATGCAATCTTATCTATTCCTAGGTTCAGACGGGACTTCTCGGACCTTGATAATTTGTCGATACTTCCTCGGAATTCATATACTATCATTCTCATATACATTCATCACAATGAGATTTCATATGAACATTTAGAAACTAATACAAATACATTTATTTGTATATAGACTTACCTTGGATTCGGTTTAATGGGAACAGACTCAGCTACTCAATTACTTTCGATTTCCCGCGATCTAAGTCTGATTTCTTCGGTTCTTGATCTATACATATTCAAATTTAACCCTTTTATTCACCAAAACATTCAATTCAATCCAAGAACACACATTTAGGGCAATTTAAAAATTAGCCCCCACATTTTCACATTTTGACATTTTAGTCCATATTTCACAAAATTACAAAATACACATAATTTCATATTACCCATGCATAGCCGAATTTTACTCATGCTCATATGAGTCCATACATTTCATTTATTTCACAATTTAGTCCCTCAAAATATTATTCTATCAATTTAATCCAAATTACTCAAAATCATCAAAACACCAAAGACAAACTATGTTATTCAATCACTTATAATTCATATTTCACCATCAAACATCCAAAAACTCACATGTTCATCAATGGCACATTACAAAATATTCATCAATTCACAAAATTGAAGCATGGGTTTTGAAGTATACAAAGCAACGATTATGAAAACGTAGAAATTATCAAAAAATGATCAAAAACATACCTTGAATTAAGCCAAAAGCTAGCCGAAACCTAAGAACATTTTTCTTTTTTTCTTTCCTTGCTATATTTGCCCAAATGAGATGAATAATGGCCATGTTTTATGTTTATTCTATTATAACATATATATTAATTCTTTTACCAAATTAACCTTATGAAAAAACATATAAAACATATAAATTCAAGGCCATTAATGTCCAATACCATCCACTCACTTTTAAAATGGTTTAATTTCCTCATAAGGCCACACCTTTATAAAGACATAACACATAGGTGCTTTTTTTTAACATATGGCATGCTAATTTAGCATCTTTCACAATTAGGTCCTTTTAGTCAAATTAATCCACAGAACTTTAACACATTCTTAATCACATGTAGAAAACACATAAAATAATATTAAAATATTTTTATGACTCAGATTTGTGGTCCCAAAACAACTGTTCCGACTAGGGTCAAAATTGAACTATTACAATTCTCCCCCTTAGGGATTTTCGTCCCCAAAAATCTTACCGTTAAATAGATTCGGATATTGTTGTCTCATTATATCTTCAGGCTCCCACGTAGCCTCTTCCACTCCGTGTCGATGCCAAAGTACTTTTACTAACAGAATCTTTTTATTTCGCAATTCTTTCACTTCACGAGCTAATATACGGATCGGTTCTTCTTCATAAGTCATATCAGATCGGATTTCAATCTCAGATGGAGTAATCACATGTGATGGATCAGATCGGTACCGACGAAACATTGACACGTGAAATACATTATGAATCTTTTCTAGTTCAAGTGGTAACCACAATCTATACGCAACTGGTCCAACACGCTCAATAATTTCATACGGCCTGATGAACCTCGGACTCAATTTGCCTTTACGTCTGAATCTGAGTACTTTCTTCCATGGAGATACTTTCAGAAACACTCTATCACCAATCTGATATTCAATATCTTTTCGTTTTAAATCCGCATAGGACTTCTGATGATCAAATGCTGCTTTCAGACTATCACGGATTACTTTCACTTTCTGTTCAGTGTCTTTTATCAAATCAACCCCGTGTATCTTATTTTCACTAAGCTCAGTCCAATACAGAGGTGTTCGACATTTGCGTCCGTACAAAGCTTCGTAAGGTGCCATTCTGATGCTCGACTGAAAACTGTTATTATAAGCAAATTCAATCAATGGCAAATACTGTTCCCACATACCATTAAACTCAAGGATGCAACATCTCAACATATCCTCGAGAATCTGAATAATCCGTTCGGACTGACCATCCATTTGCGGGTGAAAAGCTGTACTGAAATGCAATTTAGTACCTAAAGCTTCTTGCAATTTCTTCCAAAATCGTGATGTAAACCTCGGATCTCTGTCAAACACAATAGACAATGGCACTCTGTGCAATTTCACAATATCATAAATGTAAAGTTCAACTAACTTATCAAATGCATAATCAGATCTCACCGGAATGAAATGGGCGGATTTCGTCAATCGATCAACTATGACCCAAATTGCATCTTTCTTTCTTGGAGTCAATGGAAATCCAGAAACAAAATCCAACGTCACTCTATCCCATTTCCACTCAGGAATCAAAATAGGTTGTAACAAACCAGATGGAACTTGATGTTCAGCTTTAACTTGCTGACAGACTAAACATTTCGACACAAAATCAGAGATATCTCTTTTCATACCAGACCACCAATAGTGTTGCTTCAAGTCATGATACATCTTTGTACTTCCCGGATGAACAGATAGACGACTATTATGAGCTTCATTCAAAATTAGCTGAATCAACTCTGGGTTTCTCAGAACACATATTCGATCGAAATCTTAAGTAATCATTATCATCAATTCGAATTTCAGAATCAGAGTTCGAATCACACTGAGCTCGTTTTGCTATCATTTCATTACCAACATCCTGAGCATCACATATTTGTTTTAAAAACAACGGTTTTGCTTTCAATTCTGCCAAAATTGAACCATCACCAGACAAGTCTAAATGAGTATTTATAGCACGTACTGGAAATAATAATTTTCGGCTCAATGCATCAGCAACAACATTTGCCTTACTCGAATGATAATCTATCACAAGCTCGTAGTCTTTCAATAGCTCTAACCATCTTCTCTGTCGCAAATTCAAGTCTTTTTGAGTCATCAAGTACTTTAAAATTTTATGATCTGGAAACACGTGGCATCTTTCACCGAAAATATAATGGTGCCAATTTTTTAATGTAAACACAATCGCAGCTAATTCAAGATCATGTGTCGGATAATTCTTTTCATGAGGCTTTAGTTGTCTCGAGGCATAAGCTATAACTTTGCCTTCCTGCATCAAAAACATGTCCCAGACCATTCAATGAAGCATCACTATAAATCACGAATTCTTTACTCGATTCTGGTTGTACCAAACTAGAGCTTCGGTTAACAAATTTTTCAACTGATCAAAGCTTTTCTGACATTTATCAGACCATTCAAACCTCACGTCTTTTTGAAGTAATCTCGTCAACGGAGTAGCTATCATCAAGAATCCTTTTACAAACTGGCGATAATAACGAGCTAGTCCCAGAAAACTGTGAACTTCAGACACATTCCTCGGAGGTTTCCATTCCAGAATAGTAGAAATCTTACTCGAATCAACTCGTATTCCAGAGGCTGATACAATATGTCCCAGAAAACCAACTTCTCGCAACCAAAATTCACATTTGCTGAATTTCGCATACAATTTCTTTTCTAGCAGAGTTTGCAACATGATTCTCAGATGTTCAACATGTTCAGTTTCATCTCGAGAATAAATCAAAATGTCGTCAATGAACACAACAAAAAATCGATCTAGGTACGGTCTGAAAATTCTGTTCATCAGATCCATAAAAACAGTAGAAGCATTAGTTAGTCCGAAAGGCATAACTAAAAACTCGTAATGCCCATACCTCGTTTTGAAAGCAGTTTTCGGAATGTCTAAATCTTTTACTCTCAACTAGTAGTATCCCGATCTCAAATCTATTTTTGAAAACACAGTGGCTCCTTTTAGCTGATCAAACAATCATCAATTCTGGGCAGAGGATATTTATTGTTTATAGTCACTTTGTTCAATTGACGGTAATCAATGCACATTCTCGTCATGCCATCTTTCTTTTTCACAAACAAAACAGGAGCACTCCAAGGTAAAAAACTCGGTCATGCAAACCCTCTGTCAGTCAATTCTTGCAACTGTGACTTTAACTCTTTCAACTCTGTTGGTGCCATTCTATACGGAGCTATCGAAATAGGAGTTGTTCTCGAGCTTTGTGATGTTAGTTGATGAAATATGAAATATATGTGTTAGATTAACATGTTTTGTCTTGGGATTTTTGATGAATTTGAGTAATTTGGACTAAATTGTTAAAGTAATATTTTGAGGGACTAAAATATGAAATAAATGAAATATATGGGCTTATATGAAGCATGTGAAAATTCAGATAGGCATGGGTACAAGGAAATTGTGCTTATTTTGTGATTTTGTGAAATAGGGACTAAAGTGTCGAAATGTGAAAATGTGAGGGCTATTTTGTAAAATGCCCTAAGTATGTGTGTTTGGACTAAATTGAATGATTTGGTGATTGAATGAGGTAAATTTGAATATGTATAGATCAAGAAAAGAGGAATCTGGATTAAGATCGAGGCAAAGATAAAGTGCTCGATTAATCGACTCGTTTTGTTACTTCGACATCCGAGGTAAGTTCAGATATAATACGAGTTGTTAAATTTATGTCTAAGTGCCATGTAATGAATGGATATGTGATTATTGAATTAGAAATGCTATATGTGGAATTGAGAAATGTGGCACTAAGTGTGCGTAATTAGAATTGACAAAGAGGTGAATGGCACTGTGTGCGAAATAAAGAAAGCTTTGGCTGTATTGATTAGCACTGTGTGTGCAATACAGAGTTAAATTCGGTTTAAAGCAAAGGCACTAAGTGTGCAATGATATTTAAGCTTCGGCTATGAAATTGGCACTAAGTTTGCAATTGAATCGAAGGAATAATGAAGATTGATCAAAATTTTGTATCGAGCATTGAGTAGCAAAATTGGTTGTTAACTAAGTGTTGGCAAAGGTATGTATGGAACCTATGTGGTCGATAAATTTGGAAATAGATCAATGGATAGTTATGTGAGTATTGGATATGGATGAGATTGTGCATTCTTGTAAATTTATCTATGTGATGGTTTATTTTGTGTATTGATTTTGAATCATTGAGTTAATAGTATTATATTACGAAATTACTAAGCTTTAAAGCTTACTGTGTGAAGTGTTTCTCTGTTTTAAAGTGTATTTAAAGCTAGCTCAGATCCGAAGATCGTCAGTGACTCAATCACACTATCGGCTATCCATTTTGGTACTTTTGAAAGATGTATATATTTGAATATGGCATGTATAGGCTAGTAGATATGGTATATTTTGAGATGTTTGGATCTTGCCATGTGATATGGCTAGATAAGTTAATGAATTTGGTTTATGTTTTGGGTTTGAGTGAAGGTTGATCAAGATGTGTATGTGTGTTCTAAGTGAATGATATTATAATATGTTTTGGTAATATGGATATAGTATGTTCATGCTATGATATGGTTGATATTAAATGGTGCATGAATTACATGTTTTGATATGTAATTGATACTTTGGATTGATAGGTATAGATGGATTTGTTTGGGATGATGAATGATGATGTTAAGAGATTAAATTGAGTATGTTTTGGTATGTTTGAATGCTATTTAAGGTATGAAATTGAATTGGTTTGTGCTTGTAGGTGAGACCTTTAGTGTGGGTGGAAAATTGGCCTTGCAAATGGCCTATATTTGCCCACACGGTTGAGCACACGGGTGTGTGGCTCGACCGTGTCATTTGAATTTGCAAATTGAAACAAGTCAGGCTCACACACGGGCGTGTGACTGGCCTTGTGGTGCAAGTCAGTGTCAACCACGGGTGAGGCGTACGGGCATGTCTCAGGCTGTGTGGACAAGTCAGTATGTATGCCCTGTTTTGCCACGGCTTGGACACATGGGCGTGTCTGAGGCCGTGTGAGGCACACGGCCTACCCACACCAGCGTGTGGCCTCTGTAGTTTTAAAAAAAAATTGATTTTCAAAAATTTTTGTATGTGTTCGGTTTAGTCCCGACCCCTTTCTAATGCATGATTAAACTCTCGTTGACCTAATTAAGGGACTATTTGAATGTGAATTGCTATGTTTGATGTGGAATGAAATTAAATGCTCCGAAATGATTGGTAATACCTCTTAACCCTATTTCGGCAACGGTTACGGGTTAGGGGTGTTACATGCCTTATGGGTGTACTCTTACTACTCGTTCCACTTCCCGAGTTTCTCTGTTGTCTCCCTCTAGTGGTGCTTCCTGACCTTGCACTCTGAATTTTCTCTTTTTCCACCATCTCGGGGCATTCTCTAATAAAATGATCTTGGGAACCACACTTAAAACAGGCTCTCTCATGTGCTCGGCACTCACCGGGATGACGTCTGCCACATTGTGGGCATTCCGGTCTATTAGGTCGAGTGTTCCCAACACTAGCAACTGAAGTAGTCTGAGCTTTAATACCTGAGTATTGTTTACTCTTACTTCTATTCGAAAACCCAGCTGAAGTAGCTGATCGGGTAGGGAAATCTCTCGACTTCTTGGACGAGGACTAAAATGACTTATTCAATTGTCTCTTTCTTGAGTCACGAGACTCCATCTCAGCTTTTCTCTTCTCTTTCAGCAATTCCCCGGCTTTACAAGCCTGATCCACTAGCACAACAAATTCCTTCAACTCAAGGACACCAACAAATAATCTGGTATCCTCATTTAATCCATCCTTAAACCGTTTACACATAATGGCTTCAGTGGATACACACTCTCGAGCATATTTGCTGAGCCTTACAAACTCACGCTCATACTCAGTCACTGTCATTCTACCTTGTTTCAGTTCAAGGAACTCCTTTCTTTTCTGATCAATAAATCTTTGGCTAATGTACTTCTTCCGGAATTCTTCTTGGAAAAACTCCCATGAGATCCTTTCCTTTGGTACAACCGACACAAGGGTGGTCCACCACTGATAAGCGGAATCTCTTAAGAGAGACACTACACATTTCATGCACTCTTCAGATGTTCAAGATAATTCATCAAATACCCTGATGGTATTTTCAAGCCAAAATTCTGCTCTTTCCGGATCGTCATTTTTACTAGCTCGAAATTCCTCGGCTCCTTGTTTCTGGATCCTATCAACCGGAGGCTTTTCTCTTCTTACTACTTCCACCACTTTGGGAGCTACAGGGGTTTGGCCAAATGCCTAAGCACATATTCACCAACCATGTTAGCCATGTAAACACATATATATAAGTCAATAATCATGGATGAACACAACAATTTATCAAGTGCCATATACATGTATCATCCATTTCATATATATATATATATCATGTAACATCATTTCTATGTATTTCATGTGTATACATGTAATAGTTCGTATCGAACTCATATCGTTTCGTATCAGAACATTGCCCGTTGAACCGTTTAGAATACCGTTGGATACCCAGGATAGCTCACACATAGTGTGCTAGCTCATATAACTGTAATACGTCAATTCATGTACATGTATGCTCATACGAGCTGTGAATTGGTATGCTCATTTGAGCTGTAGATCAGTATGCTCACACGAGCTATGGAGTGTCTACAACACATGTTGGACCTCATCCATCGGTAAGATATTCAATACCAGTACCCAAATCATGTAAACCCTAATGACATGTCATTCGTATACTACGAAATTCCTAATGTTCAAACGGGGCTCGGTAGTCGACGTACGTCATCAGATGTGTAATCGGTACTCATGTATGACAATTCATAACTTATATATATATTTCAATTAAAAGCATATAAACATGATTTAATTACACGAACTTACCTCGATGAGTATACGTAGATACGAAAGCGATTAATCTGATATTGTCTTTGCCCCGATTTAACTCCGTACGAGGTCTAACTAGACCTATACAGATAAATTTAACTCAATTCAACATATAATTCATTCAATTTAATCCAAAACATTTTTGTCAAAACTACCATTTTGCCCCTATACTTTTAATTTCTTTGCAATTTAATCCATTGGCTAAGAAAATGAAATTCATGCAATTTTACCCCTACCCAAGCCTAGCCAATTATTATACAAACTTATAGCAACCCACATATTTCATAAATTCACAAATTATACTGTGAATTTATCACATTTTTTAATTTACCCCCTAATTGACAATTTCATCAAAAATCTCTTTACAGAAGTTGTTTATCTAACAACAACCATCCATTTTCTATCATCAAACATCAAAACTCACATGTATTCAACAATGGAGAGACCCTAATAGTTTAACAGTTTCACAAATTAGTCCACGGGCTAGCTAAATTAAGCTACAACAATCCTAAAAACATAGAAATCATTAAAAACGAGACAAAAATTCATACCAATGCAAGGTAAATTGTTTTGTCGAAACTTCAAGTTCCTATGGCTTCTTTTCTCCCTTATTTTTGGTTGCTAAAAGATTAAAGATGATAACTTTGCCTTTTTGTTTTATTATTTTATCATTAATAACCAAATTACTAAATTAACCTTTAAAAACATTTCTATTTACACCTATACCAAGCCATGCACATCAACTATTTCTATTTATGGTTTAATTACCATATAAGGACTTAAACTTTAAGGTTTATAGCTATTTAATACCTTTAGCTATTAGAACTCAACTTTTGCACTTTACGCGATTTAGTCCTTTTTATCAAATTAAGCATGTAAACGGTAGAATTTCTTAACGAAATTTTTATACGGTATTACTATCATACTGTAGGCAATAAAATAATAATAAAATATATTTTTTAACTTCGAATTTGTGGTCCTGAAACCACTGTTCTGATTTTACTGAAAATGGGCTATTACATACCAAATTGGTCATTCAAATTATACCTTCACTTGACCATTTCAACACCAACATTTAAACATCAAAATGCCAAAAGTTCACCAATGGTAATACCACACATATATAAGCCAAACAATCCACCTATACATGTCATTATAACCATGACCAAAACATCAAAAGCTTCCGATATATCCGTAGGATAGTGTGATAGGTCTCTGACGAACTTCCAAACCGAACGAGCTTCCGATTATCTATAAGACATAGAAAAGAAAACTACGTAAGCATATAATGCTTAGTAAGTTCGTATAACATAAAACATAACTTACCATGTCATTACATAACATTAAAATTTAACATGATATAATCTAACCAATAGCTTGGTACAAGCCTAAGCACCAACAACAACACATGTTAGCATACTTGAACATAATTCGTATGAATTTAACATAGATAACTATTACACTTGAACATTATTCAATTGGATTTATCATCTTTCATAACATAACATGTTTTCCATGTATCTCACCATTTCAATCTTTTTTCATAAATACATGTCTTGGTTCATATTGAACACTTACCATTTCCTTTCCAATTCATGCTCGTTGAACCATTTAGAATATCACCAGATACGCAGGATAGTTCACACGAAGTGTGCTAAACATATAATCGTAACCTTTCCTTTCTTTTACATCGTTGCTCACACAAGCTGTGAAATGTGCCTACTTAAATGAGTTGTGGGTCGGAATGTAAGCTACACGATGCTACTCACATGAGCTGTGGAGTATCCACAACAAATGCAGGACCTCAACCATTGGTAGGACATTCAAGACCAGAACCCGAAACATGGAAACCCTAATGACATGTCATTTTATCCTATGAATTCCTAGGGTTAAAATGGGGCACGATAGTCATCGTAACATCATTGGATTTACATTGATTATTTACATAACAATCAACAATTTACATATAGCTCAAAAGATAGCATTAAAACATTACACAATTACACGAACTTACCTCGACCATAAAGGCGTAGAAACGGAGTCGACTAATCCGAAGCTTTATCTTTACCCCGATCTAAAGCTGTACGAGGTCTATCTTGATCTAAATAAATAAATTCATTCTATTTAATATTCATTTTATTCAATTCAGTCCAAAATTCATATTTTTGCAAAATTATGCTTTTTCCCACATTGTTTTGATTTGTTTACAAATTAGTCCTTAAGCTCGTAAATTGAAATTCATGAAATTTCATCCCTAACCCAAGCTAGCCGAATTTGAACACATACCAATTCATACAAACCATTATTTTACAATTTCACCATGCATTTTACTATTTTTACAACTAAGTCCCTAATTGACATTTTTATCAAAATTCACTTTACAAAACTTATCTATTTATCAACAAGGACTCATAATCTTTCATTAAACTCCAAATATCAAGCTAGAACATTCATGGCAAAACCCTAGACCTTTAACAATTTTGCAAATTAGTCCCTAGGCTATCTAGATTAAGCTACAACGACTTCAAAAACATAAAAATCATTAAAAATGGGACAAAAATCACTTACATGCAAGCTATAGATTGAATAAAATGCTTCAAAGCCCTAAATTTATTCTTTCTTCTTCAATTTCGATGGAGGAAGAAGATGACTGAAATAAAATTGATTTTGTTTTATTAATTTTAACCTTAATACCTATTTACCTTTATACCCTTTAAAAACTTCAATAATTTCCATAAAACCAAGCTCATAAATGTCCACTAACACAAAAATGGTATAACTACCACCTAAGTACTCTTATATTAAGGTTCTATATCCATTAGATACCTTTAGCTATTAGAGCTCTAGTTCTGCACCTTTTACGATTTAGCCCTTTTGACTTAATTAAGCATGCAATCGTCAAAATTTCTTGATGAAGTTTTAGCACAACCCTTGTAACATCCCAAATATGGGGTTATTTGGAATTTGATTATTTTCTTGTTATGAACTGCTGTGATATTATTAATGGAATAATAGAGCTTAATTTAAGGCTTTGAGTGTGCCCCGTTTGATAGAAAAATTTCAGTTTTTAATTTTAAAAGAAGGGAGCCTTAGCAAGAGGGGTGTTATAAGAATAAATAGGTGTAATCTGACACTAATTAGGCCTTGGATAAGTGGCAAAGCAAGCCCACTTAAGAGCTAGCATGTGACGCCACCAAGGAGCAAGGGAGAGCCTTGGTTCGAGTCACAAAATCCTCCTTTTTGCTCTTTATTTTGGACGGCAAAAGAGAGAGAGAAATGCTCAATTCAAACACTTCAGGATAATGGGGATTTTATTTGGATTTTATTTGAATATTTGATTAAAAGTTGGCAGAGAGAAAAAGTAGGAACCTGATTAATTCAAACTCTTTTGCATGATTTTAAACAATTGGCCAAGAGTAATTCAGGGTGTTGGCCGAATCTAGGACTCCTTGTTGGAGAGGAGTAATCGGCAAGGAACTATGTAGAGGGGAGGCCGAATTCTCTTAGTCTCTTACTTGACAATTTCGGCTAGACCTTTCTCTCATCTTCCACCTCTTTTTCTTCTTTTCATCTTTTCTCAAAACCGAAACCACCATTAATCCCCTACCCTCTTCTTCTTGTTGGAGAAACCAAACTCTCTCTACCCTTTCTTGAATCCCTACTTTCTTTTCCCCTTCTCTTCTCTTTCTTTATTAGCCGAATCTACTCCCTACCTCGTGCCGAAATTCCTTCTCCTATCTAGAAGCACTTTGGGCGAATATTAGAGTAACATAAGTCTCTCCGGATTTCTTTTCAAACGATTGATCAAGGTAAGTAATGGTAGAATACCTATCTCCCATTTTTCCTTTTTTTCGATTTCGATTTCTTTTACAAGGGAGGTGCCGATTTCGGCAATGATTAAGTCTTCTAAACAAGTAGTAACCGATTCTCGTTAGGTACTCGGGGAAGTGAAGCGATCGATTCAGTGCCCCGATCTCTAGTATTCGATTTGTGGTACGTAACGGTAAGATCTACTCTAGTTGGTGGAGTTGATATTCGTTTTTAGCCGAAGGCTACTAACTTGTTGAGTGCCGATTCATGGAATCGAAGCATTCGGGAGTTGGGTGTTGCGGTTGGTGTCCAAAAGTGTGAAGGTGAGATTTCGGGTTCACAAGGAACCCTTCCAATAATTTGATTTGGCCGAATAGGCCCTAAGACTAATCCCATAGTTGGCCGAATATAGGTACAAAGTGAGATCTAGGGTGGCCAACGTTCCTTTTCGGATTTAGACTTCTCATCAACATCAGTGTGTACATACACACTTATAGCGATTAATGTTGTGTTATATATGTATTGTATGTAAATCGCTTGATGTAGATGCGGATTGGTACCTTAACGGTATAAGTGAGGATCCCGTAAGTCTCTGCTGATATGAGATTACTTTAATGCTTTTGGGAAGCATGGCTTATTGATACATGTGATAAATGCATGAGATTTGTTGTTAACTGTTTACCTATTAGGGGTTATATGAGAGGAGGGGGCGGTGATGATTCGTGGCCGACGAGCACCGGTGTTTTGGTAAACACATCGTGACTATATGTCACCGTGAGGTTTGGTACCTCCGCAGGTTTGGCACCTCATAGCGACTTGTCCTCGTGGTTAACACCACCGTGGGTTGGCCCCACTTGAGATATGGGATCGTCCGCCGTGATTTGGTATCACACGATGGGTTGGCCCCATCACCCGATTTGTGTCTACGGACACCGGTGCTTTGGTAGCACATTGTGACTATACGTCACCAAAGTGGTTTGGCACCACCGGTGTTTTGGTAACACATTGTGACTACGGTCACCAAAGTGGTTTGGTACCACATGGGGTAGACAAAGGCGTTTGGTTGGCTAGGTTGGGCACACGATATACTGCATAATTAATCGTTATATGTTGTGTATGAAATGTTGTATTAACCGGGGAAGGGTTACATATCGAGTCTTGGTGACTCACCTTCTCCTTTAACATTTTTCAGGTGACTCGTAGATGGCGGTTGAGGAGCCAGTTGGACTCGAGGTGGCCATGCGATTGGATTTAAATTTATAGAACTTTAAATTTGGTTATTTTTACTTTGGTTGTAATAAGGCCTCCATAAACTCTATTTGTGTTTTTTTGATGTTGGATGTTTACTTTAAATCGCATTATTAAATTGAACTAAAATCACATGTTTTCTTAAGTTAACACGGAAAAGTTTAATCGTGCCATCGGGCACACTTGAAATCAGTATAATAATCGGACTTAATTAAACCTCCAAATTAAATCCAAATATAGTTTTGGCAAGATAACCAAAAACAAGAAGTTTTCAATGAAAATTAAATAGGTATCGAAATGGTGTTCACAAGGTTTTTCTCCGTAACAAATCAAATTCGGTCGTAATGTTTGGGCCGGGTTTGGGTTGTTACTGAGACTGGTATCGAGCCAGTTCAAAGCTGGTGTGGGGCCCAAGGCCCAAAAATGTTTTAGTAGGCCTTTTGAATTGTTTTTGGGTTTTAAGCAAAGATGGCCCGAGTCTCCGGCAGACCGATCCGCCTGAGTAAGTACATCTAAACCTCTTTGTGAATTATATTCTGTAGAAGGGTAGGAAGCATGGAACGTAGATAGACTTATAGGACTTGTTCCCTAGGTTTAGACTACTCAAACATACAAACAAGACATAAGACTTAAGGAACTAAACCAACCTATGACTTAGTCAATGAGCTAGGTGTGTAACCCCTGACGCATGTCTAGGATTGGATCGGAAGAGCACGGTATTTAAGCGAGCCTCGTGACTCACCTCCTCTTCGCAGTATCCTACCAGTGCGTAGCTTCGGTTCACCCTAACTCGAGAGGGCTCGGATGGTGTGGCAACCTCCGTGCGCATGTTCAGAAAGGTTCAGTGAGAGCTTGGTATTTAAACGGTCCGCGTGACCCACCTCCTCTTCACTGGAATTTCGCTCGTGCGTAGCTTTGGTTCACCCTGACCAGGAGGGCTCGGTCATGGGCTAAACACAATGATTAAAACCCGAAAAAGGAATTAGCCTTGTTTTTCAAAATAGAACGAAACAACAAGCCCTAATGTTTTCAAAACTTGTCCAATAACTGTCTTAAAACCTAGAACATTACGTTTACAACGTTTTTCTCGGAAAACTTGACTTGTGAAAAATTACAGAAATACCCTTAGGAGTAAAAATTACCAAAATGCCCCTGACCCATAAAATATTAATTCGACGGTTTTGCCCAAAAATTTCAATTATATTACAAATATTCAATAACTTAGCTTTGGAAATCATCAGCAACATATTTTGGTTCTGGAAAATTACGAAAATACCCCTGTAGGATAAAAGTCGAAAATACCCCTGGGTTAGAAATGGGCAGAAATGTCCGATGAGCGAATAGGTATGGAAAGTATTAAGGAATGGATGCATGAACTTCTTTGTGTGAACTAGGATAGAAAACTAAAACATCGTTTGCTCGAAAGAATCTCTGATTAAACCTTATTCATAAAATTTCTTCGCGAGTAATAAAGTGAAACAAATGCTAACGCATAAAATTTTTCTTAAATCAGATTAAAAGCACGGTAGATAAAATGAGCTCTAGAGGACGTGGACGCCGTGGGACGTGGTAGGGGTAGGATGACGGTGTCCGAACCCGTCAGTCGTGACAAGGTTCGAAAATGAGGTACCATCGCCACCACCACCTCCTACTTTTAGAGCCGAGGAGCCGAGAGCGCACCGGTGGCGAGTCGGTGATCGCAAGTCGTGTTGCGAGTCTTGGAGATGGTGGGTGGGGTTGGTGGAAATGTGGGAGCTCGGAAATCTATCCCCGGCGACTCGATCTAACGGAGCGGAGGTATTCCGAGGGTGTGTCGAGTGGTACCCAAGGCGGTGGAATATCGCTAGAGTCAACCGAAAGAATCATGGATGACCTTGACCTAATCGAGGAAGAGAAGCTAAAAGAGTGACGCTTCTAAAGGATGAAGCGTGATCGGTGGTGGCTTACGGTTCGAGATGGGGCTACAAAGCAGATGATTTGACTTGGGAGTATTTGAGAACCGCCATCGAAAAAGTATGTGGGCATTAGCTACACCGACGCTGCAGAGAAAGGCTTTTTCGGGATTAGTGCAAGGAACTAAGTCCGTGTCGGAATATGAGGCGGAATTTCTAAGGTTGAGTAGATATGCGAGAGGCATCGTGGCTACTGAACATGAGCGCTGTGTCCGCTTCGAGGACGAACTCCGAGATGATTTAAGGTTACTGATTGCCCCACAGCAGGTTCGTGAGTTCTCATCCCTAGTGGAGAAGGCTAAGGTAGCCGAAGGAATCAAGGAGGAGTGTGAGGCGAGAACTATAGTAAGAACAATCGTAAGAGAAGTTTTGGGTCATTTGGACCAAGCGGAAGTGCTCGAGAAAAAGGCTAGGCCAAGTGGGCCCAATCAGGCAGCAAGGCCCACGACTGCTAATCTGAGGCCGACTCAGTGCAATCGCTGTGGAAAGACTCATTGGGGAGGTTGTTGGACCGGTGACAAAGGATGTTTTGAGTGTGGGTCTTTGGAGCATCGCGTACGAGATTGTCCCGAAACTAGCTAAGAAGCGGCCCGCAGAGGCGTAACCGTGCTCGGGATAGAAATGTAGGACCACGGAGGGTCGTGGTAATGGCAGAGGAAACAACGGTCCTAACCGAGGTCGTGGAACTCAAGGCGAGGTTCAGCAACACGGAGGCTAGGCGGCACGGCTTAGTTTACGCAGCAAGGTGTCGCGAAGAGGGTGACGACCGGATGTCATAACCGATGACGTTTCTAATTTTCGGTTTTCCTTATGTTGCATTGATTGATGTGGGCTCGACGCACTCGCATTACATTGCTTGTAGTGTGGTAGGAGCTATGGACCTAAACTCAAACCGCTTCTAGGAGATGACCGTAGTTAGCCCCTTAGGTCACTCCGTAGTCGTAGATAAACTCTATAGAGGCGCACCCCTAGAACTTCAAGGGGTAGTATTTGTAGTGATCTAATGGAACTACCGTTTGGGGAGTTCGATTTGATCCTTGGTATGGATTGGTTGGTTAAGTACCAAGCAAGAGTTGGATCGCGCGACCAAGCGCATGGTTCTTAAGACGGTGAAGGTGATGAAGTGGTTATGATAGGAGATAGAAGGAATTATCTATCCAATGTAGTGGATCGCCTTGAAGGCGGAAAAGATGGTCAAGAAGGGTTGTGAGGCGTATTTGGTTCAAATCGTGCTTTGGAAGCTAAGGGGTTAGTAGTTGGAAAGGTCCGAACGGTTGGGGAATTTCTTTGATGTATTCCCGGAAGAACTTCCGGGTTTGCCTCCGGATCGAGAAGTCGAAGTCGGTATAGACTTGCTACCGGCGGCACTGTGTCCATAGCACCATACCGAATGGCACCAAAGGAATTGGTGGAGCTAAAGGCTCAAATTCAGGAGCTCTTGGATAGAGGGTTTATACGACCAAGTATATCTCCGTGGGGAGCACCTGTGTTGTTTGTCAAGAAGAAGGACGGTTCTATGCGGATGTGTATCGACTACCGTCAGTTGAACAAGTTAACGATCAAGAACAAGTATCCGTTGCCTCGGATCGATGACTTGTTTGATCAACTGAAAGGTGCGTCGGTATTCTCAAAGATTGACCTTAGGTCAGGTTACCATCAACTTAAGGTGAAGGAGGCTGACGTTCACAAAACGGCATTCCGAACTCGGTATGGGCATTTCGAGTTCTTGGTGATGCCATTCGGGTTGACTAATGCGCCGGCGGCATTTATGGACTTGATGAATAGAGTATTCCAAAGAAGATACTTGGACCAGTTCGTCGTGGTGTTCATAGACGACATATTGGTTTATTCAAAGACAGAAGAGGAGCATGACAAGCATTTACGGATAGTTCGCAAGTATTGAGGGGAAGCGCTTATATGCAAATTCAGTAAGTGTGAATTTTGGCTTAGGAAGTGGCTTTCTTAGGTCATGTAGTGTCATTTGAAGGAATTAGAGTAGACCTCGCAAGATTGAAGCAAAGATTGGAGTGGAAACCACCTAGGACGGTGGGTGAAATACGAAGTTTTCTCGGGTTTAGCAGGTACTATCTGAGATTCGTGGAAGGATTCTCTCTAATAGCAACACTGCTAACTAAGTTGCTAAGGAAAGGTATCCCATTTGTATGGACGGAGAAGCAGCAAGGAAGCTTTGATAAGTTAAGAAAGATTTTGACGGAAGCTCCGGTTTTGGTACAGCCTGAAGCAGGAAAGTTATTCACAGTTTATTGTGATGCATCTCACACCGGTTTGGGATGTGTGTTGATGCAGGATGGGAAGGTAGTAGCCTATGCATCCCGTCAATTAAGATCGCATGAGGTTAACTACCCAACGCACGACTTGGAGTTAGCAGCGGTCGTCTTTGCACTGAAGATATGGAGACATTACCTGTATGGAGAGAAGTCGATGGTCTACACGGATCACAAAAGCTTGAGGTATCTTCTGACTCAGAAGGATCTGAATCTGAGACAGCGTCGGTGGATTGAACTACTAAAGGACTATGATTGTTCAATCGAGTACCATCCGGGTAAGGCTAATGTGGTAGCTGACGCATTGAGCCGGAAGGTGGTGACGGACTTAAGGGCAATGTTCGCTCGGTTAAGTCTGTATGATGATGGGAGTCTTTTGGCAGAACTCCAAGTAAAGCCGACTTGGATTAAGGAGATTAAAGAAAAGCAGTTAGTGGATGAGGGCTTGAGCGCTAAGAGGGTACAAGTTCAAGACGGTGGTTTGGAAGGGGTACGATCATGTCGGTGATGGAGTGCTTTGTTTTCAAGGACGAGTATGTATGCCAAAGGATACGTAATTAAGGCGTAAAATTCTCCAAGATGCACATAGCAGCCCATACGCTATGCATCCCGGGGAAGCAAGATGTATGGAGATTTGCAAAGCTTGAGCTCGTGGCCGGGGATGAAGCGTGAGATAACCGAGTTCGTAGGAAAGTGTCCGACATGCCCAGCGAGTTAAGGTGAACATCGATTACCATCGGGACTACTTCAACCGATAAAGATCCTCAATGGAAATGGGAGAGGATCACCATGGATTTCGTTAGTGGGCTACCCTCACGCCCACCAAGAAGGATGCGATTTGGGTAATTGTGGATCGCCTAACTAAATCAGCTCACTTCATGCGGTGAGAATGGATTACTCACCCGAAGCTTAGCGAAGCTGTATGTGGGTGAAATAGTGAGGTTGCATGGCGTGCCAGTGTCGATTATCTCGGATAGGGATCCCAGATTCACGTCAAGGTTTTGGAAAGCGTTGCATCAAGCTTTAGGTACACGGTTAGATTTGAGACGGCTTTCCATCCACAAATCGACGGACGATCGGAAAGGGTGATACTGATTTTAGAAGACATGTTAAGAGGTCTGTGTCTTGGATTTTAGTGGTAGTTGGGAGGAGTACCTACCATTAGCGGAATTCGCTTATAACAATAGTTATCAAGCGAGTATTCAAATGGCTCCATACGAGGCCTTATATGGACGAAAGTGTCGTACTCCTACATGTTGGACGGAGTTGGGAGAAAGACAAGTTACGGGTCCAGAATTGGTAACCGAGACGGAAGACAAAGTCAAGGTGATTCGGTCTCGTCTCAAGGAAGCATCGGATAGGCGTAAGTCTTATGCCGATCTCAAACGCAAGGAAGTGGAGTATCTTTGTGGGAGACAAAGTCTTTCTCGAAAGTGTCGCCTTGGAAAAAGGTGTTGAGATTTGGACGAAAGGGAAGTTAAGCCCAAGGTTCATCGGGCCATATCTCGTTGTGAAGCGAGTAGGACCAAGTGGCTTATCGGCTAGAGTCGCCGCAGAAGCCGAAGTCGATTCATGACGTATTTCATGTGTCAATGCTGAGACGGTATCGGTCAGATCCTTCGCACGTTGTGCCAGTGGCAGAGATTGAGGTGAACTCGGATTTATCTTTTGAGGAAGAACCGGTTGATTGTAGACCGGGATGTGAAAGTTCTACGAAGGAAGGCGGTGCCTTTAGTAAAAGTGTTATGGCGGAACCACGGAGTGGAAGAAGCTACGTGGGAGCCCGAGGAGGTGATATGCGGCAATACCCCATCTCTTTTGATCAAGGAATTTCGAGGACGAAATTTATTTTAAGGGGGTAGAATCGTAACATCCCAAATATGGGGTTATTTGGAATTTGATTATTTTCTTGTTATGAACTGCTGTGATATTATTAATGGAATAATAGAGCTTAATTTAAGGCTTTGAGTGTGCCCCGTTTGATAGAAAAATTTCAGTTTTTAATTTTAAAAGAAGGGAGCCTTAGCAAGAGGGGTGTTATAAGAATAAATAGGTGTAATCTGACACTAATTAGGCCTTGGATAAGTGGCAAAGCAAGCCCACTTAAGAGCTAGCATGTGACGCCACCAAGGAGCAAGGGAGAGCCTTGGTTCGAGTCACAAAATCCTCCTTTTTGCTCTTTATTTTGGACGGCAAAAGAGAGAGAGAAATGCTCAATTCAAACACTTCAGGATAATGGGGATTTTATTTGGATTTTATTTGAATATTTGATTAAAAGTTGGCAGAGAGAAAAAGTAGGAACCTGATTAATTCAAACTCTTTTGCATGATTTTAAACAATTGGCCAAGAGTAATTCAGGGTGTTGGCCGAATCTAGGACTCCTTGTTGGAGAGGAGTAATCGGCAAGGGAACTATGTAGAGGGGGAGGCCGAATTCTCTTAGTCTCTTACTTGACAATTTCGGCTAGACCTTTCTCTCATCTTCCACCTCTTTTTCTTCTTTTTCATCTTTTCTCAAAACCGAAACCACCATTAATCCCCTACCCCTCTTCTTCTTGTTGGAGAAACCGAAACTCTCTCTACCCTTTCTTCGAATCCCTACTTTCTTTTCCCCTTCTCTTCTCTTTCTTTATTAGCCGAATCTACTCCCTACCCTGTGCCGAAATTCCCTTCTCCTATCTAGAAGCACTTTGGCCGAATATTAGGAGTAACATAAGTCTCTCCGGGATTTCTTTTCAAACGATTGATCAAGGTAAGTAATGGCCGAATACCTATCTCCCCATTTTCCTTCTTTTTCTGTCGATTTCTTTTACAAGGAGGTGCCGATTTTCGGCAATGATTAAGTCTTCTAAACAAGTAGTAACCGATTCTGTTAGGTACTCGGGAAGTGAAGCGATCGATTCAGCCCCGATCTCTAGTATTCGATTTGTGGTACGTGAACGGTAAGATCTACTCTAGTTGGTCGTTGATATTCGTTTTAGTAGAAGGCTACTAACTTGTTGAGTGCCGATTCATGGAATCAGAAGCAGATTCGGGAGTTGGGTGTTGCGGTTGGTGTCCACAAGTGTGAAGGTGAGATTTCGGGTTCACAAGGAACCCCTTCCAATAATTTGATTTGGCCGAATAGGCCCTAAGACTAATCCCATAGTTGGTCGAATATAGGTACAGTGAGATCTAGGGTGGCCAACGTTCCTTTTCGGGATTTAGACTTCTCATCAACATCAGGTGTGTACATACACACTTATAGCAGTTAATGTTGTGTTATATATGTATTGTATGTAAATCTGCTTGATGTAGATGCGGATTGGTACCTTAACGGTATAAGTGAGGATCCCGGTAAGTCTCTGCTGATATGAGATTACTTTAATGCTTTTGGGAAGCATGGCTTATTGATACATGTGATAAATGCATGAGATTTGTTGTTAACTGTTTACCTATTAGGGGGTTATATGAGAGGAGGGGGCAGTGATGATTCGTGCTGACGAGCACCAGTGTTTTGGTAACACACTGTGACTATATGTCACCAGAGGTTTGGTACCTCCAGAGGTTTGGCACCTCATAGCGACTTGTCCTCGTGGTTAACACCACCGTGGGTTGGCCCCACTTGAGATATGGGATCGTCGCGGTGATTTGGTATCACACGATGGGTTGGCCCCATCACCCGATTTGTGTCTACGGACACCGGTGCTTTGGTAGCACATTGTGACTATACGTCACCGGTGGTTTGGCACCACCGGTGTTTTGGTAACACATTGTGACTACGGTCACAAAGTGGTTTGGTACCACATGGGGTAGACAAAGGCGTTTGGTTGGCTAGGTTGGGCACACGATACTCTGCATAATTAACTGTTATATGTTGTGTATGAAATGTTGTATTAACCGGGGGAAGGGTTACATACTGAGTCTTGGTGACTCACCTTCTCCTTTAACATTTTTCAGGTGACTCGTAGATGGCGGTTGAGGAGCCGGTTGGACTCGAGGTGGCCATGCAGTGGATTTAAATTTATAGAACTTTAAATTTGGTTATTTTTACTTTGGTTGTAATAAGGCCTCCATAAACTCTATTTGTGTTTTTTTTGATGTTGGATGTTTACTTTAAACTGCATTATTAAATTGAACTAAAATCACATGTTTTCTTAAGTTAACACGGAAAAGTTTAATCGTGCCATCGGGCACACTTGAAACTGGTATAATAATCGGACTTAATTAAACCTCCAAATTAAATCCAAATATAGTTTTGGCAAGATAACCAAAAACAAGAAGTTTTCAATGAAAATTAAATAGGTATCGAAATGGTGTTCACAAGGTTTTTCTCCGTAACAAATCAAATTCGGTCGTAATGTTTGGGCCGGGTTTGGGTTGTTACAACCCTAATATAGTCCCATAAATAATAAAATAATAATAAAATAAATATTTTCATGTCAAATTTGTGGTCCCGAAACCATTGTTCCGATTTCATTGAAAATGGGCTATTACACATCTCATTCATAAACTACACTTATCAACACTTCAAAACCACATATTTATCTATATATACATGCCACTACCCTAGGAGATACAAAAACTACCAACTTAGATTGATAGTGTGAGTCGGTTGATTGATCCTTCCAAAATGTTAGCAACGATTATCTACAAAATAATCCACAAGAACTGGTAAGCTTACATAACTTAGTAAGGACATAGTATAACATTAATCTAAATACAATTAAACATGATTCACATACTATTTGATTCAGGGTTACCAAAGTATAAACAGAGGCATGTATGTGTATTTAGGGGTACGTATAACAGCCCATTTTTAGTCAAATCAGAATAGTGGTTTTGGGACCACAAATCTGAGGTCGAAATATTTATTTTATTAATATTTTAATGTCTACAGCATGATAGTATGATTGTGTGAAAATTTCGTTAAGAAATTTTATCTTTTGAATGCTTAATTCGATAAAAAGGACTAAATCGCGTAAAGTACAAAACTAGAGTTCTATTGTAACACCCCTTACCCGTATCCTTCGCCGGAATAGGGTACGAGGCATTACCGGACTTAATCACATATAACCGATCATTTTTGAGTCACAAATTTCCATTCAAATTTAAAACTTTTCATTCATAATCATATTGTCCCTTATACGGGCCTACGAGGCCTAAAACATATATTAGGAGTGGTTCGGGACTAAACCGAGAACTTTGTAATACTTAGAAAGTTTCACCACAAAACAGGGCCACATGCCCGTATGGCTTGGGACACACCCGTGTCCTCGACCCGTGTAACTCTCTTTTTTATGACGACATCAACCATTTAGGGTTGCACGGCCAAGTCACACGCCCGTGTGCTAGGCCGTGTGGCCATCCGTGTGGATGAAAGTTAGGCTATTTACCAAGCCTTTTTCCATCCAAAAACTCTTGCACACTTATACCAAGTTTATCAACACACACATGGAATTTTTTTAGGCATCCCAATAACCACATCATGGCATTCGCACACCATTTATAAATCACATCCATGATGCACAACCACACACACATTTAACTAATTATAGCATATAACTTACTCAACCATTCACATTTAGTATTTGCCACACATAATTATCACACATTCACTCATCCAACCCAAACAAGCATGCACATCCATGTAATGCTTCATCATAGACTTATAACATAACAGATATTGGCCGCATCAAATGGCCTTATACAACAATGACCTTCAATTAGCATAGGCCAATATTCTAGGCCAACTCATAATAACATGTACACAAATGAACAAGTCCCTATACATGCAAAAGACTTAAAAATACTTGAAGATCGTTGATACAATACCAATCAATAACTTGTTAGTATGATAGAATCTTCGACGACCTCCAACTCGAGCTAGCATCTATGACAGTATAGGAAAAAGGTAAGGAAGGGGGGTAAGCATTATAGCTTAGTAAGTAGGTATGTAAATAATAAGTGATTTATTAACAGGATTTTATAAATCTTCACAATATGTTCTCAAGATAATACACTCATAATTGCACATAGTTCCACTATTTATTCATGTTCATCTCAAGTTGTCTACTCAAGTCACGGTCACTAAATTATTTATATCTTGAGCTACAGAACTCCAAATTAAGATATGCTAATTTTACCTGAAACTAGACTCACATATCTTCTTACCATAAAATTTTAAGAATTTTTGGTTTAGCCAATAAGTACAATTTATTCTTTAAAGTCTCCCCTGTTCTGCTGTCTGACAGCTTCAACCCTTCTTCACTAAAAACTAATTATATTCTAGTACAGAATTCGGATGATGTTTTCTTTTGTTTCTATTGAAAATAAACTCATTCATAATTTTAAACATATAAATTCTAACCCATAATTATTTTTTTACAATTTTTAATAATTTTCCAAAGTCAGAACAGGGGATCCCGAAATCATTCTGACTCTGTCTCACAAAAATTCAAATATATCATAATATGAAATTCTTTTGCTTACACCGTTTCTTTTATATAAAAATAGACTCAATAAGATTTTACTTCATATCTTATTAAACTTCTAAATCGATTTCCACCATTTTTGGTGATTTTTCAAAGTCACACAACTGTTGCTGTCCAAAACTGTTTTGTTGCTAAATTTACTCTTTCATAATTTCACTTACTCCATTTCATCTTACCGAAGGTTCGATCAAATATCGAGCTCATTGTTCATAAATTTTCACACTTATACCTGCACTTATTCATCACATAGTCATATTCAATTACATTTAGTCGTTACATGATCACATGTATTTTCACTTAGTCAATTTCCCATTGAACTCATCGGAATAATAACAGATACACGGTGGCCTGCACATAGTACCACCCTTGTAGCCGAAGCTATCTGGTGCACATAGTAGCCTGCACTTAGTACTACACATGTGACCAAAACCATCACTTACACATAGTGGCCTGCACTTAGTACCACACATGTGATCGAAGCTATCGGGTACGCATAGTAGCCTACACTTAGTACTACACATGCGATCGAAGCTATCGGGTGCGCATAGTAGCCTACACTTAGTACTACACATGCGACCTATCCGTCTGGTACACGTAGTAGCCTACACTTAGTACTACACATGTGACCCAAAACCATCTCGTAGCTCTCTTGTACACATAGCGGCCTACACTTAGTACCACACATGTGACCTAGCTACCTCATTCGTATCTTTTCTATTTCGAAGGTTCAACCGGGAATTCTCACTTTTCAACATTTTACCAATTCAACCATAATCAATCACAATTCATAATTTACATCAAATAATTACTCCATATTCAACCATATATCATATAATATAAAAAATATTAAAACATAAATAAAAACGATGTATTATTTACAAAGAAACTTACCTCGGTAGCACAATCGGTGAAAATGACTTATTCGTCATACTCTTTGTTTTTCCCCTGTGCTATGTCCGAATCTTGTCTTCCTTTATCTATAACAACACATTTAATTTATTTATTCATCCTTCTACTCAAATTAGCCTAAATTCACATTTTGGCAAAATTTACATTTTTCCCTTAAACTTTGTTATATTTACACTTTTGCCCCTAAGCTCATAAAATGATTTTTATTCAATTTCATTATATTTTAAGCCTAGCCGAACCATTTTCATAACTACAACAGCCCAAAATTTCCACTAATTCACACTTTTATGACAAATTTCATAACTTTTACAAATTAGTCCTTTTAGGCATTTTTACCGAAAATCACTTAGTAAAAGTCATTTCTCTAACCATAAATATGCATTTTCTACCATTAAACAAAAAAATACACATATTCATCATGGGTCAAAACCCTATACTTTAACCATATCTCAAATTAGTGGTAGAAATAGATAGATCTTGTTACGAGGATTTCAAAAACGTAAAAATCATTAAAAATGGGGCAAGAACGGACTTACAATCGAGCCTGAAAGCTTGAAAAACCCTAGCTATGGTTTCTTCATTTTAATTTTGGCCGTAGCTTGAAGATAGACAAAAATTGGCTTTTAATTTTGTTTTTAATTCATTTTAATTACTAAATGACCAAAATGCCCCTAACTTAAAAATATTCTATTTCACCTATTTCATGTCCATTTTTGTCCAAAAAATTAACCAATGGTCTAATTACCATTTAAGGACGTCCAATTTAAAATTTCATAGCAATTTGACACATCTAGCTTCTAGAACTCAAGTTTTGCACTTTTTACAATTTAGTCCTTTTGACTAAATTGAGTGCCCAAACATCGAAATTTTTGAACAAAATTTTCACAAAATTGTTCCGTGAAATTTTAGACCATAAAAATATAATAAAAATAAATTTTCTTAAGTCGAATTTGTGGTCTTGAAACCACTGTTCCGACTAGGCCCAAAATCAGGCTATTACATCTATAAGTTAAAGGGATATTATAGCTATGAAATTAAATGTTTGGAGGGTTTATGTTTTAATTAGACCATTAATAGCATGAGTGGACATTTATGGACATGTTATATGTGTTTTTCAAAGATTATAATTAAGGTTAAAATAGTAAAATAATAAATTAACTTAAAAATTAAAAGAAAGAAAATATGTATAATCTTTTCCATGCTATTTTCCACCAAAAATTAGAAACAAAAAAACTCCATTTTTATGCTTGAAGGTTTGGCCAAGTCTCCTTGTGCATGTAAGTGTGATGTCGTCCCGTTTTTGATGATTTCTATGTTTATGGAGTCGTTGTAGCTTAATCTAGCTAGCCTAGTTGCAAAAACTATTAAAGGTTTAGGGTTTTACCATTGATGAATATGTGTGTATTTTGATGTTTGATGATAGAAAATAAATGGTTTTTGTTAGATAAACAACATTTGTTAAGAGATTTTTGATCAAATTGTCAATTAGGGATTAAATTGAGAAATTTGAAAATTTTATGGTAGAAATGTGAAATAAATGAAAAATATGGACTGCTATGATAATAAGGAAAATTCGGCTAGCATGGGTAGGGATTTAATTGCACGAAATTGTATTTTTATGAGCTAAGCACTAAATTGTAAAGATGTTGACATATTAGGGGCAAAATTGTAATTTTGCCATAATATGTATTTTGGGCTAAATTGAATAAGTTAAATTTGATATTATATAGATCAAGAAAAATGAAGTTCGGATCTAGATCGGGGGAAAAATAAAGTATTGGACTAGTTGATCCATTTCGTTGTTTTTGTGAATCGAGTTAAGTTCGTATGTTAATAAGCATTAATATAACAATGTTTTAAATGCTTTATATTTGTATTATTGACGAGTACGACCTTACAGAAATGTTCAACTAACATTCGGCAATGTGAAATCCCGGTTGAACCTTAGGAATAGATTAGGATACGAATGACATGTCATTAGAGGTTATTATGTTTTGGGTACTGGTCTGTACGTCGTATCGGTGGCTGAGTTATCCGTCATGTGTTGCGGATTCTCGTAAGCTTTTGTGAGCAGGACCGTGTAGTTACGTCTTGACCGTCAGCTTGTGTGAACAAACCCGTTGATAGCTCGAGAGTGAGCATTATATGAGATTGAGATTGAGATAGCCTCGGCTATGTATTGGCACTTAGGGTGTGAGATTCCCGAGTATCAGATATTATTCCAAATGGTTCAATGGGTATATCAAGGATATGGATGAGTATGAAATTGATACAAGTTGATACATGTACGTTCATGAAATATATAACCATTGAATCGAAGAAACTTGTGAATTTCATATCTAACCTTGTGAATGAATATGTGATAGGTTTGTGGATCAAATGAGTTATATTATGATATGTTTATTTGCTTAAATTGTGTATATATGGTAAGTTGAGTTTATTACTATACAAACATACTAAGCTTTATAGCTTACTTTGTTTACTTTTCCATGTTTTATAGCGATTATCGAAGTCTGCTCGGATTTGGGAGTCGTCGGAGATCTCATCACACTATCAAGCTTTCATTTTGGTACTTTTGAACTTGTGTATTTGGTTATATGGCATGTATAGGAGTTGTGGTTAATTTGGTCTATAGTTTGGTAATGGATTTAGCCATTTGATTTGGCTTGTAAATGATGAATGCTTGGTTATGTGTATAGCCATGTAATTTGGCTTATTTTGGCATGCTTGGTGATGTAAATATATATATACGTGCAAATGGCCTTTTGATTTGTTATGTATAGTTGATTGGTGAATGCCATGTTGTAAATTGGTACCTTGTATAGCAAATGGTTGGAATTGAGATGAGCATATATGCTAAGTTAGGCACAAAGTCTATAATAAGTAATTGATCATTTAGGTGAATTGTGATTGTGAAATTGGTATGTTTTGAATAGGTAAATTATGATGTTATGAACATTATTGGTTCTTGGTATGGAATTAGCATGAATTAGGCTTGGTTGAGATTAGTTTGTATGCCTATTTATGCCATGTTATGCCATTTAGTTTGTGTAGGTAAATGCAAGATTGGGTGAGAAAGATGGCTTAGAAAATAGCCTATTTTTTGTCCACATGGGCAGAGACAGAGGCGTGTGTCTCAGCCGTGTGTGACACACGATCAGGTGACACGGCCGTGTATCCTTTGGTGTTTAATTAGAAACCAAGTCAGTACGCTCCACACGGCCCACCACATGGGCGTGTGACTTGGTCGTGTGGCATAAGTCAGTATACCCTACAGTTTTGGCACGGCCTAGCACATGGGCGTGTGTGGCCATTTCGAAGGGCACACGGGCTAGTCACACGGGCATGTGTGTTGGCTGTGTGACCCAAGTCAGAGAGTTACACGGGGTCAGACACGGGTTGGGACACAGCCATGTGATCCCATTTCGAATGTCCACACGGCCTGTGACACGGGCATGTCTCTCATGGCCGGGTCACACGGGCGTGTTTCCCCTGTATTTTGAAAAAATTTCTAAGTTTTCCAAAAATTTCTTGAGTTATTGGTTAAGTCCCAAACCACTTCTAATGCATGATTTGGGCCTCGTAGGCTCGTATTAGGGACTATATGAATGATTGTGAATGACTTTTATTTGGAATTGGAAAATGTATGAGAAATGTATGATTATTTATGAAATAAGTCCGGTAATGCTCTGTAACCCTTTTTCGGTGACGGATTTGGGTTAGGAGTGTTACATTAATTGGTATCAGAGCTACGGTTTAGTCGATTCTCGGACTAACGTAGCGTATGTGAGAGTCTAGCTATACATGCCATATATAACCTATGATAGTGTGATATCTCCTGACAGTTTTAAATCGTGTTTTCATATACCTATGGATCCCAATCGAGCAGTGGCTGATGATGTTGAAAGTAATGTGCCAGCCTCCGTTCACGGAGTAGTGCAGTCTGAGTCTAGACCTGTGCCTGGTAGTCAGGGAGGAGAGGCCAAGGAAGCCTTCTTCCAAATAATGAACGAATGGTTCCCTGAGTTTGTCTGAACGAATTCGGCTGCTCAGCAACCTCCACCCCCACCTATTCCCCAACCAATCCCCGTAGCTCTTCAAGGTTTGGAACCTTTACGTTTAAGTAAACCGCCTATTGATAAAATTAAAAAATACGGGGCTGAAGAGTTTAGAGCTACAATTGATGACAATCCTAAGAGAGCCGAGTTTTGGCTTGAGAATACGATCCAGGTATTTGATGAATTGTCTTGCACGCCAGCTGAATGTGTAAAATGTGTTGTATCACTCCTGAGAGATATTGCATATCAGTGGTAGAACACTTTGATATCTGTGGTACTGAGAGAAAGAGTCACGTGGGACTTCTTTCAAACCGAGTTTAGAAAGAAATACATAAGCTAGTGGTTTATTGATCAAAAGCGTAAAGAATTTTTGGAGTTGAAACAGGGTCTTTTGTCTGTGACTGAGTACGAAAGAGAATTTGTAAGACTCAGTAAATACGCTCGAGAATGTGTCTCCATTGAGGCAATTATGTGTAAATGATTCGAAGATGGGTTGAACGAAGACATTAGACTTCTAGTCGGGATTCTTGAATTGAAAGAATTTGTTCTGTTAGTTGATCGAGCTTGCAAAGCCAAAGAACTTGGCAAAGAAAAGAGAAAAGCTGATTCTGAGGCTAGAGATTTGAGAAAGAGGCCAATGAGTAAACCCTATCATTCTTCTTCAAAGAAATCACGGGATTCGTATAGTCGTTCGAATGCTTAAGTGGGGTATTCTAATAGAGATCGTGGGAAGTAATACACGAGTCCTAAAGCTCAAGCCACTTCAGTATCAAGCGTTGGTAGTGTTAGAACCAACAAACCCGAGTCTCAATAGTGTGGAAAACGGCATTTTGGAGGCTGCTAGATGAATAACAAAGCTTGTTTCAGATGTGGCTCACAAGATCACTTTATTCGGGATTGTCCGGAGTTACCAGAGAAAGATAATTTTTTTACTACAAGACTGTAATTTTTTTATTACAAGACCGAGTAATATAGCTGCTAGAGGGAGGCTACCTAGAAATACAAGAAATGTGACTAGTAGTAAAGGTACGACAAAGGATTCTACTATGAGGTCTGAGACTCGAGCACCAGCCAGAGCTTACGATATTTGCGCTCGCGAAGATGTGTCATCACCAAATGTTATCATCGGTACATTTTCTCTCTATAACACTGATGTAATTTCCTTGATTGATCCTGGATCGACTCATTCATATATATGTATGAATTTAGTGTCTAATAAGAGTTTATTTGTTGAGTCTATCGAATTTGTGATTAAAGTATCGAACCCCTTAGGCAAGTATGTTCTAGTTGATAAAGTTTTCAAGAATTTTCCTTTGATGACTCGGGGTTACTATTTTCTGGCTGATTTGATGCTTTTACCGTTTGATGAATTCAATGTGATCTTGGGTATGGATTGGTTGACTCTGCACGACGCTGTTGTGAATTGTAGACGAAAGACTATTGAATTGAAATGTCATAATAGTGAGATTCTACGAATTGAATCTGATGATTCGAGTGGGTTACCTGTTGTGATATCGATGATGTTAGCTCAGAAATATGTGAGAAAAGGTTGCGATGCTTATGTTGCGTATGTACTGGATACAAAAGTGTCTAAATCGAAGATTGAATCAATACCAATGGTTTGTGAATATCCGGATGTGTTTCCAAAAGAGTTACCTGGGTTGCCACCGACCAGAGAAGTCGAGTTTGCTATTGAATTAGTACCGGGAACACAGAATGGCTCCAACAGAATTGAAAGAGTTGAAATCTCAATTGCAAGAGTTAACAGATACAGGTTTTGCACGACCTAGTTTTTAACCCTGGGGTGCACCAGTTCTGTTTGTAAAGAAGAAAGATGGATCGATGAGACTATGTATTGACTATCATCAGCTCAACAAGGTTACTATTAAGAATAAGTATCCTTTGCCGAGAATTGATGATTTGTTCGATCAGTTGAAAGGGGAGCAACAATATTTTCAAAGATTGATCTGCTGTCTGCTTATTATCAATTGAGAGTTAAAGATTCAGATGTGCTAAAAACTGCATTCAAAACAAGGTACGAGCATTATGAATTTCTTGTTATGCCATTCGAATTAACTAATGCTCCTGCTGTATTTATGGGTTTGATTAATAGAATTTTCAGACCGTATTTGGACAGATTTGTTGTTGTATTCATTGATGACATTCTGATCTATTCCCGACATGAATCTGAGCATGCTGAACATTTGAGGATTGTGTTACAAACATTGAGAGATAAACAACTGTTTGTTAAATTCAGTAAATGCGAGTTTTGGCTTCGAGAGGTTTGATTTCTGGGACATATTGTTTTAGTGAAAGTCATTCGAGTTGATCCGAGTAAGATTTCAATAGTTGCTGACTGGAAACCACCAAGAAATGTGTCTGAAGTCAGAAGTTTTTTGGGATTAGCTGGCTATTATCAATGTTTTGTAAAAGGGTTCTCGATGATTGCTACACCGATGACTCGATTACTACAGAAAGATGTGAAGTTCGAATGGTCTGAGAAATGTCAACAGAGTTTTGAACAGTTGAAACTGTTAACTGAAGCACCAGTTCTAGTTCAACCTGAGTCGAGTAAATAGTTTGTGATTTTCAGTGATGAGTCATTGAACGGTTTGAGATGTGTTTTGATGCAAGAGGGCAAAGTGATAGCTTATGCTTCCAGACAGTTAAAACCGCATGAAAAGAATTATTCGATGCATGACTTAGAGTTGTCCGCTATTGTTTTCGCATTAAAAATTAGGCGACATCATTAATTCAGTGAAAAGTGCCACATCTTTACTGATCACAAGAGCTTGAAGTATCTAATGTCTTAGAAAGATTTGAATTTGCAACAACGAAGATGGCTTGAGTTGTTGAAAGCCTATGAATTAGTAATTGATTATCATCCGGGGAAAGCGAATGTAGTCGCGGATGCTCTGAGTAGAAAATTTTTGTTTGCTTTACGAGTGATGAACACACAGTTAACTTTTTATGATGGTTCGATTTTAGCTGAGTTAAAAGCTAAACTGTTATTTTTATGAAAAATTTGCGAGGCTCGGAAATATGATAATGAATTGCAAGCTAAAAGAGTAAAATGCGGATCGACTGCTGATTCAGAATATCAGATCAGAATCGATGATTGTTTGATGTTCCGAGATAGAATTTGTGTACTGAAAAATTCCGAGCTTATTCAGAAAATTCTACATGAAGCATATAGTGGTTTTTTATATGTTCATCCGGGGAGTACTAAAATGTACAATAACTTGAAACAGTTGTACTGGTGGTCGGGCATGAAACGAGACATTTCAGAGTTTATGTCGAAATGCTTGGTTTGTCAGCAAGTCAAAGCCGAACATCAAGTGCCTTGGGGACTACTGCAGCCAGTGATGATACCAGAGTGGAAATGGGATAGAGTTACAGTGGATTTCGTATCGGGATTACCCCTATCTCTGAAAAAGAAAGATGTTGTCTGGGTTGTTGTTGATCGTTTGATAAAATCGACACATTTCATTCCGGTACGTACAAACTTTTCGCTTAATAGATTAGCTGAATTGTACATATCTGAGATTTTTAGGTTGCACAGGGTGCCAGTTTCTATTGTTTCGGATAGAGATCCGAGGTTTACATCATGATTTTGGAAGAAATTGCAAGAAGCTTTGGTTATGCTGCTGCACTTTAGTACTGCATTTAATCTGCAAACTGATGGTCAATCCAAGAGAGTGATACAGATTCTCGAAGATATGCTTCATTGTTGTGTTTTAGAGTTTAAAGGTAACAGGGAAAAGTATTTACCGTTGGTTGAATTCACGTATAACAACAATTTTCAATTGAGCATAAAGATGGCACCGTATGAAGCTTTATATGGTCGTAAATGCTGAACTCCTCTGTACTGGACTGAGCTTAATAAGAAAAAGATTCACGGGGTTGATTTGATCAAATAGACTGAAGAGAAAGTGAAAGTAATTCCTGACAGTTTAAAAGCAGCTTCAGATTGACAGAAATCATATGCGGATTTGAAAAGTAAAGATATTGAGTTTCAAATCAGCGACAGAGTGTTTCTAAAAGTATCTCCGTGGAATAAGATTCTTCGTTTTGGTCGCAAAGGAAAATTAAGTCCACGATTTATCGGGCCGTATGAGATTATAGAGAGAATAGGGCCATTGGTATATCGACTAGCTTTACCGTCAAAATTAGAAAAGATCCATAATGTGTTTCATCTGTCAATGTTACGACGGTACAGATCAGATCCATCACACATCATTTCTCCGACAGAGATTGAAATTCAACCTGATATGTCGTATAGTGAAGAACCGATCAGAATTCTGGCTCGAGAGATTAAAGAGCCGAGAAATAAAAGCATAGCTTTAGTGAAAGCACTTTGGCAATGGCACGGTGTCGAAGAAGTTACATGGGAACCAGAGGAAGCTATGAGAAAACAGTACCCTAACTTATTTTCTGGTAAGATTTTCGAGGACAAAAATTCCTAAAGGGGGAGAGTTGTAACAGCCCCTTTTTAGTCAAATCAGAACAGTGGTTTTGGGACCACAAATCCGAGGTCAAAATATTTATTTTATTAATATTTTAATGTATACAGCATGATAGTATGATTGTGTGAAAATTTCATTAAGAAATTTATCATTTGAACGCTTAATTCGATACAAAGGACTAAATCGCGTAAAGTACAAAACTAAAGTTCTATAAGTTAAAGGGATATTATAGCTATGAAATTAAATGTTTGGAGGGTTTATGTTGTAATTAGACCATTAATAGCATGAGTGGACATTTATTGTTATGTTATATGTGTTTTTCAAATATTATAATTAATGTTAAAATAGTAAAATAATAAATTAACTTAAAAATTAAAAAAAAAAAGAAAATATGTATCATCTTCTCCATGCTATTTTCCACAGAAAATTTCAAACAAAGAAACTCCATTTTTATGCTTGAAGGTTCGACCAAGTCTCCTTGTGCATGTAAGTGTGATTTCGTCCCATTTTTGATAATTTCTATGTTTTTGGAGTCGTTGTAGCTTAATCTAGCTAGCCCATGGACTAATTTCCAAAAACTATTAAAGCTTTAGGGTTTTACCATTGATAAATATGTGTGTATTTTGATGTTTGATGATAGAAAATAAATGGTTGTTGTTAGATAAACAACATTTGTTAAGAGATTTTTGATCAAATTGTCAATTAGGGATTAAATTGAGAAATGTGAAAATTTTGTGGTAGAAATGTGAAATAAATAAATAATATGGGCTGCTATGATAATAAGGGAATTTCGGCTAGCATGGGTAGGGATTTAATTGCACGAAATTGTATTTTTATGAGCTAAGGACTAAATTGTAAAGATGTTGAAATATTAGGGGCAAAAGTGTAATTTTGGCATAATATGTATTTTGGGCTAAATTGAATAAATTGAGAATTGAATAAGTTAAATTTGATATTATATAGATTAAGAAAAATGAAGTTCGGATCTAGATCGGGGGAAAAACAAAGTATTGGACTAGTTGATCCATTTCGTCGTTTTTGTGAATCGAGGTAAGTTCGTATGTTAATAAGCATTAATATAATTGTGTTTTAAATGCTTTATATTTGTATTATTGATGAGTACGACCTTACAAAAATGTTCGATGAAGATTCGGTAATGTAAAATCCCGGTTGAACCTTAGGAATAGATTAGGATACAAATGACATGTCATTAGGGGTTATTGTGTTTTGGGTGCTAGTCCATACGTCCTACCGGTGGCTGAGTTATCTGGCATGTGTTACGGATTCTTGTCAGCTTTTGTGAGCAGCACCGTGTAGCTACGTCTTGACCGCCAGCTTGTGTGAGCAAACCTGTTGATAGCTCGAGAGTGAGCATTATATGAGATATGAGATTGAGATAGCTTCGGCTATGTATTGGCACTTAGGGTGCGAGATTACTGAGTATCTGATATTTTTCCAAATGGTTCAACGAGTATATCAAGGATATGGATGAGTATGAAATTGATACGAGTTGATACAGGTATGTACATGAAACATATAAGCATTGAATCGAAGAAACTTATGAATTTCGTATCTAACCTTGTGAATGAATATGTGATAGGTTTGTGGATCAATATGTAACACCCCTCACCCGTATTCAATGTTGGAATACGGTTATGGAGCATTACCGGACTTACAATACATATAGACATACTTTTCTCATACATTCAATCATTTTATACAATCATCATACACATTAAATCAATTTATCCCTTATACGAGCCTACGAGGCCCTAAACATGCTTTGGGAGCGGTTCGGGACTAAATCGATAACTTAAGAAATTTTCACGTAACTTTGCAAATTTTTCTCAAAACAGGGGACACATGCCCGTGTGGCCAGGCCGTGTGTCTCACACGTCCACCAGACACGCCCGTGTCATAGGCCGTGTGAACATTCGAAATGGAAGCACATGGTCGTGTCTGAGCCCGTGTCCTACCCCGTGTCCAAACAAGTGAGCTTATTGACTTGGGTCACACGGCCAACACACACGCCCGTGTGGCTAGCCCGTGTGCCATGTAACATCTCGTTTTTAGTCAAATCAGAACACTGGTTTCGGAATCACAAATCTAAAGTCAAAATAATTATTTTATTATTTTATTAAAGTTTACAGCATGATAGAATTATTGTGTGAAAGTTTCGTAAAGAAATTTTATTGTTTGAATGCTTAATTCGGTAAAAAGGACTAAATCGCGTAAAGCGTAAAACTTGTTTTCTATTAGCTAAAAGTGTCAAATAGCTATAGAACATTAAAGTAAAGGTCCTTAAGTGGTAAATAGACCATTTATGGGTTAGTGCATGATGATAGCATGGCAATTGGTGTAATTTATAATATTTTTAAAGGTTAATTTAGTAATTTGGTAAATAAAGGTTAATTTAATAAAACCAAAAGTTATTTTTATTCATTGTCATCTTCCTTAGCTGAAACTAAGAAGAAAGAATAGCCATTTTTTTTCTTTTAAGGTTCGGCCACTTGAATACTTGATTAAGGTACGGTTTTTGCTCAATTTTTAATGATTTCTATGTTTTTGAGTTAGTTGCAACTTAATCTAGCTAGCACGTACCTTCGATTTCGAAACTATTAAAGATTTAACATGTTGCCATTTTTGAATATTTGGGTAAATTGATATTGATGATAGATTATGAAGGTTTATTGATAGATTGACTAGTTTTGTAAAGTGATTTTTGACAAAAATGTCAAAAAGGGATTAATTTGTGAAAATGTAAAATTATGTTGGTAAAAGTGTAAATAAATAAAAGATATGGGCTGCTAGGGACTCCATTAAAATTCAGCTAAGCATGGTTTTGTGATTAATTGCATGAATTTGAAATTTTATGTGATAAGGACTAAATTGTAAAAGATGTGAAATATTAGGGGCAAATGTTTAAAAATGCCTTAAAGTGAAATTTGGACTAAATTGAATAGACCGAATACTGAATGTGCTAATTTTGAAATATATATATAGATCAATATAAGCAAGGATTGAATGTAGATCTGGGAAAAGGAAAGGTTGACGATTAGCCGATATTTGTTATCCGAGCAATACGAGGTAAGTTCGTATAATTAGAATCGAACTTTTAAATACTTGTAATTATTTGAAATGAATGTATGTAATTGAGTAAATGATCTACTTAAAATTCAAATGCCTTATTGATATAGTCTGATGGTTACTGAGCCCCGTTTGAACCGTAGGAATTCGTAGGATACGAGTGACATGTCACTAGGGTTACCGTTTAGGTCGAGATCCTGCATGTGTTGCGGACTCACCGCAGCTCGTATGAGCTTACCGATATATCAGCTCGTAAGAGCTTACTGTTCTCAGCTCATTAGAGCTTATTGTTTCTAGCTCGATAGAGCTTACTGTTCATCAACTCAAGAGGAGTTCACCGATCATAGCTTGAAAGAGTGAATACGATGATGAATTGACGGATTACCGATTAATACACTTAGAGTGTATCACCCGTGTATCTATCAAAATTCTAATAGGTTCAACAAGCATAATTCTGCTAATGGTTATACGGATAAATTATTGGTTATATAAATGGATTGTCGATTATATGAATGAGGATGAATTGTCACATATGTTATACATGTTATATGAATTTGGTTTGATATAATACATTGATGTATGAAATTGAGATAAAGGTTGATTATATGTACTTATGAGACTAACATATTGATGAATGCTTGTGTATAGGCATTTGGCAAGTGAATTTGATATACTTTGTTTAACTGTTTGATTAAGGATAAATGGTAAGTTAAATTCTGAATTATACGGGCTTACTAAGCTATAAAGTTTACTCTGTTTCTTTTCCATGTTTTATAGAGGTTCGATAGCTTGCTCGATTCGAATAAATTCGAAGATACGCATCACACTATCCAGTTGCCGATTGGTACTTTTGAACTCATGGATATATGTAAATATGACATGTATAGGCTAGTTATAAAGATTATAGTTATGGTTACTTGAACTAGTGATTTTGGGTACATGTTGTGGTATAAAATAAAGTCCTTTGATTTGGCTTAATTTGGTATAATACTTTGGTTGCATATAAGTATTCAAATATGTGTATGAAATGTTATGGATTGGCTGCCTGAGTTATAAAATGTTGCAAATTATGCTTGTGCAGGTATATGAAAATAGGGTGGCAAAACGGCTTTAAAAATAGCCTATTTTTGTCTACACGGGTAGAGACACGGGCGTGTGTCTTAGCCGTCTGTGACACACGGTTATGTTACACGACCGTAGGTCCCATGGTGTTGAAATTAAAATGAAGTCAGTATGCTCCGCACGGTCTCACACACGGGCGTGTGATTGGCAGTGTGGCACAAGTCAGTATACCCCCTAATTGGCACACGGCCTAGCACACGGGCGTGTGACTTGGCCGTGTTGCATAAGTCAGTATACCCTACAGGTTTGACATGGCCTAGCACACGGCCTGGCACACGGGCGTGTGTGGCCACTACGAAGGGCACACGGGCTAAACACATGGGTGGGTGAATGGCCGTGTGACCCAAGCTAGTATGTACCCCCATGTTTTCACACGGGCGTGCACGGCCTGGCCATACGGGAGTGTGTCCTTTTTTTGAAGCAAAATTTTCTAAGTTTCACAAAAATTACCCGAGTTATTGGTTTAGTCCCGAACCATTTCAAATGCATGTTTAAGGCCTCCTAGGCTCGTTTAAGGGACATTATCGTTGGTTGTGATTGAATTGTATATGAAATGATAAACTGTATATGAAATGTATGTTTAAAGGTATTGAAAGTCTAGTAATGCTCCGTAACCCTATTCTGACGGTGAATACGGGTGAGGGGTGTTACATGCCAGGCCCTGTACTAGGCCGTGTCAAACCTGTAGGGTTTATTTACTTATGCCACATGGCCAAGTCACACGCCCGTGTGTGAGGCCGTGTTGAGCATACTGACTTGGCCGTGTTGGCCAAGTCACACACGGTAGAGACACACGCCCGTGTCTCTGCCCATGTGGAGAAAAATAGGCTATTTACTAAGCCAATTTGTCACCCAATTGGCACATACCTATACAAGCTCAAATGGTCTTATTTTAAGACACAAATATGCAGTCAAAAGTCATCAACCAATACACAATCATACTATATTCATTTCAACCTTTTCAATACTCAATTCAATGCCATTTACCTATTCAATTACCTATCAACTCAACTTGTTTTACTAGACATAATTCACATATATAAATCATTTAATTCATCACCACAAGCCAACTCAAATGGCCTAAATACACTTTCATCAAACATACCAAAATGACACAAGCCTATGCATGCCATATACCATATATACACAACTTCAAAAGTACCAAAATAGATGTCCGATAGTGTGATGAAGTCCTTGGTGATCCTCGGATCCGAGCCAACTTTGAAATACTATAAAACATAGAAGAAAATAAACAAAGTAAGCTATAAAGCTTAGTAAGTTCGTATATAAATATGAAATAATCTCATCATTCATTAGCATTTCAAATAGATAACATAAACTGCATTAAAGCACCAATCACTAAGTTAACATAAATTTAACCACATAGTAACTCATAAGTTCTCAACCTCCTTTAACCCGTTACTCGAATAGTTTTCCGTACGTACCTATACCGATACTTATCTATTTCTCAACAATTCTCTTTTCGAACCACTCCGGCTTATAAATGCTTACGAAATAAATACATCAATTTTCCGATGCCATAGTCCAACTATGGTCTTACACATACATTGCCAAGGCCCTGCCGTGGTCTTACATTCACATGCCATAACCTGGTTATGGTCTTATTATTCGATTGTCATAGCCCAACTATGGTCTTATTTGGCAACTCGCTTTACTTAAATCGTACATTTAATTCAAAATCTTCCAAATTTTACCAATAAGATAAGTACAATCACATTACATCCATCATTTCAATAAAGGTACATTTAAGTTCAATTATACGAACTTACCTCGTATACGAAAATAACGGAACAGACCGACTATTCAATTACCTTGCTTTTTCCCCGATCTAAGTCTGAATTCCTCTTTTCTTGATCTATAAATAATCAAAATTAACTTATTTAATCAATTATTCATTCAATTTAGTCCAAAACATACTTTAAAGCATTTTTACACTTTTGCCCCACATTTTTCACAATTTATTCCTTATTTCATAAAATCACAAATTAAAGAAATTCACAATAGACCCATGCTAGCCAAATTACCATAATGCCCCTAGCAGCCCATAATTTTCATTTATTTTACATTTTAACCACTAACTTTACACTTTTCTTAATTTAATCCCTATTTTGCATTTTTACTGAAAATCACTTAACAAAACTTGTATATCTATTAACAAGCATTCATAATCTATCAAGAAACTTCAAAATAAACATGTATTCATCAATGGCATCATTCAAAATCTTTAACAGTTTTGCAAAACAGTCCCTGGGCTAGCTAGACCTAGCTGGAACGATCGCAAAAACATAGAAATCATTAAAAACTGAGCAAAAACGGACTTACAATTGAGCCTTGAAGTAGCCGAATGATTCAAGCCCTAAAATGGCTTTCTTCCTCCTTCACATTCGGCAATCAAGAAGATGAATGGCTTAAATTTTTTTAATTAAATTAACCTTTATTTACTAAATACTATTTTAACCTTTGTTATAAAACTTAAAAATCATTAAATGGTTGTCCAAAATTGTCAACTCATCTTTCAAATGGTTTAATTACGATTTAAGGCCACCATATTTAAAAACCAAAGCTATTTGACACCTTTAGCTAATAGAACAGCACTTTTGCATTTTACGCGATTTAGTCCTTTTTCTCAAATTGAGCAATTAAACGATAAAATTTCTTAACGAAATTTTCACACTAACATTATATCATACTGTAAATATTAAAATAATAATAAAATAATTATTTTGACCTCAGATTTGTGGTCCCAAAACCACAGTTCCGATTTGACCAAAAACGGGCTGTTACAACTCTTCCCCCTTAGGGATTTTCGTCCCCGAAAATCTTACCAGTGAATAGGTTAGGGTACTGTTTTCTCATAGCTTCCTCAGATTCCCACGTAGCCACCTTGAAACCGTGACGTTGCTACAAAACTTTCACTGTACGTCATTTATTTCTCAATTCTTTAACCTCTCAAGCTAGAATTCTAACCGGTTCTTCATTGTACGTCATATCAGGTTGAATTTCAATCTCAAATGGAGAAATCACATGTAATGGATCAGATCTATACCGATGTAGCACCGATACATGAAACACTGTAACACCCCTAACCCGTAACCGTCGCCGGTCTAGGGTTAAGAGGCATTACCAGACTAAACGAAAACATTCACAGACATTTCATTATATAATTTATCAAATCCAAACAAAGTGTCCCTTAAATAGGTCTATGAGACCTTAATCATGCTTTAGTAAGGGGCCGGGACTAAACCGTACACATACAGAAATTCTCAAAAATTTAAAAATTTTTCAAAGTTATAGAGGTCACACGCCTGTGTGGGTAGGCCGTGTGCCTCCTACGGCCTCAGACACGCCTGTGTTGTAACATCCCCAAACCCGGCCCATTCACTACGACCGAATCTGGTTATGTCACTGGGAAAAGACGGTTGAAAATCTTAAAATAAAACATCGTAGTTTGCTGAATTTTGGAAAACATATCTTTGGAATAAAACTTTGCTATTAAACTCATTCATTTTTAAAACTTTAGTTTATAATATCCAATTCGAATAAATAGGTTGCAAACCATAAATCATTTTCACGTAGCAATTTAATTTAAATAAACCATAGTTAAAGTAATACCAAAAACATAAAATGGCCTTTATTACAACCCAACGATTCAAATAAAGTATATATCAAAATCAAGCATGGAATAATTGAACATCATCCTCGGCATGGGCCACCTTGTCCTCTCCGATCCCGGTCCAGCTTTATGCACTACCTGAAATGGTTAATGAAAAGAGTGAGTCCACTGTCTCAGTGCATAATCAAAACACCGATTTCCACACGTATGGGCTTGGCCCATACCCACACAGCCATCGAAACAAATCATGCAAGAATGCATCTCGGCCCAACCTACTATCCAACCGTGACACCAACCTTAGCGGACTCCTCGCCAAGGCCGTGGCTAATCCACCGATCACAACCGAGTGATCCCACATATGTTACCTCTCGGCAGACACTGCTGCACAAGGCCGTGGTGAGCCACCGATCACATCGTGATCCATAAATCTTACCTCGGCATTCTCATTGCTCGAGGCCGTGGGTGAGCCACCGATTAACCAAAGTGATCCAAATATCGTAATCCGTCTACGGTGATGCACATAGCAATCAACCGCCGAGATGGGCACCTAGCCTAACACCTCCTTGAGGTAGCACAAAGCTAACCCTCAAGCGCTAATGTAGCCTGAGCTATCATTAGACCACGTACATCCTGTGTACACTTCTTCCTTCTTCAATCCAATCCCATGCCCATGTGTCAATAAATCATGCAAGAATATCATATAGAATGAGTATTTATCACTTATCACTACCACATTGTACATATATAAATGTATATCAAGATTAACTTACCATCACCAGTTATTCATCACTTATGCCATTATAACGGCTATTACACATAATACACATATAAACATGTTAGCAAACCAAACCACGAAATAGTGCGATGATTACGCACCTAGATAGCACACCCGATCTACCCTCAAACGCAACCTTAAACCATTTGATCCGCGACTAAACAAATCCCGAAAGGTCTCTGCGCTAGGCTCTCCTCCCCTATAATCGACCTTGGCATAAAAACAATGAACACTTAGGCCATTCGGCCAAGACAAAAACTATAGCACAAAGAAAACTAACACGCCCTTACCTTGCTAATCAACCTTTAAGGGTAAAATCGTAATTTTACCTACTAAGGGCATTTTCGTAATTTACCCACCAAGGGCATTTCAGTAATTTCGTACTGGAATGGCCTTTCCAAAGGCCCAGTGTCGCCCGAGCGACCCAACTACCATTCTCGGTCGAAATGGACTATTGGGCCTAAAGCCCCACCGCCCATTCGGGCCCACACGCCGTGTGGCCCACCTAGCACAAATCTAGCCACGTATATAAGTTCCACCTAGTCTAGTTCACTATGTACTACACAATCGCACAATTTACTCATAAGGGCCCACGGGCCCATTGGGCCCACTTCGCCCATCGCGCCCAAGCGACCCCAACCCACAAGAATACTCATCGATGGCCTCAACTATCGCTGTCGCCGAAGCCCCACACGTGCGCCGCACGCGCTCGTGTGTGGCTACTAATGCCGTGTGACCGCACTTCGGCATTTGCCGCTCTACAACTAGAGTAGAGAGAGTTACACACCGATAGGACTCGGGGCTAATCCGCGCCCGATCACTCTTGTGCCCAAACGCCTCCAAGATGTGTTTACTCTCCTCCTAGGATGCTCCTTATATAGCTAGCACTTCACCTTCCTTCTTTGTATCTTTCCGATGTGGGATCCTTCGTCAGTAGAGTTTAAATTCAATCAAACTCTTCCCGTCAGCATCGCAAAATAAATACTCCCTTGCTTCTCGTGAGATTCGAACCCAGGCTCCCTTGCAACATAATCCACGCTGCTAGCCACTTGGCCACAAGCTCCTCTTGTGTCTCAAACCATGCGCAACTAAATATAAACTATGGGCCAAATTCTAAGGTCCAAGCAAAAAGAAACCAAAATGCAAAAGCCAAGACTTGAACCTTGGACCTCCTTCCTTCCTTGTGGCGTCATCCCCTTGTCTCTTATGTGGCGTCACTTTGCCACTACACCACACACTCCTTTTGAGTTATTTTCCTCCATATTTTATTCTTAAGGCCTATCTGCCAACTTCCAGGGTTTTTTCCACCTAAAATCAAAATTTCCCCAAAGCCAATATTTGATCCCGGGACTTCATAGAAGCCTTCTAACCTTCCAAAATCACTTATCCCATAGGTCCAACTTGCATTTAAGCCGGTCTCTTGTTCTCCAAAAATTTAAACGCTACTACGCCTAAGGCCCATTGGGCTCAATTCTCCTAGGCCCAATTCCTTTTTACCCTAAAAATCTAAATTTTCCAAAGCCTTCCCTTCTCATCCCAACATTCTTAGAGCCTCTAAAACTCAACCAAGCACTCCCAAAAACCTACTAACACTTGATTTATACCCCATATGCACAGCCCCTAAACCAGGGTGTTACATGTGTGTCTAAGCCATGTCAAAACAGGGCATACATACTGACTTGTCAACACGGCCGTGGACACGCCCGTGTGCCTCACCCATGGTCGGGCCTGACTTGCACCACACGACCAGTCACACGCCCGTGTGTCCAGCCCGTGGTCGAGCCTGACTTGTTTTGAAATACAACCACGAGGGACATGGTCAAGCCACACGCCCGTGTGCTCAACTGTGTGGGAAAATATAGGCCATTTGCATGGCCAAAATGCCACCCAAACTTTGGGTCATCCATACAATCACAATTAGACATCAATCCAAGCATCAAAAGCAACCAATACATATCGAAATGATCATCATTCTCTACTCATTCAAGAGCATTCCATCATAACCAATTATATGTCATTTAGCTCAACCAAATCACAAGTACACCCAAGTAATATTCACCGATAAACTTACCAATTTATTATGGCATTACTCCATCAACATTATAAAAACTTTTCATCACCAAAACATAGATCAATATTACCATATGCTCAACCATTAACAAAACACTTAACATAGCTTATCTACTTACTCATACTATATCATTAACTAGCCATATCACATGGCTATTCATAAATCCCAAACATATTTCAAAGTGACTAGCCTATACATGCCATACTTAGAATATACATTTCCAAAAGGTACCAAAATGAGTTTGGGTAGTGTGATGACAATCCTCGATGGTCCCTGAGCCTTCAGTAGCTTTGACGATCTATAATACAGAGCAAACACACACAAAGTATGTAACACCCCAAACCCGGCCCAAACGCTACGACCGAATTTGGTTTGCTACAGAGAAAACAATTTGAGAACCATTTTAAAACCGATTTAAGTTTTGTCGAAAACCTTGTGTTTTCAAGTCTCTTGTTAAAAACCATACTTAGTGTTGCTTAGAAATATTTATTAAGTCGGGTTGTTTATAGATTGCAAATGTGCCCGATGGCATTTTTAAAACATTTTACGTTTGATTGGGAAAAACATGTGAATTCATTTTTAACATAATTAAATAGTTTAAACAAATATTCAAAGCATGTAACAATAATAAAATAATTCTAGGAGGCCTTATTACAACTTAATTAAAATAAACCAACATTAAATAAAATAAAACAAAGTCCAAGTTCGTCTAATTAAAATTTCGACTGCATGGCCACCTCGAGTCCATCCAGCTCCATCTCCGCGATCTACCCATCTGCAAAATGTTAAGGGAAGGGGTGAGTCACCAAGACTCAGTGTGTAAATCCCCCACCCGGAAAATATATCTCATACACAATTCATTAATAAACATGCTCATGCAACCCAACTAGCCATCCATACTCCTTTTCTACCCCGTGTGGTCAAAACCACTGATGACTTAAAGTCACAATTTAAATGATGGGGCCAACCCATCGTGTGGTCAAAACCACTGATGACCATAGGTCACAATATATCAAGTGTGGTCAAAACCACTGGTGGTACCAAACCACTGGGACTTAGTCGCAAATAATTAATCGTTGTGGTCAAAACCACTGATGACCATAGGTCACAATAATCTGATGGGGCCAACCCATCTTGTGGTCAAAACCACTGACGACAGTCCATAATATCATCCCCCTCCTCTCATCAATCCCACCATCACATGCTTATTCATCAATTTCATATATATCATGTCATAGTATTAAACATCATGTGATGGCATATAACATATATCCAAAGTTACAAGACAGGGGACTTACCCGAAATCCGTGATTATGCCACAAGCTAATCACAATCAAAATAATCAAAACAAATAATAATGTCATGTAAATTAATAAAGTGTGTAGAGATCTTACACACCTGCTACTATCGTAATTCCTAGATCTCGAAACTCCGATCTACAATGCTAGATCTTGACCTCACACGTCCTTTGAACCCTAACCCCCTTACGATATGTACATCCTTTTCGCTTCCCTACAATCGGCACTTATCCAAAATTAATAGCCTTCGGCTTTTCTTAATCATTAGGAGATCAATCTATTTCAAGTAGGCACTTACCACCACTTACCTCAAATCCGATTGACAGAGACTGGAGAGTTAGATCTACTGCTTGGAAGATCCCAAAATTCCCACTGAAACCGATTGAAAGGAGAGTCCCGATGAGTCCTTAGTGTTCGGCAAAGGTGCTTCCAAAAAGCGGCAATCAATAAGTTAGTAGCCTTCGGTTAAAACGAATACTAAATACACATGTAGATCCTTACCACCTTACCAAGCCGATTGAAGAATAAGAAAGAGGAGAACACCCTTGCTTTAATATTCGACCAAGATTTCTCAAAGTAGGGAGAAGGGAATTCGGCTATTGTCGGTTAAAATAATAAGAAAGGTTCGGCTTATGTGAAAAAGAAGAACAAAAAGTAGGAGAAGATGCTAAAATTTTATTAATAACAGCAGAGGAAATTCGGCAGCAAAGTGGTGAATTATTCGGCCAATGGTGGAAGAAAGAAAAAGGAGAATTAGTAGGAGAAATCAAAGGTGATTTTTGGCCAAATAAAATAGAAGAAAGCTGGAAAATTTGAAGAATTCCCCTAGGTGATTTCGAAAGCGAGAGCAGAGGAAAAGAAAAAATAATAGTTGCTGGAAATTTTCTTTGCTCTATTTGCTGTACAAAAACAGCCCCCAAAGAGTCCTAATGCTGCCAAATTCTCTTCTCTTTGCTGATAATTAAACTATTAATTATCACCTAAGATAATAGCACTTATCTTCTATCCTATCTTAAACAATTTAAACAAAATCAAACCACTAATACAATCCCCCTTCCAGCCGAATATATGTCAAAAATAACGAGCTTTATCTCATACAATTAAAAGTCCATTCTGTAGCCAACACTCCCATTCTTCACGCCAAGAAGAAAAAAAAGAGAGAAGGAAAAGGAAAAAATTAAATCAAAGTGTCTTTGCTCCTTGGGTTCGAACTGCACCCCAAGCAAAGACCCCCTTCTTAACTCCCTTGCCAACTTTCCCGAATAAACTTTCATGTCAAATACCCTTTTTATTTATTTATAAAACCTTCCTCTTGGCCCTTTCCTTATGACGAAAAGGCCCAAAACAAAATTTCTTCTGGCATCCCTTGCGTTTGAACCCGAAACCTCTCCCTCTCAAGTGGCGCCCCAAGCCACTCCTACTACCCGGGGTGTGATGCCATGAACATTCACGAATTAACTTTAAGGCCTTCCTACTTAGCCCATCACTTCCTAAAAACGCAGCAAATGCTCCTCCCGCCATTCGAACTTGTGACTGCGCGCCCCTTTTCACCTCCAACACGCATGAAACCACTTAGCCAACTAAATCCTTGTGTCAAGTTCCTACTAAAAATTTTCTTAACCCCTAACTCACCTAGCTTCCCTCCTTTAAACACTTAAAAAAATAAATTTTAATACCGCGTCAGGCCTAGCTCGGTTTATTTTTAGACCCTTAAATATGTCAAATAAATTCTAGAATTTTAACCCTTCAAGTACACACATGGGAAATTAGCTAAGTTACAAACAACCCCTAATTTGGGGTGTTACAATTCTACCCCCTTAAAAATAATTTCGTCCTCGAAATTACTTACTATCGTTCAATCGTGCATCCTTAACTCAACACACTACGCCACCTGCTGCGCACTCTGATCTTAAAGAACTATCATACTTCCCGAAACATTCCCTACGTTCATAATCCAAGTTCCATATACTTTACTAGCAATCATAGGAATGAACTAACGTAACTACAACCAAGACAATTGAGGGTATTCAGAAAATAAGAAACTTACCCGTTGTTATGTCTGGCACATCTTCCTCCCCGCGACGGCCAACTGCATAAACCAGCCTTGGTTGCCTTGCCTCTGCACCTTCAGCACCTCGACCATGCCCGTTACCATTATCATTACCTCTAGCTGCACCTCGACCCCTCTGTGGTGGTCCTTCGTTTCTAACCTGAGCACGGTTCTGACCCTCTGGTTGATTCCTAGCTAACTTCCGAGGACAATCCCTTACACGGTGATCGAACGATCCACACTCAAAGCACCCTCGATTACCACTCCAACACTCACCCTTGTGAGGCTTGCCACACCGAGCACATTGTGGCGGCCATTGGGTATTGGCAGCAGCAGGCCTAGCGGTTTGATCCGACCCATCAACCTTCGTCCTCTTCTGTTCATTACCCAAGAACCTTGAAGGTTCCGAGCTCCTCTTATTCCAATTCCGTTCTTGGTTCCGCTTAATGGACTGTCTTACTCCCTCAGCAACTTTAGACTTCTCCACAAGAACAGCAAACTCTCGTTCCTGTTGTGGAGCTATCATCATCCTCAGCTCATCTCTCATCCCATCCTCGAATCTAACACAACGTTCATGCTCGGTACCCACAATACCACGAGCATACCTACTCAACCGAAGGAATTCGGCCTCATACTCTGCCACTGTCTTATTGCCTTGGACCAGGTTCAAGAAAGCCTTTCGCTGTGCATCTACGTAGCTAGTACCCACATACTTCTTCTGATAGGTGGTTCTGAAATACTCCCAAGTCAAATCATCTGCTGTAGCTCCATCTCGAACCGTAAGCCACCACTGATACGCCTCATCCTTTAGAAGCGACACTGCCCCTTTCAGCTTTTCTTCCTCAGTCAGGTCAAGATCATCCATGATCCTTTCAGTTGACTCTAGCCGTGATTCTCACGCACTAGGTGCCACTCGACACACCTCGGAATACCTCCGCTCCGTTAGATCGAGTCGCGGGAAACGATTTCCGAGCCCCACATTTCCACCAGCCCCGACCACCATCTCCAAGACTCGCAACACGACTTGCGATACCGCCTCACCACCGGCCCGATCCGGCTCCTCACTCTAAAAGTAGGAGGTGGTGGTGGTGGCAGTGGTACCTCATTTTCGAACCTTGTCCCGACTGACGGGTTGGACACCGTCATCCTACCCCTACCACGCCCACGGCGTCCACGTCCTCTAGAACTCATTCTATCTACCGCGCTTTTAATCTGATTAAGAAAAATTTTATGCGTTAGCATTTGTTTCACTTTATTACTCATGAAGAAATTTTATGGATAAGGTTTAATCAGAGATTCTTTCGAGCAAACAAGGTTCCAGCTCTTCTTTCCTAGTTCACACAAAGAAGTTCATGCATCTATTCCTTAATACTTTCCATACCTATTCGCTCATCGGACATTTTTGCCCATTTCTATCCTGGGGTATTTTCGTCTTTTTTCCCAGGCTTTTTTTTTTTTTTTTTTTCGTAATTTTTGAACAGAATATTTTCTTTGATGATTTCCAAAGCTAAGTTGTTGATTATTTGTAAAATAGTTAAAATTTTTGGGCAAAACCATTGAATTAATATTTTATGGGTCGAGGGCATTTTGGTAATTTTACTCCTAAGGGTATTTCTGTAATTTTTCACAAGTCAAGTTTTGAGAGAAAACGTTGTAAAAGTAATGTTCTAGGATTTGAGAGAGTTATTGCACAAGTTTTGAAAACATTAGGGTTTGTTGTTTCATTCTATTTCGGAAAACAAGGCTAGTTCCTTTTTCGGTTTTAATCATTGTGTTTAGCCTATGACCAGAGCCCTCCTGGTCGGGGTGAACCAAAGCTACGCACCAGCGCAGAATTTGAGTGAAGAGGAGGTGGGTCACGCGGACCGCTTAAATACCAAGCTCTCACGAACCTTTCTAGACATGCGCATGCAGAGGTTGCCACACCCAGAGCCCTCTGCGAGTTAGGGTGAACAGAAGCTACGCACTGTAGGATACCGAAGAGGAGGTGAGTCACGAGGACTCGCTTAAATACTGTGCTCTTCCGGATCCAATCCTAGACATGCGTCTGGGGTTACCACACCCTAACTCATCGACTAAGTCATAGGTTGGTTTAGTCCTTTAAGTCTTATGCTTCGTTTGTGTTTGAGTAATCTAACCTTAGGGTCCAAGTCCTATAAGTCTATCTACGTTCCATGCTTCCTACCCTTCTACTGAATATAATTCACCAAGAGGTTTAGATATACTTACGGGCGGATAGGTGCCAGGAGACTCGGGCCATCTTTGTTCAAAAACCAAAAATCATTCCATAAGGCCTACCAAAACATTTTTGGGCCTTGGGCCCTGGTAGAGAGCTTTGAACTGGGCTCTGATACCATTTTGTAACACCCCAAACCCGGCCCAAACGCTACGACCGAATTTGGTTTGCTACAGAGAAAATAATTTGAGAACCATTTTAAAACCGATTTAAGTTTTGTCGAAAACCTTGTGTTTTCAAGTCTCTTGTTAAAAACCATACTTAGTGTTGCTTAGAAATATTTATTAAGTCGGGTTGTTTATAGATTGCAAATGTGCCCGATGGCATTTTAAAACATTTTACGTTTGATTGGGAAAAACATGTGAATTCATTTTTAACATAATTAAATAGTTTAAACAAATATTCAAAGCATGTAACAATAATAAAATAATTCTAGGAGGCCATATTACAACTTAATTAAAATAAACCAACATTAAATAAAATAAAACAAAGTCCAAGTTCGTCTAATTAAAATTTCGATTTGCATGGCCACCTCGAGTCCATCGGCTCCATCTCGCGATCTACCCATCGCAAAATGTTAAGGGAAGGGTGAGTCACCAAGACTCAGTGTGTAAATCCCCACCCGGAAAATATATCTCATACACAATTCATTAATAAACATGCTCATGCAACCCAACTAGCCATCCATACTCCTTTTCTACCCCCCGTGTGGTCAAAACCACCTGATGACTTAAAGTCACAATTTAAAATGATGGGGCCAACCCATCGTGTGGTCAAAACCACCGATGACCATAGGTCACAATATATCAAGTGTGGTCAAAACCACTGGTGGTACCAAACCACCGGGACTTAGTCGCAAATAATTAATCGTTGTGGTCAAAACCACCGATGACCATAGGTCACAATAATCGATGGGGCCAACCCATCTTGTGGTCAAAACCAGCGACGACAGATCCATAATATCATCCCCTCCTCTCATCAATCCCACCATCACATGCTTATTCATCAATTTCATATATATCATGTCATAGTATTAAACATCATGTGATGGCATATAACATATATCCAAAGTTACAAGACAGGACTTACGAAATCCGTGATTATGCCACAAGCTAATCACAATCAAAATAATCAAAACAAATAATAATGTCATGTAAATTAATAAAGTGTGTAGAGATCTTACACACTGCTACTATCGTAATTCCTAGATCTCGAAACTCCGATCTACAACGCTAGATCTTGACCTCACACGTCCTTTGAACCCTAACCCCCTTACGATATGTACATCCTTTTCGCTTCCCTACAATCGGCACTTATCCAAAATTAATAGCCTTCGGCTTTTCTTAATCATTAGGAGATCAATCTATTTCAAGTAGGCACTTACCACCACTTACCTCAAATCCGATTGGAGAGGCGGAGAGTTAGATCTACCGCTTGGAAGATCCCAAAATTCCCATCAAACCGATTGAAAGGAGAGTCCCGATGAGTCCTTAGTGTTCGGCAAAGGTGCTTCCAAAAAGCGGCAATCAATAAGTTAGTAGCCTTCGGTTAAAACGAATACTAAATACACATGTAGATCCTTACCACCTTACCAAGCCGATTGAAGAATAAGAAAGAGGAGAACACCCTTGCTTTAATATTCGACCAAGATTTCTCAAAGTAGGGAGAAGGGAATTCGGCTATTGTCGGTTAAAATAATAAGCAAGGTTCGGCTTATGTGAAAAAGAAGAACAAAAAGTAGGAGAAGATGCTGAAATTTTATTAATAACAGCAGAGAGGAAATTCGCTGACAAAGTGGTGAATTATTCGGCCAATGGTGGAAGAAAGAAAAAGGAGAATTAGTAGGAGAAATCAAAGGTGATTTTTGGCCAAATAAAATAGAAGAAAGCTGGAAAATTTGAAGAATTCCCTAGGGATTTAGCGATGCAGAGAGAGGGAAAAGAAAAAATAATAGTTCTTGGAAATTTTCTTTGCTCAATTTGTTTGTACAAAAACAGCCCCCAAAGAGTCCTAATGCTGCCAAATTCTCTTCTCTTTGCTGATAATTAAACTATTAATTATCACCTAAGATAATAGCACTTATCTTCTATCCTATCTTAAACAATTTAAACAAAATCAAACCACTAATACAATCCCCCTTCCAGCCGAATATATGTCAAAAATAACGAGCTTTATCTCATACAATTAAAAGTCCATTCTGCAGCCAACACTCCCATTCTTCACGCCAGCAGCAGCAAAAAGAGAGAAGGAAAAGGAAAAAAAATTAAATCAAAGTGCTGCTCCTTGGGTTCGAACCTGGCACCCCAAGCAGCAGCCCCCCCTTCTTAACGCCCTTGCCAACTTTCCCGAATAAACTTTCATGTCAAATACCCTTTTTATTTATTTATAAAACCTTCCTCTTGGCCCTTTCCTTATGACGAAAAAGGCCCAAAAACAAATTTTTTTCCTGGCATCCCTTGCGTTTCGAACCCGAAACCTCTCCCTCTCAAGTGGCGCCCCCAAGCCACTCCTACTACCTGGGCTGTGATGCCATGAACATTCACGAATTAACTTTAAGGCCTTCCTACTTAGCCCATCACTTCCTAAAAAAACGCAGAAATGCTCCTCCTGCCATTCGAACTTGTGACCTGCGCCCCCCCTTTTCACCTCCAACACGCATGAAACCACTTAGCCAACTAAATCCTTGTGTCAAGTTCCTACTAAAAATTTTCTTAACCCCTAACTCACCTAGCTTCCCTCCTTTAAACACTTAAAAAAATAAATTTTAATACCGCGTCAGGCCTAGCTCGGTTTATTTTTAGACCCTTAAATATGTCAAATAAATTCTAGAATTTTAACCCTTCAAGTACACACATGGGAAATTAGCTAAGTTACAAACAACCCCTAATTTGGGGTGTTACAAAGTAAGCTTTTAAAAGCTTAGTAAGCCATATACAAATAAACTTAACATATAATGCACGTAATCATAATGATACAATATCATTAATGTATCTCATTTGCAAATTCATATACTTTTCTTTGGCTCTTTTGTTTAACCATAGCTTACCCACCTTTCATAGCTTAAAGGACCACATTTGCTCATAGCACATTCAAGCATATATCACATATGATCTCATTAAATTAATACACATATTCACTTTGGTAAGTTCATATATATATACACTTACCTTTCTTACACATACATAGTGTACTTTTCAATCTTACCTGAATCATTATACATTTCGCGTAGTCATTCACATCTCTGACTTGCCCGTTGAACCGTTCAGAATCTCATAGGATACTCGGAATACTCAGAATAGTCGTACAATGCCAACGTCCCAGACGAGGTCTTACATGTACTCAAATATCGATGCCACTGTCCCGGACAGGGTCTTACATGAATCAAATACGATACAAATGTCCCAGACATGGTCTTACACGTAAATCTCATATCAATGCCAACGTCCCAGACGTGGTCTTACATGATATCACATATCAGACACCTATGTCATGACATACGTTATCCTATCTATTCCTAAGTTCGTACGGGACTTCTCGGACATTTATAACTTATCGATATATCCTCGAATTTCATATACATTCCATCTCAAGAATTAATCACAATAATCTAAGTCTCATAGATGCATAAATAACTCAATTCAAATACATTTATTTGTATATCGACTTACCTCGAATTCGGATTAAACGAGCGATTTTGACTACTCGATCACTTTAGATTTCCCTCGATCTAAATCTTTTTTCTTCGGTTCTTGATCTATACATATTCAAATTTAACTCATTTGTCACCAAATCATTCAATTCAATCCAAAGGCACATATTTAGGGCAATTTACAAATTAGCCCTCACATTTTCACATTTTGACATTTTAGTCCTTATTTCACAAAATCACAAAATACACAAAATCTCAATACACCCATGCTTAGCCGAATGTTCATACATCTCATACAAGTCCATACATTTCATTTATTTCACAATTTATTCCCTCAAATATTATTTTCTTAATTAAGTCCAAAATACTCAAAATCATCAAAACTTCAAAGACAAAACTTGTCAATCTAACACATATATTAAATATTTCATCATCAAACATCACAAAGCTCATAGATTCATCAATGGAACTTTTCAAAATCTTCATCAATTCACAAAATTGAAGCATGGGTTTTGAAGAACACGAAGCAACGATTACGAAAACATTGAAATTATTAAAAACTGAAACAAAACATACCTTGAATCAAGCTCAAAAATGGCCGAATGCCTAGCTTAGTTTTCTTTCTTTTCTTTTCTTCAAATTCGGCAATATGGATGATGCTAATGGCTTATTTTATGCCTTTGTTTTATTATAACTTTACTTATTAATTCATTTACCATGTTAACCTTATAATTAAACATATAAAACATAATAATACAAGGCCATAAATGTCCATTAACCATGTCAATGGTTTAATTACAACATAAGGCCACCATCTTTATAAAGACATGACACTTAGGTGCTTTTAACATATAGCATGCAAATTTTGCATCTTTCACAATTAAGTCCTTAAGTCAAATTAAACACACAAACGGACAAATTAATTCACGAAACTTTCACACATGCTTAATCATATACTGCAGACACAAAAAATAATATTAAAATATTTTTATGACTCAGATTTGTGGTCCCGAAACCACTATTCTGACTAGGGTCTAAATCGGACTGTTACAAACACGTTGTGGATCTTTTCTAACTCTGATAGTAAAGCTAGTCTATATGCCACTAGACCTATTTGTTCAATAATATCATATGGCCCGATGAATCGCGGACTCAATTTGCCTTTGCGACCAAAATGAAGTATTTTCTTCCACGTAGATACTTTTAGAAACACTTTTTCACCGATCTGAAATTCAATATCTTTTCGTTTCTAATCCACATACAATTTCTACCGATTTGAAGCCTCTTTCAAACAGTCGCGAATTACTTTCACTTTTTCTTCGGTTTCTCTAACCAAATCAACCCCGTGAATCTGTTTCTCGCTAAGTTCAGACCAATACAATTGATGCGATCCTGACCGCATCATGTTACAACACAACTCGACGCCATCGAGATTGGCCTAAACAAGAGGGGCCTAAGTGCAAAATGAAGCTTAATTTTAGTTTGTTCATTTGTGTGCAGGCCTTAATTAAGCAAGCTTGGGTTGGAAACCATTGCTGGAATAATCAAACAATCAAAGATGTCCGATTTAAGTGTTCCATGCAATTTACTACAAGCTCATTCAGCTCGTTCATAGCTCATCCAAGCTCATTGAGCTCAACATTAACCGGTTTTAGCTTGTGCATCAATTTGCTGAAAAATCTAATTCGGTTTCAGCTCAAATTTAGCTTTATTTAATTTATGCATTTTGAGCTACTTAGTTGCTGGAATAAACTTAAATAATATTTAGTTTAAGTATTAAATGTGTCTTTAGTTATTAAATATGTCTAATTATTCAACATTAAATATGCCTTAGTTAATTAATTTGTATTAATTTGCACAACCATTTAATTTTCTAGAAATCTATTTAATTTGTCTTAGCTCAAACGGCCCTTTAAAGTGTCTTAGACTTAGACAACTTAATTGAGCTAGTTAATGTGTCCTTACCGAATTTTAATTGATGTTTTTAGGAGACCATTCAACTGAATTCAGCTAGTGCATGGACGAAATTAATATGGACATGAATTTGGCTGAAGCATTAAGCTGAATTTAATGTCCAGCAGCTGTTTACTCTTTTCCAAGGGGCTGTTCGTGGAGTTCAATAGCCAAGATGCTGTTCACACAAGTCCATTCAGCTCACAAAACGTTTTCACACCATGGAAGCTATTCATATTCGTCCATTCACACTTGGAGGCTGTTGGAGATCAAGTGTTAACACCAATTGGGCTGTTCATGTGCCACATTCATATTAATTTTGCTGATGATCATTCGGGTGCCCAAGGAAGGATTAAAGCTGATCATAATCATCTTGGTTGCTCAATAATTGAATCCTTTCAGCTTATATATTCAGCTCATTAAATTAGCTGAATTGAAATACTAAACAACCTGATGGTTGGCGTCACCTAGGCCTAGAGGTCTTGAAAAGTTTTGTACTTATTAATTAAGCTTAGTTCAGCACATTAACAGCTTAATTAAGCTAATTGCTTGTGACTATTCAGTTAGGCATAGCTTAGGACTATAAATACCTTGTATTCAGCTGGTTGTATAGACTTTTGCCATTTTGAGTGAATATTGAGTTATTTGTGAAGTTTTCATCTCTCAAATTTCGTCCAAGACTCAGCTTGACTTATCTGCTAGTCTGTGGAGTCAACCTGTTTCTTTTATCGAACTTATCACTCTCGTAGTGTGGCGTTCACCCCAAACTTTATACCTTTGGTTCTTACCTTCCTAGGTAACGGGTCAAGGTTTCTTTTCCATCATCTATTCACCTTAAGGTAACATAAGTCCCAGTTCAGCACTCACCTATAGTGTTGGTTCGATCTTGATACTTAAGTTTGATTTCCATTCCATCCAAGTTAACACCTATCCCATTTTGTTCTTTGTTAGCCAAACCTATAACAAAAAAATACTTAGCCATTTTTGAGCCTATCTTTGTTACCTTACTCCATACTTAGCCTAATTCCAACCATATTTCAAAATTGAATGATACTTCTTCGTTAGACGATCGGGCACATAAACGACTCGGACAACTCAACGAGGCCGTAGTCGTATCATTTGGTATCAGAGCTTGCAAAAACAAGAAGTACGAACGTTCGGAGCTATCTCCGAATAGGTTCGTAAAAAAATAAAAAAAATCCACACATATATATTGTTCAGCATATTGTTGTACAAAAAAAAGAAGAAAATTCGAAGGTTCACAAAAAAAAGTGTTTGAAGTGGTCAATTCTATTTTCCCGATCTACAAAAGTCCTCTTCAACCGAAACCAACACCATTTCACCACACTCAAGCACCCTATATTTTTCTTTCAGCCCACCTTACACCTATTAACCATCTACCTTGCAAAACCCCTTGAAGCTGACCCTTAAGACTAGTAGATTAGTCTAATCGAGTCTTCTACGAAACTTCGAGAGGTGAATCGAGTGGTAAAAGGCACGAGAGTTGTGAGAGCATTAGAGTGAAGAAAAAAAATCCAAATAAAGAGTGCAACAAGAGTGGAGTGTCATTTTTGTTTTCTTTGTGAGTGAAACGTGAGGTTTGTATCGGTAAGGTATTTATCTTCTATTTTAAATTCTTTTATTTTCCATCAATAAATCATGTTTCAGGAAGAGCTTCCAGAATCATATTTTCAATATGTGATGAAAGAAATGTGTAAAATTATGAGATCTAAATTTGAAAGGTTGCATGAACAATTGGAGGAAAGAGACCAATGGGAACGACTATCTCCAAGTCAAAAGACGAAGTCAAGATCATCACGGAGACAAACATCCAATGACTATTCAAGAACAGATCCATACCGTGATTCCTACTCATCGAGGCATTCGAGTAGAAAGAAAGAAAGCTTCGAGTCTGAGGTCTTTCAAGATAACAAATGAGAAGGTAGATATATCTCTTCAAGAGCATCAAAGTACTCATCCACGGAGGATTATTCACGAAGAGTTGATCGTGACCCATATGTAAATGCTTTCCCTTCCTTTGAACGAAAAGCTTGTCATTCTGATTCATTTGTATCATCTCCATCTTGTAATGAAAGGAAGAGACAAAAAGAAATAAAAAGAAAAGAGAGGCAAGAAATGTTAATGCGAGAAAATGAGTGGATCTTAAACAAAATCAAGAGAAGAAAAAGAGAGGTGAAAGAAAAAGAAATTGAAAAGGAAAAAGAGAATGAGAGAAAGAAAAAAGAGATTAAGATCGAAAAAGAGTGTGAGCAAGAAACGCAAATTGAAAAAGAAAGTGAGACTGAAGAAAGAAAAGAAATTGTGAAGAAACGAGTGTCGTCGAGTTCTCAAAAAAAGAGATCAAGGTAAGAGAGAGAGAGTTTGAAAATGAGTTAGAAAAATAAACGAGTGAAAAAGACGAGAGAGAACAAGAAAAAGTGTGGAATGTCTTTACTAACCAACATGTGAGTTTTCCTCGTATTGTTTCTTCTTTTCAGGTTTCTAAAGATTCGTTTGACAAGTTTCAACTTCATTATCTTCCTGAAGAGAGGCGGTTCAAGTTGTTCAGCAAAGGTAAGATCGTAGATGATCTTAGTCCACAACTGCTTAAAGGTAAGCAAGGTAAGGGTTCCCTAGCATTTGACTTTAAACAATCCCACTTGAATGTTATTGATAAGGTTGTCGAAGACTTAGTTTGTGTAAGAGCTCCTTATTTTACTTTGGTTGATTGTCATTCTCTGTTTGTTGATGACAATTTCGTTTTAAGTGGAGGCATGAAAAGTTGTTTACTTGATGTGTTTTGCTTTGAAAAATATGTTGATGACGTTGGATTAATTCAGCTTGTGCAAACTTTGGACGTGCGTGATAGCAATTATTCACATAAAAAGATTGATTTATTCGATTGTGATGGTTATGTGAATTCTTTATATTTTTGTGCGAAACCCTCTTGTATAAGCATGCCTTTGCGAATGAAATATGAAGGGTTTGATTGCTCGAATGTATGTATGCCTAAATCTTGTTTGCTTGGCATGTGTGATGTCTTGGTGAAAACAAAATTTTTGTTGCGTTGCGGAACGACCGATCAAAACCGTGTTTTTAAACCCGGAGCATGTATTCCAAAGTTGATGACAAGCGAAGGTGAGTATCAAAATTGTATTTTGAATCAATGTGTTGACCCCTTTTATTTGCTCCGAGTTTTATCTTTATTTTGTCTAAAAACAAAGCGTGTGAATCTTGTTGTCTTGCAAAGTCAAAATTCGATTTATGATTCATGAAATTGCTCCATACTGTGGTTTAAAAGGTTTGAATGTGTTTTGCATGATAATAACTTAAAATTGCTTCATGTTCTTTCTACGATGCCGATCTTGAAACTGTCACATCCAATTGAAATGGCAAGAGAATACCTTGTCTTTGATGCCGGTGCACATCGTTCTATATCATTGTCTAAGGGATTTGAACCATGGAAAGTTTATTTCCAAAACTATAGCTATCGAATGCCTTGTGATTCAGGTTTGTTGCCATCAATGAATTTCTTGATTCATTATGATAAGGTGAGACCAACTTCCATTTTTGAACCCGGGATTAGATTACGTGATCAATTTTTGATTCATTGCGGAAAGGTAAAACCAACTTCCATTTTTGATCCCGGCATTGGTTTATTTATGAATAGCATTTCAGAAAGTTCTTTTGTGCCTATAAATTATTTTGTCACTAATTGGTTCCGTTCTTGTGTAGGTGATAAGCTGAAGTGGTATCCTCCTAAAGAGGGAGGGTATGCAAATAATCTATTTCCTTTTCGAACCATTTGTGGTTCTTGGGTTTTTGGAAATGATTTTGTTAGACTCATGAACAAAAGGGTTTGTGTAACAGTCCGATTTAGACTCTAGTCAGAATAGTGGTTTCGGGACCACAAATCTGAGTCAAAAAAATATTTTAATATTATTTTCTGTGTTTGCAGTATATGATTAAGTATGTGTGAAATTTCTTTGAATTAATTTGTCCGTTTGCGTGTTTAATTTGATGAAAAGGATTAAATTGCATAAAAGATAAAAGTGGCCTTCTAATTGAATAAGTGCTGAATTGTTATTATCTTTATTATGAGAAGTCCTTAAGAGGTTATTATGCCATTAATGTGTTAATGGACATTAAAGACCAACCATTATATGTGTTATTATATGTTATTTGATAAACCGTAAAAGTAACATATTTTAATCCCACATTTAGTATGCTTTTGGATGAATTATCCCTTATTTTATGTAATTTGGTGCTCTTAATCCTTTCTTTTCATGTTATATACTCAGAAAAACACCAAGGGATGAAAAGAACCCAAAACGGGCTTAAAACGGGACAAATGGGCCAAAGCATGAAATCGACACGTCCTGGACCAAAGATCACACGGCCGTGCCTCCTTAAAGATCTCGAACACGGCCTAGACCATGATTTACATGGCTGTGCCTCATCAACGAAGTCCACACGGCCTGACCACGATTCACACGGGCGTGTGCCATGGCCGTGCCCCTACCGCGGCCAAGAGGAGTTTTACTCAGATTTGGATGCTTGGAGGCAAAGAAACACACTCCAAAGTCTAATTAAACCCCCAATTAGGAATTACACTCAAATTAGGATACTTGGAGGCCAAGCAAGGCATCTCAAAGCCTATATAAACACCCTAGGGGGCAACATATTCGGGGAGTTCGGCAGAAGCCTTCTGCCAGGGCTTTTGTCAGGGCGGTTAGCTAGGCCAAGGAGCCAAGCCGAAAAGGTCAGAGTTGTGGGAATCACTCGAAGGTAGCCAGTTGATCCATCTCAAGAAGCCGGGATTCTACTCAAGACGGCGGATCTCTCCTTCAATTCCTTCAGGGAGTTTTAGGGATTTCTTATGTTTTGTTTTATCTTTTCTCTTAAGATGTTTTCTTATTTAGTTATGAACTAAATCCTTCAGATACCTGAAGGGGATGAAACCTATGATGAATCTTATTATTATTTTCTAAATTATATGATAAATACTTAGTTTGTTCTTAATTATGTGAGCTTTATCCAAATTTAATGTGCTTAGGTGGAGGAGGAATAGACCCTGCCTAAGAGTAGATCTAGCATAATTAAGCGGAGTTGATTGCACGCCTAGAGATAGGGTGACGAGATTTTGCCGGATTAGGGTGAAACCTAATATGGGAGTCCATAGATCGATTTACTGCTATTTTAGGGGGTTATTATAAGAGAACGAGAGTTCCACTAATTAACCTAGGGTTAGACGTTATTCACCTCGAGAGAGGGTTTAATATACGTTAGGGAGTCTTACGGATCAAACTAAGTAAATAAAATCATATGGTTTAGTGATAGATAACAAGTGAAGTCTAAGTGGATTCTTCCTGAGGGTATCATCTAAATCAACTGAGTTTTTCTAAAAGTTATCTCCCCAATTTTAGTCTTTTTTCGTTTTTGTGTCCTTAGCTTAGTAATTCGTTAAATTTAGATTAAATGCAACTTCACTTATTTTAGGTTAAATAATAAAAAGAAAGTTAGTATTAGTACTTTTAGTTCCTTTGGGTTCGATAATCCGGTCTTGCCTAAGCTATACTACTGTTCGATAGGTACACTTGCCTTTAATCATTGTCAGAGTTAGTTTCGTGTTCGATCGTTTCTTTTATAAATTTTAAAGCTCTGATTCACAGTGATCAAGTTTTTGGCGCCGTTGCCGGGGAACTAAAATATTAAGAAAGCTTAATTTTTTTTACTTTAGCCAATTTTTTTATTGCAATTTAATTTAATTTATTTTTTTTATTATTAGTTTCATTTTTTTTTTACTTTGCTAATTTTTCTTTTATTTTCTTTGTGAGTAATTTTAGTTTATATAGGAGATGGCACTAAATAACTATCGGTGGCAAGTTATGAGGACAACGCCAACAAAAGCCGCTTGATGTCTTCAACCTCGACGTGGTCACAAAGTTATCTAACCAAACTAGAGATGATGAATGAAAAGATGGATGGTTTGTATAGTCTCTCGCAGTACACCCGAAATGCAATATGACTCGAATCTAGGAGGCGTGGCGAATCTCGAGTACCCACCCTACGGATATGGCATGGAAAACAAGCAAGCTCACTATACGGGTAACTATTCTAGACCACAAAATAATTTTTATAATGACACTTATAATGCAGGTTGGAGGTACCATCCTAATTTCTCATGGGATGATCAAAATAGCCAAGGATCAGAACTTCCTCCAGATTTTCAACAACCACCTCACCAACAGGAAGATGAGTCGAACATTGAAGAGATGCTGACAAAATTCATGGCAGCCACAGAAACTCGTCTCAAAAACACCGAAACAGCACTCGAAGATCAAGAGGCATCAATCAAAGGGATCGAGAACCAAGTTGGGGAACTTACTAAGTCAGTTGGACAACTTGCGAAGCTGATCTCAGAACAACTACAAGAAAGCTTGCCAAGCAACACTGAAACTAACCCAAAAAAAGAAATTCAAACCATCACAGCTCATGATAGTAAAGGGTTAGATGAACCCAACTCAATACATGTAACACCCCAAACCCGGACAGGACACCACGTCCGAATCTGGTATGCTACGGGGAAAACGTTTTTGAGAGATAGGATTTTTCGTTTAAAAGTGGGGCGAAAACATAGTGAACTTGAAGAAAATTTGAGTAGGCCTGTTTGATTAGATTTTGAAAACTTATCCAAAGTATATAGTTAAAAAAACGAGTTGATTTCATTTAGCAATTCCAATGGTTCCTTAGTGCTATTTTGAAACCTTTCTGACTTAGTCGAATATCGAGTTTGGTTTGAAAATCACTTGAGTTTATTTTATAGCAAAACATAGTGAGATACCCGATGGTATGTTTTAAAACACATTGCGTTATAGTTTTGAAAACGTTGTCTTTCCAAGTTTTAGTAAATTTCATGCCAAGTTGTTTGTTAAGCAGGTTGAGAATCTAATTAAAACATAACCATCAAAAAAAAAAAACATAGTTTAAAGGCCTTTTACAAATCCAAATTAAAACCCAAATAAAAGTAATTAAATTAAAGTACCCAAATGATAGAGTTGGAGTAAAACTTTATTAAGCATGGCATGAGCACCCGAGTCCATCCGGCTCCATGTCGCGTCTCACGAGTCACCTGAAATGTCAAAGGAGAGGGTGAGTCGAATGACTCAGTGCATAAATCCCGCTCCCGATGAAACAACATGCTAACACACATCATACATAGCAACATGATTAATGCAACCCAATCCTAACCATCCGTATCTCCTTTTCTACCCCGTGTGGTACCAAACCACTGGTGGTGCCAAACCACTGGTGACATATAGTCACAATGTGTTACCAAAACACTGGTGTCCCAAAGACACAATGTGCTACCCAAGCACTGGTGACCGTAGTCACGATAATCGAATGATGGGGCCAACCCATCGTGTGATACCCAATCACTAGCAGACGATCCCATATCTCAAAGTGGGGCCAACCCACGGTGGTGTCAAACCACAGGGACAAGTCGCAATGAGGTGCCCAACCTCTGGTGTCCCAAAGACACAAATGTGCTACCAAAGCACTGGTGACCCAAAGTCACAAAGTGTGTTACCAAAACACTGGTGCTCGTCAGCACAAAATATCACTGCTCCCTCTACTCATATCACCCATCAACAAACCAACTCATGTAATCATGCATATCATACAAATTATGCATATCATGCTAATATGTTTGACTCATGCCCCATATCACATACGTACATAGTCATGATACCATATAGATCATCAGTAATCTAGTAACAATACTGACTTACCCGGATACGTACACATACCCCGTTTGGGTATCAATAATCCATCATCTTGTCATGATTTTAATAGGCAAACAGGTTTAATAACAATATCACTAAGTATGGGTGTGTTAGTTACACACACAGTAAATACTGAGTTCGAAACCCAACTAAAACGATCTAAGTCCCTCGATTACTAGCTCCTACACTCGGCCAACACACATAGGGTTAGGCATCTATAACATTCGGCCACCATCAATTAACCAAAGGGGTCAATATCCATCCCTTACCTTGAAGATGATTTGGTTTCCAACCAAACCTCGAACCAACAGTGGTTCTTTTGATAATCGGCCACCACCTAATAAGAAGAACCATTAATCCCTAACTAACTTGGCTTAACAAGATAAAAGAATCAACTAATAGAACTGGCCCTTACCAATACTTACCCCAAATGGTTAACCAAAGGACGAAGGCTCCACTTGATTGTATCCAAAATCCGAATGACCTATAATGAAATCGATTAAACACAAGAGATTAACACCCTTCACCCAATGCCGAAATCGGCCCTTAATCAAACCCAAATCGATAGAAGACAAGGGAGAGGAGGAATGGCCATTCGGCCAAGCACTTACCCAACACCAACCAATATTCGGCCAACAACCACCAGGAGAGGGGATAGATTCGGTCAACACTTAGAAAAAAAATAAGAAAAGAATTCGGCTTTACACAAAGGGAGAAATACAAGAGAAGGATGAAAAGAGAGGGGTTGATATTTGGCCAACAATAGAAATGGGAAAAAGAAGAAGAACAAGAAAGTACTTTCGGTTCTTAAAAGAAGAAGAAATGAAGAAAAATTTTGGGGATAACTTTCGGCTATCAAAGTGTTAATAGGAGAAAGAAAATATGAGAACACTAGGGTAATGGTTTTGGCTCAACACAAATGAAAAGGAAGAAAGATGGAAGGGCATTCAGCTATCAACAATATTGAAAGAACACATAAAACCAATTTTGGCAAGCTTTAGGAGGTTTGATCTTTCGGTTTGGGAAGAAAGATGGAGGAATTCTCTTGGAAAACAAATTCGGCTAGCTAACAAAAGAGAGGATTTTTGCTTGACACAAAGTGACCGAATATGCACTAAAATTCAAAAATGAATTTGGCACTCCCATATCCCCCTTGCCAAAACCGCCACTCTCCACACACACCCCAACATTCGGCCACTACCCATATTTGCTCACAACCATCCATTCAAAACACTTTGAACAAGTCTCCTTCCTAAATTCACTCTCCACCCATCATTTGAACACTTTGACCTAGTCCATGGCAAGAGTTTGAGCGCCTACAAACTCTCCCTTCCTAGGCGTCCAAAAGAAAGCCAAAAGGTGGCCACTCCGCAGCCTTGAACACAAGATCTCTCCCTCCCGCAAATGACGCCACACACACAAGCCTTAGTGGCGCCTATCCCGCCACTCCACCAGCTCCTTTCTTGTTCAACAAAACACCAAATAAAACTCTTATACCCTAGCTCCAACAGCTCCCACGACTTAACACCCAAAAATCAAAATTTTCCTACCTACCTGTGCACACTCCTAACCCATAATTAAGCCCCTAAAACACCGAAATAGCAAACAAAGACACACTAAACACATGCAAAAACATGCAACAACAAAATAGCCCCCTAACCCGGGATATTACAGTTCTACCCCCCTTAAAATAATTTCGACCTCGAAATTACCTGATCAAAAGAGTTGCGGGTATTGCTGTCTCATCATATCCTCGGGTTCCCACGTAGCTTCTTCTACGCCATGATTCCGCCAAAGAACCTTAACCAAAGGCACAGACTTTCTACGCAGGACCTTCACATCCCGATCAAGAATCTGCACAGGTTCCTCTTCCATGGTCAAATCTGGATTTACCTCGATCTCTTCCACTGCTACCACATGCGACGGATCTGAACGATACCTCCGAAGCATCGAAACATGAAAAACATCGTGAATCTGACTAAGATCTGCTGGCAACTCAAGTTGATACGCTACTGGTCCAACTCGTCTCAATACCTTATACGGCCCAATAAACCTCGGACTTAGCTTGCCTTTCTTCCCGAACCTCAACACCTTCTTCCAAGGCGAGACCTTCAGGAAAACTCGATCCCCCACAGCAAACTCTATATCTCTTCGCTTAAGATCGGCATAAGACTTCTGCCGGTCCAAGCTTCCTTCAATCGAGATCGAATCGCCTTAACCTTGTCTTCGGTCTCAAAGAACCAACTCGGGTCCCAACAAGCGACGTTCACCTAACTCCGTCCAACACGAGGTGAGCGACACTTCCTACCATACAACGCCTCATACGGTGCCATCTTAATGCTCGCAGTAATCGTTGTTGTAGGCAAACTCACTAATGGCAAAAACTCCTCCCAACTACCTCAAATCCAAGATACAACCTCTCAAAGATATCCTCTAAGACTGAATGACCCTTTCGATTGACCGTCGATCGCGGGTGAAAAGCCGTCTTTGAAATCCAAACGAGTACCCAGAGCTTGATGCAACGCTTTCCGAACCTTGATGTAAATCTAGGATCCCTATCCGAGATTATCAAAAACCGCACACCGTGCAACCTTACTATCTCTCGACACATACAGCTTCGCTAGCTTCAAGTGAGTAGTCAACCTCACCGAATAAAGTGAGCTGATTTAGTCGATCGATCCACCACTACCCAAATCGAATCTTTCTTGCTTGGCGAAGCGGTAACTCCACCGACGAAATCCATGGTTATCCTTTCCCACTTCCATCGAGGAATCTTCACAGTGAAGCAACCCCGACGCAATCGATGTTCAGCCTTGACTCACGACAAGTCGACACTTCCCAACAAACTCTGTCACCTCCTTCTTCAAGCTAGGCCACCAAAATCGCTCTCTAAGATTCCTATACATCTTACTACCTCCGTGGTGCATAGCATAAGGATCGCTATGTGCGCCCCAAGAATCTTTCGCTCACTCAACATCTTTAGGCATACAAGCCTTACCCTGAAAACACAGAACCTCATCACCAGACAAGCTGTAACCATCCACACCACCATTCTGCACTTGCAACCTTCGCGCACTTAGAATCACATCCTCTAACTGTTTCTCTCTGATCTGCTCAACCCAAGTAGGCTTAACCTGCAACTCTGCCAGAATACTCCCGTTGTCATACAAACTCAAATGGGCAAACAATGCTCTTAAGTCCGAAACAACCTTACGGCTCAACGCGTCTGCCACCACGTTAGCCTTGCCCGGATGATACTCAATCGAACAGTCGTAATCTTTTAGCAACTCAACCCATCTGCGCTGCCTCAAATTCAAATCCTTCTGAGTCAGTAGATACTTCAGACTCTTGTGATCTGTGTAGACTATCGATCTCTCTCCGTATAAGTAGTGCCTCCAAATCTTTAAGGCGAAGACCACAGCCGCTAGCTCCAAATCGTGCGTCGGATAGTTGACCTCATGTGGCCTCAAATTGCCGAGAAGCGTAAGCCACAACCTTACCTTCTTGCATCAAGACACAACCCAAGCCCGTATGTGATGCATCGCAATAGACTGTGTACTCCTTACCTACCAAAGTTGAATTAGAACCGAGCCTCGGTCAAAATCTTCTTTAACTTATCGAAGCTTTCCTTTGTTTCTCAGTCCATACAAACGGAACTTCTTTCCTCAAAGCAACTTGGTCATCGCTACATTTGCTATCAACGAAAAACCCTCAACAAACCTTGGTGAGTATCCGCCAAACCCAGAAAACTCGAATCTCGACCCATCGACTTAGCGGCTTCCAATCCAAAATCGCCTTAATCTTACGAGGATCTACTCGAATCCCCTCACCGACACTACATGACCCAAGAAAGTCACTTCTCTAAGCCGTAACTCGCACTTATCGAACTTAGCATAGAGTTGCTTTTCCTCAAAATCTGCAACACCACTCGCAAATGCTTATCATGCTCTTCCCTCGCCCTTGAGTACACCAAGATGTCGTCTATGAAAACCACGACGAATCGATCCAGTGCATCGCTGAAAAACCCTATTCATCATATCCATAAACGCCGCGGGCGTTAGTCAACCCGAATGGCATTACCAGAATTCGTAGTGCCCATACCGAGTCCAAACGCTGTTTTATGGATATCGCCTCCTTAACTCTTAATCGGTGATACCCGGACCTCAAGTCGATCTTCGAGAATACCGCAGCACCCTCGGTGATCAAACAAATCGCGTCTATCCGCGGGTAACGGATACTTGTTTTTAATCGTCGACTTATTCAATCAAGCGGTAGTCTATACACATCCGCATCGTGCCATCTTTCTTCTTGACAAAGAGTACCGGCGCGCCCCATGGCGAAACACTTGGCACGATGAAACCTCTATCCAATAACTCCCGGATCTCACCTTAAGCTCCACCAACTCCTTTGGCGCCATCCTATACGGAGCAATAGACACCGCGCGCAGGGTAATAGATCTATTCGAACTCTACCTCGCGATCCGGCGGCAAACCCTAAGCTCCTCGGGAAAAACATCGATAAACTCCTTAGCAGTGCACGAACCTTCTCCACAGCCGACTCTTTAGCCTCCAAGGCATACACATGAACCACATACGCTTCACAGCCCTTCCTGACCATCTTCTCTGCTTTCAAAGCAGATACCACATTTGATAAGTAATCTCTCCTATTACCTATCATAGCCACCTCATCACCCTCAACCGTCTTAAGAACCATGCACTTGGGCGCGCAATCCAACCTCGCTCGGTACTTGACCAACCAATCCATCCCAAGAATCAGATCGAACTCCCCAAACGGCAGCTCCATCAGATCAGCAGCGAACACTACCCCTTGGAGTTCTAAGGGTACCTCTCTAAACAGTTTATCTACTACTACAGAGTGACCTAGAGGGCTAATCACAGTCATCCGCCTAGAAGATATCTCGAGCCTAAATCCATGGTCTCTACTATACTCATCGGCAACATAAGAGTGCGTTGAACCCACATCAATCAAAGCAAAGATAAGGAGAACCAAAAATCAAAAACGCACGGTTATGACGCCCGGTGCGTCGCCCTCCTCTCGGCGCCTCGCAAAGATACACTAATCCAGCCGTCTAGCATCGAGCTACTCGCACCTCCGCCCGGTGCTCCACGGCCCCGACCGAACCATTACCACCTCTCGCCATTACCACGCCCCTCTGCGGTGGCGGTCCATTACCTCTCGAATCGATTACGGCCCCCTCTCGGATGAATCTCGCCAACCTACGCGGACGGTCCCTCACCCGGTGTTCCAGAGAACCACACTCGAAGCAACCTTTTCCTCCAGTCAAAGAACCACCCCAATGAGATTTTCCGCGATCGATCACATCATGCGGCGGTCCTCGCCTAGCAAAGAACAACCCTAGCAGGCTGATTTGGCCCACTCGGTCTAGCCCTCTTCTGCGGATTACCCGACGATCCAGAAGCCCCAAAGCTCCTCTTATGCCTATTTCGGTCCATACCCTGCCTCACTGACTCCTTAACACCCTCGGCTACCTTAGCCTTCTCAACTAAGACAAAGCAAACTCGCACTCCTGGCGAGGAGCAATCGCAGACCTCAAGTCGTCTCGAGACCATCCTCGAAAACGAACACACCTCTCATGCTCGGTGGCCACAATGCCCCCGGCATACCTACTCACCAGGAACTCGGCCTGCACTAAAAAGCATTTACTCCCTGAACAAGCCTCGTAAAAGCCTTTCGTTGGGAGTCGACATAACTAGCTCCGATGTACTTCTTTTGATATGCACTGAAATAATCCCATGTCAAATCCTCTGCCGCGCCACATCTGTCCCGAACCGTGAGCCACCACCGATATGACTCATCCCGGAGAAGCGATACGATGCCCTTCGGCTTCTCTTGGTATCCAGTCCGGATCGTCCATGATCCGCTCGGTTGCCTCTAGCGATGATTCAGCGAAGGCTTTGGGAGCAACACGAAACACCTCGGAAGAATTCGGCCCCATTTGCCGAAGTCGCTCAGAATGATTTCCTAACTCCCGCGCCACCACCAACTCCTCGCTACCCTTTCTAACACTCGCAAAGATCGCCGCTGTGACACTGCGTCGCCCCCGGGCCTCGATCTTGGAACTCACCACCTCCGGTGGCGGTGGAACCGGTATCTCATTTTTCAACCCCGACCAGATCCTACGGGCTCGTAAGCGTCATCCTACCACGACCTCGCCCACGACCACGCCCACCTCTAGCGCTCATGACTAATCTTTCTACGATTCGATTAAGAATTTTATGCATCAAGTATTTATTCCACTTGTTTAAAAGCAAGTCTTATGAATATTAAGGAGGATTTGTTCTCGCGAGTTCACAGAATCCTATCAGTTTCAATCTCTAAAGTAGTATACTATTGCTATTCATCAATTCACATCCAATCAACCCACAAGCAATAGTAAGGGTACTTACCTGGGCGAACTGGTGCCGGAGACTCGGTGCCATGCCTTTCAAACCATACTTTAAGAATAAAGACTAACAAAACAACCTTTTGAAAACATTTTGGGCCTCAGGCCCACAGCCGAGCCTTTGAACTTAGCTCTGATACCACAATTGTAACACCCCAAACCCGGACAGGACACCACGTCCGAATCTGGTATGCTACGGGGAAAACGTTTTTGAGAGATAGGATTTTTCGTTTAAAAGTGGGGCGAAAACATAGTGAACTTGAAGAAAATTTGAGTAGGCCTGTTTGATTAGATTTTGAAAACTTATCCAAAGTATATAGTTAAAAAAACGAGTTGATTTCATTTAGCAATTCCAATGGTTCCTTAGTGCTATTTTGAAACCTTTCTGACTTAGTCGAATATCGAGTTTGGTTTGAAAATCACTTGAGTTTATTTTATAGCAAAACATAGTGAGATACCCGATGGTATGTTTTAAAACACATTGCGTTATAGTTTTGAAAACGTTGTCTTTCCAAGTTTTAGTAAATTTCATGCCAAGTTGTTTGTTAAGTGGTTGAGAATCTAATTAAAACATAACCATCAAAAAAACATAGTTTAAAGGCCTTTTACAAATCCAAATTAAAACCCAAATAAAAGTAATTAAATTAAAGTACCCAAATGATAGAGTTGGAGTAAAACTTTATTAAGCATGGCATGAGCACCCGAGTCCATCCCGGCTCCATGTTCGCGTCTCACGAGTCACCTGAAATGTCAAAGGAGAGGGTGAGTCGAATGACTCGATGCATAAATCCCGCTCCCAGATGAAACAACATGCTAACACACATCATACATAGCAACATGATTAATGCAACCCAATCCTAACCATCCGTATCTCCTTTTCTACCCGTGTGGTACCAAACCACTTGGTGGTGCCAAACCAACGGTGACATATAGTCACAATGTGTTACCAAAACACTGGTGTCCCAAAGACACAATGTGCTACCCAAGCACTGGTGACCGTAGTCACGATAATCGAATGATGGGGCCAACCCATCGTGTGATACCCAATCACTAGCAGACGATCCCATATCTCAAAGTGGGGCCAACCCACGGTGGTGTCAAACCACAGGGACAAGTCGCAATGAGGTGCCCAACCTCTGGTGTCCCAAAGACACAAATGTGCTACCAAAGCACTGGTGACCCAAAGTCACAAAGTGTGTTACCAAAACACTGGTGCTCGTCAGCACAAAATATCACTGCTCCCTCTACTCATATCACCCATCAACAAACCAACTCATGTAATCATGCATATCATACAAATTATGCATATCATGCTAATATGTTTGACTCATGCCCCATATCACATACGTACATAGTCATGATACCATATAGATCATCAAGTAATCTAGTAACAATCTTGACTTACCCAGATACGTACACATACCCGTTTGGGTATCCAATAATCCATCATCTTGTCATGATTTTAATAGGCAAACAGGTTTAATAACAATATCACTAAGTATGGGTGTGTTAGTTACACACCTGGTAAATACGAGTTCAGAAACCCAACGAAAACGATCTAAGTCCCTCGATTACTAGCTCCTACACTCGGCCAACACATAGGGGTTAGGCATCTATAACATTCGGCCACCATCAATTAACCAAAGGGGTCAATATCCATCCCTTACCTTGAAGATGATTTGGTTTCCAACCAAACCTCGAACCAACAAATGGTTCTTTTGATAATCGCCACCACCTAATAAGAAGAACCATTAATCCCTAACTAACTTGGCTTAACAAGATAAAAGAATCAACTAATAGAACTGGCCCTTACCAATACTTACCCCAAATGGTTAACCAAAGGACGAAGGCTCCACTTGATTGTATCCAAAATCCGAATGACCTATAATGAAATCGATTAAACACAAGAGATTAACACCCTTCACCCAATGCCGAAATCGGCCCTTAATCAAACCCAAATCGATAGAAGACAAGGGAGAGGAGGAATGGCCATTCGGCCAAGCACTTACCCAACACCAACCAATATTCGGCCAACAACCACCAGGAGAGGGGATAGATTCGGTCAACACTTAGAAAAAAAATAAGAAAAGAATTCGGCTTTACACAAAGGGAGAAATACAAGAGAAGGATGAAAAGAGAGGGGTTGATATTTGGCCAACAATAGAAATGGGAAAAAGAAGAAGAACAAGAAAGTACTTTCGGTTCTTAAAAGAAGAAGAAATGAAGAAAAAATTTTAGGGGATAACTTTCGGCTATCAAAGTGTTAATAGGAGAAAGAAAATATGAGAACACTAGGGTAATGGTTTCGGCTCAACACAAATGAAAAGGAAGAAAGATGGAAGGGCATTCAGCTATCAACAATATTGAAAGAACACACAAAACCAATTTTGGCAAGCTTTAGGGAGGTTTGATCTTTCGGTTTGGGGAAGAAAGATGGAGGAATTCTCTTGGAAAACAAATTCGGCTAGCTAACAAAGAGAGATTTTTGCTTGACACAAAGTGACCGAATATGCACTAAAATTCAAAAATGAATTTCGGCACTCCCATATCCCCCTTGCCAAAACCGGCCACTCTCTCCACACACACCCCAACATTCGGCCACTACCCATATTTGCTCACAACCATCCATTCAAAACACTTTGAACAAGTCTCCTTCCTAAATTCACTCTCCACCCATCATTTGAACACTTTGACCTAGTCCATGGCGAGTTTGAACCGCCTACAAACTCTCCCTTCCTAGGCGTCAAAAGAAAGCCAAAAGGTGGCCACTCCGCAGCTTGAACACAAGATCTCTCCCTCCTGCAAATGACGCCACACACACAAGCCTTAGTGGCGCCTATCCTGCCACTCCACCAGCTCCTTTCTTGTTCAACAAAACACCAAATAAAACTCTTATACCCTAGCTCCAACAGCTCCCCTGACTTAACACCCAAAAATCAAAATTTTCCTACCTACCCAAGCACACTCCTAACCCACAATTAAGCCCCTAAAACACCGAAATAGCAACACAGCACACTAAACACATGCAAAAACATGAAACAACAAAATAGCCCCTAACCCGGGATATTACAATACAAGAACACGAGGTAGAAGAAGGTAAAGTAGAGGTAACACGAGAAAAGCCAAAACCGGTAATCAAAGAGTACCAACCTCGCATACCTTACCCCGAAGTAGTAAAGAGAGATGATACAGAGGAACAGTTCGGTAAGTTTCCTAAACTTTTAAAGAAATTACATATTAACTTACCTCTACTCGAAGCTCTTTCGTAGATACCAGACTCTAGAAAATTTTTAAGGGAGCTATTAACGAAAAAGCGAAGGATAGATGAGGAATCACATATGGAACTCAACGCAAAGTGCTCGGTAATTCTACAAAATAGACTACCACAGAAATTAAAAGATCCATGGAGTTTTACAATTCCATACATAATTGGTAGTTTATCTATATAAAATGCGTTAGCCAATTTAGGGGCAAGCATAAATGTTATGCCTTATAAACTGTTTAAACAACTAGGTCTAGGGAAACCCAAACAAACTAGGATGAGCATCCAATTAACTAATAAAACTATCAGAATTCCTAGGGGTATAATAGAAAATGTTCTAATCAAAATTGATAAATTCGTATTCCCAGTAGAATTTGTCATTTTAGACATGGATGAGGATAATAATATTCCTTTAATTTTAGGAAGACCCTTTTTAGCAACTGCCAGAGCTAAAATTGATATCTATGCAGGTGAACTCATACTTCGTGTAGGCGACGAGATAGTCTCTCTTCAAGCTCTTGATTCGGCCAGAACATCAAGTGATAAAGGTGAGAAAGTAAATTCAGTTGATAACAAACTTGTTCCACCTTCATTGCAGGAAACACCACAAAGCTACAAACCGGAGCCAGATCATAGACCTGGTGCCAATAAAGAAGAACTATATGAGGAACGAAGCCTTAAGGTCGATGAACTAGATAAGCGAAAAACACACTTTCAAGAGAAACTAGGAATACACGAAGTGAAACCGAAGGAAACCCCAGACGAGCTGATAGCAACAACAAATCACTTCAAAATAGGGGACCAGGTATTGTTGAATAAGGAAGATCCTCGAATCACCAATTCAGACCTCAAGACAAATGATGAAATCACTTTTGAGGTACTTAATGTCTTCCTATACGGCACAGTTGAGGTAAGCAATCCTAAATTCAACACTTTTGAGGTAAACATTACTCGACTTAAACTTTATATCCATAACCAAATTGATCGCATGAGAAAGGATTTTCACCTCCTCAAACCACCTTGACCACACGAATGAGAGGTAAAGTCTAGCTTAAGACTATAAACGAACGCTTCTCGGGAGGCAACCCGAGCACTAACCCCATTAATTTTTACAGTTTTTTTCTTCTTTTACTTTTATTTTCCCTTAGCACCTAACTATAAACTAACCAAAGTGCAGATTTCCAGACCATACGGCCTTACACACGGCCGCGGCCGTGGCCGTGTGGCCACCACAGGAAGGTACAAGGGCGGGGGCAACCACCAGATCCATAATTCTTATTTAACCCCCTTCTTCCTTTTTATTTTCTAGTTATTTTTCTTTTTCCATTATTTACTTTTATTTTTATTTTTATTTTTATTTTCATTTTTATTTCTTTTAATTTTCTTTTATTTTCTTTATTATTTTCTTCTTATTATTCATTCCATTTAGATTTAGCTTAGGATACAATAAAATTAGGACGGCTGCTTTGAGGACTCTAACGGTTTGAGACGCTTTCCCACGTTCACCTCCAATCCTATCCGGTTTCTTTTCATTGACTTCATCCAAAATTCAGGAAGTTTCACTTCTCTCCCTATCTTATGATTTTATGATTATTTTGCTATTATCTATCTTTGTACATTGAGGGCAATGTACATATTTAGTGTGGGGGGGTTAACTATAGTATTATTTTAAAATCCCTGAATTATGCCTTGTCTTAAAGTAAGTTTCTCATATTATGATTAGAATGAAATTTCTGATGATTTATGATTTTTATTGATATGTTTTAGAGTAAGTCATTGATAATTGTGCATTGATAATTAAATTCTAAGAATACTAGAGAATCAGGCATGATAAGTCTATTTTTCAAGAATTAATTTTTTTAGGCTGTCTACCTGAATTTAAATATTACTTTGAAGTTTGAAATTTACGAGGTTGACATCAAAACACCCATAATTTTTGTGAGATTTTGAGCCTTATAGAGCATAAATTCTTTTTCTTGCTCACTTTATTGATTATGAATGTGTCAACATTGATCTGTTATTCTAGAACTTGCATCGATTATACATGTCGAGACCACACTTTTTTTATTTGATATACAGAAATGATAAAGGCACCTAGGATTTAACCCACTTACTCCACTAAAAACCCACCTTCATAATTAACCCCTAGTGAACCCCTTTGATCCTAACAACCGTTTTTATTGACTCACCCACTAATATTAACCCAAAACCCTTTGTATATTTGTTATCACCATTCCTCGACTCCCTTTTTGTCGAGATTTGATTTTAAGCAGTTGCCTAACTATGTTCTATATTTCAGTTGTTAAAGTTCTTTATTATTACTTGATTTATTTTTTTTAAAAAATGAAGTATATTCATTATTAGTTTTTATTAGTTATGTGATTAAGTGAGCTTATACGTTTGAATTCCAAATATTGAAGAAGAAGCTCGTATTATTAGTTTCAAAGTTTCAATTCATGTAATTATTTATTTATCAGTTCATTTTTTCTAGTTAGGTAATTTGTTAATTCAGTCTCGATTCTAACCCTCTAATTCATCCTTATTCCACACCTTTAACCCAAGCCCCGTTACAACCCTTTCAAAGACCTTTTGATTTGTGTTTCATCTCATATTTTAGTGGTGGAGATTTGATTCTCATGCAAGCCTATGGGATTAAATCTTCATGTTTGACTTTTGAGTGCCTAATTTTGAACCTTAAACACTTTGAGTGATTTGAGTGAATCTTTAAGTGAGGATGTCAATCCTTGTCGATTTTAAATCAGAGGTAATTGTTTAGATGAAGGGAAACACCTATGTTTTGTGCTACAAATGTATGACTTAGACTGTTTGAATCTTTAGGACTCTTTGAGTTGAATTATCCATGTAGGAATTATCTCTGAATTATGATGAAACACTATTAATGACTATTATGAATTGAGGGAAGTTCATTTTAATTATCAGTTGAGAATTTTACTTGAGAACAAGCAAAAGCTTAAGTGTGGGGGTATTTGATAAACCGTAAAAGTAACATATTTTAATCCCACATTTAGTATGCTTTTGGATGAATTATCCCTTATTTTATGTAATTTGGTGCTCTTAATCCTTTCTTTTCATGTTATATACTCAGGAAAACACCAGGGGATGAAAAGAACGCAAAACTGGCTTAAAATGGGACAAATGGGCCAAAGCATGAAATCGACACGGCCTAAACCAAAGATCACACGACCGTGCCTCCTTAAAGATCTCGAACACGGCCTGGACCATGATTTAAACAGCCGTGCCTCATCAACGAAGTCCACACAGCCTGACCACGATTCACACGAGCGTGTGCCATGGCCGTGCCCCTACCACGGCCAAGAGGAGTTTTACTCGGATTTGGATGCTTGGAGGCAAAGAAACACACTCCAAAGTCTAATTAAACCCCCAATTAGGAATTACACTCAAATTAGGATACTTGGAGGCCAAACAAGGCATCTCAAAGCCTATATAAACACCATAGGGGGCAACTTATTCGGGGAGTTCGGCAGAAGCCTTCTGCCAGGGCTTTTGTCAGGGCGGTTAGCTAGGCCAAGGAGCCAAGCCAAAAAGGTCAGAGTTGTGGGAATCACTCGAAGGTAGCCAGTTGATCCATCTCAAGAAGCCAGGATTCTACTCAAGACGGTGGATCTCTCCTTCAATTCTTTCAGGGAGTTTTAGGGATTTCTTATGTTTTGTTTTATCTTTTCTCTTGAGATGTTTTCTTATTTAGTTATGAACTAAATCCTTCAGATACCTGAAGGGGATGAAACCTATGATGAATCTTGTTATTATTTTCTAAATTATATGATAAATACTTAGTTTGTTCTTAATTATGTGAGCTTTATCCAAATTTAATGTGCTTAGGTGGAGGAGGAATAGACCCTGCCTAAGAGTAGATCTAGCATAATTAAGCGGAGTTGATCGCACGCCTAGAGATAGGGTGACGAGATTTTGCCGGATTAGGGTGAAACCTAATATGGGAGTCCATAGATCGATTTACTGCTATTCTAGGGGGTTATTATAAGAGAACGAGAGTTCCACTAATTAACCTAGGGTTAGATGTTATTCGGATCGAGAGAGGGTTTAATATACGTTAGGGAGTCTTACGGATCAAACTAAGTAAATAAAATCATATGGTTCAGTGATAGATAACAAGTGAAGTCTAGGTGGATTCTTCCTGAGGGTATCATCTAAATCAACTGAGTTTTTCTAAAAGTTATCTCCCCAATTTTAGTCTTTTTTCGTCTTTGTGTCCTTAGCTTAGTAATTCGTTAAATTTAGATTAAAAGCAACTTCACTTATTTTAGGTTAAATAATAAAAAGAAAGTTAGTATTAGTACTTTTAGTTCCTTTGGGTTCGATAATCCAGTATTGCCTAAGCTATACTACTATTCGATAGGTACACTTGCCTTTAATCGTTGTCAGAGTTAGTTTCCAGGTTCGATCGTTCTTTTTATAAATTTTAAAGCTCTGATTCACAGCGATCATTATTAAAAAGGTAATTTGAAAAATAAAAGATTATTAAACAAAAACAAAAGCCAAATTCCATCATCTTTTATGCTTCATCACCAAAAATAAGAAAAGAAAATAGAGTTTAAGCTTAGGTTACATTCGGCCATTGATGTTTCTTGATTCAAGGTATGTTTTGCTTCGGTTTTTGATAATTTCTACGTTTTTGTGATCGTTGCTTCGTGTTCTTCAAAACCCATGCTTCAATTTTATGAATTGATGAAGATTTTGAAATATGCCATTGATGAATCTATGAGCTTTGAAATGTTTGATGATGAAATATGAAATATATGTGTTAGATTAACATGTTTTATCTTTGGAGTTTTGGTGGTTTTGAGTAAATTGGACTTAATTGAGAAAATAATATTTAGAGGGACTAAATTGTGAAATAAATGAAATGTATGGACTTGTATGAGATACATGAACATTCGGCTAAGCATGGGTGTATTGAGATTTTGTGTATTTTGTGATTTTGTGAAATAAGGACTAAAATGTGAAAATGTGAAAATGTGAGGGCTAATTTGTAAATTGCCCTAAATATGTGTATTTGGATTGAATTGAATGAATTTGAGTTAAATTTGAATATGTGTAGATCAAGAACCGAGGAAAACGGACTTAGATCGTGGGAAATCTAAAGTGATCGAGTAGTCGAAATCGCTCATTTAATCCGAATCCGAGGTAAGTCAGTATTCAAATAAATGTATTTTAAATGTGTATTTATGCAGTTATGAAATTTAGATTACTATGAATAATGCTTGAGATGTTATGTGATTGGAATCTGAGGAAGTGTCGATAAGTTATTAATGTCTGAGAAGTCCCGAACGAACCTAGGAATAGATAGGATTACATATGTCATGACATAGGTGTCCGATATGTGATATCATGTAAGATCACGTCTGGGACGTTGGCATTGATTCGAGATTTCATATAAGATCACGTCTGGGACATTGGCATCGATATGAGACTTACGTGTAAGACCATGTCTGGGACATTAGCATCGTATTTGATTCATGTAAGACCCTGTCTGGGATAGTGGCATCGATATCTGAGTACATGTAAGACCTCGTCTGGGACGTTGGCATTGTACGACTATTCTGAGCATTCCGAGTATCCTATTAGATTCTGAATGGTTCAACGGGTAAGTCCGAGAGGTGAATGACTACATGAAATGTATAATGATTCAGGTATGATTGAAAAGTACACCATGTACGTGTATAAAAGGTAAGTACATTTACATGGACTTACTAAGGTGAATATGTGTATTGATGTTGTGAATATGTATGTGATAAACATACTTGAATGAGTTATGTGAATATGTGATATTTGAGCTGTGGAAAATGAGTAAGCAATGGTTAAATAATGAGCCAAAGATGATGATATGTATTTGCAAATGAGTGACCTTAATGTCTTTGTATTAATGTGGCTATGTGTATTTTTATGTTAAGTTTATTTATATATGGCTTACTAAGCTTTTGGAAAGCTTACTCTGTATGTGTTTGTTCTGTTTTATAGATCTTTAAAGCTACTGAAGGCTCGGGATTCGTCGAGGATCGTCATCACACTACTCAAACTTAATTTCATACCTTTTGAAAATGTATATACTAAAGTATGGCATGTATAGGCTAGTCATATTGGTTTATGTTTGAGATGTGTATATATAGCCATGTGATATGGCTAGGTATTTGGTTGGAATATGTTTAAGCAAATATGTTATATGGTACTTGATTTTGGTATGTATTTGTAACAGTCCGGTTTATACCCTAGTCGAAACAGTGGTTTTGGGACCACAAATCCGAGTCAGTGAATTATTTTAATATTATTTTCTGTGCCTATGATATGTGATTAAGCATGTGTTAAAGTTTCGTGAGTTAATTTGTCTATCTGTGTGTTTAATTTGAGAAAAAGACTAAATCGCATAAAAGGTAAAAGTGGCCTTCTATTTAATTGAATGGCCTAATTGATGTGGCTTTATTAGTGTGAAGTCCTTAAAAGGCAAATAGCCACTATTTTAGATAGTGGACTGTATTAGGTGATGATATGATTATATATATATATGATTTTATATATTAATATTATAAGTTAAAATTTGTATTATATATTATAAGGTTATAATATAGTAAAAATAAACATTGTTTTCATCATTTTAACTCATCCACCACCGAAATTATAAGAAAAAGAAAGAACAAAAGCTTTCAAGGGTTTCGGCTATGGTTTGGCTTAATTAAGGTAAGTTTTGACTTCGATTTTTGATAATTTCTACGTTTCTGTAATCGTTGCTTCTTGCTCTACAAAACCCATGTCTCAATTTTAAGAATTGATGAAGATTTCGCAAAGTGACATGAATGAACATATGAATTTTGTGATGTTTAATAGTGTTATATGAAAGCTATATGTTAGATGAACATATGTTGTTCTTGAATTTTTGATGAATTTATCTAATTAGGGCTAAGTTGAGAAAATAGTAATTTGAGGGACTGAATTGCAAATTTGATGGAAAATATGGGCTTGTATGATATACATAAGCACTCGGCTAAGCATGAGCATGTGATGATTTTGTGTATTTGATGTTTTGAAAAAAATGGACTAAATTGATAAAATGTGCAAATGTGAGGGTTAAGTTGTAAATAAGCCTAAATGTGTGATTTTGGATTGAAATGAATATGTTTGTTAATAAAAGGGTTAAATTTGAATATGTTTAGATCAAGAACCGAGGAAAATGGACTTAGATCACGGGAAAGCGAAAGTAACTGAGTAGCCATTTCTGTTTCTGTTAAATCGAATCTGAGGTAAGTCATTATGCAAATAAATGTATTTGTATTGAATTGAGTATGTTCACATAACTATTGATAACGATGAATGTTTATGAGATGATGTGTACGTGAATTTCGATATAAGAACGACATAGTGGCAATGTCCGAGAAGTCCCGTACGAACCTAGGAATAGATAGGATTAGCTATGTCATGACATAGGTGTCTGTTCTGATATATCATGTAAGACCACGTCTGGGACGTCGGCATTGATATGAGATTTTGTGTAAGACAACGTCTGGGATGTTGGCATCGATACGAAATTCACGTGTAAGACCATGTCTGGGACATTGGCATCGTATTGATTTGTGTAAGACCCTGTCAGGGACAGTGGCAACGATATCTGAGTACATGTAAGACCTTGTCTGGGACGTTGGCATTGTACGACTATTCCAAATTTTCTGAACATCCTATTAGATTCCGAACGGTTCAACGAGCAAGTATGTGATACGAAAGGTTACGTGGATTATAAATCCATTTCAGGTACGTTTAATAAGTACACAAGGTGTGTATGAAAGGTAAGTATCTATATGAACTTACTAAAATGAAAACGTGTGCAATGAAATGATGAGATGATATGTGAAATTTTGCTAGATGAGCTATGTGTATATGTGGTAATGAGTTGAATTATGTAATAGGTTATGGCTAAACGATTGAGCCAAACTCTATGTGAGATGTATATGCTATGAGAACTATTATTGTCATTGTATAAATATGCTATGTGCATTTTAAGTTAAGTTTATTTGTATATGACTTACTAAGCTTTTGGAAAGATTACTCTGCGTGTGTGTTTTTGTAACACCCCAAACCCAGCCTAGAAGTTAGGCCCGAATCCAGCGTGTCACATTGAAGTGTTTTTGCGAAAACCTTATTTTCATTGAAAACCCTTCTAGAGAAAAGTTAAGTAAAATCCTGTTTGCTTTCAAACCGAGGTGTAGCAAAAACCATTTCCTTGTTACTATGTAAAAATTTCCTTTGACAGCGGAAGCTCGTTCTTAAAACACAATTATTTTCAAAAAACTTGAAATATGCTTAAAAGAAATAAATCCAAGTTAGTTTCAAAATTACAAAGCCTAGTGGAAGTAATGGAATAATAACTAGAGGAAAACCTTATTACAATCCGAAATAACTTAAAATAAACAACTTAAAATCCAGAATTTAGATATTAAGGAAAACAAGTCTAATCGTCTTGCTAGTTGGCCACCTCACGAGTCCCTCCATCCGTGGAACCGCCCTCTTTGAGGATCACACGAGAAAAATAAAAGATGGAGTGAGTTTTGAAAACTCGGTGTGTATGCGACCCTCGTCAAACAAATAGCATACATATCATAATAATAACATAATAGTATCACACATGCAATGCAATGCAAACCCTCCCCAAATAATCCATCCGCTACACAACATTTCCCTTCCAACCCTACACTCCTTTGGGGATTTCTAAATCGACCCACCCATCTGATACACATCAAGGGTAGCCCGGTTGCGGTACCACCAAACGTTGCAGCAAGGTTGCTAAGCATATAATGGGCTTAAAAAGCCATCGGTGGATCCACAGTTGTCAAGCAACCATGCGATCCTCATATACTTCCTCCGTTCCATAATTCCCACCCATATGCATCCTAAACAAAATATCATATGAATGCAGCAAAAGTACATGTAACAACCATAAATCTTACATTCAACACATAGGGGCATTTTAGTCATTTTTGCCCTTAGGGGCATTTCGGTCTTTTCACATTGTTATGGGTCTATTACTTACCTTGGTCCGTTATCAAGTCCTCGCTGGCTAAAGTGAACAGATACTATGCACCAGGTAGGATTCCAGAGAAGAGGAGGTGAGTCATTAAGATCGCTTAAGTACCAAGCTCTCCCTAGATCCAATCCTAGACATGCATATACCCATTGCCACACCTTAACCTTATGACTTGTCCACGGTCACATTTAGTTAATAATTAAAGTTTTATGTAAGGTTAAGCAATTTACCAATTACTAAGCCTAAGACCCCTTACAAAGCCCATACAAATTCACATACGTTCATATGGCCTATCAGGCCCAATCTCATTCGTATGGCCCACTAGGCCCAAATCACATTCGTATGGCCCATCTGGCCCAAATCACATTCATATGGCCCATTAGGCCCGATCATAATCAAATCATACAACCACCCATATCAATCTATCATTCAATTTCACATATCAACTCTTGCTAAATTGAGCCCACGAGCTCGACAAGCCCATTTAGCCCCTTCTGGCCTGGTTGGCCAACAGTGGCCCGAGACCATGAGATCTCTCTCTTGGTCCTGGTAATCATATCGGTTTTCCCACACGAATGTTCGCACGCTCGTGTGGTTTCCGGCGCCAACCTTTCAGCTTTTTGGCTTTTCGACATTCCGATTGTTTGGTATTTCAGCTTTTACCGATTTGTCGTGTGTGAAGTGTATGTACACACCTGGTAAATGAGACGTGTTACACTATCCTCAGCCTTGAACCTAAAACCAATACCAACCTCCAATCAATCACACGCTTAACCACAATATTTACCAAAAACCAAAGCCTTACCATAACCTTACTGTGTGCCACCAGTCCTAATAGCCCTTTCTTAGCTACTACTCACGAATATCCCCTAGATCTGCATCAATCTTAATCATTAAAGAAAAAATAATAGGTGACTTGTATCCACTTAAGTCACCCTTTCCCTTACTATAGACTATTCGGCCAACTTATCCCAAAATCAAGAACACTTACCCAAAAGTTGAAACGTATGGATAGCTTTTCGGCAGAGACTTGTAGATCAAAGCTTGATTCTGATTTTTTTCCAAGATCTGATCCACCAAAAATAAAAGGAATGATGATAGCACGACAAAGATTTGGTAACTAGAATATTTGGCATAAGGTTTGGGGCGATGAAGGAATCGGCTTCAAGAGCAAAGGTTTTCGGCTTTTGAAGTCACGAATATTTGGTTCCCAACAATTGAGATGAAGGTGGGACGGCACAAGCAATGGAGAAAGAAGAGAATGATATTCGATTTAAGGCTTTAGGAGAGAAGAAAAGAAAACACATAAGGAAGAGGCGAGGTTTAGAACAGAAAAAGTGGAGGAGAATTCGGCAGAGCACTATAGTTGCCAAAATAACACAAAGGGAATTCCAATTGCCGAAATAGCACAGAGGGAATTCGGCACCCCCTATTTATACACAAAATCGAAACTCTGCAAAGTCCCAATCGGCTCCAACTCTTCCCCATCTCATCTCCTCATTTTTGTCCCTGATAACTCCCCAATCATTTTCCTAAATTTTCTCTTCTGATCACTCTCCTTAGAGTCCATCACCACACCACTTCCACCCTTCTAGAAGGCCAAAATTAAACAACTAAAAAAATACTAAGCTAGGATTCGAACCTAGGATCTCCTTGCTAGCCCATAACGCCACCTCCCTATACCCTAAGTGGCGTCACTTAGCCACTCCACCCCAAGACTCTTTGATGCCAATTTTCCCTATTTTTATTTAAAAGCCCAACTACTCACCGCCCTAGTTCCTTTAATAATTAATTAAAAAATCCTTCTCCTCAAAGTTTGAACCCAGAACTTCTCCAACACCCCTAGACACTCCAAGTTTATTAAACCCTTAAAGCCAATATGTCATTTGTCATTTTCTTACTTTAAAAAAAATTATGAGACCCAAAGCCCAATAGGCCCAATTCAACTAGGCCCAAATTTGGGGCATTACAGTTTTCTCTGCTTTATAGATCATCAAACCTACTGAAGGCTCGGGGACCATTGAGGATCGTCATCACACTACGCAAACTCATTTTGGCATCTTTTGGAAATGTATATAGCTAGATATGTCATGTATAAGCTAGTTTTTTGTGTAAGTTTGATGTATGAACTTAGCCATGTGATTTGGCTAGTTATGTGTTGGTAATATGCTTTAATGAATATGATAAATGGTGCATGTTTTGGTATGGTTTGATAGAATATGAAATGGTTAAGTTTATGGTAAGTGTATGGATGAATTATGCTTGTGTATACATGATTTTTAGTCTTGTAAATTGGTATGAATGGAATTGGATTGGAATGTAGAGATTGGATGATTATTTTGATATGTTCTTGATTGTAAAATGTGCATGTGATTTATTGGTATTTTTCTTGTAGGTTTGACCCTAATGTTGGTGGCATTTTGGCCTTGTAAATGGCCTATTTTGCCACACGGTTGTGGCACACGGGTGTGCCTGATGACCGTGGGTGTAAGTCAATATTTAGCTAAGAGTGCACAGCCACGGCACACGGGTGTGCTTGGTAGCCATGTGGTTTAGTCAGGATCGACCACGGCCAAGGTACACAGGCGTGCTTGGTGGCCATGGAGTTAAGTCAGGTTCGACCACGGGGGAGACACATGGGCGTGTCTAGCAGCCGTGGGAGGCACACGGTCTGCCCACACGGGCGTGTAACTCCTGAAACTTAGAAAAGTTTTAAATTTTTGAGAATTTTCGTAAGAGTTTGACATAGTCCCAGCCCTACTCTAAAGTATGTTTAAGGTCTCATTGACCTATGGAAGGGACTCTTTGATGTGAAATGATGTTTTGTAATATGAATTATCTATAAAAGTTTTTGATATGTCCGGTAATACCTTTAACCCTAATCCGGTGATGGATACGAGTTAGGGGTGTTATAGTATTCATGGTTGTGAATTGATCATAGTAATGATAAGTCTATGGATGCAAAGATTAACATGTTATAGATGGTAAGTATGTGATAGAATGTACTTTGAAATGTTTGTGATTATATTAAGTTAAATGGTTCCTAAGTTGAAGTGTATGAAATGTACTTGAATGAGTTGAAAAGGATGAGCATTTAGTATGTTTTTTTTTGGTTGCCAATTGTGTTTGGTATGATGCTTGTAGGTGCTTATATGGATGACCCAAGTGTGGGTTGCAATTTGGCCTTGAAAATGGCCTATAATTGCCCACACGATTGAGCACACGGGCGTGTGGCTCGACCGTGTCCCTCGTGGTTACATTTCAAATACAAGTCAGGCTCGACCACGGGCTGGACACACGGGCGTGTGACTGGCCGTGTGGTCCAAGTCAGGTTCGACCACGGGTGAGGCACACGGGCGTATCCACTGCAGTGTGGACAAGTCAGTATGTATGCCCTATTTTGACACGGCTTAGACACACGGGCGTGTCTGAGGCCGTGGGAGGCACACGGCCTGCCACACGAGCGTGTGACCTCTGTAACTTTGAAATTTTTTTAAATTTCTGAGAATTTTTGTATGTTTTCGGTTTAGTCCCGGCCCTTTTCTAAAGCATGTTTAAGGTCTCGTTGACCTATTTTAGGGACACTTGGTTTGGATTCATCGAATTATATTATGAAATGTCCGTAAAAGGTTTTGATCCGTCCGGTAACGCCTTTAACCCTAGATCGGTGATGGTTACGGGTTAGGGGTGTTACATTTTGTTGGTATCAGAGTTACGGTTTAGTCGATTCTCAGACTAACGTAGCGTGTAAGAGTCTAGCTATACATGCCATATATTTAAACTGTGATAGTGTGATGAATCTTGGCGAGTAAAATGTGTTTAACGTATAGTAATGGATCCCGAAAGAGCCATAGTTGATGACGTTGAAAGCAATGCGCCTACTCTCGCTCAAGGGACAGCGCCATCTGATTCGAGACCGGCTACTAGCGGTCAAGACGGAGAAGCTAAACAAGATTTCTTCCAAATGATGAACGAGTGGTTCACTTAGTATGTAAGAACCAATCCGGCTGTTTCACAACCTCCGCCCCCGCCTAATCCCCCTCAGACTTCAGTTGTACCTCTGGTTATGAATCTGAATCTATTAAATAAACCTTCGGTTGACAAAATCTGTAAATATAGGACTGAAGAGTTCAGGGCTACTAGTGATGATGATGCTGAGAGAGCAGAATTTTGGGTAGAGAACACTATCCAGGTATTTGATGAAATGTCGTTGAATCCTGAAGAATGCATAAAATGTGTTGTTTATTTGTTATGAGATGCAGCCTATCAGTGGTAGAAGACTTTGATTTCCAAAGGAACGGGTTACTTTGGATTTCTTCCAGTCTGAGTTTCAGAAGAAATACTTCAGTCAGAGATTCATTGATCAAAAACGAAAAGAATTTCTAGAATTGAAACAGGGCCGTATGTCTGTCACTGAATACGAACGAGAGTTCTAGAGACTAAGTCAGTATGCTCGAGAATGTGTATCTACAGAGGTAATAATGATCAAAAGATTTGAAGATGGCCTTAATGAAGATATTCGGTTGTTAGTTGGGATTCTGGAGATAAAAGAGTTTGTGGTGCTTGTTGATTGAGCATGTAAAACCGAAGCACTCGGGAAAGATAAAAGAAAAGTTGAGTCTGAAGTCAGAGAAGCGAGAAAGAGATTTTCGAGCAAATCATTTCAGTCTACTTCAAAGAAATTCAGAGATGAACATAGCCATTCCAAGGCTAATGTGGGTCAATTGCATAGAGATCGTGCGAGATCAAAGTCTAATTCTAAAGTTCCAGCAACTTCGATGACTAGTGTGGGAAATGTCCGATCTGAGAAAGCTGAATGTAAACATTGTGCTAAAAGACATCCGGGAAGTTGTAGTTTGAATGATCAAGCTTGCTTCAGATGTGGATCGTTAGATCATTTTATCTGAGACTGCCCAGAGTCTGTAGAGCAAGAGATTTTTCAGAACCCGAGGTCAGAAAATGTTTCAGCTAGAGGTAGACCTTCTCGAAATGCAAGAAATATTAGTGGTAGTCAGAGAACTACAAAAGACACTGTTGCGAGATCTGAAGCTAGAGCGCCTGCCAGAGCATATGCCATCCGAGCTCGTGAGGAAGCTTCATCTCCGAATGTTATAATGGGTACATTTACTCTTTATGATACTTCTGTGATTGCATTGATAGACCCAGGTTCTACACATTCATATATATGCATGAATTTAGTATCCAGTAAGACTTTGCCGGTAGAGTCTACTGAATTTGTTATTAGAGTATCGAACCCCTTAGGTAAAAGTGATCTGGTTGACAAAGTATGCAAGAACTGTCTGTTGAAGTTTCAAGATGTCTGTTTTCCAGCTGATCTGATGCTATTACCATTTGATGAGTTTGATATAATTTTGGGTATGGACTGGTTGACACTACATGATGCTGTTGTGAATTGCAAAAGATAGACCATTTGTAACAGCCCGATTTAGACCCTAGTCGTAACAGTGGTTTCGGGACCACAAATCTGAGGTCGTAAAAATATTTTAATATTATTTTTGGTGTTGATTATATGTGATATAGTCTGTGTGAAAATTCTGTGTGATAATTTTATCGACTGTGTGTCAAATTATGAAAAATGATTAAATTGCATAAGGTGTAAAAGCTGTGTGCTGATTTTTAAGTGCCTATTTGTTGTTGGCTTTTTGAAGTGAAGGCCTTATGTTGTTATTAGTTCACTTTTAAGATAGTGGGGTGTTAAATGACAAGATAACCATGATGATAATTTGTCTTATATGTTTAATGAAAGGATAAAATGGTAAAATGTTTAATAAGGTAATAATAATAAAACATGAAAAATGGTCATTGTTATCATCTTTGATTCACCGAAAATTGAGAGTGAAAGAAGGGTTTTAAGCATTGGAAATTTTGGCTATTGTTCATCTTGATTTGAGGTATGTTTGAGCTCGGTTTTTGTTAATTTCTATGTTTTTGTAATCGTTGCTTCGTGCTCTAGCTAACCCATGCTTAAATTTTGTGAATTGATGATGTTTTTGAAATGTGCCATTGATGAACATGTGAGTTCTTGAATGTTTAATGGTGGAAAATGAAAGATATGTGTTTGATTAATATAGTTTGTCTTTGAAGTTTTGAGGAATTTGAGTAATTTGGGCTAAATTGAGAAAAGTGTAAAATGAGGGACTAAAATGTGAAATGAATGAAATGTGTGGGCTTGTATTAGCATGGGAAGAATTCGGCTAAGTATATGTGATATGAAATTGTGTGTATTTGATGATTTTATGAAATAGGGACTAAAGTGTCGAAATGTGAAAATGTGAGGGCTATTTTGTAAAATGCCCTGCATAAGTGTGTATGAACTAAATTGAATGAATTGGTGATTAAATGGGTTGAATTTGAATGTGTATAGACCAAGAAAAGAGAGGTTTGGATCGAGATCGAGGCAAAGACAAAGTGCTCGATTAATCGACTGTTTCGGTATTTCGACGTCCGAGGTAAGTTTGAATATAATACTAGTCATTAAATTTATATCTATGTGATGAGAAATGAATGAATGTATAGAGATGTATTAATACTGTATTACATATGAGATCAAGTATTGAGGCACTAAGTGTGCGAAATTAGAAAAGAGACAGAAATCAATAGCACTGTGTGTGCGATACTGATATAAATTTGGTTTATTGAATTGGCACTAAGTGTGCGTTGGCAATTATGCTTTGATGATGAAATTAGCACTAAGTGTGCAAATAAATCAAAAGAGTAGCAAAGATTAAGCGGAATATAAAACCGAGTGGTTGAGAAGAATGGTTGGTGAGTAACTATGTGTTGACAAAAAGGTATGTATTTAACCTTTGTGGTTGATGAGATTGTGTATGATTTTGGGAATGGTTGAGTAGGATTATTGGCTATGAATGATGGTATGTATGATACCTATGTGGTTGGTGAATTTGAAAGTAAACTAATGAAATGCTATGTGAGTATTGGGTTTAGTTGAATTTGTGTACCATTTGTAAATTATCTATGTGATAGTTCAATTTGTACATTGATTTGATTCAATGAATTAATTGTATTATATCTCAAACTTACTAAGCTTTGAAAGCTTACTGTGTGATTTGTTCTCTGTTTTGCAGTGTCAGTAAAGCTAGCTCAGATTCGGGGATCGTCAGCATCTTTATCACACTATCGGCAATCTATTTTGGTATTTTGGAAAGATGTATATAGTTGAATTATGGCATGTATAGGCTAGTAGTTAAGATATGTCTTGAAATGTTTAATCCTTTCCATGTGAGTTGGCTTGGAATTTGAATGTTGTTGAATTTATTAATGAGTTATGAAAATGGAATATTTCATGATGGTGTGGTTGATGGAAGGATGTGGTTGAAGATAGTTTATGAATTTGGTATATGCATGTTTGAGTTGTATAATTGTCATTTTGAATAGCTTTAGTTGTGATGATAAAAAGCATGGAAGTAAATGGATTAGTTTGTTAATGAATAATGCATGAAATGGTATGATTAGAGGCATTTGTAATCTTGATTTGGTATTGTATTGATGCTTGTAGGCATGAACCTATTGAAGATGGCAATTTGGCCTTGCATATGGCCTGTTTTGTCTACACGGTCATGGCACACGGGCGTGCCTAGTGACTACAGGATAAAGTCAGTAGTTAGCTTAGTTGCACACGGCCAGGGCACACGGTCGTGTCTAGTGGCCGTGGGGATAAGTCAGTAAATGGCCTAAGAGCACACGGCCTTAGCACACGGGTGTGCCTGGTGGCCGTGTGAATAAGTCAGTATACTTGCTCTATTTTTGCACGGCCTAGACACATGGGGGTGTCACGGTGATCAGTGTGAGGCACACGACACTGGTTGCGGGCGTGTGACCTCAACAGAACAGTGAATATTTGAAATTTTGAAAACTTTTGTAAATGTTCGGTTTAGTCCCGACCCCTCTCTAGTATGTGTTAAAGGTCTCGTGGGCCTCAATAAGGGACTATTTGATTACGTTTTGATGTGTTTTGATGATGATTGACTTTGTGTCGTGAATTGGATGTGAAATGATTCGATTGTTCGGTAATGCCTCTTAACCCTATTTCGGCGACGGTTTCGGGTTAAGGGTGTTACACCATTGATTTGAGATTTCAGAATGATGAAAGAGTTTGGGTTGAGTCTAATGATTTTAATGTGTTACCTGCTGTGATATCAATGTTAAAAGCTCAGAGTTATGTGAAAAAAGGGTTATGAAGCTTATTTTACTTATGTGATTGACTTGAAAGTGGCTGAAAAGAGAGTTGAATCAGTACCAGTGGTTTGTGAATTCACTGATGTATTCCTTGAAGAGTTACCAGGATTACCTCCGATACATGAAGTTTAGTTTGGTATTGATTTGTTACCGAGAACAACTCCTATTTCGATAGCTCCGTATAGAATGGCACCAATAGAGTTGAAAGAGTTAAAGTCACAGTTGCAAGAGTTGACTGACAGAGGGTTTGCAAGACCGAGTTTCTCACCTTGGGGTGCTCCTGTTCTGTTTGTGAAAAAGAAAGATGGCACGATGAGAATGTGTATTGATTATCGACAGTTGAATAAGGTGACTATCAAGAATAAATATCCTTTTCCTAGAATTGATGATTTGTTTGATCAGCTTAAAGGAGCTATCGTGTTTTCAAAGATAGATCTGAGATCAAGATACTACCAGTTGAGAGTAAAAGATTCAGATATTCCGAAAACTACTTTCAAAACGAGGTACAGGCATTATGAGTTTTTAGTTATGCCTTTTGGACTAACCAATGCTCCTGCTACTTTTATGGATCCGATGAACAAAATTTTCAGACCATACCTAGATCGATTTGTTGTTGTATTTATTGACAATATTTTGATTTATTCTCGAGATGAAACTGAACAAGCTGAACATTTGAAAATTGTTTTGCAATCTCTGCGAGATAAACAATTATATGCAAAATTCAGTAAATGTGAATTTTGGTTGCGAGAAGTTAGTTTTCTGGGACATATTGTATCAGCCTCTGGAATACGAGTTGATCCGAGTAAGATTTCTACTATTCTGGAATGGAAACCCCCGAGGAATGTGTCTGAAGTCTGTAGTTTTCTGGGACTAGCTGGTTATTATCGTCGGTTTGTAAAATGATTTTCGATGATAGCTACTCCGTTGACTAGATTGCTTCAGAAAGATGTGAAGTTTGAATGGTCTGATAAATGTTAGAAAAGTTTTAATCAGTTGAAAGCCCTTTTGACTGAAGCTCCAGTATTAGTTCAGCCATAATCGGGTAAAGAATTTGTCATTTACAGTGATGCTTCATTGAACGAACTGGGATGTGTTCTGATGCAGGAAGGAAAAGTTATAGCTTATGCCTCGAGATAATTGAAGCCGCATGAAAAGAACTATCCGACACACGATCTTGAACTAGTTGCGATTGTGTTTGCGTTAAAGATTTGGCGCCACTATCTTTTCGGTGAAAAATGTCACGTATTTTCAGATCATAAAAGTTTAAAGTATCTGATGACTCAGAAAGACTTGAATCTGCGACAGAGAAGATTGTTAGAGCTATTGAAAGATTACGAGCTTGTGATAGATTATCATCCGGGTAAAGCAAATGTTGTTGCTGATGCATTAAGTCGAAAATCACTATTTGCATTGCGTGCGATGAATGCCCATTTGGACTTGTCGGATGATGGTTCAGTTTTGGCTAAGTTGACAGCGAAGCCGTTGTTTTTACAGCAAATATGTGATGCTCAGAAAGTTGATAATGAAATGCTAGTAAAACGAGTTCAATGTGATTCGAACCCTGATTCTGAATTTTGAGTTGATGATGATGATTATTTGAGATATCGAGATCAAATTTGTGTTCCAAAAAATTCGGAGTTAATACAGTTAATTTTGAATGAAGCATATAACAGTCGCCTATTTGTTCATCTGGAAAGTACAAAGATGTATCACGATTTGAAGCAACACTGTTGGTGGTCTGGTATGAAATGAGACATCTCTTATTTTGTTTTGAAATGTTTAGTTTGTCAGCAAGTTAAAGCTGAACATCAGGTTCCATCTGGTTTGCTACAACCGATTTTGATTCCCGAGTGGAAATGGGATAGAGTGACGATGGACTTTGTTTCTGGATTGCCTTTGACTCCAAGAAAGAAAGATGCAATTTGGTTCGTAGTTGATCGATTAACGAAATCTGCCCATTTTATTCTGGTACGATCTGATTTCTCACTTAATAAGTTAGCTGAACTTTATATTTCTGATATTGTGAGATTGCACGGAGTACCATTGTCTATTGTTTCTGATAGAGATCCGAGATTTACGTCACGAATCTGGAAGAAATTACAAGAAGCTTTAGGTACAAAATTGGATTTCAGTACAGCTTTTCATCCACAGACAGATGGTTGGTCCGAACGGATTATTCAGATTCTCAAGGATATGTTGAGATGTTGCATCCTTGAGTTTGATGGTACGTGGGAATAGTATTTGCCATTGATTGAATTTACGTATAATAATAGCTTTCAGTCGAGCATCAAAATGGCACCTTATGAGGCTTTGTACGGACGTAAATGTTGGACACCTCTGTGCTGGACAAAACTCAGTGAAAATAAGATACATGGGGTCGATTTGATAAAAGACACCGAACAAAAAGTGAAAGTGATCCGTGATAGTCTGAAAGCAGCGTCTGATCGTCAGAAGTCCTATATAGACTTGAAAAGAAAAGACATTAAACTCGAAGTTGGTGATAAAGTATTTTTAAAAGTATCTCCATAGAAGAAAGTACTCAGATTTGGACGTAAAGGCAAGTTGAGTCTGAGATTCACCGGGCCGTATGAGATCATTGAACGAATTGGGCCAGTTGCGTACAGATTGTTATTGCCACCAGAGCTAAAAAAGATTCATAATGTATTTCACGTGTCAATGCTTCATCGATACAGATTGGATCCATCACATGTGATTACTCCGTTTGAGATTGAACTCCGATCTGATATGACTTATGGAGAAGAACCGATCCGTATCTTAGCTCGTGAAGTGAAAGAATTAAGAAATAAGAAAATATCGTTAGTAAAAGTATTGTGGCATCAACATGGAGTTGAAGAGGCTACGTGGGAGCCTGAAGATTCTATGAAATAGTAATATCCGAATCTGTTTAATGGTAAGATTTTTGGGGACGAAAATCCCTAAGGGGGGAGAATTGTAACAGTCTGGTTTAGACCCTAGTCAGAATAGTGGTTTTGGGACTATAAATCCGAGTCAGAAAAATATTTTAATATTATTTTCTGTGTCTGCAGTATATGATTAAGTATGTGTGAAATTTCTGTGAATTAATTTGTCCGTTTGCGTGTTTAATTTGATGAAAAGGATTAAATTGCATAAAAGATAAAAGTGGCCTTCTAATTGAATAAGTGCTGAATTGTTATTGTCTTTATTATGAGAAGACATAAGAGGTTATTATGCCATTAATGTGTTAATGGACATTAAAGACCAACAATTATATGTGTTATTATATGTTATTAAAAAGGTTAAAAAGGTAATTTGAAAAATAAAAGATTATTAAACAAAAACAAAAGCCAAATTCCATCATCTTTTATGATTCATCACCGAAAATAAGAAAAGAAAAGAAAGTTTAAGCTTAGGTTACATTCGGCCATTGATGTTTCTTGATTCAAGGTATGTTTTGCTTCGGTTTTTGATAATTTCTACGTTTTTGTAATCGTTGCTTCGTGTTCTTCAAAACCCATGCTTCAATTTTATGAATTGATGAAGATTTTGAAATATGCCATTGATGAATCTATGAGCTTTGAAATGTTTGATGATGAAATATGAAATATATGTGTTAGATTAACATGTTTTGTCTTTGGAGTTTTGGTGATTTTGAGTAAATTGGACTTAATTGAGAAAATAATATTTAGAGGGACTAAATTGTGAAATAAATGAAATGTATGGACTTGTATGAGATACATGAACATTCGGCTAAGCATGGGTGTATTGAGATTTTCTGTATTTTGTGATTTTGTGAAATAAGGACTAAAATGTTAAAATGTGAAAATGTGAGGGCTAATTTGTAAATTGCCCTAAATATGTGTATTTGGATTGAATTGAATGAATTAGTGAATAAATGAGTTAAATTTGAATATGTATAGATCAAGAACCGAAGAAAACAGACATACATCGTGGGAAATCTAAAGTGATCGAGTAGCCGAAATCGCTCGTTTAATTCGAATCCGAGGACGTTGGCATTGTACGACTATTCTGAGCATTCCGAGTATCCTATTAGATTTCGAATGGTTCAACGGGCAAGTCCGAGAGGTGAATGACTACATGAAATGTATAATGACTCAGGTATGATTGAAAAGTACACCATGTACGTATATAAAAGGTAAGTACATTTACATTGACTTACTAAGGTGAATATGTGTATTGATATGGTGAATATGTATGTGATAAACATACTTGAATGAGTTATGAGAATATGTGATATTTGAGCTGTGGAAAATGAGTAAGAAATGGTTAAATAATGAGCCAAAGATGATGATATGTATTTGCAAATGAGTGACCTTAATGTCATTGTATTAATGTGGCTATATGTATTTTTATGTTAAGTTTATTTGTATATGGCTTACTAAGCTTTTGGAAAGCTTACTCTGTATGTGTTTGCTCTGTTTTATAGAACGTCAAAGCTACTGAAGGCTCGGCAACTATCGAGGATCGTCATCACACTACTCAAACTTAATTTGGTACCTTTTGAAAATGTATATACTAAAGTATGGCATGTATAGGCTAGTCATATTGGTTTATGTTTGAGATGTGTATATATAGCCATGTGATATGGCTAGGTATTTGGTTGAGATATAATTAAGGAAGTATGTTATATGGTACTTGATTTTGGTATGTATTCATGGTTGTGAATTGATCATAGTAATGATAAGTCCATGGATGCAAAGATTAACATGTTATAGATGGTAAGTATGTGATAGAATGTACTTTGAAATGTTTGTGATTATATTGAGTTAAATGGTTCCTAAGTTGAAGTGTATGAAATGTACTTGAATGAGTTGAAAAGGATGAGCATTTAGTATGTTTTTCTTTTTTGGTTGCCAATTGTGTTTGGTATGATGCTTGTAGGTGCTTGTATGGATGACACAAGTGTGGGTGGCAATTTTGCCTTGAAAATGGCCTATAATTGCCCACACGGTTGAGCACACGGGCGTGTGGCTCGACTGTGTCCCTCGTGGTTGCATTTCAAAAACAAGTCAGGCCCGACCACGGGCTGGACACACGGGCGTGTGACTGGCCGTGTGGTGCAAGTCAGGCTCGACCACGGGTGAGGCACACGGGCTTATCCACGGCCGTGTGGACAAGTCAGTATGTATGCCCTGTTTTGACACAGCTTAGACACATGGGCCCACACGCGCGTGTGACCTCTGTAACTTTGAAAAATTTTTAAATTTCTGAGAATTTCTGTATGTTTTCGGTTTAGTCCCGACCCTTTTCTAAAGCATGTTTAAGGTCTCGTTGACCTATTTTAAGGACACTTGGTTTGGATTCATTGAATTATATTATGAAATGTCCGTAAAAGGTTCTGATTCGTCCGGTAATGCCTTTTACCCTAGACCGACGATGGTTACGGGTTAGGGGTGTTACAGTTTGTGTCCTTAAGAGTTTCTTCAGGAGAAAATGGCCCGATTTGAGGACAATTTGTCTTCAAGAGGAGGGTATGATGCGATCCCGACCGCATTATGTTACGACACAACTCGACGCCATCAAGATTGGCCAAAACAAGAGGGGCCTAAGTGCAAAATGAAGCTTAATTTTAGTTTGTTCATTCGTGTGCAGGCCTTAATTAAGCAAGCTTGGGTTTGAAACCATTGCTAGAATAATCGAAAAATCAAAGATGTCTGATTCAAGTGTTCCATGCAATTTGCTACAAGCTCATTCAGCTCGTTCATAGCTCATCCAAGCTCATTGAGCTCAACATTATTCGGTTTTAGTTTGTGCATCAATTTGCTGGAAAATCTAATTTGGTTTCAGCTCAAATTTAGCTTTATTTAATTTATGCATTTTGAGCTACTTAGTTGCTGGAATAAACTTAAATAACATTTAGTTTAAGTATTAAATGTGTCTTTAGTTATTTAATATGTCTAAGTATTTTCAGCATTAAATATGCCTTAGTTAATTAATTTGTATTAATTTGCACAACCATTTAATTTGCCTGAAATCTATTTAATTTGTCTTAGCTCAAACAACCCTTTAAAGTGTCTTAGACTTAGACAACTTAATTGAGCTAGTTAATGTGTCCTTACCGAATATTAAATGATGTTTTTAGGAGACCATTCAGTTGAATTCAGCTCGTGCATGGACGACATTAATAGGGACATGAATTTGGCTAAGCATTAAGCTGAATTTAAAGTTCAGCAGCTATTTACTCTTCTCCAAGTGGCTGTTCGTGGAGTTCAATAGCCAAGATGTTGTTCACACAAGTCCATTCAGCTCACAAAACGTTTTCACACCATGGAAGCTATTCATCTTCGTCCATTCACACTTTGAGGCTGTTGGAGATCAAGTGTTCACACCAATTGGGTTGTTCATGCACCACATTCACATTAATTTTGCTGATGATCATTCGGCTACCCAAGGAAGGATTAAAGCTGATCATAATCATCTTGGTTGCTCAATCATTGAATCCTTTTAGCTTAAGTATTCAGCTCATTAAATTAACTGAATTGAAATACTAAACAACCTGATGGTTGGCGTCACCTAGGCCTAGAGGTCTTGAAAAGTTTTGTACTTATTAATTAAGCTTAGTTCAGCATATTAACAGCTTAATTAAGTTGATTGCTTGTGACTATTCGGTTAGGCATAGCTTAGGACTATAAATACCTTGTATTCAGCTGGTTGTATAGACTTTTTCCATTTTGAATGAATATTGAGTTATTTGTGAGGTTTTCATCTCTCAAATTTCGTCCAAGACTCGGCTTGACTTATATGCTAGTCAGTGGCATCAACATGTTTCTTTTATCAAACTTATCCCTTTCGTAGTGTGGCGTTCACCTCAAACTTTATATCTTTGGTTCTTACCTTCCTAGGTAACGGGTCAAGGTTTCTTTTCCATCATCTATTCACCTTAAGGTCACATAAGTCCCAGGTCAGCACTTACCTATAGTGTTGGTTCGATCTTGATACTTAAGTTTGATTTCCATTCCATCCAAGTTAACACCTATCCTATTTTGTTCTTTGTTAGCCGAACCTATAACAACAAATACATAGCCATTTTTGAGCCTATCTTTGTTACCTTACTCCATACTTAGCCTAATTCCAACCATATTTCAAAATTGAAC